>CM048832.1:0-1378980 GCA_026585945.1 Candidozyma vulturna | reverse complement strand
AAAGAAAACCCAGACATCCCTAAGAAAACCCAGACATCCCTAAGAAAACCCAGACATCCCTAAGAAAACCCAGACATCCCTAAGAAAACCCAGACATCCCTAAGAAAAACCCAGACATCCCTAAGAAAAACCCTAAGAAAAACCCAGACATCCCCTAAGAAAACCCAGACATCCCTAAGAAAACCCAGTAAACCCAGACATCCCTAAGAAAACCCTAAGAAAACCCAGACATCCCTAAGTAAACCCAGACATCCCTAAGAAAACCCAGACATCCCTAAGAAATCCCTAAGTAAACCCAGACATCCCTAAGAAAACCCAGACATCCCTAAGAAAACCCAGACATCCCTAAGATCCCTTGCCTTCAACGCCAAACAATTTTGGAAGGCTTTCATAGACAGAGTCGACTATCCACGCAAAGCCCAGTCTGACACTACTCCACGTTAATGCTCTATTTTCTTGCCGAGTTCTATTGAAGAGCGGTGTGGAACTTGTTGGGCGCGATTCGGACATGTTTTTTTTTTTATTACTTGAAATCTCTTGCAAATGGGCTCACTTATATAGTAATGGGATTCATGGATGCGGTGTTTGCTTGAAACAAAAAACTTCTTTTTTGAGGATGAAGCCATTCAAGATCTGCAAATTTCATGTCGCTTACAATATTAATTTAGTATCAAATTACCCCATTTGCAATCTAAAACAACTTTCAGGCAGAAATGACGTATCTCACCTGAACTTTTTCGGGTTTGGGTATACCGGAAGATTTACTACGCACTCTCAAACAAGTGCGACACGTTCGACAACCCAGAACTGTTGTGCATCATAAGTCAAAAACAAAAAAAAAAAAAAAACTTTTTTGTCCTCTTAATCCGTTCACAATTGTGGCCATCATTTCTTAAACTGTTAGAAAATGAATCAGTGCCGTAAGTCGTGGAATCTGAGGGGAAGTTTACTTTGACAAATGTGATCACCCAAAGTCCCACCACGATAGATTGAAAATTCACTATTGTGAGAACAATACCCCCAAATTATTGACATAATTACACTTTTACGAATCGTTCACCCTGTGCAGCAATTTACTGACTTTCTTTTTTAGTCATCGCCCCACAAGGCATGTGTTTGAGCCTCAGTTGTACTACACACTCTGAAACAAGTTTCCAAGTTTGATCGACAATCTGAAACACTTGCGAGGTTTCAACCTTGATAGTTTTTTCCCTCATTCACTCAAACTGATACTACACCTCAGCCCTTGAGCTATGAAGGGACAAAGCCTTACCGAAAGTCAAGACACATTAAGGGAAAACACTTATAATGTGACAGCTACGAGACTCCTTAGCTTGTAACCTAACGCCCTGAACTAAAACCAACGAAGTCGTGCAAAAAAAAAAAAAAATAAATAAATCCTCTTAACCTTGTAACCTAGCAGTTTTTGTTGTCTCTTCAAATAACACGTCGTCAGTCGTGATAGGGAAATCCTCTCTTCTATCTTGCCTCAGAAATTAGTCATGCCAATCACCATCAATAGCACAGTAAGGCGGTATACTTTTCGTCATTATTACTTGTATCCGAATAATATGATGTTGAATGCAAGCAATCGCTCCATAAAGTATTCTCCGAGCAGATTTATCGCGTTGGACGTCAATCCTATAGTGAGTAATGCTAGAATCGCCAGAGGAGCGATACAGAAAAAAGTCACACATTCAAAAAGAGGAACATTTGATTGCAACTCGAGGATCATGGCAGCGTGACGACAGATTGTTTATCTTACGAAAATAAATAAGTGAGGCTTTAATAAAAGAGATCAAACGAAGTTCTGTTCATTGTTCCACGTCATGTTACCGTTATGCGAGCAGTGCAACACCTTCTGTCCGAACTCAGTGACATTCAATTGAGTAACGATGTATGAGACTATTGAATTTTTTTTTTTTTTTTTGTTAGATTCATCTGATTAAATGGAAAACCTATTTACCTTTACATAGAGGAAAAAAACCATTATATCAGCTTCCAGGCTAGTGTCGCCTTACCACACCTGTGAACTAAGTCGTCCTCCTGTGTCGTAACTAGGCCCTAGCCTGCCATCGCAAGGATAGTGACGGTTTATGTCATCGACCCATCGGACTTATGCGTCCCTTCGCTTCTTTGAGCTGAGCTCGCAGAAGTGGAGCAAGTCCAGTAGAATCTCGACTGTCACGTAGCCTTTGAAGTCAATTGCATCCTTTCGCTCTAATTTGCCGTTTACAAGACTGTGTTTCTGCAAGTACATGAAATAGTCTTTAAATCTTTGTACTTGTTTCTTTTATGGATTCCACAGATTTTATGCTCCCGCAAATGTTTTTGTATCTATGGTGCGATTTTCAGAAAATCACAGGAACAACCCATCAGGCAAAAAGTCATCTGCAAAGCATAATGATCAAAAAAACAACATGGTATTTCGCTTTCGCCTTCCTTCAAACCGTCGGATCACATAATACGATCTTGTTCATTTTGATGATGAATACAGAAGACACAGATCATAGTAAGTTATTCTCTCTTATTCGAGCAAACTCAATAACACTGAGTAGGTGTAAGTATAGAATTTCGTCTATTTATTGTCATGGATGTTTTGTCGAACAAGACCGTTGTGGGAGTATCACAAGTGAGTACTAAGAATTGCTGCAATTTGCATGCGGCACCTGTCAAATTTGCTGCATGTCTCACCTGTCAAATATGCCCCTCTGTATTAGGCGGTTCATCCGAAAAATGTAATATAATGAAGCACATCACAAATTTTTTTTAATCGAAGATCACGGCCAGCCTGTACCAGGTATAACCTTTTTAAAGTACCAGATGAAGCATGATCATCGAGGTTGAAAAACAGATGACCTCCCTATCGCAACTTATCACGGCAACCTTGCCCTTGGTAGCAACAAACTCGAGTGTAATACGTAGAATAGCTCAGAACAATGTACAGAGCTAATGTTTGGAGACACTTTTGTTTCACTGCTACCGCATTCAAAGCGAAGTTCCCGGAAGCATTGTACCTCAATCATCTGTATCGGCTACCGCTTCGCATGAAATTGTATTTATTTGAGGTCACGGCACATCTACAACCATTTTTATAATGCTGAAAGTGAGTTCTTTGATGCCTCCTTTGCCAGTAAGTTATGAAAAGAGATGAATGATCAGCTTGACCCGGCAAATTTCCTATCCCAATGAATCGAAAACCTTCTTGATAATAATCGGGACAGGTAAAAAATCTTAGAAGGATTTTATCCAATGTTTAGGCTGTATGTTTCGGCTAGTTTGCTGTCCCCTTTATTCATCCTTTGTCTATCGCTTCACCTGATAACAGGTTTTGAGATGTTTTCGCGTGGCGCCGCCTCACAAACGCCTCATGCACATTCGGCTAATTTGACATGTTAACTGCATGACTAGCGCTGACGTCTTCTCGAAACCCTTGAGGTTATCAGCTGAACGGCGATATAAAATCAGTAGGCATGGATGCCCGATTAAAACGGCAGTGAGAAATTTCCACATCGACCAATATGGATTTCGGCAACTTCACATTCTATGAGAGTGACTTGTTTACATTTCCTTGTGGTGATTCGACCATGACGTTTAACGCTCTGCAAATCCTCACAGAAAGTTATGCTATTGCTACTGAGGTTTGGGCTTGTGGTCGTGACCAAGCAAGGTGGAAGAGCTCTGCCCCCACTGGCTTTACCAAGCTTCATATGATATATGCCCTTCTCCTGATGGTCTTGGGTATTTTGTTTTTTATTTAATGAGATGTTATTTCCTATTCATAGAATCCTTAACGTGCCCCATTGTAGGGAGTAGCAAAGGTTGAGGAGATCAAATATCACTGAATCCAAACCATCGATAGAAAGAGTTGGCACCATTTAGACTGCCATATTCGATAAATTAGAACATGCACGCGCTGTATTTCCCTTTTAAGGAAGTTATTCGAGGCGTTTACGCAGGTGAGGCGTAAGTTCAGATTACTACCCTGCGTAAAACCCTGTTTCGCTTAATCGCACGCGTGTGCATTGTTCTGTAAGTTAAAATAAGCCTTTCTCGAGGCACTCTTCCAACAGCTTGATAAAGTCACCAGGTGCTTTGATGAAAAATGACCAAAAATTTAAATATGATTATTGATTGCCGTTTCAAATCTCACCAACTTGAATAAATAGCCGACATGACCTTTTACGAGACTTAAGGAGTCAAGCATCTGTCAACACCCCATGCGTCCTGTGGTGCAACACTGCACAAGGACACGTCACTACTACGCCTTGCATGCTTTGGAATGCCTCAACTTTTTGAATCCATAACTTTCTGAAACAGATTTACTCAAAATCGCCATTGAAAATTTGGCAATTAAGCTTGCATTATTGAGCTTAGAAGAAACTTCTAACGATGCCGTCACTCATCATTTGCAACGAACTTTGAGTTCTAGTCGTTGAGGTTATGGAATAAGCGCTGATTATGCAAGTTGTGAACCCACGCGAGTGCGTGGCGCCTGGTTGACACAAGACTTTTCGCCAAATCAAAGTGTCAATTAAGAATCCGATGTATACGTGTGGTCTAGCTGTGAATAGGCTGACCAACTTGTCTGCAGTAATTAGTGGGGTAATGGTGTGTAAATTCGTTCCGCTCTTGGAGATCAACCACGTCAAATTGACAACTTCTCCGGCATTTTTGATGAAGTTGTTCTCATATACGATGAGTCGTGTTCCCTGTTTTCAACGTGCTTTCAAGCCGTCGAAACTCTCGTATATGCACCACAGCAGTTAGTATTCAACGACACAATCCTATCAAAGCCTCCCGTGGCAGTAGAACCTTGTCTGTGTGAGTAAATCTTTTTTTGCCTTTTGGATTTTCTCCTGCGGTTGTACTTTTACTTGAATTTATTTTTTGATTACTTTTTGTATTAAATTCAGATGTTCGAAAAGTG
Organism: Candidozyma vulturna; assembly: GCA_026585945.1. Lineage (NCBI taxonomy): Eukaryota > Fungi > Ascomycota > Pichiomycetes > Serinales > Metschnikowiaceae > Candidozyma > Candidozyma vulturna. The sequence continues at coordinate 1,374,050 of CM048832.1, read as the reverse complement.
GGTACATATTATGTATACACAGTGCGAATTTGAGAAAGCAGCAGAAACACATAATTTCAATGATGCATCAAAAATCAGATATTGATAAATAAAGACCAAAGTGCTAATCTACCAACATTTTCTCCCATAACGAAGTGCCTGTACAAGTTTCAAACTCTACCGACTTGGGTTTTGATAGGTATTAGAGTAGACCGATGCGACCACAAGCTATAGACCAAAAACATCCAACAATGTTTCTGTAGAGTTCAATTTTGTTCATAATATGAGCCTGAACGTATGAGACTTGACCATTTTCCTCGAGCGACCATTAGTGTAAACAAAGAGTTTTGCATTACTCTAGAAACCCCAACTTCAATTAGGGTCGGAATAAGTTGGTATGAAAATCAGCTTTAGCATTCAAATGATAATCTCAAATTTTGCGAGCTGCATTGGACATACAGCTCCAAGACCTCATCCGATGTGGTGCTTGTTTCTGTGAATGTCTCCACATCATAGACACTCAGTATATAATTGATTGCATCCTCCCTTGAATCATAAATATCAACAAGTTCGTTGGTTCCCAAGCCCCTCAAATCCTTCCACTCATCACTGACAGCATTCAGCCATGTACTTGCAAAGGTATTGTTTTCATAATAAGCATCGGAAACGGCATATGTGCCTGTGGAATTAACGACTAGATAGCTGTATGACCACGTATCATTGTTGATTGGGTCTGCCCAAAGTCTATAGGAATCGAGTGCTTCAAGTGAATGCTCAAATGAAAGCGACATAAATAACGTCAAAAGTGATTTGCAGTGTTTGAGACTGCGGGGGAGGGGGTATTTATAATGTGGCTTGACGTCTTTGCAGGACGTGCCGCATGCGGCTCCAAGCAATCTACCCCTCGATTACCAAGTTCACCTACAAAATGGATAAGAAACCGTTTGAAAAAAGACGTACCAGTAACCTAGGATTCTGATTTGACGACTTAACCTTACTCCCGCTTCTGACGCTAAAATGTAACATGACCAACAGGGTTGCAAATTGTGTTACTGAGCGGTTTTCCGAACTACCTGTCAAGATTTTATGGTTTAACTTATGACCTGCTTTTAGGATCAAACTGCTACAACGTACTTTGTGATTCTTTTTACTCCTGATATCAAAACAAGACGTCCATAACAGCGCATACAACACACAGTCTCTTCTCCCGTTTTGCACCTCATCGACATAGATAACGGATTAGATGTTCGACAAAAATATAGCTCCTATAAGAGTTGAATGGAATCTTCATCTCTAAATTAATTCCTTCATCAAAAAATTTCCTCAAAGCACTCAATAGGTGCTCGAGGCTGAGTCTTTGAAACAATGTCGTGCCGAGGTGCATGATGCGTTTTGACACATGCATAGTATCTTGAGGGCATTGTTGCGGCTCACATCTGCCTTTGAAGGAAGTGCTTTTTTGACAGATCGCCCAATCAGCTCAACGTCTATAGAAGTATTCCCCGAACTCTGAGTCAACCAAAATCGGGTGGTCTTTGGAGAACTCCTGAGTCAGAGTACCCGTGAGTCATGGTGGACAATTTTTTTCAGCAACAGCAGCAAGACCTGAGCTTTATATGTGTAAATGCGGGAATTATTTGTGATAATAGCTCTTGCGACAAATGCTATACCTACGGATGTTCGACCGTTGAATCCCTTCAAACTAAATGTAATCGATATGCCTAATACGCACGTTTCTGCTCATCAAGGAGCTCTACAAAGTCAAGTAATGCAATGCTTGTTTTTACCCCTAACGCTCGTGCTGGAAAGTTGGTGGTGATAATGGCTCGTAGTTCCCATAGTACAAGGTGTCGTTAGGCGGTAGCCTGTTGTGAAGGCTCCTCAAGTCCAAATGCTGCGGACCGAGTTCTGATAGTTTTGTAACGCCCAAGAGTTTCATGTCCAAGATCATTTCTGACCTCAACAAGTCGATGGCCTTTCTCACACCCTCCTCGCCATAACAAGAGTTGGCATATAGGAAAACTCTACCCAAACCCACGCCCTTGGCTCCCAATGCCAAACACTTGATAATGTCAGACCCACGTCTTACTCCTCCATCCACGAAGATGTCAATCTTGCCGTCCAAGCCCCTTTCCTTGAGAACAGGCACGGCGTCTGCCAAAACCTCCACTGGAGCACGGGAATAGTCCAACTGGCGACCTCCGTGGTTGGAGATGACCACCGCCTTCACTCCCTTCTCTGCAGCCAAAACGACATCTTCAACACTCTGTACTCCCTTGACCGCCACAGGAATTTTAGTCCACGAGGAAATCTTTTCCACGTCTTTCCACGTTACAGAGGTATCTTTACCGTAGGAAACGGCAGACTTGAGCTCTTGAGCTCCCGAAGAGTCGTCCTGCAAGTCGGAATTAGCCTCGATCTGAGCACGTAACCTCATATCCTTTTCTCTACGTCCGAGCTCCGGGGTGTCAACGGTGACAAAAATACCCTTGAGCCCAAGTTCGTCGCACTCTGAAACCAACAGTTTCGAGTTCGACTCGCCTTCATGGTACACCTGAAACCACTGGGGTTGGTCTTTCTCTGCAGCGCCCACAATGTCCGCCAACGGATACGACGAGTAGTTAGAGATCATCTGGATGACGCCTTCTTTTCCACAGCCCTTTGCAATGGAGCACTCGCCATCTGGGTGGCCCAATTTGCCTTGTGCCGTGGCTGATGAGTAGAAGGGTACCGAAGCTGGCAGACCCATCAAGGTGGTTGACAAGTCCACGTTGCTGACATCCACGAGCACACGTGGCTTAAAGAATATCCTGGCAAATGCATTGTGGTTCTCTCTGAGTGTGACTTCGTCGTCTGCAGCACTCGAGTAGTAGTACCATGCCGAAGGAGGAAGGATTTTCTTAGCAATGTACTCGAAATCGCTGACACGGAAGATTTCCGAGATCGGCGGGATGTTGTCGATATACTCCTGCCTCAATTCGCTGTTGCCCACCTCCGTGATGTCTTTCTCCGGCTCCAACTCGCCGATCAAAGGACCCAAGCATTCCTCGGGAGTCAAGTACTTGTCCACGAAGTTGGGAGCATGGTACTTGTTGAAGATGGTAGAGGCGTTCTTCCCCGCGTAGCTGAGGATGATGTTGGCTCCTCCAGGGTGTCGAGACAAGAACCCTGTCAAGTCATAGACTTTACCGTTGATGGCCACCCATACGCTTTCTGCAGAGGTGTGCTTTTGCAATTCCTCGACGGTGATGCCCGAGGCTTCCAACGCCAGAGCAACAGGAATCGAGTACCAGGAAAGGGCAGCAGCAGAAAGCAAAATTGCCGAAATTGTGGGAGTTTTCCATCTGGGCTTCACTGTGGCTGCGGCCGTTCGACTAGAGACGAGTCTTCTGGCATTGAGGCCCCTAGTCACTTTCCGGGAACAGAACGGAACTCTTCTGAACATTGAGGTTTTGTATTCTGCCAGGACCTCAGCTTATATGCTGCAGAGGCCTTTTTTCAGATATGTCAAAATCTGCAGCAAGGCGGAAGCGGCACCGAATAACCGCGCTCTTATAACTAATGGTGGGGCATAGCGCGTTAATGTGGAGGACCGAAAGAGCCGATTCCGTGGATATTGGGTGGTTGACGGGCCGCTTGAGACTGGGTTTTTTGAGTCATAGAAAAATCGTCAAAATACGGTCATCTCTGGTAAGAACAGTTTTTAAACTTTTAGAATCCGAGACTTGCTGGGTCTGTCTGTGCAAGGTCGGCTAAAGTTTAGTGCGTGGCTGCGACAATAGGCTCGCGGGGTTGAGTTCATGGCATGACGTAACCAATTTCTCGAGAATTGACTTTGGTTTTGCTATCATTCACAAAAAAAATAAGACTTCTAGCGATTCGATGAATGGCATCGAGCGTCACGATTTTGCTGATAGTTTCCAGACCGTAGTGTGGAGGGGCCGCGTTCCCCACAATCCAGCGGCGGAACATCTTTCCTCCGACACCAAGATATAAGAACGTCAGAAAATGAAAAAGTCACCCACCACAAAATGTCCTCTTTCCCCAAAATCAAATCCGTGAAAACCTACCTCTTGGAAGGCAAGGGTATCGGCGGCGACTACCACAATGTCGCCAACGGCCACTGGCTTATCGATAGCGACATCTCCAACCCCATGTCCAAGTACCCAGAATACCGTAAATCCAGGGTTTCCTGGGGTATCAACGTTTTGGGGTCCTTTTGTGTGGAAATCGAGGCCACAGATGGAACCAAGGGTTTCGCCACCGGTTTCGGAGGTCCTCCAGCTTGTTGGTTGGTGAAGTCTCATTTCTTAAGATTCTTGCAAGATGCCGACCCAAGAGACTACAACTTGCTTTGGGACAAGATGTTCCGTGCATCGATGTTCTACGGGCGGAAAGGCTTGCCGATCGCCGTGATTTCCGTGATCGACTTGGCGCTTTGGGATCTTTTGGGCAAGATTCGTAACGAGCCCGTCTACAAAATGATCGGAGGAGCCACCAGAGAAAGACTTGATTTCTACTGCACGGGATGTGACCCTGTGGCAGCCAAAAAAATGGGTTTCTGGGGTGGAAAAGTCGCTCTTCCTTTCGGTCCCGACGAGGGACATGTGGGATTGAAGAAGAATGTGGAGTTCTTGAGGAAGCACAGAGAGGCCGTTGGACCTGATTTCCCTCTCATGGTCGACTGTTACATGTCCTTGACTGTGCCTTATGCCATTGAGTTGGCCACTGCCACCGAGGACTTGAACATCAACTGGTTTGAGGAGGTTTTGCACCCTGATGACTTCGATGGTTTTGAATTGTTGAAGAGGGCTCATCCAAGGGTCAAGTGGACAACAGGAGAGCACGAATACACACGTTACGGGTTCCGCAAGTTGATCGAGGGAAGAAACCTCGATATCTTGCAACCGGACGTGATGTGGGTCGGCGGTATGACCGAGTTATTGAAAGTGGCCAACCAGGCTGCTGCTTACGATATTCCTGTGGTTCCCCATGCGTCTGGTCCGTATTCCTACCACTTTGTCGTTTCGCAGCAAAATACGCCTTTCCAGGAATACCTCGCCAACTCTCCCGATTCAAAGAGCGTCTTGCCTGTGTTTGGTAACTTGTTCATTGACGAGCCCGTTCCAACAAAGGGCTTCTTAAATGTGTCTGACTTTGACAAGCCTGGGTTTGGATTGACTTTGAACCCAGAGGTGCAATTGCTTGACGCCGAGTACATTTTGCTGCCTTCCCCAGAAAGGCCTTTGAAGATCGAGAATGGGCACTCCAATGGAAAGGCAAATGGCCACTTGGAAGCTAATTGAGCTGACGCTGAGACGGATGAAGGGCTCGCCTAGTTACATTTCACGGTCAATAGTCAATAGATCGAATCGATAAATAAAGATATGTTGTAGAGTCTGGATACTTTTATGACAGGTATAAGTCTGTGAACGGGTTAGCTGGTACACCGTGGAGCTCATTAACCGGGATTTGGAACCATTGAAAGAAGTTCGAAAAATCTGTTTGGTTATGGGGAGAAATTGATATCCCGTCCTTCTTGTTTTGCTCAATCTTCTTGGACAAAATCACGTCGAGACTGTAGGCATTGAAACGCATATCGGAAAGGAGACGAGAGCTCTCAGGATGGAGAGAAAGAAGAGAATCTCCATCTTTCCCGTTCACTTTCAAAGAGGGGTCTATCGTGAAAACGCTCTGTCCGTTGGCTCTGTACTCTGACTCTTCTTTCTTGAGCAAGTCGATGATCTCCTTGTACTTCGCTGAGCTCCTCCATTGCGAGCCTATATGTGAAAGTGCCTCAAGAAGTTGGTCCAAATCCGTGCAAAAGTCTTCTTCTGATCGAATTGCATTGACAAGTAGTAATCGGGCAGCAACCCAGATCGCAAAGCCGTAGTATGGTCCACAAATTGCCCAGGGGTCGTTTTTGGTAAAGGCAGATGAAATAGGGATTTTCATGGAGTAGGCTGCTATATTATGGGCCGACTCGAGGCACTTGGATCTGGCCATGCTTGAGAAAAGAATGTAGTCGGAGTCGAAGTTCTGGTACCCGACGGAGGAGTGGAGTCTGATGATCGTCATGTGGTAGATGGAGAAAAGCAAGCTGTCCTTCACGGTGAGTGCCCTCTCAAACGCAAATTGCCGTGTTTCCAAAAACGTCTGGTAGGTTTCAGGCAACTGGCTCTTCCAAAGCAGGATCTCGGCGCTTAGCTCTGAAAACTTCATCTGCCAAGCCAAAACCTGCTTGACGTCGCCGATGTCGAATGGTTTTCGAAGAAATGTGTGTATTTTGCCCAACTTGGCGACGATTTCCACCAAGTAAGCAGCCGAGTCGTGATTTTCATTGAGTTGCGGCGTCGGCGTATCGTTTAACTTGCGGCCAGTCTCCCATCTCATCAGTCTGGTCCACATGTCGTCACGTAGAGGAAGCTGGCGCTCGATTTCGTCCTCGTCGATTTTGCAAGGAAACGAGTTCGAAACGCTGGATAGCCTGTCCAAGAGGAAAATCTCCCAGAACAAGTTTCGCTCGCATTCTTCCTCAAACAGCGTCACTGTTTTCCGTAGCGAGGAGATGCTCTGTGGTGTGATGATCCTTGCTTTTTTCGGAGTAGGTCCGTCGATCAGGGCCTCTGGAGAACCAACACGTTTTTCGCTATCTGCGTGCTCCTTCGTGAGGCCCAAATGGATGACTGCAGCTGAAATCAACGCAATGTAGCTCCACGTAAGCGGATCGTTGGATCTGCCAAACAGATCAAAGGTTAGAAGCGCCATGGCCTGGAGATGCTCAATCAGCGTGATGGAGATGCATTTTGTGAGAATCGAGGAGCGGCAATGGGCCTGAAATGTGTCGAACTGGTGCTGTGAGAGCCGGTGTTTCATGAAAGGAATACCAACCAACACGATTCCAAGCAAATGGGGCAGCATTTCGGCACCACTGGGGTCATTGGAGAGCAGAATGGCATATTCTTCGATGAGCCGAGGCCTTAGCGACGGGTGGATCACACGGAACCCTGGGTAGATGTTGACGTGGAAGATGTCGACCAACTCTGTGAATACAGAGACTGAAGGGACGACCTTAGATGGAGCTTCTGTAGTGCCGTTTCCGCTTTGTTTTGGACTCTCAATATCGCCATTTTGCGGCAAGCCAGACGCGTTGTTCCCGTGTCCGTTCATCCACGTATTCTGTGTTTCTGGCTCAATCTGGCAATCGGCTGGATGGTCCAACTCGTTGGGCTGGTTTTCCAACATTTGCAGCACCTTGGACTCCAAGGACCGGACGGTGGCAAAAATCGCCTGCAATTCCAGGCTCACGGAGTCGCTTTTCAGCGTAATAGAGTCCTCGATATTGCCGAGTTTCTCCAACATGGAAGCTCCATATCCAGAAGGAAGCCCTGGTTTCTGAAGCGTCTGGTACTCGCAGATAAGGTCTTTTTTCGTGCAATAGCCACACTTGGGAACGGCCCTGTCACATTTTTTCTTTTTTGTTTTGCACTCCGTGCATGCTTTGGAGGTCCGGCTTGTGGTTGGATCTTCAGCCATGAGAATGAGAAGGAAAAATGTGGGGGTGCGATTGTTGAGAATGCGGGTGTCGAGGTATTTATGGTTGAGTTGGGATTTTTTGAGATGAGATGAGATGATGCAATATTTAGAAATTAGAAGATGAGAGATTCGTGGATTTTTAAAAAAGAGGTCTTTAGTAATGAAGGTAACGAGTCGAATTGTGTTTTGGTAGAGTTGCGGAACTTCAATTTCCCGATGCCAGATTGATAATTGGCAGTTTGTTAAGTGTTCGGCAAGATTGATCCGTACGAGTCAGAAGGTAGAGTTGTCGTATTTATGATTTACATTGGACACGGTACCTTGACGAGAAGGAGCTTTTTGAATCAACCGTAAGAATTCGTATTTCTGAATGTTCGATTTATTTCCTTTTTGATCGGACTCCGTTGTGGATGCCACTCTTCTATTGGCTGATCGAAGCGAATTCTTCTGTATTTTTAATGATTAATCCTTAAAATTCATGCTGCTTCCCTCTGAAGACGGTGTGTCCAAAATACTGATCCTACTTTGAGATAAGTGCCTTAATGTGGACTGTAAGTATATCTTTGTTGAATCATACATAATCAACGAGTCAAAATTAATGAGTCATTATAACAGGGCAATTGCGATACTTCCGTAATTTAAGATCCACTTCAAGACCTTCAAAACTTGTAGAATAGTCCACACTTCAATCACCCTCAGACCTTACAAACAAAAGTGTACTTTCCAGATCCGTGCTCTTCGGAACTTCCATCAGGCAACTCAATAACCGCCGTGGTGCTAGGAGGAACAGTCACGTTCAACGTGAACTCATCCCCGGAAACCACCCATTTCGAAGAAACCAACCCAAACGGAGACTCATGCTCAACATGGCACTTTTTCAAGTTTCCGCCTGGATGAGGACAAACCTTGAACCTCTTATAGCCAGGCTCGATGATTTCCACACCGCCAATGATCTCGTGCATTGTGCTGGCAACGGCACCCAAGGCGTAATGGTTGAAAGAAGTCATTTCGCCAGGATTAATGGTTCCATCAGGCATCATCGAGTTCCATCTCTCCCAGATCGTTGTAGCTCCCATACTTACAGGATAAAGCCACGAGGGGCATTCTTTGGCGAGAAGCATGGCAAAGGCTTCCTCGTAGTGTCCAGTGGAAAACAAGGCTGGCAAAATGTGAGGTGTACCTGCAAAGCCGGTGCCAATGGTGTAGTTGGTTTTCTTGACTAGTTCTGCAAGACGGTTCCCGGCAAATTGAACCTGGTTTTTGGAATTGTAGAGACCGAAACAAATTGCAAGCGAATAGGCGGTTTCTGAGTCACTCAGCAAATGGCCGTTTTCCTGGGAATACTCGCTGAGCCAATCCTTCTTACACTGGCTAGCCATTTTGTGGTACTTGGAGACGTTTTCCGGACAAACTTGCTCACTTATGGTCACCAAGCTGGCCAAAACGTGGTAGAAAAATGCATTGGCCACAAGGTACCTGTCTGTTTTTCCTTTGGCAGGTCTGTCTGGAGGAGCCGCAGGGTCCAACCAGTCTCCCAATTGCAAAAAAACGTTGGTTCTGTCCCACAACATCTGGTCTTTCAATTTGGGAAGACACTCGATCCATGTCTCCATGCTCTCGTACTGCTGCCTTAATAAAGCAGTGCTGTTTGTGGCCTTGTACAACGAAAAGGGCAAAATAACCGCACAGTCTTGCCAAATTGCACTGATCTGGTTTTCCCAAAAATGACCCAAATGCTTCACAACGTCCGGAACAACCACAGCAGGTGCATGTGGCCAAGGACCCGAGGTTCTGATTTGTTGCTCGCTCCACAAATCCTTCAAAAAGCTATCCAACATGGACGAACAGTCCAAGAGAAAAGCGGCGGTTTTTCCAAATACGGCAATATCGCCTGTCCATCCCATTCTCTCGTCACGCTGTGGACAATCGGTAGGAAGCGTGATAAAGTTTCCTCTGGTGCTTCTTATCACGTTGCTGTGCAATTGGTTCAACAAGGCGTTGTCACACTCAAAGGAGCCGATCTGCTTGGCGTTGGTGGAGATCACCACGGCTTCGAGTTTCCCCAAATCAAGCACGTTTTCAGGATCCTCCACCTCGCAGTATCTGAATCCATGGAAGGTGAAATGTGGCTGGTACAGTTCGCCATTTTCGTCACCTCTGAAGGTGTATTCGTCCGTGCACTTTGCTGTTCTCAAAGGCCTGGTGCCCAATTCCCCATGCTCCATGACCTCCGCAAATCTCAAGGTGATCTTGTATCCTCTTTTGGCTTTGATGTTGGTGAAGCGAGGCACTCCGACAATGTTTTCGCCGAAGTCAAGCACTGTTTTCCCTTTAGGCGTCGGTGGAAGAGCCCTGGCAGTAATCGTCCTCTGAACAGTCACATGAGGGTACGACTGGGGCTCGATTTTGGCTGTATCAAAGTCCACCACATCCACATCGGCCCAGCCATCAATAGAAGTATCCAAGGACCAGCCGGGAATCTCTTTAGTAGCATCGTACGTTTCTCCATCGTACAAACCAGCAGCAACAATGGGGCCATACGAAGCGTTCCAGGAATCGTCTGAACACACCGTCTCTGTCGAATTGTCCTCGTAGGTGACCTCCACAAACAAGCTTATGGCCCTTTTTTCGCCATATATGTTCACGGCACCTCCGTCAAAACCAAACTGGCCCAGATACCACCCTGCACCGACTCTGGCACCAATCACGTTTGAGCCGGATTGGACCAAATCTGTGACATCGTAGAACTGGTGCAACAAGCGCTTTTCGTAGGTGGTCCAGCCGGGGTTGAGAAAATCGTCCGCAACCTTCTTTCCGTTGAGCTCGAGGTTGTAGATTCCCAAGCCTGTGCTGAAGACCTTGGCTGATTTGACCTTTTTCGAAATGGAGAAGCATTTGCGGAACAACGTCTCCGGAGCGGTTTTTCCGTCTTCACGGGGCTGATTTTTCAAGGCAATAAACTTGGCAGGCCATTGCTCCTGGTCTGACAAAACTCCAACTTGACCATGAACTGGTTCACTCCATTCTGAAAAATCTCCATCTTGGCCTTGGACTCTGACGCTGAGATCGAAGGACGCTCTGGACTTCAAGGGTTCGCCAGGCCACGTGACGAAGAGGTTGTCATTGGAGCTGACGGCTGGAAACTCCCTCCATTGGGCTTCGTTTCCTGAGCGTATCTTAATTTGATATGAAGCTTGATGCCAGTCTTCCTCTGGTCCAGAAAACTTCCAGGAGATGGCAGGCGTGGCGTTGTTGATGGTGCCTTCGAGAGGTCCCGGTTTGGTGAAATTGAAAGAAATATGCTCGACTTTCATTGTCCGTGTTTTGAGCTCATTTTGCTGGAATCATTGGGTATTTATGAGGTGAAGAAAACGTCGGCATAACATTTGTCCGCGGTGGAGAACCGCGCGTTCTCGGTTTTGTGGCATTATGCGAGATCCGATCCAGCATTCTCGGACTTCGAAGCCGAATGGCCGAGTCCATGTCGTGGGGTCTTAAAAATTTCAAAAAAAAAAAAAAAAAAAAAAAAAAGAAAAACAATTCAAACATCTCTGGCTTGTAGTACTTTTCTTGCTTCTCCACAACGCACGTCACTTCGTGTGAACAATGGTGCGATGCAGAAAGCGGGGCAATGGGGTACATATCGGTCCATCAAAGCATAAATTTTCGTAATTACAGTATCAAACTATATTGTGTTTCTCGTCCTCGGCCTCTTCAAGGTGCTCTGTTCCTCCCTTGGTTTGCTCCAAAATAACCTGTTTTCCCTCAGCGGAAACGGAGGTTGTGTAAGAAGGCCATTTTCTGTATGGCACCTTGGACATAAACATCTCGTCAATCTCTTCGTAGGACCTTCCAGAGGCCTCGGGCATAAAGAAAAAGAAAAGAATCACCGAAATGAAGCAGCAGCCAGCAAAGATAAAGTTGATTGCAGAACCCATGTTGGCCTGGTCGGCATTGAACATGTATGGAAGAACAAAAGACCACATTGTGTTGACGGAGTTGGAAGAAGCAACACCAACGGCGACGGTTTTGGCACGCAATCTGGATGTGGGAATCTCTGTGGCGAAGACGTACGCAATTGGACCAATTCCCGAATTGTAGAAGAAATTGTACATCGTCAAAAAGGCCGAGGAAGCAAGAAGAAGTGACTGACTGTTTCTGTCCAAACCCAAGGCGGCAATCAAAAGATTCAAGACCGTGAGAGCCACCATTCCGTAAAGTAGAATGAATCTCCTTCCAAAGCGATCCACCACGAAAAGCGACAAGAGCGTTCCTGTGACAGAAAGCGCCTGGGCTCCGCAACTTATCTGGAAGGATTCACGGGTCGTGATTCCGGCAGTCTGGTAGTAGTAGGTTTGGTAAGACAGCACATATGGCAAACCACTGAGAGGCTGCATCAAGAACGGAGCAATGGCAATGATGGTTCTCTTGAGGTTCTTTTTATTGAACACTTCAAGCCAAGACCCGGACTGTGACAACTCCTTGGCTTCGTCGACAGTAGCACGGATCACAGCAAGCTGGGACTCGGCCGAGCCGTCAGGGTGGTATTTTCTCAAGCAGCGGAGTGCTTTTTCGTCGTTGCCTTTTAAAACGTGGTGGTAAGGCGATTCTGGAAGAAAAAGCAAGAATACTGAGGCTGTGACAGCGAAAAACCACTGGGATAAGAAAATGCCCCGGTACGACCAGCGGTCTTCCCTAGTAGAAGTGAAATAGGCAACAATCGTGCAAATAAACGGGCCGACACAGAAAGAAAGATTCACGGTGGTTGTGCAAATGCCTCTCAAAGCCAAAGGAGTCAATTCAGCGACATACGATGCCCCAATGGTCTGAATGACACCCAAAAGAAAAGCATTGAGGAACTTTCCAACGAAAAACACCTGGATGTTGGTTGCAGCAAACTCCACACCCACAAACGCAATAGTGCCAATGACACTCACAGTGACTATCCATTTTCTGCCAACATAGTCCACTATAGTGGTGGAAATGAAAGAACCGAACACCAACGCAGCAGTAGCACCTCCCGTGATGGCCGACTGCCACAGCGCATCCAAAACATACTGGGTTTCGCCATTACTCACATAAGCGTACCCAAAGTCTCTTCTGAAGGTCGGAATCGAAAGAATGATCCCCGAGGCCTGGTTCTCATATCCCACCGTGATAAGCGCCCACACCAAGATCAAGATGTATATGCAAGCTTGCGGGTATGCCTTCACCGCCTGCCATTTGGTAAGGCGATGGTCCAAGTCCTGCTGGGCAAGAGCAACTTGTTTGTTGTCGTTGAGAATATGATCATCGCGCAGATCGATGCTTTCTTCGTCGGTGATGGCTCTTGTGTTGGAGTCGGACGCCATTTTCGATGATCTTCGGAGAGCCAGTTGTGCAGATTTATACTTGGGCCAATAGTTGGAGCTCCATCGCCGATGGTTTCCAGGCCTGGGGTTCGGAGGATCTTTTCTGCGCCGTTATGGGGTAGTGGGTGGGGCTCATCGGGGCAGCCCCCGCCTTTTATAGGTCGAGCTGACGCCTTACTCGACATGTTCCTGGACACACTCTGCATGACCTGCATCCAAGACGCCGACAAGTACGAGCTTCGGAGTGCTTTTCCTTTGATCAGGGTAATCTGGGGTGCGTTCAGTGGAGTTTTTGAAAATGGGGCTTTCACGGAACCAGGTCTCGTAAATTAATTCTTTCTGTGGAATTGGCACATTGGGGTCTACGTAAGAAGCAACGCCGAAGATCTGACTCGCGTCAGCCATGCATGCTCATGTCTGCTTCGTATTTTCCGTGGCGATGCCAAGTTAGAGGACAAGAACACATTATGGCGCTATTTTGGTCTATGGATAATTGCTTTGGGACTTTGTTGGCTTTTCTTCTTTGGCATAATTGGAGATTGAGGGTGATGAAACAAGAAAGAGGCTCTAAGCGTTTTAAGCGATGCTCATGCAGGTGATGTCGATTTGCGTACTTCAAGGAGAGGAGTTTTCAAAATCTTCTTTTCAAGGTCTCCTTGATGCATTTACGTGAAAAATAGTAAAGATAAGAGTATAATTTAGTCTGTTTGATGGACGGGGCCTCGTCGCTTCATCAAAGGTGCGATTGTCATGCACGACTCACGCAGAGGCTCATGTGGGGTGCATGACAGCGCTACATCAATGTTCCGACACCCAAAAACTTATAATTTTGCAGCCAAATCCACTTCATCGGGCCACCTTCACCAATGATCCAAAGAGGCATCTACACCCCAGTGCCCACCTTCTTCAAAAAAGACCTCAAAACCATCGACTTCGAAACCCAGGCCCAACATGCCCAGTTTTTGAAAGATAACGGCATATCAGGCCTCATCGTCATGGGCTCCACAGGCGAGCTTGGCCACTTGACAAAAGCAGAAAGGGCCCTGGTGGTGGCCCATATCCACAAAAGTGTTCCTGACTTCCCCATCTTGGGAGGAGTCAGCCAGCACTGTGTCGAGGAGGCTGTTTCAGAAATTCTGTCTTTGAAACAAGCCGGTGCATCTCATGCTTTAGTGTTGCCCAGTTCCTACTTTGGGCCTTCCTTGAAGCAACAGGGCATTATCGACTGGTACACCGAGGTGGCCGACCGTTCGGAATTGCCTATTCTCGTTTACATCTACCCTGGAGTGACCAACAATGTCGTGGTTGAGCCTTCTACGGTGGTGGCTCTTTCAAAACACCCGAATATCGTGGGAACCAAGATATCCCATGGCGATGTTGCCCACCACGCCGCAATTGGATTGGATCCTTCGGTCAAGGCGGCAAAATTCACCTGTCTCACCGGTTTGGGCCAGATTTTGCTTCCTGCTCTTACAGTGGGTTTTGACGGTACTGTGGATGCTTTGAGTGGTGCTTTTCCAAAGCTCTACGTGAACATCTTGAAAGCGTACGATCTGGGAGACCTTGCCACTGCACAGAAGTTGCAGTGGATAGCCACGCGTGGCGAGGAGCTCGTGGTCCGTTTTGGTGTTGTTGGCATCAAAAGAGCCATTCAACAAGCCACTGGTTTTGGCGAGACATATTTGGGTAGAGCTCCACTCAACCAGGACGTGGTTGGATGGGAGCAGTATGCGGAGAATTTCACGGGGTGTGCCGAGGCCGAGAGTGCCCTTTGAGTTTTGAAAATATACGAATTTCATCAATTTAGATATTGCTTACCATCGGGGTGGTAATGTTCCGCTCATCGCCCCCACAATTTTGCCCCACCTCGGGCTGCATAAGACGTGCGTAATGTCACGATCAACGCGAGGGGCAGATCGGAGTGTGCAGCAACAGAACCACACAAAAAAGCTCACCTCACACCATCTTTTCTTTTCCATGTACAACATTGTCGATTCCCATATCCACCTCATAGACGACTCCTTGAAACACATCTGGCGCCGTGAGCAGCCCGACGTGCTTGCAGGCAATCATCGTCTCGAAGAGTACACTAGTTCCAGTGATTCAAGATACACAGTCTCTGGAATTATCTGGATCGAGGCTCTTTGCTCCCATACGCTAGATAATGGAATGGAGGGTATGGCGAACGCCATCGAGGAGTGCAAGTACGTTCTGCGGTACAACGAAGGCGAAAATGCTGGATATGTGAAGGCGATGATTCCATTGATTCCGCTTCCCTGGGGTACTGAGATCACTGAATACGTGGATGTATTGAAAAAGGAGCTTGGAAACCAGTACAGTCGCGTCAAGGGGTACCGGTACCTATTCCAGGACAAACCGCCTAAAACCATGTTGGATCCAAAAGTGATTGAGGGGTTGAAGTGGCTAGATGCAAATGGCTATATATTTGACTACGGCATTGATGTTCACAACGGCGGAATCTGGCAGTTCGAGGAGTCTGTGGAGCTTTTCCGCCAGGTGCCCAACTTGAAGTACATCATCAACCACTTGACCAAACCGCACCTTGAGCTTGAAGCGGAGGGAATCGAGGAGAACGAGCTTTTCATCAAATGGAAGGCACTCATGACGGAGATGTACAACCTCACTCCAAACTCTTACATGAAGCTCTCTGGGTGTTTCTCGGAACTTGCCAGCGACACCCCTAAGGACCTAAAGAGAATAGCTGATTTGATCTTCCCCTGGTTCAAAGTCACTTATGACCTCTGGGGACCTGAAAGAACAATGTGGGCTAGCAACTGGCCCGTGACCAACATATATGGTGCTGACGAGTTGAGCTCCCAGTGGTTCAGCGTGTCGGAGGATCTTTTGGATCGAGTGGGCGCTTCCGAGCACGACAAAAGGAAGATCTACGAGACGAACTACCTCCAAGGGTATAATCTATGAAGAGTTTCTGCTATTTTTTGATTTGCTGTTCTTTTCTCTGATTTTTTTGATTTTTTGCTGAAATCCAACTATGCCGCCTCAAGAAACATCCGTATCTAATGGAAAGTCACAAGGGCTGGGGTTACTGAAAATTCACATAGGCTCCGCCGTCCACAAGAAGCTGGGCCCCGTTCATGTATCCCGACATGTCGCTGGCCAAAAACACAGCAGGACCGGCGATATCCTGTGTCACGCCCAACCGCCCAAGCGGGATCCGTCCCTCCATGTATGTTCTCTTGGCCTGGTCCTTCAAGTCCTCCTCGTTGAGAACCGTCTGGATCGTGCCTGGAAGAATGGCGTTGCATCTGATGCCGTAGGGGCCCAAAGCACACGCTGTAGACTGGATGAGAGAGACAATTCCCGCCTTCGTTGGCGTATAGTGTGTTTGCATGGATCCTCCCACTAGAGCAGAAATCGACAGGATTCCGATGATGCTTCCGCCCTTGCCCTGGTCCCTCATTTGTCTGGCAGCCGCCTGGATCGCAAAAAAGGAGCCGTTCAAGTTGACATCCACGGTTTTGTAGTAGATCTCCGGGTCCATATCGATGAACTCGGCAAACTGACAGATTCCAGCGTTTGAAACGAAGACGTTGATTTCACCAAACCGCTCCACCGTTCTGGAGATCAAGAGCTTGCTTGCTTCCGGCTTGGAGATGTCGCCCGGCACAGCCAAGAAGTTTTCAATTCCAATCTCTTTCCCAAGCTCCTCGGCGAGTTTGGCCTGTTCTTCACTGTCCAAGTGATTGACCACAACTTTGGCTCCCTGAGCCGCCATTTCGACCGCAATGGCTCTGCCGATGCCCGTGACTCCGCCTGTGATGGCGGCAACTTTTCCTTTCAAAAGCATGAGTGTTTGTGAGTCAATTGAGGAGGAACATTATGGTGAGTTTGGGTTTTAAAACGATGGTGCGAGGTATGGGGAAGGCGCGGGAATGATGTTGCGAAAGTGGGGTGCCCCACATACTAGCGAGTTTGAGGGATGGCATAGTGGGGTGGGGCTCTGATTGGAAAGGTTTCTGCAATTTTGGATTTCGCTTGAGATCCAGAAAAAGGCTACGCTGGGATCCCGCCTGGAGTAGTCTTCTCTGACTCAGCTCTGGAAACATATCAAGAGGTTCACCACGGAGTGCTCATGAATATAGGTTTGGGAGGAAGTGAAGTTATCAATAGTCGCTAGCAAACGCTCTTTTGTTGAGCTCACTTCCCGAAAACCCCCCAGTAGCCAAAACCACCACCCTCACCAGCCAACAACAAACCTCCCCGAACCCAAATCTAGTCGGCACGGGATTCAAACAACTCCCGAAAAATACAAAAAATCTAGTCCCTTTCTCCACAATGGTGTATTTTTGGCGCTTCGCTTGCCGAGGTTTCGGCCTATTTCGGGAATCTTCGAAGTCCGAGGCGGCATACCCCCATTTATGCCGAACACCGTCGGAATTATGTTGATGCGGTCTGTCTCAGGATTTACAAAGAAGGACTCCCGTGCAGGTCTAGCGAGTCTGCGGCATCCCGCTAAAACCCATGGAAGCAGCAAGCGTAGGGAACTTGCCTGATTTTTGTGAAGTTACAGAACACTCGAAAACACTGTAAATCTGAATCTGTTCATTTTCTTTCACTTCAATGGCTTCTCTGTGTGTAACTATACTGCCTCTTCTGCGGGCGGAATCTAAACGAGCCGGTGCGGCGCAGGCCTCCCCAAGTGCAGCAGCCCTTTCCCCACCTCCTAACTTCTTCCACAACCACTATATAAATGGGCCTTTCCCTCCAAATTCCTCCTCATCAGAAAGGATGGAGATAAAGCAAATCGACATCGACGACGTGATCTCCAAGTTGACCTTGGAGGAGAAGGCATTCCTCACCAGCGGTTCGGACTTCTGGCACACTTTCCCAGTCCACCGTCTTGGTATTCCCTCCCTAAGGTTCTCTGACGGTCCTTACGGTGTTAGAGGCACCAAGTTCACCGACGCGGTTCCTACAGCTTCTATTCCAAGCGGCACGGTTTTGGCGTGTTCCTGGAACAAGGAGTTGATGTACGAGCTTGGTAAGATGATGGGAGATCAGGCGCGTGCTAAGGGTGCCCATCTTCTTTTAGGACCCACCGTCAACATGGCTAGAAGCCCCTTGGGCGGCAGAAGTTTTGAGTCTTTTGGCGAGGACCCCGTTTTGACCGGTCTTTTGGCCTCGGCCTTGTCGCAGGGTGTCAAGGACAGAAAGGTCATGATCTGCCCAAAACACTTGGCTTGTAACGACAAGGAGGACAACCGTATGTCCATGAACGTGGAGCTCTCCGAGCGTGCTCTCAGAGAAATCTACATGCTTCCCTTCATGATTGTGCAGAAGTACAACGACCCAGAGTCGTACATGACGGCCTACAACAAGATCAGAGGAAAGCACGGTGCTGAAAACGAATACTTGATGCGCGAGATTGTCGAGAAGGAGTGGGGCTTCAAGGGCTGTTTCATGTCCGACTGGTTCGGAACTGTTTCCACTGCCGACAGTATCAATGCTGGCTTGCACCTTGAGATGCCTGGTCCTCCAATCTGGAGAGGCCACCTTGTGGAGAACTGCGTCAGCCACAGGACCATTACTGAGGAGTCCTTGAACGAAGCCGTTAGAGGTGTTTTGACCTTGGTTAACGGTGCTGCCAAGTCTGGAATTCCTGAGAACGCTCACGAGGGCCAGCTCCATAACAAGGAGATCATTGCTCTCAACCGCCAGGCCGCCAAAGAGGCTCTCGTGTTGTTGAAAAACGAGGGCATTCTTCCTTTGCAGAAGAAGAAGGTCTTGGTCATTGGTGAATCCGCCAAAAAGGCCAACTACTGCGCTGGTGGTGCTTGTACTGTGAACGCTTACCAGACTGTGTCTTTGTACGACTCCTTGGTTGAGAATCTCGGAGAATCAAACGTCGACTGGGTCATTGGTGCTCCAAACAGAAGGGTGTTCCCTTCTTTGGGTCTTTATGCCAAGGAGAAATCCAAAAAGCCCATCGTTTACCGTACCTACGACGAGCCAAGATCTGCAAAGGACCGTAAGGCTCTCAGTGAATTGACCGTTCCAGAGGTCAATGTCATGATGTTCGAGTACGACCCTGCCAGCATCAGACCAGGCCACCATTTGCATGCCACTTTCCTGGTGACCATCAATGTTCCTGAATCTGCAAAGTACAAATTCAACTTGAAGGTTGGTGGTACTGCCCGTGTTTTGATCAACGGTGAGGTCGCCGCTACTCACATCAACGATTACCAGTCTTCCAGTGACATGGGTATGAACGCCCCAGAGATTTACGAGGAGGTCTACTTGGAAACTGGTAAGGACTACTTGTTTGAGGTTGACTTTGAGAGCACCTCCGGTAAGAGTGGAATGCTGGCTGGTTCCTTGCGCTGTGGTCTTGAAAAGGCTGTTGCTCCCGAAGAATACATCAAGGAGGCTACCGAGCTTGCCAAGAAGTACGAGCAGGTCGTCGTCGTCACTGGTCTCAACAAGGACTTTGAGACTGAGGGTATTGACCGTTCCACCATGGACATGCCACCTTACCAGGACCAGCTTGTTGAGTCTGTTTTGGAGAGCAACCCCAACGCTGTTGTCATCGTTGAAAGTGGAACTGCGGTCACCCTTCCTTGGGCAAACAAGGCCAAGGCTCTCTTGCACTCTGGCTACCTCGGTGAGGAGCTCGGTAATGCCATGTTCGATGTTATCTTTGGTGACTACAACCCAAGCGGTAAGCTCACATTCACCTGGCCAAAGAGATATGAGGACAACTCGGCTGCCACAAGCTTCGAACTTGATAAGAGCTTTTCCTTGACCTACCTCGACGACATCTACATGGGCTACCGCCACCACGACATTAGTAAAATCGAGCCATTGTTCGCTTTTGGCCACGGTCTTTCCTATACTACCTTCGAGTTCGACAACCTTAAGGTCGAGGTTGGCGACAATACTATTGAGTTGGCTGTTGATGTGGAAAATACCGGTAATATCGATGGCTCTGCTGTGGTTCAGGCTTACGTCCTGCCTAAGAGCTCTTCCGTCCCTAACGCTGTCAAGAGCTTGAAGGGGTTCACCAAGGTATTCTGTAAGGCTGGCTCCTCCACAACGGCTAATGTAAGCTTGGACAAGAAGTTGGCTTGTTCCTTCTACAACACCAACATCAATCAGTGGACTTTGGAGGCTGGTGATTACGATGTCGCTATCGGTTCTTCGAGTGACAAGCTTGAGGTTACCAAGACCTTCAAAATTGAAAAGAGTGCCAACTGGATTAAGCTTTAGTCCAGTTTCTGCTCAACTGACATATTTAGTAATATGACTCAGAAAACCATGTTCTATTTCCGTGTAAAAGTCACCCTCTTCGAGCTCCATCGCAATCCCCCATTCGGCCTAATCCAATTTAGCCCAACCTTTAACGACTCTATAAACTGCAGGCATTCATACCCTTCACCCAATGTTTAATGTTATCAAGCTTTATCAAGATGCATGGCACCATCGCTAACGTTTCAACTTGATACAGGTTACACATGAATAGACTTTACCATGAAATCATTCAAACGACTTCGGGTCGAAATCTCACTTTGAGCCATTTCTCTCTTCGCTTAATGTAGAAAATCAAACCTTAATTATTTTCTCACTAACTTTAATTTCTCCCCGGCTTGTAAGTTGAACCGCCAGTTCATAAAAGAATTACCAATACCTTTGCAGAAAATGGCGTGGCTTGCAAACCTTATTGTCAGCGCTTCTATTAGTACTGTTTTTCAGCTGCCATGACTCCGAATACAATTAAAATCAGTCTCACCACTAGGTCAAGGAAGAAAAAGAAGACGTGGGGTACCACTTTGCGTTCATCGAGGTATTTCTCAAACAGGCACATCGATGTAACTTTAAATACAGCCCTTACAAACGACACAGGCAATTGAACACCGAAAAGAAAAACAATCGCAATCTTGACATTGTCATCGTTCAGGCTTAAGTCCACGAGGAAGGCAATCACTGATAAGGCTGAAAGCACCAAAGTTATGTATTCCAAAAAATATGGCCAAGCTATCAGCCCTATTGTAGTAGGAAGCAGTGTGAAATCTTCATTACTTAGACCTTTAAAGGTGCAGACTCCATGTCTGCATGTTCTTCTTCTTTCCAACTCCAGGTCCATATTTTTTTGCAAAGCACGGTGATTCAAACTAAAGTTTTTTCCAAACAGCTCCACATTCTCCATACCCTTCTGCTCAGCAATTTGTATGCCAATATCCTGGATGATGAGATCCGCAATATGATTTCCTTTGTAACAGACCTCCTTCGAGTTATCGTTTTGTCGGCAAATTCCGAAGAAATCAACCTTGTATGTTCCATGTACCCATTCGTCCGGAATATAGCTGGAGATCTTTTTTGTCGGGTCTTCCATGAGACGTTCCATAGCAATAATGTCTTTTTTGGTCGACGAGGTTAGTGACGAATTGTACTCCAATTCTTTGTAAAACATATATGTCCCCTGGAGTAACACACTAGTATATGTGATGAAACAAAGCAGCCAAAGCAGAATGAATAAGAAAGGAACTTCATATTTCAGGATCTTGACACTAGTTACAATCTTGAAAAATCGTTTTGTTTTGGCAAGAAATGTAACTTCAGCATCGGTCTGCTCTTGAGCTCCATTCTCTTTAGGTTGAGTATTCTGAGCCTCCAAGTCTAATCTTTTTTCTTTTTCCATAATGCTACTTGCGTGAATACCAGGACCGAGTCTCAGTCGGAGCAGAGGTTGAAGACATTATATAGTTGCAGTGGGCAATTTCAAATAATTAAAAGAATAGGAAGGTTGAGCAGACTAAAGATACCACTTTCCGTTCATTAAGAGGATTTCAAGGAGCAGTCACGGAGTTCCAACCGCAAGAGGAAGTTTGTTTCTGAACAGAGGCAATTTTTGGAATGTCCTAGTCTCTGTGAATAAGGCGAAGATTTCCATAGCTGTCGCCGAGTGACTTCATTGTCGTTTGGAATGAAGGTACTGTCTGCCAATTCTATTATCAGCAACTGCTTAACCAAAGAGGCGTATTGATCTAGAAAATTGAGAGCATCGTGAAATTGGTGTATTCAGTAAAAGGCTGTGATATAGAAGCAGATATTTTGGGGGTTCCAATCCTCTTCTCCCTACATTGCATTATTTAAGTGTTGCTGACTCAAGAATGCCACTGGCTCGCATAACCAAACCGTTTGAATCTCTTTGCAGTTTGAGGTATCGACAGGGCCTCCAGACCTTATTCTGTCAGAGCTTCTTTTGCTACTTTTCATCAAGTGCCTTGGCTCCAAAGACAATAAAAATCAGTCTCACCACTAGGTCAAGGAAGAACAATAAAACATGGGGTACCAGATAGTGATTATCGAAGTATTTTTCAAACAGGTTAGTCAAACAAAGTCTAAAAGCAATCCTTATAATCGACACAGGCCATTGAACAATGACACCAACAAGAATCGCAATGTCAAGATTGTCATTGTTCATGCTTAAGTCCACGAGGAAGGCAATAACTGATAAGGCTGAAAGCACCAAAATGATAATTTCCAAAGAATATGGCCAAACTGTCAGCCTTTCTGGACTAGGAAGCAGTGTGACATCTTCATTAGTTAGACCTTCATAGGTGCAAACTTCACGTTTGCATATTTTTCTTCTCTCCAACTCCAGTTCCATATTTTCTTTCAAAGCATGGTACTTCACTTGGAAGTTTTTTCCAAACAGCTCCACATTCTCCATCCCATTCTGCTCAGCGATTTGTATGCCAATATCCTGGATGATGAGATTCTCTATATGATTTCCTTTGTAGCAGACCTCCTTCGAGTTATCGTTTTGTCGGCAAATTCCAAAGAAATCAACTTTGTAAGTTCCATGTACCCATTCGTCCGGAATATAGCTGGAGATCTTCTTTGTCGGGTCATCCATGAGACTTTCCATAGCAATAATGTCTTTTTTCATCGACGAGGTGAGTGAAGTATTGTACTCCGATTCTCTGTGAAACATACATGTCCCTTGGAGTAACACACTAGTATATGTGATGAAACAAAGTAGCCAAAGCAGAAAAATCAAGAAAGGAACATCATATTTCAGGAAAGTGATATCAGATACTTTCTTGAACATCTGTCTTTTTTAGCAAAAAAGGTAAGCTCAGAATCGGTCTGTTCTTGAACTCCATTCACTTCAGGGTTGAGAGGCTGAGCCTCCAAATCTAATGTTTCTTCTTTTTCCATGATACTAGATAAATGGAACCTAATGTCAATTGGAGCTAAAACCCGGGACTTTATAAAGATCAGAGATAATTGAAAGAAACAAAAAGCTCTAGCAAAGCAGAAGTATCCATTTTCAGTTGAAAGAAATTAATTCACAGAGCAGTCACGCGGATCTTATCGCCAAAAAATAACTCGTTCAGAAAAGACATGGAGTTACACACTCAGGTCATGATCTTTAGGAATCGAGGCGCATTTGTCTTCAAAGGCTCTTTTCAAAAGATGTCCCTTCTCACCAACTCAAAGGCTTTCCCTGGGCTCCTTCGTGTTTCCAATGTGCTAGTAATAGGCTCATTAGCTCTCTTGAATGTATCTACATAACCGTGAATGATCCTACAGAACTGTGAATGAACGTGCATTCCGTATCAACAGTGAAAAGTAGAGAAGCAAAATTTGTGCTTTTTCATTCATGTGTGTGTTTCTTCCGTAATTTACCTTTTATTTTACCCATTGGTCGAGCCAAAATTTTAAAAATCATTCTTTGTAAATTTATAAGTTGGTGCGATTTCCATAAACGTGAGACTCGTTATGTATATGTTGTGCGAATTTGAACAGACTGCGAAAAAGAGATTCTTCAAAGATGTACCAAAAATCAGGTTTTCGAAAAGAACATCAAAAAACCTACTCAGATACATTTAAGTAGTTTTTTGAAACTATTTGGAGAGTCTCACTCCCCAGAGATTGCTATGGCAGGCTAGGGCCTAGTGACGACACAGGGGGGACGGCTAAGTTCACAGGTGTGGTCAGACGGCGCTAGTCTGGAAGCTGATAGAATGGGATTTTCTGTATGTATAGTTGAGTAATGTCTTCCACTTAATGAGATGGATTTGACAAAATGAAACATACAAGCTTTTTCCTTCAACAAGCCACAATACACCCAATAGTGGGACGAGAATATGAGTTTGTGATTGCCTCAAACAGGACAAAAATTGCCCAATACTATTGATACCTCTTTCAAAAGCTTGTAAAGAAGCTCCTTCAGTCTTTCATTGAGCTCATCATAATTCGCTCATCAACTACACCTACTGCGGGATTCTAAAGAGCCAAAATGGGTGACAATAAAAAAAAAGGTCAGGCTGGTTATCCTAGTGCAATCACTTATAAATAGCGAACTAAAGTATAGTTTTGTATTGATGACAATGGCTTCCTTGGATACTTCCTTCAACTTGAAACCCGTCTAAGTGCAACATTGTTGATGATTTTCTCATCACCCGAGGCTCCTTCGACTGAATGTCTGGTGGGTTTGTTCCCCAACATTTCTTCTTCCAAACCAGATATAATAGGCAAGCGATTACATGAATACAATCACTTTGTCATTTTTTTGGAGGTGCTTATCTCCTTACCCCCCATAGTTTTGACAGTCTCTGTACTTCCAGAAGCAGACATCAATATCAGAGTCATCCAACCTACGAGTGGCTGCTGGAGGAGAAAAGAAAGAACATCATAAGTGCAACTGAAAGATAAATCAATCGTTGCCAGCTTGGTTAACTCTCGTTAGCCGTCAGGCTGAAGGTTACTTTATACAAAACTAGAGCCGAAAATCGATTTTGAACAGCGTGGCTTGAAAGAGAAATGGAAGCAGTTCAACAATGAGTACAGAACATGTGTAAGATGTAAAACGCTCACCAATTTGGAACGCTAGGAAAGTGTGAATTTTATACACGAAAGGATTGTGATAAAAACCATACAACCCAATTTCGTAAATTTTATTTCGATCCATTTAAAGTGGGAAAATGCCCCGGATTTGTGTGACGAACTCAGTCGGCCGAGAGCCGGCCATAAGATCCGATCTCGCAATTGCGTACCGCAGTGGTTAGCAGTATGTGTAATGGCCCCGAAAATAATTTTTGAGAAAGAGGAATCAAATAAAGATGAAATTAGTGCCTGTTATAGAAAATGAAGTGATTGCATAAAGTCTGCGCGTTCAACTCAAAGATACCAGTGGATAATCAGGGTCCCTTCACCATTCATATCATAAGATTGTGACTATGACTGTCTTGAGATTTGATTGCCAATGTATCAAATACACAAAAGCTTTATGGCGTAAGTGGTTAAGAAATATAGCATGTAGAATCATCAGGACTGAAATCAACACAACTGGGCTCTTACTGATGGAATTTATGCTCAAATGAAACGAAAACATTTCTTGGCTCATAAATTACTCCACTTAATGAAATCGAACTGAAATGATGTGGGTATAAATTGCGGGTTTTATCTCCTCCAAATTGTTTTCATCGATTGCATTATATCAACAATGAGAGTGACAGGCATTATTTCGAAATTCTTTGTTTACACCAATTTGGTTTCAGCATACGGCTTAAGATGGGTCACAACCACACGTAACAGAGACTTGTATAACTCACTGTTAGCCGCTCAACAGTTGAGGGACTGCCTAGGTGATGAAATTGAAATGTACACAATTGACGAAGTTGATGGACTCGGACTTGATGTCACCGTTAAGGAGTATAGGATGGTTGAATACAGAGGAATAGACAAGTTGGTACATGACTGTATGCATGCGGTAACTGCTGCTGTTACAATGCAAGTGACTCCAAATGAGCAGTATATGAAAGACGAGGAGAAACGTTTGAGAGCTGAATTTGAAGCTTCTTCTGCTGCTCGAGCTGCTCAAGCTAGCTCTGCTGGTGCTGAATATAAAACCACAGCATCAATCGGTAAACAGAAGCGGATGTGTGATGATGCACGTGCTGACTACGACTATGATGTTATCGGATATTCAGATCGGGGGTGCGTTGGCAATGAGGACTTCTATGACATCGATTGCGACTTGGGTAAATGTTATAAAACAGGAGGAATGGCTTATGTCGGGTCGGTTAAATTGAAGAATCTCGGTGGGGTAGACATGGGTGGACAGACTTACCCACACCATGAATGTGCTGGAACACCCTTAGTTCAGTTTGTCAAGGGAGGAGGACTGTCATGCTTTGACAGAACGGCGTACACCTATTTGGCGTATCTTTGGTAGAAATAATACATATCCGGAGCACACTTTTCTGAAGCACTGTAACACAAAGCTCAACAGGTGCAAGAAGCCAGTCCAGACAAATAAGAACAATGTCCAACCCAGTGAGAGGTACCCAACATAGGCTCGCGCCCTAGAAACCTTGGTTTTTGATCCGCATTAATGCGCAAGGATGAAACCCCGATTAATTCATCGCGGGGGAGTATGGTGAAATTCATTGTTAATTTATTCAAGACTGTTGAATTTCAGGTTCAAGATTGAAGGAATGTCTGGTATAATTCCATTCTTGGTCAGTATGCACCGATTCAAGACCCGCATCCTTGAAAATGCATGCTCGATCGTAATCATGCATCACCCCACTGAACACACATAGGGTTTGTATGAAAGTCGAAGAAATCGTTTCAGTGAATACTTCGCAATTAGAGTATGAGATGGCTTTGTATGAACAATACCGCATTTGATAACTGACGTCAGCTAACTACCCATGCAGATAAGAAAAATATATCCGACCTCAAATATATGACATGAAGGTTTACTTCACAGAGAACATTTCTTGGCATGTGAGTAGAAAAAATACAAGGTGCGAATATATAATGCAGTGTATCTTCGGCAGTTGATCTCGTTTCGAAAAACACCAACCATGAGAGTGACAGGCATTATTTTCAACTTCTTTGTTTTGACCAATTTGGTTTCAGCATACGGCCTAAGATGGGTCACAACCACACGTAACAGAGACTTGTATAACTCACTGTTAGCCGCTCAACAGTTGAGGGACTGTCTAGGTGATGAAATTGAAAAGTACACAATTGACGAAGTTGACGGACTTGGACTTGATGTCACCGTTAAGGAGTACAGAATGGTTGAATACAGAGGAATAGACAAGTTGGTACATGACTGTATGCATGCGGTAACTGCTGCTGTTACAATGCAAGTGACTCCAAATGAGCAGTATATGAAAGACGAGGAGAAACGATTGCGGGCTGAATTTGATTCTCCTGCTGCTCAAGCAGCTCGAGCAGCTCGAGCAGCTCGTCCAGCTCGAGGTTGCCCTCGTCGTACCTCGTCGCAATTGGAACAAGAAGAAACAACGTTGCCGACTCTTGGTGCATCTGACAGTGTCAACCAAAGCAGGTTAGTTTCCAGCATTGAGAATGTGATACCTTCGCTCTTACCTTGGGAACATGATATGGGGAATTTTGGGTCAAAGCCCATTCCAACATTTTGAGAAGTCGCCAAAGTACCAATTTAATGAATAAACGATCTAATTTGTTGCTTAGAGCATGGTGGAATATGTCCCCTCTCTCAGCAGTAAGTACACAAATCCGTGCACTTCATCAAAAAGGACTTGGTTCAAGTGTTCTCTTTTTTGAATACCTTCGAAACCTGGGGAGTGACACTTTTGCACGTTGCCGTCTTGGATATCTACAACAACGAAGTTTCCGATCCCTTCCTCCACGACCAAAAGTCCATTGTGAAGAAAGCTGAACGACTGGAGGAACCCCGTGCATGGAATTTTGAGAGTTTCTCCCCACCCTAGACTTCCAATATCAAGGCTCCTGATTTCGATGGTGTTTTCTGTGACAGCTGCAAATGTGGCAGTATTTCCTTCAACAACACGAAACAAACGGTACACGGTATGTTCTTGCTTCCAAATGGAAAGTTCTGAATCCTTTATTACAAAAACGTCTCGCTCCCCGGCAAATGAAATGAGA
The DNA here is from genome assembly GCA_026585945.1 of Candidozyma vulturna. Lineage (NCBI taxonomy): Eukaryota > Fungi > Ascomycota > Pichiomycetes > Serinales > Metschnikowiaceae > Candidozyma > Candidozyma vulturna. Next base: position 1,346,250 of record CM048832.1, on the reverse strand, counting down.
TCTCCTTCCACAGATAGATCTTCAAAGTAGTTACACTCGGCAATTTTCTCGTACGTTGCCTTCCCCAAAACAAACTCACTAAGCGGGGCCCTAAATAGCGGTCCAAAGTAGCCTGTGCCTAGATAAATATAGTTTTCCGAAAAAGCGATGTATTCAAACAAGCTGCTGTAATCTATTTCATACCCATAGGGTGACTCATGCTTTGCAGTTTCTAGTACATCCCTGAACAAATCAAGTTTGAGGTCAATCTCCTTCCCTTGAAGCGTAAACGCCTGTAAGGGTTCCTTGTCCGTACACAAAATCTGAAATTCTTTGAACCTCAAAGCTGCTCTACAATAACGACGTGCTTTGGTGATTTCAACAAATGGACCTTCATCGAGAGGTAATTGTACCACCCCAAGCTCTTCGCTCGAGGGCTTATAGTAAATGAGTTCGTTCGGGCCTTTCAGATCACTAGACATTGAAAAAAGCTCCAAGTCTGGAATCAATTCTGGTTTAGCGTTCTCCAAAAAAAGAATCATCCTTTGCATCTTCTTGTTTATGGCGTTCCCTTGCAGGTTCGAGTGAGGAGACTCTTTGTTCGAGTTGTGTGAGTTGCATGACCCTATTGGGCTAGGAGAATTCATGGCGCTATAATTACCATGAGTTTTAATTGAAGGGTGCTTGTTTTATGGAATGGCACTTAAGTATGATCAATTCCAGGTACGAGATATCGTGGCTGGGCCAATGCAAACTGCACACGTTTCTCGTAAATTTGAAAAGTTCTGCAGAATGCCAGTCAGCTGCATACTTGACCGCTTGATATCAGCAAAGTTTCAGGATTTTTTGAAATGATGGTTTGGATTTTTTTAAAAAAGTGTGTATCTGGACGAAAGATGATGATTTCTTGCGATCAAATGATTTTGGAGCCAGTTTTGGACAAACAAATCGAAGGAAGTCAAAACTAATCAGAAAAGAAGTATAAAATTGATGCAGTCTAAAGCATAATAAGAGCAGACTTATAATATGGGAATATGATGGTGTTTGGGTATGTAATACCTCGATATTAATAGTTTGCAAGCATAACCGGCTATTGAAAATGAACAGTAAACCATCGACCCGAGTCTACAAACACCCCAAAAAGTATCAACGATGTAGGCTGAAGTTTTAGTTCCAAATGTGCTGCATTCATATATATAAGAATTCCATGAATGTGCTTTTAGTGCCTCGAGCTGGAGCTTTGGTCAGGCCCGCATAGCACAAGTTGTGGCGAGTTTAAACTGTGAGTTGTGGCTTCTTTTCCTTTAATGTCAAGTGGACAGCCAGTCCGTATTTCCAGACCCATCACTTCTTTTCCTTGTCCCAGCCGTAACTGGCGGCCAAACGACGCTGCAAGTGTTCCTGAGCAGTAATCACCTCCAGCGCAGCAAAAGCTCCACGGCTTGTCAAACTTCTAAGAAGAGGAGAAGGAACAGGGTCCAAAGGCGTGGCATCGTTGGGGTGGCTGAAGAAAACAACAGAATACCTATCCTTCGTCTGCGTGCCCTCGGGAAATTGCACCCTGTGAATCGTCGACTTGAGGTATCCTGCCGTCCAGTACGAAAGCAAGTCTCCGATGTTCACGACAATAGGAGCACCCTCGTTCTCGCCTGTAGAAGGAACATAGGGCACAGATTCCCACTTCTTCGAAACAGGAGAGTAGATCTGCAAGCCCTCCTGGTTGGGCTGTTGGAAAAGCAAAGTCATGGCACCGTAGTCTGTATGAGCACCAGCACGAATCTTGACCTCAGGACTCGTGGAGCTGACACTAGGATAGTGCAAGAAACGGAGAATAGTTCCAGAGGCGCTGTCTGGCTCAAACCGGCTTTCAAACCACTCGCTGCCGTCTTTTCCATCCTCAGACTCGATCTTCAAGGCGATCGCCAAAAGCTTCAACAACCGCATCTTGGTGTCGTACAACTTCTTGGCTGTTTGCTCAATGAGCTCTCTTCTCAGCGGCTGCTCGTCAAACCAGTCAGGGAGCACTTTGGACGACTTTCCCAGCGTGAAATCCATGCTTCCGATGTTCAAAGCCTCCTTTGGGTCACCTACCGCCAGCTTCTCAGGATCCAACGTCTCCACGCCGTACCCGGTGTATCCGTGGTTGTACTTGTCGATGGCGTATTTCGACTTGTAGTCAAAGGGCAACTTGAAGAAATCTTCAGAAAGGTCAAAGACGGATGCAATCTCTTCAGGCGTGAAAGAGTGGCCCTTGATGAAAAGGAAGCCCTGCGTCTTGGCAGCATCAAGCAACTTGTTGGCGGATTCAAAATCCAAGCTTGAGATGTCGATAATTTCCAATGGGTTTGTGCTCATGGTGCTTTTTTGATCAACTAGGATCGGGAGGTCTGGAGACGAGGGTCTCTTATCATGTTGACTCGCATGCAATTATTTTTTCCGCGTCGTTATCATTGCATAATTATTACCACCGAGCATGAGAGTCAGAATTCCGCACCAGGCGGTGGGCCAATACGGGATTTGGTGTGGTGAAAAAAAAAAAAAAAAAAGTCATTTAGAGCAGATTTTTAAAATAATTTAAGCTGTTCTTGCCACCATTCGTGCTTCGTGCTTTTAGGGTGTCTTTTGGATGCGGGGAGTAGAGCTTCTCCTTTGCTTAGACAGGGCATCGAACCCATAGGACTCGTCTTATTGGTGGAAACGGGGGACACTTAATCCTCGAGTAGAAAGTCATCCAGGGTCATCGAGGTTTACAAATAGATATTTTGGAGTTGTTGTGTTCAACCGAACAATCGAGTAGTTGGCTGGTTGCAATAGCTGCTCATTGCTTTTGAGGCATAGAGGGTTGATTCAGAACACAAAATGTCAGCCATCAACCTTGTTCAAATTGCCCTTGGATAATCTTGCTACCCAATTAGCTCTAATCGGTAAAAAAAAAAAAAGCTCTACTTTCTTGTCGATATTTTTTATCTCAAAAACGTTCATCTATAGCTATAAGCAATCATTATCGTTACTTTCTCGACATCCTCAGAAAATCCAGCCGAAGATCTTGTCGTAGAACCACTTGAGGTCCTTGGGATTACCCTGGGCCTCTCTGTACGCCTGTTCTTCCGCATCCTTGGCCCTGAAGTTTTCCTCCTCATAGTCGAAGTTCTCCTTGAAAGTGACCAAATCGACTTCCTCGGATGGGATGAGTCTGGTCTTCTTCCAGAACTTCCAGCCGAAGAACATGATTATGAACACGGGAAGCATGATGTAGCCCGTGATGAAGGTCTCGTAGGGGAAATCGTTGCCCAAGAAAACTGTGAAGTTTTTGGCAAGCATGACGAAACAACAGATGCCAAAGGCAAAGTAGGAGCCGAATGGCTGGCAGGGCGAGCGGTAGTCCAACTCTTTCCTCTCTATACCTTGCACCTTCATTGCTCTCATGAAGCGAATGTGGACAAAAAGAATGCAAGCCCATGCAATCAAACCCGCAAGCGAAACCACATTCACGAAGTGGTCGAAAACCTCAGCTGCCTCGGAGGACGTGGTCATGAATCCCAACAAACAAAAAGCAAACGAAAGTGCAATTCCGTACAATGGAACACCGTTGCCGTTGGTCTTGGAGAAAAAGCGTGGAGCATATCCTGCGACAGCAAGACCGTAGATGGTTCTCGAGGCAATGTACATATCGGCGGTGGCAGCAGAAGTGACGAAAATCAAGATACATGCGTTGATGACGTGATCCAAGCCCTCGATCTGGGCGTTTGTGATGGCAATAACGAACGGAGAAGCCGAAGCAAGTGCACCATCGGAGCCCAAAAGCCTTTCGTCGTTGGAAGGCACACACATACCCAAGACCAAGACGTTGAGGATGTAGAAAATGACAATTCTGTAAAAAGTCAAACGAATGGCTTTGGGAATGGCCTTTCTTGGTCGGGAGCACTCGGAAAAGGTGATACCCACCAATTCGCAGCCAATGTAAGCGAACACACTGGAGACCAAGACAGAAATAAAAGAGACAAAACGACCCACGTCGCCTTCCACAAGCAACCCTCTTGAAGAGTCGCCGTACTCCTTGAACGCTCCAGGGTCCTGCCAGTAGCGAAATCCTAGTCTGTCTCCTCTAGGGCTTCCACCCAAGGCTATCACAAGCAACAAGATGATAAGACCAAGACAGGTGCAGACCTTGACGACAGAAAACCAAAACTCTATCTCGCCAAAAAAGCGAACACCAAGGATGTTGATGGTGGTGATGATCACCAAAAGAACGGCGATCCAGACACCCGGATTGACCCGGTCGGTGTCCACCCAGAACTCAAACGTCAAGGCACCAGCCACCAACTGGTTGGCAGGCACCAACAAAAACAAAAACAAGTAGGTCCAGCCGCAGGCGAATCCAAGGGCCTCGTCGACATATCTTCTGCAGTAGCCGGCAAAACCGTCCGCCAAGGGAATGAAGGTTGCAATCTCACCCAACGAACTCAAAACCATAAACACAACAAAACCAATGACCGAGTAACTGATGAAAATTGCACCCGGCCCGGCCGTTCTCAAGGCAGAGCCGGTTCCAATCAACAAGCCGGTTCCCAAAGCACCGCCTATGGCAATCATCGACAAGTGTCTGGCGTCCAAGGCTCTTCTCAATTCCTGGTCTGCTCCGGTCTGGTTTAGCTGTTCAGGGCGGGACAAAGACACGGCCAAGCCCTTTCCCGTATCCGTCGAAGCCAGATCGCTTTTCGTCTGCTTCTCGTAGTCGACGTTCATGCTGTTGAGTCTGACGGGATATGGCTGCAAAATTCGGCAGCAAGGCCAGCTTTTATAAAAGGCTGTGATAAGACAAGGCCTGAAGCGGCCAAGAAACAGAGCCGGTTGGCGTGCCTCAACAACCGTAATCAGCGATTCTGAAAGCTTGGTTAGTGCAGCTTGGATTAGTGCATTTGCGACTCCACCATCATCACTATCGACAAACGGTGCCAAGGTATTTCGCGTACTTGGCCACGCATGAGGTGGGTTTTTCAGAATTGGGAAAATATGTACTAGAAAAGCATTTTTATGAAAAAGCACAGAAAGCGATTTATCTCCTCGCCATCCCGGCCCCTTCACCTCCAAAAGGCCTTCACCCATCGCAAACAGCGCTCACAACCGCAGGGTGTAGTACTACAATCAACACTCCACTACCTCTTGGCACGGCACACAGACAAGCAAGAAATACGGGGTACGCCCGGATGTAGGAATATCGGGCTGAATGTACATAGATAAGCTGATAAGAATGGGTGGATCTCAAAATGCCGTATCTCGAAGAATTAGGCCGTTGTATCTGTGGTATAGTGCACTATCGCTCGGGGCATCGGACCATTGTTGAAAAAGTGTGGGTTTTTCGGCATCAGGACGTTTGTGCCGTTGACAGCCAGGGATGAGTCATCAGGTGATTTGAAGCTGTGATTTGCTGGAAACGGCTGGGTGGCCTGTTCTGCGTATCTGCACATGTTGGTGGTATAACGTGAGGAGGGTCTGTCATTCCTGGAGAGCGTCGAGACAGCTGTCTTTTGATGTCTGTGATTGATGTTCTGCGAAGTTGCCCCGCCGGTGCCTCGAGGCATGGGCACCATTGAGGCGCTTATAATCGAGAGTTACTACTTCAGGAACTCTTTACGTTGATAATCTAACCATTGTAAGAGATGAAGCTTGAAGCATATTAATTGGACTAAAAGCGATGCTACTCCCACAAGTACTTGATCACTCTCCAACCACGGTTTTTCTCGGGAAGCTGCTCGGGGTTCTGCTCAACGTGCTTGAATAAGCTCATCAAATCCACGTCCTCGGGCTTCTTCAACGACGTTTTCTTAAAAAACTTCCAGAACAAGAACAACACCAAGTAGAGCGGGATCACAAAGTAGGAACTGATGAAGGAGGAGACGTTGAAGTTGCCGTTCAAGAAGTTGTGATATCCGCCGGTCAAAAGTAGAATGACAAGGAAGAATAACGAAACGTACGCTCCAACGTGAGCAAATGGCATTTTGTATGGCAAGTCGTCTCTCGAGTAGCCCTGAGCCTTCAATGCTCTCTGAAGCGCAATGTGGTTGATGGAAATGGCAATCCAGTTTACAAGCAAATTGGCACTTGTGAGACTTTGAAACCAGCCAAAAACAGTGGCTGCACCTGAACTGGCATTCATATAGGCCAACGTCAAAAACAAGAGCGCCAATATGACACCATAGTATGGCAAACCATGCTTATTGGTCTTGAGAAAAATCTTTGGGGCCTGGCCTTTGGCTGCCAATGCAAAGAAGTTTCTGGACGTCAACAAAATGCCCAAGTTCGAGGCGGAGAAGGCAGAGGTCAACACGACGGCGTTAATGACACTGGGAAGACCATGAATACCGGCGTCTTTGATAGCTATCACAAAAGGTGATCCATTCGAATCGCCAGTGCTATTTGCAATGTCGGGGTTTTTGGGCAGACAAGATAAGCGTAAGTCCAAACACCGTAAGCATGTAGAAGATGAAAACTCTGAAGAAGATTCTCTTACCGGCAAGGTAGATGGAGTGTCTTGGGTTCTGGGTTTCACCTGCGTAGTATGAAATACCACTGATTCCACCGTAAGAATAAATCACAGAACTAGAAGCTTTCCACCAGGAAAGAAACTTTCCAAGGCTGCCGTCAGTGTAATATTCTCTAAAAGGTGAATCTTTCCAGTAGCGAAACCCGATTCTGTCGACATTCCTAACACCACCTAGGTCCATGGTGATGCAAAAAATGATAAGCCCGAGAATCAAGAACACCTTGAGACAGCCAAAGAAAAATTCGATCTCCCCATAAAAGCGAACGTTGTATGAATTGCATGCAATGATCACGGCCAAAAAGGCCGTGATCCAGACAGCCGGATTCAAGTCACTCCAGTAATTCATGATAAGCGCTGTTGCAGAAAACTCATTAGGGATGATAGATGAGTAGATACCAATCCACCCAAGAGCAAACGAGAAAGCTGGGTCCACAAAATGCTCTCCGTGTCTAATGACAGCTCCTGTTACCGGCATCAAACAAGAAATTTCGATTTGGGCTAGCTGGTTCAAACCAACTATAATTCCGATAAACAAGTACGAGAGCACCATGCCCACATTACCCGTCAAGTGCAAAGTAGATCCACTCGATAAAAAGAGACCAGTACCAAAAACACCAACCAAGGTCAACATCTGGATATGACGCTGCTTGAGTCCTCTTTTGAGGTTCCTGTCCTTGCCAAAGATGTAATCATCAATGGGCTCTGGCTGGATTTCAGCCTCGAGAGATTCAAGATCTACAACGTTGACATCAACATTGTTTTTCTTGGAGTAGTCAGAAGGTCCTGAAGAAACACTAATTCTCTTTTCTGAAGCAGGCATTTTCGTCCCCTTACACTAAGGGCGGTCAAGGCAATATATACCTCGTCGACAAATTTCCAGTTATGCCTAATCTACATGTACAAACCCCCTTTGGCGGCCTTTGTATTAGGGCTGTTGCAGCTCAATGGCAACATCCTGTCGTATCGGAATTATTTCGCATACATTGGTAAGATAATGAACAATATGCGGCATCGTCAATTGCACCAGTGTGGATTGATCCTTTGACAGCTGGTGCATCAGAGCTTTTACTGTAAAAGAAAAAAAAATTGGGGAGTCTCTTCTCTGCCTATAATGAAGAAAACCTCGATTGGAGAAGCTTCACTGATACACCTTCCTCTCCAACTGATAGGGTCTTCCTTTTTTTCGGCCTCATCTAGAGATAAGGTCCGCATACCTCCTGCCGAATCTATGATCCACACTTTCCATATTTACGTAACCGTGCTTCTGCGACAATACACCGTCACTTTTTTAGACTGTGCTGTGGCTCCCGTATATAGGTGAAAAGAAGAAGTTGAACGTCTTAAATGTGCGAATAATGGTTGCAAACTCGGCGCCACACCTCTGCGAAAACTGGCGCACATTGCATCAAAAGCCTCACGGACCTTATCGAGGTGTCCCGGAAAAATATGTTCAGGGTGTCTTTTGGGAAAAATAGCAAAAAAAAGAAACGCTATCTGGAACATTCAGCAATAACGGGACCCTTCAGCTTGAAGAGATTATCAAGAAGCCTGGGATGAAGGTTTTTACAATTTATTGAAATGACCTTTCTTAGGGGCCTCGGAGAAAACCGTGCTCAGTTTGATTGAAGCTTCATGGTTCGAGTTGAAGATGGTGAAACACACATCAATCTAGCAATCTCGTCGAGGCTCCACATGTTTGCTTTTCCATCACAATATGTTTTCCAATTGTTCTCCATTTTCATGGCCGGTCCTTCCTTTCGGTAGACATGAGTGCAAGTGCTAAGTACCCTATTCAAGCAGATGGATGAATCGCTTGATGAGAATCCCGTCTATCTGGAGAGATACTATAATTGTCCTCGGGTTTAGTCGCAACCTTCTTTAAACATGGTGGATCTCTCCACCATTTCGTGAACCTTTGGCACATCTTCATGAACAGAAACTCTACCGTATATCAATCCAGCTACTCCAGTTCCACAGAATACGACCAGCGCAGTGGCGGGCTACAGTCTTGATTCTCGCTACTTGACTATTGCTTTGACTTCATTTACAGTTGCTGAAGATCATATTCAACCAAGTGATGTGCAATTGTTCCAGATTGAAAATGATCTTGAATTCAGAAGCATTTCTGTGGAGAGATCCTTCGAAACAGGGCTGATGTTCAGACTTCAGTGATCAGCTACATTCTTGAAATAAAAGGGTTTGTCAAACCAATTGTTCGGCTCTAACCTTGAAACGATGATTTTGCTCTTGACTAGATACCAGGCTTTGCTGTTCACAGGAAGCGTGTTGGAGCAAAAAGGCCTAACAAGCTAACTGAGTGCAAACTCCTGATTGTCTTGTCACTTTTGATGCATTTGTTGTCATGCTTGGCCAGTCTCTATGCTTTGCGCCGTACTCTCGAGAAGTTCCACAAAACTACTCCACGACTCACGAAAATGTGACACAAAATTGGAAAGTCTCGAACTGCAATATCAAGACCCCACAGAATGTCAAAGAAACCTCTTTTGTGTCATTTCCGAATTCACCTCGTGGTTTGAGCATCAGAAATCTTCACTTGAAGCAGAACAATTTCCGATTCACGATCACTGCTGGTTCGAAAGCTGCTCGGTGCTTTTTGGTGCCACTCAATGTTTACTTCCACGCTCATGATACACATAAGGTTTGAGGTTTGTTTATTTTCTTTATTAATTTAATTTTTCTGATATCAATGTATCAAAGGAATAAGCTCTAGCTCCATTGACTCAGCCTTCAACAAGATCTTGATACTCTCGATTTTTCGAGTTCCTCAGGTCAGTATTCCCAACGTCTCGCCGTTTACGACCGATAGGGCATTGGTTACGAGCATGTAAGACCGTATTTTCCGTGTGATGCAGCGCTCCAAAATCACCAAAGTTATCTCCGGACCTATGGCCAATCGGTATAAAATGGGCTGTTGACCTCTTAAATTCAACCTCCACAATGCAGCTTTCCTTCTCGGTTCCACTCTTACTCTCCATTGGAGCACTTGCTGCTGTCATTCCATTGAATGAAGAGGCCGCTGTTTCCAGCACCAACGTCAAGCCTGTGGAGTATGAAAGCTCCATCAACAAAAGAGAAGTAGCAGCTCCTTTGCTCAGAGTGTCCAGACCAGCCAAGTCCAGGTACATTGTCGTTTACAACCGTGACGTCACTGATGACGAGGTTCTGAAGGACCATAAATGGATAGAAGGTCTTGTGAACCACCCTAGCAAAAGAGACGTTATTCCCGAGGGCGAGGACGGAGAGTTGAGCTTCTTCAAGTTGTCCTTCTTCAGAGGTTACGCAGGCTACTTTGACGCCGACATCTTGAGCAAGATCCAGAACAACCCGTTGGTCAAGTTTGTGGAGGAAGACGAGGAGGCCGATTTCTCCAGCATCACCACCCAGTCTGACGCTCCTTACGGTCTTACCAGACTTTCCTCTCGCAACAAACCCACCTCCGGAAATTACACCTACGACAACGAAGGCGGCAAAGGTGTCAATGCGTATGTGTTGGACTCTGGAATCAAGAACGATGCTGAGTTTGGTGACAGAGTCACCCAGGGCGCCCAGCTTGAATTTCCATGGCTCAAGGGAGACATTCTTGGCCACGGTACCCATGTCGCTGGTACAATTGGGTCGAAAAGCTACGGTGTAGCTAAACAAGTCAACTTGACCTCGGTGAGTATTGTTACCCTTGTCGGTATAGTCCGTTCTTCGAATATCGTGAAGGGCTTTGAGTTTGCTCATGACGACCACATCAAAAAGATAGACGCAAAGTTGCCAGGCTTCAAGGGCTCCACCATCAACTTGTCCACTGAAGGTCTTGTTGCTCATGCTATCACCGAAGCCATCGATGCTGTTACTGAAGCTGGAATTCACGTTGCTGTTGCAGCTGGAAACACAGCCCTGGATGCCTGCTACTCTGCTGCCGTTAACACTAGTGCCATTATAGTTGGTGCTATCGACTCAAACGACACACTTGCTAGTTTCTCCAATTTTGGCAAGTGTGTGGATATCCATGCCTATGGTGTGGACGTTCCGTCCGTGGGTATTCTTTGGTCTCCCTCTGTAATGAGCGGAACTTCTATGGCGACACCCCATGTGACAGGTTCGATGTCTTACTTGATCTCTTTGCAGCCAGGTTTGACGTCTGAGTTCAACACCAACCTTATCAAGCCTGTTGAGTTCAGAAGCCAGTTCCTCAAGTACGCAACACAGGGCAAAGTGAAGGGTCTTTCTGCTGAGAATCCTAACAGACTTGCCTTTAATGGTGGTCTGAATCCGCTCGAGTTCTGGGGAAAGTAAGGTTGTTTACGATGGTGAGATTTTTTGGATAATTCATTACTTGCTGTTTAATTCATCTGATATGGAATCCCTAATCAAATCTATCTAGGAAAAAGCACAAACGTAGCTATTATACTGGAACCGCTTTACCACATCTGTGAACTGATACATCCCCCTGTGTAGTAGCTTGCCATCTCGAGGACAGTGAAGATGTATCATCCCTGCATGCTTTCCTTGGCTTCTTCGAGCTGAGCTCGTAGAAGGGGAGCTAGTCTGGCTGTTCTCAACCTCACGTTCCTCAGCATACATACTATTTTTGGAAACCAATCTGAAGGTTGCAAAATAGGTTGTCGAGCAAAGCTAGCATGGCATCGAGCTGCATGGGCACATATAACTATCCTCTGGGTCACTATCTTCCTCTGATTCGTAGTGATCAAAAGTACGCTGAGCAATTACTTTGTATCTGTATTTGCGGTTTGCGGATGAAGCAGGAAGGCTGCGTTTCATTCTGCAAATTGGGTGCAAATTCTCAATTACCAATAGCACTACTAATTTGGAAATCTCAGCAAAAATCCAAAACTTGATAAAATCATTGCTGTGAAGCAGTAGCTTTTAGAAGAGGAGCTCATTATGAGAGGAGCAACATGCTTCAAGGAATAGTGTACTTTTGCCCGGTGAAAACCACAGTCTCTTAATCACCCGCTGAGGTGCATATTCGCACCTCGCTTAGACGCACTCAAGGAGAAGTGACGTGCATCAAAGGTAAACAAATCTTTAAATTCAAAATTTTCAACCGTAGATGTCAAAAAGGCAGTGACTTGTCGAGACTGACTTATCCCATTGCACAATTTGGGCACTTGGCTCGTCTAGCATCAGATCCATGAGGCTATTCACTTATTCAAGCCTTTGATTCGTCAAGGTAACAGATCTATTAATAGCTCACACATACATTTATTAATCGAAGGTCACAGCCTTCGGCGACCCCAATCAGCAGTCATTGATGACACATATCCTGCATTTCAGCACCACATCACCTAAATCCTATCCGTCCGATAATAAACGCGGCGGCTTTAACACAGGCCTCATGACAGATTAGACATATAAGGGGACAGCCCGCCTGCCCTACACTACATGTCTCAAACACGGCTTGAAGTCACTATCGGAAATCCTCAGCTATACACAACCGGTGACACCGTTCGAGGGAACGTCAGATTAACTGTGGTGGATCAACTCGACCTACAGTACTTGGATGTGGAGCTTTTAGGGGTTGCCAAATCCAAAAATCACACTTCCAACAACGGCATTTTCACGTCTGGATCGGAAAAGCACAAGCTTCTTCAGATATCGTCGCGTGTTTTTCCACCACCTGATGTCCAGGGCAGCTTAAGTTCGAAAAATTTCACACTTACGAGCGGAGAGTACGTGTATCCTTTTGCGTTCACCTTTCCTGATAAGCAGCATGTTCCACAATGCATCCAGGATAAGAAGCTTTTTCACTCAAAGTACTATCTTCTGAAGGAGAAGCGGGATACAGTGGCGCTTGTAGGAACGTTCTTTTACAAGGAGACCACCACTGAAGACTACTGTAGAGTCTATTACAATGTCAACGCCAAGGTGAACACGCCGCTTTTCCGCTCAAGCATCAAGGAATCAGCTCAGGTGTTTTTTGCACCCCGCAATTCCGAAATAGCTTTCAGTGAAGGGCACATTTCAGATAAGAACAAAAACCTCCTCAGTGACACTGATCGCACCTTTCTGCTAGTGAAGTACAACATCGACGAGGACGCGAAGAGAAAGAAGGGTCTCATGAGGTTTTTCACTTCAAACAGCGTGAAGGTCCCGTTTGAACTAAGAGTCAGCTTCAAAGAAGAGTGCCGCCTAATGATTGGGAGGGGGTCGACTTGCAGAAAACTCGAGGGCGGCAGATGTCTCTCAAGTAGCATAGACCTTGACTTGTTGACCTCAGTTTCGAACGATAACCTCATCGATGCCCTTGGTTTGAAGAAGGGAAAGCCAGGATCGGCGAGGCCCCCTGCTATAAGAATCACTCATGCCAAAGTCAATATCGTCCAGTCGTTGCGCTTTTTAGGAGCAACTGAAACGGACCTGGAGGAAGAGTTTGAGATACTCAACCAGAACCTTGACGTGGAAGTGCCATTGAGCGATTTTGAGAAAATCCATGACGGTGCATCGGATCTTCATGAGCGATCACCATCAAATTTACAGAACAAGATTGATCGAAGGGCCTGCTACCGTTTGAGGCTAGACCCTTCCTGGTGGGACCGCCCCATTGACGACATTGGCCAGTCCTTCTTGACTTGCAATATTCGGAAGAATGTGACTTTGTATATTCGCTTGATGTTGGTGACACCGGAGGAACCAGGCAGAGAACAAATGATCCAGAGCACGTCGCCCGTGGTATTCTTCAGACAAGAAGGCTCGGATGGTTCTATTCCGTTCTTGGCAGGAGAACAAGCTGAGGTTTTACCGGAATACATGCCAGCACCGCCTGGCTACGAGAGCGAAGGAGAGGACGAAAAAGATGAAAAGAAGAGCAAGATATTTTCTTTGAAGAAAACGGAATCCTAATGGGTGCTGCTTTGAAAAAATGAAATCAAACGAATGTAACAAAAACCAGGAGCGTCCCGGGTCTAGCGCGGAAGGCCCATTCGGAGCTAATGTGGTGCAAGGAATGGGAAAACATGGAATTGGGTCTAATAAGCAGTAACTGTGGATTTGCTGTTGTGACCATACCGCTCCTTGTGGAGTGAAGGGCCCTGGGTGGCCTGGATCGGCTGGACAGTAACAGGACTGAGTGCCAGGGTAATTGGTGGCTCAGGGTAGCCTAGGCTTGGAGCATCTGGAGCTTGGCGTGAGCTTCCAGAGTTGCCTGGACCGTTATCAGGCGAGTTAACTGGAGCTTCAGACGATACACTTGCAGATTTCTCCAACTTTGGCAAGTTTGTGGATATACATGCCTATGTTGCAGCCAGGTTTAACATCTCAGTTCAAAATCAACTTCATCAAGCCTGTTGAATTCACTAGTCAGTTTCTCATGTATGCCACACAGGGCTTATTGAAGGGCCATTCTGCTAAGAGTCCTACCAGCGTACACTGGTGGTCTGCATCTGTTCGGGGAAAAGTAAGGTATAGACTACGGCGAGGACTTCGGTAATTTTGCCCAATTCTGTGCCATTCACCAATTTAGATTTTTATAGATAGCGGCTGAAAGTACTTTCGACTTTTCTAGGTTGTGTTCGTGATTTGCGTATGAAGTGAGTAGTATTGCCTATCATTCTGTATATTTGGTGCAAGTTCTCGCATGATACAAGAATCAGAAACTTGAAGTACAATGCAAAAATCTAGATCTCGAGTGAAAAAACTCTGCTGATGATATCATCGTAATGAAGCTTAAATTTATTAAGGCCGTGTCTTACCTTTCGGAAATCAGCACTTTTGGCCGCTTAACATCCTTATCTCTTAACCGACCGTTTTGGCATACATTCGCACCTCGCTTAGACGTACGTGATCGAAGGACGTGCACCAAATAATAATATATTTTCCGGATCTAAGAGTATACCCGTTTCAGCCGTAACTCTTGGACCAGCAGTATAGTGTCGACACTTTACTGTTCCATTGCCCCTCTTAGAGCATTCTATCATACGCATTTCCACAATATCTCGACGCCATGGAACCATTTATCAAAATCCAAAAGGAAGCTCCAGAATATTATCATTATAATGTTAATATATCGTTCTCCTAATTGATCTCGTATCCAACTCATCCACATGTCAATTGACGCTTGGACGTCCATCCTGCATACACCGCATCATCAAAAGCCCCACGGTTCGAGGATATATGCGGCGGCTATATCGCAGAATTATGACGTCTAAACATATAAGGCGTTCAATCGCCTTCCCTTCACGTTATGTCTAGAACACGGCTTGAAATCAACATTGAAAATCCTCAGCTATACACAACCGGTGACACCGTTCGAGGAAGCGTCCAATTGATCGTGGAAGATCAACTTGACCTACAGTACTTGGATGTGGAGCTTTTGGGTATAGCCAAATCGAGAAACCACACCACCAACAATGGCTCTTACACGACTGGAGCAGAAACGCATAAGCTTCTTCAATTAACACTGCGAGCTTTCCCACCTCCTGAGGTCCAGGGCAACTTGAGCTCTAAACGGTTCACACTAACTAAGGGAGAATACGCGTATCCTTTCGAGTTTACCTTTCCTGATAAGCTGCACGTTGCACAATGCGTCCAAGACAAGAAGCTTTTTCACTCGAAGTACTATCTTCTGAAGGACAAGCGGGATACTGTGGCGCTAGTGGGCAGTTTCTTCCACCAACAGGCTAATCCAGATGACTACTGCAGGGTTCATTACAGCGTAAACGCCAAAGTGGGCACGCCGCTTTTTCACTTTAGTATCAAGGATTCGGTTCCGGTGTTTTTTGCTCCTCGCAACTCGGAAATTGTCTATAGCCTAAGGCATATTTCTGACAGGAGCAGGTGCCTCCTCGATGATACGGACCACACCTTTCTGCGAGTGAAGTACAGCATAGACGACGAGGCAAAGGAGAGAAAGGGCTCCTTCATGAGGTTGTTTACCTCTAACAGCGTAAAGGTCCCGTTTGAACTTAGAGTCCAATTCAAAAAAGAGTGCCGCATAGACACAGCAAGGGGCGCCACTTGCAGAGTGCTTGAAGGCGGAAAGCGTCTCTCTAGCCTCGTAGATCTTGACTTGTTGACCTCCTTCTCAAATGACAACCTCTTGGATGCTCTTGGTGTGAATAGGGCGAAGTCGGGATTGACTAGACCGCTCATTTTGAAAATCACCCATGTCAAGGTTAAGCTTATCCAGTTGTTGCGCTTCTTGGGAGCTACGGAGACGTATCTGGAGGAAAAGTTCGAGATACTCAACCAGGATCTTGACGTTGAAGTACCATTTAGTGATTTTGAAAGAATCGAAGATGAGGCGTCGGAACTATACGATCGATCGCCCTCGAAATATCAGGATAAGGTCGATAGAAGGGTGTGTTATCGCTTGAGTCTAGACCCATCGTGGTGGGACTGCTACGTCCACGACATTGGCCAGTCCTTCTTGACTTGCAGTATTCGGAAGAATGTGAATTTGTATATTCGCTTGACGTTGGTCTCAGCGGATGAGCCCGAGAAGGAGATAAAGGTAAAAAGTACATCGCCAGTGGTATTCTTCAGGCAGGAGGGCCTGGAAGGTCTCGTTCCATTCTTAGAGGGCGAGAATGCCGAGCCACTACCGGAGTACATGCCAGCACCGCCTGGCTACGAGAGTGAAGGAGAGGACGAAAACAAGGATGAAAAGAAGAGCAAGATATTTTCTTTGAAGAAAACGAAATCTTAACGTATATGCTGATATGAAATGATGAAATCGAACGAATGTAATTCAAAACCAGAAGCGTCCCAGGTCCAGTGCGGAAGGCTCCATGGCACTTGAAGTCACGGGAGCTAACGAGGTTGAAGGAGCGGTATAGTTTGAAGGCATGGTGGAATTGAATCTAACAGCAGAAACGATGGATGTGCTGTTGTGACCATAACCGCTCTTAGTGGAGTGAAGGACAGGTGGAGGAGTGGTTGCAGGGCCCTGAGTGGACTGGATTGGCTGGACAGTGACAGGACTGAATGCCAGGGTGGTTGGAGGCTCGGGGTAGCCTTGGCTGTTTGGTGAATCACCCGGAGCATCTGGAGCTTGGCCCGGGTTGTTTCCAGAGTTGTCAGGCGAGTTACCAGGTGATTGGTCAGGGGAACTACCGGGAGCATCAGGGTTGGAAGGATTGTTGTTCCCTGAAGGCCCATCATTACCACCAGATCCGTCTTGATCGTTGTTGTCTCCCGGGCCGCTACCGGAGCCGTCATCTCCTTGGCCATTGTTGAAGTTGTTGCCGTTATTTCCCGAGTCGTTATTGGAGTTGTTTCCATCGTTTCCACTGCCGCCGTTGCCGTCGAATCCATTGTTGCTGTTGTCAGGGCCGTTACCGGGATTTTTCTTTGGACCATTGCCAGTGTCTGTAGGAGAGCTTCCTGGGCTGGCATCAGTCTGCTGAGGCTCCTGGGGATCCTGACCCTGGGTGAAGTAGACTGTTTCCATAACAGTGGTAGCCACGGTAGTACCGGCATGATGTCTGTCGTTGTCTCCGTTGACGGTCGTGGTGTACGCCTCATCTGGTGAATTCCATGGCTGATTAGCAGGAGAGTCTGGTGAGGTAGTGTGTCCGTCGGCTGGAGGGGTGTTTTCCTCTGGAGACTGGTCAGGCTGGTCTGGATTTTCGGGTTGGTCTGGATTTTCGGGTTGGTCTGGATTCTCAGGTTGGTCTGGTTCAGATGGGCCGTTGGTGGGAGCCGAATTCCATGGATCCTCAGTTGCAGCCTGGGTAGAGGTGGCACCAACAGGGTCTTCGTTGCTGGTTTCAGTAGGAGCCTGGTTGGAAGAATCCACATTTGTTGGAGCCTGGTTGACAGACTCATTCGTTGGAGCCTGGTTGGAAGAATCAACGTTCGTTGGGCCTCCATCGGAGGGGTCGGTCTGGGTAGGCGCCTGCTCTGCTGAGCTTCCGTCTGTGGGTGCCTGGTTTTCAGAGCTGCTTGGAGCATCTGTTGGAGCTTGGACAGAGCTGCCATCAGTAAGGTTTTGCGAGACGCTGCTCTCATTTGGAGCCTGAGCGGTGGAACTACCAGGAGCTTGTTCAGAGTCCGTAGGAGCCTGGACCATGGAGCTAGGAGCCTGAGAATCGGAGGGTGGATCAGTTGAAATGTGTGCAACAGAGTCCTCACTCGTTGGATCCAGAGAGCCACTTTGAGTTGGACTGGAGTGGTCAGTTTGGGACGGAGCGTTGTTTGGAGAGCTGTCGGTTGGCTCCAGTCCAAAAGAGTCTCCACCAGTGGGAGCCTGGTTTGACGAGTTCATGTCGGTAGGAGCCGGAGTCAGATTTTCGCTTCTAGTAGGAGCCATGGAGCCGCTGTCAGAAGGACCCCGAGGGAACTCACCAGATGGGATTTGGGCAATGCTGC
Organism: Candidozyma vulturna; assembly: GCA_026585945.1. Taxonomy (NCBI): domain Eukaryota; kingdom Fungi; phylum Ascomycota; class Pichiomycetes; order Serinales; family Metschnikowiaceae; genus Candidozyma; species Candidozyma vulturna. The sequence goes on along the minus strand of CM048832.1, from coordinate 1,328,387 downwards.
TATCCACGGGTGGGTTTGACGCATTGGTCTCTGAAGGCTGAGCAGAATTGCTTCCCGAAGGTTGGTTTGAAGCGGAAGGTTGGTTTGAAACGGCACTTTTGGAAGGCTGGTTTGAAACGGTCTCGGAAGGTTGGTTCGAGGAGTTTGTCTCAAAAGGCTGGTTCGAGGAGGCATTGCTTTCAGAGGGCTTATTCGAGGATTCACTGCCGGAGGGTTGAACAGAGGAGGCCGTAGATGGCTGATTTGAGGCGTTACTCTCAGGCTGGTTTGAAGAAGCACTTTCGGAGAGACCACTGGAGCTGCCTAGGTCATTGGAAGTGCTCTGGGAGGGCTGCTGGGTGACATTGCTCACAGAGGGTTGGCCCGAGGAGGCAGTAACCGAAGGCTGGTTGGAAGAAGCAGTTTCCGAAGGCTCAGCAGAGGAAATACCAGAGGGCTCTGAAGCACTCTGAGAAGGTTGACCTGAGGAGTTGCTCGAGGGTTTACTTGCATTGCTAGAAGGCTCACTTGATGCGTTGCTTGAGGGCCCGTCTGATGCACTGGAAGGCTCACTTGAAGCGTTACTGATAGGCCCACCTGAGCTGCTTGCAGAAGGCTGATTTGAGGAGTTACTCCGGGAAGGCAGGTTTGACGAGTTGCTTTCAGATGGTTGGTCTGACGAGTTACTCTGGGAAGGTTGAGCAGAACCACTTTCGGAAGACAGACTTGGCGCTTTGCTTTCGGTGGGCTGACCAGAAGAGGCAGTTTCTCTAGGCTTTTCAGAGGAAGCACTAGGCTGAGAGCCAGAAGGCTGGGAGGAGTTTCCAGAAGGCTGGGACGAAGTGCTTTGGGAAGGCTGAGCCGAAGAAGTGATCTGGTTTGAGGATCCGCTTGGTTCGTTGGAAGCACTGCTAGGCTGGTCAGAAGAGCTGCCAGGGCTCGAAGCGCTCTCGGAAGGCTGAGCGGAGGAGCTACCCGAGCTTTCCTTAGGAGCCATAGAACTAGCGGAAGGCCCATTGGAGCTTCCAGAGTTGGAGCTGCTGGAAAGTGGAGCCGAGGATTGTGGCTCCGAAGACTGGCCTGGCTGCGACAGAGCAGACGCTGGGGCCGAGCTGCTCCCAGAAGGCGGAGCCAGAGAGCTGTCCGGTGAGTTTGAAGGACCGCTGGAGCTGGGACCGCTGGAGCTGGGACCCTGAACCACAGAGCTGACGTCTGGAGCACTGGACAAGGGGACCAGCAGGAGCGGAGTCGAGGATACTAGGCCGCTGGAGGCCAGAGGAGAAAACGTCTCATTGGACCAGCGGACAGGCAAAGTCAATGCCTGGCATGCTGATAAAGCGAGAGTGAGGGAGACGAGAGAAAGCATGGAGAGCGAAAAGGGTCCACCAGAGGAAGCAGAGTATAAATACCATTGGCCAAGCAGGCTGTGCCGGGCCATAGGACGATCAAACGGGAAGGTGTCGGTGGTAGGAATGGGCGGTGGTGGGAGGTGTAGGTGGTGAGAATGGCTGCAAATGAGAATGTGCTGATCGCCGGAAGTGCCGCGAGGTGGCAGAAAACGGCTATCGAGCGTCTGCGGCCCATCGCTTAGGCAGAGTCGGCGGGGGCCGGCAGGAGAAGGGTGAATCGGAAAAAGCCAGGAATGTGGTGCTGGAGGCTTTGGGATGTGTGGAAGGATTATTGGAACGGCTGGAACCGAGCATTCCGGGAAGTAAACCGCCTGGAAAGTGCTTGTCAACCAGGGGGTGGTCTGTGAAAATGCATTGCATTGGTTGTTGCAAAGCGTTGGAACATTTGGAGTGAAAATTTGGGCTGAAGGTCGCTGTGAAAGTCGATGTGAAGGTCGCTGTGAAAGTCGAGGTGAAGATCGATGTGAAAAATTGCGTGGTGAAAATTCAGTCGGTCTGCGAAAGCCAATGGGCGCCTGCCAAGAGTAAAAACACATGGGCGACTATGGCGGCCAGAAGGTGACAGGTGGGCATGGGATGGCTTGCAGTCTGGCTTTGTGTGGGTTTGAGAGGTGTGTCGGTGGATGAGGCCAGGATGAGCCCGAGTGAGCCAGGTAATGTTTCACCAAACCACTCGACTAGTGCGAGGCGGTCGTGCAAGGCGGTCGTGCAAGGCGGAAGCCCCCATTTAGTCAAAGACGGTCAAGCAAGACGGTGCATCAGATGAATCAGATAAGCTGGGGTGCCGGAAAAGACTGGAAAAGACGGGGTCGACGCAGCTAATTTGCAGCCAAAAAGGCCGTGGCACTAAATCCGACAAGCATGGCGCAAAAGCGCGGCAGTAAAAGTGCTGGAGCCTTCATGACGCAGCAGACCCTGTGCTGGACGCTGAGTGGTCGGCCTGGCGGTTAATGAGAGATGCCCAGAAACTGAAAAGTAACCTAAACGGTCGAGCCGCGAGCGAAGCACTGGTTGGTGGAAATGGCCTTGTGTCTTGGCGTGGGAAGGGGTTTCCGGGGAGCCCGATGTCGGGATGAAAACACAAAAGTACGGAGGTGGAAGCCGGAAGTGAAAAACGACGGAAGTGAAAAAAGACACTAAGGCATGCGGTTTGGGGGAAAACGCACGCTGTGTGCAGCGACAGAGGGGCTAGAATGAGACGGCGTTTCCGGGGTCCTCTGGCGAACAAAGAACGGCACTTTTAATGAGACAGGTGTGGTAGGCTTAGTTCACTCATGGCGTGCAATCTGATAGGACGCCGACCCCGGGGTGCCGTCATGGGTATGCATATTTGCTGTTTTGCATTGAAAGCTTGACATTGACGTGCGAGCTGTCTTGGCGTGACTACCTGCAGGAGCGCAGAATCTCGTCCATCAGTCGGCAGGTTCTGGGTGTGCTTTTGAAGCGGCGAATGGTGGGAAGCCGGGCACAGGGCGGCTGGGGGTAGTGGAAGATCGCATTTAGAGGATCTGGCTATGTTTTGCCTCCGCCGCCCAGCCGCACCCCTCTGACCGCTTTCTCCCATTTTATCTAATGCATCTTCGCACGTCATCTGCACGCTCTACGCCAAGCCTTTTCTCCAGCCTGGCCCTGAAAGACTTTCCGTCGCCTACACAAATTGGGCTAGCAAAGTTCACACCTCGTCTTAAAGAAACTTTGTGTTCGGCTAGAAACTTTGTGTTCGGCTAGAAGCTTTAGTCAACCGTCGGAGTCGCCTCTGTCAGTCCCAGATATATAAAGCGCTGCAGACCTCCCTCTGGAATCCCTAGTCCACCACCTCCAGTTCTCAGTTTCCTAACCATGAAGTTCTCCGTGCCTATTGTTCTTGCTGCCGCCGCCTCTGCTGCTTCTGCTGCAGACTCCTCGATCTCTGGCTCCTCCAGCTGGACCTTCACCACCACCGTCACCAACAATGGCATGACGTACACCAAGACCGGCACTGAGCTTTACACAGGCCAGCCAACCACCGAGCCAACCAGCGGCACCTACACCTTCACCATCATGAAGGGCGACTACACCAAGCTCATCACCAACACCTACGGCCAGGCCACCACTGTGTCCACTGACATGCTTATCGTTGGTCCCGATGAGACCTACTCCAGACCTGTTTCCCAGGTAGTTCACACCACCGAGGTGTCCAGCTGGTTGTCTTCTCACTCTACCGAGAACGCCGCCGCACTGGCCCTGGCCGAAGGTAAACCCACTGGATCGTCCTCTGGATCGTCCTCGTCCGGTTCGGGCTCGAGCTCATCCGGCTCTTCTTCTGGCGCGGCTGGCTCCTTGCAGTACGGCGCAGGTGTTGGAGCTGTGGGTGTTGCTGCCGCTTTGCTTTTGTAGGTAATTTCCAATAGATGTGGGCCACACACTGGCCCGATTTCAGCCAAGAACTTGTAGCTCGTACAATCTGATAGCAGGATTCGCAACCATATGCGCCCTCATGCCACCTTCTGCACGTCAACCACCTCTCTCAAACCGCCGTGCAGACACACTAAAGCGCCAGTTTTGGCTGCAAAGGGGGCTCCCAGAGGCCCTCACACTGTGATACTGGCCCCTCAGAGCGCTGCAATGTCAATGCCTGTGGAAAATTCGTCCCAAAACGCACGGGGGCATCAGACCGCCGCACGCTCCCACAATGACACGCCAAGACATCTGTCAAGCCGTGCAGCACAGAGGGCTAAAAGGGAAACACCAGAATAGAGACGCCGTCTCAGTAACCACGCCCAAAGCTAGCCAATCCGTAACTGGTGGGAGCCTACGCCACCTCCAATTCCCGTCTCCGTCACGGCTCCGGCTGGGTCTATATAAGGAGCCCAAAGCACCAGCTGCTCGATCTCCCATCCCCCAACAATGAAGTTGTCTTCTTCCTTGGCCCTTGCTGCCTCCGCCGCTCTTGTGTCTGCAGACTCGTCGATTTCTGGCTCCTCCACCTGGACATGGACCACCGTCGTTACCAACAACGGCATGACTTACACCAAGACCGGTGCTGATCTCTACACCGGTCAGGCTACTACCGAGCCTACCGCCGGTACCTACACCACCTCCATCATCAAGGGCTCCTTCACCAAGATCATGACCAACACCTATGGCCAGGCCACGACCATCTCCACCCACAAGGTTATATCCGGCCCCGATGAAACATACACCAAGCCTTTGGTTCAGGTCCTCCATACTACCGAGGTGTCTTCTTTCTTGTCATCTCACTCGTCGCACTTGTCTGCGGCTTCCAAGGCTGCGGAGGACGTGTCGAAGAACGGCGGCTCCAAGTCGAGCACTTCGGGGTCTAGCTCCTCTGGCTCCTCTGACTCCTCCTCGTCCGCTGGCGGTGCTTCTGCCTTGAGAAACGGCGCCATTGGCGGTGTGGCTATTGCTGCCGTGATGCTCTTGTAGGCGCGGTGGTTAAGTGGAACGCCGAGCGAATGCCGAGCAAGCGTCGTGTTTAGATGTAATCGATAATTTCCAATATTCCTGTAAATTGCAACATAGACGTTGCTTGGCAGCTCCAGCCGCCAGGCTGACAGCTTGACGTTTCAATTCCACCCACTCAGCGTGCCTGCAGATGGCGCCACTATATACAGGCCTGCAGATCTCTGATGCTAGCGAGCTGCAGCCATGCAGATGCTGGAGCCCTCTTGGCAGCCTCCTCCATATTCCACGGGCCATATGTATTATCTATAAAATCAGACAATGGAAACGCCAAGAGCGCTGTGGGAGCCACTCACAGACTGCAATTTGCAAAAAATCCGCATGTGGCGGCAAAAGATACCTGCCCGGTTCGGAACCCTCCTGCCCTGACTGCCGGGACCCTCCTGGTTGGGTTTTCCGTTTTGCCATTCCCGACATTCCGGAAATATCCCCCAAATCCAGCTCCAGCCAAATATATAAAGGGCCCTGCCCGCCCAGCTTCCAAGAATTCCTACTTTTCTTTCACCACAAGCCAACAATGAAGTTCTCTGCCATCGTCCTCGCTGCTTCTGCCGGCCTTGCTTCTGCGGCCTCCTCTGTCACCTTGACCCGTACTATCACCAACAATGGTATGACGTACACCAAGACTGCTACTGAAGAGTACACCGGCCAGACCACCACTGAGCCCACCTCGGGCACCTACACCTTCACTATCATGAAGGGCTCCAGAACCAAGCTCTTGACCAACACCTACGGTCAGGCTACCACCATCTCCACCCACCAGGTCATCTCCGGCCCTGACGAGACCTACACCAGACCTTTGGTCCAGGCCATGCACACCACCGAGGTTTCTTCTTTCTTGGAGTCCCACTCGTCGCACTTGTCTGCTGCTTCCAAGGCTGCTGAGAACGCTTCCGACGGCGGTTCTTCTTCCTCCTCGTCTGCTTCTGACTCGTCGTCGTCGTCTGACTCCTCCTCCTCCTCCGCTGGCGGTGCTGCTGCTTTGCACTACGGCGCTGGTGTTGGTGCCGTTGGTATTGCTGCTGCTTTGATCTTGTAGATAGCTGAATTTGATTTAATACATGCCTAATTTTCTGAGTTGTAGGGTACGCTTTTTAGGCTGCCGGCGTTTTTGATAGAGCCAGGTTCACTAGGCCGAGGCCTCGGCGCGATGCTCCGAGTGAAAAATTATTTTGTGGGGATGCATGCTGTGGTTAGAGATTCTGCGTGGAGGCTTATTAGGCACGAGGCTTCTATCCGATAACGAAGAAGAAAATACTAAAAAATAGACAAAGCCCTTCACTCAGAAACTGATGTATTATTCACCCCAGCCATCCACTGGACCGAGGGGTCAAATGGGGGTCAAATGGGGGTCAAATGGCACATTCTCCCTGTTCCTCGCACCTTCCTAATCGGTCAACTATCAACGCTGCTGCATGCACGAAAAGCTCAATCCATCTTGCAAGATCCCACCCCAAACCACCCCCAAAAACCTATATTCCCTCTCACTCACCCACCGCTGTGGGCTGATTAAACCGATAGCGCCTGCCCCAATTGGCAGATTCCAAAGCCTTGTCCAAGGAATGAATTCATGCGCCGAGCACTGATTGTCATGGAGCCCTCACATCTTGGCAAGCCTTGATAATTGTCGATTTCTGGAGTCTCTTTGTGGCCGGCTCGCACAAGCTCTGCCAAGTCTGGAGGCCCACATTCAGGGAGATTGTCCGCCTGAGCACCTTCTCCGTCTCGGCTGAACCCTGCCTACTATTTAATGCCTGGCTGGCCCCAGCCCTCCGCCGTAGTCACATTTCACTAACTATGAAGCTTTCCACCCCTGTTCTTGCCGCTGCTGCCGCCGGCGTTGTTGCTGCCGATGACACAACCAGCCCTACCTTGGTCACCATCACCAACTTCATCACCAACAACGACAGAACCTACACCAGAACCGCCACCCAGACCTACACCGGCCAGGACACCACCACCCCTACCAGTGGCACCTACACCAACACAATGTACAGAGGCACCTCTGCGTTCAGAACCATGACCTACACTTATGGCGAGGACACCACTGTCGTTACTTCCAAGATTGTCACTGGTCCAGAGAGAACCTACACCAGACCATGGTCGCGTACGATGCACACAACCGAGGCGGAGGCTTACTTGTCGTCGAAGGCCGAGTTCAACTCCAAGATTCAGGCTGAGTTGGACGGTGCTGATGAGGGCCACCCATACGGAGGCGATGACTGGGATGACTCTGACGACGACGAGACCACCTCTGCCAACGCCGCCGCTAGACTCGGCTTGGGCTCTGGCGCTGTGGCGCTTGCTGCTATTTTGCTTTTGTAAGTTTGGATTTAGAAATGAACAACTGATTTCGTCCGCATACGCTGTAGTGGCTGCGAATTTGACAGGTGCTTAATCTGATACATCAGCGCACACGCCGAGGGCGTCTTGAGCCGGTTGTAGCGTGGTTTTCACGATAAATTTTTTCTTCAAAACTCTGCAACTCCAAAAGCCCGCCCCTGCCCTCTGTTCGCCCAAATTTCGCTCCCACTCGACCCTCCTGGGGGTCCCACCCTCCCTGGGACGCTACCCCAGAAGCAAAACCCAGAAATTAGCCGCCATTGTGTGCATCAAGCCACGCCTTGGCAGCTACTGAAGGGGCCCACGGCTCAACCCATTCCTCAATAGCGCTGCGTTGCACACACAAAGACCGCCAAGCCCCAGCCGGTGATGTCTTACAACCCCAGCATAATGCCTCCAAGGCTTGGAGACACAGCTTTCTTGGAACAATCCCGCAGGGTAGACCGATCGGCTTTCCCAGAGCCTGAGCTGCTTTTCGTGGCGCCGGCGCCTACTATTTAAAGGCGTCCCTCCGGCCCTTTTTGCCCTTCACCACTATGAAGCTTTCCACCGTTTTACTTGCTGCTGCTGCTGCGTCCGGCGTCATGGCTGACGACACCTCGCTCACCATCACCATGACCTTCACCGACAACGACAGAACCTACACCAAGACCAGAACCGACTTGTACACTGGTCAGGACACCACCTTGCCCACCGACGGAACACACACCACCACCTTCACCCTCACGGACGACGACTGGACGGCCACTGTGGAGCAGACCAACACCTACGGCCAGGACACCATCGTCACCTCGCTGGACATCATCTACGGTCCCGACGAAACCTACACTAGACAGACCACCTTGCAGATGCACACCACCCAGGTCAGCTCCTACTTGAGCTGGTTGTCTGTGAAGAACGAGCTTGCCCAGTCTGTCATTGACGGCGAGACCGACAGGTTGTACTTGCCTGAGGAGGTGGAGACCACCAGTACCACCACTTCTGCTGCTCAGACGACTTCTGCTGACACCACAACTGCTACTGGCGGTGCAGTGAAGTACGGCGTGGGCGGTGCTGCTGTGGGTATTGCTGCTGTCATGCTCTTGTGAGTGCTAGAGTATGCTTTGTATTTACTTTAATTCTGCTACTTTTGGGATGTGTAGGTGGCCAGCAAAGATAGCCTTTTCTTTTTCTCTTGGTACTGCTGCGTTTTATGGTGAAGTCAAATCGAAGCCTGACGAAAGCCAACTACAAATTTCCTTTATTATGCTGATTTTGATATGTGTAGTCAATACAGCGACCTGGCTAATTGCCATTCTCCTTTGCGTCTGCTACTCCCTCTAAATCTGTTCTTTTTCGTAGGTGAAGATTGCCAATACGTCTGGCAAAGCCGATTGCAATTCTCTAACTCACCTACTCTCCCTTCTGCGTAATTTTTTGTGTGTAGATCGTCAATAGGTCTGCTAAAGCCTATTCCTTCTCCCTCTAGCCTGCTATTCTTACTTCAAGTCTGCTACTCACTATTTTTCTACTCTCGTGTAAATTGTCAATACGACGTCTGGCAACCAATTGCCTATTTCCTTGCCACTCTCTAAATATCCCAATCCTGATATGTGTAGATAGCCAATTTGACCCCTGGCCAATTGCACTTCTCCTTTCATTCTGCTACTTTCCCTTTAGTCCTGCAGCTTTCCATATGTGTGGTCGATACAACAAGACGCCTAGCCAATTGCACTTCTCCCTTGAGGAAATAATTCATCCTTGCCTCCCCTGTAGACACCTTCCATGGGCCGCGCCGAGCCTCGCCTTATCTTGGCTTTGGCGGAATGAAAAATGTGTCCAATTGTGAAATCCAATTGTCATGCACACTTGGCAGCGATTCCCCAGCTTTAGCCGGTGGTTTGGAGCGATGGGGAAGGACGGCTTGGAAAACCTTGTCTTTCTGTCTTTTTCTCTCGAGTCCACTGCCATTGTGCAAGCACTAAACGTTGCCGAAAAACTCCATGAGGAGCTGCGGGTCGTAGCCTTGCAACAGCTCGAGATCGTATTGCCACGCTGCAATTGGCTCTGCACTGGGTGGGTCCACCGTGCTGACTCCGGCTCTGCTGAGGAAAGCGCTTTTCTGAGCATGGGCATGGATTTGTGTCATCAGCAGCCATTTCTTCTCCAATTGAAGGGCATTCAAAAGACGGAGCTCACGGGCCTCCGAGGAGCTCTCTTTGTCCTGGTGACGGCTACCAAACATTTCGGTGTACAGTCTGTGCTCCATATTGGCCTCGTTAAGCACCAGATCGATGTCTTTGAGCTGCTCAATTGTGTAGTTCACCTCCACATTCCTGGCGACCTCGTCGGAGACATCAAAAAGAATCTCATCGGTGATCATTCTCTGCCCCACACGAGTGGATCTTGAGATGCCCCAGGCGTGGTAGTATTTCTCAGACACAGCTTCGGCAAGCTCCAAGGCGGCCTCCTCCGCTGCAAAGACGTTACGGTGAATCAGCTCGCAAAGGTGCCTTCTCTTAATTGTCTGAATGTCGGTCTCATCGGACTTCATCAGCCTGAGCGTGAAAGCGAAACGCACTCTAATACCTCCGGCGCCGAGCTGACTGCCCATAAGGGACATGAAAAACGGTATAAGGAGAAGTTTTGAGCCGACACCGAAGTACGACTCGATGTAGTTGAGAATTCCCGGCTTGAGGAAGCAAAAGTCTCTCTGGGTGACAGTTAGGCGCTTTTTCAAGTACTCAACGCTGAGGTCAAGCTCGCCTTTACGCTCAAAAAATAAGTAGAGCGAGAAGTAGACCGTCAGAAGCCAAATTTTGCACAACATGAGAAGCGAGAACCTGTGGCATTTGGCATTAGATGTTTCGTCGCGTAAAGGCTGGAGGTAGTCTCCGATGCGGCCAAGCTTTTCGCTAGTCAAGTTCTCCAAACGCTTGATTTTCTCTGTGAGTTGCAAGTAGTCGATTTTGCTGGAAACCGGCATCGTAGACGAAACAAGGTCAAGAAGTGCCATGAATACGCTTGTTGTTTCGGTTAAATGCTGCATGGCCTCAATGTCGGAACCCAGAGAAGGAAGTTCCACACGATATGTATCTGGATGAATTGAAAGACCCCGATCGAAAAGCAAGGCAGAGTAGACATCCAACCGTAAAATGGTGTGCCAAAGGGACCGAGCCACTTCAGTTTCTTTGGCTTCAAAGACAAGCCTGCTTCTCCAAGATCCAAGCATACTTCTGTCGAGGTCCAAGTGAATGTTGTGGGCACAGGTGTGTATCTTCTTCATGATGTCCAGAGACGACATGTGATCGGTGACCATGCCACGTTCAAAACTGAAAATGTGGAATGTCTGGAGAAGCATAAGAGCACGGAGGCCGTGAGTGCCACTTACATTGCAGAAGGTCATTTCTTTCAAAAGGTCGTTTGCAACAAACCCAGCATCCACCACCACAGGGTTCTCCAAGATAGATGCTCTTTCGGCCTTCGAAGGGATCGATTCAGAAGCGACAACGCTGCAGTAAGCTAAACGGATAGCCAAAAGAAGAGTTCCCAAAATGACGGCATCTGTGGCCAGTTCGAAGCTCTTGATGATACAGGAACCCTCCAAGGTGGGTCCCACTACCCTATTGAGCTCAGAAAAAAACTTCTTTTCGTCCAAAATCGGCAACCACTTCTGCTGGAATTTGAAGTATTCCCGAACGAGCAAGAGAACCACACTGTAAGGTGGAAGCATCAGAATGACCTGCTCCAGAAGAGAAAGCCTAGCCCAGGATCCATAAGGTTTCAAGACGATTCCATGCTGAAGACTTCCAGCGTTGATGATTTGGCGCACAGCATCGACTTCCTCTTCAGTAGAATGAGCGTTGAGGCGACGAATATAGTTGACGCCGAAGTGAGCTATCGCTTTCTGCTCAAACTGGTCAAGCTTCTCTTTCGGCACCATTCCGTCTCTAGAAATGAGGTTCAGCCACAAACGACCAAACTTTTTGTGATTTGCCAAAAAGCACTTGACAACAGCAGTGATGGGATCACCACCCGCCATTGTGTTATAGCCAAGAAGACTGGTCTCAATGATTCCGTTCTTCAGTCTGTTGGCAGCCTCAAAGAGATTGAACTGCCAGTCCTCGATCGCTGGAGAGGTCGTTTCGTCTTTCATCACTGATTCCTCGAGCTTGACAAACTGGGAGATCTTCGGTTTATATGGTTTCACATCCTCGTATGAGCAGCAATCGCTTAGACCATTCCGAGCACATTCACCGCAGGGAATCCCACGATCGCATCTCCGCTTCTTCCGCCGACAGTTTGTACAACTGAAAACCCGGCGGTGTCTTTTTTCCCGACTTCTGGCATGCCAGCGGATTTGGGGAATTACAGGGAATAAGTAGGTGGAGGGTGTGCGGACGTATGGTGTAAATCCGCATAAACCCGCGCAAACCCGCATTCGTGATAGTGGAAGCACGGCGGCAGCTAGTATTATGCTTTTCTTTTGATCTGAGGGGATGAGTGGCGAAGTGCATCAGACCCAGAGATAAGAAATCGGAGACGGTGTTTTGAAATGCCGTTCAGGTTGTGAAGTTAGGGGTTGATGAGATATGGATCATTGGGGGTCAGATACTGCCAATTGGATATTCCATTGTTATTTTCTTGGGGGATACGTCAAAATCGTTGGCTTAGTTTCTTTTTTCACGACTCTGTGGCTTTGACGGCTCTTTGTTTTCGGAAAGACATGTGGGGTGTTGATTTAGACTAGTTGATACAATTGCGAATTTTGAGTGGGGTTCTGGAAAAAGACAAACCTGGAGGGCAGACAAAAGGATACTTAAAAACCCCAAATGCTTCAGTTGAAGTATTTAGCCAATTGTTAAAATATTGAAATCACGTACCTTCAACTTTTTCTCTAAGTGCTCATCTCGTCGGTGTCTCGTGGTAGTAAGCCTTTTTGACGTCCTCAAAATCACGATTGTGGAGCTGCTTCTCTTATATTCGTTTTTTTTTTTTTTTTTTTCTTTTTTTTTCTTCAACACTTCAAAACACGACTCTTTTGTGGGGCGTGAGGCCAAGAACGCTGAAAATGTACTTACTCGTATCTCGAGATCACGGAGTGGCATTGCCAAGGCCGAGATCAAGTGGGCGAGGAAGTACTGAACGATTGCTATTTTTAGAGCACGGGTTGTCAAAGCAAAACAGTTAGGGCCAAAAAGGGATTTGGATTTGGGAGATGTGCTTAACTATGGGATAGGCTTTCTTGATGTGGGAAGTATAGACAGACTGGTAATTCTGATTCGAATGTGAGGAGCTTCATGGATCTCATTCCAGTTGATATGTGCTCTTTTCCCAATTGAAAGATTGAAGCCCATGACAAGAGGATTAGTGGCACACGTAGCTTTCTTTGTAGTGTCGTTCACTAAGAATTCAAACGTGATTCAGCAAGTGGCCCAAAACGTTGTCAAATTTCATTGCCATACTCCACACAGATTCTTAGGGAATGCCATGAAAATCAAAAAAGTACTGCCACAATCTGAAAGGCCTAAAAGTTCCTCCACCGTCAGATCCACTTCCCATTCGCCCATAAAATCCCCACCTTGGCTTCATCATATCCATCAGAGTCCCTCATCAATAACCCACTTTGACCTCTGGACTGTGGCCCAACCTTCACGAAATATCCACATATGTCCTGGAAACTCAAAAGCACCATGGTGAAGAACATCAACATGAGATCCAAGGTGTATGAAAACGCCTCGTGGGAAATGATGTACCCATCCCAGCCCTGAATATACTCGATAGCACGGACTATGCATCTGAGCAAAATGAGCGTTGAGCATGCAAAAAGCGTAATCATGATACACTGCCAGTTGCGTTTAGTGGATGGAATGTGTCGAGTGGTCTGTGCTTCATTTGAGGGATTCTTCAACACTCTGTACTGAAAGAGACCAGACACAATGATGAAGACGGAAAAAAAGCCGATCTGAATGAAAAGACCTGTGATGATGATATCCCCGCCTATCGTGATGAACTTTGTGTCCTTAGCAGCCATAAGTCCCGCTCCAGTGCCCTGCATTAGAAACGATAAGACATCGCCAAAAACAAAGATTTTTGTTAGAAAGCGTAAAGGAACGAGCGATTGTTGGGCACTATTTAGCATGGAGATTATACGGCCTAGTGTCATGTAGATCGTGGCTGCAAAAAGTGCTGGAGCCACAAGCAAAAGCACAGATTGAACGATAAACGGGTTTTTGGCATCCTCGTCCTTGGACGAAACAATTCTGGCAATACAGCCGCCGATTTCACAGACTCCTCCGACTATAAAAGGAATGATGATGAGGGTTCGACTTCGGTCGAGTTTCTCTATTTCAGGGTACCTCAAGGCTTTGTAGAACTGGAATGCGGTGAAAGCTGTGATGAAGGTGAAAACCACCACAAACAAGATAGCAGCCGCCATTGAAGGCGTGTACATGTAGGGCCTCCAATTTTCGAAACCGTTGGCCATTGGGTTGATGAGATGGAGAGCAGAAAGGAGTTCGAAAAAGCAGATTTTCATGCGATGTGGAAACAAGGTGGGCTTTGCCAAAGCTTTATAAGATTATGCAGATTGATTCGGATCAAACAGTAGCCGAAGCGGTATTCTGAAGAGCTTCATTCAATGGAATAACACACATGAATTTCTGAGCTCTAAAGAAGGTTATGCTACTGGAGGTCCTACATTTATGCTGTGATTTCAGAAACTGGATTTTTCCAATTTTGGTGGATAGGCGTGATTTCGGCAAATCCAGACACCTGAGTTTATCTTTGGCACTCATTGTTCGGGGTTTAGTTCTCGCTCGTTAATACTGAGAACAATAGGACATTTTGGCGAGAGCCATATTTGCAAAAAAGGTACATTTAGTCATGGAGGACGGAATTTGGTACTGCTTCTTGCAGTTAAGAGGTCAGTACGACTCCCCTTTGCTATTCCCTCATTATATCTAAACTCACAGAGGAAGAATTATTATCTTAAAATGAGGAAGTTGGGTATTTCAAATTCTGCTTTTTCAGCAGTGGTCTTATTGACTGTCATTTTCTGATCTTCTTCGACGAGGGAAAGTAAGGTAAGAAAAGAAAATGCACGTTGATTTGGGGTATTCATACCCTTGATTTATCCTCAGTTACGGTTGGTATAGTGTCATGATTTTGAGGCAACGGTAACTGGAATGAGATTGGCAACGGTAACTGGAATGAGATAGACATGTGAAGAATACACCGACCAAGATCTCAGACTTCAAAGCCAGTTTTTTTTACCGTGACATTCAGCACAATATCTGCAAAAGCTGTCACTGCTGCTTGGCACCTCATTGAAACGTCAATACCGATAAGGAGCCAAGAAATGCAGTCAAGTGGAGGCACCCTAAAGATAATGAAATGCCGTTCTGATATTCCCTACTATCACAGTGACTCTGCTGATTCAGATGTTTTGCGCTTACGTTTATTGACCTTCCTATCTAAGTTCAGCCATGTTGACCTTTTTGAGATCACAATAACAGCTCCAGACCTCCTTCATGAAACTACATCAACCACTTGCTATAATCCCGAAACAAAAGAGCATGAAAACTCAAATCACTGCCACTACACCAACACACTTAACATATTCATTCGCAGAGCAAACACCTGCGCCATTTTTGGATCTGCGTAATAATGACTATCCGCTTCAGTGTCTACCAAAGAGACTACGAGTTATGGATAAGAAAGGCTCCGTAAATTCGACTTGACATTATTCTGAGATAGTCCTTCAAGTTGAAAAACGTATTTAATGATGCGCTTATGGTCAACGAGAGATTCTCAAAGCGTGCTCGTAGAATGGGCTTCTCGATGGAGAAACTATTGGAACGTCGTCGTCACAAGGTGGAAATTGAAGAGTTCTTGTCGTTTCGCAGAAGTTTTACTCTCGATGAACCGTTTTATTAATCAAGGACATGAACTGTTGGCACAGGCTGGCGGACTTTCAGGCAAGGGCAATAAACATGCAACTCAAGGGCACATGCCTTTGAGGTTCTACGAGCTCTGAGATTGCAAAGACAGTGAAGCGTCCTTTGATTGACATTGCCTAAACCAAGAGGAGTTTGAGTTCCTGGAGCAAACATGGATCGTCGTTGTCTTCGTCAGCAAAATTTAAAATTGGTGATTCGACTCGTTAATTATCGCCACCACTCCTCGGCAGGCCTCGTCGTGGTGGTTCATCATTGGGCGCTTAGACAGCACATCTTCACCGTCAACGCATAATCCCCATACCTCTCTTCATCGTTCAATGACTAACATTGGGCCTTTTCAACTCAGTCGCAACATCACAAGTGAGATCAAACTTCTTCGTACAGCGGTACAAAGTATCAGCGAAACCCACCGAGTCCAGCTTCACATACCAAGCTCGACGAGTGTCTCGTTTTCTCAGGCACACACAAGGAAAAGGAAGAAGGCTAAAGTCAAAAGTGTACTCCAACGACCTGGCGTAACAGCACCCGCGCCAGAACTGCTCGATGTGGAATACCTGTTCTCCTCACGTCCACAGATGTATACCAAGCTAGCTTTTGACCAGTCAAGGGAGTCTATGGTCATTGTCGAGGGACCACAAGGGTAAGAATGCACTGCCTGAGTGGTTGACTGATTCTCACTCATCTCCAAATGGCGAACTAAAGCTGAAAATTGATGATGTCGGGAAAGGGCAGAAAGTCTTCTTAAATATACCCAAAAACCACCAGCCCAAGGCGGGGCGGTTTGATACCATTGAAACGCACTTTTTCGTAGTACGGCTGCGATGCACAGTTGAATGGGAAAGTCTTGGCACAACCAAGGCGGCTCTTTGTTTCTACTTCAAACTTCCACTTTTTTTTTTTTTTTTTTTTTTTTGCATGCCAGCCTGCGATAGTTTCGCCAATTCACCCGTGCGATCACGTATCGGATCTGACTTCACGCACCCACCTTTCTCTCAATTTTCAACCCACTGAAGCCAAAGAACCGTAATTTCTTTAGAGGGTGAAGCGTGCATTTTCTAGCCAATAGGGCCGGACAATGCCCGGGAAATTTGCAGCCGCATATGAGTTTGCCTTTTGGGGTGCTTTTGGAAAAACGCAAGAAGCCCTGTGGCTACGGCATCGGTTCGCTTTTCGCGACAGACGCAGTAGGTTTTTGGCTGCTCTATAACAATGATCACTTTGAGGAATCAAGCAGTCCTATACTGTTTGATGTAAATGTCAATTCTGGGGTTCTGGGATTAATGACCAACTTTAGAGTACTCTCCAGTTGCAGAATACAATGGAGTAACCTCGTAACCGTCTCTTCGATTTGTCGGTGCAGGTCGCATTGGATCGGCATGCCATGCGTCTGGCTGTCAACTGCCATGTCAATGCAAAAGCACGTTAACCAATCCCAAATACTTTGAGCTAAACTTTTTGATCTTGGGATCAGCATGTATGAAGATGAGAGCATTATCTCAAA
Source organism: Candidozyma vulturna (assembly GCA_026585945.1). Lineage (NCBI taxonomy): Eukaryota > Fungi > Ascomycota > Pichiomycetes > Serinales > Metschnikowiaceae > Candidozyma > Candidozyma vulturna. Next base: position 1,311,753 of record CM048832.1, on the reverse strand, counting down.
AGAGCTGTCGATTTATCACTTTATACTGGTTCTGACAGCAACTTTCACTTCCTCCAGTTCTCTTACAAACACTGGCAAGGAATATATCACCAACACATAATGCAAGGAAGTGATCTTTGCCTTCTCATTTATAACACAACTCATGGGTGCCTTTCGTGAAATGAAAAACCTAAAAAACTTGTCAATATTCTCATTCCACAGTGGCGGCTTGTTTCAATCGGCTTTATCGAGTGAAAATGGTGTCTTCTCCTTCCTGAGCAAAGCCCTCCCTATAAATTTCCTTTTTGCACCATTTGAGAAAGCTGACGTCACATCCATTTGATGTATATTCATAACTTTTGCAGCACATAGGGGCACAGACACCGGGAGACTTGCACCTTAATCACTAGAGCATGTTTCTTGAATTCCTTGGGATGGGGTGATCTTTTGTTTAGTCTACTTTGTAGATCTCCCAGGATTCACGTCACTGAAAGACGTCCCACTTGTGCCACCACTCTCAATAGACCCGACTGGGAATGTATCAAGGAAACTACCACGACACCACAAATCACCGCCCCTACACCAACACATCAGTCAAAATATTCATTGAAAAATGCTCCTAGAAATGAATGCAAAAAACCACCGAACAAGCCGTTCCGCCAAAGGTCTGCAGCGCCAAATGCCGCTTATCTATAATGTGGGCAATTTGCTCGATGCCGTCTAAAAGCCGATCTTGGCCTCATTGTAGCCGTCAGAATCGGCAGTAAGCAGCTGGCCGGCATTCTCATCTCTGGAGATAGGACCCACCTCGACAAAGTAGCCACAGATGTCCTGCCAGCACAACAACACCATGTTCAAGAACATCAACAAGAGATCCAAGGTGTAGAGGAAGACCTCGTTGGAGATGATGTAGCCGTCCCAGCCTTCGATGTACTCAACAGCACGGACTATGCATCTGACCAAAATGAGGATGGAGCACGCAAAAAGCGTGATCATGATCAATTGCCAGTTGTGGACCTTGGAAGGCGTGTATCTGGTGCTCTGGGCCTCGAGAGAAGGCTCTCTCAACACTCTGTACTGGAAGAGACCCGTGACGACGATGAAAACGGAGAAAAAGGCGATTTGCACGAAAAGACCGCCGATGATGATATTTTCTCCCGTGCTGATGTTGTCGGTGCTTCCAGCAGACATGATACCAGCTCCTGTGCCCTGCATCAAGAAGGAAAGAACATCGCCAAAAACAAAGATCTTGGTGAGGAAACGCAAGGGAATGAGCGATTGGTGGGCGCTGTTCAACATGGCGATGACTCTGCCCAATATCATGTAAATGGTGGCTGCAAAGAGAGCAGGAGCCACAAGCAAAAGCACCGACTGGATGATGAAAGGCGTTCTAGCCTCGTCGTCTTGCGAAGAGACTGCTCTGGCGATGCAGCCAATGATTTCACAGAATCCTCCAACAATGAAGGGAATGATGATGAGGGTTCTTTTGCGATCAAGCGGGTGGACGTTGGGGTACCTCAATGCCTTGTAAAACTGGAATGAAGCATATGCGGTCACCACCACAAACACTATGGTGAAGATGATCGCAGCCGCCAACGACGGCGTGTACATGTACGGTTGCCAGTTCTCGAATCCTTCAGCCATGGTGATTTGAAGAAAAAAGGAGGTGCAACACCTTGATCTTTATATCTGATGCCGTGTAGTGGAGGGTGTATCTAGTACGGGTGGAGGTATGCGGGTGTAAGTGGATATAGGTGGATATAGGTGGAGATACGCGGAGAAGCGCCGCAGCAAGGCGGCTATTCCACAGCCGTTTCCCGTGGGTCAGGAACGGCCTTTTTTTAGAAGTGGGTTGAAGAAAAGTAGGATCTGATCCCACGATGCTGTTCGTATCCTGCTTATCGAAAAATAGGAAACGAGGCATTGCGGCTTGGCAGCCATTGTGTGGATTCGCTAAACGAAGAGATAGGGGACTGTGGGGTGGACCAGCTGGCAGTTGTTTTTTTGATCTTGATGTTTCCCATACTTCACTTTCCATTTTTACTTTCCATTTTTCACTGTTTTTCCGCCGTTTCTGACGTTCGTGATGCTCGGAGATGTGGGGCTGACTCCGAGACGCATGGATCCAGGCGGAGTCGGACCGTGAATATCGGACCGTGAAGAGCCAATGAGTTTGACGGGTTTTTGGATTTCGATTTCTGTCACCCATTGTTCAATTCTGGAAGTGACACCAGCTTGGCGCCTCGTAAAAATAGTCCTCTGCCAAGAATCCACCAAATTTGGTGATCAGCAGAACCGGCGGATATGGATGGATTTAGTTGATTTTGAAGGGACTTTTACTTGTGACTGCTGAGTTTATTTTGGTTTGAAGCGTGGTGGGTCAGTGTCGTGATAGGTCGCATGATAGGCGGATGAATGGTAGTCGTCTATTTTAAGGGAGTAGTTGGTGAACATCACCACGACAACAATTGCTCCAACAGTTATCATTTCGTGATTCTTGAATTATTTCTGGGGGAGGAGGTGATCTTCTGTGGGAAGTCTGTGGGTTCAGTATGGCTGCAAAACAGCAATTGAGTACTCAGTGTGGCTGTGTAGAAACGGATCAACACTCCGATTTCTTTGATTCGGAAGGCGGCTCTTGACAGTTTTGGTGAACTAGCGATAGAAAGCACACATGTGAGTACGAAGAAGGGTCTTCCTGATAGGATGCTCGGATGCATCCATAGTCAATTTCGACCCGCACATGACACTTCTGAACTAAGAGAACTAAAGGCACTTGAGTGCTTGAAAATGGATCAGGGTTGCTCTGAACTGTTTCCACATAAAAAGCAGATCACAGAAAGCGACTCTCTTGTTTGATATCTGAGAAACGGTAAATTTCCTGTTAAAATGTGAAACACCTAGCGTCCATCTCCAAATCAAGAAGCTAGCTCCAGCGAGGAGCTTCATCTATGTTTGGTATCTGCCACGCTGAATGATCCTAATCCGTTCCTAACACTACCTTCGATTTGAGCGCTACTCTCAACATCGACAATGATCCTCTCAATCCACTGCATCGAATTCAAACCTCTTCATCATGATTTCTCTACTGACTCACTCCAAACTCTTTACCCTACATTTCAACTCTTTCAGCTTACCTCTATCTCTTCCTGATCTATAACATCCTATACCATGGTCCTCGCCTCTTCCCTGAACAGATCCAGTTCAGGCAACGCACTCGAAAGCTTCTCCTGTTCCAACAGAAACAGCATTTGCTTAGAATTGATAAAATTCTCGTCCCTGGAAAGCGGCCCAACCACCACAAAGTATGCACAGTTATCCTGCCAGCTCAAAAGCACCATGTTGAGGAACATCAACAAAAGATCCAACGTGTAGAGGAACACCTCGTTGGAAATGATAAAGCCGTCGTAACCCTGGAGGTACTCCACTGCACGAATGATACAGCGAACGAGAATCAAAATGGAACACACGAAAAGTGTAATGAGGATGGTCTGCCAGTTGAAGGTCTTGGATGGAGTATATCTCAATGCCTGAGCCTCCACGGAGGGATTTTTCCACACTTTATACTGAAAAAGAGCCGCCACGATGATGAAAACACCGAAAAAGCCAATTTGCACGAAAAGGCCGCCGATAATGATCCGTTCAGCATGGTCGGTTTTACTAGGATCAGCGGCTCTCACGCTGGCTCCGATGCCTTGCATCAAAAAGGAAATGACGTCGCCTAAAACGAAGACTTTGGTGAGCCATTTGACGGGTACCAAAGACTGGTGAGCGCTGTTCAACATAGCGATGATTCTGCCCAAAATCATGTAAATGGTGGCTGCAAAAAGAGCAGCTGCCACAAGCAAAAGAACCGCCTGAACGATGAACGGGTTTTTGGCATCGGGGTTCTGAGAGTTGATGATTCTGCAAACACACCCGACGATTTCACAGAGGCCTCCGAAAATAAACGGTATTACAATGAGTGTTCTGCGTTTGTCGAGCTTCGAGGCTGTGGGATCTCTCAAAGCTTTGTAGAACTGAAAACACGCAAGAAGCGACATTGCCGCAAACGCTATAGTGAAGATAATGGGCGCCGCTAGCGACGGCTCATAGTTATAAAAACGGGATTGCTCCAGAGACATGGCGATGAGGCAGGGCTGTAGGTGGATCTTATATCGATCTCGAACGCACGGCGGCTAACTTAGAGCAACTTAGCGATACGAGGTACAGCAAATCCCAGCAGGGGGAAAGCTGGGGAAGCAGGAGGGCCTATACTTCTTGAGTTTGTCGTGGATTGGGTTTTTGGTGATTGAGTGGGTGCAAATTTTGCAAATTCTGTTTTTGAAGAAGCCCAGGACGAATTGTGAATTCTGCTGACACGAAACGACAAGCTTGGCAGGCGGAGCTACCGCACGTTTTTCTTGTATTGCTGCAGCCTTCTCGAGTCGTCACACGCTAACGCAGTTCAGATACGTCTTGATGCAGCGGTGGAACGGTGGGCTCGTGATTCCGTGGCAGACTTGAAGGGATTTGGTTTTTAAAGAGAATTTGGTTTTGAGAGAGGATATTAGACCTTAATGAATTTTGAAAAAGAGGCAATTTGTTGGTTTGTTTTGCGTCTCTTTAAACACAGAGACGATACTAGCGCACGGCTGTAAAGTGCCACACAGAGAGCATTTCGTGGCCTAAGTTGAGCATATATGAAACTGGCTTTTGTGTAAGGGGTGGGATCGTGTGTAAGAGAAAAGATAGTACGGTTGCTTTTGTGATGCAGGGATTAGTGAGTTCAAGGAGGACCAGAGTGTGCTCCAGCTGCGAAGTGACGTTTGTTGAATAGCTGACATTGGTAGAAGATGACGCTTGTGAGAAAGTGAGTGGTTTGCGGCACGGTGGATATTTCTTTTCGTCAGTTTCGAAAATGTAGACTGTGTTTGTTGGCTTTCCTTTGCACGAACGGCTTTGCTGCTTCGGCTCGACAGGGGCTAGTGGCTTGGAGATGATACAGATTTTGTTGAGGCTCGGGATGCAAAAGTCAAGGAGATTGCAGTTATTCAGTTATTGGAAAGTATAGAAAGATATTCCTCCTTCAGTCTGTGTTAGATTCATTGATTCCTGAGATGGCTGCGAAATTCGAAAAGAGGTAGCGAATTTGATAGTTATTGAGCCTCTGCTTCCACACTTGATCATCAAACGAAGGAGAGTCTTTGAGAATCTGATTTTTAGCTTTCGAATCTACAATCTGATTTTATAAGAGACAGGCTAACGGTCTTCCTTTGCCATTTTAGATTTCGGCCACTACAAGACTTCTTAAAAGCCGGTCCAAAAAACCGCTGCCGCTCAAACCACCTCTCCCAATAGATCGGGGCTCAAAATCTCCCACAAATAATAAAGCCTATCTTTTTCTTAACCCAAATGGTCTTACACCACCGTTTTCAAGACAAACACCCGTGCACCGATCTTCGGATTATCCACACCCGTGCACCAGATCGGGCGACGCGCAAACCGGAGATGAGCTGTGAGGGGAGGTGTGTGCAGATCTGAAATTTCCTTTACGAAGTGGGGCAGATGGCACGTACTGCACACAGAGAAGACGAAGAAATTGGCTGCAAAAGAAACTCGTCAAAAAGGAATGACAGCCTGCTACGTGTGATTTGTGGGGTTATTCCTGTTTTCAAGAAAGGTTCCATTTGCGCAGAGTTACTTTAATATAGTTTAGGCAATAGGTTATGTGCTCAGAACCATACAAGGAAGACATGACCAAAATTCATCTTCACGCAGATTGATGGCAGCAAGGTTTCTGAATCTCTTGATCTGACCGAGGCCTATACTATATATGGTACTGGCTCTCTAATGAATCAATAAGCAGAACATATAAGGAGAGTGATCGTCAGACTCCACAGCTAAATTGATTTATGGACAGCGTCAATTATAGTGGAGCTTGTGCTGGATTATCGTAAGAAAAGTGGTGTAGATTGTATCCACTTGTAAGCCATAAGGTATTCTAGACTCTCCTCCATATGTTCATTCCAACACTTACGAATCTAAATTCAACCAGATCATTCAACCAGATCAAGATTCAGGTCCTGAGCTGATATGTAAAGAGCCACCACTTTATACCATTATTTTGCAGTATCTGCTTCTTCAATAGACGTTGCACTAACTGAAGTTTGCATACAACTTAAAGCTCGAAGTGCAAAATGCAAGCTGGTACACAGAAGTTCATTATTACTCAGCTCTCAAGACTCGCCTGAAAGCTCTAAAAAGTCCAACTTCTCAATCTAACTCTTGTGCTTTAAAAAATAAAAAGACCTGCGGCCTTGTCTAAGCGAGTAACTAAATAACGCAAAAGAGGGGAAACCCTGCAGTACAAGCTGTCAGCTCCTGCACAATGGGTAGGCAAGTACGCTACAACTCTCGTCAATAAAATATTGTTCATTCTCTATGCTTCACCAGGAAGCCGTCTAGAACGATGGAGTACCAATGGCGCCGTCTCTGTCAAAGACACCACGGGAACGCACGTAAGGGTCGATCTTCAAGTAGTTCTGGGCCAACTCAGCACCCAACTGGATCTTCAAGTCCATGAGCTCTGTGCTCAGCTTGGCGTCCTTGGCCTTGATCCAGGCCAACGTCGTCTCGATAAATGCGTAGGTCAAATCTTGTCTCTCCTTGATCAACTGCTCAAACTTCTCGTCCTTAGGAAGAGTGGCAGCGTTCTCCTTCGTTGGAGTAACGTACTGTGGCACGTAGTCGTCGTTTCCGCCCAAGTCCTTTGGAATGAACTTCTTGTCGGCAAACTTGGCCAAGTCGTCAGCGGTCTTGGTGAAGTGCACCTTGGAGGCAACGACAGGGTCCAACCAACCCTTGATGATCTTCCAAACAGCGTTGAAAATCCATGGAGCCTTGTGGATCCAGATGGCGGAAAGCGATTCTGGGTAGTTAGCCTCAAACTGCTTGGCCAAGAACTTGACAGCTTGAAGATCGGCGTTCTTCAAAGAAAATCCATTCATATCGAACAAAATGTTGGCACCATCGTTACCAAGCTCGTAGTCCTTCAAGGCAATTCTCACCCACTCAATAATCAAACAGATGAAACGCTCAAAGTCCTTCTCTGGACAGTCAGAGCCAAAGTGCTTCTTGACACGAATCACCACAATTGGGCCACCGTCACGGTCCACGCCACGGAAGTAAGCCTTGCCCATCTCGAAGGCCTTGATGATCTCTGGGTGCTTCTTCAGCGAGTAGATCTCGAGGTCACCATCCATGACCCACTTGTCGACTGGGTATTCCTTCACCTTCCACTCCAAGCACTTGGCAGCCATCTCAACGATAGCACCGGTCTTGAACTTTCTGGCACGCACGAAACGAAGCAAGTTGTTGTCTGGGGAGTCGTTTCTCAAAGAAGCCCAGAAAGCCTGGTGGAGCTCTGCTGGCTTGAACTTGGCCAAGTGGGAGTAGACCTCCTTGGATGGAGCCTTGGCCTTGACATCAAAGGTGGCGTCGTGAGGAATGGCTTTACCCTGGTTGGCCTCGAAAGTCTTTGCTGTTCTCTCCGAGTACTTTGGAGCGGAGCCGAGCGCCAGGGTGCTCAGGACCTTGGGAAGGGCGTTTTTGGCTTTGCCGCTAACGAAAGACTTACCAGACTCAATGTCAGAGAAGGACAAGTCGTCCAAGTCGTAGCCAAAGGATTTGAGGTAAGCGGCCCACACTTGCTTGAAAACAATCTCGTGCTGACCCTCAATGGACCATACTCTGTCTGCCTTGCACTTGCCCTGCGTCATAATAAATACTAATTTGTCTTGTGTTTTAAGATGATTTTTGCAAAAAAGTGCGAAGCGGCCGTTTATATAGTTTTTTTTGGCCGGAGGGAGAATTTCTGTTGATTTGCGGGGACCTGCGGGTCCAGGACTATGCAGGACGCGAACCTGATAACGAACAATGGCGAAAGTAAAGGACAAGGGTCTGGCGTAGAACGGTGTTGGGTTGAATGCAATTTGCCGGCCGTTACGCTGATTGTTTTCGGACATATGGAAGCACCAAGTGGGGCAGGCCGCGGGGCAAATTTTCTTTCTTTTTTATCAGGCGGGTGTTATCCAGAAACCTTTTGCAACATGTGTGTTTGTAGGAGGCACGGGTCTTGTGCTGTAATGGTTCTTTCGCTGTCCTGAGAGGGCAGTCTGTATGCGCTTTGCGGACATGCCATTCGCCCGACCGGGCGTCACATGACATGCATGTGACTCAAATTGTGCAGCGGGGTGCTGCCCGATTCGCGCGTCGAGAGGGGCTCTCGTCCTGCAGGAAACACAATACCCAAACGGGTCTCTACAATCCCATATCTTTCCCAAACAGTATAGATGCAATGAAAAAAAAAAAAAAAGAACCTCTTATTCTTATCCAGGAAATGTGTGCTCGCTGGACCCTGCTACAGGAAAGACCCGCCTTGCTAGGGATATCTGCCGCTTGGGGGAAATTGCGTTATTTTTGGGTTTCTGGCTGCGAATAGTCTTCATGTGATGGAGCCAAGACCCTCAAGCGACTAAATTTTAAATCTGCCTTGCCGAACCCATGACGTAATGGGGGTATCGTTGGAAGCGCTAAAAAGCGATACTACTTATTTCGCTTTCCTCGCCATTTTGCGTCAGTGCATTGTTAGGGTTGTATGGACCAGTAGTGTAGACGACCTGCCAAGATCCAGTTACCACGCATGCTTGAAATTGAATCCTTCCTAATGTGGTGCTAGATCCTATTTTCAGGTTCCACTGGCCATAAAGATGCATAGTTACAGAAGTGCTCTTAGTTACAGATCAGAGAGTGTGAGTCGTGGTACACCTTGATACTACCATAAGGCTTCACCCCCTGTCACGAGTAAGGCACGGAAATCGTGGATCGTCTGGCCTGTAATTGTCTCGACCCAGTAATCTCGAATTTCACAACTACAATAAAATGGCGTAGGCAGATCCTGCCCTTGTGGTTTGTAGATGCGAAAGGAGAATGCCCGTTCCCATACCCCCATGAATCAGAAAAGCACCACAGATTCTACTAGCATTCACCAACAAAACCTCCATCTTTCAATTAAAACCAATCTATCCGTAGCCTCTGCGCTCCCACTTCTTCGGCTTGAAACTAGGTTAACTCCGCAGGAAGCGTCAGACGAAAGCACAATACGCCTTAACAGGGAATAGACAGCCCTGACAACAAAGACAAGGATTATCCAAAAAATACACCTTCCCAGCTGGATCCTACGTGCTCTACATCAATCTCCACTTCGCCTGGCCTAGAATCCACAACGGCTGTTCGAGGAAAGCAGATCCCTCCACAAACCATTTTCCAAACCGAACCCACCTACAGCGAGCCTCCTCTCCAGGAAACCCACCTGGTCTCTCTTAAAAAAGTCAACCTCCAAACCACTCAAACTGGATCCCTCCTCGCTTACCGACTCCCAAACGTTTCATGTCAAAACCGTTCCAGCCGTATTTTTCAAACCTCCAGACAATGCCCTTTGTGGATCCCCTCGACGGGTCGGCCTCGGTTGATTTGGCCGATCCATGCTTACCCACCTTGGGTAATGTGGCTGCGAAAATCCTGTGAATGAGGTACCCCTCTAGTCGAGAAGAGGATGTGAAACGCGGGCTGAAACACGGTGAAACCACCATAAACAGGGAAGCTTTTGTGGGGCTTTCTTGGACAACATGTCAGAATCGGCGGTGCCACGGTCCCATCATCCGTGCATCTCATCACCATTTCTGCAACAAGCTCATTCTGAGACACCTTGCCCGGGTTCTCCAGCCTCGTTTTCCTGGTTTATTTCTGTTTCGACTTTTCTTTGCATGGATCTGGACAATGGGCCTTCTGTGATCTGGCGAAGCTGAGGGGAATGATTTCTCTTTGATGCTGAGTCCAGTCGGCTTCTGTGGGGATACCAGCGTACTTGTCTATTACCGTGTAAGCTGGAGTACGTATACCTCGCCCGTTTTCCTAAGCCGAACCCCACTTTGACTGGCAAAGGTTCAGCCTTTTTCGCTCAACATCACTGTTTTCGGCCCTGCCACCACCCCATTTCGGCTATAGCCTCATAACCCTTCTCCTCCACGACGGTATGGAGGGTTAAACCGGATGAGACAAGAGGACACTCTTTTTCTGTAGCCTCAGGAAACTCTTTTTCTGTAGCAGCTGAGGAGAATTGGTGTTTCTGTAGCACGGGCAAGCTTCATCTTGTTTTATTGATTTTCATGGTGGGGTCTTATCAAGGCGTCGAATCTCTTCCACGGATACCATGGACGCCAGCCGTACCTTAGTAAACGCAGAGCACCGACGTCATTGCTTTCTTTTCAAACAAGCCTCAATGGTGGAGATGGTCTGTGGGGGCTTGGGGGTCAGCCTTGCGTTTCTGTTTTGTGATCTGTCCTAAGATGACGAAGATGACCTCGAAAAAGCAATTGGAGCGGCCGAGGAGAGAAACGGGGAAAAGAAGCAATCAAGGGCGAATTTCTGTTGAAAAGACATGTAGGAGAGATGTGGAAATCGGACTCGGCCTTTGCTGATGCACCAGATGGGTTGTCACAGCGGGCCGACTGGGAGAATATTTGCTTTTGTTTAGGGAGCCACAGGGTCCATGAAAAGCCATCTTGAAGTAGAGATCTGGGTGGTGATTGGTGGTACGGCTGCATTGGTTTTAGATTTAAGGTATCAAGACATTTCGGGAAGTAGGTGTCCGATTCACTTCAAACTAGCAGATCATCGCTCTTCAATTTTCACTTCATGAACGTTTCGTGCATTTCTGGTGTGAGTTATTTTGCTGTGCATGAATTTTTGCAAAAGATTGATTCACAATCTGCCAAACCATGCATATCATGAAGTCCAACGAGACACAATTCATGAAATCAACAAAAAGTTTAACTACAACTAACGAAACTTCTCTTCTTCCACACCAAAAGAGAGTATCAGATCTCGGTCGCCTTTTTGCATCTCATTCATAAATACTCTCCTCCTGGGACCAGCCAAAAGAGCCATATCCAACCTAATCCCTCAAACTAGCCCATTCTCAGGGGCACGCCCTCCTTGTACTTCAAAACGGCATTGGCCAAGATCCTAGGAGGATACTCTCCACGGTAATCCAATGTCTCAAAGGCCTGAGCCAAACGGACCAACACATACAGCACCTCTGTAAGCGCAAACTGCTGGCCCAAGCAGACCCTAGGACCGCTTCCAAAAGGCATGAAAGCCCAGCCGATTTTGGACAATCCCAGCCACCGCTCAGGAACAAAATCGTTAGCATTCAGTCCGTAGTACTGTTCCAGCCTGTGGATGCTGAAAAGCATAACCACGATGATCGAGCCTTTGGGACAGAAAACAGGAGAAAGGCCGTCGGGGCCACCTCCCTCTGGAATCGAAGTATCTCGCTCAGCTTCTCTCAAGTTCAGAGCCACCGGTGGCCATAGCCTGAGCGTTTCGTTGATAACCCACTTAAGGTAGGTGCACCGTTTGAGACTCTCGAAGGTGATGGGTTCTCCTCCGCCAAAATGACGCTGAATCTCCTCCCTCAAACTGGCCCAAACATGCGGATTTCTGCCGAGTTCCATGAACACAGACAGCAAAAGCAGCGCCGTGGTGGCTCTTCCTGCGATCATGATGTTGAGAAGCTCGTCCCTGATTTCCACGGGATTTCTCGTGTGTTTGACCAACTCGTAGAGGAAAGTGTACCCGCTATTCGATTTAAGCTCAATTTCCTCGGGCTTCAAGTCCAACGCCTTGTCCACAAACTGCTGCGTGTAGTCGTGGATCTGCTTGATGTTATCTCTGAAACCCTTGTTGTTGGCGACCCAGTAGAAGTCAAAAAGAGACAGCCTCTTGGCGAGATACTCCCCAACGTACTGAAGCGATTTGTCAAACGCAACGTTGCCGCCCTTTTCGCCCAAGACATCCGTGCTTTCGCCAAATAGAAAGTGTGTCGCTGCGTCCAAAGTGAAGGCATAGAAAAGGTGCTCCAAATCAAACTCCGACCCGCTGTTTCGCCTTATATGCTCTATCATGAGCTTGACGTGCGGCTCGAGCATCTCGACGTGGCCCACCTGTTCCCTGACAAACTGCGGTTTAAGAAGGTTTCTAGAATGCTTCCACTGCAGCCCCTCAGAGGCAAAGATGCCGTTTCCCAAAAGCGGCGCAAAAGCCGGAACCCGGACGCCCAAGTTGAAATCGCTGAATTGTGTCAGAAACATTGCTTTCATGACTTTTGGGCTCTGGCTGATGATGATCTGTTTTCCAGGTATGGCGAGTGAAAACGCATTCGCCAGTCCAAACCGCTGGTGCACTCCTTGCAAAAAGTAGCCTGACGAAGTGTCAATAGAATTGTCGAAAAGAATCGGCAAGGTCTGCCACCATTCTCTGTGGTCGTGGATTTTCTGAGTTTCCCATTTTCTAGCGAGCCTGTGGTGTCTGACCTTAGTGTAGGCGTATTTTGCAGCCACCAAAAGCACCACCACAGCGACAAACCGCCACGAAAAAAGCAGTATCAGCATGATGACAAAAAAACACAGGTAACTGGCCTGCTTTTAATGCTCCATATTTGGTAGTAGACAGATTTGCAACTCCGCACTGAACAATGGAGAGACGGCTTCGTGAGCGTGAGGCAAGTCAGATGATAAGGGGGCAGAGATTTTAAAGCATCACCGGTTCGGCAGGAATTGGCAGGGTTGGGAGAACTCCGATATGGGTGCACAGGTTTCGGTGTGCTGAAGAGCCGAGGTTCGTTATTACGGTTGCAAATTGATTTTGTGGGGCAGGGGTTTCGGAGTTGCGATATTCCGGTACCCGGCGGTCCTGTGATATCTGACAGACGCTGAAGAAACTTGAGTAGTGAAGGCCAGGAAATTTGATCATGGAGACCAAAAGGAATCTAATGAGAGATTCAGAAAAAAAGTGCTTTATCTGATTTAGCGACCTGTGGTGCTGACAATATCACAATGTAGCCGAGCCTTTCAATGATCCAATAAACTGAGGAGCCTGAAGCTTCTGAAGGTCAATTGAATGACCAGCTGTATTTTTGATGGAATCCTTTTGAGGTATTTCTGTGTGTGGCCAACATCACAGTCTACTACTGCTCGAGGGCTGGCTAAAGACGAAATATGGTGGTTGAATGAAAAACATGGATGTCAGAAAGGAATATCATGCGAATATAATTATATGTATTTTGACTGCTTAAATAAAACGCTCAATCCTCAAAAGTTTTGTCTCACAGAAAGCAGCACCCGGTGGTCTTGTGTAACTGGAAACATCGATCAACTGGGCCCAAAACTGCTGGTCTAATGGCTGGAAATCTGCTGCTGTCTCGTCGATTTGTCCTCTTTCCTTGTTGGCCTCGTTTATCTTCAATTGACGGAGTTATTATTTGGTGGGCACAATGTCAAAAATACCATTACTTGTTTCGAAGAACCTATTGAAACGGTTTCCGTTCGAGCTGTCAAAACTTCCATCTTTACTCTAAGATGGGAATTCAGCCTTTGACTAATCACATGCCTGTCGATGGCAAAGATGATGTTTAATAAGCTCCAGGACTCACTCAAAAGCAGGTTTCAAAATGATCAGTTCTTTTTCCAGAGCTAGGTCAAGTTCACATCAACCCTCGATTATTACAATCTCCATCCGATCTTCGATTAGGATCAATCGAGCAAAATGAAGTTTTTACGCCTCTTCATTTCCTGCCAACCCGGAATCTAAGAAATTGCATTCTCTGTACTTTTTATGTCGGATGGATCTTTTAATATTATTGAGACGCCTTTCGTTTCCACATAAATCACAATTGCTTACACCTTCAATCTTTCGACACAAATCATTATTAGGTTACATCGGAATAGAGCTTTCTCTTCAAGCTACGATTCGAAGTATGGCTTTATTACATCCTTTCTTGACTCAAAGGAAGAAACAGACGAAAAGCTGAAACTACTTCCATCCGTTTTAGACGCTACTACTATCCGCACAAAAGTCATTATGAAACTTATATAAAGCTGACGTTTGAACACTAATCTACAGCTAAACAGAATCGTCTTCCCAAATCGCTTTGTCCAGATCAAAGAATCTTCCTTGCGTCAATGGATCAGGCCCTTTTATTCTCACATTCCTAGGTGACAAGCCTGCTACGCTACATTCCCATTTTGTTGAAACTCAGCCTGTGCCCTTTCATATTCCAGCTTCAATTGACGAACACTGCCTAAGCTACTCCTCTTCACTTTTCTTAGAAATATATTAGCTATTCTGAGTCGGAAGCAGAATACGCTACTCATCCCTCGCTTCGTTCAGAAGCAAATTCAACGTTATGCACCAGGGGCCTTCTATACTACTGCCTAGAAGCTGCCGACTTTGCAAAGCAAACTTCTGAGTGAAAGTGCTTCTGGAAACAAACTTTAGAGCAAAAGCGAGGAAGTTTGCTTACCATAAAGCTCCCGTAGGATATATCAAACTTCCTCGGTTTCGCTCGAAAGTTCTGATCAAAGCGCCACCCACGCTACAACACAAACTCCTTGTTATCACTCAAAAGTGCTTAAGAAGGTTGCTTTATAAAAAGCCGCTTACAGCGCAAACTTCCTCGATCTTGCTCAGAACTTGCTTACTCTAAAGCTACCACACGCAAAAGCATACTTTCTCGCTTTCGCTCAGAAGTTCTTATCAAAAAGCGATGCTATATTGCAAACTCCTCGCTATTGCTCGACGCTTTTGATAAAAAGGTTTAAATTTCGTGTCTCATTGGGATTAGAATAATTATCCAAGAAGAATTTTGTTCTAACCATAATAACTTTCAAATTAGTTTGTCTTAATATTATAATAGATGTATATATAATAGTTGCCGGCAATACAGCGCAAACTCATAGCTTTCACGGAAAAGTTCTGATCAAAGATGTCGACGGTACAGCACAAACTACTAGCTATCGCTCAGGTTTGCTAATCAGAGAGCCTGCCACGCTACATCAGACTTCCTCGAGTTCGCTTAGAAGTTTAAATTAAAACGCTAATTACAACCAGCTTCTTCGCTTTCGCTTAGAAGTTCTGATATTCAGCCGCCCACGCTACAACGCAAACTCTGAGCGATAAATCGGGCCATGGATTGGTAGACGCTAAAAGACCTTCACTCAGAAGTTTTGATAAATCAGCCGCCTGCGCTACATCGAACTTTCTCGCTTTCGTTCAGAATTCCCAGCAAAAGCCTGCCCAAGCTAAAGCGACTTTCTTAGTCTTCGCTCAAAAGTTCTAGGAATCAGCCCCCCACGCTACAACGCAAAATTCCTTGCTTCAATCGCAACATTGTTTTCCACAAAGCCGCTAACACTACAACGGATTTGCTTTCACCAACATACGCTACAACGATCTTCCTCGCATTCCGGTAATTCAGCGGCCTACGCTGCAACGAATGTTCTGTTTCAAAAGTTCTGATAAAACACCGCCTACACTATAAATTTCTGAGCGGGACTTTGGAAGGAAAGCTGCAAACGCTACAAACACCTCGCTATCGAAAGCTTTTGCTTCCACCATAGGCTACATTCTTCTCCTTCGGCCCGAAGTTTATAAATCAGCCGGCAGAACAAACTTCCTCACTTTCGCCAGCTCTGATGGACCAGCCGCCTGCGCTAAATCGACCTCTTCTCCTTCGCTCAGAAATATTGATCAAAAAGCTGTCGACGCTAAAACGCAAACTCTTCGCTATCGCTCAGAGATTTGCTTTCCACAAAGCCTTTCTACGCTACATCGAACTTCCTCGCTTTCGCTCAGAGGTTCTGATCAAAAAGCTGTCAACGCTACAGTTTGCTAATCAAAAGCCAGTCATGTATTGAATGTCGACGCTAAATCAAAATTTGCTCATGTATTAGTCTACTGCGGAGCACTTACAAAAGCATGGCAACACCGGCAGCCACACCGACAGCGGCAGCTGGGAAAACACCCTGGGCAGCACCCTCGTAGGAAGAAACAGCGGCAGAAGGAGCAGCAGAAGAAGCAGCACCCTCGGTGGACTCAGCAGCCTCGGTCTCCTGGGCAGACTCAGCGGCAGACTCCTGAGCAGTGGTCTCAGCAGCCTCGGTGGTCTCAGTCTCACCGGTCTCCTGGGCCTGCTGGGAAGTGGCAGAGGTGGCCTCACCCTGGGTGGTGGTCTCCTCGGTGGTCTGCTCAGGAGCAGAAGAGGAAGTGGCTGGGGTGGACTCGGCAGCCTCGGAGGTGGCGGGCTCCTTGGCGGCAGCAGAGGAGACAGCGTCCTTGGCGGCGTCGTTGACGATCCAGTATGGCTCCCAGACACCGGCGTTCTTACAGATGTTCACGGAGGCGTCGTAGGCCTTCTGGGCGTCGGAACCAGTACACTTCTCAGCGTAACACTCGGTCACCTTGGACGACCAGGTGGTCATGACACAGAGACAGCCGGTGTCCCAGTAAGGGCAGGGGGTGGAGGAGGTGGACTCCTTGACACAGGGCTGGGCACACTCTGGAAGAGAGTCGAAGACGGGGTCGGCGAAACCGTTGATGGTGGCGGTTTTGGGCACCGATGGGTAGGTGGCCCACTGGTTGGCGGTTTCAGCGGCGGCGGAGGCGACGAGGGCAGCGAGTGGAAGGGCGAAGATCATTGCGGTGGAAGATGGAAAAGATATGATTTGCCCGGGGGTCCCCCCATTTATATACCCTGGGCAGGGCGATTTTCCTGGCTGCAAAAACACCGTCCCTATGGCCTGCAGCCGTCCTGCAGACAGGCACGCCAAGCGATCGGCTGTTGCTATTTCGGGGGCTTCTGGCCGCCAGCCTGGCCGCTGTTTAGGGACATTGCAGTGCCTAAAGCAGACGCTGCACGGCCGGAACTCGCTCGCTGGGGCCAGAATGTGTGCGGGTGCGGCGACAAGTCTTCCCTAGTGGGACAGGGCTCGCAACGGACGCGCCATGCAGCGCACTGCGGCGCACATGCATACTGCCCTCGGCGCCGACTCGGTCACCCTCGGGTCTCGCCCCCAGGCCCCCGGTCCCACCAGCCGTCCGGCGATATCGTTAGATGGTTAAGATAACCTCCCCACCCGTGTGTTCACCTTCCGGCGGGCCTCGCACATTTCCGATTCCGGCTTTTTTGAAAATCTTATCTGATCAGCAGGGTTCATCCGGGGCCACCGCCAGGCGTCTGTTTACGTTTCTACGTTTTATTATTTTTCGGACTTTTCGCCTGCGCATCGCCTATGGAGAGGCCGAGAAATGGCAAATAATAGAAACTACGGGGCCTTGAAACTACGAATCCAGGCCAACTGCGTTTCGTCGTGAATTTAGAAAAAGAAATATCACCAATTTGTAGCAAGACACCCCGACTTCCTGGCGTGATACGCTGCAAGGCCCGATTCGCTTGGCCTGAAAAGATGCTTCTTTTCTTAAATTAAGAAATTCTCTTTGCTTTTTACCCATTCGACTTGAAGCACAGACCAGCACGGATGACAAGCTGCTCGTCTCTGCAGCAATCTCCGTATAGTGCGTTCTCGAAATCCATCAATTGGTGGTGATGGTTCGGACATGAAACTCAATAAAACGTAGAGCTTAATTTAGCAGACCGAAATCTCCACGCTTGCTACGCCTCTTCCAGAAATAGAGTACTCCCAACGCCAGGCTCTCGTTTATTGCTTGCATCCTTTTTACTCACCTCGCCGAAACCTTAATTAGACCCAGCTCGATGTTTCAGTGGAGCGTTCCCCTCCATGTTTACTTTTGCATTTCTTTCGTTGCTGCCAAAAATGGCTGTGTCTGCCGCTTTGGTGTTTATCCTTGTTGCAGCCATCCCAATTGAGCAGCGGTATCACCGACAGCTACTTACTTTTAGTTGACAGAGAAAGAATGAAATGAAGCGATGGATTAGGGGTTAATAAAAAAAATCCTGAAAATCAGAGCCACCGGTCGTTTGCAAATACAACGTCTTGTAGAAATGAAATCAACATCAAAGCTCAACTTCTATAATCAGCGTGGGTGGCTTGGTTCCAAAAACTCGAATCCACTCGCCATTGGCTCCGTTGAAGCATTCCTCATTGGAACACCCGCTGCTGTGTTCGTAAATCCGCCGGTTTGAGCCCTGGAACTACCCCGGAAATTGACTATATTGTTCCAGGTTAGAAGCTCGGGTTAGAAGCCTGGTTTGAGGTTTTGATGAATTAGAATACACAAAACGCAGTGAAGGGTCAAATAAGAGTTATTCGAGGCTGGATGTATTTTATTGAATCAATTGAAATCAAACTGTACGGTGTTTTGCCTCCAGCCGCTCCAAAATACGCAAGCAGCTGTCTTTGTCTCTTGGCATGGAAACCCGTGCTCTATTGTTGACGAGATGCTTTCGGCGTCTTGCATTTCTTCGGGGATCTTCTTCTCCGTCAATTTGGCTTTGTCCGTTTTAGAAAAAAAAAAATTGGACAAAAAAAGTACTCGAATTGAGCTATGAACAGGGCCAGCAATGGATGTACAACTACCACCCAATTTTCAATCTTAACAGAAGTATTATATTACCAGGAGAATTGCTGCTTTAGTAACAAGTTCTTCCTTTATTGGAATTTGCATGCATCAATGGAACATAGGCCGGCCTGAGACAACTGAGCCAGTTCTTGTTCAAACACAGCGAGAGCCAGTAGTCTATCCTTAGAAGAATCGTAGGCTTCAGTCATGATTTATAGTTACCATCCAACTTCAAGTTTCTTGAAAAACGTACTGGACTCGATTCACCAATCTCCTGTGCTCAATACCCCGTCCCCTTGCATTTATATTCCTAGACAAAGCTACCCCACCAACCAACTGCAATGCTTTATTCATTAAAAGAAACTTTTCATTCATCGATGCCCTCTCCATTTTACAACGATCCACAGCCGGATAGACGGCCTACACCACTCCTCAAATCAAGGCCCTCTGATAATTCAATACGATAATTGCAAATGATAACTGCAAATGATAACTGCAAATGATAACTGCAAATGATAACTGCAAATGATAACCGCAAATGATAACTGCAAATGATAACTGCAAATGATAACTGCAAATGATAACCGCAAATGAAACCTGCAAATGATAAACGCAAGCGCTACACCGATCCAAAGACAGATTGACTATTTACGAAAATGTAACCCCCTAACGCCTAGTGCAACATAGAGAGCAAGGCCACAAGCACCAAAGCGGCAATACCGGTCTGCTGCACACTGGCGCCAGAGTCCAGAGACAGAGAGCCGTCGGTGTAGTTGCCGGAGCTGTTAGTGTTATTAGCACCGCCAGTCACACCAGCAGCCACAGAGCTGGCAGACTCAATGCTGGAAGTCGAAGCAGAACCAGTCACCACGTTGGTGCCGGAAACCTTCTTGCTTCCGTTGTCGCCAAAGTCCGAGTCCTTGGTCGTGGCAGCGGCAACCTGCCAGGTACCGGCAGCCAGAGAAAGCTCAGTGGATATCGAAGCAGGCATCATCCAGATATTGGCACCCACAGACTCACAGAGAGAGTAGGCCAAGGAAGTGGCACTTGCAACGTCGGAGCCTTGGCACTTTTCGGCAAAACAGGAGCCCACGAGGCCTGACCACTGGGGCATAACGCAGAAACAGCCTGTGTCCCAGTATGGACAAGGCGTGCTCTTGGTGCTAAGAGTGACACACTCCTTGGCACATTCTGGGAGTTTGGAGTAGATGGGATCGGCGAAACCGTTGATGCTGGCGGACTTGGGCACGGAGGGGTAGGTGTCCCACCGGGAGGCGAGGGCGCCAGAAAGGAGGAAAACGAAGGGAAGCATTGTTTTTGGGAGGAGATGAGGATTTGGATGGTTTTTTATGGGTGCAAAATGGAGGGGGAGTTCCGAGGGTACCGAGGGTGCACGACGTGCCGAGTTTCGGCCGTCCCGGGGGACCCACAGCCGGTAGGTATCGTCTGGCAGCTTTTAGGGTATCTTTATAGCTCCGGCCTCTTTGTAAAATGCTTTGTTGGCTTTGATATCTTAGATGGGCCCTCCCACTGAGACTTTCCTGATGGTCCGTGCTCGGTTTAGCACCCCCGGAAGTCGCCATGCACGGCTCGCAGCGACAAAGATCGGTAGCAGGGCTAAATGCAGTACCATAAAATCCGTCGGTGACATCGGTCGACTGAGCAGAGTCATGTAGATGTTCTGCAAGCAAGTGGTGCCAGGTTGACGTATATCCGTCAAGCAGGTGCATGGGAAACAAACACTGATATCGTAAGCAATGTTGTGGGCAGGTGCGTCTAAAGAGAGTTTTTGAGATGGTTTGAGAGGGCTTAGCAGTCTCTACGATAGTCTCACAGTTTGGCTTTCAGAGCAAGCCATGTTTAACTGAAAAAAGGCATCAGTTTTCGAAAAAGATGCACTGTACGTTTTGCGTCTCGTTCGGGCCTTGCCGGTGACCAATGAAAAGAGATGGCGCTAGTGCTGCGCCGCAGATGGAATAGATACCGAGGGGCCTAAACTCACAGAACAATAGGTCGCTGTTTTGACCGGTTATGACCCTGTGGGGTGACAGAAAACGGAGCATGCGTTTTGCCATTGGGGCCATTCAATTTTTTTTACTAGGAATCAAATTTTCGAATTTAACCTCTTCACTTTGGACCAAGGCCTCACCTGACCGTGGGCTGACCCTCGGCCTTCGCTGACAAATTTTCTTTTTCTCGGTAAGGCGGGGGCTTGCGGCGGTATCAGATCCATCAGATGATGGGGAGATGCAGTGCGCATAATGCACAGAAACCGAGGGCAGTGCGGCCGCTGGCGGGTCGGAGCGGACACACGAAATCCGAGGGCCCGATCGCCGTGGACCGGTCCTCCTTCTCCTCGGTACGCTAGGGGGCTTATGCTTCGGTTCCGTTTAGTGATTGCTGAGCAGGGTCTACCTCTCCGGAACGTTCGAATAAGTCACAGAAATGGCATGGGGATTTGGGTGGTGTTGTGGCATGGGTTTTAATAGAGGGAGGTGGCATCTAATATAGAGGAAAAGACGTGGATTTGGCGTGGGACTCGGGTTTAGTAGCAGTGGCTTTGGTGGCTTGGATGTATAAGATTGACTGGCTAAGATGCACAAGGATTCACCGTTTGGATGCACTATGATTGACCGTTAAGGAGAATTTGGCGTTGTATTGTAGTGTCAGGGTGGCTGACATGTGCTGGAGATCTCGGATTTAGATTTTTCAGCGTCGGAATGTGGTGTCTTTGGAGCAGCATGGGTGGATGTTTAAGTCACAAAATCAAGGACAAGGACACCTCACAAAAAAGCACGTAGTTCTTAGCTCATTATTTATCTCTCAAATTCTTGTGTTTCTTGAAGCCCCAATGTCTCCTCTTCCCAAAGCTTATATATGCCCTTGGAACCAGGTGATCGCCAATCCTACAATGTAACCCCTTGCAGTTGCACCATGGAGATATCGCCGTGCTGCTCTGGCATCAAAAGTTCCATGTTTATGAGGCGGCAACCTCTTATTCATATGAATGCCCCGCCTCCGGTCTAGACATACACCTGAGGGGACTATCCACCATTGTCTTCTCGTATTCCACAGTGGCACCCAAAACCCACCACAAGCATTCCGTGATTATAATGACGTGCCGACGATTGGCACAGGTTGGTGGAAAGCCAAGACCCAGGCGGCTCCGATAAGTCCGTATCCACCTCATTTTTTGTAATTTGGTGAACAAGGCTCAATTGGGTGATGTGAGGGACCTGTGAAAATGGACGTGGCTTTTGGAACGCCAAGTCGGCTCGAGGATATTGGGGTTCTGGGTTGATCTGGAGAAAGTTGCAAATCCGGGTGTGGAGGCGGACCCAGGGCTTTTGATTGGTGGGTTGCTGGGCCGTTGGGTTGGAGGCGTATACGAGTTTTGGAGATTCTTTAATTAACGAAAAAAAAAAAAAAAAAAAAAAAGACAATTGGTAGAATGCTTTGGTAAGAGTAGGAGCCAAACTGATGCTTAGAAGAAGCGAGATGGGACGTGGGATGGTAGATTCACTAAAACCACAATTCGATTTTCTTGATTTAATATTAATCGCTTCAAAGGCCCCTATTGGCCAGAAAATGAGCACTGTTTCTTTCAGACTGTGATCCAGAAAATGATATTTCACGCCCCATTGCTCGAGATGAGCATCGCCCACGGGAGAAGACACCTGAGCAGTCAAAACCACGAGGCAAATCTAAAAACACTCAAAGTATCAGAAATCAATAAATTCCCGATCCTAGGCCACCTCCTTCTCTACATAATCATCCCATTACATCACTCCGTCATCATTCATTACATCACATTCCCTATATCGCCCACGACGGACATATCGCCCATCGGCCCATCGGCCCATCGCCCTACCCCACGTAGATATACCACAACCAAATCGCCAAACCTCTAAACTGGAGGGGCGTGTGGCCGTCCTTACATGTTTAAAGGCATAATTTAGATTATTTCGGGTGGCTTTTGAAAGAGAGATTTATGTGGGTTGTGGAAACCGGTTAGGGTATGCAAGCTGAGTGTATGAAGATGCTTGTGGGTAATCGGGGCAGCGAAAGGTTCCGTCCTGAAGTGATCCTGACTTGATAAAAATGTTTGCAAAGGATAGTAGGGTTTACTTTGAAGAGCATTGTGTGGGTTCCTGGGTGGTATGGTTGCAAATTGTGAGCAATGTGCCCTAGATCTCGCAGGTATGTGATGGCGGCGCTTTTCATTATTTAGGTAGACAAATTGACGTGGGTTCAAACTCACGTAGGTATCTCCACTTCAAACTCTCAGAAATCTCTATATTCCACCACGTTGGTCTCTATATTCCAAGCACGTAGGTCTCTATACTCAAAACCCCCACCTTGAGCACCTACAGCGATTCACCAGAATCCTGAATTCCTATGTACCTAAGTCAAAAGAGCACCGAGAACCAACATAAGCGCAACACCAGCACCCTGGGCGGCAGCGCCGTTGGAACTGCTGCTATCGGTTGGACCGCCAGAACGGGTCTTGTCCTCGGTTTTCGCCGTAGCCATGACAGACAGCAAAACAGAGGACTCAGTCCATGGCGAGTCGGGAGTGGTGGAGGGCGCGGAGTAGGCAGAACCGGCAGCGCTGGAAAGAAGGTCGGACACAGAAGAAGGCATGATCCAAGCGTTGGCTCCCACCTTGTTACAAAGCGACATGGCCAACGAAGTGGCAGTGGCGATTTCCTTTTCACGGCAGCCCTGGACAATACACTCGGCCACAAGGCCAGACCACTGGGGCATCACACAGAGACAGCCGGTGTCCCAGTAGGGACAAGGAGTGGATCTGGTGGAGAGCTCCACACAGCTTCTGGCACATTCTGGAAGATCGTCGTAGATGGGGTCGGCGAAACCGTTGTAGGTGGCCGTTTTGGGAACACTGGGGTAGGTGCTCCACTGGTTGACGGCGAAAGCGGAACCAAGAAGGGAGAAGACGGTGAAGGCGTTGGTGAGCTTCATTGTGGGATGGTGATTATTGGTGAGGGGGGAGGAAGAGGGTGGAGAGGGGCCTATTTATGCTCGATGGGATATTAGGAGAAGCCAGGGCCAGAATTCTTGGTGCGTTCCTGGTCATTCATTATTCTTGGTTTCGCTTGATAGGTTATAGACTAGGGTTGGAGCGGAACTATATTCTGGCCTGCAGCCGGCGGGCTGCCGGTTGAGGGGAGTTCCGGGGGTGGTGCCCTCGGCGCGTCCTTCCGGCCCCGTGCGGCGGCCACGGCGTTCTAAACCAGAGCCACCGCGCCGCACAGGTTGCATTCCGGGGTCAAAAAAAATCCATGAGCCTAACCATACAAAATGGTATTCCCAGCACATCCCATGCCACAGCTTCAGCGACTCCGTTTGACACCCGTCAATAAAAAGAAACGCCTTGGCACGGCGCCGGTTTTTACGAAGCGCCAAGAAATTCAAGCCCGCATGAGCGAAGATTGTCCCCCTGCATATAGCAGTATCTACGACCATCTGTACGCTCCACGGCGCCTTTCTGGTGCATATGTGGGCGCACGGACGGCACACAAACCATCAGATAACTCTTCCACCGAAATCACCGGCCCCCGTTTTTCCTCTCCGTAGGCCGCCTCATGTGCCCTCAGCAGTGGACATATCGCTTAGAAGAATTATCACACCCCCGGCACGAAAACCCTCGGAACTCTCCTTCGACTTCCGGGCTCGCAATTCACCGATATCACCATCGCATCGAGGCATCATTTCCATTAAAGAAGTAGCTGAATCCGGCGATCAAGAAAACCCAGAAATTTCATAGTCTGTCCAAGACACCAAGACACCCCGGCTCCCAAGTCATCCAAACACCTTGGCTCTTATCAAAAAGATCAGTCCATTCCCCAGGAGGTCCTATTAATCGAACCACAAGTCTTGTCTAGCTCATCTGTGGATCTTCCTGTCTCTCCTCAAACCCAAAAGCATACTAGGCAGATCTACCTTAAGTTCCCAGGTTCCCCGTATCACATCAAAAACATAAGAGATTATCAAACAAAGCTTCGAGCAAATCCTACTAGACTGGTTTCTTCAACCCCATATTTATACTTCTTGCCTGCTTAGCAAGAATCGGTTATTAGCATTTTTCAGCCCGTCATTATTTCCATTTACATCTCAGATGACTATCGCCCTTGGAGACCAGTTTTTCGTGGAAAAAGAACGTAACACCAGGTACGAGTTTCTCGCCATGTTGGTGAGTTTCCTTCTTCCCATGATTCATGGTGTTCTTTTCAGCTGGATCCCGTTCTACCTCCGAACCAAGCGTGAGCAGAAAACACTCAAATACCACAAATTCTGGACCATGATGAGGCACTACGAAGGTTTCACAAAAGTGTTCAAATTTACCATTTTCAAACACGCCTTTTTCATACAGCCTGCTATGCTTGTCCTGATAGCCATCCACTTGGGCCTTAACGCCGTGCTCTGCGTCGCTCAAACCAAGGAAATCGACTACGAGCCTCAATACTACGTTGTTTCCAAGCGAATCGGCCGTATCGCCATTGGCAACCTTCCGGCGATTCTCCTATTTGTGGCAAAAAACGACTTTGTGTCCACCTTGAGTGGTCTTGATTTGGACAAGTCCGTTTTCTTCCACAAATGGCTTGGACGTTTCATGTTTCTTGCTGTGACGATTCACATGGCGCTTTCTCTCCAGTACTGGCTCAGCTTGGAGTTCTATATCATGATCCAAATTCCGCCCCAGATCTTCGGCATGATCTCGTACGGCTGCTTGGGTATGTTGTGTCTTGCATCGTTCAAGTTCATCAGAAACTTCGCTTTCGACTTCTTTTTGGCCCAGCACAGAGTGTTCAACTTTGTCATGCTTCTTTTGGCCTTTTTCCATAACGGAGGCAACAAGGCAGCCGTGCTTTTGGCTGTGCACATGTTGGTGGTGGACAGAATCACTTCGAGGGTTTTGGGTATCGTCACCAAACGCAGAGGACCCACTAAGGGCAACTCTGATTTCGAGATTTTGGACGACACCACCATCAGAATCTCTATTCCCGTAGAAATCAAGCCCCACAACCAGGACAGATGGTTTTGGTTCCTTGTTCCTCGCTACGGAGGCTGGAGAGCCGGTCAGCATATCTACTTGAACGTCATGAAAGTGAGTTTGTTCCAGTACCACCCATTCACGATCGCCAGTTTGCCAGATTCCGGAAAACAGGTCATTGTGATCAAGGTGATGAAGGGGTTCACCAAGGCGCTCATGAAGAAGTTGAACAAGTTGGGTGAAGCCGAGGACAACGAGACTTCTGCTGAAACCCAGTCGGTACTTTCTGCCACCCAGCTGTCCAATTCCATCACCAGTGAAGAAAAACTCATGCAAGCAGCCGAGGACGAGGAGCTCAGACCACAGATCCAGGAGCTCAAAAGCGTCATTGACCAGTTTGCATCTCCACGCATTTTCAAAATGAAGGCAGGCATCAACGGACCCTACGGCGCCAAGTACCAGCCGCTCACCAAATTCGAAACCGTGCTTTTCTTCAGTGCCGGTTCTGGTGCTTCTTTCACCCTTCCGGTTGCTTTGGATCTCCTCAAAAAGCTCAAGCAGAGAGACGAGGCTGGCGACTACATGTACCGTCCGGAAACCACCAAAATCAAGATTGTGTTGTCGATGAAGAAGATGGCCAACCTCCAGTGGTTCGACCACTTGTGGCCTGAGTTCCTCCCCTTCTTGAACGAAGGAAGAGCCCATTTGGCCTTGCACCTCACCCTGGAGAAGCCCAAGCCCGTCGCCGTTGAAGAAAAAGACAAGGAGTCCAAGAAGTCAGAAACGCTTGAGCAGACGTTTGTCAGACAGCAGCTGTACGGATCCTCCTCGGCGTCTCTCCAGGACTGGAGCGGCTATTCTGTCACATACGGCAGACCAAAATTCGACGATATCATCACCGACGCCGCCACGGAGCTTCGGGACCCCACCTACCGCAAGGCACTTGCCTGTGTGGGCTGTGGACCTGAGTTGTTCAATGGCGAGATCACCTTGAGCTGCCAGAAGAACAGAAAAGTCAAGCACGCTCCAGATGTGTACTGCTACACCGAGTCGTTTGGCTGAGGATTGGGAAATAGAGAAAGTTATAATAGATTGGGGATCAACTTAGGGTAGGCAAGAATTGATTGTGGAGGAGTTTTATCGTTGATACCCGGGATAACACATCTGACACATTCTCCGTATGATGTTGCCATATACCGCTACACAATTGAGGAATGCAATTTTTCCACTGCATAATCACCCACAACACATCACTACCCTATTTTGACCTCTCCTTTTGGGGTCTCTCATTCCGTGGTTACAAAATCGCCTCTTTGTCTCAAGGAAACCACTGACACCGAATGGCGCTTGTAAGCTTCAGTATGTGCATCGTGCATCCTTTCAAGGTCCCTATATGTTGGATGTTTTTCTGACGAAAGTATGGTATTGTAGACATCTTTTCGTGTTTCTAAGCAAGTGAAATTCAGGAAGAAAGATCCGGAGTGAAAAAGAATTGTAGCTTTTGATGCTAGTCGTCGACATTTTTCATTTTGGGATACATGATGGCGGACCAAGAAAGCGATCAGCTACACACATTAGGCCTTTAATTGTTGAGAGCTGTTTCAGGAATGGCTCTGAACATGTGGATGTAGTAAAGTTCAAAAACCCCATTTCTGGGCATTCAGGGTAATATACTTTTCGTATCTCTATTTTAATCTTATATTCTGGCAATAACAGAATTTGCATTCCCACTGAAGCAGCGTGGCTACGTCGTATAGCCAGTATAATACCCCAAATTTTATGTATCACAAAGTACAATCTCACGAATTCAGGCTTCGTGAATTGAAAGCTAGCTCTTTGGTAGCTCTATTTGAATTAGAAAACAAAGCCGCTTTTATAGCTGGAATTTATAACAATCGAATTGCGTCAGTGAAAGCTTCCCACCGAAATTTATTATTCTACCAAAAGATTAAGATCGGAAAAGCACATCAAGATAAACCATCAACCAATGGAGCTCTCTTTTGGCATCAGCCAAGTAACCAAAGCTCCAACTAGCTGCATCAAGTCTTTGTGAGACATGAAGTTTCAAGATTGACTTGAATATTAGTAATTACATACCAAACACCTCTATCATTTACTAAGCACCATACTAACACACTAACACACTTGAAGCCCTTATAGCCAAACTAAAACCCTAAAGTGCACACACCATTATTCACAAATACCATTGAACTATCCACCTACCTATCAAAGTCAACCTCACTATACGGGGGCAAACGGCCACTTTCATATACGGGCAACGTCGTCTCATTAGAGGCATTCGTGTCCAGGCCCTCACCGGTCGTCGTAGAGGGTAAATCATCAAGCCTTATACTCTCATGAACTGAAGTAGCAGTATCATCCAGATCCCTGGTTTCTTGGTTAGTGGGCTGTGCAGCAGTATCCTGAACAGCTTGTGGATTCAGTCCATGGACCGGTTGAGCTGGCACAATTCTCTTCTTTGACTTTTCTATGTAATATTCTTCGTAACACAGAGAGCAAGCAAGAACAAGTACGACCACACCTGAGAAACTGCCCCAGCAGATTAAAAAGATTGAAAACGGTTCCATCTTTGAAAGAAGAGTTTTGAGGCGCCCAGGCTGTTTGTTTTATGTTTACCCAAAATAGTGACCGGATTTTTATTAATCTGCCATGACTCAAAATGCCGAAGTTCAAACTGGGGATGCTCGTAGAATCTTTGCATGCTTCAAATTTCCTTCTAAATTGCCAACGCAATTAAAAAGGTTTATATGTGAACAGAGTGTTTATAGGCTGTTGAGCTTCACAGAAGTGCCGCTTAGTGTTGTTCTGTTTAGAGACAGCAAGCTGCCTTAAATAGTATTGAAGTCTAGCAGAGCGTCAACATGTTCCAATGAGCCAAAGAGTCCAAATGAATCCATGTAACTCTGGACCAAAACAAAAAAAAAAAAAAAAAAAATTTAGCCCCAGTTTCATCACATTGAAACTCAGCAAATTCCTGAATAGATCTTGTCTCTTCTTTTCTGGTTTGATGTCAGTATCCCTCTTTTCAGTATCTAGTTCCGAAACACCACCAAAGTCCACAGTACACAAAGGGATTGATTTCAATTCTTCTTTTCCAACAACCACAACTGGTTGTTCATAACATACCAGAAAAAAGGCATTACAGTAGAGACTATGGAGATCGAGATCATTAATATGGTCATCATAATGATATACTCCTTTGGATCCATCACAACAACGAGGTGGAGATCCGGAACCATATTGATGGTTTTTTCGGCAGGTTGAATCAAACCTTTCCAAAATCAAAATCCTTACAATAAAAGTTGACATGCGAAGGTCCCCGGCTCGCTTTAAAAGTGTTGAAGTTTCAAGAAACTTTTCTGCCTCATTTGGCCCTTCAAAGAGGTGAATGTTCAATTATTCACCAGTTTGCCGTAAAATTTACTGTGCATCTCCTTTATAAAGCAGGAATACCGAGAGTAGTTTCTCTTGTGAGAAGATAAAAACGGAAATCTGATTCAAACAAGTCCTCGTCTCTTTACTCATATAAGTAACGATACACTTTCTAAAAGCAACAACATTTGACATTGTCGAGTGGATTATATTCAGTTAGCTATTGAGAAAGAAATAACTACGAGTGATAAAATTTACCTATAATTTCTTAAGTGGCTGGAGTCAAGGATACTTCTCACAGGTTCCAGCTTAAACCAGAAGACTTGCAAAATGGTGCATGATCTAATAAGGAATGCAGGAACCATAAGAGGTAGTATGACGTAGCAATTGAACTCAAGATTCTGAAGATCTCGAATAAACGCAGTGAATGTTCAAATATCACCAGTTTGCCGGTATCAGTTTGCCGGTAAAACTTCGTTGCATCTCCTTTATGAAGCACGAAAACCAAGCATAGTACCTCTTGAGGGAAACTAAGAACGGTAATCTGATTCAAACAAGACCTCGTCTCTTTACTCATAAAAAGTAACGATACACTCCCCGGAAGCAACAGCATTTGACATCATCGAGTGCATTCGCCAGCTAGCTACGGAGAAAGAAATAACTACAAGTGATGAATTCTACCTATTATTTCTAAAGAGGCTGGAGTCGAGAGACGTTACTTCTCACAGGATCCAGCCTAAACCAGAAGACCTGCAGAACGATGCATGTCTCACAAAGAACGCAGGAACCAAAAGAGGTACTATGGTGTAGCAATTGAACTTATGATTCTGAAGATCTTGAATAAAGGCTCTTCTCCTTCGAGATCGTTGGTGAATGTGTGTTGAAAAGTATAAAAAAATGCTTGAGAAGTGGCTTCCGGGATACAACCTGCTATGCTCATGCAATGAACACGCAAAAATGTGCCAACGTAAGTATGAATTTTTCTTTTTTTTTTTTTATAGGTTTCAGTGCTTACTTGAGCAACATCGAGGTCAACGAAGATTCGGCGTAGTTGAAATTGCAGAAAAGAGATATTTAGAGGTGGCTGCGAAAAGTGAGGCTAATCTATGAAAGTTGGTGATATACCTTGCAAAGGGTGAATTGCGCTGCATTCGCCGAGTCGACCATCTGAAGTCAACTGTTGTAAATCTGCCAAGTTAGTAGAGATAACCCACCAGTCCATGTGCATCGATCGTGCCAGGTAAACCTACTCCTTCGATTCCACAGAATTCCAATTCTAAAAAAGATTGCAAAAGCTACACCTCCATCTAATCATCAGTCGTTGCTATAAACCGCTCCTCTAGTTCTTTGGAGGGAACCTGTCGCCCTCCCAGTACTTAAAACCAAGACCGTGGCCGAACGGATCGTTTCTATAACGCTTGGGCGCCTTCTCGCCGATCTGGTGGAGCTCCTTCAACTCTTCCTGGGTCAATTGCGGCAACCTGGTGAGGTTCTTGATTCTCTCCAAGTTGGACGTTCTGGGCAAGGTGATTCTGCCCTCCAAGATATGGTAAGCATTGGCGATCTCGTTGGTGGTAACGTCGTACTTCTTCGCAAGCTTCTTGATCAAAGGAAGCTGCAACACCGGAGCACCGTCGGCACCCACGGGCGAGTAGGCCTCGATCAAAATCTTGTGCTTTTCAGCCCACTCCACGAGATCCTGCTGTGGCAACTGTGGGTGCAACTCGATCTGGTTGAGCACTGGCACGGTCTCGACCTCTTTGAGAAGCCACTCCAAACGGTCAATGTTGTAGTTGGAAACACCGATCGAGCGGACCTTGTCGGTGGTGTTCTTGAGTCTCTCGAGCTCCTTGTAGACTCCAAGGAACTTGGTGCCCTTGACTGGATCATCGTCGTACTTCAAGTTTCCGTTCTCGTCCTCGGGCACAGCAGGAAGACCCTTGGCATCACCGTGGAGGGCAATTGGCCAGTGCTGCAAAAGAAGATCCACATAGTCAAGACCCAAGGTCTCCAAGGATGTGTTCAAGGACTTTTCAGGGTTGTGCCAGAAAGAAGGCCACACCTTGGTGGTGACGAAGATCTCCTCTCTCTTGACGACGCCCTCGTCAAACAACTCCTTGAGCGCCTCGCCCACGTACTTTTCTGTTCCGTAGTACCAGGCGGTGTCGATATGGCGGAATCCAGCCTTGATGGCAGTAAGCACTTCGAGCTTGGTATTGGACGGATCGTCCGAAGGAACGGTTCCCAAGCCCAAGGCGGGGATCAGGTGGCCGTCGTTAAGCTTGAATTTGACGTCGGTGGCAGAAGGAGCAGACATGGGTGGTGTTTGATGAAAAGTAGATATTGTTGAAAAAGTGTGGGGCAGGTGAGCCTTTTATAGTCGGATGGTTGCTGTTGCTGATCGTTTGCACCGGACTTGAACCCTGAACCCCGAGCTGCGCGAGACGTGCCCGAAGGGCGCGATTGTGGTTTTTGATGGTTGCTTGTGGTATGGAGGTGGACGTTTTCGTTTATCTCGCACGGCTGGATCTAGGGAAGAATCGGTTACGAGGAGTCCTTTAATGAGCTTCTTGACGAATGTTCATTTGATGAAACCTCATTTGATGGCCATTTAAGCTTTTGCAGCTCGCCGTTCAATCACCATACTTTTTCGTTTTTGCTTGCGCTTGCTGGAACGTGGAGTGGTTGGTGAGCCCAGAAAGAGCAATTGCGGTGATGTCAGTGCGATCGTAGCGCAGCTATACCCGACAGCCACAGATCGCCACACTTAGTGGTTTTGGATTCGCCGGACTTCGCTGGTCTGGGTCTTTGAGAGTTTCGAGGATCTCGAGGATTTTGACTTTGTAGTTTTGCAGTTTTGGGGTTTTGGAAGTGGAGATGGAAATGGATGATTGATGGGCAATGGCTGCAAACGAGGTGTAGTATTTTAGAAGGAGTTTGCGGTCAAATAACTGGATCAATCATGGATACGAATCTGAAAGGGAAATGCATTTCGGCAAAGGTTGATCTTTAGAGTGTGGGTGGTTCGTGGTGCTCGGTGCAGACATGTGGGTGGTGATTCACGCATACTGGTCGTACGACTTACCTCGAGGAAGCTCGGTGTTTTGAGCTGGCGGTGGAAGAGCATTTAGAATGATCCACCCTCGTTATTGTGGCCAAAAAATTCGAGAAATTGGTCGAGACGTAGTGATGTTATAATGGTGGACAGAAGGCGTAGGAATGGCCAAGTACGCTGGTTTTTCAGGATTTTCAACAATGCAATTGAATCCAACAGGCGTTGAGCCATGGAGGAAGGATTACGAGTGACTTGGCTTCAATTACTCAATGCCTTGCCCCGACTCTGAGCAAGAATCTTCCTGCAATAGCACTAGCCCAGGCGAGAAAGCAGTCCTACGATGTCTCGCAAAATTCGAACAAAGTTCACGTTTTTGACACTAAAAGGGCTCTTTTTTCGTCTTGTCAAGGCTATCTCTCATTCGCCGATGTTGAGCCAATCGGTACGGTCACAGCGATGACTTCATGAACGCATCTCCAGGGCACCTTACCTCGGAATTTTCCACATTCCAGCAAAATTTGCGGTTTATTGAGAGCCCAATAAGTAGAAGATGCGTGATTGAGCAGAAAAGATGCGAGTGAATAGCTCAGCGATCAAGACTTCTTTGGTCCATATTGGCTAGGTGGATTTTTCAAAGACCCACGGATCTCACCTCACAAACAGTCACTCCACCAACGACACGGGAAACACTGATTTTCCCAATTAAATAAAATTCCTCACAAAAAGAAAAAAAAAAAAAAAGGAGAACACCACAGTTCTTAGCCAAATCGGCAAAATTTCCAATCAGACTAAGCCCTCGGTTCATGGTCCCACCGTCTGTCGGCTTACGCGACTCGAGTAGCCGATCCATGCGACCGACAATCACCGATAAACTCCCACCCAAAAGTGGTTTTCTAGAATTTATTTCGATCAATCTATTCCATACCGCGTAATTCTAAATCACAGGGGGAATCGGGACCCCCACGGGCCCCCACTCTCGTTATCTCTGCCCAGCTTTATCACACGTGACGCGGAATAACGCACGGCTGAACCCCACAAAATCACCCAACCACCAACTACCACTTCTTTATGTTTTCTCGTTTCAGCTCCAGAAGATCCACCGTGCACTCCACCAAGGGCATGGTGGCTCTGACACAGCCATTGGCCAACGCCGCAGGCATCAGAATATTGGAAAAAGGCGGCAATTGCGTCGATGCCTCGGTAGCAGTTCTGGCGGTTTTGTGTGTTGTTGAACCTACTTCCACAGGCGTAGGAGGCGATTGTTTTGTGCTTTACTACGATAAAGAGAAAAAGGAGGTCCAGGGCTTGTCGGGCCACGGAAAGCTGCCCCAGAAACTCAACATTGACGTTGTCAGGAAGACAGAGCCACACGTGAAAGGACCCCGTTTGCCTTTGACAAGCGTCCATGCCGTGACCGTGCCTGGCGCCATTTGCGGGTGGCTCGATGCTGTGGAGAAATGGGGGTCCGGCAACGTCACGTTGTTGGATATCTTCCAGCCGGCGATCGACTTGGCTCAAGGCGGATTCGCTGTTTCCGCAGTGGCAGCCAAAATGTGGGCCAAAGCGCTGGAGAAGTTGATCCAGCAGAGCGGGAAGAACGCCGATACGTTTTTGAACGCTGACGGGCTGTTTTGCAAGGAGGGCGACTTCTTCACGAACGAGCCTTTGGCGAACTTGTTCTTGAAGGTGGCCAAGGAGGGCAAGAAGGGTTTCTACGAGGGCGACGTGGCCGAGCAAATTGTGAAAAAGCTCCAGGAGAAAGGCGGTGTCATGGAGCTCGAGGATTTGGCCAACCACAAGTCTCAGGAGGTGGAGCTTTTGAACATGGAGTTTGAGGGCAAGTACCTCTGGGAAATTCCGCCCAGCGGTCAGGGTATCGTGGCTCTTTTGGCTCTAGGCTACATCAAGGAGCTTGCCAAGGCCCAGCACATAGATTTGCGTGCCCTCAAGCACAATTCGGCCGAGTACTTGCATTTCGTCACCGAGGCCGTCAAACTCGCTTTTTACGACTCCGAGGAGCTTGTGGCCGATCTCGAGTTCCACCCTGAAATTGACGTGAAAAAGGCTCTTACCGAGGAGGCGCTTGAGAAAAGATCCCGGTTGATCAAAAAGGACGCTGTGTTGCAGCGTGAGCAGATTGAAGGAGAGCATGTCAAGGGCCCGGTGCCTAATCCGATGTACAAAGCCGACACGGTCTATTTTACGGTTACCGACAAGGACGGCAATGCGTGCTCCTTCATCAACTCTGTTTTCACCTCCTTTGGAACAGGCATCATCCCAGACAAGTACGGTTTTGCACTTCAGAGCCGTGGCGGTAATTTCAACTTATCGCCAGGTGCAATCAACAGTTTAGAAGGCGGAAAAAGACCATACCACACAATCATTCCCTCGCTCATTACAGAACTCACCAACTCTCAGCATGAGCTCTACGCTTCAGTCGCATGTATGGGAGGATGGGCCCAACCACAGGCTCACGTTCAGATCATGTTGAACATGATTCTTTTCGGCCATGACGCCCAGGAGGCAATGGATGCACCACGTTTCTGTCTTGAGCCCAACGAAGAGCACAGACACTTGGATGTTGGCAAAGGCTCGTGGGGACCAGTTTCAACGCCACATACTCTAGTGAAGCTCGAGGAAGGCATTGACAAGGAAGTGGTGGAGGAATTGCGCCAAATGGGACATTGTGTGGAGCATGTCACTGGGTGGGACAGGTTTGTGTTTGGACGCTCCCAGTGCATCAAGAACATTTCTAGAGATGGTAGAGTGGTCTGGTCTGGAGGCTCTGACCCCAGAGCCGACGGTGCTGCTACGCCTCAGATCTAGGCCAGCTTAGAGACCCACAACGAGAAGCAGGCTGATGAAAAAGCACATACTGCTCATAGTAACCGACTTTCTATATCTGGACGCCGGGGCTAGACCTTGTGTCGAGAGTCTTGACGATGTGGGGATAATCGACAAATGTGTACAGTGCAACCTAACAAGGTAGGCTCACGCACCATGAATCATTGTGCTGGTGTGCCAGGGGTCTACCTGTAGGGTGCCGTCGTTTTGAAGGAGAATTCAATTGGCATGTTGGAGGATTATTTAGCGATTACTGTTTTGGAGAGTCAGCTTTCGAATCTAGAATAATTGGGGTGGGGCTCTGAATCTTGGGAACGGAGTTAGATTACACAAACTGAGCAGCATCCCGCATCCTTGATTCCAATTTCCTCAATACTGAGGAATCGAAGCGAATCGTGGAGATAATAAAAATCATTGGAGTATTGGCCACCTTAGTCCTGGGTGTACTAGAGTACTATGCGAGTGGTTGCAAAATCGCACAGGATCCACAAAACACCGTTATCCCATTATCACCATATCCAAAACCTCAAAACATAGCTAGACGTCAAAACTCACCTACATGGGGCTCATCATAACTTTTAATGGTATAATACAAACCAGCGAAAGAACTAAGTAGCGAAAGAACTAAAAGAAGGCCATGATCAAGCCAATCACATTGACCTTGCCGGTGAAAATGGCAAGCACAAAGTCAATGACAAGCTTGACGTAGTCGGAGTTGCTGATAATGTCGGCGGCAACGTGCCAGATGACACCGGACTTCAAAAGAGCGTTGAGCAAAATGGAGAAGGTGACAATGTTGTTGTCCACAAGGTACTTGACCAACTTCTTGTCGAACCCGTACCAGTCGGAGTCGGTCAAGGCGTTGTAGATGACGTTGTTGGCCAAACCGGACTTCTTCAAGGAAACCATCACGTCCTCGACATTGGAGTCAGTGCCGATAAGGTTGATCATCTGCTGGTACACATTGTCCCAGATATCACGCTTTTCCAAGTAGGAGGCTTCTTCGGAGCGCTTGACAAGATTTTGCAATTCTTCCGCAACAGCCTCGGTGTGGCGTCTGAGGAGCTCAGCGTCGTTGGCCACGTCCTCGTCGTCAGCACGCTTGAGGAGTTTGTCAAGAGCACCAGCAAGGCCGGTAGCGGTGGACGTGGAAGCAGCGCCGGTAGCGGCGGTGGCAGCCTCCGAAACCGCTCCGGTAGCGGCGGTAGCAGCAGTGCCAGCAGCTCCGGTAGCGGCGGCAACTCCGGTATCGGCAGCTGGAGTGTTAGTAGCAGCACCAGCGTTGGAGCCAAGGAGGTCAGAAACAGCAGGCACGGACTCGGCAGCAGCAGAACCGGCAACTGGAGCAGCAGAGGTGGCAGCAGCACCAGAAGTAGTAGCAGCACCGGTGGATTTGGAGCCTCCAAGACCACCAAGAAGACCACCAAGAAGACCGCCAGACTTCGAGGAAGAAGCCTGAGAAACGGCAGAAGTGGCAGAGGCAGCGCCAGCAGGAGCAGAGGTGGTGCCGGATCTGGAAGAGCCAGAACCAGAGGATCCGCCGAGGAGGTTACCCAAAAGACCAGAAACCAATCCACCACCGGATCCAGAAGAACCGGAGGACGAGGAGCTTGGGCTGGAAGAAGAAGACGAGGAAGAGCCGCCGCCAAGGAGACCGCCCAAGAGTCCGCTGACCAATCCGCCGCCAGAACCGGAAGAAGTGGTGTTTTTGGATCCAGAACTGCCGCTAGATCCTCCACCAAGAAGACCGCCCAAAAGACCGCTGATCAAGCCGCCGCCGGAGCTGGAGGAAGAGTTCTTGGAGGAGGAGCCGCCGCCGAAAAGGCCACCCAAAAGACCGCCAAGAAGGCCGCCGCCAGAGCCACCAGAAGTCAGGTTGCTGTTGCCCTTGTAGTACTTGACGAAATCGGTGAGACCGTCAATGACCTCGTAGTGTGTCAAGATCAACAACACCAAGTCCAAGGCCAAGCCGGAGCTGTCGGCCATCTCCAACAAGTTGGTCAAGTTCTTCTCCTCGATCAAGTTGGCAATGAACTTGACGATCTGGTCATCGACAAGAGGGGTTCTGACAGCAGCCTTGGCGAGCGTGACACCGGTGCCTGTTTTGTTCAAAGACGTGAAGAAGCTGGTGAGCAAGGTGTTCTCTCTCTTGTCCAAGGGAGAGAGAAGTGCTGGAGTGGTGTCCTCCTCCAGTCTGATATCAAAGTCGGCTCTGGCTCTGAGGCCCTGCAACTCGATGGGCAAAGCCGCCGAGAACGACAAAAGCGAGAAAAGCGCCACGAGGGGGAAGAAGACAAACTTCATGTTTGGTTGCACGGATTCCAAGGAGCTGGGAAACAGGGATTTATAAGTGGTGGTGTCGCCAGGGAATGGTTTTCGCAGCCATTCTGCACGGCCTGCACACCGCCCATCTGACACACTTCCTATTCGGGCAAACAAAGAGCGCCGGCGAGTCACTTTTGCCCAATGCGGTAAAGAACCCACTGGTCTGCTGCACCCCACGCAGCCCTCCTACCTTGAAAAGTTCCTCACTGTTTTTGCTACTCAAGGCTTAATCCAAGCCTTCGGCCAAAGCCCAGTCTCCATTGCCTAACAGGGAGAAGTCCAATGGGGGCGAAGCCCGCAGAGCACGAAACAAGATGAAAAAAACAACTTCAATATCGTCGAAAGTCCACATCACCTTCGAACAAAGACAACTCGTAAACCTCCGCCAAAGACCCCGCAGGCACCTGATAGCTTGACAAGACAAAGGCCGTCTTGCGCTGTATCTCGGCAACGCCTTGCACGCTTCCGGTAATGTGCGTCCAATAAAGGAAAGGCTGATTCGGCACAAGGAGAGATCTGGACACGGCTGCGTAAATCACAAATTGCACTTTGACAAGGCGACGATCGGGAACTTCTAGGCGACTTCTTCACTTGGTAATTATGCACCTGTGGGAAACGGCCATGTTTAGTGGTGATCGTCGCTCCGGTTTTGTGTGACTGAAAAATGTATCTTCGAGTGACGCTTTGGGAAACCGTGCTCGACGATATGTACGGAAGATTAAATGGGTATCGTTTTTGGACAATGGAAAGGGGATGGGTTCCGAGATTTTGCCGTAAATGTTGGTTGTTTTGCTACTCCTATTGTAGAAGAGCCGGGCTTCATGTGCCTGCTTTGTTCTCTTTTTTGTGGTACTCGCTAGCGCCTTGCGAGATCGATTGAATGTTTTTGATGGTTTTGGTGAAATGAAGGCTCCCACAGCGAAAGCACATTTTTGGGCCACGTCGACATCAACATTGCTGGCGGAAGTGACCAAAAAAGCGGCTTAATACCCCCCAGTGGCTGCCTCGAAAGGTGGCACAATAAGCACCCAGCTCGCCATTTACGAAGCGGGCTTTTGTGTCACTTTCGTCAGAATGGCTTGTTTTCGGTGGTCACCCACCCTGGCGGTCCTTTGTTTCTAATTCTGATAAAATGGCGCCGAACGGGCAGGTTGAGTGGTTGTTTCTCCATTTTTCACGATTGCAAAAAGTGACATATGCACAGAAGCTGCCAAAAGCTAGCTTTTGCTGATCCAACGGTCTTCCTGTCAGACACAGCAGGCTACTTTCCAGAAATACTACACCTCACTAATTATTGCTATGTTGAAATCAACGAACCAGGCAGCACGGTCATAAAGGCCCAACGGTCTTTCTCGTATGACACTTCTCAAAAGCTGCACTTATCGTTAAAAGCCCAATGCTGCCAAACTCGACTACATCTCAAAAGCTGCTACACTTCACTAATCGTTGCCTGTATTGAATCGATCGGCCTAGGCAGTAGGGTCATAAAGGTATAGTACAGTCCCAAGACGGGCACTTAGGTAAGAAGGGCTCTAAGGAAGCCAAGCACATTGACCTCGTTTCTCAAGACGCCTCCAACAAAGTCGAGAACGGTTCTGACGTGGGATTGGAGAATGTCGCCTATGACGCTCCAAATCACACCGGTGGTGAAGAGCGAACGCACCAACTGCTCCAAGTCAAGAAGATCCTCCTCGAGAAGGTACTCAATGGTGTTCTTGATGAACCTGTGCCATCTGTGGTGGGTCAAGGCGTCGTGGATCACGCTGATACCAAGACCGGACTTCTGCAAGGAAATCAACAATCCAAGAGAGTCCAGGTCCTCCTCGGCCATGATCGAGGCGGTCTGGTCCCAGGCTTCGTTGTAGTCTTCCATGGTGGCCACGGCGATGTCGTCGTCGGCGTTTTCTTCCGAGTCCTCCAAACGTTTGAGAAGTCTGGTGACTCTGAGGGCCAACTTGTCGGAGTCACGCTTCATGATGGCACGGTCCTCGTCGTCGGAACGCTTAAAGAAAGAAGCAACGTCGGAGGCGACGTCGGCAAACTGCTGGGCAAGCGTTCTGTCCTCGTCCTCGTCCTCGATGTCCAATTCCTCTTCTGCTTCGGCAGTGGAGACTGGAGCGTCAGCTGCTGAAGTGGCAGCGGCAACTGGAGTCACAGAGGTGGCGGTGGTTTTGTTGGAAGAAGCGTCAGATCCGCCGAGCAGGTTCAAAAGGTCGAAGATTCCGTCAAAGTCGCTGTCGGACGACGAAGAAGCACCAGCGGAGGAAGCCACACCGGCAGAAGCCGAGGAGGAGATATCAGAGAGTCCGCTCAAGAGCCCACGCATTCCCGATGCTGGACCGGCGCCTCTGCTGCCGCCGAAGAGGTTGAAGAATCCGCCCATAGTGCTGTTGCCGAAAAAGTCGCCGAAGAGGTTCTGGAAAATCAACCTCGAGATGGCCACAAGCAAGGAGCCCGTTTGGGAGGGGTCGGTGCCTCGGTAGTAGTGGACGAGGTCGGTGAGACCATCCCAGACTTCCCAGTGGGTGAAGAACAAGAGGGTCAAGTCGAGGGCCATGCCGGACTCGTCGGCTGCAGGCAAAAACGACTCGATACCGTCGCCTCTGAACAAGTCACCAATGGTTCTCATGATGGCGTTGTTGATACCTGGGGAGTTGACGGCGTTTCTGATGAAAAACACTCCGGCGCCTGTTCTGTTGAGCGAGGCCAAGAAACCAGTGAGTCTCTCGTTTTCTCTCTTTTGCAAAGGAGCGGCCTCCTCCTGTTCTTCTCTCTTGACAACAAACTCTTCCTTGACAGCAAGATTCTGCATCTCGACAGGCAAGGCTGCCGAGAAGGAAAGAAGACTGAAAAGCGCAAAAAGCGGGAGGAATACGAACTTCATGGCTGGGGTCACAACAAAATTTTGGCGGATCCGGCTGCTCTTTTATAGCTCCATCGTGCCAAGCTACCAGTATCAGAACACCGATGGTTGTTGTTGATGGTGATATTTGCAGCCAATGTTGGTACTGCACACAGTGAACGAAGTTTGCCCGATCAGGCAACTTTCGAGCCGCCGCAGGACCCTTTTTTCCTCTTCGGGGAACCGCCCATGCACCCGCGGTATGGACGATCTTCCACCTGCTTGACACGAGCTGGTAAGCCAATAAAGTGGGTGGATACGACGGAATTAGTGCTTCTAAGCCACGATCTATTTTCTTTATTTTTTAGCGTTTCAGCTTTTTTCGTTTCGCCGAAATCCAAAGCTACTCGTGAAGACGTTCCATGGTACCTGACTGGCTCGTCACTGTTCTTGACAGTACATAATGGCCGAGGCCAAGACCCTGTCGTTTTTGCTGCAAAAGGAAGACTCAACAACAAATGCAAGGAGGTAGTTAGGCATGTCGTGAGGCGGTTCGATGCCACGGCAAATGGAATATGACGACATCACTTCTGCCAAGGTTGTCCAATGAAGATACAGTTTTCGATGAAATTAAGCCTCCAACTACATCTCGTTTATTGCAAACCTCTTGCCCCTTTGGGTTTGCAGCCTCAAGCTGCCGAGACTCCACGACAAGAAAACCAAACAAACGAACAAACAGAGAACACAACCCATGCGGCTGAATCCCCTAATCGAGTGTCTCCGCAATTGACAAACCGTCGACGTTGACTCTTTTAGGGAGAGGTACGACGCCGTGGTATGCCCGGCACATGGAGCGGTTTGTGCTTTTGTTGTCCTGTGGATTTGTCCTTGTAAGGCAGATAATTAGCCAATATGGGTGTATGGTTGGCCCAATTGAGCAAATTATATGCGTTGGAAGGACGGCAAATGGCCAAAGTAGGTTTTCGATTGTGGAAAAATGGAATTCAGGCCGCTGGATGGTTATTCGGGTGGGTTGGTGTAGTTAGGCGATTTGGAGATCTGCGAAATAGACTTTTCTGTTTTGATCTGGTGATGGCTTGAGAAGGCTTGAAGTGGATTCTATACGAGTGAGTTGCTGAAGAAGTATGAGAATTGCACGTTTGCAGAAATGGCGTGAAGTAGTGGGTTTAACCGAATGGCCGAAACTGGGATCAGTTGGAAGCCTGATCATATCGACACTTTTTTTAAATATGCCCAAAAGCCGAAAACAATGTCCAGCCATTAGTTTCTGTAATATAAGAACACAGCTTCAAAAGCTTATTGCGATTGCCAGAGGTGTGCTTTCAACTGTACAATCAAATGTATAGCTGCAATTACACCAATGCTATCACCACGTTTATGAAATTAGAAACTCACAAATGGAAAATTTCTCAATCAAACAGTCTCGGATTTCTTCAATACCTTCGAATCCACAACCTTAAAACAAACCGCCCAAAAAGTGCCTCTAATCGACGATTTAGTTACGTCAATTGACATCCATCACCTCGATCACCGCCATCCCCCAAATCCCACCACAAAATGCAAATACGAAATTTCAAAACCACCAACCACCGCCGCGTCCTTCACCGATTCCAGATCTTTCTCTCATGCACCGTGTCCTAAGTCCAACACCTGCCTCTGTGCGTTTGATCCATTCTAGACTGAAACCACCACCACACCTGGCCACTCAGAAACCCACAAAATATCACCCATTCTTTCAGCCTCCACCCTCCTCTTTTCAACAAAAATTGCAAAATCCACAAATCTCCAGAAAAACGACCCTGTAGCTCAACACAGACCGGGTGTGGTGTACGGGTGTGCCTCCAGGAACGCTGATCTGATCTCAATCACCTACTCAATTCACACCAACTACTATGTCTGCTGACGACGACTTGGTGCCCGAGTCCGTAGAGGGCTACACTGTGGGCGAGAAAAAGACAATTGCTGAATACACCAAACTCGACGCCGAGGACGAGTCGCTTGCCAAGTGGAAGGCGTCTTTGGGCCTTTCTGAAGGAGAACCTTATCCCGTGAAAGCAGGCGACAAAAGGACAGTTGTAATTGTGGAAATGTCGTTGACGTTCCCGGAAGATAAGTCGCTCGAGCCAATCCGGATTCCGTTGGAGGATGCCAGCGGAAACACCATCGACAAGGACATCAAGTTCTCTGTCAAGGAGAAGTCCGTGTACGAGTTGCACATCAAGTTCCGTGTCCAGCACGAGATCATCACGGGCTTGAAGTACTTGCACTCGGTCAAGAAGGCCGGCATCCGTGTGGAAAAGATCGAGGAGCCATTAGGCTCGTATGCGCCTAACACCAAGGACAAGCCTTACTACGAGAAGTCTTTAGGTGCTACGGAGGCTCCCAGCGGCATGTTGGCTAGAGGCAGCTACCTGGCGACCACCAAGTTTGTGGA
The DNA here is from genome assembly GCA_026585945.1 of Candidozyma vulturna. Taxonomy (NCBI): domain Eukaryota; kingdom Fungi; phylum Ascomycota; class Pichiomycetes; order Serinales; family Metschnikowiaceae; genus Candidozyma; species Candidozyma vulturna. Next base: position 1,269,425 of record CM048832.1, on the reverse strand, counting down.
CGACGACAAGACCGTGCACTTGACGTTTCCGTGGTCGTTCCAGATCACCAAGTAGGCTTACCGCGGTGCGGTGCACTGCTCCGGGGCTTTCTTGGCTTAGCTAGGTATAAAAGCAGAAATATGGGCTCAACGGGGGCAGCCTGTCCCAGCTGTAGAACTAGCCAGAGATCGATATTTCTACCCAGTGTTTATTCTATGATTCTCTATAAATGTCCCGTGAAGACCAATCGTTGAGTCGTCTCACCTCGTTCCTAATCGCTTCTTTCCCTTGGGCCTCGATGGAATGTACGTTGGCGCTCTTTTGACACCCAGAGATACTGGTGTTTCCTGAGGTGCTGAATGTGGAGCAAATGAGGGAGATGCCCTAGGTGGTTTGAACAGCGCAGGTGCTAAACCAACAGCTTTTGTGTGGTGCTGGAGCGTTCCATTTCTGTGAAACTCCAACTGACCTCTGATTCAAAAAATTAAGTGGAGATTTCTTTACCGGCTTAGCTTCTTTGGCACTGCTAAACTCCACAGAGTAGTCGTTGAACCGAGTTTTGGACTCTGCGTCTTGGCCGTGGAACTTTTTGATCAACTCGTCGGTCAATTCCATCTTTTCCTTCCCAAGCAAGTCATACAAGTGCTCAAGCGCCTGGAGGTCCTTGAAACTGAGCTGTCTCGAACGCTTTTCAGCGATGCCTTTCAAAAACCGAGACACCTTTTCCACACCTCTCCAGCTTCCGTTACTGGGTCCATCGACATATGACGAAAGGAGAAGCAAGGCTTTCGCTCGTGTGACAGCAACGTAGAAACACCTTCGTTCTTCATTCACAGATTCCTCGTCTGTCATGGCAAAAGAAGCAGGTAGAAGGCCTTCTGAAACGCCAGGAACAAATACTACAGGCCATTCGAGACCCTTAGCTCCGTGAATCGTGGATACCGCCACTTTTGGTGTTGCGTCCTTCTCTCCTTGTTCAGGATCAGTATCAAATAATCTCACAGAAGCTATGAAGGTTTGGAGCAAGCTTTGACCAGAAACTTCAATTTCTGTTGGAACCGGTGCCTCGCCTTCCTCGAGGTAGTCAGGAAGGTAATCCTCCTCGGGCATTTCGTACTCCACAAGCTGGTTCTTGACTTCCATGATATTCAAATCGCAGTCGACATTTTCGGCAAACTCTTTCTGAAGACCTGACTGGACGTAAAGGCCAGTGAAAATCTTGTCAAGCCGGAAGCCTAGGTCGTCAGTACCTTCGACGTCATCGGGAAGGGCCTGGCGGTGCTTCTCAATTAGCTGAAGAAAGCCATCCAACGATTTTCGAAGTTTGGGACCCAAAGAGGAGGGAACCGAACCATTCGCAAGGTTCTGGAGAGTCTGAAAAACCAGCCCTCCTTTCTCAATCTGACTTTCCAATTCAGCCACAGCTTTGGGCCCAAAACCTCGTTTTGGAAAATTCACGCACCGCAAGTACGCAATTCTATCGTTCTCGTTAGCAACACACCTCAAGTAGTCCATCATTGCAACCACCTCCTTGCGCTCCCAGAATGCCCTTCCCTTGACCATGAAATACGGGATCTTCTTCCGTGCTAGTTCCGTCTCGATGGCTCTGGTCTGGTATGCTGAACGGACAAGAATTGCACAATCTGAATGCTGAAACGACGGAAGCGTCATGATCTGCTTGATTCTCGAAGCCACCCATACTGCTTCCTCCTCGGCCGAATGGAAATTTCCGTAAACCGGCTCAATGGCACATTCGCTTTGCGATCTGAGCTCCTTCATGGTTCTTCCAGCCTGCTGGTGCATGAGTGTCTCAGATAGGCTGAGGATCCCGGGCGTGGAGCGGTAGTTCTCCTCGAGAGTAATAACCTTGAGTTTGTGGTTTTTGTAGTGCTGCCTCATTTTGTCGAAATTAATGCTTTGGGCGTTTCGGAAAGCGTAGATGCTCTGGTCAGGATCACCAACTATCGTCACATTATTCTGGAGCTCAGGATCGCTCAAACTGCCCTTGGCAAAGTGGTACATGAGCTGGAGCTGGACCTCGTTTGTATCCTGAAACTCGTCCACTAGGGTGTGCTCAATGTAGCTGAGAACTGGATACTTCGAGACAATCCTGTGGCAGTATAGAAGACAGTCGTCAAAGTCGAGAACACGGTTCTGAGCTAGTCTTTCCTGGTACGCCTGGTATACAATTAACGAAAGGGGGTTCTTTTGCGCCTCTTTGGCGTAATCTTCAGGTAGTAGTCCTCTCGCCTTCAAAGACGATATGGCTTTCTGGAGCTTCTTCGGATCAAGCCCCCTGTACTTATCATCGTTGCTTCTAAACGGAAGCGTGTACATCTCCTCGATCTGGTCGATCTCGTCCCACTTTTCGTCCGGCAACCCGAGAACCGCTTCATTCAAAACCTGTCTGGAATCACGGTCATCGGCTATACTGTAGCCTTCCAAACCGACTCTGGCCCCGTATTTCTGGATAATTCGATAGCATATGCTGTGGAACGTTCCGATGAGAAGCTTGCCGACGGCGATCTCCGTGCCCCTGAGCAACTCTCGTAGTCTGTCCATCATCTCATTGGCTGCTTTTTTCGTGAAGGTCGTGACGATGATGTGTTCTGGCGAGATATCCTCGCTCAAAAGAAGATACGCAACACGTGCCACGAGAACCTTTGTCTTTCCTGTCCCTGGGCCGGCCACGATCTGGAGAATCCCGTTGGCAGGTGCCTGAACCGCCTGGCGTTGTCTTTCATTGAGGCCTCTGTAGACCTTCTCGAGAATCCGCAGCATCTGCTGGGTGTGTGGTTTTGCGGGAGGTTTGAGTTTTGTGGGGCCTGGCCTGATAAATTGGTTTAGCCGTTGGGGTAGGTAGGTCAAGAATCAGCGGTGTTGTTGATGTTGATATTTCGCAGCCATATCGCGTGAAGAGGTGCACCAGGATGGGAGGGATGAGTAGAAAAATCAGGCACTTTTGGAGATGATCCACTGACTATTATTTGGTGTTCGATAAATAAGAAATCTGGTGATTTGTTTCGATTTCTGTATCTCCACATCTTCCAAGTGGGCATCTCTAATAGTCCGAATGCGCCATAGATCTCTCCACATCCTTAGCATACGCCATCCCTTAGGGCCAGGCAGACAAAGCGCAAATGTCGTTCTTCTAGCCATCATCTTACTGTAGCTAATGGGCCATTTGTAACTCTGAAAGACACAATTTGAGCAACTCCACGTAAATGAGGTGCATCGACCAAGGCAGCCACAAATCACCGTCAACTCCTAGGATGACACATCTAAGAACGGTAGCGAGCTAATGGAGTCTCAAAGAATGCGAGAGTTTTAAAACTCCCAATTTTTCTCCGATATATGCATTTTCCTCAGAATAACCAATTCACCACAACTGCGCTATCACGCATTTCGCAGCCATATTGCACCACGAGTACCCATATTTTTCAAACACTCACTCATCAAAAATTCATAAACCACCCAAAATCACTTTTTCATCCAACTCTGCCAAATTACAATTTCAAAACTTAATTCCATTGAATTTGGCCCATAAAGACCTACCACCACCTTACAACCTTATCGCACATTGCGCGATATCAACATCACCTACTACTCCACGTTCCCTCCTAACACCCACACCATGTGGTTTTTCTGGCTTCTTTTTGCATGCAGTCTAGCCCAAGAGTCAAACTGGCCAGATCTCTCTGACAGAGCCGACCAGGCCTTGCGTGCAGAAAGAGATATAGCCATGGACATCCCCATCGATCAACATACCCCGTTTGGCATTTCGGCAAATCGGCTTATATTCGATATCCAGGGCTACTCGAGCCAATCCTTGGGCACGCTAAGAACGGCTTTAAATGTCGGCATCAACGCTGTCATGCTAGATATATACTGGAATGAGTACACGGGGAGGTGGCAGCTTTGTCCTGCTCCTATACCCCAGAGTGCTACGAATAACCGATCTGAAACGGTCCTGGTTTCCTGGAAAGGCAACACCTACAAGTGCCAACCGAGCTTTGGCGATAATGACGTGTACACAACGCTAAGAGACTACCTACGGCTGCTGAACACCAACAGTCAGGCTAACGTGATACAGTTAGTGTTGAACTTGAAGCTGATACTTAACGACACGGTGGTCACTCGGGTGAATCTGACGAACAGCTCGTCCTTGGTCACCGGGCCAGCCCCCACGTCCATTTCTCCAGGAATGGTGGTCTATCTGCCTGAGTATATGAAACTAGGAAACAGCTCTTTGTCTGATCCGCTCCTGACGCTCGGCTCGTTCTTATTTTTGCCGACTGATTTGGATATGACCAGCCCGCTCAACTCGACGGTGGCCTACGATGACGAGTACCCCTCGCAACAGGACTTCTTGTACTCCATGTACAAGCGTGCATTCGTCACTGCTGTCACTGACGAGTACCGCAATTCAAGCAATGGCTACAACGTGACGGTTTCTGACGCCAAAACGGTCTTCTTCTACGGCCAGAACAACTTCACTCTGAACCACACGGACGAAGACGTTCTTCAAGAATGTGTCGATCGACGTCTAAGGCCCTATGATCCAAACTACTACAACAACAGGGTTCTGGAGACCAAGTTCCGCATGCTCATAGACAGTAACAACAACCGATTCACCCCTGAAATTGCCCACCAGGCGCTTCAATGCGGCTACATGCCAATCCTCAACGCATCGGTGTATCCTCTTTTAAACAGAACAAACCTCACAGGCGAGTACACTGGGCGTGTTCTCAATAACTTCATTCCTTATGCATACTGGGCCTGGGCGCCCTTTGAGCCCGACAGCACATTCAGTAACACCACGAGGCTTTCTCTTGATTTCAACGAGATGAAGCCAAGAGATGACGATCAAGACGACGATGATGATGAATACGATTTGGGCCATGACGATGACCCGGACTGGCAACAAACGGCAGTATCACAAGTTGCAGAGAAGTGTGTGGTGATGAAAAAAAGGGCTGGGCCGTGGAGAATTGCTACAACAAATACCGCTTAGCATGCAAGCACAAGAACAATGCTTTCGAATGGACACTCTCTCACGAGATTTCCCTGTACTTCAGCACGGGTCAGGCGGACTGTCCAAAAAACTACAGGTTCGGCGTTCCCCATCTGAGTACCGAGCAGCTTGCGCTACAGAATTTCCTCAACTCCTCCAGTGTGGTTTATCCGGTGTGGATCGACATGAACGACATCACCATTCTGGGCTGTTTCGTGGACGGGGGCCCTTACGCCGAATGCCCATACAAAAAGGCCGTCACAACGAGTAACTTGATTCGACTGGTAGCTCCGTCTGTGGTGGTGGCTGTTGTGATTCTCATATTGATCTTCTTCGAGCGTTTCTTCCTACTGACGCCAATTCATACCAACCGCCGTCGTCATTGGAAAAGGACAATCAATCAGCATTACAAGAAAAACGACTACGAGGGTGTTCCTTCTTAGGTCTTCAATTTCATTTATCAAGAAAGCGCCACTATCCAGAGGCGGTCTTAATCCATGCATTATTCCCTAAATTATTTATCTAGACTTGAGCGATGCTCTAGACCCCATCTCGCTTCGATTCAAAACAAAGCTATCAGTATCCATCCATCAACAACAATCCGAGGATCCGTCAAAAAAGAATGGACATCTCCCTTCGATTTGCAATTGAACATGGGGCAGTTTGCAGCCAGTGTCGCAATGTCGCATGTCGCGCGCGGAGGGCAACTCACTTTCCCCCTTCATCACCAACTACCTACCACTCCAATTACCTCCACATACCAATGAGTGACCCTAATTGGCAGAGAATTTCTCATGAATTGAGACGTCGTGCGGCCCAAGCACGTCCTGGTGGAGGTGCTCCTCCTAGAATGCCAGGTGGCCTTTTTTCAGTCGGAGGTCTTGTTCTTGCCTCTGTGGGACTCTGGGCTGCTGGAAACTCCCTTTTCAACGTTGACGGTGGTCAAAGAGCCATTGTCTACTCTCGTTTGAGCGGTGTCCAGTCCAGAATCTACCCCGAAGGTACGCATTTCGTTTTGCCTTGGTTCCAGAGACCTGTGGTCTACGATGTTAGAGCCAAGCCCAGAAACGTCTCTTCTTTGACAGGCACCAAGGACTTGCAGATGGTCAACATCACCTGCCGTGTTTTGTTCAAGCCTGATGTTTTGGAATTGCCATCTATTTACAGAACCTTGGGCAAGGACTATGATGAGAAGGTTTTGCCGCTGATTGTCAACGAAGTGTTGAAGTCAGTCATTGCCCAGTTCAACGCTTCTCAATTGATCACTCAGAGAGAGAAGGTGTCGAGACTTGTGAAGGAGAACCTCACGCGCCGTGCCTCCAAATTCAGCATCTTGTTGGACGATGTTTCGTTGACTTTCATGACATTCTCGCCTGAGTTCAGTGCCGCTGTCGAGGCCAAGCAGATTGCACAGCAAGACGCTCAGAGAGCTGCTTTCATTGTTGATAAGGCAATTCAGGAGAAACAGCAATTGGTGGTTAAGGCTGCTGGTGAGGCCAAGTCTGCCGAGTTGATTGGTGATGCCATCAAGAAGTCGAAGGACTACGTCGAGTTGAAGCGTTTGGATACCGCTCGTGAGATTGCCCGTATCTTGGCCAACTCGCCAAACAGAATCCTTTTGGACAATGACACCTTGTTGTTGAACACCGTGGCGGACACCCGCAAATGATGTACATAGTAAACGATACTGATAACGACCCGGAAGTGTAGCTGCCCTTTCGATGTAAGAACTGAAGCTAAGAGCTGTTTTTCTGCCAACAAAGTAACATCTCTGAACGGCATAGTCCCTCTTTCAAACGAAGATTCGTACCTACTGAACAAATCAACACCTACAATGAGTCTTAAAACGATCCAATTGTACCTAAACCAGGCGCTTGACGCCGATACCAACAACACATTATCATAGAATGGCCACTCCATTCAGACTAGCCAAGCAGGCCTAGAAAATCGAGTTCACAATGTTCGAACCGATAGTGGCACCGGCACCGAATATGGCAGCATTACCCAATTTACCACCAAACTTCTTGACATGCTCGTGACCCTTTCCATGCTCGCCCGCCTGCTGAACCTGCTGCTCCTGGGGCATCTGCTGAACCTGCTGTTGAGGGTAGTAGCTGGTAGAGGGAGGAGGATATTGCGAGTATCCGCCGTAGGAAGGCTGCATCTGGCCGTATCCGTTTTGTGGGCTCTGGTATTGACCATACAGGGCAGTCTGACCGTTTTGTGGATACTGTGGGTACGTGGGCTGGGGCACCACCTGGTCGTATGGGGGAGCCGAAGGAGACTGGGCTCTGTTTTCGAACGTGGCCTTTTCGTTGATAGGCGCCTTCTCCCTGGTCAGCTGGAACTCGGTCTCCAGAATCACAGACACGTAGTTGGATGGGAAAACACCCGCCTGGTCTGGACCCTGGCTCAGCTTATAGCCCTTCCACCAGTCCAGCGAAAGGTGTTCCAAAACAGCCAATTTGTCGTCTTTAGACAAGGCCAAATCGTCTGCCTCCTGTGCCTCGTAGTTGTATAACGCCTTGCAGTAGCCGATAGGGCCAGCTGGCTTTCTAGGAGGCACTCTGGCAGGATTGGCAGGTTCCTTGATGTCGTCCTGAATTGTGGATTTCTGGAGGCTCTGGGAAACTTCTTCCACAAAGCCCTCCTTTTCAGCTGAAAGCTTTTCTGCTCCCCAAGGGGCCATTCCCTTGGAGTAGCGTTGTGGAAGAGCCTCCAGCAAAGCATTGAAGAGCGTTTCGTCTATCACCTCGGAGTCATGGAGGAACTCCAATTCTGTACGGATATTTGTGAGCGATCTGTTGATGAGAGCAGCCGACATCCTGGTGTTTTGATATTTTGTTTTGTTTTGTTCGGGAAATCAGGAAGAAGCTGGAGTAGAAGGAGTTGGTGATTTAGGTAAGGGTGCGAACGAGGCACTGCTAGTGACGGTAAAGCTTAAATGTGGGGGAGGGTCTGATTTTGTGGAATTTCGTGAAGGTTATGGATTTTAGTTGATTTGATGTAAATTATTTTGAATGTTTGATTTGGAAGAGGAAAGAGGATATTTATAGTGACTTGTGGAATTTGACTCGGCACCAGGATGGGCCGATCCTGAGATGGTAACGATGAGAGTTGGGGATACTAGGGTAACTCTCAGAGAAGGGAGCAAAATTGATTAGCTTCGATTTCCGGTTTTGTTATGTTTTGTAAAAACAGAAAAGTGGCTTCCTGGGCTCTTCAATGGGGCTATTTGTAGGCTCAACGTGGGTGACAATATGGGGCTTGCATGGCCTTGCAGGTGATAAGTTTTTCATGCCTGAACGATTTTCCGATTTATGGGCAATTGAGGTTCAAATTATGAGCACCGAAGTTTTGAATAATGTCCAATTTCAATATAAGAGCTGTAACCCTGATATTCAGTATCGGTGCGTGATGGTCATTCAACTGATTGTTGAGAAGAGGAGGATTAGCTGCAACCAAGGGTAAGCAACAAAGCAATCACCCCATCGACTTTCCATAGTCAATTCGTTGCATTCTCTTTCTAATAGGATTGAATCTGGTACACCCTGTCACTGCACCAAATAGCTCATGAGAATCATCACCAGGATGAGAACCCCGGACACCTTCATTGAAGGTGTTTCATTCTTCGTTGAACTAGAGTCCGTTACTATTAAACCCACCGACGAGCCGCTTACAATTGTTCCCTCAGCATAAGCAGTTCCGTTGATACACAAATAATCACTTGCTGACGGAGGAAGTTCCCAGGTCCCTAGTTGTATGTGATTCAGTACACTCCAACCTAAGCCATTCTATCCTTCCACTGTAGACGCCACCCGGGAACGTAGTAGCAGTCAGCACATCAGGTTTTGAAGTTTGAGACATTCTTGATATGAGTATAAGTTCAGTTGAGGGTCAATTGTGGGGATTCAGGGCTTATGAATGATTGGACCTTCTCTTCGAATTACGAGACCCCCCTAGCAAAAGAGGCTTAATACCTCTATAGAGCGCTTCGTGCATCAAAGGAACGCTGCTGTCACTGATTTACGGTAGCGAGGCGCCAGTGTGATAGACTCTGCATGACCAGAGATCCCATGAACTTGGCCACACAGGGTCTTCATAAACATGAACATAGGAAAGACATCGTCAAGTCTGTGTCTTAATAAGAAGGGCTCCTTGCACACTCTTCTTTCTCGTCCATGTCAAGCATTGTGTTGGCCTACCAAGATCGATTGGATTTACCGCCACGTTTGGACCGTTTTCGATTGCCTCTTTTCTCATTGACCCTGGAAGAGCAATACGTATCACACACTCTTTTGAACAAACCTGTGATAGAATAATCTGAAGCACGAGTGTCGAGTCCCTGTGGTTCTGAAGATGGCGCTGTGGTGGTTGTCTTCGTGTCGGCTGAGCCTGACAGTGAATTGTGGGAACTGAAGCTTCTGTCTGGTAGACTGTGTAAGGAAGGAATGTCTACCTTGTAGATGGGGCCTTCGGCGGCTGCCAGCTTCGCATAAGACCTAGCAGTCGCTCGTGTTTGGTCAACCAGCCTCATGACCTTGTCCCGCTCCTCTGCTAGATTTTTCTGGTGCTCGTAAGATTTTTTTTTACGAAGTACTCAGCAAGATGAGATTTTCACAAATCATACAACGGACGGCAAAAGTCAAAAGCAGTATAGCGATAAGGGTGAAACGCAAGATCTTCCGCTTCTCCCTTGAGTTCATCAGCTTGAGGTTCCAGAAGATAAACGTACTTGTAGATCCAAGAGGGAGCATCGTACTCGGCTCTTTCGAGCGGTTGAAAGCATTGTTCCTCTAGTTTCTGAAGTTTATCGGGAAGCAAGGCAAGTTCACGAGAAACCATTTCCATTCCCATATCTATGAACTCTTGATTGGTGGTCCGAAAATTTGACCTTTTATCAACTTCAGAAGAAGAGTAGGCCCAAAGTAAGGTTAGAATGCTTCCTCAAAGGTAATTGTTTTTGGAATCTTAGTTGTTGAAGACCCTCGTTTCAACACTGCCCACTCTGTGAAGTTAAGGGACATGACGTTGGCTGTGGAGAGAAATAACATGAGTCGTCCCTCAATAAGGATAAGGGCAAGCTTATTCGAAGTAAGTTGAAATGGCTGGGCTTGCACAACTTGCTCGTTTAAGTGGAACATTACGTTCCTACCAAGATTTCCTGGATCTGCCGCCCCGCTTAGACCGCTTTCGATTCTTTCTCTTTTTGCTAACTTCAGAGGGAAAATAATCATTCCAGGCTCTCATAAACTGATTCCAAGTATAGGAATTCGGTGCACGAGTTGCTTGTGGTCCTGACGTTGGTGGTGTCAATTCCAGCTTTGTGTCGGCCAGCGGTGTCGTTGAGCTGGCTGGTTGCGGAGTTCTCTCAGGTACGTAATGTATGTGAGGGTATCCACCTTGTAAATCGGGCCGTCGCCTTTGGCCATATCCATGGCACTTTGCTGAACCAACGCCCGTCTGTGTGCAGCCTGCCTTATGATCCAGTCCCGCTTTTCAGCTAAAACCTTGTCATGCTGGACCGATTTACTTCTAAAGTATGCAAAAAGGTCACTTTTTCCCATCTCACACAAATGAGGGCATATCCTTGAAAGTGTAAAATCAGAAACATCGTTCTGCAATGTACGTGCAATTAGCTCGACTGTATTAGCAGGAGGTTTCTGCTGATAGATGAACTCATAAATCCAACAGAGAGCATCGTACTCTTTACTCATGGGTGGTTGGAAGCATTGTTCCTCGAGATGTTGGAGTTCATCGGGAAGAGATGCAAGTTTACTAGAAATAATCTCCATACCCAAAGCGATGAATTCTTTGTTGGTTAAACGATAATTGGACACTTTACTAGTTTCCTGTAAAACTTCCCATGAAAGTGTGCCAAACTTCTCGTGTGTCTTGAGCTCATAGTACCGCTCGAGGGTTCTGCTGTACGATCCCAAATTTTTCATGTAAATGTTGTAACGCTTATCGAATTCAGAGTCAATGTCCTTTTCAGACAAGATACAGACGCGCCCCACTGGAGTATCCAAATCAAATTTTGGTTTCCAAGGAACAACTTCAACTTCTGGAGTGGTCTCTAAACTAGACATGGTAATACAAAGTGCTCCTGATAAGCTATTGCAGGCAATTGTGATTGAAATGGGTCAAATGTGAATTCAAGAATGAACTTTTTCAAGAAAAAAAGTGATAAAAGCCAGGAAAACGAGACTCGGATTCTCAGGGGCTTTTATTGTTGGTTAGATCCGCTAGCTCGGGTATGGAAGACGCGTGTGATTCGCTTAAATACTGCGTCTGGGGCATGTTGTTTCTTCTTTCTAAAAATCGTTTTTTGCATAAGTCTAATCTGTTGAGGATCTACAACATGGCCCAGCCTATGAGGTTGAGGTAGGTGATGGAACCTGCTAAAAGAACGTGACATGAATTTACTTTACATGAAGATAAGGGCAAACTAGAATTCACAAATCCACTCTCAGATTTATCCAAGAGATCGTGCAGCAATTGCTGTTCTTGATGGAATGTGATCCAGGCTCCGCATCACCAACGTCAGAGGAAAGACCGATTCCACTAGCATTCAATATAGGGAAAAGCTCTTTAAATAATAGCTGAAGTGACATCAATTGACCTCCATTTGTATTACTCTCACACATTTAAATGAAGAAGCAGTGGTCTCCTGTTTGCTAACGGTACTTAGCAACTCTCAGCCCTCCTAGTATCAATGGCAATTGAAACTTGGCAATGTCAATCATAGGCAATCTTCATAAGGAATTAGTCAATTAAAGGTTAAAAAAATGTTCTTTTGGGCTGAGTCATCGGCTCATAAGTGACTCACATTACATAAGCGGATTCTCGCCTAGGACGAACGGAACCTTGCCTTGAAGAGAAAATGAAAAATCGATAAATGAAAGATCTCGAAGAGTAACAGTATGATCTTCTTAAATCTGCTCTATGAATTTAAAGTCGCCAATCAGATATATAACCCTCCCTCTAGGCCCTTCATAGCACTTATCTCAAAGGTGGGGAAGCATTTTGCACCCATTCTTGTAATTCACAAGCTCATGAAAAGTCGACTCCAAAGACCAAAAAACCAACAACCCTAACTCTAAAACAATCTATATACCAATTAAACCCACCCGCCATATTCGAAAATCACTTTGACCTGAACTTTCCCAAAACTCTTGACATCTCCGCTCACCCATTGACTGCGATAGTATCTCATCAACTGTCACCATCTAACTTCACGCACAGGGCTTTAGAAAAGTACAATCAAAATTGAACCCATATTTTCTCCCTGAATTTTTATCTGAATAACTTTTAAACCAAGGAATCTGTCTTTGGAAGGACAAACACGAGGGCACCCGGGGCTGGGGCACCCACACCCGTACACCCCTTAACCGGCTTAACATCAAAAAATTATGATTCATTCTACAACTACAATGAGAGCTCTTCGTCCTGGCCTTCCTGGCCGTCTACTCCAGGCTAGAACCAAGGTTCTGTCGTCTTCCACGTCGGCTTTGGCCTATAAGACCTTGCACAGAAATCTGAAGAGACCTCCTTTGCCTACTTTCGACACCCCCAATTGGCTGGCTGATGCTGCCGTTTCGTCCATTTTGTACGAGACTCCCTTCCCCAGTAAAGCTCCCAGAAAGCAGCACGTGCTCAACTGCTTGGTTCAGAACGAGCCCGGTGTGTTGTCGTCCGTTTCGGGCCATTTGGCCGCCAGAGGCTTCAACATTGACTCTTTGGTGGTTTGCAACACCGAAGTCAAGGACCTTTCGCGTATGACTATCGTCTTGGGCGGCCAGGATGCCGTTGTGGAGCAGGCCCGTCGCCAGATCGAGGACTTGGTGCCCGTTTACGCTGTTTTGGACTACACCAACGCCGAGATTGTCAAGAGAGAGTTGCTTTTGGCGAGAATCTCCCTTTTGGGCCCTGAGTACTTCCAGGAGTTGATCGCCGCCCACAACTCCCACACGTCCGACGGCTCGGCTGTGCCCGACTTGAGCGCTACCGAAAGCGAGTTCCACCCCAGCAACTTGCCAGCCTCCGAGGCCTTGAGACAGAAACACACTCATTTGCAGAACATCTCTGTGATCACCGACAAGTTCGGCGGCCGCATTGTGGACATCTCCGACAGAAACTGTATTGTCGAGTTGAGCGCCAAGCCCTCGAGAATCAGCTCCTTCATCCAGTTGTTGCAGCCCTTCGGTATCTTGGAGATCGCCAGGTCTGGTATGATGGCGTTGCCCAGAACCCCATTGGACCACACGCAGTTGGACGACGAGGCCATGGACGCCAATGACATTGTGGACGCCTCCCAGTTGCCTCCAGGTTAGCCGGACTTTGTGTGTATTGAATCTTGTAAAAAGGGAAAAGCGTGTAGAAACTAGATGAGAGGATGCTTACATCGTACATAGAAAGGCTGGAGCTGTATTGATCAAATTTGTGCTTTAAGTGGCAATTCATGTGAAAGTCTTCATCTTGGTTACTGAGGTACAATTGAGTCATATTGGAAGTTTTTGAAACTCCAGGAGACTGATACTTACATATATCGAGAAAGCTGGCGAGGGTGTGAAATTTGTAATCCTGAAGGGCCCAATCCCATTCCTGCCCCTAGGTCATAATTGGCTACTCAAGCCCAACTGCCATTTATCCACTTGTTCAATATATATCAGTGCTCTACTCGACACAAAAATGGCCGAACCCCGATCTTGGATTAGACATATCACGTACTTCACAAGGGCATGAATTCAGGACTTTTGAGTGATTCTCCAACCATCCACCAATTGTCCCTCACATCAATTAAACATTCCATGCCAAAACTTCCCTCCATGGTTCTAGTTTCAAGAAACCACTCCTAAGCTCTTTCCACTCCACTCTCCACCCTATTTTGTAACAATTCCGTCAATCCACAAACTCACCGGTGGCTTAAGCGTCGCAGACGCACGGTGCCCTTGAATTATCGCCAGGTCTCTCAAACCCAGAAAGTCAGTGCAACTCGGGTTTGCCTTCCATAACCTGAAGCTGGGATGCACTTCAAAGAGATTTGCCGACTGGACCACCTCCCCAAAAGTGTCCCGAAATGGTTGCAAATATTATTAAGCCCTGCGTCACTGGCGCGCCGCTTAAGCAATGCGCCAAGGGGGACATGGGTACTGGAGAGACCAGACAAAAAGCACCAAAATAAAAGGAATTCAACAAAACCAGCCCAATCAGCCAGAACCGTGGCACTGTCCAAGTCCCCATCGCCGTGCCCATTGTCGACTTCGCCGGCGCCTAGACTTTTGCGCATGTCAACCGGCCATTGTTCGTCTGGCACAATCGACGGTAAATTTCGTATTCGGGCGGCAGCACTATTTGCCAGCGCCGATCTCGAGACCTGGCGAAGCGGCTAAGAAAAAGCACACAAGGAAAATTTAAAACGGCAAAAGCCCTGATGAGTCAGCGAAAGTAGCCGATCTCTAACCATAGAAGAAATGAATCTCAAGCGTAAGTAGCCTGACTGTTTGGTCCGCTTGACAGGCCAGCCAGCTCATCGCTATACCATCAAGTCGACCAACCACGAGGCGCCAATTACCCTCAATAAATTTCAATTGCTCAACCGAAAACCAGTGCTTTGCCCGCTCTCGGCCACTTCCAGCGCTTCGGGTTTGTGGCCCTGCCCGGCGCCTGTTCTGGAAAAAGCGTAAGTCGAAACTTTGTCCAGCTTTTGCCGCTGAACGACCGTTTGAGATCTCAACGCAGCTTCGGCCTAGGCCGAAAGAGCCATATAGCCCCATGAAACCGCCGCCTGAAACACCGCCTGAAACACCCCTCCAAAGAAAATGAAACCGACCTCCTCCCCGTCCACAAAAGCACCTCATTTCTAAACCAACCTCCCCCGGTCTCTCAAAAGTCTCTCAATGCACCCTCACGCCTGTGCTCAGGCACCCGCCAGCGCCGCACTATGCACAGAAGCTCAACATCGCCATACTCTCTTTTCCATGAGCGAACCACAAAACAACAATACCCACATGGGCCAGTTCCGAGCGCCGCTGCGAGATAACACGGAAAACTCCCTGGCCTACTCCAATGACGCTACGCCCAACCATCCTCACGCCCGGATTCCCCCGCTCCCGGCTCCACCGTACTACCGACCCGTGGGCCATCTGCCCCAGGACTTGTACCCTGGATACGCTCGGGAGGCCCGCAGCGATAATTCGTCGGGCTCTTACGAAAGCCAGGGCCCGGCGGCGGGCAATCCGAGTCAGGGCCAGCCGAGCCAGAGCCAGCTCTCCAATCCGAGTCAGAACCCTGGCTCAAACCTCCACCATTTGTCGGTTCACGGAGTCCCTGGAAACGGCCAGGGATACGCTGTTCACGGAGTTCCGGCGCATGGCCAGGCTCTCCCGGGCCAGGGCATCCAGGTGGCTCAAACGCCGCAGAACTTGCAGCATCAACACATCCACCCAAACACACAAAGCACACAAAATCCACAAAACCCACAGCATCTCCAGACCCCGCAGCAGCCGTCGCCTCACGCGTCCAATTACGTGGCCCGGGCGGCGGCAGCGTTGCCTCGAAAACGGTCCCTGACGGCCTGTGATACTTGCAGACAGAAGAAGTCCAAATGTGACAACGTCAGGCCTCGCTGTGGCGCCTGTGTGCGTTCGGGAAACATGAATTGCCGCTACAGAGCGGACTTCCCGGGCTCCGACTACTCGCTGTACGACCCAGCGTCGCTCACGATCCTTCTGAAGCTCGATGTGATACTACGCCATGTCAAGGGCGACCTGGAGCTGCTTCCACGCACGAAAGTCGCCTATTTCCAGCACTGTCTTTGGGACATGTCGCTCATGAGCATGTTCCGCTGGCGGGCCGTGCAGAAGGTGCTTGGGGTGTCTGATAACGACCAGGCTAACTGGACAAGACAGTTGGTTTCCAAGTACGACATGAAGGTCAGCTGGGGGCTTCCACGGAAGTTCAAGGAGCGCTTCGATACGTGTACGGCGTTGGAGGAGCTTCTCCGGCTGCAAATATCGTCTTTTACGAACTCCTTCTTCCTCAATGCCCATACCAAGGTGCCCTGTCTTGATATCATCAGTCTCTTGGAAAGCATTGAAATTTACACGCTCATGCAAAAGGCAGACCCGCAGACGACGTTCATCAGCATGCTCGAGGACTACATGTCGTTGGAGGAGGGCGAAACGGTGCCGCAGTCGTTCAAAGACGCTCTTCTAACGTTGAACCTCGAAAATACCGCTGTCAGGCGCCGTGCTTTCATCAACTGCTGCGAGCTGGTGCCGCTAATTTTGGCTGTTTGCGCCATTGGCATCATTGCCTCGCCCGTGAAGCTCGATAACCACCAGACGTTCAATAACTCCACGGAGGAAGGCCGTTCTATGGAAAACTCTGCTGCTACCATCGCCAAATCCAGCCCTTTGATCCCCAAAGACCGCAAGAAATTGAGCCGCTCGCTCATTGACTACGCCTTGATCATCTCCCTGGTGTTCCCTTTGTCGCTCAAACGAAACTCCCTCGTTTCCATCGAGTACCACATAATGCTCAACCAGTACCATCTCTACAATATGGAGCCGCTCAGCGCCCACAAGGCCATCGTCACCGCCAGCACCGACATGATGTACTACTTGGAAAAAGAAATGAACAGGGAGGCCACCAGCGAGCAGCTCAGGTACCTGTTTGCGGAAAGAAGGCTGATTGTGGACCGTCTTTTCTGGACATGTCTCAAACTCGAGTGTGAGCTTCGGGCAGAGCTAAGTCCCCATGTGCCGCTTTCTGGAATTACACAGATGGTGCCGCCATCGCCGTTTTTGAGGATTCCAGATGCCGTTTCTGCAGAAGAGCATCTAGCCGATAGTGTGGCTTTGACGAACAAGTACGACGACAAGAACCTGTGGTACTTTTTCCTTACGGAAGTTGCCGTCAGGAAAGTGGACAACAAGCTCTATGACGAAATTTACTCCGTGGATGCTGTCAGGGAGGCGCTTTGGGACCTGGACGAGTTTGTGGACAAGAACATCTGGAAGCTTCTGATTAAATACCTCAAGCAGTACGATGCCATTATTGCGTCGCTTTCGCCCAGAATCCGGAGCTTTGTCTTGCTGGAGGTCGATGTGGACGAAATCCATGCCAGCATGAAAAGAAGAGCATGTCGGAAAAGAGGTGCCCTGGAGGCTTTCGAAACAGACATTCTCGACAACCTCGACGAGTTTTTCATCGACGAGGACCTTCTTCTCAAGGCGCAGCTGGAGCTGATTATGTTTATCAAGACCCGTTTTTTGGCGTCCAAGATTGCACTTTTCCGGCCCATCATGTACCTTATTCTCGAGGACCGGATTCCGTTTTCAGAGATCTTCGAGGCTGCTTCTACGGTGCTTGCCCAGGTTAAAGCTGAGAAAAGGGAGGAGGTGGTCATGAACCATAGTCATCTGCCGTCTCAGCTGAACTCGACGGTTTCCATAAACAACGACACTTTGCAGCTTGACACCTCCAGCTCGTCGTCCCAGTTTGCCAATAATTTCATGGACGGCGAGGTTGCCTACATTGAGGCCATCAAGGCTCCTCCCAAAGAAAGAAGCGAAATCAGCGAGGACAATTTCAACGATATCGTGGAGTACGATAATCTGAAGGACGACACCAGTCCTGATTTCATAACGATCAAGGACTACCCTGCGGCTCGGAAACGGGTGCTCCAGGCGTTTGTGAAAAACCTCATCACCGTGCCCAAAGGCAATATTCCCAAAATTGGGCTGCATCGCCATTCAGGCCTGTGGTACTATGTCAGGCAGCTCATAGTGGGCAACATCTCGCTTTTCATGCTCTACAAGAAGGTGCAGCAGGCCATCAAGATGTTGGTCCAGAATAACGCTTTTTCCGGTGGAGAAGAGGTGATGGAGGCGCTCAATTTGATCTTCAGCCGGGAGCTGATCAAGGGGTCTCTTGAGTACACCATGCTAATGCTTCACTACTGGAAGGAAGAGAGTCCGGACTGTGAGATCTACATTGAGCAAGTCCAGCTCTGTCTTGATGTTCTCTAGGCCGGTGCTTTGAAGGTTTCAAATAATTGAGGGTTTTGTCAAGAACTGAAGGATCTGGCGTGAAGACAGAATATGATATTTGCAGCCAAGGTCAGTACAGCTAACAGTGAGTCCCCAAAGCAGAAAATAATTGTCGTCGGAGTGAATCTGTCAGACTTGCGGTTTCAGGTACGGTATGGAGAAAGCTGGCTGCACCGCTTTAAAGTTTATCTATGGTTCCTTGATACCAGGGTTCAAGGACCAAAATGTACATACAAAATAGGCAATGACTGGCATTCCAGCGAAACGAAAGCATGTTGAAAACCAATAATTCAGCGTCTAAAAAAAAATACCTCAAGTTTAGTGTCTTAGAAAAAGCACATTCAACAAGGAGTCAGCCGTTCACCAGGCCCAGGTTCCTACATGAATGGAGCACCGTTGACCGGCGCAACTGCGCCGTTTTCTCAATTAGGCGAGGTGCCACTGATGGAATAGATAACGAGGGGCAGGTTCCTGAAAACAGCCGAAAACAGACAATTTGTTTCCGCAAGCGGATCCTATTTTTCTTAAAAAGGCATTGATCAAGTTCCGCCGGGCCCGCCCCCTGTATTCCCCAAAAATATCCACCTCCCAGCAGTCCCAGCCCGAGTCCGAGATCGCACTTCCCCAGCATATATAGCCGTGTTTTCGCACCCAAAGGAACCCCAGCATGAAGAAGAAAATCAAGGAAGAAGAGTACGACGATCTACGCAATTGTGACTACGAGATCAAGGAGCAGGACCGGTTTCTTCCCATCGCCAACGTGGCCAGGGTGATGAAGCTGGCGCTTCCGCCGCATGCCAAACTTTCCAAAGAATCCAAGGAATGCGTTCAAGAGTGTGTTTCCGAGTTCATCAGCTTTATCACGTCGCAGGCGGCAGACAAAAGCAAGTTGGAAAAGAGAAAAACGCTAAATGGTGAGGATATGCTCTGGGCGATGTTCACCCTAGGGTTTGAGCATTACGCAGAGACCTTGAAGATATACCTAGCGAAGTATCGCCAGTTTGAGCAGATCGAGGCGGAAAGGAGGCTGACGGGGAGAAGAAGAAGGGCCCGGGATAGCGACAGTGACGATATGCAAGAGATGGCGTATGACATGACGCCTGAGGACTATGTGGACTTTGGCGCTGATTTTGAGTATGCCATGTAGGGTGGGAATTGTGCGTTTGGAGGGGGTTGATAAAGGGAGGAAGGAGGCAGAAGGGCTGTTGAGCTCTGAAAAGATCATGGAAGATTTGGCCGGTTGGTAAAAACGTGGTTTGTGAACCTCTAGAAAGGAGCGTAATAGTCGTCCAATGTCCCAGAATTTCACCAAATGTCAGCGTGCCCCGCTTCCCAGACCACATAAGCTGGCTCATCAAGGTTTCAAAGCTTCAGCATCAAGCTTTCTTGGTAAACTTGTCAATTGGTCGTACGGAGGCCCATGAAGCATTACCCTGAGAAGAACCAGCACATTATGCTAATGCGAGCTTTCAGAATGGCTCCATAGCGCCCTCAAGAGTTCTGCCCTTTCCACACATTTTGAAGCAAGCTGGTCCATGATTGGTTTGGTACATCTCAGTAGTCCATAGATGGCTGGGAGTAAAAGATCTCAACCACCTGCCTTCAGCCGCCCCGGAGTTGCTAGAATTTTGAGCGCTGCAATGGATTTAGACGAATCTTCTTTACAAGGCGGTCGAGTACGCTAGAGATCAGGCGACCACACCATGTGTTCTTCTAGGGTATCAACGGGCCACCATAGCAAGCAGAGAGCAATCCGTTGGCTATCCAGTTAGATTATGACGGATTGGTACTTATTAAGCTTGTCAAATGAGTTCTTGTTCTTAATAAGATCAGAAGCTAAGAATGGAAGTTATGAAAGTCTTTGGAGCAGCGATCCAGACCAGGCCAATGTGGACGGTCAACTTCAATTCCGGCAAATTACCGATTTCCATATCTCTGCAATCAGCGTTTGGTATCCCCTGAGCACAGCATTCCTGGATTTGCGCTGCCATGCCATTTGCGTTCTATCGGAATTCAAGACCAATCTTCCGAGCGTCCACCAACTCACCGACGGAAACAGCAGTATGTACATAAAGAGCGAACACGAAAACCAGGCCGGTAAAGGAGCCAAGTTAAGACACTTTTTTCGTCAAACCTCTCGAAAAATTTTCTCGAGATATTCCCTGATTTGGCGAACAATAAACGGTGAGGATTTCCAAAACGGGGATCCTGATAGCACAGAAACCATTGTTGGAGGTGATTCTTGGCCCGTGACCGGTGGCTAGCTGGGAAAGGGGCATGAACGTTGGTGAAGGTGGTGCATTTGCAGCCATGGAGAGCTGGCCCTAGGGAATATGAATTTGATGGGTTCTTACGAATTGGAAAACCCGAGAAACTAAGGAATCGACTATTTGGACCGCCCAGGGCTGTTGCAAACTGTGGTGCATTTGCTAAGGCGTTAGTCGGAATTTGCGTTATCGCCAGCATTCCAACCACCGTGGGGGATCCCGCGTCATCGTGATCGTCAGAATCTACATCGATGAGACTTCGATCAATAAATGGATTCTTTGGATGGCCAAATCCGCAAACCTAAACCGGATGCCGACTCCACAGGACAAGCTTCTCTTGCAGCGGGCCTGTGGATACGGTCCAAATCAGACCACAAAACCGGCAGAGGCCCGATGACGCCAAAAGACTTTATACGCATTTTTCGATGTTTGGCAGAATTGACGTTTTTCGACTGGTTTTACCGGTCCCCTGGAAACCTTATTAGGCGATTTGCTCCTATATTCCGGGTGTAACGCCGTGGCTGCGAAGGCACTGAGCCGCAGGGGATGCAAAAACCAGCCAGCGCAAATTTCCATGATTTTCTGTTTCTTCAACCTACTTCTTTTTGCCCTTCAACCTACTTCTTTTTGCCCTTGAAAACCAAAAACCACGAGATCTGACGCGCTTTCGTAATTCCAACCTTGAAGCCCGGTTAAGCCACTGGGCCCGAGTCTGAGGCTGGACAGGTGTAATTCGCGGCTGCTTCTCAGCGCAGAGCCAGGCATGGAAAACCAGCAGTTCCATTGGATTTGATGAAAGACAAAAATATTCCTTCTGAGGTTTTGAGATTCAGCTCATCTCCGGATGAAAATAGTAGAACCCATTTCGTAAGGTAAAATCCCGCAACATCAACTCACCACCCCTTAGGTTTCCAGACCGCGCCGGAAGCCCACCTTCTGGAAAACCACCATACCCTATCTCCACCGACAAACGCTCACTCCAAAAACCAACCACTTCTTTTTCTCACCCAAAGCGCCAGCAAAACAAGCCTTTGATCCATCTTTCCATCCGTCCCCATTTCACTCCGAGTCCCCCAAACCTTCATCCAAATCGCTAACACCCACCACCCACCGCATTCTCAAATTCGCATCTATCTCTTGTGAACAACCACGTCTTCCATGATCAAATCCTTCCGCCGAAGCAAGCGGCTGCTGAACCTGCTGCTGACGACGCTGCCCAAGCACCTGATTCTGCGGGTCTCGCTGGCGTCCCACGAGGCGGCCGATTTTGTCAACTCCTCTCCGACAAAGGTGATCAAGGCCTTGTACGACTACCGACCCCAGGGGCCCAAGGAGCTCCAATTCGAAAAGGGCGACTTCTTCCATGTTTTGGACGCGCCGCTGGAGGTCGACCAGCACGGCTGGTACGAGGCGACGAACCCGATGACCAACCAGCGGGGGATGGTGCCGAAACTGTACTTTGAGGTGTTCAATCGAACGGGCCACGCCAGCCAGGCGGGCCTGACGGGCCTGGTCGGGGCCTCTGGCTTGCCTCAGCTGGCCCAGCCTCCGCAACAGCCGTACCAGCTCGGCCAGGGCCTGCTCCACAACATCCAGCAGCAGACGATCCAGAACCTCCAGCAAAACGGGCCCCAGCCCCGGGAAAACAGAACCTTGTACGCCGTGACGCTCTACGACTTCCGTGCCGAGCGTGAGGACGAATTGGACATTGTGCCGGGGGAGCATTTGGTGATTTGCGCCCATCACGACTACGAGTGGTTCATTGCCAAACCCATCAACCGCTTGGGTGGACCGGGGCTTGTGCCAGCGTCGTACGTCAAGATCGTCGACAAGTACAACCCGCTGGCGCAGATGGACGCCGGCGACGACATGGTTTCGGTGATTTCTCACTTCAAGATTCCCACCGTCGAGGAGTGGAAAGAACTGACCGCCATCTACCAGGCCAGCACCCACCCTTCAGGAAAAGCGTCCCAGGCGGCCCCGCAGCTCTCGGACTCAAGATCCTCCTCCTCCTCGGCCTCTACCTACATCACCGAGGCCTCGGTGGATCTGTACCACTTGGCGACTCTGGAAGACAACAGCAGGTACCAATACGTTGTGACGGCACGCACGCTGACGGGCAAGACGAGGCAGTTGTGTCGCTTTTACGAGGATTTCTACAACATGCAAGTGAAGATCCTCGAGCAGTTCCCCCACGAAGCAGGCAAGGTGGAGGGCCACAGAAGAACGATTCCAGGCTTCCCTGGACCCGTTATCCACGTTTCCGACAACATTTCTTCGTTGCGCCGGGAGCGGTTTGACTACTATCTCCGAAACTTGATTGCCATGCCGGCAAATGTCTCTCGTTGCGATGAAGTATTGGCGCTTTTCGAAGTGCAAAATAACGGCTTCGACCGTGAGTTCGTCGACCGTGACCGCTCCCTGAAGCCTATCAATCAGCAGCTGGGCTACCAGCAGGACAGACTCTCCCAGTACCTGAACGTGCAGCCCCACCTGAGAAGCAGAAGCTCCAATACGCCTTCCCTGGAGCTGAACAGAGCCGAGAACCGCACACTGGACCCGCGTGTGCTCGAAACGGAAAAACAGCCCAAGGTGAAGGTGAAGTTTTACTATGAGGACGACATTTTCGTGCTCCTCTTGCCCGCTAACCTCAGGCTTCAGGATTTGAAGTCCAAGCTTGCCAAGAGGCTCGGGCTTGATTCTGGCGAGGCCGACCCTTCCGGCCTTGTGTTCCTCTTCTTGAAGAACGAGTACGACGACTTTATGGATACAAACCAGATTGCGTCGGAGGTGTTGAGCGAAGAGCAGCGGGCGTTGCTTTTCCACAAGGAGATTAGCGAGGATGCCAAGTTCCACGAGGTGCTCTACGACAAGTGCAAGATTGTCATTTTGTCGGGATAATGTGAAGAAAATGAAGCACTAGCAGCGAGGTTTGCTGCTTCTGCTCTGTTTAATAGCTTTGAGAGCCGTTGCCAGCTGTTGCCATCAAGCCTGGAATGTGGCTTTAGCTTTATCTCTGTGTGTGCTTGCTCGGGACGGTCACCTCTAGGCCTCGTGCTATCAAATCTCCCCCAACCGAGGCAATGGGTAGCTTTTTAAGAAACCCTTCAGCCAGCGATGTCGCCGCATCGCTAGACTAAAGACCTACGCGTCTCAATGGCAGAAATGCCCGTCTGTATCGTTGCCCCCGTGGCTTCCTCTGTACTATATATCTGGCGCTGCCAGCAAAAATCATGTTTATGGATATATCACCTACTCTGCTCAACCTCTACCAGTCGCGAAGGATGCAGAAAAATCAACATCAAACCTCCACCTTTTGCCCATACAGAGGCATGAAAACCAGTCTGGCCCTGCAGAAAATCACCCCCTTCTACTCAGTTTGTAACACCTGAAATGCTCCGACGGGTAAAACACCTTTTTTTCGGAGACAATGACGATTCTGTGCTAACAGAGAAACAGCCCCACAATGAACCGATAACGACAAACAGAAAAACACGTTCCCAGCTGGCCCAACCAGAGGAGAAAATCAATTCGGATGACAAGTCTGAAAAGATCACAGCATCCGAATTGGCCAGGGCGCTTTTGAAACAACACAGGGTCAAACCCACAATTCACGCTCAAGAGGTACAAAAAGCAGGGAAGCGTGTTATGGCGATTGAGAACCTCCTCATGCCTGAAACGCCCAAAAAGGCTGACAGTGCAGCTACACCGGAAAGAAGGACGTCCAGAAGAAGGTACAAGCGCTACGATGTGAGTGCCAAAAGAAGAGTCATCAATCCCCTGCTGGAGCTGGAAGACGAGACTCCAGTGGAGCTTCCTCTGCAAGTTGTGGAATTGGAGGAGGGGAGCGAGTCGTTGAGGGAATTGGATGCTCAGATCATTGGGGATTTAGAGAAGCAGTTGAAGGAGAGTGGAGACAGCGAGGATGAGTTTGTGGAGGCTGAGAGTCAGCTAGAGAGGGAAGATGTTGATATGAAGGAGGCTGGGGATTTCAAGGAGACTAAGAGAGAGCGAGAGGTAGAGAAGGTCCAGGAGGTTGAGGTATCCAGGATGGAGATCATTGATGTTACTGAGGTTGCGTCCTGGAGCATGGACCTGGAGGTTGAGGAGGTGGAGTCCAGCAAGAACTCTTCGATTGAGAAGCCCGGCAGTGCTGAAGAAGTTGAAGCTGTTGAGGAGAAGAAGAAGGAGAAGTCCCCGGAAGTTACTAATGAGCCTGAGGCTACCTCTAGTCCTCAAAAGAAACAACCTGAGGAACCCAAGGCCAAGGATGCGGTTGTCGACAAACCGGAGATTCAAAATCCTCAGCAACCCAGCAAACTGCCCAAGGTCAATAGAGCTCTACTAGAAGAGCGCCTCAAAGCGGCTGCAAACGCACCCAAGAACGTTCCTTCCAGCAGCCCTCAAAAGCAAACGGCCACTGAGCTGCCGAAAGT
The DNA here is from genome assembly GCA_026585945.1 of Candidozyma vulturna. NCBI lineage: Eukaryota > Fungi > Ascomycota > Pichiomycetes > Serinales > Metschnikowiaceae > Candidozyma > Candidozyma vulturna. The sequence continues at coordinate 1,244,673 of CM048832.1, read as the reverse complement.
GAACAAGAAACTCCTCAAGGAACGTCTTGAGAGAAGCTTCAAGAAATTCGGCAGTCCCGTGGCCCAAAAGGCTCCAGCGGGCAAACTGCCCAAGGTGAACAAGGCTCTTCTTAAAGAGAGACTTCAACAAGAGGCTGGCAAGGAGAAAAATGGAATTCTCGGAAGCCCCGATCAGGCTCAAAAGTCTGCTAACCTGCCGAAGGTTAACAGAGAGCTACTCAAGGAGCGCCTTGAAAACAGCAAGAACGCAAAGTTTGGGAGCCCTGGTGCTAAGGCCAATTCCAAGGAATCACCAGCGGTGAAGAAGACTCTCTTGAACCAGAGGCTCAGGAAACTTCGGAAAACTCGCCAACTTCGCCGTGATTCTTCAGGAAAGTGGACCACCAAGGACGACTCTGATTCGGATGTGATTCTACTAGGTGAAGAAATTGATGTTGGATCGAGCCAGGAAACACCCACTCAATCCTCCAATGTCAACAATGACCCAATAGACGACGCCTCAATCTCGGAGTCCGACCAGATAGATGACTCCCTCGATGACGACTACGTTGAGAAAAACGAAGCCAGCTCAGCGAAGAAACCCAAAGCGGCCAGAATCTCAAAAAATGCCGATGACCGTGCAGCAACAGAGGTCTTCGAAACGCCAGCTCGTGTCTCTAATAGATATCCCATAGCACCAGCGCTGGCGCCAGGCCGAGTTATCTTTGGATCTCCTTTACTGGTTTCTTCGACGATTCCACCTGTCAGCGGAACTTCACATTTATCCAGCAGAACTTCTGGAGTAGACAGCCGAGGGACGCTACCTAGTCTGGTTCGTCAAGCACAAGGCAGACCAGACAGCAGCCCTACGCTATTTGTTTCTGCGGATTCATCTTCATCGAGTCGCCCTTTTACGGCTCCATCCGTTGCATCTAGTCCGTACCACAGGGGTCTGAACAGAAATAGGAAGAAGCTTCTCAGTCTGCCTCAGCATCTGCCTAGCTCAATTGGTGGTCTGAACAGGAATCGTAAACGGCTCCTTAGCCTGCCACTGCCTGCTTCACATACGCAGACCCACTCCTCCCAAACCAATTCAATGGCCTCGTCACAAGGAAAGGATAAGTTGATGGTTCCCGAAACCAGTGTGGTGTTGCCTCCTGGTGTTGTGATGGATTCGCAGCTTCTGGAGAATGACTTTGCTGTGAGAAGCTCTCAAGAGATCACGGTCAAGAAGGAGATCGTATCGCCCAAGCAGCCGTCTATCTTGCAGAGGAAACCGATTTCAAAGAAAGTGCCACAAAGACCACCACCGCAAACGCTCCCGAAGAAAGTGGGAACTCTTCCTACATCAGTGAAGCCGGCCCTAGCGACACAGGGACAAAACAAACGCGTCAAGTTGAACCCCATGTATCTGAAACTTACTAGACCTGGAGACCAACCACAAGCTCCCAAATCGCTAGCGCAGCAATTGAAGGAGCGGAGAGAGCAGCTAGAGAAGTCAGCCCAGGCCCAGAGTGCATGAGAGAATTCGTTCCGAAGTTTCGGCTTTTACCTCCGTTCTTTCCGAATTCTATTTAAATCAGAGGAAATGGAATCAGTTGCACTCAGAAGCAGCATTCTGGCATTGTTACGATTTAAATTCATCATGTTTGCTGTGTTCTGAGTATCCGATATCGACCCATTGTGCATGGACCCTGAGCCACACTTCGCGGTCGCAACTTCACCACCTAACATCCCTAGACCACTACTTATTCTCAATGATCTCCCCAAAATACGCATTGACCCACTACTGGCGCTCCAAGGTGACCTCGGCACCCCACGTGGTCAACTTGTACCTTGACTACAACTGTCCCTTCTCGGGCAAGTTGTTCCAGAAGCTTCTCAAGGTGATCCCAGCGCTAGACGAGAAGCACCCTGGCAGATTCCAGTTTGTGTTTGTCAACGTCATCCAGCCATGGCACCCCAATTCCGTTCTCTTGCACGAGTACTCGTTGGTGGTGGCGCAGTTGTTGCGGGACAAGGTGCCCGAGAAGTCCAACGAGCTCTTCTGGGGTGTTTCCAACGCCCTTTTCAGCAAGAAGGAGGAGTTCTACGACTCTGCTACCGTCAGTCTTGGCAGAAACGACATCTACAAGAAAATCAATGAGACGGTGTTTGCTGCAGTGAGCCTTCCTTTCGACAAGGCAGATGTGCTCAAGAAGTTGGAGATCCCTGCCTCCTCCTCGGCGCTGGACGCCAGCAACAGCGGCAACGGCGCTACCGCTGACGTGAAGTACTTTACCAAGTACTTGAGAGGTGTCGGCGTCCATGTGACTCCTACCGTGAGTGTTGATGGTATCGTGGACGGCAGTGTCTCGAGCGGCTCGCTGCCCGAGGAATTGACCAAGGTGTTCGAGGGCCACTTATGACTGGACCGGCGGAGTCGGTTGTGAGGCGGGTCTGTGACCCGTGTCGAGGTATAGTCTTAGCGACCTCCTCAAGATGATGTTTCGAATGAATAGTTGTAGATTGCTTTGGCTTCGGTCCTGGCTGTCATTGAAGCGTAGAGATACCCCTCGATGATACGTCTTGATGGTGATTGCGATGGTGATGGCCCCATGCGGTGCATATCCTTCTACATGGTTACCTCTCACCTCGGCGATAGCATCCAGATCACCAACATAGCATTTAGCTGACCAGTGTTTTGGATTAAGGAAGAGAACATCCAATGACGTGAAGAAACCAATGGGTCCTGAGATGTCTTCCTCCTAGTCACAACGCTCGACACAAGTATACTGACCTTCCAACATAGCGACAAGTATACTGGCCGTCAAATACACCAACACAAAGTACCCAAATAACGCCTCCGCTGCCTCTGTTCATTCTTATGAATTCTTTTTAAAAGCCCGAAAACCAAAGTGGGCTTTTCGACCCCTCCCTCCGAACTATAAAAGGATCGTTCGCGAGCCAGCTTTTCTTCTTCTTCGTACCACTCTTTTTTCTCCATGCCCATCCCAATCACCGTAGCCTACTCTGCCAAAGCCGGCGTCATCCACAGAGACTTCTCCTTTGACTATGACGCCCTCAGTGCTCCTCTGTGTATGTTCAACCCGTTGAAGTTGCCTGTTTTTGCAGCCAAGGAGGAATCCGAGATCGCCACCGAAACACGCCAGAGACGGCGGAGCTTCCTCCAGAACATCTTTACCAAAATGACGGAAAGGTTCCCGTTGCCCCTCTTGAAGCATTTCTTGGTCACCGCCTCGTTGTCGCCTCGAAAGTGGCCTGAGGTCGGTTTCACCAAGGGCGACAAGGAATACCGCTTCTGTGGCTTTCTGCCCAACGGCAAGCCCGTCATCTACGACTACAGCGAGGTCAGCTCCATCATGCAAACAAAGTCGTGGATCGAACACGTGCCGTTGTCGAATGCCATCAACATCTTGGAGTCGTTGAGGTCCAGGAGCCGTATTGATGATGAGTCCAGCACCAGCCTTCCCAGTCCGGACGAAGATTCTCCTGACGGCGCCTTTCCCTCTGTGATCGACTCTCCAAAACAGGACTTTGGTGACCTTGATCTTTGTAGCAGTCCGGTCAGGTTGGTTCCATCCAACTGTGCTTCGGAAGAGGAGGCAACGTACGACGGCAACCGCCGTTTCCTCAACTTCTTGTATCCCGATCACACAAAGGCCCTGTTGAGCTTCGATCTAGGCTTGCCTTCTCAAGCCCTGGCCACTTCTCCAGAACTGTGTCCCAACTCTCACATCAACAGCTGGTTGTCCAGTGCAAGCCCAGAAAATGCCTACGTTTCCTTCAACGACCTGTCAGCTACTTCTGCAGAGGATAATGTGGTCAGTTTGGCTAAACCCAGCGACAAGGATCTCCACGAGTTAGTTGAGGATCACGGGTGCAGCTTGTCGTTGCACCTTGGTCGAGGCACGGAAAAGCTTGTCTTCTCCTCCCTAGAGAAGGTTTTGGGAGACGGCACCAACAAGGATGCTCCGTTGGAATTCATCACCTTGAGGGGAAGCAACCACAGAGAGAGCTTCTCGCTGAGAGAGAACCACAGGAGAAGGCGTCGGGAGAATACAAGACGCAGACGGGAAAGAGTGAAGCAGATTTCTCGGGAACTTCAGGAAGCGTTGATGGAGGATTCGGAGTCTGTTCCTTCGCCAGAGGTGGAGGAGTCAGGCGAGAAGTCTTCGCTGTCGGAGGAGACAGAAAAGAAGGAGAAGTCGGAGGAAACAAGCTCCGAGGATGCCTAGTTAATGCAGTTTGAGAGATATCTGTAGCGAAGAAGCTTCCGACTTTGAGTAATCTTTATGGCCAAATAGCAGTCTCGTCTGCAGAGACTGGCAGGACGTCCACATTCGGTATTTCGTTTTCTAGAAGCGGTTCCCTGTTCGTCTCTTGCAATATTGAGCCATTGGAATCTATCATGCTGATGCATCAACGGCTCACTTCCTTCCTGCTGAGACTAATAGAGCTCTTTGATAGTGGAAAGAGTTCCAGGGGCATCTCTTCGTCCCAATCTCACAATGGGTGGTGGTTGACCCCCATCAGCTCACACTTTCCAGTTGTCATCGTGCCTCATGCAGCTTCCATCAGGTCATCCCGATGCATCTTGCAGAGATCATCGTGAAGCTCAAAACCAATGCGTCAAAACCTTGAAGCATGAGTTTTAAGTTTGAGTTTGCAGGATTGAGAGCCAGCTGTCACATGAATATCTTGGCCTTCGGAAATGCATCCGTATGGGATTAGGCGACGTTTTGAGCTTGTTTTTGACGTTTGGCATCTGGTTTATTGCTTGGAAGTGGGTTCTCTGTTTCGAGAAAAGTGTTTTTGAAAAGGTGTGCCGGTCAAATATCTCTTGGCTTCTAGGTTGACTAGATCTGGAGGGCCTGGCTACTTTTCGATTTCTGGTGTTGGTACCGTGGCTTCCCTTTACATCGCTTAGTAGCTTCAACAAGAAAGTAAATTTACTGTGTTCGGAAGTTCGACTTCGAAAATCAAATATCGCAATTACTTTTGATTTAAACACTGAAAGCAAGCTCTTCTTCCAGTCTCTTAAGGATCCACCCGATCCCATGTGCGCAGTCTGCTAGCCTAAAAGATTTAGATCCTCGGCCATCGGGCTATACCTGCCCTGCCCATCTCCCGAAACTCTATTACCATAATCTTCAGGCATATGGGGTATATTTTTTAATTAATCAAGCCAACTGGTACAACACATCGTGGCCTTTTCGACATCAGCCCGAACGGGCTACAACACAAAACCAGGAAAAACGTTTCTGCTTCAAAGCCTTGACTATCGTATGCACACTGACACAAAACGAGCATTGGAATGCTGTTCAAAAGCTGTGCCTACCGAGATCATGCCGGCAGTCCGCGATGGAAGCATTTACCCGGCATGCACGAGTATGCATGGTCCTGTGCGGTGTGCATATTCTGCATTCCCTACCTTATGCGGTCTCTTCGCTCGTCTAAGCGTCAGTCACCTTACATAGCCAGGCGACCCCTACTGCGTATACGATTTACCAGGGAACCCCCGCGAAGGCGTTGCAATGCATCGTGCTTAAAAGGCTTTGCCAAGCGTTCAATGAAAGTAGGGGTCATTTGACATCAAATTGACAGCTACATATTTGTGATCCGATTCAAACAACCAGTTTAAGATTCTAACCTACGGTCTGATGTGAAAGTGACGCCCGATCGATTCCAAAGTGCAATTAAGTTTGGCGCGCTGCGCCGGCCTCGATGCATAAGGTGCTAAATCGACCATAGGGTCTCCCACAAGCTATAAGGTTTGCAGCCCCAGTGCTTACTCCACAAAAAGGCCTACATTTGGAAAGCTGAGGCTGAAATGCGTGTGTTTATTTTGTGGAGTCAGGGCAGGATTTGTGGTAGGTTTTTGTGGGGTATAAGCATGCCCCGAAAAATACTGAATGGTGAAAAATTCGACGCCGTGAAACTTTTACGTCGAAGTTTGTGCTTCATCGCTTTTTGGCGGCCGGGGAAATGCTGCCACAAGCCAGAAAGTTAACTTTCAATCGGCAGTTCTCAAATGCTACATCAGATCATTACATCAGAGTATTTTTATAGTGTATTAGTCTCGTAAGAAGTGGAGCGAGTCCAAAGGCGCTGGGCGCAAGTATATAGCGAAAGGAAGGGTCGTCAAGACCGCGGAAGAAGAAGAAGGCCAGGCCGGGCCCGGCCAGCAGAAACGTCCATTAGATAGCAAGTTCAGCTCGCTTAGAAAAGAGCAAGACCAGCCAAGGCAAACAACCAAGAGTAGCCGACAACCTGGGCGGCAGCGCCACCCTCGTAGGAAGACACAGCAGGAGCTGGAGGAGCCGAGGAGGCTGGAGCAACAGAAGGAGCTGGGGTGCTCTCGCCAGCAACAGTAGATGGAGCTGGAGCTGAAGCGGAAGGAGCAGGCTCACCAGGAGCGGAAGCATGAGGAGCGGAAGGAGCTGGAGCTGGAGCACCAGGAGCAGAGGCGTGAGGAGCTGGAGCACCTGGGGCAGAAGCAGAAGGAGCTGGAGCACCTGGAGCTGGAGCAGAAGGAGCTGGAGCACCTGGGGCAGAAGCAGAAGGAGCTGGAGCCTCAGAGCCTGGAGCAGGAGCTGGAGCGGTGGAAGCTGGAGCAGTCTCCTTGGGGAAAGTCGACGAAAGGTAGACGGTTTTGGTGCCCTCGACGGTGGAGTCAACAACACCAGACTCGGTGGTGCCGTGGTGGACCTCGGTCCAGGTGGAGCCAGTAGGAGCAGGAGCTGGAACATCGCCAGTTGGCTCGCTGTAGGTGGCGCCTGGAGGACACACCTCGGTGGTGAGAGTGACGGTGCCGCCGACGGTCTTGGTGTAGACCCAGCCGGAAACAGAAGAAACACCACCAGGGCAGACAGGACAGTGAGTCTCCCACTGGGTGAGGGTGTGGCCCTCGGTGACGGTGGAGTCTGGACCCACAGCGGAGGTGTAGGTGGTTGGCTTGCCGTCTGGACCGACAGAGACGATGATCTCAGCTGGAATGGTGGCAACAGAGCCGTCCGAGTTGGTGGTAGCAATGCCGGTGGTGTAGGTGGTAGGAGCAGCAGTCACGCCTGGAGCAGCAGTCACAGTAGTAGGCTTGCCGTCGGGGCCGATGGAGACAATCACCTCACCAGGGTAGGTAGAGACAGAGCCGTCGGAGTTGGTGGTGACAACGTCCGTGGTGTAGGTGGTGGGCTCAGCGGTGGGGTAAGCAGCAGAGGGCACAACAGAGTACTCGGTCTCGGTGGTGGGCAAGCCGTCAGAGCCGTAGGTGACGATGATCTCACCGGTGATGGTGGAGACGGAGCCGTCCGAGTTGGTGGTGACGATGTCGGTGGTGTAGGTGGTTGGAGCAGAGTGGTACTCAGCAGAGTCCACCTCGTCAGAGGTGGAAGCAGACTGGTAGGAGGCGGATCCCTCGGCGTCCGAGGTGGAGGCGGTGTAGGTAGACTCCACGGACGAAGCTGACGACAAGACCGAAGAAGCAGCGGACGAGGCGGCAGATGAAGCGTCGGAGGCGGCAGAAGAAGCATCTGAGGCAGCAGAAGAGGCAGATGAAGCAGCAGAAGAAGCAGCAGACGAAGCAGCAGACGAAACCTCGGAGGCAGCGGAGGAAGCAGAGGTGGCCACAGACGAAACAGACGAGGCCACCGAGCTGGCAGAAGCAGAAATCTCGGAGCTGACAGAAGAGGCCTCAGAAGCAAGCGACGACGAGATCGAGGAAAGCGCAGAGGAGGCCAGGGAGGCAGCAGACGAGGTAACGTCAGCAGCGGTCTTGGGCTCTGGGAATGGGTCACACAAGAACTTGGCGGGAACTGGGGAAGGAGCGGTGCCGTTGTACTTGATGGTGAAGCCACCGCCGAAGATACCGTCGTTGGTGAAGCCGTTGGCGTTGTAGCCCTCGCCAATGACAAAGTTGATCTTGAAAAGACCAAGGAAGAAGGAGAGCGTCAAGGTGTCGCCCGAGTAGTTGTAGGAGGTGTAGCCGAGGTTGATGAAGATCTTGTTGTCACCACCGAAACCAGCGAGGTTGTAGGATCTGGTGCCGGTAAGAGACTCGGTCAAACCCAAGATGTAGAGGGTGGCACCCAGACCGCTGAAAGAGATGGTCTGTCTCTCCTGGATGGCAAGAAGCTTGTTCAAGTCCAAACGGGAGTTGTCACCAAGAGTGATACTGCCAGGACCCTTGACGGTGGGCAACTGGGACCACTGCAAGTTCTCAAGACAGATCACACCGTTGTTGGTGAGGTCGAAGGTGAGATCGTTGAACGCAACCTGGCCGGGGTCTCCACGGGCCTGGACGAAACTGATCTTACCGTTGTTCTCCCACGACTTGGTGGCCTCGACGCCGATCTTGGGGAAGAACTTGGAGTCCGAGGTACCAGCCCAGATCTCACCGTCGTTCTTGAAGTCCGTGACTCTGATGTCGAGCTTACCAACGTCGTTGGCGTCTCTGGAGTCGAACGAGATCTTACCGTCGTTGTTGAAGGTGGATCCGGACTGGGCGTAGTTGACGGCTGCGTAGTTGTTGGAGGCAACGTAGAATTCACCTCTGTTGTAGAAGATACCGTCGTTGGTGACCAGGCCGATGTTGAGAAGGGTCAAGAAAGTGCCCTGCTCGATGTAAAGGTCCTTGAAGTCAGCGGAGGTGAGATCACGGTAGATGGTGTTCTCTCTGATGTCAAGACCCTTAGCAGTCGACAATAAAGCGAGTGTGGTAGCCAAAGTGCTACTGAACTTGGAGATCAAAGTCATTGAACTGGGTTGATGGGGAAAAAAACTACCAAGGCTGGATTCGTGCCAGGTTTATATACTTCTGAAGCCTTGTGGAAGTGCGGTTTCTGTGGCTGCAAAATCGAACTACCCTTACGGTGCCCTGCATCCTCCGAGGACGCCCCGTACGCATATCCTACTTGATCAGCGTCCCAATTTGATCAATTGTTGCTCCGATTTTTTCAGAACGGGAATCCACATTTCCCAACGTGGCCTGGTTCTCCTGACTTTGCGTTCATTCAGGGAACACTACATGGTTTACTCACATGGGCAACTTAACCGCTTTACCGCAACCACCACATGTGAGTCCAAAAATAGCGACCAGCAATCAAAGAGCCAGCCTTGTCAAAGGTGTTTCTGGCCTAACCTCTCAACGTTAGCTCCTGTCGCAGCGTATGCGTCAATCTGCACCGATGCTTCTTGCGCCGCAGTCTGTGCATGCGCATACCTATGCACTTCAAACGTATGTGCCTACAAGCGAGCCCTGCAGAAATGCTTAGGGGCCAGCATCATATAGTTTTTTAGGCGAGCCAGGCTCCACACTCGACGCTTGATACTACGGTGGTCTGCTATGCAGCTACACGTGCTGCTGCTTGGATTTCAAGCACCCTGACCTGTCCTCCACGCATAGCTTACTTTTTTGGGTTTTTAGACAATGTCACCGTTGGTTATCTCCGGAACCGACTTTAAGCTTGGAAAATGGAAGCGCAACAATCTGCTCATTTAATGAATTCTTTGGAAAAGCGCTTATTCTTTCTTCTCCGTCTTTGTGGACTTTGTGGTTCGGGGGTTACCAGGGCTAGCCGAAATCTGGGATTTGTGAGCCGAAACTGTAGCTTATGAGCGAGCCGAGGCCCTGACCCACAATTATCTAACAACTTGCTCTTTCGTTTTACGTGTTCAAATGGCCTCTTCAATGATACTTTTGGGTATGGACCACCGCGAGAAGCACCCCAGATTTGTGCTCCATCACATCAGCCAAGCTTTCTCGACACTAGGCTTCAATGAAGCTTTTCGAAAATCATGTGCTTCCGACAACATACGTACGTGTGCTCTCAAATGCATCTCGCTTATGTACGACAACGCACCCTCACCTATATGGTCTGGAGACAGCCATTGGTACCAGGGCGGGCTATAGACTCCATTAATTCATATTCGAGGTGCAAGCGCTAAAGCTAATTTTTTTTTCCGCTCGTGGACTGAACAATCCAAAAGAGTCAACAAGATGCCTTGTCTAGAATTGTTGCTCCGAAGAGGTACGTCGAAATCTCAGGGCGTATACTAGCCCTCCACATGGGGGGCGATTTTGTCCTACACCAACACGAGAGTAAGATCAGAGTCAGCAGTAGAGATATTAGGGGTAAAAAAGTGAGCACTGACCTTGTGCATAAGGGATGTTCAAAATAGCCCGACATTTGTCTGGATCAACATTCACCCAGTCAGACCACTTAGACTGGTGGGCATGTTTATTGATGTTATTGTTTACTGAGTAGCTTCTTAAAAATAAGCTTCGTGGCTAGGCACCAGTGCCACCAAACTGTCGCATTTTTGTTTTGGCATATTCATATCCCGCCTTGTCTCAATTAAACGCCTTGAAACTGAAGTAGCCACAGTCGCGATTTTGCGTTCCCTGGAAGCAATTGACCAGCATAGTGGCTTAATCCTCCTGGAAAAAGACGGATTCACATCGGGATTACATGGATGCTGGTTGCTTGCTATTGGACTGGTAAAAATTGACAAAATCCACTTTAGACCATCATGTGAAACAAGAACAAGAAAGTAGAATTTCATTAGTGAAACTATGGCTGCCAGATTCTACGCGAGTTACAAAAATGCGTTTTGTGCTGGTTTCATAGGTCTTTCTACAGTAGCTGAAGGCGTGGATTCTCGAATTCTTGCCAATGGGCGAGTCCACTTCTCCCCCTCCTTTGAGCTTGACCGTTAATTTTTAAGAGCCAGCTTCGAAGCCACCAGGGTTCGGGGGTGGGAATTTCAGGGCTTACCGGATGTTCAAAACGCGGGCTGTACAAAAGTATTTCCCACTAAACCGAAGCGACCTGCATGTCTCTAGCGAGACTCGTAACGAAGAGAAGGCTTATCGTGCGTCCCGCTGTGCATGCATGCATGCGTCCCCTGTATGCCTGTTACAGCTGTGAGTGAGCTGGTAGAACAACAGTGTGGCTTTTTTGGAATAGGCTGTCATACGAATTAATCCGGCGGGGGCTCGTACTAGCAATTTAAAAACATCAGAAAACGGAATCTGATCAGCTTGAATTGACACTTTCATGCAGCCAAGCAATCGATCCTACATTTTCCGACAAATGGGTTGAACCCCCTAGACCGAGGTTACCTCAAATTTGGAAAGGTAACAAACCTGGCGTACATGGGGCCTAGATTAGTTTTCAAGCGTCTTGTCTTGGTATATCCTGTAACTACACAATACTTACAAAAGGCGAATTCCTCCCGTTTCAAGCCATATGTCAATTCTTGGAATCCGTGTGTCAATTAAAATTCTACAAGAAGGTCCGACCTCCCATTTCCGAGGATAACCGGTAATTTTGACAGCCCTGCTGCAAGGCATTTTGGGCCATGGAAACCCGAAACGAGACGCAGTTCACACTGTCTTGCAGTATTTGTAGCAATCTTTGACCTTTTGGCCAGTCCTCTTACTCAATGCAGACATACCATTATTGAATACCCGCTATGGGCTGGCGCCTGGACTTTCAACCACAATATCAAATGTCAGGGGTTACCGAGTATCTCAATATGTCCACACCACTTTTATTTGGTGTCTGATTTTTTAGTACAGAGCTGTAACAAGCTGCATTGTTCAGTTTATTTTTTTTTTTTTTTTTTATCTTCAAGGGCGGAAACTTTAACCAGCAAAGTTAGAATGACACAAGTGTGGATTTAGTGGCAGTTTCCACCTTGTCAATCACAAAATCCCTGTTCTAGCTCTCCGTTTTTGAGCAACAAGTGGAACAAAGCGATTAATGTTCCAAAATGATACCCAGCTGTGGCATAGTACTTTGAGTAGATGGTACTGAATTATTGAAAAGATACTGAAAGATAATTCACGGTCAATTATGCCAGGCCTCATTTTTGAGAAATAAAATAATCCAAGTAAGATAACGACAAGATCTCGAGAGCATCCAAAGAAAGATTTTTTATCACTGACTCAGGGGTTAAATTTCATTCAGCAAACATCAAACTTTTCCCATGCTTCAACCGGTTTTGTCCCTCCAAAGGATGTTTCAAACCGGTGTGATATTGACGGTTCCGAAAGCAGTGCCTTCATTGGTTCGAATCTCGCGAGGCCAAACATGACGAATGCTTCTTCTCATTAGTTTCCTTGAAATAAATCCGATCCAAATTTGGCTGGCACCTCCCTGAGAGCTGTGCCCCATTGCTCACTAGCTGGACCAAGATCTTCTAGACCACAAGCTGGCAATCGCAACCAAACGGCTGGTTTGGATACCGTTTTTGACAATGCCCAATCCGCAAGTCCAACCGATCCATATAGCAACTGAGTTTTTGTACCTTGGTTTACAAACCACCCCTGAATATCCGGGCCAGGGCTTCAATTCAATGGTTAGAAGATCTTTAAGCAGGAATACTTCCCTGCTACGAGCCCTGCTCCAATACTCGAGCCTTGTCAAAAACTACAAAAGGACATCATAAAGCAAAGCAATGGAGTATTCCAAAAAGTTGCAAATCCGCTGAATTTCTCATATGGCGAGGAAGATGGTGTCATATCTTGCAGTGCGGCTTCACCAGCCTCCCTTGATATCTCGTAAAGGCTCACTCAACGTCTATAAGCGATCTCAGTATTTCAAAGGGAAGAAAAAGAAGTGGGTCATTTTTGACAGCGATCCTGATTCTACATGGGCCCCTCTAAGCGCATGTCTCTTACCCTGCTAAGAGAGCGCAGCGAGATAAGACCCCTTAGCGTATATGCGGTAACGGGGCGAGGCCTTGCGCACATTAACCACCCCGATACTCTGAGACATACTCGTACAATAGGAGCATAGCCAAGAGGTCCAGAGGTTTTGGGTGACTCAGGGGCCGTACTCCCGAAAGCTCTATGCGCTTATGGGACAAGCAAGATCCCACCGAGTATTTAAACCCCCCCCCGTGGCGCCCGGTCTCCCTAATTCTCTACCTTCTCTAACATGTCTACTGAAAAAGTATCTTTTTGTCTCAACTGGCAGGCCACCCCCTACCATATCCCCGTGTATCTCGCTCAATTGAAGGGCTTCTTCAAGGAGGAAAACGTGGATGTTTCTATCTTGGAGCCTTCCAACCCATCCGATGTCACTGAGCTTATCGGCTCCGGCAAGATCGACATGGGACTCAAGGCCATGGTCCACACCTTGGCTGCCAAGGCACGTGGCTTCCCTGTCACCTCTGTGGGCTCTCTTTTGGACGAACCGTTCACCGGTATTTTGTACTTGGAAGGTTCTGGTGTCACTGACGATTTCAAGTCCTTGAAGGGCAAGAGAATCGGCTACGTTGGCGAGTTCGGCAAGATCCAGGTTGACGAGTTGACTAAGCACTACGGCATGTCGCCAGACGACTACACTGCCGTCAGATGCGGCATGAACGTTGCCAAGTACATCATCGAGGGTAAAATCGACGCTGGGATTGGCATTGAGTGTATCCAGCAGGTTGAGTTGGAGGAGTACCTCAAGGAGTCAGGCCGGTCCGCCTCCGAGGCTAAGATGCTCAGAATCGACGAATTGGCCGAGTTGGGCTGCTGCTGCTTCTGCACCATTCTCTACATCTGCAACGACACCTTCTTGAAGGAGAATCCCGAGAAGGTTCGCCGTATCATGAAGGCGCTCAAGAAGTCCACCGACTACATGCTCTCCAACCCTAAGGAGGCCTGGGACTTGTACTGTGACTTCAAGCCGCAGATGACCTCCAAGCTCAACGGCAAGATGTTCGAGCGGTGCTTTGCCTACTTCTCCGACTCCTTGTACAACGTGCACCGTGACTGGAGAAAGGTCAATGCCTATGGTAAGCGGTTGGACATCTTGCCTGCGGACTATGAGCCCAACTACTCCAACGAGTATCTCTCCTGGGAGGAGCCCACCGAGGTTGCCGACCCATTGGAGGCTCAGAAGTTGATTGGCAAAATCCAGGAGGAGTGTAAGGCTTGTGGAGGCTACAGACGTTTGGACGCCAGCGTTGTGGGTGCTTCTGCATAGTTTATAGGAATCTACGAATTGTGCCTAGATCAGGGTGTAGGAGTCGGAGGATCAGTCAATTAGAGATTTTTAGGTCCCGGAGCACCCGGAACCAATAGGAGGTGTTTCAATTGCTTGCTGCGTGTGTCAGGGTCGTTGCACAAAGGCCGTTATCTGGTGGTATGCGCTAAGGTGAGCTGACGGGTGGGTAGGTGGGTGTAGTGGGTACGATGTTCGCCATTGGGTGGTTAGAACAAACCTTAATAAAGATCAAGCCCCAGTTCTATACTCTTAAAAAAAATTTCCAAAATTTCTATTGTCATGTATTTCTGGAGATGGGGTGGTGTTTGTGGTTTTTCAGTGCTTATTGATAGCACCTTCAAAAGGTGAGAACTACGATGACCCACCAAAAATCCAAACTTGCAGCAATTGAGTGGATGGAGATGAGGGGGCACAAGAGAAGCTAAATTATTGAAGATGACTGTTTTTTGAAATTTTGGGGTCGTTTTGGTGAATTTGATTAGGGTCCTGTCGCACCCGACTATCTACATTGAGACGCAGAAGAGTCCAGCTACCCTAACCTACACGATCTCGAACTCAAAATTCGCAATGACAATATATTTGATATTTCAAAGACAGCGATCATGTGGGGCTCTATATCAGGCAACCTCAGCGATCAATCACACTTCCAGTCATGGGTAAGACCGTCAAGAGGTAAGAGCTTCTTCAGGCGGTATAAACGGCTTGAAAATACCAATATAGGCCTCAATCTCCAAAAGGGCTCCATTGATGGCCTCTAAAAGCAGGGAACAGCGACTTTCACATTAGACTTACAGTCTTGCACCGTCCGTGCTACCTTTCGCAGGTCACTTTGAGTCGTCCATGGCTGACAAAGAGATGGGCCACCACAGATCATTCATTGTAGCAACTCTTTAAACGATCGAACATTAAGAGTACGCCGTAATGAATTGCGTTCTTCCAATACAACCTAAACAACCTCCATACCTACATAGTAAACACCAATACGATATCAACAGAAGGTAATTGATGCCGGCGTGACTCTCTATAAAAAAAATTGTCGAACCAGGAAGTCTCTGTTTCTGGCGATGTATAGATCAGAGCAAATTGCGTCATAATTCAAACCCAACTTGGAAGTTCATTCAATGAACACGGACTACTAGGTTGAAGCGTAGTGGGTAGATACTCAAAAGGCTACCCTTTGGAGAATATGTTGACAGTTGTACCTTTCGTGATTTCCTGTGAATCACCTATGACGTCCACACTCTTCACAAATGGCGTCACTAGAAGCCACGGCTTAAGAACAACTTTCAAGCTCGGCCATGTTACAATCGGAAAAGTGACTTTTACGGCATTGAATTGAACGTGGCTCAAGAAACATCTGAGCGCACAGGAAATGAGGATTTTGATTTCTCGCTATTATGGTAGTGCTTTTATCTCTTCGTACTGGTTGCTGTCAGGGACGATTGTTCCATTCTCTGGCTTTTGTTGCAAAGCCCTTATCACGATTAAGTCTGCCACTGCCGTTTTGAAGCTTTTTTTCAGTATACCGACCTCAAAGATAATCTACCCACTGCAGCATCTGTGACGCTGATCGCCTAAATCTGCCCATCCTCATCTCATCAGCAGCTACTCAAACAGGCATCCCTCCATCTGTAGATCAGTAATCACAAAGACATTATCTCATCACTCTTATCCTCATACCAAATTGTCACCACCACTGCTGTCAAACCAATCTTAGTGCCACAATGCATCGCCTATGCACCATCGCATCACAAAGCCACCACCAAACCAGTCACCATCCAGAGACCACAAATCAATAGAGCAAGCTACATCCGATCAGACCACTATAAGTCATACAATCGTAAAGTACCGCTTTTGTCTTTTGAACGTCTCATAGACTTTGTTGAGAGGCCCACCCCACACTGAAACTGTACAGCCGTGTCTCATTTGCAGCCATCCACCACCAGCCCAGACCGCCCAAACCCCACAAAGCCCAAGAAGCCACCATTTATAAGTTTCCCCTGCCTACAAATACCCAACTTCACCACCCCCTTCCGGATCCGTACTCTTCCTTTCCGCCGGATCCCTGTTCCATAGGCTCCGTTATCTTTTCCATCTGCGCGCCGATGTCGGTCCATATCTACCACTTCGATAACGAGTCCTTTTTCATGACAATCCCGTATCTCTGGATCTCGTTGCTGCTCAACGCAGTGCTCTTGTGGTGGGCGCTTTCCACTATCCTGTTCTCGTCCATCCCCGTTTTGCACCACTCAGATCCTCAACACATCGATGCTGCTAGTTGGTATGAAGCACACCCAGTGGACTTGCTCAATGCCTCGGCTGTTTTCAACACGGTCCACGGAGCATTGAAGCAAAAAGACTCCAACTTGATGCCCGTGGGTGTCTCCTTCATTCCCGCCTATATTCCGCCAAACACCTTGATGTACCACTCCACGTCTCAGCCTGAGATTCCAGAAACATACGAGTGGATCGCCATGGACTGGGAGTTCAGCTACAGCTTTGCAGGCTTCCAGAGAGGCAAAAAGCTGCACTTTGGACCACCTCACAAGAAACCACACGCGTCAAAATTGCCCGGCAAGTTTGGAAAGCCTCGTGGAGACTCATACCTCTACACCTTCAGAAACACCAAGCCCTTGGACAAGATTATCTACTTGGAAGGTGCTTCGGCTGCTAAAACGGCCACAGGCGAAATGGACCAGCAGTTGGTGCTCAGCGGCCAGGACAGCTTCGATGGCATTGTAGACGAGTACACTGCTGCTGATGTGATTTGCAAATGGGGCAAGGATTTCGGGCTCCAGGGCTATATCCGTTTGGAAGTGGGCTTTGAGATGGTGCTCTGTGACTTCCATGACGGGATCGAGCTTGCTGCAAATGTGTCTTTGGCGAATGTGACTGATTTGGCTCATTTGCCCAACGAGAAGGAAGAAGCTGAGACTCCGCTTGAGAAAAAGAGGGAGAAACTTGTCGATTCCTGGGCCCACATGAACAGCTGGGAGTGGGCCAGAGCAGGGGCTCGTGTCAACGACGGAGAAAGCCGCATCTTGCTTGATTACTCCAAGATGGTGACACCTCACAACAAAACATGGATGGATCCAGACCCCTATTTGCGCCGTTTGCTTACTCTTTCCAAAAACGAAAAAGAGAATATCGTTAGTGATGTCCGCAAAAGCATGCTTGAGCCTGCAGAGCCACACAAGAAGACCGACTGGCAATTGGTCACACAGCGCTTGGAAGAGAAGTTTGCGCCTTTGTTAATGATGTTGGAGGCGGCGTTTCGAAGGTTTGAAAATGAACTGGACAAGGGCGATCTTGGCGAACCATTGGAAAACGCCGTGGGTGACCTCTCGAGAATCACCTATAACATTGTCAGACGGTACGCCGCAAGGGACATCAGAGACGACAGTGCCCAGCGGGAAGATGCCTTCAAGAAGGCTGTAGAAGACTACGCCTCCCATACTTACCCATTGACCACCAGCATGGAGAGTTTAATCTACTCCTCCATCTACAAAATCACCCACGAAATGATGACCCACATTTTTGACATCTACTACACCAGCAGAGAAATGTTCCACGATATCTACGTGGAGCCCTCCAGCGACCATCACGATGAATTCAAAAAGACGCTTCTTATGAAGAGGAAGGCGCTCTCCGAGTTCATGGGTGTATTACGCTGGTCGATATTCACCCGTTGCAACGAAGCGTGTGCATGGGACGAGATCTGCTATTCTCCTACGTGGGGACCTGGACCGTTTGGGTGGGGAGCTAATGACAAGTACATGTATCACGACGGTGACCGATACAGGATTCCCAAAGAATTGTCTTGCGTCAGCTGGAAAGACGTGAGTAGACGCTAAAGAAAAAAAAAATAAATGAGAAATAGGGGTTTCTGTGACGTTATTGGGCCGTGAGTCGTGTTGGGTGACTCAATATGAGCAGCGTTGGGTGACTCGTAGTCATATCAGCCGCACTTATGAAGACTCAACAATGGGCACGATGACAAGAAATTGCATGAATCTAGGGCCAAATTTTCTTGGGCGTCCAACAGAAAGGGGCAAAAAGTTTCAGATAAATAGCCATTTTCTGCACTGCGTTTCTGTTTCAGAACACAAATGGTTCTTCCCCCGAAATCTTCCAAAGACTCTAGTTCCCTTACCAAGACTGATGAGATCAGTACAGTGGAACTTGAAGCTGCCAATGCCGAGGAGCAACAGGAGTTAGACAGAATCTACAGAAAGTTAGACCGGAGAATTATTCCTGCTTTGTGGACACTTTACTTCCTCACCTCCTTTGGCACTAACACTTATGGTGTGACGTTGACCATGAATAGAGAGGAAGGCCACTCCTTGATCCAGAGATTGGACTTGAGCCCCTTGAACCTTTCCACTGCCAACGCTTTGGGTTTCGTTGGTACAATTCTTTTGACTTGCCAATGAACCTTATCATGACAAAGGTGAGTCCTCAAACATGGTTGGCTCGTATTGTGATATCGGTGGGTCTCATCTACGCCTGCTACTGTGCTTTGGATAACTACCAAGGTTTGTATGCTGTTCAATTCCTTGGAGGTGTTCTCGGAGCTGGCGTCTGGCCAGGAATGTCGTACTACATCACCTTGTGGTACCCCAACCACAGAATGACTAGAAGAGTGGGCTACTACTTCACTGCAGCTCAGATTTCGTGTGCTGTGGGTGGTCTTGTGAGTGCGGGTTTCCAGAAAATGGATGGAATGAGAGGCTTCACTGGCTGGCAATGGCTCTATCTCATCTATGGATGCATCACGGTTGTTGCCGGTTTCTCCTTGCTCTGGTGGCTTCCCGATAGACCATTTAAGGTGAGAGAGCCTTCAACCAGTGTCTACAGAACGTTCATTAGGAAGTACTTTACTCCAAACCATCCACTTTCATCAGAGGAGAAGGAGCTCCACAGAAAGGATATGATGGACAGACAAAGAAAGTTGAACTGGGGATGGAAGGACATTGTGATGATTGTTTCCGACGTGCGTTTATACCCGATAGTCATCATGTACTTTGGTGTTGTGGGTACCGGCTTTGGTCTTGCCGTATTCGGGTCCACCATCATTTCTGTCCAGAACCCCCACCTTTCAGACATTGACGTTTCCCTCTTGTATGCTCCAATCTGGATCTTTGATTTGTTTGGTATTCTCACCATCACGCCGTTTGCGGACCGTTTGAAGAACTACAGGTTCTTATTCTTTTCAGGCGCCTGTGTGATTATCATCGTTGGTATGGTGGTTACCACTTTTGCACCTGGGTCATGGAGCCGTTACGGTGGCTTGCTCATTGCTGGTTACGGATTGGGTCCTACTGTTCCAATATGTATGTCGTGGTCGGCTGAAATTTTCGAAAACCGCTATGGTGACGTTGGTGCCAGCTGTGCTGCTGCTTTGGTCACTGGTCTTGGAAATCTCGGCTCTGTGACTGCTACATACGCCTTATACAATGGCTGGGAAAACGACCAGAACAGAATGTACTTAGGCCTGAACATGGTGCTTGTGGGAATGTTGGGTATCAGTATTTTCTCGTCCTTCGTTGCCAAGTCCATCCAAAACAAGGTCAGACAAATTGACCCTGCCAAAGTCACCGACTACCCCGAATCAGAGCACAGCTCCACCAAGGATTAGCCAATTCCTTCCTCATACTTCCCCTACTGACTGTTCATAATTCTTAATGCCTCTCATATAAATTAATCTATAAGTTACCGTAGAGATGATGGTCGTTCCACACGTCGATGACGGTGTTGATATGGGCCTTGGCCTCCGAATCTAGAATGACGAGCCGGCCGCCGTCCATGGCGTTAGCACAGTAGTATGTGGCGGCACAGCCTCGGCTTTCCCTCTTGTTGAAGTTGGAAATCGGTCTTTTTCCTGTTCCAGGCTCGTTTTTGTCGCTCAAAACAGCAGGAATGATTATTTCTGATACTTCGACAGGCTTGTTGTAGCTCTCACGGAGCTCTGCAATTGAGCCGTACTGTTCCCTGAAGGTCGAGTACCACAAGTAGTCCTTGACCCAGGTCCGCTTTTTGCACCTTGTGAGACCACCGTTAGACCAAAGGAGCGTATTGTTACCGTAGTGGGCAATTTGGGCCAGGCAAACCTCACCTGTAGGTTCTATTTGGCCCATGGCGCCGGCAGTGTTGTAGTGGAATGTGAAGTTTGAGTTTCCGCTGATCAACTGGCCGAACCAGAATAAGTCCTTGTCTCCATACAAGATTTTGGAGCTTTTTCTGAAGTACAGCAAGGCGACCGGGATGACGAGCCCCAGGAGATGGGTCTCTCTGTCCATCACCACAACACCGCTCTCAGCAACATGTTTGGAGTTAAAGAGGAAAAAATTGTTCTGGAGCTGCGCCGAGTCGACCTCAAACCCGAACGGCGTCTTTTTGTTCGGAAGAAGGCCTTTGTAGAAGTCGATTTTCCACTTTTTGAGAAGCACGTCGAGCTCCCTGTCCCTGAAGAAATAGGCACCGGTTTCCTGGTAACCCTCGAGCTCAAAGAAGGAACAGGGCGGCACATAGGGCACGGAATCGGCGTCCATGAGGATCATCTCCTTGAACGACGTGAAAATCGCCGCAAACCACTTTCTGTTGTATCCCTTGAAGTGCTTGTCGAAGCCGGAAGCGAGGTGCCTGCCCACGTTCACAAAGGAAATACGCTGGTCTCTTCCCAAGGCTTTGGGCAGCATGGCAGCGTAGCGGAGGAGTTTCACAGAAACCTCCGAGAGCTCGTCCAAGTGAACAAACTGGATCGGGAGCTCGTTGCCGAGGTGATTGAGCACTCGTAGCAAGTTCAGGGCCCGGCCCACCTCGGCATCGCTGATGCTCACCACTATGCCCCGGCCGTCCATCTTCTGCTTGATGCCGTTCAAGAACGACGTTCTGTCGGCCAGCACAGAGAGCTCGGAGAAGAACGGAAGGAGTTGTTGTTCGGCCTGGCGGGCCGCTGGCGTGAGCTGGTAGCCTTTTTCGATGTAGCACCTGTTGAAGATCCGAAGGTGCTCCACGTGGTTCGTGACGGACGTGAGGGGGAGAAACGTCGACGAAGATGCTGGCAACGGCGCCTCGGCCGCCAATGCGTCAAAGTAAGAAGCACAAATTGCCTCCATGGATCCGTGATCCAGAAACATGGACAGTGCTAGAACGTCCGAGGACAGCACCGTATGTAGCGTTCTGGAGGGCCAGACGTAGACGGAAAAGACGCCTATGGCGAGGAGGAGCACGACAGCGAAGCGGCTCCGTGTTTTCATGGTGTTGTGGGAAAAATACAGCCGGAATTGGACGTGTTGGATTCGAGGGTGATGTTGATGAGGCTGAGCAACTAAGTCGAGGTGGCGGAGAGGCGAGGTGGAAGCCAGTAGGGATAGTCCTCGTTGGAAATTCGTTTATAGTTTTGTGGTTGAACAAGTAAGGAATTGTGTACCGCTGTGGAGTTATAAGGGTGGTGATGAGGGCTGTGCAAGAAGGCTATGCATAAGTTTTAGATTCAGCTGCGGTGACGGCAATATACGAGACGCGCTGTGCTGCGGTACTCTCGAAGAAAATGGGAACCCCAAGCCTCGAGGAGGTATTTTTTCAAAAAGGCTGGAGGATTGGCGAGGATCGAAAAATGCCATCTTTTTCCGCTGCGGCACCGCCAAGGGTATATGTATGTAGCCGAGCAAACAACAGCAGCAACCATTTTGCAGCCGTTGAGATGGAATGTGGAAGCGGACACAGCGGCTAACGAGGCGGAATCGGGTGGCGAGGAAGTCGTTCAATAACAGTTGGGCTAAGAATTTGAAAAGCCTGAAATCTTGATGATACGAGAGTTTTATTGGTTTGTGGTAGCGAGAGTTTAATTGGGATGTGGCTTTGGATGGTGAGGTATGGTTGAGGATTGGTCTGGTGAGAGGTGTGCGCCAGAAACGACCATGAGGAGGCTGGACGGGATCGGCTGATTTGGCAGATCAAGGTGTCAAAATGGCAGTTTTGTCTGCACCTTCGAAACCTTCGTTTTCACAATGAACGTCTTGGTGGCTGAGCCGGCTGAGCCGGTGGTCTACGAGGCGAGGTTGTGGAG
Organism: Candidozyma vulturna; assembly: GCA_026585945.1. Taxonomy (NCBI): domain Eukaryota; kingdom Fungi; phylum Ascomycota; class Pichiomycetes; order Serinales; family Metschnikowiaceae; genus Candidozyma; species Candidozyma vulturna. The sequence continues at coordinate 1,222,620 of CM048832.1, read as the reverse complement.
AACGAGGCAGTGGACCAGATCCTGGAAATATGCTTTTTTTGAAAGTGGCTTTTGGCACTCGACGAAGTGGCCTCTGAAGTTTGCTGAATAGCTTTTTCTGGTCTGGCGGCCTGAGAACCAAATCTGGGGCATTGTTGGTTAGCACGCGGCACATTTAGCAGCCGTACATCCAAGACATCCTTGCCATTTGCGTGTTTGCGTCATCAGGGAGGACGGGGGCGCGAGTTTGTTGGTTTTGCTGTGTTGGATTTGCTTGTTGTGTTGGTTTAGGGTTGCAGAGTTAAAGTAGAGCGAGGCAATGCAGTGGAGGCGAGAAAACCGTGAAAACCAGTCAACCAACTCCAATTGCTGTGGCTGCCGTGAGATCTTCCCGTGCCTCGGTGCCAAAAGCGGGTTTTCGGAGATTCTGGCGGTCCACATAACCATGGCTTGACGGGTACCCACGATTTTGCAACCATGTGCTCAGTGAGGCAGCACACCAAGGCGTACAAATTCTGAATATCGCTAATGGGCCCGATACATTTTTTTGGATATATCGCCTTGAGCAGGTCCCTTCAGACCCTAGAGGGTCTTCAGGTCCACAATTTGCAACAAAGTGCTCAGTGAGGCACCATCGCAAGGCCTTACAAATTCTGAATATAGCTACTGGGCCCGATAGATTTTTTGAATATATCGTCGTGAGCAGGACCTCTGTCCCTTCAGATCCTAAAGGCTCTTCAGGGCCAGGACATACTCCCCAATGGACTCCACCCGCTTCAACTGCTTCTTCTCAAATGTATATATCTCCTCGGCAAACTGCTCCACGAAATGCTGGTCGTGGGAAGCAGCCACCACTGCGCCTCCATAGCCCGTCACCAACTCCGCTAGCGACTCGATCAGAAGCATGTCGAGGTGGTTTGTCGGCTCGTCCAAAATGAGCAAGTTGGGCGATGCCTCAAAGAAGTTAAGCGCCAACTTGGTCCGGGCCATTTCGCCTCCGCTGAGCTGAATTAGCGGCTTGACGGCCGTGGATCCTCGAATGCCAAATTTGCCGAGGTGGCCTCGCACCTGGCTCTCTTTGCTGTGGGGGTACTTGTCCATGAAAAGCGTCAATGGAGTGGCATCGGTGTCGAGGGTGGACTTGAACGATTCGGCGTTGAACTGGTCAAAAGTGCCGATGGTGGCATTTCCAGGTCTCTCCACCGTTCCCACCGTCGGCTGGTGCTCGCCCGTCAAAAGCTTTATCAACGTGGACTTTCCGGTTCCGTTTGCACCGACTATAGCAATCCTCGCCCTCTGGCCAATGGACAAATTGACCCGGCCAAAAATAACATTCTCGCCGTACCTGTAACCCACCCCGTTCATCACGAGAATGTCACCCTGGTACCGAAGCGGTGGAGGTGTTTCCACTTTCCACACATCAGGCACCATCTGCTTATCCACCACCACGTCGTCTCGTATGCTTTCGTGCCACCCTGCTCTGTCTCTGTTGAGCTTGAAACGGTGGCCTTTTTCATTCACGTCCATGCCGATTCGATCGAGCTTCTTTTTCCGTGCAGCCATCGTTTGCACTTTTTTGTCGTCTCCACTGCGTTTTGCAGCCACCAATGCTTTTTCCACACTCAGCTCCAAAGCGTCTTTTTTCTTCTGGTTGGCGTCCGCCTTGGCCTGGAGAAAGCTCTGTTTTTCCTGGTAGTCCTCGAGATATTCGTCGTAGTTCCCTGTGAAGTAGTCCAATCGCTGCTCTCTGCAAACGATGATCTCCTCAGCTACTTCATTCAAAAAAGCACGGTTATGAGAGACCACCACCATCAGCACGTCGTCCAAGGACTGGAGGTACTCCTGGAGCCAAATCACGGTGGGGAGATCTAGGTGGTTGGTGGGCTCGTCCAAAAGAAGAATATCCGGTGCTATGAGCAAGGCAGCGGCTAAAGAAGCACGGATTCTCCAGCCTCCAGAGAGAAGCTTAGCAGGTTCCGACATCATTTTCTCCGTGAACCCTAGACCCTGGAGAATTTTGGCAGCGTTCACTCGAAGCACCTCCACACTATCGTATCCCTCAAGGCTCTCTGAAACCTCAGATAGAAGCTGCTCAGCTAGAAGCGTTTCGTCCGTTTCTGCAACCTCCTCCAAGGACAAATTCTCCAATTTTTCAAGACTCTCCTCCTGCTCCACCAAGACTTTTCTGGCCCTGTGGCCCCTGGTTCCCGACCGCTCCGAGGCGATTTTCTGTGCTGCCTTCAACTCTTCCTTCTGTCTTTCAACCTTCACATACTTGATCGCCTTTCTCAACAGATCCGCCTCTCCGGACTCCAATGCCTTTTCCAAAGCGTCCATTTGCGCGGAAAGCACCACCCTCTGCTTATCGGAGTCCACCACGGTCTCCAAAACCAGCTTTTCAGTGCCCTCCACTGCAACCTGCTCCACATACAAAGTCCTGAGATTCGACGCAATTCCGGGAATCTTCTTATAGCCGATGCACTTGAGAAGTGTGGTTTTGCCGCATCCGTTGGGCCCGATAAGCCCGTACTTGGACCCCTGCGTTATTCGTAAATCGGTGTCTACCAAGAGATCCTTGAGACCTGCTGAAAGGGACACTTTCCTGAGATCCACGTCCTTGGAAAGCGTGTCCAACGTTTCATTGTGGAATCTTGAGCTCTGCGACGTGGCAACGACCTCGTCCTGGGTTTGTGTTTTCTTCCGTGGCATAATGCTGGGGGATTCGTTCAAAGTCAAATATATACCTGTTGTGGAGTGTACTATGAGTCATTTTTGCGGATTGGGAACGGTGGCAAAGGGGGATCTTGGGGACCCTTCGAAGGCTTAGTCCTCGTAGTTTATTTAACAATTTAAAGAAATATGACTTTGAAAACCCATATTCTAGCCCTGGTGCAACTCACGCATAGTGGTTGCAAATGCACATACTACATCAACCAGACCGAAATGCTGCACGTCAACGCACCCTCAAGAGTCATATTTTTGCACCCTCATACAGTCACACCCAGTATCTCAAAAAAGGTCCCCAGGCTCGTAACCTTGCTGTTTGAGGAGCCTTCCGAAATCCCACAAATCCTGGCTTTTGTGATTTGAAGCGTCTGGCAAAGTCCATCACATGACCGCAACCGTTACATCATAGCAATCCCACGGTGAAGCCTTATAAAGCAGGTCCACGATGGAAATTCCACTTCTGCATGTCTAAAAAGCAAAAGCTCGAACAGCTTCCAAAGTTCTCCTCCAAGTTCTACCCCACGGAATTGCCTACCCATGTGGCTGCAACCAAGTATTCCAAGGAGGAGAACAAACCGTACAACATCTTGCTCAAGAAGGTAGACTCCACCGAAAAAGAGCGTTCCAAGGTCAAACCAGCCAATGCCGTTGCCCATTGGTTTGTCAGAGATTTCAGAACTTTCGATAACCATGGCCTCTCAAAGGCATACAAGTTGGCTGCAAAACACAACTTGCCGCTCGTGTGTTTTTGGGTCAATTGCAAGGAAATGACCCAGGCCCATGGAAAGTCGAAGTTTCAGATGCACTATCGTGTGAAGAGCATGGAGAAGCTCCACAAGAAGTTGGCCGATTTGAACATTGCCTTTGTCACTGTGGATGTGGAAACCAGAAGCAAGATCGTGCCCTCGATTCTTGATTTCTTGCAGAAGCACAAGATCTCCCATCTTTTCGTCAATCAGGAGTACGAAATAGACGAATTGAGGCTCTCGACCAAATTGGTCGATGCCGCTTTGGAAAAAGGCATCAACTTCGAGCCTGTCCATGACACTTGCACGGTTCAGCCTGGAGAAATCGTCACCAAGTCCAAGGGAACCCAATTTGCCGTTTTCACGCCGTGGTACCGTGCCTGGGTGGAGTACGTCAACAACCACCTTATTGACCAAAACAAGATCATCTTTGACGAGCCCCAGAAGCTCGAGAACTCTGTTGAGGAATTGATCAAAGCGGGACATGGACTTCCTGAGATCAACGTCGACCAAAAGCGTTTCAACAAGTACTGGAAGGAAGTGGGAGAAGACGACGCTTTCAAGGCTTTGGAGAGATGGGTCAAGCTGGACACCATCAAAAACTACGGCGATACAAGAAACAACTTGGACGGAGGTGCTTCCAACCTCAGTGTTCACATTTCCTCCGGAACCATTTCTCCCAGAACCATTCTCTGGCTTTTGCACGAGAACGAGTTGCTTACTGAAGCCAACGAAACAGCAGCTCCCGGTATCACCGAATTCCTCAGACAGATCTCCTGGAGAGAGTTCTACAAGAATATTCTCTGTTTCTGGCCTCATGTGGGCATGTTCAAGCCCTTTCACTTGGAGTACTCAGACTTGCCCTGGGAGTACAATAAGGACCACTTCTTGAAGTGGCAGGAAGGTCAAACAGGCTACCCTATCGTGGATGCTTCCATGAGGAACTTGAAAGAAACCGGCCATTTGAACAACAGAGGCCGTCTTATCGTCGCTTCTTTCCTCACCAAGCATCTTCTCACCGACTGGAGATATGGAGAGGAGTACTTCATGTCTCAGTTGATCGATGGTGATTTTGCTTCCAACAACGGAGGGTGGGGTTTTGCTGCTTCTACAGGTGTGGATCCCCAGCCTTACTTCCGTGTTTTCAAGCCTTCTTCTCAGTCTGAGCGTTTTGACCCCAAAGGTGAGTTTATCAAGAAGTGGGTTCCTGAGCTCAAGGATGTGGATTCCAAGAATATCCACTCTCCATGGGACAATCCGCTGCTGAAGGAGATTGCCAAAAAGAACGGCTACCCCGAGCCAATTGTGGACTACAAGTTTGGCAGACAGCGTGCTTTGGATGTGTTCAAGGAAACGATGCAGAAGGGAAAGAAGGAGCTCGAGGGTGACGACGAAGAGGAGGAAGAAGAGGAGTTGGAAGAAGATGAAGAAGAAGAGGACGGTGAAGAAGAAGACGAGGATGAAGAGTACAAGGAGTAATGACAAAACGGCAATGGATGTGAGTTGTTTTTTTCATAGTTGCAAAATTTGTGGGATTCAAATGTAGCGCTTAAGCCTCGGCATTGAGTGAAGAAGTCTCTAAATCTGCCAAAAACCGATTTCAATCCTTGAATTAAAATGTACCTTTAGTTTATAGTAAGTTCATATCAAAGACGAGGATGACGAGTACAAGAGGTAACAACGATTGTGCTGCAAGAAAGTGAGTTGTAGTTTTGGTTCCAAAATTCGTGGACCTCAAAAACCTTCCATCTGCAAAATGTCACAAAACTGACTTGTGGCTATTTTTCTGGTTATATTTCGTTATTTATCGTAAGTGTATAACAGTGTATCATTTAAAATCCTATCACCGACGCCACAAGGGTGTCGAAGTTTTCTACTGCGCCGTCCTCGGCAGCAGTAACGGTGCCGTCACAGTCGTAAACAAGCGACTGGTTTTTCAAGTCGGTTCGAATATAGCTCAAGCGTGGAAGCGACGTTTTGAACTTCTTGCTCATTTCCAAGTACTCGCTGACTTTTTCGTCCTGAATCAGACTGGTGAACGAGTTGGGCGAGCTGAAGTAGTCCTGTGATATGAGACAATTTGTGTTGTAGAGGGCGTAAATTAGCGTATCGCCGTGGCTTGAGGCGTTTGCAGCCAGATCGGTGATTCCAACCTGGACGATTTTGAGGTTTTCCAAAGGCTCCAAGCTCTCACGGAGAAGGTCTGCCTGGTCCCTGAACACCGGGATTTTGAAGAACTCTAGTTTTCTCAATTTCTGAAGTCTCGAGAAGGATTTGGCAGAAAGGGAACACTGCCTCTTTTTCTGGCCAGGAGAAACGTTATTCTCAATGGTGTTGAAGCACACATCCAAGTACTTGAGGGTATCTGAGTGGGACTCCAAAGCTTCAAAAAGAGCGTCCAAGTCAACGGGCTCGTTTGGGCGGTAGAGGTACTTCAAGTGGATGCTGACGTGCTCCAAGCCAGAAAGCAGGGCAATGAATGCTATGATGCAGTTGTTATAGTAGATCTCGTTAGTCATGCTGAGGTGAAGCAGCTTCAAGGCGGTGAGTTCCGGCACCAAAAGATCCAAGAAGAGCTCAGCCGGGGCGTTACGGCGGATGTATGCGGATGAAGACAAGGTCATGTAGTTTTGGGGTAAGACATGGTCGAAGAGGACTTCGGTGCATTCTTCAAGAGAGAAGCTTTTGAGCGAGGCCAAGTCGACGTAGTTTTTGAGAATATGGGCGTCGCAGACCAGCAAGGAAATGTCCTTGAGTTTTAGGCTTTCGAGCTTAATTGGGGAATCCAAGGACAGGGAGTTGAAGAGCAGCGAGGTGTATGTGGGAGCATCCAAGTGGTACAGTGGTTCCTGGGTATTGGACAAAACGGCGGAGCAGCACGAGGAAAGCGACGATGTAAAGATCCTGGAATTTGAAGAAACCAGCTTCAGCACCGTGAGCGAGGTCAAGTTCTCGGGGAACCCAGAAAGGTTGTATAGGTTCTTTTCGCAGCCAAAGTTGGATATGTCCAAAAACTCGACACTTTCAGGGACATTGAATGTGGAGAATGCCAGAGAGAATTGGAGGTTTCCGCCGACCTTTTTGATGTTTTTGGGCAAAAGCGACACCAAGTCGGCGTCCAAGGGCTGGTGGATGGAATACCACTGGAACGCAGTCAAATTGACCAACTGTGGGAAGATCTGTGCAAGGTAGCCCAGCAACTCCAAATGAGGCATATCAGGCACCTGCTCCATGGCCACAAGACATTTGAGGTTCTTGCAGTATTGTGGATTTCTCGAGAGATTCTTCAAGAACCGGGTGAGAGCGTATAAAGAACGAATCACCGTGGGGTAGCATGAGAATTTAAATTCGTGAAACCATTTGTGGCGGTTCACAAAGCCCTGAAGTTCGTTCAAGTGGACCTTGGAAGAATCGAAAACAACAACCTCGTAGATCAGAGCGTGTAGCGTGGTATAAAGCTCCCGGCATGTCTTAGCCAATGCAAGCTTATCTCCCTGAGGAAGATATGTGGCGATTTGAAGGACTATGTCCGAGGGAAGTTCAAGCATCCTGGAACATGAAGGGATAGAAATGAGAGAAAAGTCGGAAGGACCTTGGAGGCATTATATGAAGAATGGGAACCGATTTGCTCTTTTGGGTGCAAAATGGAGCGGTATCCGACTCGGAGAGGTCACGTGCACCGAGGAGCGAGGTCACAAGCGCGTGCATTTTGATTGCACGAAGGGCGTGGGTGGACCTACAGCGTTGCGAAGTATAGATTTCGGGAGGCGGGGTTTCCTTGGAAACAGAATATTTGGCGAAAACACGGTTTCTCCGGGAACGGTCACGTGACTTTGACAGGTGTGGCGCAACACGTGAAGAGCACGTGAAATTTAAACAAGATGCAGGGCCACATAATGCTACACGAGTAAGCCGCTCGATGAGGTCTGTGGAACAATTGATATCTTCATACTCGAAAATCAACCTTCAAAGTCTCAGAATATCATCTCGATATGGATCCATATGGTTTTGACTACTTTGAAGCTGGAGCTGGAAAGTTGAGCTATAGTCCTCGGCACCTAGTGTATCAGTGCCACGCAAACTATCCACCCGACAAGACGAAATTCAGAATTCCATTCAAACTAAATCACAAGAAACATGCCATGTGATGGTTTCAACTTTTGATGCCAGAAATCAGATCCAATTACAGCTATCGAGTTTATTATTATATAAGGGCCTATCTTCACGGTGACGTGGAAGCCGAAGAAGTTCTCAAGCCATTTGACGAAATGAAACAAGCTTTGATCAAAAAAACTCGGAACACTTGGCAGAGGTGCTTATACAGGAAGGTATAGATTTGCTTGTTTTAGGTCAGACAGGACTAGGTTCGGAGCCCATGTCCAGCTTGGCTGAATTCAGGTTTTTATTTGACGAATTACTCCAATACGATAGTTTTGAACTTGCAACCCTCATGATTGCTTGGGATATTCAATGGGAAACTCACAGATCACAGAGCGAAAATTTTACCCTTGATTTGGTCACAAAGTGGACTCTATTCTCGCTTACCCACACACTCCCATCACCTTTCTTTATGTACCCCATGGAAAACGTAAGGGAGAGTGTCTTGAGAGAGGCTACAGAGTTGGATTTCAAATTTGTTGGTATCAAAAAACTTGACCTCAGACTGATTGCTCATAAGGGAATAAAGGATTGTGGCATTGTGCGCTACTCCCTCATTGAGCTTGAGAGAGGATCAAAATTGTTTCTCGAGTCACAGAAAGACAAGAAGATGGAGAATAAGGATAAAAATTTGAGATGCCACTTTTGTAAGAAAATGGGTCACAAAAGATTGATTGCTCCGACTTGAGGAGGCAAGAGGAGCTGGATTCCAATGAGCCACTGGTAAAGAGACAGAAGATCAGGAATGGTTCTGATGAAGAGTAAACTGTTGAAGCATCCTTTGAAAGTACAGATTGTTTGATACTATCGTGGAACTCAGTTCATCGTATAGGGTAAGCAAACTGAGCATTTCCAAACACCTCAATCAAAAAGAAAGATTTAAAGCATTTGAAAAGAAAAACGAAGAATTTCATTTCGTTGAATACCGTTAGGAGGCTCACACGGGACTCCGACCTACATATAAGCAATACGACAACGGCCCCGGAGCACTGGGTGGATGCTCGACAATTGGAACGTTACATTTATCCTGATTCACCGTATCTGCACATCCACCAGCTTTGAATGGTTCAAAAATAAGGGTGACTATTATTAGGAGGACAATTTTGTCTGTAGTATGCAATACGGACTCTATATACTGCAGGATGGCCCCGTCAGTCGGTTCAATGTGTCCGTGAAAGACCATCAACTGTGAGGTATACTCCAGTGAACTTCAAAATCGCATACTCATCTCAAACGGGATGAATATTTGCTGTTAAAAAACGACAATTAGTGTCACTTCGCTAAACTGTTCGCTTATTCGCTCTTGTCTCGGGTTTTGTCAACGTCACGAACTCGACAGTTCCACAAACTAAAACCTTGAACCTTTGTCATCCCTGGTTTAAGAACCCCTCATTATACAATGACGTCGAGCCCATGGTCCCAATGGCTGCAAACCGAAAAAGAATTTGTACGGCACATAGTCATGTCAACGCAAGGCGGGTACTGTCTTCACCGCCGATCCCCAGACCGTTTTGCAGCCAATTAAGCTTTCATTTGAGTTTCTGAACTTTGAGTTAAAAGTCGATTTGGTGAGGATTGTACGGATTTGGAAAAAGTAGGGCCATTTTTGACAAGAAGAATCAGCAATTGGGGGTAACCGAAGAGAATGCTTCCTAGAGATCAGCCCTTCTTTGCAGTTCTTCAACACGATCTAAAGTTCCAAAGTAATGAAATTTACTTACTAAACTGTCATTACTTGCCACGGTTCAGTACTCAAAACCCAACACACCCAATCCAGTCAAATCCCTCGTTTCACCAAAATCACACAGTTCAAAACCACCAAGTCCGGCCTAGACAGCCCCACAGTTGCTGTTTTCCATTCCGCAGCCAATTCCATCGAAGCTTCGTTGCAGCAAGAAACGCAATTTAGCTCCCGGACATCACCTCATTCTCTGCAGCCCATAGCCGTTCAAGCTGAAATCAGCAATCTAGCTCCAAACGGCTGCAGTGAGTCCAACTTGAGAAAACCACACCGAATCAGGCAATCGAAGCCGGAAAATAGACGACCGAAACGAAAAAAATATCAAACGACGACCGAAGCGAAAAAAATATCAAATGATGCATTCAATCTGGTTCGATGCATGCAATCGTCCAAACCGCACCTGACATCACCTGAAGGGCTAGCCTCGCCGTATTACACTTCAGAAGAATGAACCGATTGTTCTGCAACCAATTGTTCGATTCCAGGGCTTATCGTTGCTCCTCAGTAGCAACTCAAGTTACACAAAAATGGATTTAACTCCCTATTAGTGGAATGCCATGGAGACAAAGAGATGCCTTATCATGGACCTACGTCATCGCCCGTACGGCGATGTTTCCAAAAACGGCTGGGAGGCACCCAAAAACGTCGACACTTACGATCTTCCAAAATCGCCGTTTTGCAGCTTCCAAGGAACTCTTTGAAAATTAGCTACTGTAGAACCACCAAGCTTTTTGGAAGAATGCCTATTGGTGGGGCCTAGACCCGTACACCACGCCAGCGATCCGGCTTTGTGGTTCGTTTAGATGAGCAGAGATGTCACGTGCCGCAGGACGCAGCGATGCCGTTGCCATCCGGAGTGAAATTTCCACATTTCTGGGCCCCCGACTTTTCTGAAATCCTGCACACAAAGCGAATCCAACCCTTTTGAAACACCTTTTGGTGTCCGGCTGTCCCACGTTTGAGGAGGCAATTTGGGTGGCACAGCGCCCCCCATTCGGGGCACTAACTGGCTAGACTTTAGAGCGTTGGCACAGACAGGATGTGACATTTCGCACGTTAGGAGAGGGAGCTGAGGCTGGCGAGGTGGGGTCTATGTGCAAGCCGTTTCAGTACGACACCCCAAAGTCCACAAATTTAGTCCCACAAGCTGTATTTGAATCCCGGAAAACAGTTAACAGGAAGTGTAGATGCTGAAGAAAATAAAGGTCTCTTTTTTTGCGACCCCAAGGGACCGCTTGGGGCTGCCCTGGAGGTCGTGCGGAACACAAAAAGAAATAACTGGTGCTACATGCACGCCAGCCGAAAACCCATATCCTCAATCAACCCGTTATCACTAATCAGTACCAGGAACAAGGCCATATTCCCTCAGCCAAAAGGCCCAGCCGAACACGCCAGAACCATTGCATCCGTACCTCCGGCTACATCCTTCCCCCCTAACTGGCCTTTCCTGAATCCTTCCAAATATATCGGCTCCCTACAACGCTAGATCCAGACCAGCTCACCCATATCCAAACCAACCCCCCCTGTGCATGTTTAACACTTCGATCTTCGACAACGCCGCCTCCTCCCTGCTGGACAGCGGGCAGGATTTTCTAAATGTGCCCCAACCAATCGACATTACCCACCAACGACAGCCCAGCATCTTCAACAACTCCCGGTTTCGAAGAGAGCTGATTGCCCATTCTCAAGGAATGGGCGGTGTTTCCTGGGGCAGCGTGACCATCGGCCTGTGGCTCAAGGACGAGGTGATGATGTACCAAAACCACCCTTCTGCTGGCAACTCGCAGCTCCCAGGGAACCTTATTAACCCTAGAAGGGGCCTGTTCCGGATGTCTTCGGTGGCACCCTCTGCCGCCCAGAACAACGCCCTGCTTCTTCCAGGCACCCTCTCACCACCCAACGCAACGCTGTATCTCCCTACGTTGGAGGCGGACTACTGTAAGGACTACTCGTGCTGCGGCCAGCTTTTGCCCACGCTACACGACTTACTCAGACACTACGAGGAGGCCCACATCCTGGCGTCTCCTCCGCAAGAAGCCAACTCGCATCTTCTTGCGGCCCACCGTAACCGCAACAACATCAACAACATCCATAACGTCATGGAAACGGTGCTGACCACCGATGTGTTCTTGAACAACCACCACCACCAGCAGGCGGCGCAGCAGCAGCAGTCGCAGGGCTCTTTGCATCTTCCGGCCTCTCATTTCAACTTACAAAACCAGACCATTTCTCAGGGGGCTGTTGCCGACAGCATGCTGCCTTCTGGAAACGGCACCGCCCAGCCACAGCATGGAAACGCCCAGCAGAGGCACCTTCCGCCTCACCGGGTCAACCCAGCAGGCGCCGCAGACGCCGAAAACGATAGCATGTACATTGACGATCCTGCCCGTCACTTGTATGTGATGGAAAACGAGGAGTACAAGCCGTTCAAGTGTCCGGTGATTGGTTGCGAAAAAACCTACAAGAACCAGAACGGTCTCAAGTACCACCGGCTCCATGGACACCAAAACCAGACGCTCAAGGAGAACGACGATGGTACGTTTTCCATCATCGACCCAGAGTCGAACACCCCTTACCTTGACGGTGCAGGCATGGAGAAAGACAAGCCTTACCGCTGTGAGGTTTGTGGTAAGCGGTACAAGAACTTGAACGGTCTTAAGTATCACCGTGGCCACACAACACACTAGGTGGCCTCCTCTCTGCATGGTTAGACTTTATTGCATTACTACTACGGGCCCAGATTATGGTTTTCTTCGTTTAGGCGGATGGGCCTCACCCATCTCGCCCCCATTTGGTTTAGCTTGGCTGTTAATTTTTTGACCCTCATTTACTTTGGTTTATTGTTTTTGTTCCATTTGTTACATTATCATCGCTATCTGGCTCCGTCCTCCCGGGCGTTGTTCCTTCCGAGTGGACCCTCCTACCTCCCGGATACACCTGTGCACCACAACCATCATACAATCCTCATGTGCCTCGCGGCTCCATATTTCCCACCATGGATCTCAGAGACAAGATATTGGCCTTGATCGGCTCCATTGCCAGTCGCTACACGCGTGCATCCTTGTTTGTCACCCGCCAGTCGCTTTATGGTGCTTCGCTTTTCACGGCGATCATTGCCGTGCTTCTCCCGATCTCATTGGTGACATACTTGAATTTTTATAAGATGCTCGTGCCAGTGGAGCGATTCGCTGTCCCCACGTTGTTCATGAAGAGTTCAAGCGGCTTAGCATCCTCAGACATTGACCCGCTGAAGGCCTTGTCGTTTCTTCGACGCAATGCCGACTTGCCGTTCTCGGTGCGGATCAACCTTCGGGCAGTCTGTTTTGTGGAGAAGTCGTACCATTTGATCGAGTATCTCTTCAGTCTTACCCCTCAGGTGACTCGTGAGAATAGTTTTATCATCAATTGCGATCTGCGATACATTTACGTTGACAGAAACAGCTGGATTCCATACCATCTTCGGTACTGGGTGCCCCCAATCTTTGTGGACATCTTCAAGACCGTGGAAGTGGACTGGCCGTTGCTCTATAGCACTGGCAGGGATCTTGCCCAATTATTGCACGAACAGAAAAGTCATATATTGTTTAGGAACACCGACCCAATCCTCATTGATAACTCAAAGACAACCCTAGACTTTGTCATTGAGTGGGATGGAATCCGCTATTACCTCGTGAACTACTACTTCACCAGTCTTTTCGTTGGCGTGCTTATCTTCTGGGGAACCAGCTCCTTTATCTGCATGATCTCCACACTTCACTACTACAACAAGTTTAGCGATGAGGCAGAGCAGTCCCCACAGAAGCCACCAGCATCACAGAAGCAAGATTGATGACCCTCAACACCAGAGACATTGAGTCTACACCCCTATGAGCATAAAGATGTGTAACGATAATGAAATTGATTATATCTATGCAAGAGTTCCTCAGGACGCATTAAGCAACTTGAGTTCTGTAAAGCTATCAATAGGAAGAAAGGGTACGATGCGTTGGAAGTACTCGCTCTCATTAATCTCTTTCCTCTTTGGCGAGCCTTGAAGGTCTTCGTCAGACGATCTGGTCACTGTGGGCACGTAGTTGGCCTGGTCAGCCTCTATCGTGTGAAACAAGAAACGCTCAAACTCCTCAACAATCATGTTCCACTCGTTAATCGACTTACCCAAGCACTGCAAAGACGCCTCATTAGAGCACCAGGTCGATATTTTCTTGAAGAACCGGTTCTTTTCACATTCCTCCTCGTCATCATAGATATCCTCGTCTATAAGGTAATTATCTGTGCTAATGTAAAATGGGTTGTAGATATCCGAGTTGAGGAATATGGAAATGGAGGGCACCTTCACAGCCTTGGGCTCCGAGCTTGGAACAGCTTGTCCTTGCATGTAGAATTTGCTGTAAACGTCGGAGTTGTTGGCCCTTTGCATCTGAGTAAACTTGTGAGCCAAAATCTCGTTATCAACGATGATGTCGAACTTGAAAACTGGACGCACAATTTCAGGAGGTACTTTGAAGAGCTCCGGTGGCTGTGTGTGCTTAGATGAGCGAGAGGAGAATGACGAGCTGGAGGAGCCAATGAAGTCAGACATGGACGACTCTGAATCAGAAGTTGCTGATGAGTCGGTTGACAAATCATTGAGCGACGACTGATGCGAAGCCAAGCTTGGACTCGAATTCCTTGACAGAATCATAGGTGAATTTGACAAGGAAGTAAGCGATCTCGAATTGCGTTTGAGGGAGGCAAAAGATTCCTTCCTGCCCAATGGCTTGGGAGGTTGCATTCTGAGAGTAGATCCATTCTTCTCCTCCGTGGATAAGCTTTTGAAAAACTTACTCAAAGAGTTGATCAAGGATCCATTCTTGACTGGCTTGCCAAGTGAATTCTGCGTAGGGCTTCCCTTACTATTCTGCTGGGCAGGAGAGCTGGGCAAGGAAGTACAGGAGTAGATTGCCTCATCAAAGACTTCAAAAGGATGAGTCTTTCTCAAGTCACTAGTTCGGTTTGCGTTTCCTGTCAAGTAGCTTGTTGACAAGTCGTCGGCACCCAAATAGGTCTGACTTGGATTCAACGGCAAGATGCCAAACTTTCTGTTCACCATTGGACTATCAGGTGAATAGTTCAATTCCTTTGTCAAAGAGCCCTTGTGCTCACGCAATGTGCTATACATAGAATCGAGTTTCACTTTGCTTCTTCTTGTAGTTTGAATAGCCGAAGACGATTCATAGTTGTTGATGCCAATGACTCTCCAAACCAAAAGACGAAGGAAATAAGAGCGCACAATAGGGTTCCAATGCAAGAAGAACTTGACCCATACATCCGTGGAAGTCAACCAATTGGAAAAATTTACCTTAATGCTTTCACCAGGGGTTAGGAGCCAACCCTTCAAGTAGGAGACTGACTGTGGAATCTCCGTCTTGCACAACTGATCAGGGATCCTGTCCCATACGTTGAACAAGAATGCCAAGTTTCTTTGAATGATCTGGAGGTGATGTGTCTCTGTGAGCATGAGATATACGCAGCCCAACCAAAACTCCCAGTCAATGTTGCTTGTGTCAAAGACGTGGTTTGAATGCACATGCACAAGACTGAGCACTAGACCGTTTCTGTTGCAGTCGTAGATGCTAGTCGAACGTGCAATGTTCACAAACAACAAATCTATAAACCGGGAAAGGTTGTTCGCAAATGGAATGGAAGAAAAACTGATGTCTCGTGTTGTCTTGAGAATCTTTAGAATGCAAGTGTAGTTGGTATCGTTCAGTTTGAACGGATAGCTCGACAGCTGGGGCTGGGGAGCCGCAGGAGGAGGATTTGCTGCAACGGCGTTGTTCCGTGGAGGTGACTTTGGTCGGGAGCCATTTCCTGAAGAAACAGGAGTCACAGATCCCGTGGGCACCTCGGGCCTCTTCATGTTGTGGACAATTCTGTTGATGGAAAACTCAAATACCTGTGAAATGTGAGTTCCAATGATGTAGAAGCCAGGGAACACCATCGGCAGCACCTCCCTATTGCAGCCAGCCTTGGCCAAATACAAATCAGTGAGGTTAATGTAATGACGAAAGAAAGAATTGAAGATATCACTGTCGGAGCTCGACCATCTGCGGACCCAGGGTCCGCTGGGGTCCCGAATGCCCTTGACGGGGTGCTTGGGTGGGGGAATGGAGTTGATGATGCCTTGTTTGGCCTTGGTAAGGTTATCCACGCCCTTGTATGCTATAAGGTGCGCCAAATGATTGGGGAAAGCCGCTTTGGCATCTGTTATTTCCTTTGGCAGGGGGTCTTCGCAATTGGTGACTAGGCTCTGCACCAGGCTCTGCTTCACGTTGAGCAAGAACAACAAGGCGTTGCAGACGTGGGGCAAGTTGAAGAAAGCGAATGCAAAGACTTTGCCCACGAAAGCGCACATGGATATTGGCACGAGCTTCAGAGCCTGAACCCTGCGTACACAGAGATCTAGCGTTTCCGTGAGGCAGGAGGTGAAGACCGCCTGGGCCTCCAGGTCAGCTGTAGTCCACTCGCGTAGAGCCATGATGCGGGAGATGCACTCGAAGTAGGCGTTTCTGTCCAGAGCGGAGACGTGGGTGGCCAGGTTCTGAGACGCTAGCGCCAGGAGAAGCAGGCGCCACCATTTGCCAAGAATGGCGGTGGACACGGAACAGAAGCTGGCGTAGATCTTCAGCAGCTCAGGGAACGTGGCCTCGAGCGGGGGCTGCAGACGTAGAAACGGTAGCAAGATGGTTCGGAGGAGGTTGGCCTTGGTGATGTTGTTGTGCTTGGAGCTGAACTTGGACAAGGCAATCTCCAACTTCTTGTACTGTTTGAGGAGCACCTTGATGGACTTCTCGTCGTCCACGGAGCGGGGCGGCTCGTGCTTGGAGGATGTCAGGAACAGCATGGCCAGGTTGCCCGTCTGGGACTTTGTGTAGGTTGACTGGGAGGCCAAGGACGACAGCAGGCGGGCAGAGCGGAGGGACTTCCGTCGGGAGACAGAGGAGGAGCGTATTATGGGCATCTTGGCGGTTTACGGCAATGCAGTCAATTTAGCGATTGGAGTGGGATGGACAAGATGGCTCGTTGGAATGTGAGCTTCAGATAGTGGAACGAGATGGCTCCCCCTGGAATGGAAGGTTCAGGTAGCGGAGCAGCTCGCTGGATTAAAAGCCAGTTAGCAAAATTGGAGGGGCTTTGGTTGTGTTCAAGGGAGCAGGTTCACTTGTCTGCGGTGCTTATCGTGATGGCGTGTTTACCAAGTGAGACACGGTGAAAAGCAAGGAAACAACACGTCTGGAGCAGACGGGCGGCAAGGATCACAAGGAGTAGTAGCAGGGTGTAAGCTTGCAGAGACGCCGGGGCTCCTTGAAGGCAAAAAGCGGGTGTTGACGACTGGAAAGGGTGTTGTTGACGTTTCGAGAAAATGCTGGGGTGGGATTCTGCTTTCTGTGTTTGTTTTGTGTGGGACGTGGCCTCAGGGGCCTGGAGAAGGGGCCTTTTTAAAAGAAGAAAAAACAAGCACTAGTGGGCCAGCATAAGCGAGGGAAGCTGGAAGCAGGGTATATAAGGCGGTACAAGTTGCGGTTAAGAAAAGACAGCCAAGAAGCAAGAGGTGCCAAAAAAGTGCGTCTGCGGCTCCCAAGCAACAGCGGTCAGGGTGCCCCGGTAAAATTAGAAAACAAAAAAAAAAAAAGTGAAAATCACACATAATAATAGGATTATTGCAAACAAATTATTAATCCTTCTAATCCAGCTACTCCTTTTTGTCGGCGTGGGCTACTGCAGCCCGGTGTGGCTGGTGCGAGATTGTCCGGATTTGCAGCAACCAGTGCCTATTGGATAAGGGGTGCTACAGGCTTCCCTGCGTTGCTTTGTCTTACCCTGGAATGTCATGAATAGGCGATCGAAGGGCGTTTTCATTATTGGAGTTTTTAGGGTATTCGGCAAGCGGATTATTTTGGACTCTACACAGCCTGTATTATTATGGTCCGTCTTGAGCGAAGCGACGTCACCTGTCATGTGGTCCTGCGATGGGCAGTGAAAAGTTAATGCAGCAGGATACGGCAAGGCAATACCCTGGTTAGTTCAATTTTTTGCACTCTTCGTTTTTTGACACTCCGTTTTTTGGACACTCCGTTTTTTGGACACTTTAATTTTTTAGTGTCGTTGCGCTGGCGGCCCGATTGGACCGTTTCGGACGGTTTTTCGTGTCCTCGTTGCTTCAGCGGTAATCTTTCATTTGTTGCTCTTCTGGAAAAACTCTTTCTGCATTCGTAATCTTGAGACTTAGTCCCTGGCCGAACCGGACCCACCGCAACCAGGCGAGCCAGTAATTCAAAATTATTTGTGGCGTTATTAAAATAGGCTGTTGGCGGTTGGGCGTTGTTGGACGGATTGGCTGCTTCGCCGAAGTGCCCACTTTTCCGAAAATAGCACATTCCGGGGCCTCGTCTAACCACCCAGGGGTGTTCCGAAATTCCTTCTTGTACTTCTTCTTGACGTTTTCTTCAAGTTTTCTGTTTGCTTTTACTTTTCTTTTGCTTTTTCATTTCATCTCCTCTGCCTGGCTCACCCCTTGGCCGTGGCGCCAAATCCACGCTGTCTTGCTGCTGCATCGGGGCTTCCGGCTCCTTTTTGAGACACACATCGTCCTAATGTGGCCCAATTACACAAACGCAGACGCTTCAAGAAAAGCTTGATTTTGCCGGTGAAGGCTGCTTTTGCTGTGGAACGAAATGGCTGCAAACCAGGGCTGCGAGCTTCAGGGCTCACCACGGTCAAGAAAATCGACAAGAAAAACCTGTTTCTTAGATTGTCGAAGACGCTCTGGTCGGTTTTGGGCGTCTGCCGCACTGCTTGTTGCTGTCGATGAATCCACGTTTATCGATGTAGTCAGAGCAATTTAGCCGCTGGTATGTAGGGCTGAACCGGACCAGCCAGTGGCCAGGTGGCCGTGGAGGAAACAAAGAGCGAGGAATTTGGACAATTCATATAAAGTTTTTGGAAAACCGTATTTGCAAAAACTGAAGGGATGCCCTTTCCACTAGCTGAACCTACCAGCTCCACCAGGTACGACAATGCGGGAAGATAAGCAACAATGGATTACAACAATAGCACACCCTGCGGGATCCCGGACTGGGATCGTGATACAAAGTCCGATTTCTCTTTTTCCGACTTGCTTCTTATCAGCAATCCTCCGTTCCATTTTATCGCATACCTCAACAATGTGGTATCCTGGGCCTTACCCAAACGGGCTCCATTCTGGAAAGATATGGAAATGGGCATTTTCTTGACTGTGCCTTTTCTTGGCCATTATGAACCTGGGGAACCAGCGTCCGGGGAACAAAGTAGTGGAGTTGAGCAAGATAATGAAAAGATGAAGGTGATTGAATACTCGGAATTCGGATGGTTCTAGGGCCCCAAAAGCAGAAGCAACTCCATTGATTTAGAGGTTGTACATGTAGGAGAATTGGCTCAGTCAGGGGCCATTGTAGCATAGGGAGGCTCCTATTATTCATGTCCGGGCGCTGACATCACGGTGTTTATTGTTAATGTTTGAATTGGGGCCTTGTTTGAAATGTGATTCGTGCAGCACAATCAAAAGACAGGGTAGGTACCTTTTGGGTTGCAATATGTGTTTTAAAGGCATACTTCAAGCTGGGGTTC
The DNA here is from genome assembly GCA_026585945.1 of Candidozyma vulturna. Classification (NCBI taxonomy): domain Eukaryota; kingdom Fungi; phylum Ascomycota; class Pichiomycetes; order Serinales; family Metschnikowiaceae; genus Candidozyma; species Candidozyma vulturna. The sequence continues at coordinate 1,203,624 of CM048832.1, read as the reverse complement.
AGGCTTGATGAGAAAAGCATTATTTAGTACAGAAATGAGACCAAAGCCAATTTAAGCTGATGCTATTGATCCCCATAAAACCAATCGATTCGGGATGTTTTCACTCGATCGCAAATCAACCACACTGGTGGTTTGCAACCATTTCTTATCGGTGAGGCTGCGAATGGTCCCCACGGCTATTACACAAAACAGGCCTAATAACCCAACTTTCATAGATTGCATAATATCCTTTGAGATTTACCAAAATACACCCCACCACCAAATCGCCCGTAATCGGCCAAATACGATAAGTCAACTCTGTCCACACCCGTGCACCACAACTACTCACAAGATCAATCACTCGAGTATCAATAACCACTCCAATCAAAACTTTCAATCATGGACATCACGCCGTACGAAACCACACGGTCTCGTTCTCGATCCCGATCCAGAACGAGGAACTCGACCGCCAATTCTCGTTCAACCTCCGCCACTAGAAGACCCAGTTTGGGGTCACGGAAATCGCTCTCTTCCTCCTCCTTGAACAGCCTTACCTTAACTCAACAGCATTTCGACAATGGCGGGGAAATGACCATTCCGTCTGTGCTGGTCACACTAGATAACACGTTGCCGTACGATTTCTTCAAGCAGGAGCTTATAGCGCTTATTAGAGCCCTTAGAATCAGCAAATGGCATAAGAAGTGGTTGACGGTGAACAACGTGGTGGTGACTCGTATATCCGGTGCATTGACGAACAGCATTTACAAAGTGGAGCTCAAGGACCCGGCCTTCACCGCTCCTTCTTTGTTGTTACGTGTCTATGGTAAAAACGTGGACTCCATTATCGACAGAGACTACGAGCTCAGCATTTTGGTCAAGCTCTCCCCCAAGAAAATTGGCCCAAAACTTTTGGGTATCTTCACTAATGGCCGTTTCGAGCAGTTTTTGGAGGGCTTTGTCACAATGACCAAGGAGGACGTCAGAAGCCCCGTGATCTCCCTGATGATTGGGCGTAGAATGAAGGATTTGCATTACAAGATCGATTTGGACGATAGAGACAAGGCGTTGAGCGTCCCGAATGCATGGCACCAGATCCAGAAATGGCTTGATGTGTTTGAAAAAACCTTTTTGCCGATGTACACCCCCGAGGAAATCAACGATATCGTCCTCTTGCCATGGCCCAAGTTCAAGGAGTTGGTATTCAAGTACAGAGACTGGCTCTTTTCTAAGTATGACTCGGAAAAATTCTCTGAGAATTACAAGTTCTGTCACAACGACACTCAGTACGGCAACTTGCTCTTGAGAAACACTTTTGATCCCGAGCAGGTGATGCAACATCCCTCTGACAGTGCCATCATGAACACAAACACCAAGAGAGACAACGATTTGGCCGTCATCGACTTCGAGTATTCAGGCGCCAATTTCCCAGCCTACGACATTGCTGACCACTTTGCCGAGTGGATGTCTGACTACACTGACGTCAAGCAGCCACACTTTATTCATGAAGAGGCATACCCCAAACAGGCTGAGCAGCTTAACTTGCTCAAGTCGTACACTGAGTACGATTTCCGCATTCCCACCTCCAACTTGAAGACCAAAACGAAGCCATCGGTCAACGAAAGTGATGTGACGTTGATGCAAGAGTACGAGGTTAAGAAACTTTACAACGAGGTTGTATTCTGGCGTTCCACTGTTCAATTCTTCTGGTCTATTTGGGGCCTCCTCCAGAACGGTCCACCAAAGAAGTCGGACGTCGGCTTGTTGGGCTTCAACTCCGAGGAGAAAGGTGTTAACTCTACTTTCAAGATCACTACCGGAATGGACGCCTTGTCTGTGGACGACTCGGCAATCGTCGAGGAGGATGGTGTTATTGCCTCGAATGACGACGACTTCGACTACCTCAAGTACTCACAACAAAAAGCCGCGTTGATTGTGGGAGACATGATTTCGTTTGGACTCTTGAGCATCAATGATATTCGCTCCGAGCACCACAACCTCATCAAGTTCCTTGATACCCGTACTTTTGATATCTAGGTCACCGGATGGCCCGACGATCAATCAAAACGCAGACTGGCACTATTGGCGTACCACAACGTCTCCACAAGCACGAAATGCCCGCAACTTCTTAGAACATGCCCTTATAGACTATGCCCTAGAGAACATGCGCTGGACTGCCTAGCTTGGACAGCCATCGGCGACCCAGTATGCTTCGACACCGCAATTGAAACCCACCAATACAGTCATTAAAAAGAGGCAAGATTTTCGAAGGCAATCATTTGGCCTATATTATCTCCTTTCCTTCTTTGTAGAATGTGTCTATCACCCAGTGTGCATCCAGGTCTCCAACTCCATGTGCGAAAAGTTGGAGGTCAAGATATAAGCGTACTCATGCTTTCGTACAGAACAGCAGGCTACAACGGCTACGGGGTCCGGTATTCGCCCTTTTTCGACAATAAGCTTGCAGTAGCCACCGCGGCTAATTATGGATTGGTCGGAAACGGCAAGCTTTTCATTCTTTCCATAGATGGCCAAGGTCAGATCCACAACGAGATCGGATGGGAAACTCAAGATGGACTTTTCGACGTGGCCTGGAGTGAGGTTCATGAGAATCAGCTTGCCACGGCACTGGGAGACGGACTGGTGAAGATTTTTGACTTGAAGGTGCCTCAGTTCCCGGTGATGAACTACAAAGAGCACCAGAGGGAGGTCTTCTCGGTGAATTGGAACTTGGTGGACAAATCTAGCTTTGTGACGTCGTCGTGGGACGGCTCCATCAAGGTATGGCAGCCCCTGCGGCAGCAATCCATGCTTACGTTAAATCCGAAGGTGGATCAGAGCACCAAGGTGAACCAACAGGCACCTCCAACCAGCCACAACCAAAAGGCCAATTTTAACACAACCCAGTGTGTTTACAACGCCAACTTCTCGCCACACTCGCCGCTGACAATCATCAGTTGCAATGGCCTGTCGCACGTGCAAATCTGGGATATCAGAGCCCCCCAGCCGCTTCAGCTTGATTACATTGCTCACGGAGGACTCGAGGCTCTATCGTGCGATTGGAACAAATATAAGCCGAATGTGGTGGCGTCAGCAGGTACCGATAAGGCCATCAGAATATGGGACCTTCGAATGATTGCCAAACTCGATAACCCAGTTCCTGGACAGCCGCTGCCAGCATATCATTTGCGTGGTCCAACGCCGCTCAACGAATTGTTGGGCCACGAATTTGCCGTCCGGAAGGTGGTTTGGTCGCCTCACCTGGGACAAGAGCTTTTGCTGACGTCGTACGACATGACATCGAGAGTGTGGGTCGATCAGCTGGACGATAGAGCGAGATTTTTAAGTAACGGAGGCTCTGGATGCAAGGGAGTGATGCGCCAGCATAGGGAGTTTATCGTGGGCTGTGATTACAGTCTCTGGGGTGAGCCTGGCTGGTGTGCCACCACAGGCTGGGACGAGATGGTGTATGTTTGGGATACCAAGCGCGTGCCACCGAGGTAGAGAAGAAACTGAGATTTTGGAAGTGTTGTGCTGACTCAATTGAGCTACTTGGTGGATTTCTGAAGACCAGCCGTACTTGGTTCCTAGATGACTGGTGCAAACGCGCTATGCCATTGTCTGGCGACTAAGGCACCACAAGATTACTTGATGGGGTACTGGAGATTCGATTCTGCTCTCTTCTGTCTCTAGAGATGAGGAGTGCCTTTTGCATTGTTCATCGTGAACTGCAATCACCATTTCCGGCGGTACTTCTTGAGCCTGCAAAATTGGAATCTAGGACACTGGGGGCAAATCGCTAACGATATTCTTTTAAAGGCTGGGGAATTCACATTGCTTATCTAATCTTCGCCAAGATTACCGACACGAGATAGACAAACATTACATCACCTCACATACGGTGATGACCCGGAAGGACGATTAGGGCATCCGAAAGTTAAACTTTGAGCGCTCCGCCTTTGGTCTCGCCACCAGAAGCCTTAACCCAGAACTCCCTTCCCATTACGCAATGCTACTCATTTGTTTATGACGGGAGCATCTACATCTTCCTCAATGTAGGCTCTCACCGTATCGGTGAATCAAAGTGATCTGCGATCGTCCTCCCCACTTGATCTTATCGCACGCTTTGATATTTTTTTCAGCAAGTGAAGACTTTTGCTTCATATGGACGTAATTACCCCGTTTACTTGCCCGAAACCCTACTTGCACCCCTCATTCATATCCCCATCAAATATCAACAGACACAAATAAAAACAAAACTCCACCGAAGCTCGGGATACCCCTGCATGACGAGGCAATGTTTTTTTGCGTGTTCTCTCGCTGCTGTCACTTGTACTTATTGCTAACTAAAAGTGTGTTTGCTGAAGCCAGGGACAACGGCTGCATGGGCTGCACATGATTAGAGGTCTTTACCAGAAGAGGTAGACTGCGTCCTGTGCTGTGTTGTGCTATTGCCCAAAGAGGCAAGCTAATACCCCAAGCCTGCAGCACACTGCGTCCGTGTTTACCTTTTAACCGTTGCAGCCATTCTTGCTCAGAGCTCTTTGCATCCTCCTATATAGCCAACCGTTTTTCTCTATCATATTCACAAACCATGGATTCGAATCTCGTTATTCTCTCCTTGGAGTACTCCTACTTGCTCAACCCACTGGCTGGGTTGTTCGAGTCCGACTCTGGTCTCTGGCAGAGTCTGGCCACTTACCTGCCTACTTTGATCCACCTGGCTGGTCACTTCAGAGTTTTGGATAACATGAAGCCATTAAGGGAAACCGTGAGGAAATTGAATCACAACGGCATGGGCGAGGCGAACCATGTCAAGTTGGTAGAGCCTCAGTTGAACAACCAACTCATCACTATCCTGATAAACGGTCTGGAAACCTTCATTAACATTTCGAGAATTGAGCTCTTACGTGCCTACCACCGCGTCGACGCTAAGAAAATCGTGCTCTCGGAGGCTGATTTCGCCAATATAGGCCCAGAGTTTGTTCTGAGGCTAGAAGCTATAGCCTCAAGGTGTCAGGTTGAACTCATGGTCACCGACAAGAACATTGATTTCAAGAGCACACAGATGGCGCCAGGACCGTTTGGGCTATATATCGCCGGTCCCACGGAAAACTTGTCTGTGGCTGAAACCGAGTGTCGGATTCTCGTGGATGCTCTTTTACACGGCTGCAAAGTACACCAGATCAACATTCCCTTATCGCTTCTTCCAGGCATCGGAGGAGTGAATTTGGCCAATTTTGCCGAAATCGCCCGTCAGCTGAACGTCAACATCTACCTTCCTTCGCTCATGCCACACAGCTTCAATTGCGAGCTCGTGGAGACCAGTGAAAGCAGCATATGGATCACCGCAAAGAGAGTTCCTGAGCTTCTTTTAGCAAAACGTATCCTTCTGGATTTGGTGGCAACGGTGGACTGCAGAATCAACCTGGCTGCAAACTTGTACTTGCATGAGATCGAGATCGCCAAGGATAAGCTAGATATCATCACGCTTTATGCACAGAGAGACGTTCTGAGCATTATGTTTTTGCACGGCACATTTGTTCAGATTCCCAGCTTAGGCGAGGCAAAGAACAACAAGATCATTGTTCAAGGCCACAGCACGGAGGCGGTCTCCAAAACCGTGCAAGACATCTCCAACTTGAGCTGCAACTACTACAGCTTGGACATCAAGTTTCCAGAAGGATCGAGATCCCCTGATTTCGAATACTACTTGATCAACCTCATCAATGTCCGCAAAACGTGCATTCTCACCTACAACTGCAACGGTATGAACATTGTGGGAGTCAAGGACGAAGTCAGACTGCTTCTAAAGGACTTGATAGCAGGACTCCAGAATACCTCTCTTTTTACCGATCCCGGCGATGGATCAAGCCAATTCCGCTTCTCTGTCAGCATGGAGCTTCGAAACGAACATAGGGAGTTCCTCAGCGGCAAGAAAAACGGCAAGATCATTAAAATCCTCAATCAGCTCAATCACATGCCACAAATCCGTTTCAGGCACTTGAACGAGTACAATTTCTTGATCTCCTCCACCATCTCGGTATCCGCTGGAGTCAAGAACAAGCAGATGTCGTCAGTGTTTGATATTCTTCTGAGGAGCGTCAGCCTCATTGAAATGGAGCTCCCTGCTGAAATGCAGTTCAATATTCCTGAAGTTTTCCACAAGAGCATCATCGGCAACGGCGGTTCCATCATCCAGCTGATCATGAAGAAGTACAATGTGTTCATCAAGTTTTCCAGTCTGAAGAGAGCACCTGAAAAAACCACCGACGATAGAATTCTCTATTCCTTCAGAAGAGACAACAATGTGCTCATCAAGTGCCCCATGAAGAACCTGAAGAACATCCTCTTTGTCAAGTATGAAATCGACCAGTTGGTTGCCCAGTGCTGTCTGAACACGTTGGCCCAGCTGAGAGGAATGGCTACCATCTACAACAGCGTTGGATTTAGGCTTCTCAAAAGTCACTACCTAATGCTTATCAGGAAACAGGGCCAGGATCTCAGATTCGTTAACGACCTCGAAACTGACTTCAGCACCTACATTGACTTCCCCACCTCGCTAGAAACGTTCAAGGGCGAGAGCTCTCACCTTTTGGCTATCAAAGGAAACGACAACAGGCCTCACTCTTGTGCACTTAAATTGGCCTCCATGCTTCCTGAAACATGGGAGTTTCAAGTCACCTTCTGTCCCGGCAAGTTTGACGGAACGTTCAGCGAAAGCAATGAGGAATTCAGAGAGAAAGTTGTCATTCCGTTCAGGCTTCTTTTGGATGTGGAGCTTGCGTGGAACAGAAACCCCGTGGATTCTGAAACCCAGGAACCGCTTCCGTATCACCAGGTTTTCCTCAGCTCCTACAACGAGGCCAATGCCCAAAAAGCCATTCACGACTTGACAATATACCTCAGAGAACAGCGTTTCCTTATTTTGGACAAGCAGGCCATGAACTTTGATCCTATCGTCCCAGCCTTGATGCTCCCACCTACCCCATCAGCTTCGCCATTGCGTTCTCCTGTTAGATCCCCCACCAGATCCCCCACCAGATCACCAGAACGCTACTCAGACATGTCGATGGACTACGCCAGGTCCCCCACAAGATCCCCCACGAGGTCTCCTACCAGACAGCCCATGAGCAACAGTGGATCCCCCAAAAGATCCCCCAACCGGCCCCAGGCTCTCCGAACCATCACCAACCAGCCGGTCAACTCCATGAAAAAGATACCCAGCTTGGTGGCTCCTTTGGCCCCCAACTTCCACAATGTGCCCAGCCAGTGGTGACGATGATGCACTGTATAGCAATTTACGAAGTATTGAGAGAGGTGTAGGACTAGTCGTAATGAAAGCACTTGAGAAAAATGGTTAATAATTCGAAGGTCTGTAATTATTGAGCAAACTCTTTGAAAACGACAGAAGCAGCTCTTCCATCTAGGTAAGTTTCAAGTCTGATAAAATACGTGCTTCTGGAAAACGAATATTTTGCCGTTGATGCCCTTATGAGCCAGTTTAAAAAAAGTGAAAGAAGAAGAGAAGAACGGAAAGACACGAAACATCTCAAAAAGCTCCTCTTATGATGTCAACTGAGAAAGGTGTGCAATGACATGTGCACCTTTACCAAAGCAAGACATTCAAATTTACCTTCCCATTGAGACAAGTAAAGTTGTTGGACCAATAGCATCTTTTCCCAAAAATAAACAAGCCTTGCACGGCGACTTCGATGATGCCTAGAGCCGCAGAGGACCGAGGAAGATCAACACAAGAGCCTTAACAATTCCGTGAATTTTTTTCAATCTCAATTCTGTTCAGTTCACCACCTTCGCCGGATGTAAACAGGCTCGGATCCCGGAGAACTCTCCCCAAATCCGAAATCTTCTCCACTCCGCAACCACTCTTTGGGCTCCAAAACGCAACGACAAAATCCGAACGGTATGCATCGTGACGCACACTTGGTGCATCACCTTAAGCTTCTTGGCCCATCAACTCAGGAATTCCTCGGCAGTGGAGGAATTGATGAAGCGATTGGAGAGACACGAATCCACTTTCGGATCAGCAAATACGAAGGGTAGAAAACTGTAAAAATTTGGGGTGCTGCAAAATTGGTGGATCTGGGTGAGATCCTTCCGTTGAGCTCACTGCGCTTGATGGACCACGGCCAAATCTTTCAAACTCCTCCAAATTCTAGACCACCTCCAAACCTCTTCAAAATAATCTTAAAGACAATCACAAAAACAACCACAGTGCAACCAAATTCAAGTCCAGATAAGGTTCCTCGGCTCCAGTCTGCGCATTTAGCACACCCTACATGTCAGCTAACGGCATACCCGATGAGGATACCGCCTAGTCCCGAGCCCCCAAAGTCACTGGATCAGGAGCAAACACACCCTTAGTGTCTCGGTTATCTTCCGAATGAGGGCATTATGTTTAGTTTAGACGAACAATCGCCGGTCTTTGTCTCGGGCTTTTCCTCATCCGGAAGTGATTCGCAGCCATCGCAGGACTAAATTGGCTAACTCCTGAGGCTACCAGAGCCGCTGTTCCTCGAGGTAGCGAAAGAGAAAGCCTAAAGGGAATAAAAAGAAAGATGGAATCCACGTTTTCCTAAACAGTATGAAAGAATTTTGCTCAAAGTCGCTAGAACGCAGCGCAGCCTGCCCCACGAATTAGTCTAGCGCCTTGCCCAACATTCGCTGTCGCGCCGCTGTCGCAGAGCGGACTGGCGCCGGATTGTTGGCACCGAGCCTCCCAGCGAGAACAGGCCACCACGACGGGGCCCATGCCAAAAGGATAAAAGTAGAAAAGTTTAAAAATACTCTGGAAATCCGCCGCCTTTTATACTTTTTGTTTTTTTCCCCTCAAAACGCACCAGCCCGGCACCAATCTGCACCGTCTTGCAGCCGTTGTGCTCGGAGGAAAGCCTCGCCAGATTCCTCGCTCGCTTCGCTCGGAGTGCTTATAACCTACAGCTCCTGCTCTTCCACCACCCATGCATTTTTCATTTGGTCTTCCACACCTGGAGATTTTCCGCTGGCTGGCGCCTTCGGGACCACCTTCTTCGCCTTTTGAAAACCCCCTTTTATCTGCCGTCTTCGATGCCTCCATGAAGGTGCTGATGCCGCTAACCATCGCCGTGGTGTACTTCTCTGCGGTGCACTTTGTCAACCCAATTGTCATTGACAGACATAAGAAAAAAGCACACTTGGCGGATGAGAAGCTCAACGAGTCGCAGACCAAGAGATTGAGGCCGGCTCCGACGAAAATCGCCCAGACGGGGCTCTTCAAGGTGCTCGTTTTCCTCCACAACGTCTTTCTCTGTATCTACTCGGTCTGGACGTTTGTGGGCATGCTCAGATGCTTCGGCAGAACCGTGGCGTCCATGTCGCTCAAGTACAACTCGTCCCACTCGCTTTCCAATTTCGTTTACGCCGTTTGTGACGTGGAAAACGGCGTCTTCAAGCAGGACTCCCTCACCAAGAACCTCACCATCTACGGCTGGTGGTTTTACATGCTGAAGTTCTACGAGGTTTTGGACACCGTGGTAATTCTCTTGAAAGGACGCCCTTCGTCGCTTTTGCAGAGCTACCACCACGCCGGCGCCATGATGTGCATGTGGAGTGGAATCCGTTACCGCTCTCCTCCAATCTGGATTTTCGTGGTCTTCAACTCCTTCATCCACTCGTTGATGTACTTCTACTTCTCCGTGTGTTGCTTGAAGATCAGAGTGCCTGTGATTGTCAAGAGGGTGCTCACGTCGCTTCAGATTTCTCAGTTTGTGGTGGGCGGCTCTTTGGCTGTTTTCCACGCTTTTGTCTGGTACTGGGACCAGCAAAGCAACTCCTACAGCAACTGCATCGAGCTGGCCGAGCAGGCGTTGCCTCTTATGATCAACGTGGCTTACTTGACTCCGTTGACCATGTTGTTTGCCGCTTTCTATATCGAGAGCTACATCAAGGGCGGCAAGAAGTAGCGGGCGAATGGATGTAAATAAGAACAGAATAATTGGATGAAGGGTTGGCTGTAGATTGGGAGGGGGCCATTAAAACGGAGCCGGGTTTTGAAGAGTCTTGAATGAAGGCTGGAATATGTGATTCGTTTCATTTGCATTAAATCGGCCTCTGACTTTTTTGCGATTATGCATAGTGACAGAAATAGTCTTTCAAGATGATTCTTTTGTGAGTGGAACATCCACTTTGTGGAAGTTTGAACCGAGTCATAGATAACGAAATCCGGGGTAATGGGGTGCAACCTCCCACTGAAACAACAGCTTGAGAGAAAAAAAAGCTTGAAAACAAGTCATCCCATAGCGACACGGTATTGAACAGACTTCCTAAAAACCACGATTCTGTTGATGTCAGTCAAATCCACAGCTTCATCTTCTTATCTGTTGGTTGCGGCGTTCTCGGGACCTCGGAGTTTCAGATAGCGACCTGAGCCCCCAATCTCCATAACCAGCTTTCGCAAATATCAAAATATCTCATTTTCAAATAAAAACGCTTTCCCGACCACAGTCACCAAAACCGCCGCCTTCACCCTTTTGTAGTTACGTGCTGGCTGCGAAAGCTTATTGTATGACGTCAAGCCAACGGGGAACAAAGAACCGGACAAGCAACTCCACATCAAGACAACAGGAATACACCAAAAATGCCATAAAAAGCTCGAAATCGCTCGAAACACCCACAAAACCAAGATCCACCCCTCAGGGGACTCACGCGTAGGACCCTGGAATGTCTGACGTCATAGCCCGAAACACCCAATTTTGAAAAACAGCCTCGAGAGTCCAGTGCTTCGGACTAAGGAAAACTCATTTTTGACCAACCACGAACATGCTATGCCGCGGTTGCAAATGTCTCAGAAGTGTTGGAGGTGTCCCACTTGCAGCAAGCAAAATACGGCATCGTGCATGGTGCCGACCCGAGTGCAAACCGGGTTACAATGCCAGTGTGGATTTTTTTTTCTGTTTCATTATTACGGCGGTTGTCTCAGATTTAAACAGTAGGACAGGGAACACGCCGCCGAATCTCGGAACAATGGTGGTTTCGTAAATTGCGAGTTGCAGCCTACGATAAGATAACAGTGGATAAGAGGCAGGCTGAAGGTTAGGACGCAAAGACTAGCAGGCGTAAAAGCCTAATCTGTTTTGTACGACTTGACACTTCCAAGTCGGAATTTTGCGTAGGAAACACCCGTTTTCCCTGGGGGTAAGGAGCATTGTTATTGGTCCTTGGCTCGCTTCAGTAGGCCATTCGGCAGGGTCCACCAGACCAGGACGAAGTGTCGCAATTGAGTCAATTTTGTCGAAAGCAAATCGAAGTTTGAAATTCCGGACAATTTTCTTCTCTCAAAACATCTCTCAAAAATCTCCAAAACAGTTCTCCAAGGTATGGTGCTGGTGGTGATCAACGGACTGTACCAAGTCTCAATATCTATTCTCACTTGCCAACTACTTCTAATGCCAACATGAGCAGGTACCAAAGGATCGATTCTGTGCCGGACTCCGGCCAGGCCTCTGACGAAGAAACCGGGCCTCCTGGAAGACCTTCTCCTTTACATTCCGTGCTTTACACCGCCCCAGGCGAAAAACAGCCCCTCCAGCCTTTAGGCCACTTGGACTCCCTAGACCAGTCCTACGAGAAACCGGGCCACGAACACGTGAGCGACCTGCTTACCTCCCGTTCCTCCGTGGATTCTGGTAACGATCCCGTGATGTTGGGTTCTCTGGATACGCTGCTGCTGAAGGACGGAAGGGGGGACCCTGACGACTTTGCCGAATGGGAAACCATAGACACTGCTACGGAGCATGACGGACTCAGGCGCCGGGGTGCCTCGGAACCGGGTGTCCACATGGACAACTATGGCAATTCGTACGATCACGTTGATTTCGACGCCAGAAGGTACACCAGGAAGCTCAGGTTCAAGGGTAAGAAGTTGGTGTACTTTACTTCTGCGTTCGTGTCGCTTTTCGTGTCTTTGTTCGGCTACGAGCAGGGTGTCTGTCTGGGCATCTTGACATTCGTCACGTTCAAAAGGTACTTCAACTATCCTACGGCGACGGAGATCGGCTTGGTCATTTCCATTTTGGAGATTGGCGCCATGATCTCGTCGCTTTTGGTGTCCAAGATCTCGGACTCCATCGGCCGCAAGCGGACCATCTTGCTTGGCACGGTCATATTTATGTTTGGTGGTTGTCTTCAATCTTTTGCAACCAACCTTTGGATCTTCGGCGTGGGCCGTGTTTTCAGTGGTTTCGGCGTGGGTATTCTCTCCACCATGGTGCCGCTGTACCAGTGTGAGATCTCGCCGTCCGAGGAGCGTGGTAAATTGGTCTGTGGCGAATTCACCGGAAACATCGCTGGCTACTGCTTGAGTGTGTGGGTCGACTACGCCTGCTACTTTATCCAGGACATTGGCGATGCTAGAGAGAACCCAAATACTCTCGCAGCCAACGTGTCATGGCGGTTGCCCCTTTTCATTCAGGTCCTCTTGGCCATTGTGTTGTTTATTGGTGGCTTCTTCGTCGTCGAGAGTCCTAGATGGCTACTTGACGTCGACATGGACCAGCGAGGCTTCCATGTTCTTTGTCTTCTCTTCCATGACGACCCAGATCCCCTTAAAGCAGAACACGAGTTTTTCTTGATCAAAAACAGTATTTTGGAGGAGCGTATCAAGATCCCCAAAAAGAGCGGTCATGGAGACATATGTTCCGTACCTACCGTCTCCGTATATTCATTGCCTGTTCGGCGTTGGCCTTTGCCCAATTCAACGGCATCAACATCATTTCGTATTACGCCCCCATGGTCTTCACCGAAGCTGGCTTCAAGGATTCCATGGCGCTACTCATGACGGGTGTCAATGGTACGGTCTACTTGCTCAGTACCATCCCACCGTGGTTCTTGGTGGACCATTGGGGAAGAAAACCCATTTTGGTTAGTGGTGGTGCTTCTATGGGAATCTGTCTTAGTTTGATTGCGTTTGTCATGTGGCTCGATGTCGGAGCCACGCCGCTGCTTGTGGCTATTTTGGTGGTCGTCTACAATGCTTCGTTTGGTTACTCTTGGGGTCCCATTGGTTTCCTTATTCCGCCCGAGGTGTATCCTTTGGCAGTGAGATCAAAGGGTGTATCGCTCTCTACGGCTACTAATTGGCTTGCAAACTACATTGTGGGTCAGCTCACGCCGATTTTCCAAGAAACCATCGGATGGGCCATGTACATTTTCCCCGCCACAAGCTGTGTGCTTTCCATTGCTACCGTGATGTACTTCTACCCCGAGACAAAAGGTGTGGAGTTGGAGAACATTGATCAGTTGTTCGACGAGTATTACGGAACTTCCACCGCTGGATATGCGCAGGTTGGGGATGCCACTGCCATGGAGCTTGACGAATTTGACTACGAGCTTGGGGTAGCAAAGCCCGGGCCTGATGAGCCCAAGCTGAAAAACGAGCTGCTGCGCTTATCAGGAGAAAGCTAGGAGGGGCCTCGAGCGCCCCAGAGCGGCATGATCCACCGCAAGCGAGGTGGACAAGAATAGACGCCGTACGTCGATAAACGGTACAACGGCAGCGGCTCGCGGCAGGAGTCGAAAATTATTCAGGTAAGTAGATTTCGATACAAGTTTTTTATTTCGCCGGGCGCTGGCCCGGGTAGGTTTTGTGTTGGGTTTGAGATTTTTACTGGTTTGCAGCTTTGACGCATAAGCCAGGGTTTGTGCGAGTCTAGGTGGTCGGGATGTGGCTCTGGTGCGTCTGGGTGCAAAGAGGCTATTTTGGGAGCAAGCGTTGGGGGTTGAGCAGGAAGAAGATTTCAGTGAACGCCGAACGGAAAAATAAAAAGAAAGAAGAAAATGTGGAACAACGGCAATAAAAGTCCATTATGTGTCTACTGGAACTTCCCTTTATGCTTCCTTTTCTTTTTCTATCTAGGATGATGCCCCGACGTGCGGCACCGCAAACGACGTCCCTCCAGTTTACCGCGCTGCGCCAATTGCTGGGCCCAAAGTATAAAACCCTCGAGGCGCCGACTATATTTGACAGCTTTCACCCGAACTTCAGAAACTCAAAAACAGTACCAGCCTATTCAAGTGGAATGCTCGCCGTGGCCAGCTCCCTGTCGCTTATCAGCGACTTTTCCGACGACTCCTTCGATAGCATCTTTGACCGTCGTGACCTGGTTTCCAGCATCGACACCGCTTTCTCAGACATCAGTGCTCAGTGCGCCTGTCAGCCAGTGTTGACGGCAGCCACGGCACTGGCCAAAAAATCACCAGTGCGGGATCCGCGGGCGGAACTTCTGTACATATTGGCGGCCGCCGAGGATCTTGAAAAACAGGAGAAGGAGCGGGTGAAGGAAGAGAAGGTCGAAGAGAAGGAGGCTGTTCCAGAACAGGAATTGCAGACGTTTTCTGCCAGCAAACCGCAGACCCCAACCGAATCTCACAAACCCAAATTTCGCAGCCGTGAGACCCGCGCCAACTCGAGGTTCCTACGGCTCTATGCCCACGACACTGCCGCTCGTGCCCACGGCAGACTTCCTATGCTCAACTCGCCCGAGGAGCTTGCGCTTCTTCGAAGAATCCCAGCACTCCGTCGTTTTGACAAAAACCACGATTTGGCCAGGATCTCGGCGCTTTCGTGTAAGAAGCTCTGGGACGCCGTGGTGTTGCCTCCTCGGGCTGACCCGCTTCCCAAGTCTACAGTGGACAGCTACGCGTACTTGCGTGTGGAAGCAAAAGGCGGGTTGGTGATTGAGCGTGGAAGAAACGGTAGTAAAGTGGTGCCCTGGGCTCCCCACAGAAAATGGGTTCCTCCTGCTGGTCAGATGGGCACCGGACAGTATACCGTGAAGGGCTGGGTTCCCTCGAGGCTTGTATCCAAGGAGTAATCAAGCCGTGAATTGAGAGTTTTCACTGCAAATTTGTCTCCGGTGGCTGCGAATGCGAAACATGCATGTTGCGCCGGAGCTCGAACATTGACAGTTTAGTGCGGCGCTTGTCTCACATCAGTGATACCCTTGAGCGTGAGAGCGTTTGCTTTAAATTTGATAAAACTAGACTCTGGGCCAGCTCCAGAGATGTGATTGCATTTACCGAGCGGTGCTCGAGCATACTCGGATGATAAGTAACGAGACAACGATTTATGTTATTGGAGATTTGTAGAGCAATTATAGAAAGGAAAAGCGGAGTATTGATCTTTCCAAGGACGTGATTTCTCTCCAACTGCAGTCAAAAGTGACCCGTCGAATTAATATTGTCGTGTGACATGAGGCGAGATTGGAGGTATTTAACTGAAACAGGAACTCTATAACGCCTTTTTGAAACGGAACTTGGACGTTAAGATAGCTGATGTTTGCTTAAGTAAATCAGACCATAATCTTTTATCTTGAATAATGAACTCTTGCTGAACTGCTGGTGCAACTACATAGCTCTGGTATTGGCGCTGTCTTGTTGCGTTACACGAACCTGTCTTGGAGTCTCAAGACTTCAACAACGCATAATATGTTGTAAAAGCGAATCCCAAAAAAGAAACAACGACAACACATCAATCTAAAGCCTTACATCTTTCGGTATGACAGCCTGACTGTGAGTCCTGGCCTACCAACTAGGACGGTGCGACAGTCACAAGGCACACGTGACTGACAACCACCACCCAGCGATGCGGTTGCCCGCTTATACGCAGACCGTTCTTCCGCACCCGTGCACCACATAGTGAGGACCCACGAAAAATTCTATCAAAAAAGTTGCATCCTCCATCAACCACAGACATGGCTCCAGGAAAGAAAGTCGCTCCCCTCCCTTTGGCCGCCAAGGCCCAGGCTGCTGAGCCCAAGCAGGCCAACCCTTTGATTGAGACCAGAAAGAGAAACTACGGTATCGGTCAGGACATCCAGCCAAAGAGAAACTTGTCCAGATTCGTCAAGTGGCCCCAGTACGTCAGATTGCAGAGACAGAAGAAGATCTTGTCCATGAGATTGAAGGTCCCTCCTGCCATTGCTCAGTTCCAGAACGTCTTGGACAAGAACACCGCTGCCCAGACTTTCAAGCTCTTCAACAAGTACAGACCTGAGACTGCTGCTGACAAGAAGGAGAGATTGACCAAGGAGGCTGCCGCTATTGCCGAGGGCAAGAAGGCTCACGACGTTTCCCCTAAGCCAGTTGTCGTCAAGTACGGTTTGAACCACGTTGTTTCTCTTATCGAGAACAAGAAGGCCAAGTTGGTTTTGATTGCCAACGACGTCGACCCTATTGAGTTGGTCATCTTCTTGCCAGCTTTGTGCAGAAAGATGGGTGTCCCTTACGCCATTGTCAAGGGCAAGGCTAGATTGGGTACCTTGGTCCACAAGAAGACCTCCTCTGTCGCTGCTTTGACTGAGGTCTCTGCTGAGGACGAGGCTGAGTTGTCCAAGTTGGTGTCTACCATCAACGCTAACTTCATTGAGAAGTACGAGGAGCACAGAAAGCACTGGGGTGGTGGTATCATGGGCAAGAAGCACAACGACAAGGCTGCTAAGAAGGCTAAGGCTTTGGAAGTTGCCCAGGCCTCCGGTCAAGCTTAAGTCATGTATAGTTAATCAGGGCCCTGCCTGTTGGACGAGATTTGTAGCATTGTGTGCTATTGGTGTGCATTTGAAGTAGTGTTGGAAGCTTACAAGGGGTTGGAAATTTGAGATGAAGGGAGTGAAAAATCCGAAAAGACTTAACACAATTTCCCAATCAGCTGACATGAGAATAGTAATATTGTTGAGAACAAAGGGGCTTCGGTTTGAAAGGGTCTCATGGAAAGGTCTCGCTTGATTCAGCCGGGTCTCGCTTGATGCAGCCGGTTCCATCGCTAGTCATTCTAACCTGTGTCTTGCTCGATATTACTATACCTGCTTTCTCAGTACTGCCTAGCACTACACTACTATGCGCAAACGGAGCCACCGCCATTCGTCAAATCAACCAGGCCGTAAAGCGTAACAACAATCTCTGACTCTTAATGCCTCTTGAGATCTTCTGATAGTTCGATTAACCTCACACTCTTTCGTCTGCGTACCATCGGGTAGGCCATCAACAGAAACACCCGTGCACCAGCGCCTGTATAGCGGTTTCCCAGATTGACCAATCGCTAGGCTCATGATTTGCAACCTTCGCACCATCCAATTTCCAAAAAAACAGCCTTCACCAAGACACCTTCATAAAACCAGGTTCCCCACACCCAGAGGCACTTCCCATTTACAAAGCTGCCCAGGTTCCCTAGTATAGAATGTCGTTTTTCAGAGACTTGATCGAGCAGGCCTTCCCTGTGGCCTATGCTGCCGAGGTATGTTGAAGCATCGAAGATTCAAGACAAGCAAGGTGAGGCAGATGTCCTTCGATTCCGCCGCCAATAACAAAGATGAACTCAACTTCGGAAATGGAGATGTTTTGTTTGATCGTCCTCTCTTGCTATTTGCTTTCCCGAACAAATTGTCCAATCTATAAACAACTTACTAACCGATAGCCCGAGGAAGAGGTGCCTGTTGACGCCGAGGAGGAGTCCCAGGAGGAGTCCCAGGAAGAAACCAAGGAAGAGGACGCCGGAGAGGCTGCCGAGGACGCCGCTGAGGAGGCCCCAGAGTCTGACGATCCCGAGGAAGAGGAGGAAGAGGAGGACGAGGACGAAGATGAGGACGACGAGGATGACGAGGAGGAGGTGACCGACCCCTTCGACGATCTCCGTGAAGAGTGTGCCAAGTCTGCCTCGTGTGTGCCATACGTGCACCACTTTGACCACTGTGTGGAGAGAGTGCAGAAGGAGCAAGAGGAGGAGGACTACCACCAGAAGGCCTACAAGGAGGACTGTGTTGAGGAGTTCTTCCACTTGCAGCATTGCATCAACGACTGCGCTGCCCCTAGGTTGTTCTACAAGTTGAAGTAGGCGCCCATCAAAATCCACTGCATGTATTCCTCATTCACTCGACATCGCCACACCGGCATTACAAATAGAAACGCTATCGTCATGGAGAAGTGTAGACTGTAGAAGGTAGACGGTCCTGATATAAAGAGTCGAAGGTGGCACATCTTGTCATGTGGAAACATTGGTCAAGCCAGACAGACAGGCAAGGCACAGTACTTTAAAGCAGCCCCAAGAAAATGGTTTGACAGTTCGAAACGATTTTCTACGATTTTACAACGACTGGGGTAGACATGAGTATAAGATTGAGCTTTGTAAATTCGGCCTCTGGTCAAAGAAAGTCATGACTTATTGAAGCCTCATACTCAATACTCCTTCAAGAGACTCGCCATTGAATGTGATTTATTCGTAGAACAGTTCTATGAACCACTGGCTGCAAAACTAGCAGGTGCCACAATTTTAACTGCAAAGAATCGTTCAACTCAGATTGTACCGAGGTGTAGGTAAAGAGCCATATCTTATTAGCAATGACCTGTAGCAGAGCTACAGTCTTTTCCATTTCTTTTGCAGAACTGAATGAGAGCAAAATGGATGTCAACAGTTCGCGGGGATGAAGCCAGATTCTACTTCATCGCTACTTGTAGTGTCCTCTTTACTTGATAACTGCATCACCATTGATGAACTGCTTCAATCATCGCTTGAAAAATTCGTCACTCAAACACTATATTCGGACCCTCAAGTCTGTTTTCCGTCAGCATTGGTCAATAGAAGTTGTTTTGACGCTTTTTTGATGGCCCAACTGTCAACAGCCATTACAATTAGTGATGATGTCTCGGTTGCGGATCTCATTTGCAGCCATTTTGGGAGGATACCCATCAACTGCGAAAAGACCAACAGGGTGCACTAATTCCCAAAATTGACCTGGGAATTCGAAGACCTTGAGCTTGCTACCTTCAATTACGTTCTCGTCATTTGTCCCCACATTCGGCGAAATATACTCTGTCGTCATCTATTGGTCGAATTTCCAATGCTCGTGACAATTGTAGCTACTGCTCGTGACATGAAACAAATGCTGCCAATAGTGCCCTACAACGCCATTGAGTCTATACGTCCTAGCAAAACTGAAGACTTCTTTCAGAACGTCAATCACGATCACATTTTCTGCTCTTATCCAACAGTATCCTTTTTTTCCCTGTGTTCAGACCACTTGGCCAACATGGACCGCCTGATACAACCTGCATAGACCGTATGGACCTACCCCTACGATATCATCGTTCAGGGCCAAATGAAGTAAAAAGCGATGAAACAGTAGAGTTACTCAAAACCAATTGACCTCATAAATCTCACCCATCCATCCAAATAGCGTGGGTGAGGTTCCCCGCCAAGGTAACTGCTGGCTAGTCCAACAAGGTATGCAGGCCCGCAAGCCGAAATCAACACGCAACTACTACCATGTCCAAGCCAATCATTGAAGAAAGACTCTACATCGGAAACATCGACTACTCAGTCACGGAAGATGATCTCCGGGCGTACTACGAAGGCTTGCTGGTCGAGCAGGTGGAGCTCCCCACCAAGACACTCTTCAAACACCTGAAGACCAAAAAGCCGATTATCAGAACGCTAGGGTTCGGATTTGTCCAGTTTGCTTCGAAGGACGAGGCCGACAAGGCTTTGGAGAAGACTGACGGCAAGGAGATCAAAGGCAGGACGGTTTTCGCCAAAAAGGCGCATCCTCCACCAACCGAGGAAGAAAGGAAAGAGAGAGCCGAGGACTGGAAGAAGTTCAAGCAGGAGAGAAAGGCCAGAAGAGATGGTGTGAAGCCAGCGGCAGATGCTGAGAAGAAGGCCGAGAAGCCAGCAGAGGCTGCTCCTTCCAATGGTCCTCGTAAGAAGAAGCAGGACACGAACAAGACGCCACTGGGTGTGACTTCGGAGGACACAGTTTTCGTGACAAACTTGGACTTCAAGGCCACTTCCGAGCTGTTACATGAGACGTTCGAGCCATTGAACCCCAAGTGGGTTCATGTGCCACCAAAGAGGGTGCCCCGTTACCTACTCAAGCAGATCAAGCAGAACCACAAGCCATTGTACAACAGAGGCATTGCTTTTGTCAAGTTCTCAGATCACGAGTCTCAGCAGCGTGCCATTGCTGAGTTCAATGGCAGTGAAGTCAACGGAAGACAGATAATCGTGGAGGCTGCTGTGAACAAACCCGAGTCTGAGGAGCCAGAGGAGGCTGAGAAGGCCGAGAAGGCCGAGGAGGCCGAAGAGACTGCCACGGGCAACGAGGCTGTCGAGGAGGCTGCTGCCCTTGAGGAAGCTGCCTAAGCATACTCGAAAAGTCCCACTGCAAAAAATAGCTTATCATGGGTATAGTTGAAAACTAGGGCCGAGCCCTAGACAAATGCACGTGATACACAGTATCAACACACGTGATGCCAATCACGTGCTGAAACTCACAAACCACATCTACAGTGAGGTTAAAAAAACTAGTATAGTAACCAACCATGGGTATGTAGGTCCCCACGAGGCCGCAATAATCCCTATTTGTATCATTATGCTAACTCCACAGGTAGAGTCATTCGTAACCAGAGAAAGGGTGCTGGATCCATCTTCACCGCTCACACCAGATTGAGAAAAGGTGCTGCCAAGTTGAGAACCTTGGACTATGCTGAACGTCACGGTTACATCCGTGGTGTCGTCAAGTCCATCATCCACGACTCCGGTAGAGGTGCTCCTTTGGCCAAGGTTGCCTTCAGAGACCCATACAGATACAAGATGAGAGAGGAGACTTTCGTCGCCAACGAGGGTCTTTACACTGGTCAGTTCATCTACTGTGGTAAGAAGGCCTCTTTGAACGTCGGTAACGTTTTGCCCTTGGGCTCCTGTCCTGAGGGTACCATCGTCTCCAACGTCGAGGAGAAGGTTGGTGACAGAGGTGCCTTGGGTAGAACCTCTGGTAACTACGTCATCATCATTGGCCACAACCACGACGAGGGTAAGACCAGAGTCAAGTTGCCATCCGGTGCCAAGAAGATCATCAACTCTGACGCCAGAGGTGTCATTGGTGTTGTTGCCGGTGGTGGTAGAATCGACAAGCCATTGTTGAAGGCCGGTAGAGCTTTCCACAAGTACAAGGCCAAGAGAAACTCGTGGCCTAGAACCAGAGGTGTGGCCATGAACCCAGTTGATCACCCTCACGGTGGTGGTAACCACCAGCACATTGGTAAGGCTTCTACCATCTCCAGAGGTGCCGTTCCAGGTCAGAAGGCTGGTTTGATTGCCGCCAGAAGAACCGGTTTGTTGAGAGGTACCCAGAAGACCCAGGATTAAATAGCATAATGGCATGTGCCTGGACTGTCCAGGAAAAGGAAGGAGCGGTTGAAGGTAGTAGAGGTGCCAGGCAGTCTAGACGGATTAATGGCTGGTTACCAGGGAAAGAATATTTCAGTGAAATGCCTTGACTTGCGATTTGTTGAGTGTTAGACAGTTATTCTTTAAAGTTTGTGGGACGTTGCAATAATTGCTCATAGCAGGGCTTCAGCTCTTCGGCTAATTAAGCTTCTGAGCCTAAATGTCGGCTAAGTTGCCTAGCAAACCACAGTCCACCCGCAACAGCTTTTTATTCATTCTTCCGTAAAACAGGATAAAATTTTTCGTAATTGGCAAATTGGACCCTGAAAACTGGATTCCTCCGAACTTCCATAATAACGCTTCTTGAGATAGGCGTTCCCGAGTACTGGTGCATGCACTCGCCGATTTGCAACCGATAAACCATAGACACTGAAACACCGCTTTCCCTTGCCACCCAAGAATAAAGTCTTGCTTTCTTCCCTTCTAAACTGACAATTTTCAATTTTCTACTTTGCTAAACAATTCAAATTCACCGGTGCCTCCACATCTGGCTATCAGCCAGGGACATTGTCGCGCTGCGGCTGAGGCCCTTTCGGATCCGTCTACTGCGGAATCCGGCTGTGGACTCCGTTTGCAGCCAGCGATAAAAAGCGAAATTGAAGGTTGAGGAACCCCAAAAATCGTTCAGTGACGTCATTTCCCCAAAACAGACCAATCAGATTGCTCTATTCCTGAAAACCCCCCTCATTCTGTGTTAGCCTTTCCGCTGGTTGGTGCCGTTCGCAGCGAGGGTTTGCCACTACGCTGCAGCCTCAGACGAGTGGCTGCAAACGGTCCGCTTAAGCCACGAAAGGCATTTTGATCCATGGAATTTGGAATTGTGGAATTGCGATATACGAGCCCTGAAGAAGATGACGAATAGTGACAAATTTACTTAAAATGAAAAAAAGCGTGTACCCAAATTGAATGAAGCCCATGGAAAACTGGGGGTGCCACTCGTGCCGATCCTGCGATGCCGCTCAGGCCTATTTTTCAGTCAACCTGGATTGCCCAAACAAAATCAAATCACCTTGGGTGTATGCTTTTCCTTCTCTTTATACCGTACTCTTTCTGCTTCCCCGTAGAAATGCCAGATCGTGGATAGCCTGCCCCGCGTCCCAATCCGGCCTTTGACTCATCCAGCTGGGCTTATCACAATGACGAAGGCAACAATCACGTTGACAATAGGTAACGAGGGATTCAAAACCCACAACGCCTGAACAGCCAACCGAGCGTTTTCGGAACAATGACTCACTTGCTCCTCAGCCGAGTCGGCCTCAAGTGGCTGCAAACGAATGTACCATGCGACCAGCAATCACCCATATTTTCAGGCCGTTTAAATCAAAAAGCACCAAAAGCAGTCACTATTTTCATCGAGCTCTAGCTTTCCATCTCTTATTCCGAATATCTTTATTTTCTGAAAAGCCATCAAGATCCCCCACCCATCATATATAGAGCCTGCCGCGCAACTGGCTTTTTTCATCACCACCACCACCATCGCCATGTCTTGTCTACTATGGGACTACGACGACGTCCCACGGTGTGCCCGGACGGAGATAACCGCGTTGTTTCCGCTTGCCGTGGCCGCCGTGTCTTTGGCTTGGTTGCTTTTGAAAGCCGTCTTTGGCTATGCCAGACCTGTTCAGTTGGATGAGACGAGACCGCTTTTGGCTACTCCCGATGCCTACGGCGCCGTGGAGTCTTCCCAAACAAACAATGCTCCTGAGGTTTCCTTGCGCGAGCGCCACTTTGATATGATGCGTTTGCCCAACACCAATGACGACGGAACGCCTCATGGCCAGTCTGTGGAACAACCCAAGTCCTTGGGCGATAGGGCCCGTCTTTCCATGGAGTTCGTGCTTGTTGCCGTGGAGCTCTTTATGGCGATTATTACCTTTTTTGTTAGAGCCTTTTCCAAAGAGTGGAAGAACCAGTTGGTCCAGATTGCCTTGGTGGCTCACTGGGGCTACGCTTTTGCCTTGGTGGCCGTCAGGATCGTCAACATGAAGAAACAGAAGGTCGCCTTGCCCTCCTTGTGGGCCCACCTGACCGCATTGTACCTTTTCCACGTTCTTTCAGCTATTGTTTTCTTCCGTTCTGCCTTGATCGGCCATGTTAAGCACAAAGCTGTGGCTTACTACTACGAGGCCGACTTTGCCATCACCTTGGTGCTAGTTTTCCTCGCTGTTACTTGCAGTGTGGGCGACCAGCCCGCCAGCATCTACGTGACCTCCGACGGCGCCACTCCTTCGCCTGAAAATTTGGCGTCGCTTTGGTCCTTCTCGACCTACTCCTGGATCGACAAAATGATTTGGAGAGCTCGCAAGTCCGCCTTGACTATGGGCGATATCTGGGGCTTGAGAGAGGACGATTACGCTTTGCACGTGCTCAAGGTGTTCGATTCCACGAAGCTGACTGCCAGATTCACCATCAAGCTTTTCTCCCACTTCAAGTGGTTGTTTGCTCTCCAGGGCTTCTGGGCGTTGTGTGAGTCCGTCTTGATTTTCCTCCCCACCATCTTGTTGAAGAAAGTCTTGGAGTATGTTGAAGATCCATCAACCACCACTCGTAGCATGGCATGGTGCCTTGTGTTGCTCATGCCCATCACCAAATTGATCGACTCGCTTTGCTCCGGCTTCTCCTTGTTCATTGGCAGACGTGTCTGCGTGAGAATGAGAGCTATCATCATCGGAGAGGTCTACGCTAAGGCCTTGAGAAGAAAGATTTCCATCAAGGACGTCAGCGACGACGAACCTTCCGAAGAACAAAAATCTGTGGATTCCGACAAGAAGAAGGACGAGGGCTCTGGCACTTCCGAGTTGGGTGCCATCATCAACTTGATGGCTATTGACGCCTTCAAGGTTTCTGAGGTTTGTGGTTACTTGCACTTCTTTGTTGGCGGAACGCTCATGCTTGTGGTCTGTACAGTTCTCTTGTACAACTTGTTGGGCTGGAGTGCTTTGGCTGGTTCCGCTGCCATTCTTGTGTTTTTGCCCATCAACTACAAGCTCTCCTTGTGGACCGGTGAGGCCCAGAAGACCATGTTAGCTACCACCGATAAGAGAATCCAAAAGATGAACGAGACCTTCTCCAGTATCAGAATCATCAAGTTCTTCGCCTGGGAGAACAACTTCTTTGCCAATATCATGAACATCAGACACGACGAGCTCTACTACCTCAAGTTGAGATCGATTTTGTGGGGTCTTCAGAGTTTCAACTGGTTTGCTATTCCAACCATCATCACCGTCATCTCCTTCTACTGCTACACCATGATCGAGGGTAAGCCTTTGACTGCACCAATTGCTTTCACAGCCTTGTCCTTCTTCACCCTTTTGAGAGCACCTCTTGATCAGTTGGCTGACATGACTGCTATTGTCATCCAGTCTAAGGTTTCCCTTGACAGAGTCAGTGACTTCTTGGAGGAGGATGAAACTTCCAAATACGAGCAGTTGGGCCAGAAGCGTACCGAAAACTCTCCAGTCATTGGTTTCGAAGATGCCTCTTTCTCGTGGAATTCCTCCTCCGACGCTGATTTCAAATTGAGAAATTTGAATGTTGCTTTCAAACCAGGTAAATTGAACGTTGTTATTGGACCTACCGGTGCCGGTAAGACCTCCTTGCTTATGGCCCTTTTGGGTGAGATGGAGCTCTTGAGCGGTAAGGTTTTCTTACCTGGTATTATTCCAAGAGATGAATTGGTAATTGACCCCAGCTCCGGTTTCACGGAATCCGTTGCCTACTGTTCCCAATCTGCGTGGTTGCTCAACGACACCATCAGAAACAACATTATCTTTTCTCAACCATACATTCCTGAGCGTTACGACAGAGTCGTCGAGGCCTGTGGTTTGTCTCGTGATTTGCAAATTCTTCCCGCTGGAGACAAGACAGAAATTGGTGAGAAGGGCATTGCCTTGTCTGGTGGCCAAAAGCAGCGTATCTCTTTGGCCAGAGCGTTGTACTCCAACTCTAGACACATATTATTGGACGACTGTTTGTCGGCTGTGGACTCCCACACAGCTCTCTGGATTTATGAGAACTGTATTTCGGGTCCCTTGATGTTGAACAGAACATGTATCTTGATTTCCCATAACGTTGCCTTGACTGTGCAAAAGGCTGATTGGGTAATTGTCATGGAGGACGGTAAAGTGAAGGTGCAAGGTAGTGCCGATGAATTATTAGATGGTGGCCACCTTGGCGACGACGAATTGGTCAAGTCATCTGTCATGAACTCTCGTAACCAGTCTAGTACTAACCTACAATCTTTGGACTCCAAGAACTCTGAGATGAAGTCCAAGGCTGCAATCATTGAAAGTAAGTTGAAGAACTTAGCTGGTGAGGAAGAGCAGCAACCTGAGGCTCTTCGTACTGATGGTAAGTTGATCGAGGAGGAAGAAAAAGCTGAAGGTGTTGTTGGTCTTGATGTTTACGCCGGTTACATTAAGGAATTTGGTGGCTGGCCAACCTGGTCTATCATTATCTTCACTTATGGCTTCACTCAACTTGTCTACATTGGCCAGTCTTGGTGGTTGAAGAAGTGGGCTCTGGATACCCCTGAAACGATTGCCAAGGTCATGAATGTTGTTGGTATCACCAGCGAGTCCATGCCTGGTGTTGTCAAGAGTGTTATCAACAACACCAACTTGGCTATCGCTTCGCTTTCCTCTGCTTATACCCAGGCCTCTGACGCTGTTACTGTTTTCAAAGTCAATCATCCTGTCCAGTACTACATCATCTGGTACGCATTGATTGGTTTGGGCTATTCCGTATTGGCTACCATTCGTGTGTTCGTGTCCTTCTTCGCTGGTATCAGAGCTTCGAACAGAATTTTCAAGCGTGTGTTGACGAGAATCTTGAGCGCAAAGTTGGGCTTCTTTGACAAGACGCCCCTTGGTCGTATCATGAACAGATTCTCCAAGGACATTGAAGCCGTTGACCAGGAGTTGACGCCATTTGGTGAGGCTACCTTCGCTTGCCTTGTTTCTTGTGTTTCCATCTTCATCCTCATCACTGTCATTACTCCTGGGTTCTTGTTTTTTGCAGTCATTATTTCCTACTTGTACTACTTGGTTGGCTCGTTCTACATCACGCTTTCCAGAGAATTGAAGAGATTTGATTCAATCACCAAGTCGCCAATTCATCAGCACTTTTCTGAGTCTTTGACCGGTGTTGCTACAATCAGGGCATACGGTGTCGAGTCCCGTTTCATGAGACAGAACTTGGCTGCCATTGACGAGAACAACAGACCTTTCTTCTACATGTGGGTCGCTAACAGATGGTTGGCCTTGCGTGTTGACGCCGTTGGTTCGCTTGTGATGTTGTTTGCTGGTATTTTTGTTATCTTGTCTATTGGCAGAATCGATGCCGGTTTGGCTGGTTTATCTTTGTCCTACGCCATCTCTTTCTCCGAAAACGCCTTGTGGATTGTTCGCCTTTACGCTAACGTGGAGATGAACATGAACTCCGTTGAGCGTTTGCAAGAGTTCATGAAGGTGGACCAGGAGCCTCCAAGTGAGATTCCTGAGACCGAGCCTAAGCCAGAGTGGCCCAGCAGAGGTGAAATCGAGGTTAAGGATGTCTCTTTGAGATATGCTCCCCACTTGCCTAGAGTCATCAAAAACGTCACCTTCCATGTCGAGCCATCCAACAAGATTGGTGTTGTGGGCCGTACAGGAGCTGGTAAGTCGACAATTATCACAGCATTCTTTAGGTTCTTGGACCCGGAGACCGGGTACATCAAAATCGATGATGTGGACATTTGCAGCATTGGCTTGCGTAATTTGAGACAGGCCATCACTATCATTCCTCAGGACCCTACCCTTTTCACGGGTACCATTCGCTCCAACTTGGATCCATTTGACCAGTACACTGACGAGCAGATCTTCGAAGCTTTGAAGAGAGTCAACTTGATTGGGCGTGAAGAAAGAGCCAGGGATGTGGACAGTTCTCAGGAGAACAAGAACAAGTTTTTGGACTTGACCAATGCTGTTTCCGAAGGTGGAAGCAACTTGTCCCAGGGTCAAAGACAGTTGATGTGTCTTGCTAGATCTTTGTTGAAGAGCCCAAAGGTGATTCTTTTGGACGAGGCAACGGCTTCCATCGACTACCAGTCGGATGCTATGATTCAGCAGACCATTAGAGAGGAGTTCGCTGGCTCGACCATTCTCACCATTGCACACAGATTGAGATCGATCATAGACTACGATAAAATTTTGGTGATGGATGCCGGTAAGGTTGTTGAATACGACGACCCATACGCCTTGATCGCCAATAAGGAGACCTTGTTCTACAGCATGTGTGAGAACAGTGGAGAGCTTGAGGTTCTCACTAAACTCGCCAAGGAGTCTTTCGTCAGCAGAAAGAACAAGAAGTGAAGAAGACACGACGTCTTCCCTAGCATGGTTATTTATTCATTGGACTTTTCGAAAAAAAAAAAAAAAATATAAAATCAAAAAGCACGCACGTAGTTTTGCAGCTATCAACCTGCACAGAAGAGAGGGCTTATCAAGATAGCGTGCCTCGACAATAAGCCGCAGATTTGAACCACAGTTCATCCCTCATGTTTCTGCAAAGGCAACATAAATATGTTGCTGTAGCAGGCAACGAGGATATTGAGGAAGATGAAAGCTCAACATCATTGGACATTCTTCCCACAGAGGCCAACTTCTTACCCCAGTTGGAGGAGGTGCCTCAAGGACGCCATTTGGGTCTCTTTTCCACAATCGTGCTTTTCGTGAGTCGAATATTGGGTTCCGGATTCTTGGCAATTTCGAGCGGAATGTACAATGATTGCGGGAGGTCGCCGTTCTTTTTCTTTCTTTCGTGGATCATAGCATGTGGGGCGGCTTTTGCTGGGCTCTATGTGTACTTGGAGCTTGGGCTGTTTATTCCACGAAGCGGGGGAACAAAAGCCTTTTTTGAGGTCATTTACGATAGACCTTATATGCTTGCCAGCGTTGTTATATCGCTTTACTCGGTCATGTACGGATTCACCATCCTGAACATATTGGTCTTTGGGGAGTACTTCTTGCATGCACTTGGGATCGAAACCACAGATTGGAACATAAGGATTGTCGGACTCACTTTGCTTTATTTGACCTGTGCCTTCCATGGAATCAGCGTTCACCACGGAGTTCGTGTTCAAAACTTCATTGGTGCTCTTAAGTTGATCTTGGCTGCAGTGATAGTGCTAACAGGGTTATGGGTAAGCGTTTTTCCTCTGAAAATCACAGGAATCGAATCACAATTGCATTCTTACGAGTTCTTTCCGGCTAAGAGCGAAATCACATTGGGCTCCTTCGCCAGTGCAATTATCAAAGGCACCTTTGCATGTGCCGGGTGGAACACGATCCATACAGTTACCAATGAGATCAAAAATCCCATACATACCCTCAAGATCGCTGGGCCCGTCTCATTGCTTATCATCACTGTCACATATATCTTTATCAACATCGCATATTTGGTGGTAATTCCTGACAAGGAGATTCTGGAAAGTGGGCAGCTTATCGGGTCAATTCTTTTGAGAAGATCTTCGGTTTCAGAATAGGTAGACAATTCTTGACAATCGCCTCCGCTGTTTGCACGGCAGGCAATGTCTTCGTGGTGTTATACACGATATCTCGAGTAAGTCAAGAGGTCTTCAGAGAAGGCTTTTTGCCATTGTCAAAATTCATGTCATCCAACTGGCCTGGCGATGCTCCACTCCCAACCTTGGTTCTCAGTTGCGCCCTCTCAACCATCGTGGTCTTGGGATCACCCCATGGAGATGTGTATAATTACATCGTCTCCCTTGAAAGCTATCCTCAACAAATTTTTGTGGCCCTTTGCGCTGTCGGCATTTTTATCATGAGAAGAAGGCATCCGGAGTTTGAGCCGTCTATTCGCTCACCCATCATCGGCACAATTCTGGTGATATTCCTTTCTTCATACCTAATGATTATGCCCCTTACTGACAAGAACCCGAATCCGAAAGGAATGGAGAATTGGCCGCCATACCCTTATGTTGGTTTGTTCAGCTTGCTTCTTGCTGCGCTATACTGGCTCTGTATGTTTCAAATTGGACCCAAGTACTTTCGTTACCAGATCAGCGCAGAGAAAGTCAAACTAAATGATGGCTTGGTCATAACTCAGTGGAACAAATTCCCTATCTAATTTATAGACACAATAGACTCAATGCTGCACTTTCTCGCCGACTAATTTGTCAACACGCTTGACGAAGGCCCTGAATGAGCTACTTTTCAACTTTTGAGCAATCTTGAGTTTGAGAGTCAGGTCATCTAACTCCTCAATTCCGTCATCATCCTTCATTGCATCCTCTAGTGCTTTGCTAAGAAGGTTATCCATCTTACTCCCCCTTCGAGTCCTCTTTCTGACATGCTCTTCCGCCGGTATCTCGAAGGGTATATCCTCAATTGCATTGCGCAAATCCTTCTCTGTTACCAGCGGGATACCTCTTTTAGACATACTGACATCGGCAGACTGCAGCTCTGATTTAACAGGATTAAGTATTGAAAAACAGCTGTTATCAAATCTTTGAGTCAGTTGTGACAAGAACGAGTCATCAGGGCGGGCAGAGGTCTGTGAGGGCTGACTCAATACATTCGAAATTGACCTGTTCATACCAGGCGGCACAGCAGGTTCGAAAATATGGGAGTGCTGGGTAAGCCCATCCTTATTCCCTTGTAAAGTTATTGTTGGTTCAGCTGTAGGCGGCATATGATACTGGCTGGGATTAAGCGAGATCATGCCCGTCACCTCGTTCTGAAGACCCTGAGCTGCATTGACAAGGAGATTAAGGGAGTGGGTGAAGCTACTAGCCGCCACAGAAGGGCTCACCATGTTGGCCAGTGGCCGAGAAGAGTTGACGTGCCAGTTGATATTGTTCTGCAGCGGGTTGGACTGGTCGACATTTTGGGATAAAGATTGGGATGGCCTGATCAGGGGGATATCAGGAGCGACCTGAGAGGGCAGAGACATCTGGGATGCTCGAGCAGGTTCGTGATCCCCGGAGTTTGGCCGTACCAGTAACAAAGACTCTTTCTGAACGTCATTTCCAGTATCAGCAGTTTCAACTCGAGGCTGCTCTGCCCTCCTCTGGCTCTGCAGTCTAGTCCCATCCTGTGACATCAGAAGTTGATCTTCCAAAGAGCGTTGCACGACAACATTGAGGCCGAGCCATAATTTGATCTTTTGAACAAAATGGTTGAAATGGCCAGCAGAATCAAATGTGATCTGGACGCGTTTCTTCAAGGTATCACCATCAGAAATCTTGAGCCCTACGATGGGTTCCTTGGTGAGAAACTTCACATTTGTCTCATTAATGTGAGACGTATCCTGGCATTAGAGGTTACGATTTTGATTAGAGGGTGTTTCATACAATTGGTTTTCCTTGGGAGACAATCATCAAAGTGACCCCAGAGGAACCATAGGAACATCTTAGCTTGAGGCCCAGACGGTAGTGAGTCCAATCCTTGTTGGGAACAGTAAGTTGGGAAGCACGTGTAATTAGAAAGTCAGTAGATTCATGCATGGATTAGAAAAAAAAAAATACTTCGTTTCAGGTCGAGGGGGGTGATCAGCCTCTTTATATGCTTGGTCCAAATCACCTGCACAGAATGATTTGCAGCCAATGCACTGCGTCCCTTTCTACAGTTAATGAGTCTATGATAGATTATTATTCCCGGAAATACCGCCCTTATGTACATGGTGCTCTTAAGCTTCCAACAGTTGATCGGAAGCAAAAACAGCGTCTAATTTCTTGAGTGTCATCTGATATAGTAAAAGCATAATAGAGCTTTGGATACCCGTCCAGATGAAACGGGGCCCCACTCCAGAAAACATGCCGTAAATGCCCTCGTTTTTATATATCGAATGCAATGCCTTGACCGTCGAAAACTTGTGCAATAATTGAGCGATTGCGCCTCCAGTAGATGTTACATGTGGGGCATGTGCACCTGCTGTCGACGTTGTGGCCGTTTGAATTCTGGTTTTAATGACGTCTAACGGTGTGGTAAGCACACCAGCTAAACCACCAGCGGCAGCGCCTGTTCCAAGCTCAAGGGTAAAAGGCAAATCGTGATTGGAGTTGTTGTAAATGATTGCCCACTGGCGGAAGCGCTCGTAGAATGCAAATTGCAAAGCACTAAAAGGCAAGTCTCGTAAAAGAGTCTCTTTATATCCGTATGCCAATGCTGAGGTACCTTCTGTTTTAGAAATCAGCTTGACAGCATCTCGAAGGTTTCTGTAATTGTAACCGCAACCTTTTGTGTAAGGATTGTTGAAGCGCCCTTGCAACTGTAGCCTTGTTTTTAGCACTTCCGACGGAACGTAGAATACACTCAGGGCCAAGTCGCCCAAAATACCGGCGATGAAATACGACACGGTATCATTCATATGTAAATTGTTAATCATAAAACGTTTTGAGTATTCGTAGGTTCCAAAAAATGTAGCTGTAGACGGAAAAGATCCTAATATAGCGGGAGTGTAACCGCCATAGAGGCCTCTAAAAAAACCCTCTTGACGGAAAATGGTGATATAGGCCGGAACCATGTTTTTGTACCTTGGGTTCCACAGCAATCCTTGTTGCCTGGTCTTGACGGTGTCCAACGAGTGCATCGCCGAATCGCCGATGGCACCTCCAAAACCACCTGCTAACATGCAACTTAATATTGGCGAGTACGTGCCCGGTTCGGGATCTGATGGAGGCTGTGATTCAGGTACTTTTGGCTTTTCATGGTGCGTATGGTGGTCCCGATGGGGCTGAAACGGCGTCGGTATGGCGGACGTTGTCAACGATTGTGACATTTATGTTATGAAATATGCGGAGGAATAAATAGCTGCTGCTTGAAAATATGTGGTTCTCATGCGTGTGACGAGTGGATGAAAGGCGGTCGCCGTCTAGGCGGAAAATAGCGAGAAAAGCCTGAAGTCTATGACAAGGCCCAGTGAGTATCAACAGTTAACCGAGTGAAGATTTTCGAAGCCGACACCCGTACACCAAACCGAAAATTCAACGGTCACAACGAAGCCAGGACAATTTTCTTTTGAAATAAGTTCCTGTGACGTCGGAGCCGGCCGAATATTTTACCAGCTTATCATTAGCGGGTGATTTTGTCGTTGGCTGACGAGGGAATCAAGTCTGATCGATGATCACTCTCATGAGCCTATGATTGGCGCGTTGGGTTGTAGACAATGAGAAGTAAGCGTCGACCAAGAGGCGAGCAAAGAGGGCCACAAAGACCGCAGAGCAATGAATACTCCAGTAGCATAATAATAAGCTCTCCTGCTCGGCCCATCACAGGCGAATCAACAATTTTCAAAAAAATCTCACGTGACCGGACCTTCACTTAGGCTCATCAGGTCCACCGCTTTACCCCAGACGATGCTTTCCAGAGGGCTCAAATCTATATCGAGAAACTTCTGGAGAGGTTATCGAATCCTAGCACTTGAATCGTCATGTGATGACTCTTGTGTGGCCTTGCTTGAAAAGAAGTCCCCCAATTCGCAGCCAGTGGTGATAGACGAGATGAAGCGGACCTTGAGGTCTGTTGAAGCCGGTGGAGTGATTCCCACAGCAGCTTTTGAATTCCACCTGAGGAACATGCCAACTCTCGTGAAGGAGTTTTGCTTAAAGCACGACTTACTTGGTGTAAAAAGGCCTGACCTACTTTGCGTCACCAGAGGCCCGGGAATGGTGGGATCGCTCAACCTGACATTACAATATGCCAAAGGTCTAGCGCTAGCCTGGGGAATCCCGCTAGTAGGAACGCATCACATGCTAGCGCACATTCTAGTGCTGAATTTGCCAACTTCAGAAAGTCCTGAGCAGCCACCTCCACAATACCCGTTCCTTAGTCTTCTTTGTAGTGGAGGTCACACGATGCTAGTACTTCTGAAGTCATTGACACAGCATGAGATCCTTATAAATACCATGGACATTGCATGTGGTGATGCTATAGATAAAACGGCTCGGGAACTTGGAATGCGAGGCAACATGCTTGGGCCTGAGCTTGAGAAGTTCGTGAATCTGATACCCGCAAGTGAACGAGAACACTTCGCATCGATCAGAACCCTTGACAGAAACAACGAGTTTGGGTTCAAACTTACTCCACCTTTACGCAAACCCAAGCATCAAAAGGTTCCTGAAAACCTCTCCTTCACATTTGCATATCTCCTCAGCTCGATCAAGGATCACAAGAAGAGATTCGAGCTTGATGAAAAGACCAAACAGTTTCTTGCTTTCAAGGCACAGGATGCCGTATTTGAGCACATTATAGACAGGGTGAACATAACATTCACAAAATACCCCAAAGAACTTGCACAGGTCAAGCACTTTGTCTGTTCAGGTGGAGTTGCAGCCAATCAAGTGCTACGCCAAAAGCTCTTCCACCAAATAAATTCATGTCACGAGCTTACTTTTCATTTCCCAGACCTCAGTGTGTGCACGGATAACGCCACAATGATCGGAGTGGCAGGCATTGATCTCTTTGAGAAACTCCGAGTCAAATCAAGCATGGATATATTGCCCGTGCGGAAGTGGCCTCTCAACGAGCTAGTTGGCATGGGTGAGTGGCAAAATGTCACTGACGAGGAGTTTGAATCTGTTACGGGCTGGCTGGCGGCTCCGTATCCTCAGGAACGTCTCTATGCGAAATAAACGGTTCGGTGATTTTGTATTTTTCAACCAACCGACGCCATGTAGGAAAATCGAAAGTTGCAATGTGATGGGAGATAGGCACACTATCATCGGCAGTGTCTTCCTCGTCTAAGATCTCCACGTACGGTCCATTTTCGTCGCTGTCCAAGCGTATCTTACCGTCCCTCACAAGAAAACTTATGTAGAACAAGTTCTCCACCAGCTGAGCGAAAGAATGTGGATTGAGGAAGAAAATATAGAAATTGAGCTTCTCATCCCCGCTTTTTTCAACCAACTGGCGGTATATGCTACGCACCATATGCGAGGTGCTCTGCTCGGGGTCTGTGTGGATATCCTCCACGGATACCTTCTGTGCTGTAGTTTTATCTTGAGTGCCAACTGTGTCATCGACATTCCTCGTACGTGGACCCAATCGTCTTCTCTGTGTGGCCAAAGGACCATAGAGAAACTGGGAAGGTAGCATCTTCCTGCTCAGGGCAAAGAGGACCCCTAGTTTGGGCCAGTCGAAAGAGTTAAAAAGCTCGTTTACACTCTTCTGGTCATTAAGCACAACGTCCTCATTTTGTCGGTCTGAAGTCTCCTCGAACTCCGGGTTCATAAACTTCATGGCTCCCCTGGTAAACTCGTCCATGGTGACACTCTCTTTGTAGTCACCAAAGCGGATATTCTGGGCGTTCAACGCGGCGAAAGCAGCTGTTTTTTTTAAAGCTTCCGAGTCTTTCATGAACATCGGCAAGTCCTTCACATCGTTTTGGGTAATCGTTGCAAAAATCAGCTCCAACTCTCGGATCTTCTCCATCACCATCAGCCCAGCCTCACCTTTAAACGCTAGGGCCTCAGCCCTGGCCACTTCTTTCTGGTACTGTTCATAAGCCTCAGAAATGACACCTAGTCCTCTGCTTCGAAGATTATTCGAAATATCATCGATGTTCTGGGCAACCTCCTCCAAGTCTTCTTGAGCCATAGTGTTGATGTAGTAACTGCGCGCATCTGGGGAACATCACCACATATCAGGTCCTTCGATTCCGTGCACTTCACCATTCATAAAAGTTATAGCTATATTCTTGAGTCAATATTGTGATGCCAATTCAACGACTTGACCAGCTGGTGGTCAACAGAATCGCTGCAGGCGAGATCATAATTCAACCAGCCAACGCGCTCAAAGAGCTCCTAGAAAACTCCGTTGATGCGGGAGCCACAAGCGTGGATATTCTCGTTAAAGACGGAGGTTTGAAGCTTTTACAGATCACAGATAACGGATCAGGCATCAATGTTGAGGATATGCCGCTTCTTTGTGAGAGATTCGCAACATCCAAGCTCAGTCTGTTTGAAGATTTAGAGAGTTTGGCGACTTACGGGTTTCGTGGCGAGGCCTTGGCGTCGATTTCCCATATTGCAAGATTGAGCGTGATTTCCAAAACAAAAGACTCGCTGTTGGCCTACAAGGCATTCTACAATGCGGGCATGTTGGCTACGAATAAGTTCAAGGCAGATGACGAGAGCAAAACGGCTCCAAAGCCTGTTGCAGGAAAAAACGGAACACAAATTACCGTTGAAGATCTTTTCTACAATACGCCATCAAGATTACGGCTGATGAAGCTGAAGCTGGACGAGCTTGCACTGATATTGGACGTGGTAGGAAAATACGCTGTACATACCCAGGGGGTCGGATTCACGTGTAAGAAGTTTGGCGAGCTGACACCGGCTTTAGCTACGAGACCGCATGCTGAATTGAAGGAGCGTTTGAGGACGGTTTATGGTGTGAGTGTGGCCAGTGACATAATAGAGTTCAGCAAAGAAGGTCCTTCGGAGTACGGACTCATGAAGGTTAGCGGTGCCATCACGGGACTCAACTACAACAACAAGCGTAGAGCCGTACCCGTGTTTTTCATCAACAACCGTCTGGTCTCCTGTGAACCACTCAAAAGAGCTTTGGTGTCGTTGTACCAGGTATTCCTACCCAAGGGCACGTATCCGTTTTTCTATCTCAGTTTGGAAATAAAGCCTCAGAACGTCGACGTGAATATCCATCCAACGAAACGAGAAGTCAGGTTTCTCTACGAAGAAGAGATAATTGAGTGGATCACCGGTTTGGTCCATGACACGCTATCGTCGCACGATACATCCAGAACATTCAAACAAAGCACATTCAAACGTGGCAGTGACGTAGATGATGTTGCAACGCAGGTCAAGAAATATCGTCAAGAAAACAAGCTTGTGAGGGTGGATGCTTCGCAGCCCAAACTTGAAGCATTTGTGTCAAACCAGAACAATGAGGATGACGACGAGATTGAGGTGGAGGAGCGCAGGGAGGTGCATCTTGACAGTATAAGAGAGCTACGCCAGCAAGTGCTGGAAAATGTTTACAGGCCTTTGACAAATGTGTTCAACAACTTGGTCTATGTTGGTGTTGTTGATGGAAACCGCCGTCTATGCTGTTTTCAGTACGACGTCAAGCTCTTTCTCTGCGACTACGGCGCCGTCCTTGCAGAATTCTTCTATCAAATCGGCCTTCTAGAATTTGCCAACTACGGCAGATACGAGCTCGACCCACCAATATCACTCCTAGACCTTCTTGCCCCGCTATACGAAACAAGGAGTGACTTAGTTGCCCGTGAGGACGTCGTCTCCGCTATCACTGGAATGTCTGACATGTTTTTGGAGTATTTTGCCTTGCACATTGAAGACGGCATGCTCCACTCGGTGCCCTTGCTCTTGACCGGTGCAGAGCCAGCCTTGGCCAAGTTGGCCCATTTTGTCTATAGATTGGGCACGAAGGTTGATTACCAGGATGAAAAAAAGTGTCTTGATCAGGTGCTCCGTCAAATCGCTCTCCTCTATGTGCCCCCACCAACAGACACTAATGAGGGATTCGAAAAACTCGAAAATATCATATTCCCGGCGGTTCGCCAAAAGCTTGTGGCACCGGCCAAGCTCATGGACCATGTTGTCCAAATAGCCGATCTTCCGGGACTCTACAAAGTTTTTGAGAGATGTTAGCCCCACCGTGGTCGCATGTGCTGTTTGGCTGCGAAAAAATTGCCCGAATGGGGAACGCACTAGTGTGAATTTGACGCTCAACCGTGGTTGTGTGAAGAACGTGAACTTGGCCGATCAAATCAACACTCCAAGCAACCACTTAATTCTTTGAAAACATCATGTTGATCGAGGCCTCTGCCAACGATAATTACATGAAAACGCTCTCCTTGGGGAGCTTTCCACTGAAGGTCCTTGATTTTCAAGAGCTGCCTGATTTCTTCCAGCAGACCGTGTTTGTGGACTATCAGCTCCAGTTGCTTATCCAACACGATCTCGGCGATGCTATTGCCTCCAGGAAAAACTCTGAAGCTGCTAAGCTGGCGCTGGAGAAGTTGGTTCAGTTGAAAAATTACATATCGTCCATCGGTGCTAATTACTCTGCCAGAAACAAGTCATACGAGGAAGCTCTCTATCATACCGTGGTATTGGCCGACTTGCACTACTTGAGCGGGGAATATGAGCAAATGCTGGCCACTCTTTCGTCGTTCACGTTGTCGAAGTCACCCAGACTTGATTCTGAGGCCCAAGAGGACCTAGTGGACTACTTGACCGCCAGGTTCTACGCCCTTTACGGCTCTGGAAAGAGAGACGGTGCTTACAAGCATTGGCTCGAGTACTTGACGAACTTGACGAAGTACGGAAACAAGAGTCAGATTGCCGCCAATCGCTGGCAGGACACCATTTTGCTCAGGGTCGTTGGCCTCTTGAGCTCCAATGGTACCAGACCTCTTCGGTTCAAAGACATTCTTGCTCAATCGTTCAACGAAAACGCTTGCAGCATAACAGCTATCTCCAGTTTCTGCTTGAGACCAGAGAACGAGAAGCACGTTGTCAAAGAGTTCCGCGGAGACTTTGTGGTGTTTTTGACCGAGTTGGTGAACTCCAAGATTAAACAAAAGAAGGACTTTCCTGATGCTCTGGCCGAGCTCAGCGAGGAAGACAACTTCATTGACTCCCTTTACGAAGCTCTTTACGACATCTCCACCCAGCGCCCACTTGTGGCCCAAGTGCTCAAACCAAAGCTCTCCAAGAAGTACTTGGTGAACATGACCGAAAAGACATACCAGAGCTTTACCGTGCTTTCGAACTTAATCAGAACATTGCTTGACTTGGAAGAATACGATGAGGCCATTGCTGCCCTCAAGACTTACATCGACTATGTTGAGAAGGATCTGGAGCAGAACCACGGCAGAGTCAAGAACATCTTAGACGTCATTGACATTTACACCATGTGCATTCAGCACTTCAACCCCAAACACTCCATGATCCCTGCTTCTCAGGAAGCCGACATTCCCAAGAAGTTCCGCTACAACAGCTTGTATTCTGTGGTGGAGCAGCTCAAGAGCTTTTCCAAACAGCTTTTACATTACCTAGACGAGCTTGCCAAAGTTGCAGACTTGCAGTATGATGAAGCAGCCGGCTTGCAAGACAACAGATTATCTTTCTTGTACCACAGATACAACACCAACTTGGTGATGACCGACCAGTCGAAATTTGTGCGTATTGTGTCGAAGGCCTGGTTTGTGATGGGTGACCTCCACTCCTTCTTGGCTTCTCATCTGTCTGCCACTCACGAGATCATGAGAGAAAACACCGACACTGTTCTCAAGTATTGGAAAAACAGTTTGATTGTCAATTCCACTGGCAATTCCACTTTGCTCTGCAAGTATGCGTTGGAATTGTCCTATAACAACCTTGTGGAGCCAGCCTTGAAGTTGTGTAAGTTTGCATTGAAGAAATACCCCGAGCAGTTCCAGATCTGGAACTTGTTAGTGTTGTTGCACTCTGCCGCTGAGGCCGAAAAGAGCAGCACAGACAACGAAACGAACCAGGTAAACCACGCTGCAATCTTGGACGACCTCAAGAAGTCCGGCACTGACCAGACCAGCTCATCTGAGTCTGAGAGATTTGTGGAGGATGCTCTAAACATTGCTGGTCTCTACATGCAAAAGTCTAAACAAAGGGGAACTCCAATCTCATTCCAGAAGAAATATTCTATCTTACAATTGAAGATGACCCAGCTTGCTATGTGGGAGGCAAAACACGGCATTGAGTTTATCTTGGACTCCATTGCCGAGGTGTTTGTCTTGTACCGTGAATTGTTCGAGCAAAGCGATGTCAAGGACCATAGCCAGAAAGAATTGCCACCTCAACCTCAGCATTTGAACCCAGTTCAATCTATTGCCGAAAGCAAATGGTCGCATCGTCCTAGCGTTGTTGACCCTGCCATTCCCGAACTCAAGGTTGACAAGTCCTCTCTGAGAGAGCACCGTGCTGCTAAGGACAGACTCAAGAGAAAAGTGTCTTCTAAGAGCTCTAGCAAACCCGAGCCTAAACCATCCAAGCCCGCTGGCCGTGTGTTGCAGGAAGTGTGGTTATGGGCAGCCTCGATCTACCTCAGATTGGGTTCGCTCCAGGAGGCTGAGGAGTGCATTGTCGAAGCCGAGACCGTGGCTCCACCTAATGTCAAGACATACACTTTCTTGGGCCTCTTGACGTCCAAGTCCCGCAAATTCTTGTCACTCCAAGAGTTCGAGAGATCTTTGGAGGAGTTCCACCACCCTGAAGAGAAATTCAACAAGAAGGCTTACTGTGTTACCTTGCTTGGTATGTGCAAGCTTTTCATCGAGGACGACGAACCTGAGAGCTCTCTTTTTATCTCCAACAAGGACTTAGATGCTGGATTGATCAGAGTCAAGAACTACTTGGAAGAGTACAGCAACTGCTGGCCATACGGGCACAACAGCCCTGAACTTTGGTACTACCTAAGCACTATTTATGAGAAATTTGACGACAAGCTCTTATTCAACGAGGCACTCTGGAAGTGCGTCGAGCTTGAGAACAAGCGCCCAGTCAGAGCATACCATGTGTGCGAGGAGTGGGTGTAGAGCGTTGTTAGAGGCCTTGTCCACGGCCGTGTTGTATTTAATGTATAGGGGATTGGCAATACATGGGTGTTGTCAATCAAAAACGTTCACTAGAATGGTGATGTAGATATGAAGTTGCGTGACTAACTTTCTTTGGTTTTGTAATAGTGTTCATTTATCTGAGGTCGTCTTACATTTCGTCTAACAAGCTGCGAATGCGGTATCTCGCAGCTATGCTTAAGCATCGTACCTATATACCCAGGCAAAA
Source organism: Candidozyma vulturna (assembly GCA_026585945.1). Lineage (NCBI taxonomy): Eukaryota > Fungi > Ascomycota > Pichiomycetes > Serinales > Metschnikowiaceae > Candidozyma > Candidozyma vulturna. Next base: position 1,163,569 of record CM048832.1, on the reverse strand, counting down.
GGACTTCTTTTTTTACAATTTATTCCATAAAGTTCCTTGTTTAGTAAAACTCTCAACTGAATCGATAAATACCTATCTACTTTCAAAATTTCACATCCGTTCTCTTTGACATCACCACCGGGCATCACTGAGACCTACACAGTGCGACGATCGGATAAAATCCAGACTACATCAACCAGTATGACCGAGATTGCCCCCAAGGCCGTAACATACTGTGAAGTTTGCTCGTTCCCTCCAGAATACTGTGAATTCGGAGGCCAGTTCAGAAAATGCAGAGAATGGCTCAGCGAAAACCACAAGGAGATTTTTGAAAAATTGTACAGTGATGCTGCTTTGGCCAATGCTACCCTGACATTGTCAATCGAGAAGGAGGAGAAGATCCACAAGGACTTGGAGAAGAAGCAGGCCAAGGAGGAGGCCAAGGCAGAGCGTGAGTTGAAGAAGAAACTTGCATCCAAGGTGGTGATCAAGAGAATTGAGAGAAACAGAAGAAAGCACGTCATCTCTATCGGCGGTTTGGAGGTTTTCAATATCGACATGAAGAAGTTGTCCAAGACTTTTGCACAGAAATTCGCCACTGGTGCCTCTGTGGTGAAGAATGCCGAAAAGAAGGATGAGATTGTTGTTCAGGGAGACGTCAGTGACGAGGCCAGAGCGTACATCGAGAAGTTGTTGGAAGAGAAGGGCTTGGATGAGGTCAAGGTAGAGCAGATTGACGATAAGAAGAAGAAAAAGAGGGAGGAGGCTGCTGCCGCTGCTGCTGCTGCGGGCAAGAACTAGTCATGATGAACCGTGTAATGCAACTAGTATGTAAATGATAGAACAGCGAGCTCAGCGAGCGCTTGTGTTTTTAATGAATCTTTCGTAAATCAACAGCAGGGCATTGATTAGTCGTACTTCTCTTTGGTGGCCCAGGAGACGCCGTATTCGTGGAAGTCGGGCCGCTGGAGAAGTATACGGTAGAGGTGCGCCACACGTCTCTTGGTGTTGAACTTGTTCGTTTTGGACCGCTTGCCAATGTGTTTATGCTCCTTGATTTTGTTACCAATGCCGTACCCGTTTGTGAGTCCCAAGATGGCAAGGTTTCCACTCTCTAGATCGTGAGTGAGCTGGCAATTGAGTTCCCAGAGTGTCACCGCCACATCGTGGTCTTGGACGTGCTGGTAGTACTCGGCCAAATTGTGAAGACTCAAGGCGAGTGCATTGTTAGTGTCCTTGTTGAGGAAGCGTTTGAGAAGTAATTGGTCCAGGGTAGAGAATTTCTCCACTGCTGGCTCCAAAACCGGTCTCAACTTGCGAAGCGCCATAGCCAAACGGGCCGCCTTCCTGAAGTAGTTAAGGATAAGTTCGTTGTCGTAGTTGTTCGTCACATCACTCTTGTTGTATGTGAGCAACCAGTTGCCGAACATGGCAATGGCAAGCGGGACACAGAGCCCATCCGAGCGATTGGCATCACGAATGAGCTTATCGTAGAGCTCTGGCCGTTGAGCATTAGCTTTGGACTCTGCGTAAAGGTCCAAGACGTGGTTGAAGTCGTGAATCGCCGGAAGCACATCTCTCAAAAGCTCTTCCGGAACAAACAGCTCGGCGTTGTGAAACTTGTTCAAGTTGGAAAACTTGACTTCGCCGAGCTCAAAGGAGCTTTCTAACACGAATCGTAGAAGCTCCCCGTGACTGGGCAATATCTGCAGAAGAGTGTCTCCAAACAAGAAGACCTCACACGCATCTGCCCAAGCCACATCTAGCGACTCGTTAGATTTATAATCATAAAACTCTTCCCTTAGACGACCGCAAGTATGACGAAAGAATAAGGTGTTGTCATCCTGTTCAACAGGCTCGGGCTTCTCTTGCCTGAATAACCCCCGTAGCTTCAGTAGCTTTCCCTTGCTCTTGGTTTCGTACTGGTTCAACTTTAGCTTCACGCTTTCTAAATCGGTGTCGTCGGAGACGTCGGACACCAGCGAGTACAAGGAGTTGAAATCAGACGTGTCGGAGTAGGATGAGACCCTGTTGTTGGACTTGCCCGTCTCGGCAGGTCCGTCGGGCGGCACTATGGATATTTCCGGAATCGCCGCGGTCGCCACAAGATCCTCACTACTTCCCTTTAGGTAGGTACTCAAAATGGAGTTGGAATAATACAGCGAACCTTCCATACTGGCTCTAACTGGGGCGCGGTGAAAGCTGATGGTGGTTGAAATCGGGGCAGGAACGCGGCTCGGATACAGTTGCAAAAAGCCGACAAGCCTGAAGCGGATGCAGATACGGAGCTTGGAATGGCGGGGCGTGAAATGAGACCACAACATGAAAAGCAACCATTAATTAGGCTTAAACGTTGCTGGGTCTCTCTAGAGTCTAACTGTTTATGCTCCGAGACGCCTATCGCCAACTGGCCTGTTTTCACCAGGTAGCAGGGCTCCGCTTTTTGGCCAAGTTTTGCGCTCGATAACTTCTGCAATTATGTATACCTGAAAAAAGGCGGCTTTCAATTTCCGAGCTAGATTAAGGCTCGCTGGATCCCCACTCTTCTATGAAAGTAATTTCGAGATGGAGGGCACCTTGTCGCCCTGTAGAACCGGCGATGTAGCAGAAGACAGCGAGGCCAGCTGGGCCTTCGAATGTGCATGAGATGTATTAGCAGACGCATTTGTTGATTGGGCAGTCGAAGGCACCGCTGAAAAGCCAGATTGAATCTCTGGAAGCTTCACTGGCTCGCTCGTAACCTCGTTTTTGACTGGATTGGCAGACAGAAACCTGGCTGGATCAGAGAGAACAGGCTGTTGCGGCTCCGGCATGCTTTGAAACATCAGCGCCAGACTTAGGTCTGTATAGCTCTTGGCATGCTGGATATCTGTAAATGAGTGATTTTTTGTAGGCGGCAGGTTTGACAAGGAAACGGTTCCTGGGTATGCCACACCCCTATCGTCTTGGTACATCATCGGAACAGGTGGAACGACCTGAACAGGCGAAAAAGCTACTGGTCCAACAGGCCCTGGTCCGGCTGGAGGGTGGCCCACTGGTTGAAACAGAACCAAAGGCCCATACGGTGATTGTATAACGGTAGCAGTGGTTCCTGGAGGCGGTTGCTGAGGGAGAACCTGCGGCAGCATGGGCCCAGGCTCTGATTTGGGGACAACATGGTAAGGCACAAAAGCAGGATACTGATTTGGTGCCACAGGCACTGCCGTCATTGGCTGAGGCGGGAGTTGGGGAATAGGATTGGAGTGGACATTGAGCACCTCTTTCTTTTCGTCCTTCTTGTCCTTACCACCATCCTGGCGAAGGTTCTGGTTATACTGGGCCATTCTAAGCGCATTTCTGGCTGGAGCGTCCAAATTTAAGTAAGCACAGTGTAACTTGCCCTTGACGCAGTTGAAGCATTGGGGGAGGTTTTCATCACACTTGATTCGCCTCTTCTTGCAGGTTCCGCAACCCAAGTGGGAATTGCGGTGCTTTCGCCTGGACGACTTCCGTTTACGGTACTCTTCACCCTCGTCGTTCTTGTCGTTGTCGGTCTTTTCGCTGTCATCAAGCTTGTCGTCGCTTTTCAGATCAGAACCGTTTTCTGTCCTTGTCTCCGCTTTTTCCACTTGCGGCAGCTCTTCGCCCGCCACGTCTCTTCGAGGCGGTAACGGGTTCTTTAGGGCCAGGTTGAACACGTCCATCTGAGTAAAAGATGATGTAGTCGCAGCGGAAAAACACACTATCTCTCCCATGGTTAGTGGCAGACGCCATGCAGGCTGCAGGATATACGAGAAGCCACCGCCTAGGGATGATAAGATTCCGGGATTATTATTGGTAGGAGGGGCTCTCTTTGTGCGTTTACAACTTGGATTAAGCTCTTCTTGACACAAAGTGGCTTTTGAACCCGGCAACAGGGCGTTTGTGTCTGTTGACCCCACACCGAAGTTTGTTTAGCATAAATCCGGATGTGCCGAGACACTCTTCTTTTTAGCAAAGCCGCCACCTCCACCACACACCATGACCATTGTAAATACCAAAACGATATCCAATGAAAGCAATGGACACATTTGCTAGGCATTTTGTGGATCCCCCACGGATGATTACATGAGGCCTCGGCTTCTCGGCTTCTTGCCTGCAGCTGTCTCGTAAAAGACGCACCAGCCATGCACTTTGACAGGTATCCGTTTCCAGGAGCGTCGGGATATTTTTAAGCAGGGAGGTTTGAGATTGGTGATTTTTCGTGGTGTAAGCGCCACTATGGTACGGATCAAGCCGAGAAACCGTGGTTGCTGTGTTTTGGGCGGGCCTACTGCGAAGACGCATGTGTTGAGTTTTACGATGCAGAGAAGCCTTTTGCAGCCACCTTTCAGGACGGTCTCCCATGATCGACCTTTTCAAGAAGGGTCCTTTTGCTCAACTCTGGTGATTTACGAATCCTCATACTCCAGTGCTCGCGGCGCCATTTTCGGCCTCTTGGCGCCTTGAGCTCGGCCATTGTTTAGCCTTGCTTGCTATCACCAGGATCGGGCTCCTTGGGCAAATACAGCTCATCAAAGGAACCCATTCTCCGTTCCCACCATTTTTTACGATGCTCAGATTTACTCACCTCCTCCATCAACATCTGCTCTTCGGGCTCGTCTTCGTCGATTTCTTTGTTGTCCATGACCACCGAGAATCCCTCACCCTTGCGCAAAATCTCGAACCTTTGTCCATGCACCAAGTCCTTCATAACAAGCTCCCTGGTTCTCCCAAGCGATTCGATCGCATCGACTCTCTCTGAGGTCTTTTCGAGCAATTCGTCGAAATAAGGCTGGGATGCTATTTCGTGGAATGCCCTCATCATAGGTACAGAGTCTGCTCTCACTCTCAGATCAGAGTCCACGGTAAAGATATTGAGATTGTCGTACTGCTGGATGAAATCGGGCCTGGTCATGATTTGGCGAGCTCTCCATAACGGAAGCTCAGGCAAATGGTGGTTTTGCCTGAAACACGGGTCGCCTTTGGACTGGATCAAGGTGTTCATTCTCTGGCGGTCCATCTCCACAAACGCTCTCATGAGAAACATGGCGCTCGTAGCGAACTTGCCAAATTCCATCACATCATCATCCATCTCTTCTCCAAGAAGCCCACACTGATTAAGAAACCATGTCTTCTCCCGGTCAATGATCTCGTGACAAGCCTGAATCACATCCTTGTGCCTGGCTACCTGACTGATATGCTGAGGTCTTCCGCCAATCAAATCATAGATTTTATTGCAGGCGGCATTGTCGAGCTTATAGTCGGGAAATTTCGAGATGGGCCAAAACTTCCCTCTGATGAATTGAAGCACCTTGACAGTTTCGTCTCGGTTGAGGTCTCTGACGTTGATCAATTCGAGTCTGGTGCCCAATCGCTTGAGCTTTTCGTAAACCCAGTAGTCATCAGAGTTGAAAATAATCGTCACAAGCTCACTGCCACTGAGCCCTTCCGCTTTTTGCTGGAGAAGTTCCAATAACTTAACACCCTCTTCGTTCTCCTTGATCAAATGCAGATTGTTGATGATCATGATCAATGGCTTATCGCTTTTACCCAGTATCCGCCTTTCTATGGCAAGAGTCTCGAGTTTGTTAAAAGCTCTCTCTATGTCCAAGAGCGCCGTTGTGTCTCGAGGTCCCCTCATACTGAACAATGAGCCAATGTAGTCCTCGGAATAGGCAAAGTTGAGTGCCCTACCTAGACGAATACGGAAGATCTCTGGATCAGCATGAGCATCAAAGATCGCAACGTTTCGGCCGTCTAGCTTCTTCATCGCCTCCATGATCAAAGTCGTCTTTCCTGTGCCTTTTTCGCCTACAACCAAGAAGTACCGTCCTCTGATTTTGCCCGATACGATATCATCAAGCAACTTCTGCTGAGGCCGATTCACCCAGAATGCAGATAAATCGTCATTGCTTTCGTCGTCGTCGGATTCTGGCCGTTTATTGGTCTTCTTGTGAACCGCGAGCTGGTAAGCCGGGTCTCCGCTTTCAAAAGCGGTACCCATTTTCTCCAAAACCTGGTGGTTGTAGATCTGGTGGTACATGTAGCCGGAAAGAGCGAGGATTCCGACCGAACTGAGCGTGATTCCAATTGTTTCAAGGCATTTGAAGAGAAAACGGCCTAGTTTCTCAAGACTCTCACGAAAGCTTGACTTTGGCTCTTCTTCCTCTAGCTTCTCATCGATCTTCTCGTCCTCCTCCTCTTCCTCCTTTTTCTTCTTTTCCTCATCTTCATCTTTATCTTGGTCCTTATCATTGTTATTTTCATTGCTGTTATTGTTATTATTGTTGGGAGGACCCCCGGAACCACTTCCAGCTTGAAGCTCTGTCCAACCGAGACCTTGCACCTCAGTGGTGATATCCTTCGTTACCGTAGGCTCCTGCTTGCTCTTCTCCTCTTCATTCTTCTCCTTCTCATTTTTGTACTTTTTCACAATCTTCTTTTGCTGTTGTATCAATCTCTTCTTATCTTTTGTGAGCGTCTTGTTTTCTTCGTCTAGGTCCTCGTCCTTGACTTCCTCTAGAACGTCGAATGGCAACAATGGATTGATGATCCGCACAGGCACACTCGGATGAAAGGACCGGCGAAGTAGTGGCCGTCTTGCATTGAGTTTTAGGACCGACCGAAACATCATCTTATTTATCATGGAAGACTAGTGGAAGCACAATCTACTGTTCGCTGCATGTTCGGTGCAGGGCATGCACCTCGAAATCCTGATAAGCCTAAGTGTATATAAGTCTATAAAGGGCCTGCCTGTCTTAGGATAAATCGAAGCCGGAGTCGACGTTGATGGCGTATAGGAGTTTCTCTCTCACTAGTTTTTTGTCTTGGTAGTCTGGAAGCTTGAGAAGATTTACGCATGTAGACGCGGTGGGAAGTCTATCGGGGTACCGTCCACTATTGCGAATACCGAATCTGGGTGTCAAAGAGCCAAATCCAAGAAGTGGTGCTTTGGAAACAGAGGTGACAAATTTGATGAGACGGCCACGCTCCTTGGAATCCATTTCTTCAACGACCTCCCAGAAATACTTCACCGTGATATCGTCGTCAAAGTACCCACCGTAGCTGACGTTGTTCTTCCAGTCCTCGAGATTGACAGTGTTTTCTCCTCCGCTGATCAACATTTGCAACTCGTAAGGATCGAACATGTTGAGCCACTTGCGGTCGATGATTCTATGAAGACCTTCCAAGAAGTGTTTCGAAGGGAGGTATAGACATTGATTTAGTTTGAAGTTGGCCACCTCGTGAATGTAGTTGAGTCGATTGGTGGTTGTGACACTTACTGATTCCCCATGAGGGGGTTGTAGATCAAAACGCACAACGTTGCCCTGAACAACCTCATTGATGGTGAAATTCAAATCCAATGCCTTGATCTCGCTCTCGCTCATCTCTAGCAACTTCATGAGGTTGTGGTAGAGCTCGGTATCGAGATACTGGAGATCATTGACAGAGTTCTTAGACGCACTGAGGGCGGTCGTCCACTTGGTGAGGAAGAATGGTGCAAATTCAATGTCAATCAACACATTCTCATAGAAACACTTTCCGATCGTCATACCGAGGAATTGAATGTATAGTAGCCTTTCCTGTTGCCGCTTCAAGTCAAGCTTTTCGTGCACGCTCATGTAGATATCGTCGTTTGGGTAAAGCTCGTAGTTTGAAGGAGTCTCCTTGAACAAAGCCTGCTTCAGATTAGGGTCAAAGCCTTCCATGGCGACAGAAGTCAAGAACTCTTTGGTTATGCCACCTCCATCGATACCAGCCTCTGGACCGTGTTCACTGTGAAAAGTGACCGAAATCTTCTCCTTGAACTTGTGCCCCAAATGGTAAAAGTTTTTAAATGCGTCTTCGAGAACGGAGCCTCTTGAAATGTCTGCTTCATATCGCAGTGGTTGGTTTTCCATGAAGAATCCGAAAGTGCTGCTAGTTGCCAAGCTCTGACGATCGCTCTCGATAATGCTCTGAAACACCTTCACGCGATCCTTGAAGTCGATGAAATAGGAAACCTTATCAAGCACCTCCAACTTGGCAATTGCATCGTTAGTACGTTTGGACCGAACGGGAGCGGCGTGCTCAGAATCTGAATCATAGTCGTCCTCATGCATTTCGTTCTTTTGGTCGTCAAGTACAAGCACAATCATGCCGTCGATGTCAAAATTGAGATGCTTGAGTTTCCAGAGATCATCTGGAAGAAACTTAATGCGTAGGTTTTTGAAGTAGATCAGATTGAGCAAACTTAACGAGGACGCCTTGAGCTTTGAGAGATCACCGAAAACCTTTGCTGGGTCTGGCTTGTTTGTATTGAAGATGAGTGTGAGTGACAAGATCTTCAAGAACTTCGAAAGCACGACTGCTTCACTTTTGGAAATTTTGTCCTCGCTAAAGGACTCCAAGTCGTTGCTCACAAAGAGCCAGTATGACATGATTTCTTGGAAGGTGTATAGCGTGTTCCAGAACATACTATCGCTGAGCAAGTCTCGCGACTGCTCGATATCATCTCCCAGAAGGTAGTCCTTGGTCGCCTCAGCCTCTGAGAAATGCTGGAAGATTGGATCTCTTCTAAGCTCTTGGAAGAGTCGCTTATGGGATCCTGGAGTAATGGTGATGAGCATGCATAGCTTGGTTGGTGGCTGTACGAGATGCATTAGTGTAGCGATTGTTTGCATGGCGACGTTGGCATCAAAGCCTCCCACATCCACGCTGACAAGCTGGTTCATAACGAGGGATACGTAGTTGGATGTGTAGAGCTCGAGAATAGAATCCATCGTTTTTCTAGAAACGAGCGTGTGCTTTTGTGTACGATCAAAGTCGTCTTCGTCCGGTTCCTCTGTGGTCAATGATATCGATGCCATAGTGGAGAGGATTTTTGCATGAACCCGGTACCCTTCAGGCAGTAGGACATTTTGGCCTTGAAGCTTGATGGTATTTGCCAAGAGAGCAATCTTCTCGTGGTTCGAAAGCCCCTGGAGGACAGCGTGGTCTGTGGCCAACACAGCGGAGCAGCTAACCAGAGCTAACTCGGGATCTGAGGAAGCTGGGTGGAAGCCAGCAAGAAACGAGAGAAATTGGCCATCTGGATCAGCGGAATTGACGAGAAATATGCATTTTGTAGCAGTGGGTGTTCCCGCAGCCTGGAGTTTCCGGACGATCCCTCTCAAGGCCTCAGAAGGACCCCCGGATCCATACTCAAGAAGCAATTCGTACAAGTCTTCTGCAAGCTGTTCTCTCACATTTTCTCTTGAAAGCAAGCGATTGATCAGCGCATACGTGGCACGAACGCCCCTTTCATTCAATTGGCCTCTCAGACCCTGTACTAGCTTCAGTAACACCTGGTCGACGGGAGCATCCCTGGAGCAGAATCTCGAGTATAAACCAAACTCCAAAGCGTAACGTTGCCAGTTGTCGTTTTCTTGCCACTCGTTCACGAAGTTCTCCAGGATCGTGTGAAGTTCTATCCACCTTCTGATGTACCGCTGGATCAAAGCAGCACTGCGTTCTCTGTTTCTCTGATCCTCTCGCTGTTGCCGCTGTAGCTTGGTTTGTTCAAGAAAGTTCCGTCCTCGAGGAGGAGCACGGCGGTCGCCTAGATTGACCGTTCTTTTCTTCGTTTGTCCAGTGAAGTTAAGCATGAAGTGGTTGGTAATCAGCTGTAGCTTTATGTGGAGGACCGAGCCACCCGGGGAGAATCGGTGGTGATATAGTACAAAAGTAAAGGAAAAGCAGGGGATAGGCGAAGAATGAAGCATTGATTCTGAAACTGTGTTGTCGTTTATGGGCAAACAGCTTATGGGTAAACAGAATATGATGATGATTCTTGACAAGTGTGTGAAGGGTACTCTACCAAAACGTCCAGCAGCATAACAAAATCGAGGGGACTGGACTCCTATAGCTTTAGAAGCATTAATATACTTTTTCTAATTTATATCATAACCAAACCAACTACCTTACTCTCTCATGCCTGTTTGTGGATGTCCTACGCTTGAGTCTTGCATCCACTGAGACCTCACCTACAATCTCCATAGTTTCACTGACCACGATGCTGCTCATCATACTTCGTGATGGGGATAATGTCCTTCGAACTACACTCACATGGAGACCACACCAACCAAGTGTGATGTTCGCTGTGCAAGTCGAATCCGTCTCTATCCATCTCAGAAAACCACATAGGTGAAGTAGCTCAATTAAGGCTTTGATTAATGAAATACGAAACTTTTCACTCAAAGGCTCTGGAGCTTCCCACGAAGTATGGCTCGTTGCACCCTGACAAAAACGACTATAAAAGCAGGGGTCAGATCCTCGCACTCTCTTTTTGCAGCCATTAACTAGTTATCATGAAAGTCATTTCCCGTGCAAAGTTCTTTAAACAGAGAAAAGTGATTTCATATGTAAAATCAAACACTATCCTAGCATTTCCCAAAGGACCGAAGAATTCCAAAAAGCGCCAGTCGTCCTCCCCTTCAAACTCTTCCCTTTCAAAACATCATAGAGGATCAAAAGGCACGGTTCGTGCTCAGAAGGGTTCAGGGAAACAGCCTCATAAACAGCTCGAGCCGAATTATCCCTACCAAGACGAGCCAGACCTCAATCGTCGCAAGATCTTGGCTTATCTGGCCTCTATCTTCAGCGCTGGTATGTTGGCATGCTTTGTGTACCCCGAGAGCGCTGTCTACAAGGAAATCACGGGTGTGTCTTTCTTTGTATTACTTATTATCTGTATACTCTAATTTCTGAGAAGCTCTAAAAGGCGACCTACGGATTCGACGTAGTACAGGGGCACTAGCGACTCATCCTTCTTGTCTAACAGATCTAACTCCTCCTGAGAGGTACCTCCACTGAGAACAAGTATGGACCCGCCAGCGTCGCCCCCAAGCTTGCCGTCATTACCGAACTTGACGTCAGTGTAGAGAGTGTCTCCAAACATCAATGTCCTCTTGCGATCAAACAGGCAGTACTCAAGGATATTGTCAAGAAGAAGAGGACTTGGCTTGCCCACGTCAATAAAGTCTCTGCTCGAAGTAAAGCTCATGTAGTTCACAAAGGAGCCACCGGCTGGCAAGGTGGTACCAAAGGGACCGGGGTATGTCTTGTCGATGTTGGTGCCAATGAACGGAATCGACCTATTCTTGTACAAAAGATACTGCAATGTCGTTGCAACACGCAAATAATTTAACTTCTTTGTGGAACCGATCACTACCGCCTTGACATCCTCGTCAACCTTGAGCAACCGGTGCGCAGGGTCCCATTCCTCGTCGAGCGCGTCGTCATTACCACCTAATGGCACATATCCAGCTTCCTTGAGTTCGTGCTCGATTCCCTCGTCTCCAAGAACCCACACTTTAGCTCCTTCAGGGATCTTGAGATCCCTTTTGAGAATAAGAGCTGCAGCATAGCACGATGGGAAGATGATCTCCTTCGTCACATCCGGGAATCCCAACTTCTCAAACTTCTTCTTGTAAGTGTCTCTCGAAACCGACGAATTATTGGTGACAAAGGCGTAAGTCTTCTTCTTTTCCTTGAGGAGCTCTACAAACTCCGACGCTCCGGGAATTTTGTCGGGCCCAAGCCAGATGACTCCATCGCAGTCAAACAAAAAATGATCAAACTGCTCAAGAAGCTGAAGTGCTTCTTCCTTGGAGGTGACCTTTTGTGGTGCAGCTTGTCTAGTCATCGATAAGGAATAAGTGATAACCTCTAAATTATCACCTGCGCGAAAGAGTCAGACCTATACCTCAAGGTTGGACTTTCCCAATAATGCAGTGAATCTTGTGAAGGTCAGTGCCTCAAGAATTTTCCAGAGTGTAGAAGTGGCAATTTCAATGTCATTCATGCGAACCAGAGTTTCGAAGCGTTTGACGAGGTCATTTGTGTGGCTCACTATACCCCAGATTTTGCACTTTGCAGCCACCACCGAACGAACAGAATGAAGAAAATCGGGCTTTCTTGATGCTTCGATAAACACTAAGTCATCCACGGCGTGTTGAGCAGAAGTGAACTCGCGTACAACAGCCTTGACAAGCTCGGTGAAGTCATAAAGCTCAGGAAGAAAGAGCTTATGGCAGTTGCTAGGGGACTCAAGGCCCAGATGAGCATGATACCATTTCAACGGGACAATTTTGAGGGCCTCACTGTATGTTTCCTGGATCAGCTCTAGCGTTTCAGAGAGTTGATCGTCCTCACCGACGCCACAATTCAGTAGGTCAAGCTTTCTTGTGTAGTCTTCCAAACATTTCAAAAGCTGTGGATCGTTGGGGTTCGGTCCCTTATGGACTACCGACGCTGTTGACATGCTGGCGTCGCTCTTGACTTCAACCAAGTAAGACAACAAAACAACATTGAAAAGCACTAAAGTGCCGATGAAACTGAAAAATAGGAATCGCCCAAGATACGGGCGGCTTGGAGGTGGTGCCCTTTCCACTGTGTAGCTCCTCATTCCGTGAACTAGTAATTTAATCGAAGGGGATCTGGTGGATCTACTTTCGTGACTACTGGGGTGAGACAGCCTTATCTAAGAGTGCAGGAGGCACGATAAGCCCACTTTCCAGTAACACAACGGGGACATCAAAGACACGATATTTTAAACAACAACTAGCTCAATGAGATGGTCTGTTTGCTTTTGAAGAATTGTGTAAAAGCTCTCCGTCTATATTTGCGGGAGTTCTACATGCTACCAAAAAACCTTCCTGATTTGACATAGTGCCCAAAAGCAATTCACAATTTGCAGTAGAACGAATCAAAAGCCCTATTACTTTCGCAAGATATCGGCTAAGTGCATGTGGAACTTTAGTATACCAGGGTGCATTCATACATGTTGTGCTTATTCTTCAATCACATCCATTTCGCAGCCAAAACGAGCTAGGCCCAATAGGTAACAAATACTATTTTCATGATTTAGGACATAAACTGTTTTCATGATTAGATCGAATTACTAATGCTCTGATATTTTGAGGGACAACCCAAGCATCATTCAGGATTGGGCTTAAACGCCATTCGGACCACCTTCCTATGCGCACGCTCATCGGAAATTTCAACCATGTAGTACCTAACCTCCACCAACTGCCTAACCCAACGAACACAACCCAAAATTGAAATGTCAGCTGAATCAACGAACGCTTTCACACAACCAGAACAAAAGGACCTAGATCAAGAAAATGTTACAGCAGGCGTAGCCGAGCTAAGTGTGAAGCCCAAGAAAAAACAACGAAAGGAACAAACCGAGGAGGAGTTCCAAGCACAAAAAGCACAATTCGCCGCCACAGGACCCCAGATAAATACACAAGACTGGCTATTTGACCAGGCCCTTCTAGACAAGCTAGACAATCTGAAAAAGACCGACAGGGTCCACATGCTCCATGCTTGTGAAAGAGCATATTACCTCAGGGACTACACAAAGTGCATAGAGCTCATAGGCCAGGCCGAGAAGCTTTTCGGTGTGGAGCTTGAGAATTCGTCAAAGAACGAAGACATTAAGCTGGACTTCGCTGATGATGGCAGGAAGACCAAAAAGTCACTGAAGGTGGAGCGCCACGTCGTCGACCTTTTGCACATCAGGGAGGCTTGCCTAAGGAAGCAACAAGAGGCTTCAAAGTGAATTTGTTCAAAACAAACCCCAGCATCAAAGCATAGCATCAATAGCATACAATCATCAGGAACACTGCAGGAGTATTATGTCCCCCTCTTGAGCCAAATTTTGATATCCACGTAGCTCGTCTGTCTCTTCTTGAACGTGGCCTCTTCGTCGTCACTGTCTTTGGTAGAATGCTCCAGAGCTTGTCTGAGTTCATCAAGCACCTCTACTGTGCCCGTCTTCACGTCCACCGTATACTGTTTCTTTGTTTGGAAGTGCAACGCAATAGAAACCGCCGTGTTGATTGCCTTTCCCATGCCTTTCACCGTGATGTATCGCACCTTCTTGTATTCTCCCAGTTGGTACTTCTTATGTCCCACGCCAGTTGTATCGAATTTCTCGAGCATCTTGTCGATTCGCTTCACCGCCAGCATGTAAGGTGTGGAGCCCTTGACAAGGAATGTCGTATCAAGGGCTGTTTTGTTGCGGAGCTTCGTTCCAAGGTTGTGTTTGATGAGCTTCGGTTCCATGGAGTAGTTAGCGGAGCGATGAGATTGAGGTCTATTGAGGTGAGGGAATGTGGAATTGAAGATAACGATTTTGCTTCGAGGCACTAGTCAGTCAAAGTGGTGCGGGTAAAAAAGGCAAAGGCTTTATAATTCGATTCTTCGTGGATTTTGGAGTATGTGTGTTGTTTTGGAAAATGGCTGCGAAAGAATTGGCTGCTTATTTTCAGGCATGAGAACAGAAACCTTCTCCGTTCTACGAACATCCCGTCATAACACATGCTTAATTAAAACGTTCATTTCTTCATGAAGAAAAGATTATTATTTTTCTAGCTATTCTTTAAAATATCTTTCTTCGATTGGTTTCAACTGTCACTGAGTCTCTTCAAGGGTACTCAACTTGCGGAAAGATTTAGCCATACACCTATCCAAGGCAACATTCAGAAGCTACACACATAAAAGCACCACGACATCGGCTTATAAACAGCCTCAAGAGCTAACTCTTAATATATTAATAAAAATATAGATCTCTCCGAACCATACTTTTGTTCCAAATGACGCCTCTCATAGTACATCGCGTTTGGCGCGTTTCTCATCTACGCTTTTAAACCACCAATACTACCATTATCACAACATGTCATCCCCTCTATCCGATGCCTCAACGGTATCACGAAAACGGTCCAGAGATGAGTTTGACTTCTCCTCGCCAATTAAGAAAACACAGACCCACCAGATCCATACTGAAGCTCACATCCACACAGTCAACAGCCTAATGGAAGCACTGAGGCGACAGAGAGAGTTCCCAAAAGTCGATGAAGAAGAAGAGGTGGAAAAGGAAGTTTCCAATTACCAGCAGAGACCATTTTGGCCAGCTCTTCAGACAGTCAAACGAAGAACATGAACAAAGAACATAGAAGGAACGGATTCTCAATCACCTACAATCTAACGATAATACACGTCAAAACTAGTCATTTTCCTGATTGCTTGTCCTGCCTTATTACATATCCTGGGAGCATTGCTCCGATCTATAAAGATGAACCAGAGGTCCATGTGCAACCATTGATCGGCTGTATAGCTTGCTAGGAACGGGGCAGTAGAACCCCTGAGTATCCTGATGTGAAGTTTCCTGTGGAGCCCCAGACCCGGGGACTCCCCGGAGCCTGGCCTGCTCAGGCTCTGGCCTTTCTCTTGGCCTTCAACAACACCTTCTGTTTCTGCTGCTCAGCCTCAGAGTCGGACTCCTCCTCGGACTCAACCTCCATCATGTCCTCATCTTCGTCCTCAGACTCAGCCTCATCCAGCTCGGCGGCAGCCTCCTTGGCAGCCTTCTTCTCGGCCTTTCTGCGCAACTCGACCTCTCTCATTCTCAACAACTCAGGGTTCTCCTCCACCAACTTACGGTCAAGAGCCATCTGGCGCTCCTTGTTGCCACGCATACGGTTCTTGTAGAAGGCACGCTCACGCTTCTGTCTGATCTCCTCGATTCTAGACATGGCCTTCAAGGTGGTGGCCACCAACTCACGGTTGTATCTGACAGGGACGTTTCTTCTCAGAGCGAACGTCAACGTCGAGTCGACGACCAACTCCTTACCGGCAGCCTTTCTGAAGGCCTTGGTCCATCTCAACTTTCTAGGGTTTCTTCTCTGCTTGAAGGCCTTGTGGCACTTGGCTCTGCAGAATCTGAACTCCTTGGCGTCGTTTCTAACGAACATAATACCTTTGCTCGGGTAGACCGGCGACAGGCAGAAATGACAGGAGTAGACTCTCATGGTTTATGCAAATGTGGTAAGTTGGCCCGGGGGCTAATGCTATGTAGTGAAGATGGATCCGAGATGAGATGCGAAGAGGTGGAAAAAAATCTACCCTAGTTATCGCGGTGCACGGGTGCGTCCCCACCATCTAACATACTGATGCAAACCCCAGGGACCGACGGACTAAAATGACGGCGAATCGTCGAGATTTCTTTGACCTTTTCAAAATTCAATTGTGGGTAGCCCCTTCCACATCTGTATCACTGTGCAAGGTGGTTTTGAATACGAACTTTGCAGATGCTCCTCGAAAGGCCTGCCTTCAAATGAGTTGAGCAGTCATGGCATTATATTGGCTGGAGCTTATTCAAACTATAGACTCCCCAACAATTTGACCCCACTGCTCTCCAGTTTTGCACAATTTTCTGGAACATTCAAATCGTGTCACGTGCGCGAAATCAACATTGAGAAGGCGAAGATTTTCACCACTTGTACCCCATAGCCATGAACGCCTCCAATCTACAACCGCCACCAGACCAGCAGCAGCAACACCCACAACAAGTCTACCAGCAACCTACATATACTGGTCAGTTGCAGAAAAAGAAAGCCCCCGAAGGTTCTGCTGAGTGGTACTTTGACCAAACATGCGACTGGATGGGTAACCACCCATGGCTCACAGGTCTCGGAGCCTTTGGTTTGGCCTACGTCGCTGCCGGCATGTTCAAGTCCAACCAACCGGGCTTGAACGGTAAAGCTTTCATCAAGGGTTCCTTTGGCCCCAAGATGTCTGCCAAGGAGGCTCTACAGATCTTGAACTTGAAGGGAAACGAACTTGTCCAAGGCCAAGTTGAAGGAGCAGCATAGAAAATTGATGATGGCCAACCATCCAGATAAGGGTGGCTCTGCCTTTTTGGCTACCAAGGTGAATGAAGCTAAAGACTTCTTGGAGAAGAGAGGCGGCATGAAGGACAAATAAACAAGCTTGTAAATACGCATGGATAGAGTGTCGGCCTCGGCTGGCCTACTGGAATAAAAGACGAAACGAAAGGGAGTGTAGGCTTGTGGTTCTTGAAGTTAGTAGTGAACTGATGCCGATCTGGTATAACACAAGATGAAGTCTCCATAAGGTTGGAAAGTAGATTCTGACTCTTCCTCTGGGTTCCAATAAAATGAAACGTGTTTCGTAACATCTTTTTTTTGTGCCAGACTCACATAGTAGTATGAAATGCGTCGAGTCTAGACAGCTTCTAAATTTGGAACTAAAGTAGAAAGTGGAGGATACTCAATACTTAAAGGCAGATAGTATACACCAGAAAGGCAAGAAGAGTATCTAGAGTTGATTTTGCAATTTCACAAAACACCGCCTAACGGTGTAATCTGGGCAATCACTGGCTATATCGGGTATGCGTTAAGACATCCGGCTTTCATCAGCTAATTCGGAGACTTTTGCATCTCACCGCTATCATCATATCTCCGTGCCAGTAAAACTTTCTTCCAATAACTCAAGTTTCAGTCTCCCACCTTCTGAGACAAACCCAGCAGCAGCTTCTCAAATAGGCGTAGCGCCAAAACATCCTCCAATGAGGCTCAATATAGGGGTTTGAGCCGCTCGAGCAAAACACGGTGCCATCGAAGGCAGCAAAAAGTTCAATTAGCTCCTGGTTCCATGGAAGTACGGAGCGAAAAAAATTGATCTGGCTATTTCACAGCTCCGATCACACCCCCATACATTAGCGGCAATGGTTGCGAAATCAGCAACCGACATCGGCGACCGGACACGGACGATAGGAGTTTTCGAATGTTTTTAAACTAGCGTGTAGATTCGATAATTGAAAGATGAAGCTGTATTTCTGGAATGTCCTGCCTTTCTCAATTGAGTGTTCGGTTGCTCAGCCGAGTGAGACATTTGCACCCAGTGGTAGACAGCCAAACCACCCAGGCATTCAGTGAAGTCGGCCTCATTTTCAGCTAATTCCCCTACGAAGCCTTTTCCTCTTCAAATTCCAATTCCACTCTCCGCCCGTTTTGGCCGCCTCCGAAAAATATGTAAACATGGAAAGGCTGGTGCCGACTACAGCCTGCGCGCAAGATAAACAGATCTAACAAAGTGTTCGTACCACCATGACAACTTACGAAAAGATCGTCAAGGGCGCCACCAAAATCAAGGTGGCGGCGCCGAAGCCCAAGTACATTGAGCCGATTCTCATGGCCACTTCTATGAACCACCACGTGCTGCTGGAGAACTTCAACACCATCATGAGAACTCTTCGTCAGAGGCTTCAGGACAGCTCTTGGTCGGTGGTGTACAAGGCGCTAATTGTGATCCACATTATGATCAGGGAGGGTGACGGCGATGTGACGTTGGACTATTTGGCCCACCAGGCCCCGGGCATGCTCAACTTGAGTCATTCCAACATCTCCCGAAACCAAGGCTCCAGCGATGTGCGCTTTATCATGAGATACTCCCGGTACTTGCACACCAGGGTGAAGCTTTATGGAGAGACAAAGGTGGACTATGTAAGGGACGAAAGAGTCAAAAACCTGACGGACCAGCAGGGCGGCCGTTTGCGCTCGTTGCCTGTGGAGAAGGGCTTGATCAGGGAGCTGGAGGGCTTGCAGAAGCAGATCGATGCGCTTTTGAAAAACAGTTTCATGGAGAATGAGGTGAAGAACGACGTCATCTTGACAGCGTTCCGCTTGTTGGTGAACGACCTTTTGGCCTTGTTCCAGGAGCTCAACGAGGGTGTCATCAACCTCTTGGAGCACTACTTTGAGATGTCCCGTTACGACGCTGAGAGGGCCTTGAAGGTGTATGTGAAGTTTGTGGACCAAACCAAGTATGTGATTGACTACCTCCGTGTGGCCAAGCACCTCGAGTACGCCACCGAATTGCATGTTCCTACCATCAAGCATGCTCCTACCGCTTTGACGTCGTCTTTGGAGGAGTACTTGAACGATCCCAATTTTGAGGAGAACAGACGTCGCTACATGCTCGAGAAGGGCCTGAAGGGCAAAGCCCCAGAGACCAATAGAGATACACCCGTTCAGGCACAACCCCAAGCACAACCCCAAGCACAACCCCAAGCACAACCACAGGCGCTTCAGGGCCAACCTCAAGCACAAAATCAGCATATCAACGGCCAAGATGGGTTGCAGAGATCAGGTACTCTCTTGGTGCAACAATCGACCTATAACCCATGGGGCGGCAGCGTGGCTAGTCCTCAGCCGTTCCAGTTTGTTCAACAGGCCCAGACCCAGCCTACACAACCAACCCAGATTAATCCTGCTTTCACAGGTGCCGGGTTTGGCGGCTACGGTGCACAGCCTCAGGCCACTGGCACCAATCCGTTCATACAAAATCAAACTAGCTTCAATGGGTTCCAGCAGCAGCCCACACAGCAGTTCCAGCAACAACCAACTCAACAATTTCAACAGCAGCCCACACAGCAATTCCAGCAGCAGCCTACGCAACAATTTCAACATGCGGGAGCTCAGCAGCCAGGATTTCAACAACAAGCGTTCGAACAGACTGGTCAGTTCCAGCAACAACCAACGCAGCAGTTCCAGCAAACTGGCCTGTTTCAAAGTAGCCAAAGCCAGTTGTCGGCACAGCACACGAACAACCCATTCTCCAGCTTACCAACGACTCCTACCGGTCAGCCCCAACCTGTTGCTGTCAATTCCACCAACCCATTTGGAAACACCCGTTTTGCCAACTCTCGCACAACGCCATACTCGTTCTCTCAGGATAGAGACAAGCGTGTGTCAGTGACGGCGACTGGCAGTAACCCATTCAAGGTGTCGCAGACGACCACTAGCGTCTTTGACAATGCTGAGAAGCGAACACCCCAGGCATTACAAAGGCAGCCGACCGCAGGCGGGTTGGAACATTTGCCCACGATTGCGGCATTCCCAGAGACTCAGCAGGAGCAGGCCAGAAGCGCATACATTCTGAATGCTCAGACTAATTTGACGGCACAGGCCACGGGCCAGATGCAGCAGTTCCAGCAAAACCAATTGCAGCACCAGCCGCAACATGCCCAGAATCAATTCTTCCAGCAGCAGCTTCAGCAGCAGCAATTTCAGCAGCAGCAACAGCCGCAAGCGTTCTACAACGAGCCCAGCTTAATTTAAATTATTCTATATACGGCACTAAAAGTTCAATGCCACCGCAGCAAGGACAAGCAAGCTCGAGAGACCTGCAACGGTGCTGCCGTCGTGAGAACTCACCGTAGGAACACCCAGGCTAGAGGCAGACTCAGACAGCGATGTGTTGGAGTTGGAGTCCGAGCCAGAGCCGGAACCAGCACCGGATTGAGCGGAGGAGGTGGATGTCGTCAAAGTGGACGCAGCGGACTCTGAGCCAGCAGAGGTTGTTGGGTTAGAAGAAGTGGTTGGAGAGTTGGAAGTCACAGCCTTGGAGGACGATGAGGTGGTTGAAGGGCTGGAGCTTGTGGAAGATGAAGACTGGCTCGAGGTGGAGCTGGATGAACTGGAGGAGCTCGAAGCGGAGGTGGAGCTTGAAGAGCTAGATGATGACTGAGAGGAAGAACTTCCGTCGTCGTCGTCATGAGCGCCCTCTCTTCCGTTGATCTTTCCGTTCACTGCCTTGATTGACTGCCACGAGCCAGAGCGGTCGGTATACTCGTACTTGTCTCCGGTGGAGTAATCGTCCACCAGCAACTTCTTGATGTGCATGGTGAAAGGCGCCTCCGAGTAGTCAGTCAAACCGCCGGCCCACTCGATGGTACCTTCCTCGTTGGAAGGATCACCGCCAGCCCAAATACCAGCCTTGATGTACAGCGGACTCTGAGGGAAACCCTCGCTGTTGTCGCTAGAAAGCGTTCTCACTGGGGTACCTTCCAAATACCACACAATCTCGTTTTCCGTCCAGTCGATGGTGTAGTTGAAGTAGTTATCGTGAGGCAGGCCTGGAGTCAGGTGGTACCTGCCTCTGTCGTATGTGGTGGTATCTCCCTTGGAGAAGTAGTTGGATTGGAACTGGGTATCGTCTCCACCCAACAACTCGATATCGATTTCGTCCAAATCGTCAGACATCAAAAAGAAAGACAGCACAATGCCCTTGCCGGGAGCAGCCTTCATCAAAACCTCCACACGGCCAAACATGATGTAGAAAGTCAGTCTGATGCCGGGATTGTCACCCTTCTTTTTAAGCGTAAGTTCCAAACCATCGTCAGTGTAAGAAACTCCTGAAGGGATGGCAACGACATCAAACTTGTCAGATTCCTCGTGAAACTCCTCCACGAGACTGGTGCCCAAGGCCGTAACTGGCGAACATGACGATGAAAGAGGGTTGCAGTTACTGGACCCTGTGGCTGCCAAAACGGCTGCAAAGTGTGCGAGCAATGCTATGATGTAAAGCATCTTCTATGGTATAGCGAGTGGTGAAAGGGTAGTGATCCAGAATACAAAAGAACGAAATATCTTGGATTTATACACTTTTCAGGAGTCCATGTCATGTCTTATACCTCAGACACGGTTGGAAGGAGTGACTGTGTGGGCTGTGACGCGGACAAAAATAGATTTGTGCGCAGCTGCCGAGACCGCTATAACTGGGCTCACAGGGGTGCTACGGAAAGTCTAATTACATCGTTAAAATCGGAGAGACCGCTTTCGGGGCGAGATTTTTTTCCTGGCTCAATTTGGCCAAAGTTTCGTTTTTTTGTAAAGCCGTCTACCCTGCTTCTCGCTTAAGGCGCGGTGTTCGCGTATTCACACAATAACCCGGATTGGGACTCGCAGGCAGCCATTGTAGGCTGCAATGGCGGTCGTGAAAAGCTGCGCTGATAATAGACGAAACGAGCAAGAGAGGTATTGTGGAAGGTCTGGCGGGTAGTAATTGTGTTTTTGGTTTATTTTTGTGCTGGCTGGTACTAAACTTTGGGAGCTTGTGGTTACTACGTTGGGTGCAAATGGCGAACGTTAAAGCTAGAAGGTGGACTCAAACGGGAATAACCATACACGCCAGGCGGCTCCGAAAACTTGAATGGGTATTCTGTTATTCTTTTGTTAACGGTTTTGCATATCGCCAGCCCGCCCGGTTGGCTTTTCTTGGTGTAATTACATCGTACCATTCTGGCGTGGTTTACGACATTGTATAGGCGGACACTGCTGTAAAACGCTGGCTCAAGTGCCCAATCAGATCTGGCCTCAAGGCGAAAGTTGTGATTTTTATAGATTTATTGAAAAGGTGGGACTTTGGGACCTGACGTTTCGTCGGATAATTGCTATCGGAAGTACTGAGGAAGGTTCAGGTGGAGGCTCAGTGCAACAAGCCGAAAACCGCGTAGCTGAGCCTACTGGATTTTACACTTTTCGGAAGGTCTCGATCAGCCAGAAGGTTCGAAAAGCATGTAATATATAACCTTTTAGGAAAATTCGTATTTGTAAGTTTGATATTTTGATGAAATTGTTACATTTCAGCAAATGCCGTATTTTGTTGATTTGGCTATGAGATGTGATAACTGCTAGCTCCAGAAAGGTATCCCACCAGAATTTTCATTCAACCATCAGAACAGAAATTTTTCAAAACAAGAATTTCTCTACAAAACATTTCAGAACTTCACCATGAAGTGTATTAATCATTATGAGGCCTATTAACAGTGGGTGACGGGGCTGGCTGGCCAGCCATCAGTCGTTGTCTATGGAAAATCAAACTTTCTCATCTACCGGTGCTCCTTGCAGCAGGAGGTCGTTCACCGGTGCATATTGGCGAACCCAGCGCTCTATTTTCGTTCTCCTTCTCTCGACAAGATAAACCTTGCAAGAAATAAGCTTTGGATGATTTCCAAAGCAGCGACTAGATCCCTAACAAAATGCGCTGGTGGGAGTGAAACAACCCAGGAATCCTCTCATCACAGCCATCAAGGCTCTCGTCAAGCCATTTGTCTGAGCTCGCCGACGTCTTCATTCGTTCCAGATATCGTCAGCGAAACCCTCGGTTACCGTGGGGTCTTCGCCGTACTTTCTGGCCCACCTGGTGAATCCGCCCTCCATCACATAGACGTTTGGAACTTTTTCTCCCTCATTGGGTGCTTCTTCAATTGACCTCAAAAACAAAAGTGCCGCCTTGGGTCCTCTGGCCTGAGACAAGGCACAGTGGAAAACAACGTCCTTGACCTGGTTTTCCTCGAGCTTCATGCGGAGGTCGGAAAGTCTCGAGCCAAACTCGTTGGCTGGATAGTGGAGGCATCCCTTGATGTGACCTCCGATGAAGTCGTCATCTCTGACATCAACCACAGCGAACTTGGTGCCGTCGGCAAACCATTGGCGAACCTCGCTGGGCTTGATAAACTTCAAGTCGGAAAAGCTGATTTGACTCATGGAATGAAGTCTTCTGAAATATGGAACTATTGTGGCAAGACGGGGCAAAACTGCTAGTTAAATAGTTATTGAGCGTTGCTTTCGCGGATGGCTCACAATGGCACGGTGATGCCGATGACCATGGAGATAATGGTCTGGAGTGAGGAAAAAGAAAAGAGGATAATGGCGAGTCAAGCGGACAATGAAGATGATTCAGAGATTTTGGTATCGGACCCTAGGAACTGCCTCGGATCAGGTCACTTGTGAATTGACACTGGGGACTAGGTACTGGAGGTATGTGTGCTGTAGCAGCGCTAAAAGATGGGAAGTGAGATACGAGATATCTAAGTCCGATATGCAATTTTCAGCGGACACTACACTAAGCCATCGGTGCCACCGGGTTTAGAACTTCGGAGTTTCGATAAAGCTTTTCGTAAACATGTGAAACACTCCAGAATCGTCGAATGCAATGGCAAATTCTGCCCAGGCCCATCCACGCAATGGCTTAAAATCGGACCTTGCTTCCAATGATGCTCCGCGGTTGCTGCCAGGGAATTCTTCAATCATCCTGGGTATATGTGCGTTTATAGCCGTTTTGATCTGATTTAGCGAGATCGATCGAGAAGCGAAATAAAAGAAATGACAAAGATTCCTCTAGCTAAACGGCTATAGAGGAAAGGCTCACAGGCTTTGTGTAGAGCACAGAGGGTCATTACTTGAAGACAATGGACAGTTACGCCTGCCTTTTTGGTCTTACTGTAGAGGTTGCTGAGTTTGACGCAGGTGTGAATTCGCTTGCCGACGAGTAGTGGCGAACAATGGGTCGTCACGGTTTTTTTTTTCTTGAACCTCACTGAGCGACGTTATGGTGGACTGGAATCTGGGGTTGCAGGTGACTACAGATCCGTGGGATGTGCATTAGACAATGTGGCAAAGTGTGACATCTGCTGGGGCTAAGTCTGGCTGTTTTTTTTTTTTTTTTTTTTTTTTTTTTCGAAATTCTTTCTTTTAAAACAATATTTGAGGAACGTGGCCAAACCTTATTATGGTGGTTTTAGACATTGCCTGAGCAACCACCTGACCACACTATGGCTGCGACCACATCTTCACCTGACACAATTCCGGAACCGTAAACGGTCAATTGCAGAGAATGGAGCTGACTTCATGAGATTATACCAACTGTTCTATTTTCTTTATCGCTCAACCTAATATCAAGGATACACCTTCTAGTATTCACATGAGGCTCGCAACTGGTTTTCGCAATCGCCCGTGCTTTAGCAGCCGTGCCTCAGATGACTCTGTAAAGAAGGCATTGCATTTTCTTGTTTTTCTCGTACTTGAAGAACCACCCTTTTCAAATTTTACCTAATTTTTGTAAGGTCAAACCACCTGGTTGTGTCTCTACATACCACACCTTTGCACCACGGGTTCCATTAAATCGCAGTGAAAATCAGAGGCTTTCTTCACAATGTCCATGCTGCCCGAATCTGACGACAAGGCGGACGGCCAGCTCAAGAAGACTCTTCTGGTCGATTCCATTGCACCCACATTGACTCTGTTCTTCCGCAAACGCAAGAGATCAGAGTCAACCTCGGATCTGGAAAGAGCCAATTCGTCAGACCTGAGTGACGAATCCGATCTGGATGGCCCAGCCGCCCAGAAACGCAGAAAAGTCCAGAAATCAAAGGAGCAGGAGGAATTCGAAAAAAGAGACAAGCAGTACGAGGCAGAGCTCCCGGAAGAGTACCGCAAATTCCGCCCCGTGGGCCACAGGTTCAATCTTCCCCCTACTGACAGACCCGTCAGAATCTACGCTGATGGTGTTTTCGACTTGTTCCACTTGGGCCACATGAGGCAATTGGAACAGGCCAAGAAGAGTTTCGAAAACGTCGAGTTGGTGTGTGGAATTCCCTCGGATAAGGAGACCCACAAGAGAAAGGGTCTCACGGTACTTTCCGATCAGCAAAGAATCGATACGCTCAAACACTGCCGTTGGGTGGATGAGGTCATTCCCAATGCTCCATGGTGCGTTACAGCAGACTTTTTGTTGGAGCACAAGATCGATTACGTTGCCCACGATGACTTGCCATATGCCTCTGCAGACTCTGACGATATCTACAAGCCCATCAAGGAAAGAGGCATGTTTTTGGTGACACAGAGAACCGAGGGTATTTCGACCTCCGACATTATCACCAAGGTGATCAGAGACTACGACAAGTACTTGATGAGAAACTTTGCTCGTGGTGCTACGCGAAAGGAACTCAATGTGTCCTGGTTGAAGAAGAACGAGTTGGACTTCAAGAAGCACGTCAACGACTTCCGCACCTACTGGATGAGGAACAAGACCAGCATCAACAACGTGTCAAAGGATCTCTACTTCGAGGTCAGAGAGTACTTGCGTGGAAAGAAGTCCGACTTATCTTTTGCCAACTTTGCCAACAACCACCTTCCTCACAGCAACAGCTCCCCCAGTCTCGTGAGCGACCTGGACGACGCCCTGCGTGCCCTGAGTCCTCTCACAGAATTTGCCTCCAAGTACATTGTGAACAAGAATGAGAGACCGGGCCGTTTTTTCAAGGGCTTCAACATCAACAACTGGATCCAGAAGGACGACTCTCACGACGAGGATGAGCGCCCCCGCAGAAAGAGAACCGCCGCCTCGACTGCCAAAAATGAATTGACCACTTCGGTGTCGGCACCTGCGACGACGCTGCCCCGCAAGATCAGGAAGCCAAGATCAAGAAAACAGCATTAGAGAACAACAAGGTACGTGAGCCCCCAGGCGTCGCTCTTCCAACTGCATGTGCCGGCCACTATCGGTTGTATATGTGAATAAGGTAATCATATATGTTGCATCACCGGTTGTAGGGACATTACGGTAGATAAGTGTAGGGTCGTTACTTACGGAGATATATAGATATGTTTGCATCAGTAAACATATTGTACTGGAAAACTCTTTAATTTTACCGCAGGCCAAAATTCTGAAAATCAGCGGTCCCTGGTCTCACCTTATAAACCGAGATACTGATAGGTATACAGTGAGAAGTGATAAGTTGCAGCCATCCCGCTCACATAGGCATCTCAAATTTACTGAAACTTTTCCCATTCACCACAGTTCAATCTGAATAAAGTATTCATAAAAGCTGGTTTAGCCCTACCACAAAATGCACAACAGCTGTATCCCGCTCCATCGCCATCAACTACGTCTTCTACTCAGTGCGAAATCGTCTCTTGATCTTCTACACCTACTTGAAACAAACATGGAGGGTCAGGAGCTTCTGCGCACATGGGCAGAAACAGATACTCCTACAGGATTCCAAAATCCCACTGAGCGTATAGTGACCGTTCCAGTTCCCGTTTCCAGCAATGCCTGGAGTTTCACACAAGGTCTAATATGTGGACAGGTGAGTGTGGTGCTAGTGATTTTGGTATTCATCAAGTTTTTTGTGTTTGCCGATGGCCTGCCGCAACTGGCGACACTGAAGTCGACTAAAAGAGACGTGGCTGCTGTGGTTGTGAAGAGAGACAAGCAGAAGGACGAAGATGAAGACGATAGTGCCAAATTGGCTACGATTCTTGAAAAGACATACTACGACGTGGAGACCCACGCGCCCGAGTCACTCGACTGGTTCAATGTGCTTGTGGCGCAGACGATCGCTCAATTGAGAACGGAAGCGTTGCTATCGGATAACATATACCACCTGCTCAATGCCTTCCTTGAGAAGCTGGATACGCCAGACTACTTAGACAGGATCCGCCTACTGGAGATAGACATCGGTGACGATTTCCCTATATTCTCGAACTGTCGGATCAAGCACAGCGGAGATGACTTTGGGCGCCTTGAAGCCCGTATTGATGTGGATCTCTCAGATACCCTCACCCTAGGTATAGACACCAGGCTCTTGTTGAACCACCCAAGGGCCCTCACGGCAGCCTTGCCAGTGCAACTATCCGTGTCCATAGTCCGTTTCTCCGGTTGTCTAACAGTATCTTTGGTGAACACCAACGAGACAGGCTTTGTTGGTGGCTCCAAGGACAAGGAGTCCGGCGGCACGGCGCTCATGTTCTCGTTTTCGCCAGACTACCGACTCGAGTTTTCCGTCAAGAGTCTTATAGGCTCCAGAGCCAAGCTACAAGATGTGCCAAAGATCTCCGACCTCATAGAGAGCAAGTTGCGTTCGTGGTTCAAAGACCGGTGTGTGGAGCCCCGGTTCCAGGTGATCAAGTTGCCCTCCATGTGGCCCCGGAGCAAAAATACCCGTGAGCCTGTCCAGGCCAGGGACGAATGATGCGTATGCTGTATTTAGTATTTATCCCAACATGGATCTCTTGCGTCCACGCAAACGGACGTCTTCTAGCTTTTTGATGGTCTCCTGAAGCTTCTTGCGCCCGCCCTTGCTAGCGTAGCTCTGATGGAGCTCTTCGTAACCCTGGAGAAGCCACAGGTTGTATTGGTCTGCGTAGTCTGAATGTGTGCTCAACACTGCTCTTTCCATGACATATAAATCGACTGCTTTGTCCTCTGGAAGATTCGAATACGTGCTCAATCCAAAGTCAATAAGGTATACGTCGTTGTCTTGCAATATTAAGTTCAGTGTGGTCAAGTCGCCGTGGATCATGTCGTTCAAGTGCAACTTAGCTATAGCTGATCCTGTTGCTTTCAACACCTGCTCCACCTCCGAGCTGAGGCAGCTTTCCTTATCTCCTTCCTTCTCCAAATGCCAAAGGTAATTTTTTATCAGAGAAACCTGGCCGTTCGGAAGATCTATCCCGACATGGTCCATCCAAATGACTCCATTTGGTGCATCTAGCAGAATCAATGCGGGAGCCGCCACACCGATTTTCGCCAACTTTGCCATAAACTTGGCTTCGCCCACCGTGCGCAGTTTTGTGATAAGCGCATCGATCTTTGGATGTCTGTATGGCTTTGGCGGTCTGTACTTGATGATGAAACGGGACGCTTTTGGGTGTGGAGAATACGGATGCACTCCTGTGGAAAATACCAAGGCTTCGGCGCCCTGGGACACTAGAGAAAGGGGCACGTGAGGCACCACCTTCTGAACGTCCTTTAGTATGGCATCCGTCATGGAGTTGTAGGTGGATGGAAGTGTTGATGCTCTTCGCGAAGTTGATATAGAGGAGGCAGGTAGTGGTAGAGTGGGCGGATACGGGTTTTAAAAATGCTTGAGAAATTTGCCATTGATTGATTTTTCTGAAGTCGTTGAGTTTGGATTTCGATGTGGGCATGATTTGCTGGTACTTTTTGGTAAACCGGTTGCAGGTCGAGAGGGATCTGGACAGAGGGCCACATTGAGGCAGAAGGGGGTAATATTTCGCTGAAAAATCGAAGACGGTGTAACTGAATAGGTAAGGAAAATAATCTCTGGAGTATTGCCATTATTCACCACTGGCCACCGCTCAAGGCAAGCTAAGTTAATGCAAGCTGAGAAGGCAAATAGCCATAATTTCGCAGCCATCACCACCACATTATTATTAGGTGGCAATTACCTGACCAATAATATCCATGAGTCACCCTTTAAATCATTCAAAAAGCTCATATTGCCTAAGTTGCCGAAATCACCAATATTCAAAATCTGCTACTTCCTTGTACTCTTCTGACTCTACCAGCACGCCACTTACTCTCCACCTTCCGAGTCTTGACCATCCGAATCACGATATCCCAAAACCAACCATCTAACTTCTACATCACTTATTATTTCAATTGACTGAAAAACGAAAATCGACTTCGACCCTTAAAAGTGACCCTTAAAAGTGATTCCAGGTGAGGCCTACTTCTTGCTACCCCAGACTGCGCGAACTAAAACCTACTACTACATCATGGCTGAACTAGTGTACGTGGTTCCACCATACCTCCTCAACACGTGCGTCGGGCTTGATCTCCAAAGAGAGGTTGCTGCTCTTGATGCTCAGCTAGCCGCCAAAAATGTCTTTTCTCCGCTGAAGCAAATCCGCTTTCGGCAACCCAAGGACATTGAGACGACCAAGGACGTATTCCTGAACGACCCTGCCGTGAACGACATGATCAAGGAGAAACTCAGAGATAAGTTTGCTGTTTTGGGAATGTTGGGCTCGTCTCCAGCCGAGCACGTCCTGGACGAGTTGTTGTATGGCCTTTACGAGATATTCAAGGAACGACTCAGTTTGGCCCAGGAACCAGCATCCATGGAGACCTCCAGAGCACTGCAAACGTCCAATGGCTCGGAGAAACTGAAGAAGCTGGCATTTGGGTACCCGAGATTGGGTGAAGTTACATTCGGCCCGCTGTTTCTCAAGAACGTGGAGTCATGTTTGTCCAACTACTCCTTGGAGGCTTTGCTCAATTGGGCCAAGGAGAGCTCTGAACACAAATACTCCTTCTTTCCATCGTTGGTAGTGGGAAGCCAAACGTTTCTCTCGCCATTGCCAATGTACTGGACTCCACTCTCTGTGGATAAGCACCTAGAACACTTGGATAAGAACTTGGGCATGGAGGTTGATACACTGAGCGGGTACTCCTTGTTGAAGTTCAAACTACAAGGTAACAACTTACCTTTTGATGACTTGTTCCGCAAGAAGCGCTACTTCAACTTCATTGCCAATAACGACGTGCAAGAGAAGTGTGGAATCTTCTACTACGAGGTGCTGGTGGATCAGCTCGCCACAGCCGCCTCTGACTACAAACCATTGATTAGTCTAAACGACTCGCTGTTAGCAGCAGGAAGCTCCTTGTTCTTCACTTTGGGTTACACCAAGCGTAAAGTGCGTTTCGATAAGATGCCCACTAATACCACCACAGGTATCAACACACAGAGTTTGGACTTAAAAGCCATACAGAGCAACATTTCATTCTACAATCAAAATGTATACAACAAGAAGATCGACGATGACACCCTCACGTTCCTCGGTGCCGAACCGGGTGTCTCGTTCGAGGGAAGTTTTGCGGTCAATTTCAACAACTCATGTTCCTACGCATCCATAAAAAGCGGTGATAGCTCATACAGAACGTCATCGCTCAACACTAACAGACGTTTCTCTCAGTTCAACAGACAAACAGCGGTCGATCAGGACACAAGCAAGATTGACGTCGAGGTTCCTTTCAACATCCATGCCAATAACCACGAGAGGATCAAAAAGAGGTACAGAACCGACACGGTAGGCTGTGGTGTTAACTTCATAGACAAGACCCTCTTCATAACTCTCAACGGAATTCTCGTCAAGGAGATCACTGAGAAGGAAATGGTGGACTCCAACAGACACAAGGACAGCATCTTTGAGCATGATCAAAAGATGGGATCTCTCTTCCCAATGATTGGCTTCCAACTCTCTGAGCTTCTGCGAGACTTACCATCAGGCGAACTTCCAGAGACAGTGATCAAAACCAACTTTGGACTCAAGGAGTTCGAGTTCAACATCAATCGCTATGTTGACAATTTCAAGAAGAGGCAAGCCGATGAGCTTACAAAGATGATTGCAGATGAGTCTCAGACGCAGCCTCAGAACACAGTTCCTGACGATAGCTCGTTCGAGAAGGCAGTAGCCGATATTCGCAATGATTCAGAGGTTTTAAACAAGTTTATCAAGGGCTATTTGATACAACATGGCTACCTTGAGACATTGAAGTCTTTCAACGGTGACGTGGAGGACCTTTCTTCTCACATACATGGTGATGTTGACATGGAGGGCGAGGCTTCAAAGCAACAGGAAGCTCTAGTGGAAGAGTCCCATGCCACTCAGAGACACCAGGTGAGACAGATGATATACGAGAAGAAATTCTTAGAGGCGGCTTCGTTCCTTGAGACAAACTACTCACTCCTTGACAAACTTGACTCGTACATCTTCGAACTTCGCTACCAGCACTATGTTTCCCTTGTGATGCGCTACCTCAATATCAAGTTTGGCAATGACTTCGACTTCGACTACAAGGAAGAGTCGAAGGAGGAGTATTTCAAAGCAGTGATTCAGTTTAACGAGGAGTTGGCCAAGCTGGTCTCGGCTAACACTGCAGCTCACGCAAAGGTCTCCAATTTCTCCGGTGTTATCTTGGCCAACAGCAAAGAGGAATTGAACGACATGCCTGGTGCCCAAAAAGAACTTGATAATCAGCATATCGAGATCGAAAGACTTGCTAGCCGTGTTAATGCTGCCATCCTAGAACTGCTCAATTTCGAGAAGATCTCAAAGCTAGAGCACCTTATAAAAAGCGCAGGCAATAACATCAACAGCCTATGCATGGAAAACGACAACACGTATAAGCTTGTGAACTATGAACAGGACTACATTGACATCTAATTGGCCTCGTCTTTCAAACCGGTCTCTTTTTTGGTGCCGGCCGCGGTGGCTGACTTTGCCCTTTTGGCGGACTTGCTCGAAATCGGAGCCGCACGCTTTTTCGACTCGACTTCCACGATGAAATCCAGTGCAACATCAAATTGATTGAGAGACTTTTCATCGATCTCAGTTGGAAACTCGACATCAGTGAGCCTGTCTGAGCGGTGGCTGTGGTACATCTTCAATGCCCACGCGCCTCTTTCTAACTCATCAAGTGAGTCAATTTGGTACTTTCTGGCGACATTGATCATCACCAGCAAAAAATCGTCTGCGTATTCTTTGAGATTGTATTTGATGGGTTGGCTTGGGCGTAGCGGCTGCTGGACAAAGTAAAGAAATGCCTCGTCGCTGAAAAATGGGGGCGCCAATGGAGTGACATCTTTGAGGATAGCCAAGAGCAAACTGGCCGTAGCAGGGCCTACGCCTCTCAATTCGGTCAATCTTTTCAAGCTCAGGCGTAGCGCGTTCTGGTACTCCACCAAGTCCACGTCCAGCCAATTGGCGTTCTTCTTCGCATACTCTGTGAAGATCAGGAATCCGCTTCTCGTGGCCTTCTCCACAGATTCCTCGGAATTTGCCTGGATAAGCTTTGGAAGCGAAGGCCTGAACTTTCCTTTGGCAAGTTTCCAGTCCATGAGTAAAGCCAATTCGGCCTTGGTGATGTACAAACGACCTTGGGAGTACCGTTTGCTGAGTTCTTTAGGGAAGTCCTGGCTTCTCCATTTGTCCAATTTGTTCAAGTTCCACCCCTCCTTGCCGTATAGCTTCGACAGCTGGCGCAGGAGCTCGTCTGTGATTCGGGGGTATAGCAACTTTGTGCCATTGACCAAAGAAGCTTTGTAGTCCATGTTGATTAAAAGCCCGGGCTCATGCGCGCAACGGCTGCGAAAGTGAGACAATACCTGCAAGATTACGAAGCCTCATGGAATGCAGAAAAGCTCGCTCAAGGGTGGATTTGGATTCTATTTTGAAAAAACTCGATTCGGCCGATTCATGGAATACTTGTGGGAGTTTTGTGCGATCTGAGGCTTTTTCTCATTTGTTCACAAAATGGTTATACCTGTGCGTTGTCAGCTGCGGGTACACCTAATCCAACTACCGAACGAGCTGTGAAGTGAGAATTCTATTGAGGTCGGGCTTGATATTGTTCAAGCCGTGTGGATATATATACAGATTAAAATAGCAGCATGACTCACCTACCCCCTAATGACAGGCTGAGCAGTAGCCAGCTTCAGCTTCTTGTAGTCCATACGTCTGTGAGGAGTGTAGTTCAATGGAAACACAAGGTCCAACACCACATTTTGCACTAACGAGAATACTTGCGAACTGAGCCAATAAAGCGTCAACGCCGTGGGCGCATGCAAAGAAATGGCCATTAAAAAGACCACACCCATCCGTGACAAGTTACCCAAAGAGTCGAATATGGTGGGACGGAATGCTCTCTTTCTGCCTGGCGCTTTCATCAACAGAAACGTCTTCAAAGTCCACTCGACGTTCAGAATCGCCACAATACCAATGGCTATAGGGAAAATATGCAAAGGATCAAGAGAAGTGAGGTCTGTGAACCACAATGCTCCTTCTTCGTAGAGAAGGGGATCTAGAGGTTTGTTAGCCAAGGAGTCCCAAGTAGACCAGCCGCTTAGATTTCGAAACGTCATCGACATGCAAATCCACAACGGGATCTGAGCAGCAGGCAAGAAGAAGTTCTTGTACAACTGCACGCCATGGTCCTTGAAGAGCTTCTTCTGTCTCTTTCTGGTTTCTTTCGCCAGGAGCACCATAATCTCGTCATATTTCATTTGCTTAGCCGGGTTGGTCATAATGGGGGATTTGTCGACGGCTTTTGCGGCCTTTTGGGCTTTTCTAGCTAGCTTCATGCGCAATATGGGTCCTGTTGCAGCCACTATAGGTCTCAAGGCATTCTGTCTTTGGACCCTGAGTCGTTGCATCACCGCCAAAGGAAGTGTCCAGAGACCTCGAAGGGTGAAAGTTGTCAACGGAATCACCGCCCACCATGGAAGTCCTGATATGGTGTGGATGTGCTCGACGGACTGGGTGAGGATGTTGATGATGGCCGTCGGTTCAACAGAGAAATGGCGATGCTGTGAACGGGGGGCTTGAGACAATGAAGGAAATGCTGAAATTCTAGGGAAGCCCCTTAGGCACCGAGCAGGCGCCAGGGTTCCGATTCGTAGCATGGAGTAGCAGTGGTGAAAAGTAGCGATGTACTGCACAGCTATCCAGATGGACCCCCGAAGTGGTCACCAAGTGCCACCAAGACGGGCCTTTCAGTATTCAAAAACTACTGAAATGAACAAATTTTTCATTCATGTAGTCCCCATCAAACCCAGCTCTTCAAAACTGACCTTTGGTGGACGCTTTCCAAAACGCCTCACGTGACCAACACCTCTTTTCAGCGTTCTCCAGAGTCTACAAACCAGCCATGTCCTCCAAAACAGAAAGAGCTTGCATGCTCTGCGGCATCATCCAGCCGTACAGACGTTTTCTAGAGACCGGCTGTCCCAACTGTGAGTCTGTTTTGCACTACGCTGATAACGAGGACGGCCAAATCCAGGACTGTACTTCCCCAGCATTTGAAGGTCTAGTGGCTCTTGGAGACGACAACAAGGCATCGTGGGTGGCCCGCTGGCTCCGTATAGACTCTTTCGTTGCTGGCTTGTACGCGGTCAAGGTGAACGGAAAGTTGCCTCCACACATCATCAGTGACTTGGAGGACCAGAACATCAGCTATAGACCTAGAGACGGCAGTGCCGAGGATTAGCTGCACAGAAAAAGAGTGTATTATATTTACATAGTAAGGAAAGGAATGACAGTGTTTGTGTAGGCGGATGGCGTGATGCCACTCGTTGTCGGAGACTCATGAGTAGTGATTTTCACTACAAAGATCATGTTCTGTCTACTGTGACTTCCCATTCATGGCTTTTATAATACAAATACAAAGGCACTACATGTAGTGCCCCAAGGTCGTGGCAGTCTGCTGAAGCTTCTCCACGGTGGATGTCTTGTCCCAGTGGGAGCGGTCTGCCCAGATGATATCCATGAGCTTGGCCATGGCAAACTCGAGCTTTTCGACCGTGAATCCCTCTGTGAGCTCCACCATGCGCTGCTCAAAGAACGCTTTGGCTTCAGGCGGAATGGTCAATTGGCGGCTCGCGTCAACAGCAAATTCACCCTCTGCCTCAGACTCACTTTCTGGTTCCTCTGGTGCTGCGGCGAGCACAACCTCCTTTTCCTCCGATACTGAATCAACATCCATGGTGTCGGTGGAAGCAGGGATGTGCTGTGGCTCGGCGGTCGGCTGGGCCTCTCCAGCAGGCTGTGACTTTTCTTCCGCGTCACCGTTTTCCTTTGGCTGCTCTGCAGCAACTCCCTTTGCTTCCTCTGCGCCAGTTTCCTTTTGCTCCTCGTTGTCCTCCTTATTGTCTTCTTTAGGCTCCTGAATACTCTCAAGAGCGTGGCCATTGGAGTCGAGGCCCTTGGGGGGTGCTCCATCTTCAAGAAGTCGAACAGGCTCAGGGCCATTGAGCTCAGTTCCGGCTAGAGCATTAGCGGCTTGAGTCTTCTCAAACTCCGCCTTGAGCTTTTTGTACTCCTCAATAAGTTTGGCCTGCTTCTCGATTTCCCGTGCCCTAAGGTCTTTACAGGCCTTGGCGAACTCAGGATTGTTGAAGTCGTCAATTCCAAATTGAGCATTTGTCATCATCTCGTTAGCTTTGAGAATCCTTTCTCTGTCCCCAGAGTTGAAAGCGTCCTTCACAATCATTCTAACGTCCTTGAGGAATTGTTTGGCTTCTGAATAGAAACCGTTCCAGATTCTCTCCTCAATTGTATCCAAATCCATGTTGTAGAAGAACTTGCCAGTGTTCAATTCCTTGATCATGTTGGGGTGTTCTGGGTCTTCCGAAATGATGTATGCCACTTCGTATGTGATCATGGGGTTCTCCAAAATAGTAGGCTCGTACAAATGGTGCAAATAGCTTTCGTCAATGATTGGCTTTCTGAAACGCTTGTAACGGTTCTTGAAGAGATCCATCAATCCAGCAAGCTTAATCTTCAACAAGTTCTTCAATCTCTTGTCCTCGTACTCCTGCTGCTTGTCACGCTTTTTACCTAGCAGAGCCACGCTCACGTTCTCTGAAGGAACAACCGGAAGCTTCTTCAATTTCCTCTTTGGCCTATTCGCCAAGTCATTGAGAAACTCAAATGGCTTCATCTTCAACGCATTTTCTGCAGTTTGGAAAAACATCCGTCTCGATTCTGCATTAGGGTTCTCCAAGAAAACATTGTTGCTGTCACTCAGGATTCCAAGGGTGATCTTGATGTCAGACTCCAATTCGTGAAACTGTCTCTCTGCCATTCCAAGCAAGAGGATCTTCTCATTGCTCTTCAAGTTTCGTAGTAAGCCGGCGAGAGTTGCCTTTGCTGAGTGTGTCATGACATCAAACCACGTGTCGATATTTGGAATGAAAATGATGGAAGGCT
Organism: Candidozyma vulturna; assembly: GCA_026585945.1. Lineage (NCBI taxonomy): Eukaryota > Fungi > Ascomycota > Pichiomycetes > Serinales > Metschnikowiaceae > Candidozyma > Candidozyma vulturna. Next base: position 1,127,621 of record CM048832.1, on the reverse strand, counting down.
GGTGTCTCCTGGCCTCGATAAACGTCTGAACAATGCACAGCTCTGGGGTTCTTGTAACATCGCCGAATATTGTGGCGAGATCTAGATTCTGCACTTGGAAACCTTCAAGTATGTTAAGTATGGCAGCACCAAGGTACTGTTGGCCGGCACCTGGCTCACCACATATAAGTAGATGAGGCTTGCAAATACGAGAACTTTCCAAACTCTTGAGAAGCTCCTGTTTTCCAAATCCACCATCAGCATCATGAATTGTCGGGTCCAAGTACATGGCGTCCTCGAGGTTGGTAAGTTTCTTTTTGCCTCCAATGCTCACAGAATCCGGAAGCAAAGCACTCAACTTGGAAACAATCTGATCAAGAGAGCCTTGAAGAATGGGCTGCAAACGCTCAGGAAGAGGTGCAGACCCGGTCGACGTCGATCTAGCGCTGGATGGCACAATCTTTTCAATTGCCCTCATGAAATCCTTAGCAATAACCTTGACCTTGGTAGGATCCACCTTGAGCTTGTCAGTGGAGCTATAAATCTGCGGGTACTTTCTTTGAATCGAATTCAAAGCTGCCTCAGTGCAAAGAGCACGCAAATCAGCACCACCGTATCCTTTGGTGAGACCTGCAATTTTCTCGACAAAAACTGTTGATAATGGAGGCTCCCACTTGCGTGTGTGGATTTTCAAGATCTGTTCTCTGGCGCTCAAGTCGGGAAGTGGGAAGTAGAACTCTCTATCGAAACGACCTGGTCTCCTCAAGGCTGGATCCACAGAGTCAGGTCTGTTGGTAGCACCAATCACGATGACCTGACCTCTGTTGTCCATACCGTCCATAAGTGCAAGCAAAGTGGAGACGATACTGGCATGGATCTGTTCTTGCTTCGAAGAACGCACAGGAGCCAAACCATCGATTTCATCGAAAAAGATGATCGAGGGCTGCTGGTTCTTCGCTTCTTCAAAAAGCAACCTCAATTGACGCTCGGCTTCACCAACCCACTTACTCAAACAGTCTGCACCTTTACGCATGAAAAAAGTGATTTTCCTAGAAGGGGTGGAGCAACTTGCAGCAAGAGCTCTCGCCATCAACGTCTTACCTGTGCCGGGAGGACCGTGGAAAAGAACTCCTCGAGGCGGTGTGATTGAGAAGTTTTGGTACAATTCGGGGTATAGAAGAGGCAAGGCCACCATTTCTTTAAGTTGGTCAATGTAGCCATCGAGACCACCAACAGCGGAAAAGTCGATATTCATATCGACGCCAAGAGGATCGGTGTCACTGAGACTATTCTTCTTCTTGCCCTTGTCTCCCAATGCCTCTGCACCCACAACCTTTGTATTGTTGAGCATTCCAGAAGGAGCTGGAGCAGCACTGTTAGCTGTCATAGGCGTCTTACCCATTGAGCCACTCACAGAGGGTCTGGGCTGAGCACCGGCGCCAGACGATGGTACAAATTCGTCATCAGAGGAGTCGGACTCGTTACCACCGATCATGCTATTGCGGGCATCTGCTGGCATTCCAGGGATAGGGATGCCGCCAGGAGGGATGTTTTGGCCTAAAGAGAGAGATCACGTCGCTTCCACCGAATGGACCTGCGGTGGGGAAAAGTAACTTTCTGAAATCGCTCTTATTGCCCACGTTCTTTCTGTTTCTCTTGGAAGGTGGGGCGAATCTGGCCGCACTCAAGGCGTCCAAATCGTGATCATTCTGAATGGCTGGTGGGATTGTGTAGTCGACCTTCTCTCCACGTTCTCTGAGCTTATGCTTGACTGGACTCTCTTCCTCTGGTGACAGATCGTATAAGTCCTTGATTTCCTGGTTGATGTCGTCCTCCTGCTCCTCTGCCTCGTCTTCAAGATCATCAGCACGAGTAAGGCGTTTTCTGGATCTTCGTGGTTCAGCCAGCCGCGATCTGGATTTGGGCTTTCGCCTCAGTCTGTTTTTGCTTGTGGAACTGTAACCGTAGTAGTCGTCCTCCTCGCCATCTTCCTCTGGCGCAATGAACTGCTTCTCTCGTAGCCTTTCAAGAAAAGCGTCATCTTCTTCAAACGCATCGCTCTCGTTTTCCGACTCGTTACTGAGCTCGTCTTCCTTGAAGTCTGAGTCCTCCCCATCTGCATTCAGCCTGAGGCGTTTCGACAGTCTTCGACTCTGAGCCCGCAGTCTTTTCGTAGGAATAATCTCGTCTTCATCATCAAAATCCTCGTCTTTAGCGTCATCTTCTTCTGGTGCTGATTCTGGTTCTTCTGGCTCTTCAGGTTCCAACTCGTCCTTCACCTCGGGCTCCTCCTTGGGCTGTGCTGGAGCGTCAAAATTCTCATCTTCCGAGTCTTCAAGGTACGAGACCTGCCTTCTGGAGCGACGGCTCGATGTCTCGTTTTCGTCGTCACTACTAGCCAAATGCCTAGAGCTCCGTGTTGGTCTGACCATTTCTTTGGCTCTGGCTGGGTTGTAGGATAAAGTTACTGGGACGATGATTGTGGAAAGATTTGTAAAGGTCCAATGCTTTCAGCCAGCTCTCTGCACTTTTGGAGTGTGTTTTTGTACTGTTTGGAACACCAGGGAGCTTGGTATTTTCACAGCCAATGTCGGTTTTTGAGATACCGCAACGCTGCGGTCACGTGATGCAGTCTTTCTTGGAAGGCTATAAAAGGTGCCATTATTTCACGCTACAGACCGAATCTGCCAAAACAAATTTCATAATCGTTCTCCTGGGCTCTCCAGCAGTCTATTCGTGCCCCATTTTCTCCACTTTCCTGCATTCAATGTGGTTTCAGCAGACCCCCAAAAACGCTCGTTCAACTAAGCGTGTTTGCAGCCACGTCAAAACGGCACGTATTATTATGTACGCCGAAAATCTGACAGCCTGGTGGATGCCGGTCCTGCAGAATGGACGTGATTGAAGCGTCCTCGTCTTTCTTTTTTCATCCAGCCGTTCGCTTATCACCAAATACGACCGTTGACGTGCCCCACGTTACACCAAAGAGGAAATCCATGAGGATCTCGATGAGATGCTTTTGTTGATTGTGCATCGTTGGCACGAAGATGGGCAAAAGTCGGTTTTTAGAGATTTACGGGTTTTTCTACATGCAAGTGATCTGCATTTAATTAGAATAACGACGTCAGTCAAAATCGGTCATTTCATATTCTTGGAGTGGGTTGCAAGCTGACGGTGGTGTTGCCGAGCTGGTGGTTTCATGGGTCGTGCGCGCACCGCCACATCCAGAGTCCCATTGGCTGCGAAATCTGGGTTTCAGCGTGATAGGAAATACACCATCACCGATTTACTTTGAACTTCTAAATTTTTATTTATCCGTGATTATGATGAGGAAGCTTTTCCTCTAATCTCTATTTACGTGGCACAACTGTGCCTCTAGTCTTTGGCACCCTCCCGTGGCTTCACCTTGTGCATCAACTTCTCTTCATACTTGCGATTAGAGCCGTCTCCATACGTTAAATCGGCACCTATCTTAGCGTGATCGAGTGTTCTCTTGTTCTCATCGATTCCTAGCCGGCCAAGAATCTTTTCTGTCAAGTCAGGCATGTATGGCTGAACACAGAGCGTCGTTACTCTGATACCCTCCGTCGCTAAGAACAACAAATAATTCCGGAGGGTTCGCTCTGGTGAAGGGCTGTCTCCCACATACTTGTTGTACAGCCATGGCTCGGTTGCTTGAAAAAACTCATTTGTTAACTCCACCACTCTCCACCATTCCTTCAATGCCTTCATATGATCGAACAGAGCCAACGAATCGTCCATAGTTTGTTGAAGGCTCTCAATACTTCTCACGAGTTCGTCTCGTAACAAGATGACCTTTTCCATGTCCTGATTGGTCACATAGTCTTTTCTTAACAACTCGTCAATATTATCAAACTCGCCCGCCGCTGCCTGTCGCAAGCCACGGGAGATCTCAAAGTTTGGAGCACAAACTCTGGAGGTCAAGTTGGCGAATTTGTTCAAAAGCATCGCTCTGTGATGAAAGAATCCGCTCTCGCTGAAGTTGCTGTCTGTATTGATGTTAGACTGCTCCATCAAAAAGAAACGCAATGGATCAACGCCATAGTGGTCAGCCATGGCATAAGGGTCCACAACATTTCCAATGCTCTTACTCATCTTTTTCCCGTCACACAACCAGTGGGAATGCACAAAGATCGTCTTTGGAAGTTGGATTCCAGCAGCCATAAGGAAAATTGGCCAATATATACAATGGAATCTCATGATATCTTTACCTATGACGTGATGAGCGGGCCAAATGTTTTCCAAAGCTGTTGTGTCCGCTTTTGGGTATCCTGCTGCAGTCAAGTAGTTCAAGAGGGCATCAAACCATACATAGACCCTTTGATTGGGGTCGTTTGGAACTTCAATACCCCATTGAAGCCTGGAGGTGTGTCGAGAAACGGAAAGATCTTGTAATTGGCCTTCTCGTAACTCTTCTAAAATTTGCTTTCTTCTAGGCTCTGGTTGAATGAGATCGGCCGTCTCTTCGATGTAGCGTATAAGATCCTCCTGGTAGGCTGATAAACGAAAAAAATAGTTTTCTTCTTCCTGGTAAGAAACCTCATTCCCAGTTTCTTTGGAAATTCTGATAGTACTTCCATCCTTGGAGATCTCTTCAGTCTGAGATTCAGGATAGAAAGCCTCATCGCTGACGCAGTACCACCCACTATGTTTCCCTTTATATATGAGACCTTTATCCATCATTATGTTCCAGAAGTGTTTCACTGCTTCCACGTGGTCAGCATCTGTAGTTCTAATGAACCTCAGGTACTTGATCTTCATTCTCTGGGCGAGATGTTTGAAATTCTGTGAAACGTTGTCCACCAATTTTTTGGGGGGAATGTTTTGCTTTTCAGCAACTCCCTGAATCTTCAACCCGTGTTCATCTGTGCCTGTGAGGAAATAAGTTTGGCGTCCTTCTTTGAGCTGTTCCCATCTAACCCGTGTATCAGCTAGAAGCATGGAATAGAGATGTCCAAGATGGGGACTAGCATTGACATAGAATATGGGTGTTGTGACATAGAATGGTTTGGAACTTTGTCGTATGCACCGGCTGAAAAGCCGAAATACGACGGAGTTCATGAATATCACTGGAGGTTGTCTGGCATGATATTGTGAGCATGCAGGCCAACCAAAGAAAAGAAGCCAAGTTCCACCATCAACACAGCTGGGAGATTGTATTACTCTATATATGGTTAAGATGAATAGCTTTTAGTTTCAGCGTGCTTAGAATCGACGAAAATTGCCATCAATGCAAACACTGAGTAGAAGAGACCGAGAGGGTATGCAATCAAGGACCGCATATTGTGCAACTTCAAAGCCGTGATGAAAAGGCCAGAAGCACTGAACGTACACCAGAAGACAGCGAATGCACTTAATAGGTAGCCAAGAGTGGAATCTAACGATATCACAAGCCCTAACGCACATATAAACACCAAAGGCAACAAGCAATAGCCGACGATAGATGCTGAGCGAGTCAAGTCAATCTGGATCTCGTTACTCATGAGCTTGAAAAGGTAATGCAAGCTCACAATGCCAAAGACACCCACACCGTAGACGTAGCCAAACTGGACTTTACCGGATAATAGTAGCAAAGTGCCGAACAACAACACAAACAAGATGGGTCCCGCTAAGTCGGAGTCGCTCATTATCTCTGGGTTCACATCTCTTTGAATAGGGTTCAACACGGCTAGCGTCTTGCCCTTAATATGCAGAAAGTTGATACCCAACTCCTCCAACAATGGGGGTTCGCCCGGGTATCCCGAGGTGCCGAATGCTGCAATGACTCCAGGTGTAAGTTCGCCACCCATGTCGCCAGAAACGTCAAAATGTGATCCAAACATCGTGTCCATTGAACCCATGTTGGGACTGGATACAGAAGGTTGCTGATACGCCTGGTTGGCGTAATTGGATTGATAAAACTGCATGTTGTCAGAGGGATTTGGTTGGTAATATGCCATTGTGTCCCTATTGGCGATAAGTGGTAATTCAGGGAAAAAAGTAGTGGAAGTTGATGTTGTTGTAAGTGATTCCGAGGTGAAGTTTGACGTGTGAGCTCACGTGATTGATTTGCAAAGGTAGCCGAGCATTTGGTTGAATTTAGATTCTTTTTTTTTTTTTTGCTAAACCCATGTTTTAAAACCCTGAGTTTCAAATGGATTCAAGTCACATTTAGGAGTGTATTGCATTTTCTTTGATAACTTGCTTACGTTTGCAATGTTTTGTTACTAAGTGCGACGTGAGAAGCAAAACTATGAATCCTCGCGAGTTGAAAAAACGAATGATCCGTTTCAAATATCACAATCTCACCAAATGTGACGATTCTCGCTTATAGGGTCATTCTTAATTAATGGTATGAAAAAGCAATTAAGAAGAAAAAAGAATCCACTTCAATGGGTCATAGCAAGACCTTGGAAAGTCAGCTAAGAGTCGACCGTACTGGTCTCAGCCTTTCACCGGGAAGCCATCTTTCCAACTTTTATCATATTCACTTAACAAAATAGACATTCCTCAAATCGGGACCTTAGGCTTATATAGCAAACAAGAAAAGCTTTAAGGCCTTGGAATCCGCCCCTTGAAGAAAGTTTGAAAGTAGATCTTCGAAAGATTCACTGGTCCATCCACAAATTTGATACAAATAGAGGACAGACGCTGCTGAGCTTATTGCAAGTGCTATAAAACTCCTCTGAATTTGTGTTGCTACGCTTCAAATGGACCTCTAGGAAGCCTGTCCTGTTGGTAAAAATGGCTGCAAAAAATGGCTCACGAACGTATAAATGCGCCGCTTCCCCAGTCCCTCGCACACCCTCCAAAAAATGGCAAAGAAGAGAAGTGGAAATCCAAGAAAAAGAAAACCAAAGAAGAGAACGGCAAAATCTAATCCTGAGAAACAGCCAAGGCCACAGCCGGAGAAGGAATATGACCGAAACTTCATGTTGGAAAGGATCGCCAAAGCGATGTCAAAGCACAATAAAGAGCTGCTTGACTGCTTCCTATATTCATTGTGTGTCATGAAAGTCTCGTCTGAAAGAGGCAAAGAACGTGAAATTTTCTTTGACGAGATACTAAACCGTCTCTTTGAAATTTATCGTGGGAATGAAATCCACCTCTTGGAGCTGTTTCTTGAATATAAAAAGATGAAGCAGGACTTAAGGTCAAGGGAAAAGACCGAGGATGATGCGTCGAAAGAGATGCTCCAGTCGGAAGAGGAAGCGGTCACTATTTTAGAAGATACCGCCACCAAATTGCTTGAGTTGGATATCCAAGATCGCGAAATATCCCCTTCAAAGTGATCTCAGATTCACTGTACCCTTGGTAAGGAGCGGGCTAGCAGGGAGCTGCCTTCCCATAGAGTTAGAGGTTCTTGTCTGCTTCCATAGAAAACCGGTCCCGTACTTGTGCTTCTTTGCAGTAGCTGTAGACTATATCAAAACAAAGTGCTTAAAGCCTGGAGGGAGCCTAATTAGCCAACTTGGGGAAGAATTGCGGCCAATTATGGCTGATTGTGGTTTAACTAACATCGACGTGTGGTTTCAATTCTATTATGAGTCATAATTCACTCAATCTTGGTACTAGTAGGCTCAGAATTTGCTAAAGGATTACTGACCTTAATAAGAGTATATTAAAACACCGTATAAAGGCATAATCTCTATTTACGGGGTTTTACTTGATATATACAACATTTTTGACTTCATGGTACTGTCTGTTACAGTGGCCGAGTGGTTAAGGCGACACCCTGCTATTTCGCAGCTCAGGTGTTGGGCATTGCCTGCGCAGGTTCGAATCCTGTCTGTAACGCTTTCTTTTTATCGTGCTCGAATTTTTATCAGTACTGATGCGGTCCTGAAAAGATCGTTCACCTTTAATAGTGGCCACCATGTCCCAATCGCTTATCGTCTTTGAGCCATCCGGCAAGGTGCTCTACCAAGTTAATAACAAGATTTCCCCCTTCAACGATCTCATCTACAGCATTGTCAATGACAGCCACACAGAGTTGAACCCAGGCTTTTACACCACACTGGCTTCCCAGAAAAGGTTCTACGCTTTAAAGAAAGCTGGCATTTACGCTGCCGTTTATCTTGATGTCGTCACGACCCTAGACAGCGATAAAGTAAGACAGTGTCTTCTGGACGTCTTGAGGACTTACACGGTAGTCACCGAGGAGGGTGAGACAGACTCACTGAAATTGGCTAAGCTCATCGACTACCAGTTCAACCAATTGACCAAATTGAAGACTGACACCGGTGTGACAGAGAAGGCTCCTGTTGCAGAAAAGCCCACAAAGCCCGAGCCCAAGGAAAAAGCGAAGAAGAAGGGCGCCAAAACCATGAGAAAATGGGTCAATGGAGAGATGGTTGAAGTTCAAGAAAGCAGCATATTGGATTACTCAGAGGGCAAAGGCGACTCGACTGATGCCTTCAGTGGCGCCGAGGAGGCTATTTCTGTGGATAATTCCAACTTCCAAAGAAGAGACGACCTAGTGTTGGTTAGTGAGCTTCAAGACATCTTGGGAGAAGAGAGTGATGAGGACGAGGACGCCCCTAAAACTATGACGAGCACTTTCTTCGGCAAGGTGTCATCCTATTTTGGCGGCGCTGCCGATATCAACGATGTTTCAAAAAAGTTCTACGACCAGCTCATATCCAAAAATATTGCTCCTCCAACAGCCACTGCCATTCTCGACAAAATTAAAGCCAACATAGGGAAGAAGAGTGTCACTGTTGCTGAATTCAAGCTGGTGCTCACCGAGGAGCTCACCAAAACGCTCACTCCTAATGTCTCCACAGACCTTCTTTACGATATTAAGCGCAACAGTGCGGGCAAGAAGCGCCCTTATGTCATCTCTGTTGTTGGTGTGAATGGTGTGGGCAAGTCTACGAACTTGGCAAAATTGGCATACTGGTTCTTGCAGAACAACTTGAATGTGTTGATCTGTGCCTGTGATACATTCAGATCTGGAGCCGTTGAACAGTTGAAGGTTCACGTCAACAACTTGCAAAGACTAAATGCCGTTTCAGCCACAGAGTCAAAGATCGATTTGTTCGAAAAGGGTTACGGAGGTGGTGATCATGTTGTCAACACTGCCAAACTGGCCATCAACCATGCACAGGAAGAAGGTTACGACATTGTCTTAATCGATACCGCTGGTAGGACCCACTCCAACGCTAAGCTTATGGCTCCACTCAAGAAGTTTGGAGACGCTGCCAACCCAGATAAGATTATCATGGTGGGAGAAGCTCTCGTGGGAACTGACTCTGTGGAGCAGGCGGTCAATTTCAACAACGCCTTCGGTAACAGACGTAACCTCGACTTTTTCATAATTTCCAAGGTGGATACGGTGGGAGATTTGGTTGGTTCAATGATAAACATGGTAATGGCGACTCGAGTACCTATCTTGTTTGTGGGAACAGGACAAACTTACACAGACATCAAGAAGCTCAGCGTGAAGAGCGTTGTTGATATGCTCACCCGATAACTGCCCTTCAGACAGAAGAATTGATTTGTTTGATAAGGTCGATAGCGTACATGGGGCCTTTTGGACCTCTGTTGAGTCGCCAAAAAGAGGAGGAGAGCATGAAGTCGACGACGGAAGAAAATATGTCAATCCCAATGGATTTGGTCACAGAATACTTAGACGCATTTTTCTTCTCAGGTTATTGCACTCGTTATGCGTTTTGCCCAAGTACGAGACTAAAAATTCTGGTGCGACGCTTTTGCACAATCATGGACCCGAGACTCTTTCACCAGCCCACTGGAGGAGTTAAGCTCTTACCAGTGGAATTCTGCAGCAAGTCTGATGAGGAAATTCGTCATATTATCTGCGGCACTAAACACGCCGACGGCCAAAATGTCGACCACAGAGCCGCTCTCTATGGATATTACGTCTTTTGCAGCCAGGCACACCAAGATACAAGGAATCTTTACAATTCTGTGAGATCAAATGTCCTGGATTTCATGCAAGAAGTACTAGCTCAGCCGATAGACGGTACGATTTTTCCCGAGACTGTCAGGAAATCCAGGCAATTGAATTACCCTTCAGCTGCCATTGGCGCAATGTACCGCATGTCACAGAGAGATACGGATAGAAGGATGGATAGAGAAGCCTGGCCATACATTCAAACCGAGCTACGCCCTTTGGGTACTAACTCTGATTATCATCATCTCGTGAACGTTTTTACTGAGACACATCAAGGTTTGATCCGTGAGCAGAGTGAGCGTTTCGCAAGACTCACCAATTCGAGTGTCCAATCTCAAATTCCTTGGCAATGGGATGAGTTCGAAGAAAGCCAGGCCCACCAAGATCGTATTTCAGCAGCGTACCTTTGGCTCCACGAAATGCCTGATCGGGCGAAGCAAATCCTAACACCTGCGGTTCATTTAATCAGTGAGAGTGTTGCATCGGATAGCATTGAGTTACCAAATCAAATCAAGAGGTTGATAGCAGGAAGCCACAAGGCCATACACCAAAATTGCCAGCTGAGTCAAGCAGCCGCTATGACGCCTTGGTGTGATCCTGGTCAACATTTGATGGATCTTCCCCAGGGTCATTTTGCACCACCAAACTTGGCTGGAGAGAGACTAATCTATGACAAAGATTGGTTGAAAACGAGAACCGCAGACAACGTGCTCACTACAGAAGAAAAGTGGTTGTCCAACGCTATACGCGCATTTTCAGAACCATGGTATGGGCATTTCTCACGGGGTCAAGGGCAGAAGGATTTTATGTCTCACGTGCTCAAAGAGGAAATTGACTTGCTTGTCGGTCACCAGTATCGAAAGTTTGTTGAAATCTTACTGGAGCGAGAAGATGGAAGCGAATGAACTGAGTTCTGGCTGACCTATCTTTGATACGCAATTTATGTCGTTAAAATCGATACTGTAGCTCAATGACGGAGAGCGCTCTCCTGGTTAGAGGTATGTTAGAGAGAACTTCCTTTCATGAGAAGTCCCCGAATCGTTTATAGAATCGAAGCCACTGAGCACTCTAATGAATTCATTACAAGGTATTTTTGACCTGATGCCTTCCAGGATGCTGATCGGCCGATTGTAAGCTTAGTGTAAGTTTTGTAAGAATAAAATTCATGCTTGTATTGGTACGAATGGTGTCTAGCAGGGTGACCATGTGCATTTGCTCGTCTTGAGCACTGGTCAGTAATGGTCATTCATGATGTAAAAGTTATTTTTTGCGGACTGGGCCGAGTGTCGAACTATGGCTTGGAATACGATTAACTCATAATTCTATGAAATTTACGCAGATCCGGGATTGCTTGCAGAATTAATTGTCATTGAAAGTGGTATTCCGCACAACTATTGTCCAATTGACTTATGCATTAGTTCGGGACGTAATGATGACGGTAGATTATGACTGGCTATGCTTGTCAAAAATATCTTCCTTCAGTTTTTGGCACTGATTGTCCTAAATATTGCGAAGGCTATTATGGGTACTTTAATTAATATTCAATCCATCGATCGAAAGCCATAAGTAGGCCCGGTGCGGTCTTTCGAGCTGGCTCTTTTGTGGCCTTGAAAGGGGATTGATATTTAAGCGATGGATCCAATGACGCAAAGCTATGCTTCAAAATTCTATGGCGAAGACCAGCCTTACAGACACCTTCCTCGAGCTTGGATACAGAGCAGGCACACTAAGTATATGATGCCGTTCAAACCACGGTATCGGGAACTTCATGCTCGTGCAATAAGAGAGCTTATCACACTGATGTGGACGAACTTCTCGTTTGAGTTTTGGTATAATCTCGGTGCCGAAGAAAGGTTCGAGATGTGCAAAGTTCTCGATTACGGTTTGCTTAGTTTACAATATAGTATTCTTGAGTGGCAAGATTGGAGAATTAAAGGCGAGTTTTTTCAAGATTTCCCTCGATACCAGGCGATATATGGAGGCATCTTAGAAAGCTGTGAGAAGCTCTGGTGTTATGCCAATGATTTCCGGGCTGCGTTTAACAAAGGACAATTTGTCTGCCGCTTGGGGGAACTATTTAATATTGAGAGCTGGTTCCAAGGCCCAGAAGACCCCACACCGGAGATACTACAAATCATGAGGATGTGTCTCAAACAAATCTTTGACGAATTGGGCGAATTAGAAGGTAAATTACGTCTGATGTTAGTTTATTTGCTTCCATATTGCCTGGAAATATTTGGCGGATGATCGAAGGATAAAAATAACTCGCAGAGGCTGATAATTATATCGAACGCAGTCCATGTGTTAATCCACGCCGCTTTCAAATTACAAATGATGACTTGATCGCTTCCCAAGAAGCACTACTAAGAAAAATGCCACAACAGAGATGTACAAGGGAAAGATACCTTTTCTTCCAATATGGAGGGTATAATCGGTGGTACGGGACGTATCGAAGAAAAGACCCGAATGACGTGTACGTGCCGGGACGGTATAGCTATTGGACAGGGTTGAAGTATGAAGTGTTTGACGGCTGGATTGAATCACAAGGCTTCCTCGATTTGATATGTATGACAATTGGGTTAGTAAAATTCTGGTTCACCGAGTACAAGGAGAAAGCACTCGATAAATCGATATCAAACGATCAGTTGCATTTGGCATTCGGGGGACTTTGCGCAGACCTCCAATGGATTTACGAACGTATTCTTGAGGAAAAAACTCATAAGTTGCCTAAAGATCTTTCCACACCTTTGGAAAGAATCAAGAAAGACGCAGAAATGCTCAAAGAGCTCTTTCGAGTGGTTCGAACTTATGCCATTGGCCTTCTGGAGCAGACCAACAGGGACCCAATTGAAGACATTGCGCCGCAATTGGATGCCTTCATCTTTTGCGTACACATTGCACGACGTGATATTCAACGTGCCTTCAAATTTGGGTATTATTACCCAAGTAAGCCACAATCTCTTTTTACCGATTGGCTGGGAGCTTTTGATGCTGAGTGAACCGACCGCTCTTGAGTAACAGTAAAAAATTTGCATAGAAAGCCAGACTTTTCGATATGTATGCTGTAGAAGTCTCCGTTAAAAATATTCGATAGTGGGAGTCACGCTTGGAGAAAATATAAATACTTCTTCACCACCACAACACATGAGCTTCAGGGCCATCTTCGCAAATGAGCGCTGATAGTGAAAGCAACGAACTTTTAAAGGACTATTCGGTACCCCGATATCATCAGGAGCTGGATGAAGAGAGAAAAGTATCGAGCGCTTTGGCACTTTTTGAACTGGAGATGCCAGCTCTGTGGCTGCAGTTTTCTCTGTTGAAAAGCCACGAAGTTTCTCTTATAGGCCAGGTTTGCAAGCTTAAAGTACAAGTGCAGGCACTCGAAGGACTTTTACTTCAGTATTTGAGCTTGATGAGGGACCATATGAAGAAGTTCACCGACGCTGAAGTCTTGACAATGCAAACAGGCTTTGCTGCCAACTTCAGCGTTCTCATCAAGGGCATCAATGAGCTCAGTGAAGATTCTCAATGCAAAACATTCATACGTAAAGACATGAAAAAAATGGTGAGGTTTGGCAGTTTGCTCAGGAGTTTAATTGATGAAAAGCTTCTCACCATCAAGCGAGACGACAACGGCCTGTGGGTACCAGAAGCTCTATTTGTGTACCACGAAATTTATAAGATTTTTGTTAAGTTGCTGAGGCATTTGGAGGGAGTGGATCAGCGGTTTGCGCTGGTTTACCGAGAGGTGTTGTCAGAAGGTTGTGAAAGGTACTTGAAATGTCCGAAACCTGATAATCCAACGTACTGGCAGGAGATTCTATTTTATACTGGCAAGTACTACGACGCTAGTTTCTTTGGATAGCCATGCGTCGCCAAGTGCTTTCAAACAATGTTGTTCAATAAATAAAATAAACCTCTTTCTCCAGATCGACCGACTGCTTAGCCTGACGGTGTTGGGTGATCTCCTCACCGCTACGTCATAACTGCGACTGTGCCGTCTCGGCTATGCATTAAGAAGGAAGGTGCCATTGTCAAGGCCATGGCTAGCAATTGAGGCCGTTTTTTTTCAGATTTGTCGATCAAGCTGAACCTTCACTGTTTGTAAAATTTCCGTAATCCCGCCCAAATAAATCTCTTCTTTTCCCCATCGAGCCTTCTTCGGAGCTTATCGTGGAAATCTGCACCGCGCGAATGTTTGCACCCATATCCTGGCCGGCAAGCATTGGTATACGGACAAATAGCACACACAACATCCTTCTTTTCGTTTCTGCCGACGAAAATCTTCCAAATCACTTTCCATTTCCAGCAAAACCAACTTTGTGCCTCTGGCGGCCGCAGGCTGTGCGAAACGCAAAACGGGCTAACCGATCTCCATCTTCAGATCCAAGGGTCCAGCAGGCCAAACAACCATGATACTCCGCCGCAAATCCAAAAAGGCTTCCGGCTTGAAGCTCAAGGTCACCGCCTTTCGAGCCGCAGACCTCTGTTTGCCTGAATCGTACAAGGGCAAGCTGGTCAATGCTGCATTGCTAGTTCAGCTCAACAACTTCAAGAAGAGAAGCAGAAGGAAGCTCAACACGTCGCACCCGCTGTGGGACGACGAATTCACCATATCCTTGAAAAACGGCGACTGCTCGCAGCTCCTCACGCTTTCCGTCTGGAGCAAGCTGGCTCGGTCCAAAACATACCTAGGTGAGGTCAGACTATTGCTTTCTGAAATCTTCGCTGACGGCACGGCCACGCCGGCAAAGTGGTACAAGCTCTTCTCGAGCCGGCACGAGCACAGCTTTGTCACAGGGCTGTTGCTTCTATCCTTTGAGCTTTTCGTGAAGAAAGGCATTGAACTCAAAGAAGGCGGGACTCCAGGCCCACAGCTCAAGGTGACCCCGCCAACCCAGCACAACTTGGCGACGGAATTCCCGTCAACGCCTCCTCGAGAAAGTACGCCTCTAGCTGATGATTTGGCCGGGCTAGATGTTTCAGAAACGGAGGATTCACCCACAGACGTCAAACTGGCCTTCAGAGCCTGGCTCGATTCCCTCATGTATAGGGAACTCAGCTCTGTGGCCAATCCGGACGAGCAGAGCTTTTATGCCGACGTCAATGGCCAGATGCTGGACCTAGCATTTACCGATGCCTCCGAGGCAGAGTCGATTGAGTCGCCTAGGAAACCCAAGCGGTCCACCTCGGACTCGAGTCCTCGGCAGTTTCTCCAGCACAGCCAATCCCAGCAGCTTTTCGGAGAGTTGTACAAGACCGATAATCATTTGAAGGTTGTTACTGACGAGGGGGAGGACTCGGCCAGTATGTCCGAGGCTTCTTCCGCTACTAGTGTGGGGTCCATCTATGCCAGTGATGGCGGTGGCCTCTATTCAGATAACAACTTGAGTGGCCTGGAAGCTCCCAAAAAGCGCAGATTCAGAAAAAAGAGAGTCACGTCCAGCTACAAACTTCAGAACAGGAAAGTGAAGGGGGTCCTTTTTGTAGAGATTTTACTGGTTACGGACTTGCCGCCCCTTCGAAACTTCACCAGGACCACGTTTGACATGGACCCGTTTGTCGTGGTGACATTTGGAAAGAAGACCTTCAGAACAAGTTGGAAGCGTCATACTTTGAATCCAATCTACAACGAGCGTCTTGCTTTCGAGATTCTCGAGCATGAACGCAACTACAACGTGCAATTCTGCGTCCTCGACAAGGACCACTTCTCCTTCCACGATAAAGTGGCTGACGTATCCATTCCTATCTCAGAGCTCATGGATGTGGCACAAGAACAGGATATCGAAGCATCATCAACAGCATCCAGACCGTCCGCCGGTTCAAATGCTAGCACAACATCTATACCCAGACCGCCCTTTAGCTCCAGTGCTAGCTCCAAAGCTGTGCCCAGCTATATGCTGATAGAGCGCACAAAGCTGGCTAGTTCTCTTGCATCTGTCAACGACACCAGTGGCTCCCAAAATAATGTCATGTCAATGGCCGAGGACCCAAACATCGTGACGACATCGAAGAAGAAAAAGTTCAGAAAGCGCCAATACTCGCTTAAGTACATTGACACATCCCACTTCAAAACTCTTGATCTTGCATTGACTCTTCACAAGGAAAAGCTTGCTGCAAATCATGCCACTACCATACGCATTCGTGCGAGGTATCTCACCTACGAGAACCTTCGAAGAGACTTCTGGGCGATCCTCTTGGAACAGTTCAATGTGAATGAAACTCCAGGGCAGCTTGATTATATCGAACTCATCTCGCTCCTCGACACCCTTGGATGCGACAACAGTGATGATATTGTCACGAAGTTTTTCAATAAACTTGACCGGTCGCCTTGGGGAGGAGACACGCTTTCCCACGAAGAAATCATCGACTGCTTGGAGGATTACTTGCTTCACGAATCCGAGGGTCAGATTTTTGAAATTCATAAATGCCCAATTTGCTGCAAGAAGCGTCTTTCAAAGAAGCAGGACCAAGATATCATCACCCATGTTGCCATTTGCGCTTCGAAAGATTGGAGTATCGTCAGCAAGCTTTTGAACTCCTCATTCGTCACCCCACAGGCTGCTTCCAAACGCTGGTTCACTAAAGTCTTGATCAAGTTGACCTACGGCAAGTATGGTCTTGGTAGTAATTCTGCCAATATTTTAGTACAAGACAGATCAACGGGTATCATCATGGAAGAGAAAATGAATGTGAGTGTCAGACTTGGTATTCGACTTCTTTACAAGGGTCTCGACAAGGCAAAGACCAGACGGATCAGAAACCTTCTTAAAAAGATGAGTGTTAAGCAAGGCATTAAGTTTGACCTTCCACAGCTGAAAGCTGATATCAACTCATTCATTAAGTTCCACAAGCTCGACTTGAGCGAGTGCCTCATAAGTGACCCACTGAAATTTGAGACATTCAATGACTTCTTCTACAGGAGGCTTCGACCAGGCGCCAGACCTGTGGAGGCCCAAAGCGAGAACAGAATAGCCGTCTCTCCTGCTGATTGCCGATGTACCACATTTGTCACTGTTGACAGTGCCACCGAGCTTTGGATCAAGGGCCGCAACTTTAGCGTCGCCAAGCTCTTCAATGGTAATTTTATCGGACTAGAGGATACTGACTTGTTCAGCCCAGGAAAATGCAGCATTGGTATTTTCAGGTTGGCTCCCCAAGACTACCACAGGTTTCACTCGCCTGTTACAGGAAAAATAGGGCCAATCAAGTACATCGAAGGAGAATACTACACTGTCAACCCGATGGCCATAAGATCCGATTTGGATGTTTATGGAGAAAATGTCCGAGTGATTGTGCCAATTGAAACCGAGCACTTTGGAACAGTTGTTATGGTTGCTGTGGGAGCCATGATGGTAGGCTCCACGATCATCACCGTTGAGGAAGGTCAGACAGTCAACAGAGGTGACGAAGTCGGATACTTCAAATTCGGAGGATCAACTGTGCTTCTTCTTTTCGAAAACAGCAAATTCACTTTCGACCACGATCTTGTTGATAATTCATCACTGTGCGTGGAGACTTTGGTGAGGGTGGGTCAGAGCATTGGTCATTCGCCCGACATCGAGGAGTATAAGCGTGAGAGAATAGACTTCAGCAAACAACCAAAGGATATCAAGCTTCATATTATTCGTGCCATCACAGGAGGTGATCTCAACAACATGGAAGAGTTGGGCAGTTGGGAAAGTCAAAACATCAAAATCACAGACGAGGATGTCCGACAGTTGATGGCAGAAGAGGAGGACGACTTGGAAGGGGATATTGGCAGTTCAGACGAGGAAGGCTCGCTAGACGAGTAATCGAATCATGTTTGTTCAAAGGGGTATTAGTAATGCTTGCATTGAGTACATACATGGGGTTCCAGACCCGACAGAATTAAAGACAGCTATGCGTGAGAGTGGGAACATGTCAAGGGCTGATACAAGTCAGCCTCACGGAATCCACGGGACTCCTCCAATATTCTGACATTCCAGCCAACAAAGTCGATTTCATGCCTTATTTTCCAGAGTTCCTTTTGGGCGTCGCCTAGCCAACGTGGTTTGAGATAAAGCTGGGTGGCCACGATAGGCACGATCAAGCCGATGGAAAAACCTAAAAGAGGACCTTTAAAAGAACCAGCAGGCATGGAGTAGCTCTTGTGGGGTGGATCTGTGGAGGGGGTGGGAGCTTTATATACCCGGGGGAATGGCAACCTGTTTGGCCCCTCCTCGGGAGCTTTGGACGCACCTTGGCATCACAAACTCTGCACGGAGTGCATGCTTTTAGACTGACTTCGGATGGTGCCGAGATAACCGACGCAGTTTACCTTATTTTATCGAAAGCAGGCGATTTTCGAAAATAGCAGCATTGCATCTTTCGACTGTCAACATTGAATTTGGGGTTTTGCAGGATTTGTCGATCGGGTCGACTCGACTCCACGTTTCGGCACATGGCACATGCGGAAAAGTGAGAGCACTAGTGTCGTTATCGTCTGCAGGAATATATGGGGTAAGCCGCACCGGACGCGCATACGTACTGAGCCCGGAGAACTACGGAACAAACCAGTCTATTTTGTGACAATTATAATTCCATTACTTCCCACAACTCCTCTCTAAATTATGCTTCCTAAAACTGTTCTGTAAGCGTGTTTGCAACGCGAGTCTATTTCTGTTGCTTTCCTCCGTACAAGGCCTTCCACTCGTCTATCTTCTTCTCGTCGATTCTCTTGAACAAGTACTGGGCCTTGCCAATATTGTGGCCTGGTTCCAAAACAAGCTCAAACTTGTCTGTGATGGACAATGGTGGAGCAGCCAAAGTCTCCAGGATCTGGTTCCTGGTCTCGGGCATGAAAGGACAGATGATGGCAGAAACAAGGTAGATCAAGTTCAAACCAACACCGACAACGGCGTCCGACACATCTGGAGAGTCGTTGAAAAGAGAATTGTCCAACTTGTTGTCCTGCAAGAACTGGTTGCCTCTTGAGGAGATAGCCATGGCCAACTCCAAACCTCTTCTGATGCTGACAGCCTCCATGGCCTCGATGTACTGAGCCAACAACGAGTTGACATCATCTGCGAAAGCCTGGTAGTTGGGGATGTTCTTAGGGTCAAACTCGGGTATCACACCGTTGTACTTGGCGATGGTGAATTTGACTAATCTGTTGACGAAGTTACCCAAGTTGGCCAAAAGCTCCGAGTTATTCTTGGTGACGAACTCCTTCCAGGAGAAGTGAGAGTCCGAGGACTCTGGTCTCACAGAGGCCAAGTAGTATCTCCAGACAGATGGCGAGATGCCAGTGTCCTTGGCGTTATTTCCGAAGACACCCACACCACGAGACTTAGAGAATTTACCATCCTCGTATTGCAAGTACTCCGTGGTGTTCAAGTGGTGCAACTTGGTCCACTTCTCCCTGGTACCAATCTCAGAGGCTGGGAAAACCACAGTGTGGAAAGGCACGTTGTCCTTACCCATGAACTGGTAAAGCTCAACGTTCTCTGGGTTCTTCCACCACTTCTCCCAGGCCTTAGGCTCAGCCTTTTCCTTGAAGTAGTTGGCAGTGATGGAAACGTAACCAATACAAGCGTCGAACCAGACATAAAGCACCTTCTCGCCGTAGCCTTCCAATGGAACAGGAGTGCCCCAGACCAAGTCACGAGTGATACATCTTGGCTCCAAGCCCTGCTTCAACCAGGAGTTGGTGATGGTCTTAGAGTTCTTGGACCAGTCGCCCTTCTCGGAGGCTTCCGCAACCCACTGCTTGAGTTCCGGCTCCAACTCGTTCAATTTGAGGTAGATGTGGGTGGATTCTCTGACCTCCGGAGTAGCATTGTCAAGCTTACAACGAGGGTTGATCAACTCCAATGGGTTCAACAAACCACCACACTTGTCACACTGGTCACCACGAGCATCCTCGTAGCCACACTTTGGACAGGTGCCTTCGACAAATCTGTCAGCCAAAAACGCCTTGTGAACAGGACAGTACAATTGCTCGGTGGTCTGTTCCTCTAAGAAGCCGTTCTGATGCAACTTCAAGAAAATGTCTTGAGCTATCTCTGTTTGCAATGGCGTGGTGGTACGGCCGAAGTGGTCAAACTCAATGTCAAACCAGTCGTACACCTCCTTGTGCAACTTGTGGTACTTGTCACAAAGCTGCTGTGGGGTCACCTTCTCCTCAAGAGCCTTGGTCTCGGTGGCAGTACCGTACTCGTCAGTACCACAGATGAAAAGAGCGTTATAGTTTCTGTTCTTTGCAAAACGGGCGTAGATATCAGCAGAAAGCACCGAGCCCACCACATTACCCAAATGAGGAACGTTATTGACGTATGGAAGGGCAGAAGTGATAAGGATGTTTCTCTCGTTGTCCTTAGGCTGGATGCTGTTACCTTGTTCCTTGACCAAAAAGCCAGTCTTCACTTCGGTGGCTCCAGTAGCAGCTGCCACAGTTCTCTCGGTGGAAGTAGCAGATTTAGCTTTAGTGAGAGCTTCAGCGATCTTGGGGTCCTTAGCAAACTCAGCAGCCCAAGCGCCGAGGTCAGATCCCTCCAACTCCTTAACAAAGGGGTGCACAGCACCGAAAACGATGATGTTGGCGCTGGACTGCTTGGAGTCTGGGGTCTGAAGCTTCTTCAAGGCATCCACAGCCTGGTCCTTCTTACCGCTTTTGAAAGCCAGGTAAACCTCAGACTCCTCGATTGTGGTATTTTTGTCGTTGTTAAAGTCGCCCAGAACGTACTTCACGATGGCGTTGGGCTCCACGAGCTCAAAGCCGGACTTGGGGTCCTTGAGCTGGAGAGATGAGTCATCCGATCTAGCAAAGTCCACCTTAGGGGCAAAAAGCGCCACGGCAACAGCAACTTTGACGTTGTTGGCCTGCGCAAGAAGACCCTTGCCTTTGTCTGCAGCGACCACGAAGGACATATTTGACGTTTTGTGGGAATATAGGTTCGGAATTTTTTTCCAGTGAGTCTGATATACTACCTCCGTGCACCACCAGATAGGTCCAGTGCCGGGCCAAATTTGCCAAAGTCTAGAGATTTAGATACTGTGAGGTTTTTGAGAGATTGTAAAAATCAGGTGATGCACTGGCTTGGTTTTTTGTGTTTTGGATTGCCGTTTTGTGGTCAATTTGGGGGATGACGATAAGGCGCATACAGTGGATAATGATCTGAGAATGCGTCGGATGTGTCTGACAGCTGACTCCACTGTAGGGAGGAGGGGAAGGATGAACTTTTTTCAAGTAATTGTCTAACAATAATTGGTAGCAAGGTCAGGAATTTGAAACATTTTCAGGAAATTGTCAATTTGGCGGAGGTTGGGAATATCGGACTGAAGTGGAGGTGTAGGTGATTTTTCGCAACCATTTGCAAAGCGATTCTACCCTATCTTCGACCGGCACTAACTCAAGTTTCTTTATCCTAGTTTAAGCTATCTTCTCAAGTTCTTAACAGCCTTACAATTCTGAGGAAAAACTCTGAAAAACCTTTTCCTGACAATTTCGGAAATAACCTGTACTATCTGCTCGTCCATCAACGTAGTGCTTTACAACGTAGTACTTATCAGAGTACGGCACTACCATAATGAAATGAAACCTCAATCCCTCCAACAAATGCACTCCCGATAGTCTTGGGTCTATTTATATCAAGTAGAATGAACCTACTTCTGCATTAACCAAACCCCCACCGTCTTGATATACCTGCAGTGCGCACCGGCCTTGGCTCCAACTCTTGCTTAATCTCACACTCCATCTTCACCATGCACCGATTGAGCAGTAGGCGATTAGCCACGGCCATCAAAGACCCCTACAATGCTTTGATTTCGATTCGTCAATCACCTAAACAAGGCGAAGGCCCACTTGCTCCGCTCACTTGGGTTGCCAAAGACAACATCACTACTACCGAAGAACCCACCACATGTGCTTCAGCGGCACTCAAAAACTACTACAGTCCGTTTGACGCCACGGTAGTGAAGCTTCTAGACGAGGCAGGAGCAACTTTGGTGGGAAAGGCCAATTTGGACGAGTTCGGCTTGGGCTCTTCCAACACCAATTCTGCCTTTGGGCCTGTGAAGAACCCACTATATGAAGAGTTTCGGGTCGCCGGAGGCTCTTCAGGCGGTTCAGCCGCTGCTGTTTCAGGAGAGCTCTGTGATTTTTCTCTAGGCACCGATACCGGAGGATCAGTGAGACAACCGTCTAGTTACTGTGGCGTACTTGGCTTCAAGCCTACGTACGGACGTATCTCCAGATGGGGAGTTGCAGCATATGCTCAAGGTTTTGACACAGTGGGAATTGTGGCTCGTGACTTTTCTGTCATCCGCAAAACGTTCGATGTGATAGATAAGTACGATGAAAAGGATGTCACAGCCATGCCTCCGTGGATAAGGAATAAGTTTGGCGCAGCTCACTTGCCTAAAAAGCTCAGAATTGGCGTGCCCAGGGAGTTCTTGGTGGGCGAATTGCTGGAGGAAACAAAGAAGGAATATTCCACCACTTTGGAGAACCTCATGAAAGCAGGTCACACGGTCGTTCCGGTTTCCTTGCCCAGCATCAAGAAGTCGCTTCCTGCTTACTATACATTGGTTTCAGCCGGCGCCGCATCCTCTCTTTCTAGATTTGACGGCGTGAGATATGGCGTTCTGGTGGGTCCTCAGTACCCTGAAACCATCATTCCAGAAAACAGAGCCCATGGACTTGGCACTGAGGTGAAGCGCAGAACGCTCTTGGGGAACTTCACCCTTTCGTCTGAATCCGGAGACCACTTCGTACGTGCCACAGGCATTCGTGAGCATTTGGTTGAAGAAATGAACGATGTGCTCCAGTTTCCGAACCACTTGATCAACACTGAGGGAAATCCAGACGGTGTTCATGTTTTGGTGGCACCCACGGCATTTGGCATTGCTCCCACCATCGAAGACTACAAGCTGGCTTGCACAACGAGTCTTGTGAACGGTTACATCAACGATATCATGACGATTCCCGCCTCTTTAGCCGGATGCCCGTCGATCTCTGTTCCCATGAGAAATCGCCGTTACGGTATTCAGGTGATGACACAGTACGGTTTCGACCGCTTTCTCCTCAAGGCAGCCGAGCTTATTGAAGCTCACAAGTAGGGGCATACTTCACCAGATAATGATATAATTTATAGAGCCACCAATAATGAAATCTACGCTTGCTTACTCTAAAACATGCATTGTATAGAACTGAATGAGGTGAATCATAGCGTCATTATGGAGGGCCCGTTGAGAGGCCCAGCGCTGCACCGATGCAAGAAAAAGGCCTACTTGCGGCCCAAGAGCGTCAAAAACTCGTCACGAGTCTTTTGCTGCTGGCGGAAACAGCCCAACATGCAGCTTGTGGTGGTGGAAGAACCCGTTTTCTGGACTCCTCTGCTCACCATACACATGTGGGTGGCTTCGATCACCACGGCGACGCCTCGAGGATGCAAAATCTCGCTCAACGCCATGGCGATCTGCTTGGTCAAACGCTCTTGCACCTGGAAGCGGCGGGAGTACATTTCGGCGAGCCTGGCCAACTTTGAAAGCCCGACCACTCGCTTATTGGGGATGTAGGCAATGTGGGCCTTGCCAAAGAAAGGAACCAAATGGTGCTCACACAAGGAGTAGACCTCGATGTCACGCACAATGACCATTTCGTCGTGGTCCTCCTCGAACACTGCTCTCTTCACCACATCTCTGATATTGTCCTCGTAGCCCTTGGTGAAGTAGAGCATTGCTCTGGCGTACCGCTCGGGCGTCTCCAAAAGCCCTTCTCTGTCGGTATCTTCACCGAGCTCGTGTAGAATCGATTTCACGGCCGAGGCGATCCGAAGTTCTCTAGCTTTGGCTTCCTCTGACGTTTGTTCGATTCTGCTTCGGGCACCCTTGGATGGCCACGAGAGACCGTCAGAATCGATGGGCGGGTTCAAAGTGCATGGCGAGGCAGCTCTGGTCTGAAGCGGCGTGCCGTACTCCCGGGCAATGTATGAAGCCTGGGACTTCTTCTGCTTCTTAGCCGCCAGTTCTCCCAAAACCGGTTTGGGTCTGCCGATACCGTTGGCAACGTCGGCGTGGGTCGTGTCTGTGGAAGCAACGGAGTCAGGCCTGGCTGACTCGGGCTCCTGGTCGGACATCGGTGTATGGACTGATTGCAATGTGGATGATGTCAGGGAGAAGGAGCTGAAAATTTTGACCCTGCTATCTCTTTATCACGAGGTGCACGGGTGTGTGTAGTTGACAGTGATGGATCTGGTAGCTTTTGGGCCCTTCTTATGTTTTTATTGAAGTGGCGGGTTTTGCGTTTATATGGGGTTTCTGGGTGTCTTGATTTGTGTGTATTGTGGAAGTTTGACGAGACAGTTATGACACATTGAGCATCGTTCGGCTGCACCGTTTGTTGAGACCATGCATGAAGGAAGGGCTTGTGCATTGATTGGTAAGAAAACGGCGATGCCGATACGGTGACGAGGGGACTTTGTGAAGGGGAAGGTTAAAGTGTAAGCTTTGATAGATTTTTGAATATTGGATATTTTGAAATTTTGAAAGATGACCCCAAAAGTTGTGTCAATATGAAAGTGTGGGGCAGATAGGCCTATTAGAATTAACGGCATTGGGCGGAAAAGACATCACCTCGGACGGTAAATTTGGACTTTTCATTTTCATTTCACTTTCTGAGTGGAGCTAGGCTCACATTCTGCCAAATTGTGAACTCTGTGAGGTGCTTTTGATGGCACATTCGGACCTAATTAATTAATGCGAGAAGTCAAATGGTACCTTGACACATTAGGAGGGGAAGGGCATTGATCACAATACACTTCAATGTCACGCAAAACCAATCTCTCGTCTACTTAACTCTCTGGAATCACTAATCGTAACACTACGTCTCGACCTCTGCTACAACAACTCAATATTATCTGTATTATCAATATGCTCAAAGTTCGTGATTCGTTATGCCTCGGCGAATGGATTCAAGACCCGCACCGTCAAACATGGCAACGCCATGCCCTTACCGATTTCGGCCCGCAACAAAACGGGCACCGGCTGCATTTCACGAATCTCTTGGATATAAGACTTGTTTTCCACACGGGTGACGACGTCTTGCAAGTAAGGACTCAAGCCACCGTCGTCGGAAGTAGGTTCATGGAAAGCCCCAGAGCCAGGCCGGCTGCCAAACTGGCTGATGGATGGTGACGAAGGGATTGATTTCCAGGGCTTGATTTGAGGTGGAGCGACCTTAGGAACGCTGAGCTGTAACGCCGACAACTTCTCAATCACGCTATCGGGGACAATATTGTTGTTTCTCTCGGTAGCGTTCTTGCGCTGGATCTTGGCGGCCTCCAGCGCAGATGTGCGGTACTTGTTCTTGATCGACAGACGGTAACTCAACGACGACTTCTCGTCGGGTGGAACGTAGGTTGCGGAGTCTACACCCTTCTCCCAGAACAATTCAAGCACGCGGTTTGCCTTGTCAAATTCAGCCTTCACCAAAGGCAACTGGTCACCGTGCACTCTCTTCTCAATGCCAAACTCAGGGATGAATACATCGAAGGAAGACTCATAAACCTGAAGCACGGTGCCCATCACTAGTAACTGGCCCGCATGCTCGCTCATCTCGTTGATTGTCTGTGATAACAACAAGTGGATACCTTGCTCTTGAGCATTAGCAGCGCAATCCTTTTTGAAGTTACAGTAGACAGAGATGGCATTCAAAGCGTCCAAGTCGGGAGACTTCTCTCTCTCGGCAGCTTGAATCACTTGCTTCACCTGCCGGTGCACGATGAGATCGGCAAAACGGCGCAATGGCGATGTGAAATGAGTGTAAAGTGGTAAGTTCAAGTAATAATGCGCGTAATTCTCGGGGTCCTGCTTACCTGCAATGTAGTACTTGGCTCTGGGCATGCACTTGTACAACAAAGTCTCGATACATTGTCTCTTAAGTGGATCGTCAATTTTCAAGATTGACTGCTGCAAAGTACTTGGTGTGGACGTATCAATTTTAAAGCCCAAGTTGAAAGCTTTACGAGAAAAGTTTTCAATCTTTTGCAATGTGGGCAATGCCTGGCGACGCAAGAAAGCCTCGTCACCCAAGGTGGCATGCACTTTGACAGCAATGGTGGAGTTAACCTTGTAGCCAATTTCAGATACGATGCTAAGAGCTGAGCTGCTTTCAAAAATGTTCATATGCAACCTGACCTTCTCATCATCAATCTGGTCCAAGAGGGTCAAGCTAGGAGTGATTCCGAGGGTCTTGTCACTCAAACGCTGACGGCGGAATTCTTTGGCGATGAGAGCGAATGTCTTGATATAGTCACATGTGGCTTGGGTAATCTCGCCGCTGATTTTACCGTTGCCAAGGATTGCATCGACGTCATCGAAAGACACTGTCAGCTTAGGCACAACGACAGATTCCCGGATATGCACATTCTCCACTTCAAAGGAAGTAGTATCAATCTCGAAGGTAACAGACAACGCCAAGCTCTTTTCATTGTCCTTGAACGAGATCAAGTCGTTCACCTCTGAAGGGAACAAGTGAGCAGCCTTCTGAGGCAAGAATACCGAAGAGGAGATCTTCTTTGCTTTTCTTTCCAAAACAGAGCCAGGCTGGACGTAATGAGAGATGTCAACAGCATGGAAACCTAATTCAATGATAGTGTTGCTAAGACGCTTGACGTGCATGGCATGGTCGACAAACTGGTTGTTTTCAGTGAATGCAACGACGTAGTCGTTGAAGAATTCGGCTCTGTTGGGGTTTGTCAACTCGGTCTCGACACTAGGTACCGAGGACAACAAAGACTTGACGTATCCCTCATCGCCGGTGGGGTATTCGGAGCACAGAAAGTTATTGTCAGAAAAGATGGCATCAATGCCAACTTGCGGGTCATCAATGCAGCCGAGCTTGTCACCTAAGGTACCGAATGGATGCAAGGAGGTAATTGGCCATCTCTTGATGGATGCAATGAACAATTGGTCGGCATAGGCTTCGTGATTGTCAACAAAATCTTTGGGTGCTTGCTCGGTTGGGATGGCAATCAATGGAACTCTCTTGTCGGTAGGCTTGAACCAAACAATCTTGGGAGCTTTGGGTGTCTGGACAGAGGGCTCCTTGCCCGACTTCTTGTCAATGGCAGCCTGTGCGGCTTGAGCAGGTCTCAAGAGGCCAAGAGTACCTGTGAAGATTTGACCGGGAATTCTGTCAACCACAGCAACAACGTGTCCAGCATACAAGGGCTTCACATCGTCGTTGATCTCTTCCTCTTCAACCAAGAGCAACGACTGGCCCTCAACTTCGACATCGTCGTTCTTCTTCATGGTAGGACGCTGTTTGAGGGAACCTCTGCGTCCAAGACCCTCATCATCCTTAGAGTCATCGTTCAGTGTGGAAGTAGCATCGTTGTGGATGTCATCGCTCAAGACGGAGGTGTTTTTCAGCAAAGTGTTGTCTTTACGGCGCTTCTTCTCCTCCTTCTCCTTCTTAGACTCCCAAACTTCGTCGACAACCAACAATTCAACAGCCACAAGGTCGCCCTCAAGTGCACGGTTACGGTCCTTGGAACCACAAATGAAGATATCAGCATCCAAAAGACCGTCGGTCGAAACATAGGCGTCTGATCTGTTTTTCTTATTCACACGCAAAATACCGGTTACAAGACGGCCATCACCGATCAATTCAGGCAAAGACAGCTGTGGCAAGTAAGGAGCGAAAAGAGACTTTCTGCCACTGCCTTGGCCGCCGCCACCCTGATTGGGCATGAACTGCAGCAACGACAGCACCAGGCCGCCAAAGGAGGAGCCCCTACCCTTGTGGCCAGGTACGAATTGAGGAGGCTCCAACGCCAGCAGGGTTCTTTGGTGAGCGGGCTGCTGCTGAAGGCGCCAATTAGAATTAATGCCGTCTGTCTTGGAGTTCAGACGAGCATGGGAGCCCCGTCTCAGGTGGCCCTGGCCGCCTCGTTCTGGCGAAAGCAGAAATGTGGGCGCAGGGGGATGCAACGGGTTGTTGTCGGGTGGGAATTTGAACTGCTGGTACAGGCGAGACCGAGAATGGCCTCTGGGGGAGCCTTCGGAAGCAGCAGCGGCGTAATTGGGGCTGGGAAAACGGAAGTCCAGCTGGAGCTGACCAGAAGCGTTCTGACCCAAGGGCAGGCCCTGTGGCTGGAGCGGCTGGGTCAGTGGCTGGAGGAAACCCTGGCTGTCTTGAGGAACCTGGCTTTGCCTTTGGTTTGCGGCGGCCTTGATGGCCTCGTTCAAACCCAATGAGTGACGACGAGAGTGGCCCTGGGAAGAAGCGGAACCGGTACGCCGGTGGCCTCCACCCTGAGATGGCAGTCTTTGGTGACCTTCAAGGAGCTGTTTCTGCTGCGACTGGACAGCTTCCAACTGACGCTGTAAGTTGTACTGCTCCACCATCAAGGTGGTCAACTCGGACGGCGAACGGCGGTGGGCGATATAAAGATTCTTTTTGCGGCCCTGGCCGGATTGGCCGGGCGGTTCGGAGCCGGACATCCCTGAGGTGTTGTAGTTGTGGGTTGGTGATAAAAAGCGGTGGTTTTTTGCGAGCAACAGACAGGAGGCAGGGGTGTCCGTAACAAATGGCCGGAGGAGAGTTAAAAATAGGGTATGCTGGCTGGGAAAGAATTGCAAGTGGAAGGAAGGGACTCAGGGTTCGGCGTAGGTGTTATTTTTTCTCAATTGAGTGAGCTGTTCAAATGTTGGCTCTTGCTCGCAGCAGGCCCGGACAGATGCACTAGGGATTGTCACGAGGGAGAAAAACAAGGATAAATCCACCGAAGCAGCAAGCGGGCAAGGAGTGGACTGGAAGCTTTGATGAGTTTTCTCACTTTCAATTCGAGAAGAGTAGTTACGGAAAAATTGGGTCTTGTCCGTGCTGGCTTGGCACACTACGGGCCCGATAATGAGGGTTCCACTGCATTGCTGGAGAGGGTGGCAAGCAAGTATATGACGTGGGGTTGCCCCTGGGCGCTTGAAAAAAGAGAGTCAATTGACTAGTCACTATGGGTAGGTATAGGTCTCACATACTAAATCAGGCACAATTGGCCACAAAACGGGTCTTCGGATACCACACGGCTCACCGTACAGCGCAGCAGCCGTCAAATAATATACCCTCCGTAACTTAAGCAGCGCTACAGGATCTTCGTATTTGGCTGCGAATCATCACAAATCGTCACATGGGCCCATGTAAGGGTCTGCTGTAGGCCAGGCTCTGGAGTTTATGGCTTGAGCCGCCACTTTCATGCGGGATAGGAGCAGCCATTGTTTGCGTCCATTGAGTCCACAGGAATTGTTGGCGCCGCTCACTTAGGCACTTAGCGTAGTGGAACGCCGCAGACACAACCGGCCCAGCAATTCTTGATCAGCCATACACAAATATGCCTTTTTAGGGGTACGTGTCGGACTGGTGGCCTTGGATAGGCTTTTTCATAATGATGTTTATGGTTGGAATGGTGTGACAAAAGTGACGATATGCCTGTCAAATGCGGAAGGTTCTGGTTGGTATTGAAGTTGGAGAGAGTCAGATGGGTGAAGCAGGACCCTGCTGAAAGACGCATGTTGATGCGTTTTGAGGGCATTTTGCAGCCAAACAATCAAGAAAAGCACATCTGGGGTATCAATTAGTTCCTGGCGTACCTTTGGTGCCTGCAATAGTAAAGTATTGCTCAACTCTTCGAGGTTTGATCGACATTCGAAATCTAACCTCTGGCTTTACGCTTCAAACTTCTCCTTCAAACACTATGCTAGCTGACAGAAATAAACTTCATATTATGCATCTCTCAGGTTCGTGGTTTTCATCACCAAACGTTTCTGGATCGGCCTTTTTAAACGCCAAACTCAATCACCTTGACATCCAAAGTCTTCGTATTGACCAACACCATCTGCCCTGTCTCTGCAAACTCGGGTATACTCACAACTGTAGATTCAAAATCTTCCAATTTCACCTTTCGAGTACCAAACTCGCTTTGATTTCCAGCAAAGTATAAGTGCGGCGTCTCTTCGAGCGCAAATGGGTCAGCATCATCGTATGGGTAGCAGTAGAGCGTGTCTGGTGCAGTAGGAGCCACATGCTGCCAAAGAAGCGTCTTGGACATTATTTCAGAAGGTGCAACTTCCAGCTCAGGTGGGTAGTATTTGGTGATGTCGGTGATGTTCTGTCCTGCGGAGCCAAGGATGCGGAGTCCGTTATCCATCTCCATCCAAGCTGGATTGGTGACGTTCTGCACTGGGTCGGTGGCTGAAGTTCCCGTGTACCTAGCGTTTATTCCAAGCAAGGAACGATGGAGCGCCTGTTGAGGCATGCAGATTTCAGCTGGGTCCTTGGGACCAACCATGATAGTCACGGGGATCAGAGCCACGATCGACAGAAGCCATGCATTGAAAAGTACCAAGGACTCTGCCTTGAAGTGGGAGGTGTTCTTGGAGCCAAAGTCGTCTTTAGCTCGCTCGGTGTCTTCCTCGATTTCCTCTAATGAGTTTCCTGCTAGAATGACTCTAGACACTTTGCTAGCAAGAGCGACGTCCTCGGCACTTCCTGCCTCTCCACAGAGCCATTGCTGTAAAAGCACGGTCTTCAAGTCGCAGTCGGTCTCTTTCTGGAACCTGAGGCCTGACACCAATGCAATGTAACAGTCCAGATCGGATGTAGAAAGCGGCTTTTGTGGAGCTGGCGTAGGATAAATTATCTCCATGGCCTCGAAAATGCCCGCTTGGATCTCGATTCCCAAAACAGCGACGATCACACCGCTCACCACTCTTGAGTTAGCCAAGAGGTTTTCGTTATGCAAAATGGCCCTACCACTCTCGTCCTCCAACATCACAATACTTGCCTCGTTGCCGATGTAGCTAGCAGGTGTTTTGGGCATTACATCGTCTGTCCCGTGTTCCACGTCCTTAAATATATCAAGTTTGTTTTTCATCTCCGTGAAGACGGTTCCTGAGACCCAGCACAACTCGCCACCTGCAATATCCAAGATCCTGTCCTTTCGCTGGATCTTCTGGCCATCAACGCGTCTGGTATTATGTCCCCACTTCTCCATGGCAACCAGATCAACCCTAGGCTTCAATACGGAGAGTCTGTGCTGGTACATGGAGAAAAACTGACGGGAGTAGTTTCTCGGCCTGCAGCTCAAGTTAAACTGATCATTCTTTTCAAACGCTCCTTTGAAATTGTCGGCGACTCTTTCTGTCGTGCCGTCCACGAGTGATTCGTTCATTTTGGTGAGTATGTAGTTGATGAGGTTGGTGATATTCGCGTCGCGTCACTGCTGCCTAGTGAACCATCATGGTTTGATGAATAGGCGATAGAAGGATTTTTATTTTTTCCATAGAAAATGAAAATTACTTCCAAAAATTACTATAAAGGGATGAGTTGCGCCCTTTCTGAAGAAACTTCATTTTATGTAGCCTTTAGTTATTGGACCCTCTGTGAGCTTCTCATCAGGCACCTGCAGAAACTACTACCCCAGATTCAAGCACCACTTTCCTTATATATGCCCCGGATCGTGTTGGATCCTGCAATTCTCCCACTCCAGTACCCGAGGGCATCTACAGCTAAGGTGCAGAAAGTACGCATTGTAGCTCAAGTCAGCGAACACATACCACCTTTCTTGTTCTTGGTGAGAGTTCCAAATCTTCCTGAGCTACACACTCAAGTGGTGATAGACGGGGCAGCTGCTGAGCCCGAGCCTGTGCCCATGAACATTGAGAATTTGCACGTGGCATGTGACTGTCTACGAAAAGGCACGATTGTCTCAGTATGGGGTACTTACGACGGAGAATCGGTTACAGCATGGGAGTGTAAACCTGCTAACGGACAGGAGTTGTTAGATGGAGGGAGCGAAATACTTGCGGAGGCATCAAATCTTGTGGATCTTTGAAGGAAGAAAATACCGAGGAATTGATATCACACGAGGCTGCTGATGTTTGGAGGAGAACATTCATTACTGAGCCAAACATCTAGACTATCTGGCTTCAATAAGTACTATGAAAATTACTAGTCTACTTGCTGTTAAAGCTTGTATTTTACGTATCAAGCATCGAAAGCCTCCACCACAGGTCCGCCTACACTTGCTGAAAATTGTATCCCATTCATAATGTAATAACCTACTCCATTGC
Source organism: Candidozyma vulturna (assembly GCA_026585945.1). Classification (NCBI taxonomy): domain Eukaryota; kingdom Fungi; phylum Ascomycota; class Pichiomycetes; order Serinales; family Metschnikowiaceae; genus Candidozyma; species Candidozyma vulturna. Next base: position 1,095,631 of record CM048832.1, on the reverse strand, counting down.
ATAATAATCAATCAATCTCAGTTCACAATAACGTCTATGGCGTCGTGGGCTCCTGTTTGAAGGATGGCGCCATCAGACGACCAAAGAACTGGTCCCAGATTGGTTCTGTGGGCATTTGCTGGATAAGCTCAAACACTCGCTTTCCGTCTCTGTTTTGCCCGCTAGGCAAGTCGTTCGAAATCGTCAAGTCCATGTTGGTTGGCTCCCGGATAGACGAGACGGGCGAGAGATTCTCAAGTTCTAAGAAGAAATCTTCGAGGTGCGTTTCAGGCATCATAGGTGTGGGAAGAGCTTGCTCATAAGTACGAGGCTCTGGCTCAAAGGCCTCACGAGAGACCCATCCAAAACGAGGCAGATCATGAGACACTTCTTGCTGAGACTTCTCGCTTTCATTCGCAATACCTTCCACAAGACTGGCTAAGTTGCCTTTTAAGCTTCCAGTTCCACTGACCAGATCAAGTTGGTGTTTGCTAATTCCAACCATGGTACCTTCGACTGCAACGTCGTAGCGCAATTTGAGCACCACCGCTGTAAGCATCAGGAAAGTGTCCATACATGATTTTGCAGCGGTACAAGATGCAACCAACAGCGCCAACACCAGTAGACAGTCTTCAGTGACGGCCTTGACTTCGTCGGCGCTATTCAGGCTGCGCAGTTGTTCTGAGTTGTAAAGCACAAAAAGGTATGAGGTTCCAGCCATGAACAAGTTGTGCACTGCAGCCCAGGTGTAATTGATGGCCTTCTTGTGGTAGAGCTTCGTATAACACGCCATAAGGCCCTTCAGCGCCTCGAGAACCTTGAAATAGGCGTCGGGCGCAAGCTGGAATGTCTTTTTGGAAAGCCCGTTGATCAACAAAAGAGTGTGGTAATAGTTAAGGTCAAAGAACTCTGTGTTGAATTCACAGTTCATCTTGCGAGGTTTCTTGGGACACCTGGCACGCCAAAACTCGAGCTCTTCGGAAATGTGTGTCTTCCACTGAGCCAAATTGGAAAAGCGTCTGGGAAGCTCGCCGTTTTCGTATAGGATTCTTTGGCACTCCAGCTGGATCTGACGCACTTTGAAGAAGGAAAGGGTAATTGTTTTGCAAGAGGCCATGCCGCCGCTGTTGTCGGAATAGTCTCTGGTATTGTTGTCGCTTGGATCGATGAAGGCATCGTCCAACTCAGAAGGTAACCGTGCGGTGATGGACTCCTCGGGAATTCCCACGGGTCTTCCCAAATAGAAGCACATTTGACGGTCGATTGAGTAAGTGGACCAAAATAGTCTTCTCCGGCGATCCTTGGTGAACGCAGACATGGTTTGTGCTTTAGGGTGCTCCTCCTTGTGAAGCCCCATATCCACGCATAATCGTAGCGCCGTTCCTAGCAAATACCACACTCCAGGGACATTGGGTCTCATTACCAGATAAAGCGTCTGTAGAAGAACAGCCTCAAGCTGCTCAAGCAGATCAGCTGTTGAATACGTAGCATCCACATGTCTCATGGCGGCTTCCTTAAACAGCTCGCTCATGTGGGTATGGTATTGCAAGTGGTTTGTTGACGAGGAGATGGCAAAGATGATGTTCAAGAAAAACAATGGTTTGCGGAAGCCTTCGGGCGTGGGAATCGACAGCGACACTCTTGCTGGATCCTGGTCTCCAGAAAGCAGCGCCTGCATTGCCTGCTTGTACTGAGACAACCAGGTCTGTTCGTCTGGCATGATGGAATCGTCGTAGCAGCTTCTATTGAACGCCAGGTAGTCTGAGGCCAACAGCACGTTTTCGTCCCAGGCGCCGTAGACGGGAATAAATATGTCACGAAGGAAGGTCTCTCTATGGAGCACTGGAAGCTGGGAGTTGCTCTGGGCGAAAAATATTCGGATAAACTCCATGGCGGTCTTTTTCGGTGGTAGTATAGCTGGAGAAATGTCCACAGGAACCAGAGCCAGCAGGTCGCTGGGACCCATATTCATGCGGTTCGCTGTAACCATCAATTTTGCAAATGTGACGCCCATGGGGCCCACAGGCTCAGACGCCACCAGCACCAGCGCCAGCACTGGGCTATCTTCCTCTCCAGATGGATCCAAGCCGTTCTGGCGGAGTAGGGCTTCCAATCTTTGCACTTTTTCTTCCAAATGGTACACGTACAGCCTGGGCACTTCTCTGCCCGTAGCAGGGTCGATACCCACGCATTCGAGACCGGCTCGTTCACACTTGGAGCATTTTGGAAAATTCTGGTCACACTTGATTTTCTTGCTTCGACAGCGCTGGCACGCTGCTATCAGGCGAGATATGCCTACAACCGCGGCGGAACGGTCCTTGTGTTTCTTTCTCGGAGGACCGTCCATTCGGTAGTTTGACGGGGAGCTTGAGGTCAGGGAGTGAATTTTGGAAAGGGTTTTCTCAGACTGAACTGGGGTAGTGGTGTGCTATAGGCGGGTTATGGCAGAAGCGGAATTGTGTCTTTGGGTGAAAGTGGCACAACGACGCTAGCTTTTCAGGAAGAACTAAAACAGATGGGGTGTGTTTGCCAGCCTGTGCTTCACTTGTACGGATTCGCCTGTGAATTTCTTGCAGCCGATAAGTGTCAAATGGAGGCTGACGGCAGTCTGGACAGATTGTGGGAATGTGCAAGGAATGTCTGATAAGGCCCGGCAAGCCTCCGGCAGCGACGACGAGGGTGATCTGATCGGAAGAAAGGGTTAGCCAAACCTTAATTGGTGGTGATGGCAAACGTAGCGTTTGGTCCTTCGATGAGGCGGCGTTGATTCAGGTTCTGGACGGGTGTACGGATCAGTGTCACTAATGCAAAGCAGCTTTTTCCACTTGGCAAAAAAAATATCAAAAATAGAACCTCCGGACCTATGGGGAGTCCGCACAGCCGATGACGATCAGGACGATCTCGATGATTTCGTTGTTTCTGAAAGGAAATGGCTGCGAACTCTGGGGTACGCCATGCAGAGCCGTCAACTCAGAGTCAGATAACGAAAACGGCTCAGGGGGAACGGGTCTTGGCCGAGGGAATCCGAGAAATTTTGCTAAGACTGAAGAAAACTGGCCAATCAGTGTCTTTTGGCGATTTTGTGCTTGAAGTAAAAAGGTGGTTTGCGGCGTGTTCTGTGTTTCGATTCTGCTGCACATTCCGCTTCGCAGCCACTGGCTTTTGACTAGACCCTGTTACAGAGCGGCTATAACGCAGGTTTCAGGCGAGTGGGCGAAAAAGGCTAAACGTGAAGAGTTGAAGAGTGAAGAGGTTCGGAAAGAAGTGCAGAGCCGTGTGGGTCTGTGGAGAAGTTTGACTTCGACGGTGGGGTGGATTGGATAAGCGGGGCAGCACGGAATAGCCTATTGCCGTTGAAACACGGTTTGTGGAGAAATAAGGTTTGGATTTCGAGATTCAGGGAAATTGCAAAACTGTTCAAGAACTTAGCCGTGGGTTGATAAGTAATGCTAAATTCCAGTGGTGCCAGGTTTCTTGATGCACCTGGTTACTACTTCTTATTGAGCAAAGATTTTTTTTTTTTTTTTTTTTTAACGTGACGTTAAGGATCGTTCATCTTCTTGAATGGCTCGGTCCATGGCCTTCTATTTCCAATGCACCCTACGACATTGGCTCGATTAGCTCTTATTGTAAGGAACGCATGGCCATTGTTGCTAGCGGCATTTAAGGTACAAGCACGGCTGAGCGTTGTCAAGACAAACGGGAAGTTAAGACTAGTCGTGAAAAGTCGATTGGTTTTGAAATATTCAATAATCGCCATTCCATCATGAAACCAGTGCCATGTCCAGTACCCAGGGCTATGGCTTAGGTGCGATGATCATCACCTGCTTGGAATTCCATGAAAAGCTGCAAACAACGCCCGGCAACTTCTAACAAAATATATTATTACATTGATACAATGTAGGCGGCAGCCGCTTAGGCATAATACAAACAATTAGGTTCAACTTTTATGCGACTCAACCGTCTAGTCTGTGTCTCACTGACCGCTCAAGTGCTTGATACGGCTCTGCTGCAACTTGAACTTGCCCTGGAGGTCTGGAATCATAATCTCGTAGTCCGCAGTCGTGGCCTCGGTATCGTTGCCATTATCCTCAACGTGCAAAGTGGTGACCAAACTGTTCTCAAGCACAGGGTACTTCAAGTGCTGCTCGTCCACTTTCTGGTCGGCCAACACCTCCTGGTCGTGCTCCAGCTTCGACCCTGGGAACTTGGAAATGCCTGTTCCTGCGACGCTGGCGTACTCGGTAGACTGCTTGGCCAAAATCAAATCACTCCAGTTTCTCTTGTTCAAGAAGAAATGATTATCACGAGGGGTGCCGTCGGTATCGGACATGAAGATGGGAACAATGTCCTCGGTGGTGTTGGAGTCAAATTTGTGGACCTTGTTCTGTCTCTTAAGCAAAGTCGGCATAACGTCTGGAGGAGGAGCGTTCACGATAGCGGAGGAAATCACATTGAACACCAAACGGGGGTCGTACTGCGGCGTTTCCGTGACACTGTGGTTCTCCTTTTCGGCGTCTCTGAGAATATGAGCATTAGGGTGGTGGTGGATCTTGGTCTTCATTCTGCCGAAACAGCCCAAATGGACATCTCCAGAAAGAATGGTGATACGAACACCGTTGGCAGCACCAAGGTCTATCAAGCGCTTCATCAATGCGTTACGTTCTTTCTTGTGGTGCTTCGAGCACCAGTGGTCGTTCAAGTCGTCCAACACCTCAATGCTGCCGTCGAACTCGTTGACCAAACCCTGGGCAACTATACCTCTAGTGGCCAAACCACGAATAGGCTTGAATAGACGCAGGGTCAAAATCCACTCGAGCCAGACCATTCTTGGGTACAAGATGGGAACACCAAGCATGACCAAAAGGTGTTTGGTTTCTGGGGTTTTGGTGAGCTCATCCTGGCATCGCTTGAACACAAGGTTGTACGTTTCAGGGTCGATAATTTGGTGGAGGCGTCTCTCTGTACGACAGTCTACGCCCAAAAGCGAGATCTCCTTACCAAGACGCATGTACACCGAGTGGTTACGCTGCTTAATGAACTTTCCTTCACTTTTCAGCAAAATCCAGGAGGGGTCGCTGTGGTAGACTTCCTCGTCCACCAGCATGTGGTGCTGGAAGAGCATGTAGTACTTGTAGGCGACATTTCCGATAGCGGAGAAGACGTGGGAGGCCATGGTCCGGTCCTTGTAGGAGCCAAAACCGTCGATGATGTCGTGGTCATCGTAGATGTTGACAGCCGGAATCTGGGCCATAGATAAGGGAAACATGTGCTGGAGAGTACCGCCGTTGGTGCCCTGCCAGTAGCCCTGGCCAAACCACTCCAAGTACGCCTTCAAGTAGTAATCGCCCATTTCGTCTATCATCTCGGGGGTCGTCTCGATCCTCCTCTTTCTTGCTGCCGTGGACTCATTGAGCCATTTCTGGATCAGGTCCACATGGAGCTTGATGGCGTCACAGTAGATCTGGTCACCGCCGCCAAGCATGACGTGGTAGTGCTGTTTCTCGTGTTTTCTAAGCACATCGAGCCACAAGGACGACTTGTACTGGGAGGTGTCTGTAGATAAGGAAAAGCCGTTACACGAGAAGGACATGACGTTCATGGACTGATCGGCAGCAGGAAGGAAGAACGCATGAGCATCGTTCTGCTGGCCGTTGATCGAGTACCGAACCTTCTGCTCGTACTCGGCAAGATCCAATTGGACATTGAAACGCCAGAACTGGAAGCCCTGTTCCGTGTGGAAGTTGATGCCTGGAAACACGCCTTCCTCGGGCGATTTCCACCCCGTTGGAGCGTTTTCCTCAGCAGCAGGCCCCACAGCATACGACACCTCGGGCTCTGTCTCTCCCTTGGTGACAAGCAAAATCAGGGCTCTGTAGTTGGGCAGATTCTGCTCCCACAGACCGCAAAGACGAAGAATGGGGCCACAGTGGATTTGGAGGCCATTGAGGGCAGGCGGCTCGGGGCATTTTTCAGGCACGTCCTCGGCAGCCTGTTTTTTGTTGAGTTCGACGAACTTTGTGATGGGAACGGGGTCAAACCAGGACATGTTGTGGAAAGAACCAGTGAGGCGTTGCGAATGTCAGCAACAAACATGAGCGATGTCGCCTGCGCAAACGAGGAGGGGCAAGTCCGGGTGGGGCGAGCCGGTTTTGGAAGATTTTTTTGTTTGGAGGTGGTGGTGAATTTTGAATCGATGAGGTGATTTTTTCTTTTGAATAGACCCGGCCTGGCGGAGGTGGATGGTTAGGGATCTTGGAATGTCACTCATCGCGATAAGAGCAATGGTAGGCAGGCGGGGCCGGACGCCCATGTCGTCCCTCCAAAGCCTTAAACACAATTGTGTAAAGAAACTGAGACTCTTAAGAGAACGCCATCACCTTTCAGGCTTTTGAGTCCTTTAAAATCGCCCACTACATGGAACTGCCGTCCATGGATGGCTGCTATGGTCACCGCCGTGGCTGCGAAATCAGGCACACCTGACACATGCGCTGCGCGTTCGCTGCAGAGAAGCTTGCTACGAATAAGAGGCCTCCCATTGGGCACCTGGAGGCCACATACAAACGGACCCGCTTTTGCCTTTCTCTTAGCAGGTCAGCGCTTTGTTTAAGCGTTTGCCTTTTGGCTTTGAATCTCAAATGTGGCCTCGGCTTTGGCGGCAGAAGGGCTGTGGAGGCTTTCGATGCGGGAACGGTGTTCTCATTTGGCGCCAGAGCGGGCCGTCTGAAAATGGACTAGGGCTTAGGCGGCTTCGTCCAGGCATTTTGGGAGGTTTTTGCTAAATCGACACAAGCGGGCATCGGCGTGCCCAAAGCGGCAATGCCCTCGAAAACCTTATTCTCTAGCGACGATCCGCTAGTCTAGAACCTAAAGATTCAATGTGTGGGCATCAAGGCGCCCCGAGGGGAAGCAAGCAGCGTCGCCCTGTCTGAATCACCGCTCCAGCATACGACTGGATACAGCGGCCAGGGAGTTGCAAAGCAACGGGGAGATCTGAGCCTCGTCGAAAAAGGGGACGATTTCGGTCGTCCTTTTTTTTTTTTTTTTTTTTTTTGATCTCTTAAGCGGCATGGATTTTAGTACGGCTGTGTCCATTCTCGCTCTCCCCAGGCCCCAGTGCGTTTACATTCTCAAGCTGCTGGCTGCGAAACGCCAACTGGTCCATGCCACTGGACTCCACGTTTCCCACTTTCTCTGCCCCTCAAAATCTCTGTCACGGCTCAAATCCTTCTTTTTTCCTCCCACAAAGACCTCGCCTGTCACATGCTTCTTGGCAAACCTAAACCAGGGAACCATCCTGCAATCTCCAAAACCACATCCTGCAATCCCAAAACCACATCCTGCGGAGAACGTCACGCAGTGAAGAAATGGACAGCTTCGACAAGAAAGTCACAAAAGCAGCGGTTTCGTAAATGCCAGTCAACCTCCGTAGCAGCCCTCCCATTCTTCCCCGGCTGCAAGTGAAAGCACTTAGTAGCGCCAAGCCCGAGCGGCTGACTCGCAGTATCGGTTATCAGAGGGTTGGTGAAGTAGTCGATTGAGGTGTTCGTGTTTTAGCCGCGCCATTCTCATAAAGCTGTGAATGCCATATGCTCACGGAGCTTACTCAGCTCCCCTATAAATCAAAATCACCAATTGACCAAGCCGACTCGGGCAAATCTCTACCATAACCCAGAGGTTTGCACCCCTCCAAACTTAATCCTCATGACCGGAGCCGGAGTTAGTCCGCAGATACGGCTTGGGTGGGCTTGAAGCTGGAATGTGGAGAGTCCATCACCCAAAAGGGTCTGGCCAGGACCAATTCTGTGCAGAGAAGACAAGTGGAAACGAGCATATTGTGCCGGTGGGGAGCACAAGGATGATGGAAATAGTTCGGGGTTCCACTCGTTGACACTTGTGCGGTAGGGGTGTTGTTGGTGGTATGCGTTTTGGTCGATCCTGAGGTTCAAAGCTTAAATGACCCAATGAGGTTCAAAGCTTAAAAGACGATCCAGTGAGGACTGAGACGGTGGATTCCTTCAGAGAGATGGCATCTGAGAACAATTCTGTAAAATCTAACAGTCGACGATGAGCCGGCCATGGGTCGACATTGGGTCACCTGAATTGCGCTCTCGGTTGCGTGGTTTTGTTCTTCGTTCTCGGGGTTGAGAGCAAATATTGAATTGTCCCACCTGCTGATTCATAGCCTCATCAGCACAGCCTACGCACTTGCCGCACGAGCCGTTCAATGGTATCGGCTCACGGGGACACCTTAAGTAGAGAAAACAGAGAACGTATAAAGAAAATTGTGGATTTCTCGCTCTCTTTATACCTCAAGGTGTCAATCCATGCCTGGGTTCAGCCTCCTCAGCCTCGCCTGCCATGCATGTCAACCAGCAGGCCATCCTACTGAGATCCAAACGTATGGTTTTCTGAGGAACTTCAAAAAAAAAAAAAAAAAAAAAAAAAAAAACAGATTCTGCGAATTCAGCCCCCATTTATACTTTTTCCAAATCGCCTCCCCCTAGGTCTCTTTATCTGCTCTGATCACTTCTGTCTGGGGTCGCAGGGGCCTCTTTGGCGGTGCAGGAGTGCCCAGAATTGTGGACTGTCAAGGTATAAAGAGAGACCAATCCCCGTTTCTTCGCACCGTTTTTCCATATTTCTGATTTATGACAGAAGTCTCCGGCTACTGCCGTAGAGTGTCCTTCAACAATGTCCACCCGGACGACGAGGCGTCCCTGCGCTTCTACAACTACTCCTTCAACGAGCCCGTGCTGCCGACTGAGCCCCGCCTCTTCAACTACTCATTTTCCCACAAACGGGCTCGGCTCCCTGAACCGCCTTCCAAGCTGATTTTGAAGAACAGGCTCTCCCAACAGCAGCTCACCGATAACCTTGCGCGGGCCCGCTCCTTGGGCGTGTCCTACCACGATATCAATGACTTGGTGGACTGTCCTCCGGAAACGGTGCCTCGCCTGGAACTAGCTATAGTCTGTGACGACGACGATGACGATGATAAGCTGCCGCGTGGGCTGGTGGCCGAGCTCAGCCCTTTCGGCCGCCGCAAGTCGTATTCTGGCATGACCGACGAGGAGCTCATGGCTCTCGACCCGCAATTCAACACCCCAAAGCTGTCGGACATCAATTCGTTCAAGTTCGACTCCCAACAGACATACTACAGGAACAGCCCCCGCCGCTCTTCCGTGGCCCCGCCCGTCATATCCAAGCAGGTGATCTACCCGCTGTCCAACGAGAACAACTACCCCTCCATCTCTCTCACCACCAAGCACGAAGACTACGACCACAATATACTGACCGCCCGCAAGCTCTTGACCGTATTATCGGGCCGCAAGCACACTTGGAATTCGCTAGACTGGCTTTTGCAGACCCATAAGACATCCGACATCGGCTTTCTCCAGAACGGTGACTACTTGATCGTGGCCGCCTTGGTGCCCCTCAAGTACTTCAACGCCAATACCCAGCGTAAAAAGAATGCTCTTGAAGACCGTCTCTACAAAAAATGCGAGCATTTGCTCAATTACATTTTGCAGTCGCTTCCTGACCAGCTGCTCTGCCTCAAAGTGACTGTGGAGTTCATCATCGATGTCGCCCCAGCTGATCCCATGACGCTCGGCGGTAAAAAGGCTCCGCCCGTGGGTACAAAGTTCATGCTTGACCACATCTTCAAGCAGTACCTGCCTAACTTGGTGATATTGGGCAACAAGAGTACGAACCTTAATTTCAAATATCCCATGCGCAAGTCCAAGGTGAGTCTGTCGATGTCGTCCGCATCCACACCTAACAATGGCCTTGCGCTCTCAAAGTTTGCGCTGGCACCTCAAATGTCCTCCAATGACGATCATGAAATGTATCTTATTAAATTAAGTTCCTACGTCATTAAGTACTCGCCTGTGCCCGTTATTGTTGTGGGAACGCTGAACACGATGATGCGCAAGAACGAGAAACAACTGCTGGTGACATTCTCAGATCACACCCGCGGAGTTAAGAGCCACTTGGAGATGCCATCACAGAACATTAGAAAGAACTCTGCAACTTCAACTGCATCGATTGAGTCATATGCGGGTCAGCAGCCGGATGATACCAGCTTGTGCTCGCTGACAGAATCACTGCAGCATATCACCATGGGTGAGAGGCTCAATGAAATTGAAACCTCGGAGTCGGAGTCAAAATTTCAAGACATGCTCGCCATCATCTCGACAAGTTCTCTTAGAGAGCTGAAGGACTATCTCACCAGCATCACTGACAATTCGAGAAATACCTCCTCCAGACTCAACAACAAGGTGCATGAGGCATACCAGAGCTATCACCACTCACGTACCAATGGGCACCCTACTACACGTACAATGTCCAACAGCAGCGGCGGCAAGCCATACAAAGTGAAGAGCATGATCTCTTATAGTGAAGAAGAAGAGCGGAAGAACGAAAAGAAACTCAATGATAAACGTCTCAAGAAATCCATATCGCAAACCTCGTCTGGTCTGAGCAGTGGTGACAAAAAGGTAAAGAAAAAGAAGTCATTTTTGCAGAAGATCGGATTTAAAAAGTCATGAAGTCACGACCCCGGAAAATAGGAAAAAGGACCAGCAGTGCTGGAAGGTTAATGATTTAATAATGGGAGCTGTAGTGATGTAGTCTAGGGTCGAAGGAATTCTAGTTGGATACAATGCCCATGGACACGATGAATATGTCCAATTCTTTCTTTAAAACAGTCTTGTCATTTTATGGAAATGTTCCTGAGTACAATTGACATTTTAAGCAGTCGAATTTCAATAGTCTCTTTAATGAGCGTTGACCTGAATTTTCAACTTTCGCAGCCATTCTCCTACATTGCTTCAAAAGACCAACATACTGTAAACAACAAAAATTAACCATGAAATTTAATCGTATATACAGAAGGAAGCCAAATTGTTTACGTTCTTGAATCATTTTCGATTTTCCTCTGCATCTATCACGTCCATCCTACTCACCAGCTCTCTACCTGCACATCAAATATCAACTACAACTTCTTCATGGAAGCACCAGCTCAACCAAAACAGGCCTCAGAGGCTCCTGAAGCAGCAGCCCAGCCAGGAACCCCCACGGCGCTGGCAATTGAGCCACAGGTGGCGCCCCCACCAAAAGTGGAGGAGAAACCGCTGGAACCCACCGCAAACACGACACGTCTGAAGACCAAGGAAGAAGGCTTGAGTGCTCTGGAGCTTAAGCAGAGGGCCGCCAACGTCAAGGTGCATCCTCGGCTAAAACCAACGCCTTTCGAAGCGGACAATTTTGATGTGGAGCCAATTGTAACTCAGGAATTCCAGAACCAGGGCATCACCTTTGCTCAGTACGACGATCTTCCGTTGAACAAGCGTGGATTCAAGTATAAGCCGTGCCGGCCAAATCGGGCTTTTTCTTCGAACTTGTACCTGACCACAGACTACGCCCCTCATAGAGTGAGGGTTAGCTACTTCGACAGATCTACAGGTATAGCCTGTAGTGAAGACATGAATGCAGTCACTACACAGCAGGGCTGGCTTTCGGCACGAAGCAACGTGGGCATCAGAGAGGGGAAATGGTATTTTGAATATGACATTCTCAATGCTAACAATACTTCGGGTAAAAGCCATGTGAGGGTCGGTGTGGCCAGAAAAGAGGCCGCTTTGGAGGCTCCAGTGGGATTCGACGGTTACAGCTATGGTCTTCGAGACTTGAACGGACAGAAAATCACGCTCAGTCGCCCCAAGCCGTTTATGGATGACGAGGAGGGTTTCAGCACAGGCGACACAATCGGCTTTCTTGTGGAGCTACCCTCGATTGAGGAACAGAGAAAGCACAACGAGCAGTTTGCCAAGGACTCCCATACCAACAAGAAAAGAAAAAAGGCAGGCCAATTGGCGGCCGATGAGGAGGAAAAGAAACTCAACTTGCACCTGAACATTGTCCGGGACCAGATCCCCATCAAGTACAAGAACGCCTTGTATTTCGAGCAGTTCGAGTACACCCCCACAAAGCAGATGGACCATTTGCTTAATCCTGTCACTGTTTTTGGCGAGAAAGCGTTCTTGGAGACAGTCGACAAGCCGCCCACACTACCGACGATTCCGAAATCCAAAATCACAGTGTTCAAGAACGGCAAGTCTCATGGAACCATGTTCGAGGATATCTACTCATTCTTGCCGTTGAACGTCGACAACGACGCCGCTGCTTCAGACGCCAACACCAAGCAACAGCAGAATGCAGCGTACAGAAACACAGACGATGGCAGCTTGGGCTACTACCCTATGATGTCAGCTTTTCTGGAGGGAGTGGTTTCGCTCAATGCCGGACCAGACTTCAAATTTCCCATACCCAGCGGCTCCCGTCCGTTGTGTGAGCGTTACGAGGAAAAGATTGCCGAGGATTGGTATTTTGATGTTCTAGATGAAGTAGAGGCCGCATACTTGGATAGCTTCGACTAAGGGTCTGCGCCCACCTGGAGCATAAGCTCTTGCGAAAGGATTGAATCGCAAGTTCCAGGGCATTTGAGCTCCGGATTTTGTCTGGAAAAGACTGTGAAACACTTTTTGTGGAAGGAAGTCGAGCAACTTGTCTGATTGCACTTGATGCCATAGGTGACAAGATCGCCACACACATGGCAGTCTAGAAGCTTGCCCTGGGGGTCTTCTGGCGAAAATTTACCGTATCTGTCCACAAGGTATGTTTTGAGTTCGGCGATTGCCGGCGTGGACAAAACAACCCGGTTGTTGGAGGTAATGTTGAACCAGCCATCATTGACAAGCCTGGAAAGGAAGTAATCCGCGTCACCGAGCCGTAGCTTGGCTACACTGGCGACCTGCTGCTTGGCGTTACCGAAAGGCAAGCAAAACTCAAAGTCAGCAGCCACAATGGAATCTATCATCTGCTTGATTGCGTCTAGTTCTGAAGGCAGGTACGGCGTGCAAGCCTGGATTACGGCGTCTTGCCTGGTATTGACAAACACATATACGATATCGCCCAGCACCTGGTCTCGTGCCGACTCAACCTTGAAGTAATACTTCTGGATCCGCAAGTTGATATCGGAAATGTACTCTTTGGCTTTGGAACCTGGATCGCCATTTGTTTCGATCTCAAAATGCTCGGCGATGCGTTGAAACTTTTCGGCCATTACAGGCGCCGAGACGTGCCTGACGGCTCGGAGATACGTTAGTAGCACCCGATGCGCCTCTGTGAACTCCATTGGCGGTAAATCGGGAGGCTGTTGATGGTGTTTTTCAGATCTGGGGACTCGGGAGGTACGGGTGTGTCAACGGTCTGGTGCGACCTACTTGAGTTTTTTGCAACCATTTGCACCACAAGCCAAACTATGATAATCCCTCGAATTTTACTATTTTTGGCCGGCGCTTTGGCAATTGATTCACCTTGCAATCCGGCGAAGGACTGGTCGTGTGTAGCTCGCAATCGGGCCCTCTCTGCCGCTGTCCAAGATACCATGATGGTGCAACCCAAGTACTTCGAGCTGAACTTGGAACCGCCATTTGTGGAGTATGGGCCTGACGGCGGCAAAATGAAGATTTTCGAACGTGGCCAGAACCCCCAGCTTGCGTCGAGTCATTACATCATGTATGGCCGTGCAGAAGCCGAGGTAAAGGCTTCTCATGGCAAGTCTGTCATTTCGTCCATGTACATGCAAAGCGACGACTTGGATGAGATTGATATTGGTGAGTTCTTTGGAGGCCAGCCCGACAAGTTCCAGACAAACTACTTCATTAAAGGCAACATCTCGAACTACGATAGAGATCGCTACCACAAGGCACATGCTGATGTCACAGCCGACTACCACAAGTACGCTGTGGAGTGGACGCCAGAGAGCATGATGTGGTTTTTTGATGGCCGGCTCATCAGAAGAGTGCTTAGTGCCGGAAATGACCACGGTTTCCCGGCTTCTCCCATGCGCTTGATGTTCAGTCTGTGGATTGGCGGTGATCCAGACAACCATCCAGGCACAATTGAGTGGGCAGGCGGTGAAGCCAATTTTGAAGGTCTTCCGTATGTTATGGGGATCCGCAATATTCGTCTTGTGGATTACTCCAACGGCCACCAGTATGTGTATGGACAAGGCCAGGAGGTAGATGCTACTAGAGGGGGAGTTTTTGGTCGCCGGAAAAGAGATGAAGACGGAGAGGGCGACGAAGATCGGAAGGAGGCCGAAGTGCCCATCGGCACTATTCCAGAGGACGGCTCTAAAGTGCTGCCTGATCCTGATAAAGTGGAATCTACAGGCCGGAGCGAGTACGACATCGAGTACGACTTTGACCAGGGCCTTGAGAGCGGAAGTTCGGCATTGGTCGTTCTGATTCTATTCCTCTGGGTGGCGGTAGTTCTTCTAGCGTTCTATTTGTAGGGTGGATTAGGTAATGCATCTAGGTCAAGGCTGGCAGTATGAAGATGGTGTAGGTCGATAGATGGTTGCAAAATCAGTTGTGAATCTAAGGCGGCATCGAAGTTCTCCTCGTCTTTGAAAGTCGCTTAGAAAGCATCAAGCGAATGAGCCGTTATCTAAAAAAATTATGAGAAATCAATGCATGGCTCTTTGTAGGTCACCATAGGTCGTCTCACATTCCACATTCTTTCCGTCATCCTATCTCGCCATTCCTTAGAGTGCCATTTTCATCAACGAACCAAGTTTTCTCCAATCCGTTCAATTTGCTCAAATAATTCCAAACCCAACAGATTCACACTTTAGTTCTCTTCGGTGTTCACGATGTTTCGTGTCTGGTGTTGTTGAATTGTCTCACCTACCAACCCGAGCAACACACTCATCCATATTGAAATCCTTCATATACTAACAAGCTTGTTTTTTAAAAAAAAAGAAGCAAAAGCCGAACCAATGCTGTTTCCCACTAACCGCATCGGCCGTTGGATCGCCAAGCGAGCTCGTCTCTGTAGCCTTCCTGCCATGCTCTTAGAGAACCCAAGTTGCACCCACTACCACCAAAATCCCAATCCACAATCCCAAAAATCGCAGCAAATCCACAATAAAAACCAGGCATCTTAATCCTCAAAATCCCACTTTCCCTTCTTTTTTTTTTTTTTTTTCATCTGTGGCCTTTCCACCAGCTTATCTCGGAGGATACTCCGATGGCTGCGAAAAGGCAGACCACCCAATTCCACCAACCACCCCACCACAAATCCAGCAGACTAGCAGCATTCAAAATGCAAATCTCATCTATCAGAACTTTCAATCACCCCACTAGACAAAACCTTCCCTGGCTTCCCGAAAATCCATCCCTCCCTGACACCCGTGATCATCTGACGGTATCATCTGATGCCTGCACTTGCTCGGAGCGGTGCAACCCATCAGGAAGCCATCTTTCTTGCTTCACCACCATGACAGTTTCACTGGTGAGTTTCGTATCGCTTGTGACAGCGGATTCCAAGGAGTTCCAGCGCACCGCCGCCTGGTACCATGCCTTGGGCTTCCGCCTCGTGAAAAATTACAACAAAGTTTCTACCGCTTCTTCCCAGGTGGTGCTTGGGATTTCAGGTGATTCCTCCAAGGAGATCTGGTTGGAGGCGCTTCCTTTGCAGAACTTGGACGCCAACGGGAACGTTGTTCCGTGGCAGGAATTGCCCTTCTACGAGGGAGACGCCACGTCAAAATTGTGCAATGGCACTGTGGTGAAGATCCGTCTCTCGTCTTTGGAGTCCACCAGAACGGTGCCACAGACAATTGAGTTTTTTGCCGCCGACCTAGGCAAGCTCAAGGCGCTTTTGGACAAGGCGGGCGCCAAGTACGAGGAAAAGGGCGATGTTGTGGCCTCGGACCCGTTGGGCAATACCGTCCGCTTCTCCAACAAAGAGCTGATTTTGAGCGACCACGCCTTCTCCAGCCAGCAGGAGTACTTGGACTATAAAACCAAGGAGATCACCGATGCTTTGAAGAAGCTCAAGCCCCAGGAAAGCACCGACGAGTTGCCTGCTGCCGAAAAGGCCAAAAAGAAGAAGATCGCAGTCATGACCTCCGGCGGTGACGCTCAGGGTATGAACTCTGCCGTTCGTGCCGTGATCCGTTCGGGTATCTACTACGGCTGTGACATGTTTGCCGTTTACGAGGGCTACGAGGGCTTGGTCCAGGGTGGCTCGCTTTTGAAGCAGATGGGCTGGGAGGACGTTAGAGGGTACCTTTCGCTCGGAGGTACCATGATTGGTACGGCCAGATGTGCCAAGTTTAGAGAAAGAGCTGGCCGCTTGGCCGGTGCCTTCAACATGATTAAAAACGGTATTGATGCGCTTATCGTGTGTGGAGGTGACGGTTCCTTGACTGGTGCGGACTTGTTCAGAGCCGAATGGCCTTCGTTGGTGGAGGAGCTTGTCAAGACCGGCCAGCTCACCGCCGAGGAGGTGAAGCCCTACCAAAACTTGACCATTGTGGGTCTTGTGGGCTCCATTGATAACGATATGTCCGGAACCGATGCCACCATTGGTGCATACTCGTCGCTCGACAGAATCACCGAGATGGTGGACTACATTGACGCTACTGCCGCTTCCCACTCTCGTGCTTTCGTTGTGGAGGTCATGGGCCGTCATTGCGGCTGGTTGGCCTTGATGTCGGGTCTTTCCACTGGTGCCGATTTCATCTTCATTCCTGAAAGACCACCACAGCACGGCAAGTGGCAGGAGGAGCTTAAGGCCGTTTGCCAGCGCCACAGAGACCTTGGCAAGAGAAACACGACTGTCATTGTGGCTGAGGGTGCCATTGACGACGAGCTCCAGCCTATTTCTTCTGAGGAAATCAAGAAGGTGCTTGTGGAGTTGGGTCTCGACACCAGAATCACCATTTTGGGCCATGTTCAGAGAGGTGGGTCTGCTGTGGCCTACGACAGAATGTTGGCTACTTTGCAGGGTGTGGAAGCTTTGCGTGCTGTTTTGGAAACCACTCCAGACACGCCATCGCCCGTCATTGGTATCGTTGAAAATCAGCTTGTGCGCCAGCCGTTGGTGGAGTCTGTGAAGAACACGAAAATGGTTGCCGAGGCTATTGAGGCCAAGGACTTCGACAGAGCCATGGCTTTGAGAGACTCGACCTTCGCCTCGATCTACAGAAATTACTTGGTCACCACGAAGGACGCTAGTGGAAAGAATTTCGTTCCTGAGAAGGAAAGGTTGAACATTGGTATCGTGCATGTTGGTGCCTCTTCTTCGGCCCTTAACGCCTGTACCAGAGCCGCTACCTTGTACTGTTTGTCCAAGGGCCACCGTTTGTTTGCCATTCAAAACGGTTTCTCCGGTTTGATCAACACCGGCAACTTCAGAGAGTTGTCCTGGTTGGATGTGTGTGGCTGGCACAACAAGGGTGGATCGGAAATTGGTACTAACCGTTCGTTGCCCAGCGAAAACTTTGGTAACGTCGCCTACTACCTCCAAAGACACCAGTTGAACGGATTGCTCATTGTCGGAGGTTTCGAGGCGTTCACCGCATTGCATGAATTAGAAAACAACAAACACAAATACCCAGTGTTCAACATTCCCAAGGTGGTGATCCCGGCCACCGTTTCCAACAATGTTCCTGGTACCGAGTACTCCTTGGGTCTGGACACCTGTTTGAACCAGCTTGTCAATTACTGTGACGCTGTCAAGCAATCCGCTTCTGCCACCAGAAGAAGAGTGTTTGTGTGTGAGGTCCAAGGTGGAAACACTGGTTACGTTGCTTGTTACGCCGGTTTAGTCACTGGAGCCATGGCGGTCTACACGCCTGAGAGCAAGGTGACGCTCAAGACAATCAGAGAAGACTTTGACTTGCTATCGGCGGTGTTTGAGAATGACCGGGGTGAAGACAGAAACGGAAAACTCCTCATTCGCAACGAACATGCATCGGACGTCTACACCACGGATCTATTGGCGGACATGTTCAAGGAGGCAGCAAAGGGACGGTTCGAGACGAGAACCGCCGTGCCCGGTCATGTACAGCAAGGATTCATGCCGCTGTCGATGGACCGAGTGTACGCCGTCCGTTTTGCCGTTAAGTCCATCGAGTACATTGAAGAATGGAGTAAGCGGGTATTCAACGCTGCAGAACACACGCTGCACCACAGTGTGAACAACATCAAGATGATCGACTTTATGGACAAAGAGGAGGAGCTGTCGGTTGTGATTGGGGTGCAAGGCGCCAAGGTTGTCTTCTCGAACATCAACGACTTGTACGACAAGGACACGGACGTGGCGTTGAGAAAAGGGCGGACGATCCACTGGAGCCGGTTAGAGGAAGTCAGCAACTTGTTGAGCGGGCGGTTGATGCTCAGAGAGGGCAAGGCCACGCGTTAGAGACAAAGAAAGAAGGTTTTTAAAACAAGCTAGCACAATGAAAGCAAATGATCATGGAGGGCATTGTAGCGGGAGGTGACTGGGGCTGGTGCCGAGGGGGTGATATTGTCTCAGAGAAGAGAGTGCACTAGCGCACAAAGAAGCGCAACTGAGACGAGCCAAATAAGGTTAAAGTTTTGGTAGAAGAGAAGCCGGCGGCCGATCGGAGGGCGGGCTTGTGGCTGTGGAATGATAAAAAAAATAGCAAAAACAGCAAAAATAGAAAAAAGTACGAGCCAGGCGTGCAACAGGCCATTTGGCGGCCACTCGGGCGGAATGGAACATGTCAAGGTGAGACGTGACGTCAAGAGCGATCAGCCAGGGTTTGGCAGATCGTCTTCTAGAACCTGTCTGTGCAACGAAAAATGTACGATCTGGGGAGGCTCGGAGTCGGAGACAGGGTTCACAATGGACATTGTGGGTTAGTATGTTTAGCGCCGCGGCCGCCGAACGTAGTGTGGTTTGTACAGTTGATTGTTTTAGTTATGGCGAATGGCATTGACGAGGAGGCTGGTGGGGTTTTTCCGGAGGACCCTGGCGCGACGAATCCTGCCGTTTTCAGCAGAGGCAGCAGTTGGCGGCGCTGCGAAAAACAACAGGCAAAAAAGCCCTGCTTCTGTGGATGCAAAAACGCATTGTTGGCGGGTGCTGGATCTGCTGCCGATCGACGACCCTGAGGGCCCCGGCCCAGGGCCCTGGGGAATTGTGCCGAATGATGGGCCCCCAATAATGGGCCGAATAATGGGCCGAACCATGGAATCGCACTGTGCCTCGCTAGTGCTTTCGATACCCTTCTGTGCTGCGATTAGCCAGCGGCTGTCTGGGGTGCGGGTTGCGGCGGAAGGTGGCAGCGTGCTCTGCTGACCTGATGCGCCTGATGCGCCTGATTCCACTGGATGCGTTATGGATAGCCTTTTTCTGGGGCGTTTTTTGGAGCCCTTCACCTGATCGTGCCCGTGGAACCAAAGAAGCTCCAGTGCTTCCGGCCGGAAACCCGACCCTTTTTGTGCTGGGGCGGGCGCTTGCAGCCGCAAGATGGGCAAAGCAAAACGGAGGCAAAACGGAGACAGCAGCAGGAACCCGGTGCTCACGCCGCGACGGCCGCGAGGGTGAAAAATGGCCACTTTCTTCGCAACCTTCGCAACCTTCGCAACCTTCGCTGGCAGGGGCCCGCAGTGGATTGGCGCGAGACACCCTCCCACCGGACGCAGCCCACTGGCGAGTTATCGTAAATTGCAAAACGCCAATTTGCACTCTTTCTCTTTACTTGGTGAAATTTCGCTCTTGCCGGTCCGGACCCGCCTGGGGCTTTCGTCGGCTGAGGCCGTCCTCGCAGCAATGACCGCAAGGTCTAATTCGTACGGCTGGGGCAGTTGCGCTCGGGAGTCCGCTAGGCCCCAGCTTGCCTAAGCCAGGATCCGGTTTAGGGGGTCTGCGAGCAAGAGGCGGTTTTGTGCTGCAATTGTTTTGGGCTTCTTCTGGTGCCGTTGTGGGTTGCCGTCTGCTTCGGTGCGTGCTAAGCTTTGAAAGAAGCCGGGCCTCACCCCATCCGGGGTTCCCGCCTGGCCATGTCTTGCTGGATGCTTTCTTCTTTTTGTAGTTCTGAAACTGCAATTGCAACTGCCGCCGCTGCTGCTGCTGCTGCTGCCGCCGCTGCTGTTGCCGTACTTCTGTCACTGCCATCTAACCGTGCTTCCAATCGTAACTTACCCACCCTTCTCTCCAGCCAAGGCGCGGCCTCGAGGCATTCGCCTGGTGATGGGGCCATTTGCCAGGCCGGCCAAGCTTTAGTCCCAAATCATGCGCCCGCAACTGTTAAGCCTCCAGCCTCCAGGCAGACCCTGCAAACAGCAAGCGTCAACACCCAAAAAAATCCCAATGCCACCAGTTCGTCTACCCACGCAGAGGCATCGCAACCACGGTTGCATCGATGGTGGAGGGCCAGGCAAACAATCAGCAGCGTGGCAGACAGCCAGGCAGACAGATAGACAAACAGGCCGCCAGGCAG
The DNA here is from genome assembly GCA_026585945.1 of Candidozyma vulturna. NCBI lineage: Eukaryota > Fungi > Ascomycota > Pichiomycetes > Serinales > Metschnikowiaceae > Candidozyma > Candidozyma vulturna. Next base: position 1,075,320 of record CM048832.1, on the reverse strand, counting down.
CAGGCGTGCTGGGGCAGCTGGAGGCATGCAGCTCGACGCTTGACGCACTGCGACGCACCCGCCCTGTGCCAGACCAGAGGAACAAAAATGCGGGCCCACACGCACTCCCATGCACGTCCGACGCACAAGCAGACGCACCACTCAAATCTCTCGAGAGCCGAATCTTAGCCAGAAAAAATGTCTCTAACGGCCCGTGCGTACCACTTTTCTTCCTACCGCTGTATTAATAGCTGGCTGTTTCACCGCCTGCTTCTTCTTTTTTTTTACCCGTCAGGCCTTCGAATTTAGGTCTCTGATCAAATCGCCACTCCCACCTTTCCTTCTCAGCAGGCGTCTCCACCAACAACCACTTCCCAGTGGACTTTCCAGAACCTGCTGTTTCCAAGAGGCCTTCCCCGTTTGCCTCCCAAAACCCATCCACAAGCCGGTGCCTTCTTTGCCCTTTCATAGAAGAACCTCCGCCGGCGGCCCTCCCACCAAAATCCCAACAATCACTTCCCAACCCCCAAAGAATTCCCGTCCCCCAGCTCCATCCCCTGATGTCATGACGCCAAAACTGGACCCGCCCGTAAAGAAAAACGCCTTCGTGCACAAGCTCTACGGGATGCTCAACAACCCAAAGTTGGCCCACCTCATCTGGTGGACAGGGCCCGACGACTCCAACACCTTCGCCTTGTACCCCAGCAAGGAGTTCGCTGACGCCCTTCTGGACTACTTCAAGCACGGCAACGTGGCGTCTTTCGTACGCCAGCTCCACATGTACGGCTTTCACAAGATCCTGGACCCGCAGCTGGCCTACCACGACAAGGACTCCCCCATCTGGGAGTTCCGCCACTCGCTGGGCAAGTTCAAGAAGAACGACGAAAGCTCCCTTGTCTACATCAAGCGCAGGCTGCTGCTGAACTCCTCCCGCAACTCCCTGGTGCTCGAGTCCGAGAACAACCACAACCCAGCGTCCAATAACCACCACCTCCACCGCCCCCACGACCCGCAGGTCGCCTACTACCACGCCAGGCCCCACCCGTACCTATACTACTACCCCCAATGGCAAGTGCCCGTGCATGGTCCCGTCTACCAGGGCCCTCCCCATCACAACGGCCCCAACGGGCCCAACGGGCCCCCTCTCCCGCCGGTTCCAAGCCCGTACCCTCCGGAGCACTATCCTGTGATTCTTCCCCCACCTACACCCAAGGAGAAACCCGCCAGTCCCACGCCCAAAAGACGCTCCCACGAAGAGGTCCGCTACCAGCAGCACCCCGAGCAGCCGCTACGCTACTCCCACTCCACGCTGCTGCTCCCGACATACCAGGATCCTCCCCGCAGCGACGAAACCCTACAGTTCAGAAAACCGTGGGACCAGCCCCACGACAGGCGGCCCCGCCATCCGTCGTTGCTCTTTGACCCCTTGGCGCCTCCTCGTTCCAACGACGCCATCAAGCTCCCGCCTTTGGGCAGCAGCCCTCCGGTGCAGCCTGTTCTGCGGCCCTCGCTCTCGTCCATCCCCATCCGAAAGTCTGTCTACGACAAATTGCGCCCGCTGTTGATCGAATTACATGCCTCGGGCCACCCTGGCGGCTCCCGCACCTTCGACTCTATGGGCTCCAACCTGCTGTCGATATTCCTGGGCGCCTCGTCCATCTCGTCCCTTTCGAGCGGCGGCAGATCGTCCTTCGGCTCGATATCTCACTTGATCGACGACCGCAAGCTGCTGCTAGCGCCTCACGAGCAGCCGCTGCCCCAGATGCATCCGCCGGGAGTTCTGACGATTCTCGAAGAACGCGAGAGCAGCGAGCAAGTTCCACATCCATTGCCGCAGCCGTCGACGGAGACCACCGAGGCCAGTGGTGCCTTGAGCACGCCGAAGCCTCTGACGCCAAAGCCTGCGTCGCCACTGTTCAAAGGTAAGGTGCTGTACTTGCTTGATGACACTGGCGGCCATGCTTTGAAGAGGCAGAAGCGTGAGGCATAGTAGAGAAGCATAGACAAGGATTCATCCAGCATCAATTGGCGTTGGTGCTTAATTGGTTTTGGATGAAGTTGAGATCTTCCCCAGTCGTCATGTGAAGAGTATGAAGCTTGGTAGGCTAAGTTGGAAGAAGTGCTGCCAGACTCATGCAGACGCAGAGGCCGATAGTGAAAACTGCTGTGAATTCCTGGCCTGCCGTGAGCGCAAACAGCAAAAAAATAAGACAGAGCGCAAAGCAGCTCGTTCACCGAGGCGAGCAAGCCTTAATTCCGGAGTGAGACGAGCGACAGAAAACAATAGCAGGCGAGGCTGGCTCCGCAGCGCCAGGGACCACTGCAGCAATGGCGGATTCTCAAAGTCTTCCGTTTTGGGAGAAACTCCCTATCCACAGGCGACGGCTGTGTGGCAGGGCTCTAAAGCCGCAGCGTAGCGATCGTGGCACTTACAGGAGCTCACGCCAGTTTAGGAAGATCTAACAAGAGTATCGGTACAGGAGCGGGCTCTTGGAGGTAGGACCTGACGTGTTTGCGCCGCCCCACCCCATGTCACTTTTGTTGAGGTGGGCGTTTCAAAGATGAATTGCAGGTGGCGGCGGCAGCATGCCCATACTAGACCACCCTTGTGGCACCAGATGCAACCAAGATTCTTTACTCGGGTTTTTCCTGTCTGTGCTGGCGGTTTACCGTTCATCGAACGTCTGGATGCTTCGCTCAGGGCAGTGGCCTGATTTCTGCATTTTTCTGCGCTTTAGACATGCGCCAGCATGCGCAGTTACGCGCGCCGGCTATCCTAGCACAGGATTGGACCCAGGCGTATGGGGAGCAGCTTCCAGCGGTTCTCGATGGGGCGAATATTATTTCAGGCGCGAGTGAGCGAAGAAATTTGTGAAATATTTTCTTCCTCTCGCGTCGGCAGCAGCCTAATATTTTTTACGTCACGACCGCAGCCTAGTATTTTCTACGTCACGACAGCGATACTACTATTATTTTTTTTTTTGGTGATGTTATTTTGATTTTTGGCACATTATTTTTTGGCACATTATTTTTCGGCACATTTTTTCCTTCAACGGTCGCAGACGTCACCTGGCGACCACGCACAACGAGTAATGAACATTTTAAAAACGAGATACACGAGATTATCTCCAGAGTGATATATGAGAGAGCAAAATTAAATTATTAATGAGGCCAATTGTAGCCCTCTACGGATTTCCCTTTGATCTATAGCGCTAACTGCATGTCTCTACTCTCCCATCCCAATACCACAAACCTAATCTTCGGTTATGGATGCCTGCCACCTTTTAACCGAACAACAGCTACCTGGAGGCCGAAGTCCCGCGCGTCTCATGACGTGGTATGAATGCAGAGAACAGGCGGTCCAGCAGAACCCGGATCATGCAATATAGGCGCCTTAGGGTGTGGAGTTTTCAAGACTCGGGCTTCCGCCGCAGGGCGGTTGTAGGCCCTGACGACCCTAGTATTTAAAGTGGAGATTCAGGCGCTGGGCAGCCGCTAAGATTCATGTGCTGGCAGGGCCAGGCGGACCACCGACGAAGCAAAAAAAAAAAAAAAATTAAATGGTTGCCAGAAAGCGCCCCTGGTGTCGTCACCACGTCGTATTTGAAACATCGCTCGTGTCTGAAACGTCACCATGGTAGCAGCGAAAAGGCTGAGGTTGCTGCTGACGAATAAGAGTTGCTGGTGGATATAAGCTTTTTGGTGTTTTGCAAAGCCAATTGCTTCGCAAAGATGGTTTTTTTATCGGCCCAAACGGGACCGGCAGTTTGATTGCTGCCCCGCCGACACCTTTCTAGTTAATTTTCATCATCCAAATTTAGGCGCCATTTCATTGGCGTATTCTTTCCACCCCCACTCTCCATTTCGTTTTCTTCTGCTTTGTCCTCGCTCGCTTCGCTCGCTAACAAATAACCGCCCCGCTTTGCTTGATCTTCGATTTTGTACCGTCAGGCTCCCTGCGCCGGCTTACCCACGACGCAGCAGGTTGCGCCTTTCCCGCCATCCAGCCAAGAGACCCTTTAGCCCCGAGACAGCTGCAGATCTAAGCATTCCCATGGGACTGCCTTACGCCGGGGATCAAGGCCCGGCGTGTTGTCTGCTGCGTTGTCTAAGAGCCAGATCTCCCAGCGAGTGCGTATTTTTCGTCAATTGCTGTGGACGACGCCAATGGTGCAAATGCATAAGCGAGCACCTCGTCAATAGGCTGCCGCTTGTCTCAAGAATAAGCTTTGCTTGGGTTAAGGTTTAACTTCTTCGCCGCTGCCAATGAAGTTTCATCTAGGCTTCCTGTGCAGCTTGCCATTGCAGCTGGATGAACGCACCTCCAGATGCAACTTTCACTAAATCCATCGGGCCTCACATGCTACCCAACAGTAGTCCGACATTCAGTGTCTCTGTGAACCCTGGATAAGCATCAAACAAGCTTTTACCCGAGGCGAATGGCTCCAAAATCGGAAAAGACGTCTTCCCAGGAAATACCACAAAAGCAACCCCAGCGAATCGCCAAGCAAAGACCCTGCCACTTACCCATCGGGACTATTTTTCCAGCGAGCGATCCCAGCGGTTTAGGCAAGAGCACCCCCGCTTCTTGTGTGAATTCGTCGAAAAGCAGATGCCTGTTCTCTTGCAGGGCAACAATGTCCCTTAAGAACCGTCTCGGGCATTGAACTCTCCTCCTCGAGAATCCCACAATGGCTGAACGAGCCCACTTTATCATGGCACCTATATGCCAAGGGAAAGCACCATCCCATCACAATGGCGCCATATTGTCGCGGAGGAAGCGCCAAATCCGACTACCGTAACTAGGCCCATTGTATTGTGGGCATCCACATTTATCGGTGGGGTCGTCGCCAAATCGTGCCATTACGACGCTACATTGTAAGGCTACCTGCGTGGTGGCCTTATTGTGGTGGAAAAGCCCCAGGGCACTTGATGCAATATAGTCATGCTGGGTGGCGACAAATGACTCTCACAATTGCCTTGTCATGATTCACCCACTTCTGAATCATCTTCCACATTCATGCAAGACATTTCCGACACGAGTCTCGAGGGTCTCACCCAGCAGGGCCAAGAACCTCTCCTTTGTTGGTCTTTGTAGCCCACCTTCCATTTCCATCAGAAAGGACGCTTAGATACTTTGGTGGCCTTTTTCGTACTTCTTTGTGCGCTAATCTTTCTCTCCTCCTCGTCACTGTCCAGCTCGACCTCCACCTTCAGAGGCTTCTGCTTCTGCCTCTGCTTCGGCGTTTCTTTCTTCCCGACTTCCCCCAAGAACTGACTCCGTTTTTTCCCAACTTTCTTTGGACCCTGTCCGTCCTTGCTATTGACCCGCCCACGACTGTCGTTTCTCATCTTGTTGATTAAGGCGGTCATGGCTTTGGTGCCTGCCTGGTTCTGGCGATTCTCGTGTAGTTTCACCTTCTGTGGGTCTTTCTCCGGGTTGACGAAATCGGAAATTGTCTTTTGCGCCTCATCATCCTCTTCGAGCTCGTAGAGTCCCAGGCCGTTTGTGAGAATCGGGAGATTTAGAAAATCATCCCCTGATGGTTTCTCAGTTTCTTCATTCTGCTTCGGTAGCCAATTGGCGACTGTGTTGTTGGACTCGTTGAGTGCAAGCTGAAATCGGAGTTGAAATGCCTCCTTTTCCTTGATTTCCTTTCTTCTGTTCACTTTGGACATGGAGAACTAAGTTGTAGGATGAGTTACGATGAGCATCGCGATATGTGGAGAAGCCAAAAAAATGCGCAAGCCCGGAATCGAACCGGGGGCCCAACGATGGCAACGTTGGATTTTACCACTAAACCACTTGCGCGAAGAAATCCTCCGAGACGGGGAATTGAACCCCGGTCTACCACGCGACAAGCGGTAATTCTAGCCACTAAACTATCTCGGATAACTTGAATTGATGAGAGTGCAGGTAATATATGAAGTGCAGTAAACACGTGATCAAAACACACTTGGATCTTTCATACTGAGAGTTATGGGGTAGAGAGCTGGAGTACCACAGATTTCAAAACCGACGTCTATCATGCCAAGTTATACCTACCCGTCAGGGTAACCCTCTATCGCCCATACTCTTTAACATTGCTCTAGAACCCTTGTTCTATCAGTTGGAAGAGTTGAGAGGCATTGATGTGACGTACAACAACATTTTGATTCACACGATGAAATATCATGCTTTTGCTGACGATGTCAACATCTACCTAAGTGATGAAGAAGACTATATCACTGCGTTCAATGCTTTATATGACTATGAACAGGCCAGCAACAGCAGAGTGAGCATAGAAAAGTCTAAGCTCCTTGGAGTGAGGAAAGATTTCAAGAAACTAGAGCAGGATATCCTCCCTTTCGAACAGCTTTTCCTCGGGGCGTCATCAATGAAGTATTTGGGATTGAACCTAGTCCGAGATGATTGGGCGAAGTTTACGTCCTACCTCCCATTTATGACGCACAAACAAGGCTTCTCCAAACTAGACTTGATAAGCAAAGCTCAAGGAACAAACACCTTTATATGCTCAAAAACAGTATACAGAGATCTCGTTCACCCCTTGGCCGACAACAAGTTGTTTGCCCTTGATAAGGCCATTCAGAAAACATTTCGCCATGTGGGAGAGAGAAATCTTTATGCGAGACCAAAAAATGGAGGTTATGGCTTGATCCACTTAGGAACTCAACTCTTGGGTCATCGAGCCAAAGTGCTAAAAAGAGTGGAAGACGACGAGGGGTGGTATGGCAAATACTTAAGGGTAAAGATAGTTTTTCACCTCAATCGTCTTGATATTGGAAAGAAAAAGATCAGGAACTCAGAACTCAGAGACTTTGATCCTTACACGTTTCTCTATGACAAGACCAACGCATCATACAAGAAATTGGAGTGGACCTTCACTAAAACGGAGATCCGATATATTAAGGCATGGTTGGCGCTTGTTCCGAGACATAGAACACCGAGGGAGCCAATGTTTACAGAGCTCCGTGAGGATCAACTTCAGCGTTTAGGGGAAAGAGAACCGGTACCTAAGGACATTCCGGATGCGGTTAGGCGCATGGGCTTCAAAGGTATTCACAAATCCTTCCAAGAGAAGTTACCGTGTATAAAACCTGGCAATTTCTTGAAGATCTGCCCTCAAGCTAATGAGGACAAAAGATGGAAGAAATTTTGGAAAGACCTTTATCATTTCGAATGGACACGTCGTGTTGACCTTACAGGGATCCATCTATTTAATCATGGGTCATATGTTCCGATGTTTGATCGAAAGACACAAGAAGAACCCGGTAGTGTAATGTGCAACCTATGCTGTGATTCAGTGAGGGAGGATGCTATTCAGATACATCTTTACCAAGAATGTGAATGCACAAAATACTGGTGGCATGAGCTAGGATTTCTGGTGCCTATGCATTTAAATTCAATGCTAGCTCCAGCTGACACGACATTCAGGAATTTAAGACGTCTAAATTGGTTTGTTAAAATCGTGAGGTACACGTACTGGTCTAAGGAGAGAGTTCTCCAACTCCAGGATGAACCACATAACCCCCTTCTGCCCCAACAATTGAAAAGGGCAATGAAATCGGTTTCGCCGATGGGTCGATGACATAATATGAATGAAAGACCGCTCAAAGATACATTGTCGCTCGCTATCCACCCCAACTAACAAGAACAAGGTGTGAAGTCATAGCCACTCTGGTATCTGGTAACTTGAGAGAAGGTTTTTACTATATAATCTCGGTTTATAGCTTTTAAAGCTGAGGAGTAGGTGAGTGAGACACCGATCCCGAAGCGACCTTCAATCAACGTTTTCAACAAAAAAAAAAAAAACCTACAGCTCGAGATATCGTAGCTTGAATTTTTCACAAGATTAAAGACAGACACAAAACCCACATATTCGTAGAGATGAGGACATCAACCACCCAATCGATAGCCATATTGCTCCATCAAAAGCTTAGCAACGAACAAGTATCTCGAGTGCCTCGATGCCACAGGCCCTTTTGGTACTGAAAGCCCGTGGGTCTCTCAAGTGCCTTTTACACCAAAAAGCAATCAGTCTGACGATTTGTGAAGAAGTCTTCTCTGCGTAATCTTACCCATCTCTTTGTTCTTTTCCTGCCTTGCCTTGTTTTTTTAGAACCCAGACTGGCGTAATCACCGAATTTACTGAAATGCGCGAGAGGCTGTCAAAATGGGTGCAAAACGCAAAAGCTGCAGCACTTTAAACAGCCCACAAACACACAAGAGAATATCGACAATCCCCAAATGTTACTCTCCCTTGACCCTCCAACAAAAACGTCCAAAAAAGCCTCGCCGCCTTAGTGTCACAATATTCCCGTTTATGGTCCTAGACGGCTTCGCACTTCTCCGAAACTATAGATAACAAGAGTCAAACTACTCTTTCCTTTCAATGCCCACGGTCGTCGTATCCCACAGCCAAGCGCTAGCGGCGTACCTTGTGGCGGCGTCTTTACGCCTTTACTTTCCTTCTCGAAATTTAAAGATCATAGTGGTGGAATCACTAGACACCAATCTCACAAGCCAGCCTTATTGTGGTATCAGCACAGTGTCCAACCAGCGGCTTGTTCACGGGGAATTTTTCAAAAATGCATTCTTCCGGGGCGTCTTGCAATCGGCATTGTCGTTTCTCGGCTCAATCCAATTACACAGTTTGGGAAGAGGGAATCACCCTGACTTTCCACAGAATCAGCATGGTATCAGGGCTACCATAGGACTGCCGGATCAGCACATAGCCCTACTTTACCATCCACAGATTCTACTACATCGTCTACGCCAGTCGCTCCTTGCAGACCCGCTGGTTACGTTTTTATCAGTGCCAAGCAGAAATGCAGTAACCCAAGTCATGGCGGATTTATACATTACATTTGCGCCTGGGGAGGGCAATAACAAAATGGATAACTTGGATCTCACGGCCCATTCCTGTCTATGTCCTGTGGAAGGGCTGTCGGCACCGGTGCTCTGGCTACCGTTGTTCAAGGCAACCACCCAGATGTTCGAGGCCATTTTTACCAACACCCTTACTAGCTCGGTTTTGGAGATCCACACTGTCAATCTAAACAACAACGAAATCTGCTTTGCTTCCCGGTATGATTTGAACCACGGCATCAAGGCATGCGATTACGTGCTTCTGATCATGGACGGCCTTGCGGCAAGATTAGGCCTCGTTCCGTCGATGCTATGAGCCACCTTTATAGACATTCTCAAAGGCATAAATAAATAACAAGATACACCAACGTGGGATGCTTGAATAAAGGGAGTTCCTTCAAATGCACCTGCGTAGCTTAAACGGGAAGAGTATCGAGACCAGCGAGACGGTTCACGTACGGCTCCACGGCTGGGTGTCTCAATATTCCTCCTAAAACAGGAACGTTTCTCAAAAATTGCACGATGGTACCCAAAAAGTCACCGAAAAGTGAGAGAATGCCCACACCTTCCACAATGAACCCAATGAAGGAGTGCTTGAACAAAATCAAGGTGATGCCGCCGAAGAAAAATATTGTCGGTCTGATTTTCGTGGGCCTGGCGAAGAAGTATATGGTTCTGGTAGGGCCAATTATGAGAATTACGCCAATCACGAAAAGAAGGTTTCCAATGGCTAAAAGACTGGAATCAAAGAAGGTCAAGATCCCGAGGATGAAGAACACCACGCCAGCGGCGGTCAGTACAACACCGTACTCTGCGGTTAGAAAATACCGGATTAGTCATACAAAAATTTGAACATACTTTGGCGCTCCGTGAGCCACATGGTAGAATCGAAAAGCATGGTTGATATGTGAGACGTGGATGGAAATTTGCAGTAGTAGTATCAGCGTGTCGGGCACGTGATACAACAAGGCTTGGACTAGCAGGCGTGTTTTGCCGTTGAGGCAGTGGGGGATGGTTTGGCCGGCTTATTTGGATATCATTTTTTCAATTGGCCGAATTTCTGAAGTGGCGTATGGTTTGTGTGCTTTCAGTGCAAGAAGTCACAAGGCTGAAACAGCCACAACTCAAAATAAGCGGTGAAGAAAAAAATAAAAAACGAATGGACTGAACTACACACAGTCAACTTGACCTACCCTGAAAATTGACAGAAAATGTTAGCTATGGATACATACATCGGGCTTAAACGCCTTTCGCAGCCATTTCGGAGAGGGATGCACGGAAGAGCTGGAGAAAGTGTTCTATGGACATGACGATTCTAATATTCTTTTGATTGGAAGCTTCTTGCACTCAAGATGTGGCCTTTGAAAATGAATGGCATCCTCGTTAAAAGTCACTACATTTCAATAAAAACTTCCACCAACCTGATCACTTCATTTATTCATCAAAAACGAAAGTCGCTGCAGTGCCATCATTCTTTCGCCTCAACTAAAAAATAATTATACCTTGCATGCGGCTGGGTACATGAGAACTAAAGGAGGTTTCCTGCTGCATGAGCTTTGCAAGGACGGGGCTTTGTGCAATACCCACTCTCGCTTACCCAGAGGCCTGCGCCACAAACAGAGGAACTGGTTTCGGAATATTCAGCAATCAGACGTCAAATGAGTGAAGATTCAGATTGAACCTCGAAGAAGGTGAAGTCTTGAAACGCTTATGTGACATGCACCAGCAAGCAGACGTAGTGCCCCGTAAATGTCGCTTCGGACGATGCATGACCCTACTCCGATAGAGCCTCCCACCGTATTCATACATATCAAGCCCAACAATCTGAAAAGGCGCTTGTCTAGAAATAGCAGCCGTTTAGGTGCTTTGCTCCGAGAAGCTCCGCACAAATTCTACCAGATCACCACTTCCTAGATCACCATTTCTCAATCTCCCGACCCCCCACATTTAGCTTTTCGCATAGCCACAATGAGCCGATCCACGAAACCTCAACCAATTTCCACCACACCAAAAATACCAAACCATAATAAGACACCCCATATCACCTTCCATCCTCCATTTTCCCATTGATCCCCATTCTCCTTCTCGTATTGTCCTGTCCTTCGATACCCGGCTTGGCATCACGTGCCAATCCCCAGACTATTTCAGATCACGATCATCTCTTTTGACACCACCATGTCCAAAGCTTCGTATACTCCCAAAGACGACGCAGCGGGAGGCACCTCCTCCTTCTTATCACGAGGCTATAGCCCTGCCTGCACCTTCGGAACCTCCACGTCCTCAAAGACCTCCTCAGGCTCCTCCACGGCCTCTGAAATCGGAACCCCAGTACCAGCCCAGACCCCAGACTTCCCAAAGTGCCAATGCTCCACCAAAAACACAGAAATACCTGGGTTCGGTCAACTACTCGAACAATGCAAATCTTCCTTTTGAGTTTCCCAAACGCTACTTCTGCAAGAAGTGCAAGAACACAGGCTACAAGAAGGATAATAAGATGTGTCTAGACTGCTGGCGCCAGTTTTACTTGCGGAACAATGCCTGGAATCCCAATCCGCAGCTTCCTTTCAGGTACCCCAAGAACTTCATTTGTGAAAAATGCTACAACCACGGCATCAAGTTCAAGAATGGCAAGACATGCAAAGACTGCTATGAGCGTTTTGCTAAACGGAACAATTACACTATAAACCCTCCAGGCCTTAGTGGGCCATACTATTCACAGCCCGTGGTGGCACCTATGCAGATGCCTGGTGCTTTTGGGCCTCCTCCGCTGATGCCTTTGAGAGTTCCTCCTGGAGACCCTCGTTTAGGCGGAACGCTTTGTGGCAATTGCAGAGGAACGGGCCAAACGTGGTTTTTGTTGGATTCCGACTTGTGCAATGTTTGTGGCGGTTTGGGTAGATTACTCAACAGGTACTAGATTGGGTCAGATTTGACAGGAGAGGTGCTTTTTCTTTAACAGACAATGATTGGACAAGAGAAAGCTCAATGCTTCGAGGGCTTTGAAATTGACCATATTTCGGAAAAAAGAAGACCTAGATGAGCGTGCTCTGTCGGCCGATAGGCATGAAAGAGATATTAGCTATTTCACAGAGATATTCGCTGATTCACAGACGATAAGATTTACTCTAGATTGGATTGGTAAACCAGAAGAGATTTATCGAATTTTGGCACGAAGAAACATCTTGAGAACATCAGACGAAATAATGTACCAATTGCACTCAATAACAGAACATACATAATACCTGAGCCATCCAGACGTTTCTCACTCTCAGCATAATTACGATAACGAATACATTTGACATTGCAGCTAACATACGTCTCTCCATTTTCTTTATATATACAATTAGTGGATGTTAGATGGGTACTTGTAGTCCGTCAACTCCTGGAAGTTCTCCTTGATGTTTCTGATAGACACAAATCTGCTCAAAAGGTTACCAGAACCAGCCTTATCGTTAGTACCGGACATTCTGCCACCACCGAACCACTGCTGGGCAACAACGGCACCAGTGCACTTGTCGTTGATGTAGAAGTTACCAGCAGCGTAGCGCAACTTCTCCTCAGCAAGTCTCACAGCATCCTTGTTTCTGGCAAAGACAGCACCGGTCAAGCCGTACTTGGTAGTGCGGTCAATCTTCTCCATGATAGCCTCGTAGTCGCTGTCTCTGTAGACGTAAGCGGTAACAATTGGACCAAAGAACTCTTTCTTCAAGAACTCGTGGTCTGGGTTAGTGGTCTGGATGAGGGTTGGCTGGACAAAGAAACCAGTCAGCTTGTCAGTCTCACCACCCAGGATGATCGTCAAGTCAGGGTCGTTCTTGGCCTGCTCAATCACGCCGCTCAATTTGTCGAAAGACTGCTCGTGGATAACTGGACCCATGAAGTTGTTCAAGCCAGCAGTGTCAGTGGTGGAGCCAATGGTGATGGTCTCCATGGCACCCAGCAACTTGCCGAAAAATTCCTCCGAAATGGACTCAGGCACATAGAGTCTGGAGTTGGCAGAACACTTCTGGCCCTGGAACTCAAAAGCACCTCTCAAAGTAGACAACACGGCGTGGTCGATGTTGGCAGAGTTATGAACCAAGTGGAAGTTCTTACCACCGGTCTCGCCAACGACACGTGGGTATTCTCTGTAAAGCTCCTTAGACAAGTTGGAGCCAATCTGGCCGTACAACTTCTTGAAGACGTCGGTGGAGCCGGTGAAGTGCAAGGCAGCAAAGTCCTCGTGGTTGATGATCTCTTCGGAGATCTCAACTGGCTCACCGGGGATGAAGTTGATCACACCTCTTGGCAAACCGGCCTCCTCCAAGATGGTCAACATGAGGTAGTTGGACAAGACGGCGGAGTTAGATGGCTTCCACAAAACGGTGTTACCCATCAAGGCTGGAGCACCAACCAAGTTACCGGCAATAGCGGTGAAGTTAAATGGAGTAACGGCGTACACGAAACCCTCCAATGGTCTGTACTCAGCTCTGTTCCAGACGCCTGGGGCGGTCTCGCATGGCTGAACCTTGTACATCTCTTCAGCGTATTTGACGTTGTACTTGAAGAAGTCAATCAACTCAGCGACACAGTCAATTTCAGCCTGGAACACATTCTTACCCTGGCCAAGCATGGTAGCAGCCAACATGTCGTAACGGTACTTCGTGGAGATGAGCTCAGCAGCCTTGATGAACACACCAGCTCTGTCAGCCCATGGCATAGAGGCCCACTTGTCCTTAGCAGCCCTGGAAGCAGCAATTGCCTCCTTGACATCCTCACGAGATGCAGAACGCACAGTAGCCAAGGCCTGGCTGTGGTTGGCGGGGTTCACCTGAGTGAAAGTAGGTCTGTCATAAACCTTCTCACCTCCAATGATCAATGGGATGTCCAATGGACCGCTGTCAGTGAGTTTTGTGAGGGAAGCACGCAAAAGGTCCCAGTCCTTCTGATGATCGTAGGAAAACTCCTTGACAGGTTCATTGGTGAAAGGTGGAACCTTGACGTGTGCCAATTGAGAGGCAGCTCTGATAGGCATCTTGCTCATTCTGGGCACAAGGCGGGCAGAGAGGGAAGCAGTGGCGGGTCTTGCCCTGATGGCGAGGTTGCGGGCGGTACGCAAACGAAGCATTTTGGTGTTTCAGGGAAAAGTTTGTGGAGTTTTTTCGTGGGGATCGGACTTCTTAAATATTGCTGGGCCGAAGGCCTGCGTGTGGGGGAAGGGAAGAGCGAGGGATTGCGCGGGAAGGGTATAGCGAGGGGGCAGGAGTAGGCGACTAAGCAGCCGCTCCGGGACCTTTATGAGGCATTTCAAACATTTGAAACATCGGCTGGTATTTGGGATTAAGTTTTTATGGGAATTGGATTAAGGGGGGAGCAATGGTGGATTGCAAGGTTGAAGTGGGGTTCAACGTGGAGAGGCAATATGGAGGATCCAGCATAGAAGATCAGGCAACCATGAAATAGCCTCTTCAATAGGAGGCATTGGATTGGATGTGATTTTCATAGTCCTGTTTAAGTTTTCAGATGAACTTTTCAAACAAATTCATTTAGTGAAGCTTGCATGGACAATCCTGATGCTAGATGCTAAACGACAGGGTGAAGTGATGGATTCGGGTAGGTTGTACCCTTCCTTCCAAAATCTGATAACCTCAAGATTCCTCATTTTGACCGTCCCACATGAACATTTATTGTGGACGATCGACGGTTTTGTGTCAAGCCGTACATGGCGCATAAATCTGGAAATGTACATGAACGTCACCGCACTCCGAGGGTGTTTTTCAGCGAGCGAGCCAAGCTGATAAGGTTCACGAACTAACTGATGGATATAGATGAAAGGAATCTATTGCTGTCACTGGAAACAAAGTTTTCTCTGTTTCTGTCCAAAAATTCCAATTGTAGTAGATGCCACTCGTGGAACTTTCAAACCAAGCTGTCTTATTCCAGTAATCGCAGTCACACTTGATGCGCTTACCACCTACCCTTATCAAACCTTCCTGGCTTCGATCTGGTCAATTCGACTTATCACATCCTCCATTTTCTTTTGAAAAACCTTAGCGTTTTTCTCAAACGCCTCACTCTGTTCCACAAGACTCTTGTCTATCTTGTCTACGGAATCGTCCCACTTCTTCATATCCAGCGCCAAACTGCTCAATGTCTTGTCCAACGTAGCAACGCATTCCACAGCATGTCCACTCTCAGCGTGAACACTGTTGAGCGAACGTAACCTGGCTATCATCAGAGGCACTATGGCGTTGACCTTGTCAAACTCACTCAATCTGTCATACAAAGACGAAACTTTATGATCAAAGCTGATTGGTACCACAGGAGGCTCTTTGGAGCCACTAGAAATCTGGGCCATACGCCTGTTGGCGGCCAAAGCCTCCATATCTTTACTGAGCAGCTTGATTTCGGTTTGAACTGCGGCAATTTCCTCTTCATGATCGTACAAAACGTTAACCTTTCGACTGGCATTGTTCAAAATGTTTCTGACGCTTGTGGGCGTGTCCTCATTCGACCCAATCGCCTCTTCCAACTCGGCTATCCTCTTTTCCAATCGAAGCACCTCATTGGAGTCAGAATGCTCCGTCGTTGACTTTTCTTTCAACGCAAATTCGATGCTTTTGAAGATTTCTCCAACACCAAGATCGAAATCACCGGCTCTCTCCTCCCCAGCTTTCAATTCACGAAACTTTCCGGCTAATACCTCGACTTCAGAAGGCTCCTCTTTCTCCAACTCTTCGAGTTCCCTGGCAATTCTGGCCAACTTCTGTTTCCTCGTTTCACCAAGCCTCTCCACATTATAGCCGCTTTGAGCCAATCGCCTCGCCACATTGCCCAGGAAATCAACCAAGGTCAATTCGTCACTGAGAGCTGAAGATTCAAAGCTGGAAATGGCGTCCAGAGGCAGGGCCAAAGCGTCACGTGCAATGCTTTCACTGGATTCTTCAACATGATTGGTCCCGCTTTCGCTCTCCACGTCGCTGGTTTCGAATACCTCAGGACCGTGATCCTCTTCTGCAGAGTCCATGTTGATATCGGACGCGCACCAGATCGGTAGTAGTAGCAGGAGGTGGAAATAGAGGGAATTGCATATCAATAAATGAAACAAGAAAAAAATATTTGAAGTGAAAGAATATATTCTCAAAGGAACCATCATAGTAGTATGAATTGGGGAGTTGTAATTAAAGCTCCTTTGTCGGTAGAGTATTTCTACCGTAGGGTCTAGAAATGGCTGCGAAATAGGACATGCGATTCGTGAGAACGTGAGAATGAAATATCCAAGCAACGAGCCAATTGGTGGAGAATACAACTTTTTATTTGCTATTCAAACTGCTACACTAGCAGTTATGTTAATCGTCTCTTTATTATATCTTCATCTTGTATAGTCTGAGAACATCAACGACTTGGTGGTCCCTGGCAGAAATGCGAAGCTTCGGCATCGTCTAAGCACTGCTAGATGAATTAAAGGCCTGAGATCAAGTACCTGCCCGGCACACCTTTGAATTGACCTTCGACCATGGAATCTGCCAAATCAGTCTCACTGACTACCTGCTGTAACCTTCACCTCAGTAGAGGTACAGCCAACGGTCATCATTATTCTTAAGTACCAACACAGCTTAGCATGCCCCACCTCTTACTTCGTCACAACTTGCACAACGTCCTCATCGTTGACCGGATGCTGAAGACCACATTTCTGTGGCGAGTGCTTGGCACTAGAGCCCCACACCAACGCATATCTGAACTGATTCTTCATCTCTCTGTGGATAGCATCACAAACCTGCAAAATCGTGGAGTTGGCACGCACAACCATGGGGTCGTCGAAGTTGGGCATCACGCCTCTTCTCTTCGTGTAGAGTCTCACAAGACCCAATTGACGCCAAATCTCCTCCTTCAAGTCGTCAATACCCAATTGCAACTCACATGAGATGACCACAGTATTAGGC
The DNA here is from genome assembly GCA_026585945.1 of Candidozyma vulturna. Classification (NCBI taxonomy): domain Eukaryota; kingdom Fungi; phylum Ascomycota; class Pichiomycetes; order Serinales; family Metschnikowiaceae; genus Candidozyma; species Candidozyma vulturna. The sequence continues at coordinate 1,058,550 of CM048832.1, read as the reverse complement.
TCGCGGGCCAAACGGTCCGTCTCTTCTAGAGACACAGCGTCCACCTTGTTGTACACGTAGAGACACTTAATGTAGGAGATGTGCTGATCGTTGATGATGTCAATAAAGTCGTCCACGGTGACATTCTCGTCCTTTACGAGCACATCAGCGTTATGGATTTTATAGTCTTTCAAGATGGCAGTGACCATCTTTTCATCGAGGTACTTAGGCGGCGTGATCGAGTTCAACTTGACACCGCCTGTCTTCTTCACCTTGAGCGAAATGTTGGGCCTCTCCTTGTTCAAACGAATCCCCATAGTCTCCAATTCGTTCTCCAAAATCTGTCTTTGCTCTCCACCCTTGGTTGCATCCAAAACCATCAATATAAGATCTGATGTTCTCGAAACAGCAATGACCTGACGACCACGACCCTTACCTTGCGAAGCAGCTTTAATGATACCTGGCAAATCCACAATCTGCACCTCGGCACCATTGTACTCTAGGATTCCTCCAACAGAGGTCAAAGTGGTAAACTCGTAGTTGGCAGCCTCCGACTTCGTATTTGTGACCTGTGAAAGAAACGAAGATTTACCCACAGAGGGGAAACCAATAAGCGACACCCTGGCATCACCAGCTTTGGCAATTTCAAAACCCTGGCCTCCTCCAGATGATCCACCAGGTTGAGGCTCTAGAAGCTCTCTTCTGAACCTGGCAAGCTTACCCTTTAAGAGACCAATGTGGTACTCTGTGGCTTTGTTTTTTTGTGTACGTGCAAGCTCCTCCTGGATTTGGGCGATCTTTTCAAGCGCTCCCATTGGATCTGGATTGGTATTCGATGTGGGTATAATAGGTGTAGATTTTCGATGCTAGTGCAGTGGTGCACCCGTACACCAGGAAACTAGGTAGTCAAATATTGAAGGGTGTTTGCAGGGAGGGAGGGTTATTAAAGGTGCTTCCGATGGGAGGTGTTATAGAGGCTATATGGGTATGGTATGATTTTGAAAGGAAACAACGATCGGCAATGGTGCTGTAGTACGGGACGGGGTGGATGTTCATTTGGCTGCGAAATCTGAAAAAATAAAGATACCAAAAGGGGACAACAAGATGATCTCGAGAAGATTGAACATTCTCCTATCTACTTGAGCCTAAATCAATTCAAGTAGAGGCTCTATTGCGATGACAGGATCCCACCGACTTTTTGTGGATGCCAGGATCTATCAGGCTAGAGGACTTCTTTTTCCTGGTTCTTGAGGATGAGGTCTAAGGGACAAGGTGTAAATCATGAGATCTAGGACGGAACAGACTTGGACACAACACTATAGTCTCACAGGTACCCCTTCTGGCTTCCACTTACATGCTTCTTGTGTTTCACCATCAATGTCCTGCACACACCACCAACCCCAGGCATCAAGCTCTTCTCAGGCATCGCAGTCTTGAATTATCAGAACATGCCCAAAGCTCACGGTCGGTATGACCGGTACAACACCGATCTCAGCGATGTTTTCGGCTCTTCTGTTCGTGCCAAGAAGCAAATCAGAAATATAGAAAATTTGCTTCAAAAAGACGATCTCCCCGCTGATATCAGAATCGAAAAGGAAAGAGCCTTGAAGGCCTTGAAGGTTGATTTGAAGCACAGACAGTTTGATTTGAAGACAAAGGAGCGTGCAAAGAAGTACCACATGGTCCGTTTCTTTGAAAGAAAGAAGGCCATCAGAAGGCTCAAACAAGCCACCAAGGCCCACAATGAGGCCATCGAATCGGAGTCCAAAAAGGAGACCAAGAAAGCCAGAAAGGTGTTGAAGCACGCGCAGATTGACACTGCTTATGTGTTCATGTTTCCCAAATCCGAGAAATACGTTTCTTTGTATCCACCAGAGCTTAGCGCTGAGGCCAAACAGGACGAAAATGTCAAGAAAGGTGCCCAGCGGACCGAGGAAAAAAGACTAGCATACCGTAAGAAAATGGAAGAGCTTATCGACAGCGGAAAACTACCTTTCACGTTTGAAGATGTATTGGCCGGGAAGACAGTGCAGGTGGAGAATGCAACCTTGCCAGAGCAAGAGGAGGAGATCGATGCCCCACAGGAAAAACCCCAGGAAGAAGAGGAAGACGAGTTCTTCGAGTAGACCAAACCTTAATTGCATCTTGTACATTAATTATCATTCGTTAGCGCAAAGTGAGCTTAGTCTCGTAGCTGATGTCCATGGCATCGTTGACACAAAGGACTACCACTTCCTGATCACGCATATCATCAAAAATCTCCAAAGAACAGGTAATTTTCCCCTTCTTTCCATGTAGTCTGGGAGATGCTCTTTTTATAAGCAAAAGCTCCTCTTTCTTCTGGTCGCAAATAATCACAAACCACGACTCTCTCTGCGGCTTGGGGAAGTGTGGAGCGTACATTTTGAAATCCTTGTTTAGAGGAAAGTTGTCATGCTCAAGCTCCACTTTCAATGTATCTGGAGAATTTTGCTCTACCTTAAGGCCAGCGGTGGGTAAATGAGAGGCAATACGGACGAATTCCTTGACTCCGTCCTTTTCGTCAAAGTCCTCAACACCAAGATTCTCAGCCAACTTGAAGAGGGCACCCTTGTTAGACGTACCAACCTTCTTAAGATCAAGGCTGCTTTCTTTTCTCTTTCGTACTTCCAAGCCAGGTAAGGCACTGACAGGGTCCTCGTCGTACCAGATTCTCTGCTTGATACACTGCATCAACTTCACAAAAGTCAACACAACATTCAAGAAGCCAAGCTCAGAGGCAACGTCAATGTAAGCCTGTAAAATACGCAATGCTTGGTCCAACACAGAAACGGTGTCTTGAGCATAATCAGCAATAGGGAGATCGACTCGACTCATAAAAGCCTGGATTAACAAGTATGCTTTCACGTGTGGATCCCAGATGAACTCCTTCTCCATGTCCTCAGCAGGGTATCTCATTGCCTGTGACATCTCCATGTTGATAAGTTCTTCACCGTGTCTAGTGGCAAGCTCATCGTATTCTGTAGCGAGACACAACAACTTCAAGCATTCTTGGAAAGAGGACTCCTTCTTGATGTTACCCAAAATTGTCCGGATAGTGAGATGAGAAAGGTAGTAGTATGAGGACACCTGAAGGAAAGGAGATGGCAAAAGCTCGTCTTTGCCCGTATGGGTGATACATTGAGACTCCGTGAGGTTGTCAATGGCATCATCAATGAGACCACCCAAATACTTCGAGATACCAACATCACTCAAATCTTCAATACCGTAGTAGGTTGGATTGTTGTGGGCACGTCTGTACAAGAATGTCCAGGTTAAGAAATCAAGAGCTTGCTGTCTCGTTGTGATTGTTCCACTTGCAATTTCTGCACCAATATGGTTATCCAAGACCTTGTGCAAGGATGATTCAACAGGGAAGCCGATGTTCAAGAAATGCTTGTAGAATACCTTCTTCGCTTCCTTTGTGTAGACTATGGCGATACCACTTGTATCAAAAGCAGGACGACCGGCTCTTCCCATCATTTGAAGAATATCAGTCAAGTCCATGTCTCTGTAATCCTCGATCTTGGAGTCAAAAAATTGGGTGCCCTTGATGATGACCAAGTGGGCTGGTAAATTGACACCCCAGGCCAAAGTGGACGTTGCAATCAAGATTTGGATCTTGCCAGCCTCAAAAAGCTTGTGTGCTATTTGACGGTCGGATTCTACCAAACCGGCGTGATGCAAACCCATACCAAATTGCAAGGACAACTTCAATGTTTCATCTTTCACCTTCTCCAACACATCAGCGAGCTCCATGTCGTCCATATTGACAAAACGTCTTGGGTTCAGCTCCATTCCGCACAAATGAATAAGATCAAGAGCTGTGAGTCTCGTTTGACGACGAGAAGCAACGAAAATCAAAACAGGCTTTGTTGGCGAGTGCTGCTTAATTGCCATAAAAGCTGGTTTGTTCATGGTCTTCATCAACGGACAAAAGGCGAGGTTATCTGGGAATCCATCAATGTACATTTGCAATGGAACAGGACGAACCGACTGTGGAAAGTTGAAAAGACCTTCACGCACACGGAGCCATCCAGCCATATCAATGGCATTGGAAACAGCAGTAGACATACCCAAAAGACGGATAGGTCTTTTTGTCTGAGACGAAATATAGTTCATACGACTAACAATCATTTCCAAAATGGGGCCTCTGTCACTCGCCAAAAGATGAATTTCGTCCATAATAACCAACGAAACCTCTTGCACAAACTTTCTAGTTTGCCAATTACGCGAGATACCGTCAAACTTTTCAGGGGTTGTGATGATAATGTCTGCTTCTCTAACCTCTTTTGCCTCAGGTAAAGAATCACCAGTCAACTCTACTAGTTTGTGACCCGTTTGCTTGCAGATCCTGGCTCTCCAATCTTCGACTCTTTCCCTCACCAAGGCTTTCATAGGAGCAATGTAGACAATCTTGGAACCAGGAAATTCGTTGAAAGCATGCCAGATCGCCAATTCAGCAACCACCGTTTTACCAGAACCAGTAGGTGAACCAACAAAAACATTGGAGTTTGTGTTGTAAAGCGAGTGGAATGTCATGGTCTGCATTGGGTTGAAGTAACGGAACTTAGAATCATAAACAGACTGAATCTTTTCGTTGTGTAATGCGGTGATAGGAAGAGGCTGCAAACGAAGAAGGTTTGTTCTGATTGTTTCATTTGTGGGTTTGATGAGGTGCTGAAAAGATACTGAGTGCAGCGACTCAGAACCAATCCATGTATCCGAAAGCACTCTGACCACGATTTGAGCTGGTGGTGGATTTGAAAGTGGAATCATGAAATCAAGCTCGTGAGGGCTCTTCATGGAATTGCGGCGCAAGATGAACTTTTCAACATGAAGAATCTTTGTATCCTCTGACTCCTCCACAGTCACCCAGAAGAATTGAGCATTGCCGTGGTAACGTTCATCCCAAACAAAGTCAGGGTCTAAAACCACATGCATCCTGATGACATTACTGGTAATAGGGAAGATCTCGGCATCGATCTCCAAATATGGGAATCTGCTTATCAACCTGTACAACGTCTTTCCTGAATTGGAGTTGTGAACCAAGTCACCCAACTCCGGTGCTGATAGGTCTCGAAGGGTCTCAATTGATGGGTTTTTGGCACGAATGTTTTTCAATACATGTTCAGGAAGATCAAATTGGGCAAGAGGATGGTCAAACGCCCACATACGTCTATCGACAGATTTGCAGACTGAAAGAATAGCTTTTGAAAATGCACCCCAACGACGGTTGATACCTATCAAGAATAAGGCACGGCAGATTCTTGCAGCGTTTTGGGCAACGTAGTTCAGATCTGAGATCAAGGCTGAATCTTTGAGTGGCGTTTGGGACACAAATGCTTGAAGAAGGATATTTGTTTTCCAAGGAGCAGATTCAGCTTCGCCTCCGACTTGACAGGGTGTTTCATTTTCCACAAGCTTCGTCAACTCGACCTTCTCTTCTTCTCTAAACTTGATATTGTCGAACTCACTACTCATACTGATCATAGACAATAAATCAGCCTCTGTTGCGAGTGGATTGAGCATTTGCGTGAATACTTCGATGGAGTTATTGAGCAAGTAGAAGTCCGAAGCAATTCTGCCCAAATCTTTAGGAACCAAGGCTCCCGAATTTTCATCAAATACTATCATTTGAAGGGAATGAAGTCTTCGAGCAGCGTCTATGATCATCTTTCTTCGCCTCATGGTAAGAGTTGGATCCTCCTCAAGTTCACGCCATTCAATGGCATAGGCAAATGGATTCTGTCTCATTCTCACCATCATGAAAGTATACCCAAGCCATTGCACACCTTCGTCTATAGTGGTGACTGTTCCTCGGGAGACTTCTGCGTTCAAGTTATCGATAAGCTTCGCCAGAAGCTTCGATTCAATAGGGTGCTGCTGAGAAAGCAATGAAACATAGTGGTCAAGACGATCACTGGTGGTACACAAGATGCCGGTACCGAATTTTTCGAACTGGGGTCGACCAGCACGACCAAAAATCTGGATAACGTCTGAGATTCCTAAATCAACAAAACCACCTTGCTTGGCATCGTAAACCTGCGTTCCCTTCACAATGACCACTGCAGCCGGTAAATTGACACCCCAGGCTAATGTGGCAGTACAAACAAGCACCTTGATGGCTCCGCTCAAGAACATCTTTTCCGTGAGGTTTCGGTCTGATCGAAGCATACCGGCATGGTGTACTCCAAACCCGTATTGGAAAAGCTCCTTCATATCCTTATTTCTGTTCTTAGCCCCCATTTCTCTTTTGAATCGGTCGTATGAATCACATGTATCTGAGGCATCAAAGTAGCCTAGCTCACCTTTGGCGTGGGCCATGGAGATGTAGGTTCTGGAAGTCTTTACAGTATCTTTTCTGGAGTGGACGAACACCATGACCTGGCGACCTTCCAGGATGTGATCAAGAAGTCTGTCGTACGAGATTCTGTCGATATTCTCCCTGGCAGTCTTGGATCCTGCTTTTCCTCTAGCACCGAGAACCTCCTGCTTAAGAGGACATGGACGGAACAGCTGGTCAAAGAAAAACATACCGATGTTACGGTTGACTCCTAGAAAGTCAGCAACGTCCATGTAATTAGGCAAGGTGGCGGAAAGACCAACGACCCTGATCATTTGCTGGGTTGACTCAACCTGACGCAACGTCCTAGCAACAAGTGTTTCAATGACAGAACCACGATCTTCATGAAGAAGATGGACCTCATCGATAATGAGAAGCTTCACCTTGGCTACCAAGTCATCGTCACCAATCAGCTTTCTGGTCACAACATCCCACTTCTCTGGCGTGGTCACGATAATCTGAGTTGTCATGATTTCAGCTTTGCTGAGTTGCATATCACCTGTGAGTTCACGGACTGTGATCCCAAGCCACTTCAATTTTTGTGCATACTTCTCCACGATTTCAGCAGCTAATGCCTTGAGTGGAGCTACGTACACGATTTTGAACTCGTCGTAGTCCACATCGATCACTCCGTCATCAACTTCCGATACAAATTGGCCTATCGTATGAAGAATAGTAAGCAATGCAACGTCGGTTTTACCAGCACCAGTGGGTGCGCAAACCAACATATTCTCGTTTGTGTTGTATGCAACGGGGTATACCAAACTCTGCATCTTGTTCAATGTCTTGTAATTGTTGAAGGTGCCCTGGCACAAGAAGTCTAGATCGGCAACTTTGACCAATTGGGAGTCTTTGATATATCTATTCGAGACATTCTCGGGATACGGTATAATGAGCTCCTCGTGAGTGGGAAAACTAGCCCTGGTAGTACCTTCAGGTAGGGAGTATGACTTTCCTGTGATGGCAATGACATTGCCTACATCTGGTTTCTTGAAAACATGCGGGTATTGACCTTTGGAGGTAATTTTCGGAAGCAATCGCTCGTTTTTACGCTTCTCTCTATTACTCGCGAGAAGCCTGACTCTCTCTTCTGGAGTCAAAGAAGCAGGGTCAACTGGAGCGTGATCCTCCTCTTCATGAAGCGCATCTCTGTTTTGCACAATCTTGGAAATCAAGTCAAACTCTTCAAATCCAAGAATATCGAAAAGAGCCAGCTGGAGCTCCTCATCGGTGTTGTTGCTATCCACAACTCCTCTAACAATGGATATCGTATCATTTTCGTCCTGTCCTCGAGCCAAACTGACCCTTCTACATTCGGCTGCTATTTCTTTGGCTATCTTAGACAGATTTGACGCTGAGTCAGTGAGGTTTTCCACCACCTGCACGTCGATGTCCTTGAAATCCAGCAAGAACGAAGTGGCAGTGGTCGAGGTGGTGGTCTCTTTGTCTATTTTGGGGTGCTTCCTGTCGCTGGAAAGCGTCAACTTCGACAAGACCTCCATCATGGGGGCCATTGCCTGCATATACAGCTTGGTGGACGTCACAGAGTACTGTGCCATTGCTGGGCGAAAAACTTGGTGGGGCAAGGAAGTAGTAGCGAGTGTGAGTCTTGATATTCCTGCAGGCCTTGCCACCAAGAGCAAGTGGAGAGAGGGGATATTTTTGTGATTTTTTTCGGTTCTACAATAAGGTTTCCCGAAGAGAAGCATTCGAATTCATTTTATAAAGTTTTATTGATTTTCGGGTGCCGGTGCAGCTGATGACAGATTTGTAGCTTATAGGTTGCAGCCATTGTTGAAATGCGAAGAGCACTTTACTTGAGATCTGAACCAAGCGAAACAGGAGAGTAACATTTTGGGCTTACTAAATATTTATCAAAAAGAGATTGGCCTCATAATTAATCATTTACATTTCACTATGGAAGATCTTCCAATCAGCGCAGGATCTCATCACGATACAGCACCAAGAGCACCAGAGAACCACTGTACAATTCTTATCGTTTTGAGGCTATCAATGAACAAAGCATAGACCTTGAAATTCCCACTCTAATCAAATTTGCTGCTTGTACTCCATCGCCGTTAACTCTGTCCATCTGAGTCGCTTTTCGCAGCCAATCAGAGTTTACATCAAACGTCAAGTATTTTCCCCAATTTGCACCAGACCAGCTCTCTTCTGTATGGAGCTTTCAAAGATCATTCTCTTGAAAAGATTTAGCCGGAATCGCTCCATTAATCAAATATGGTAGGCACCACCACCTCCACCACCTGCACAGTGCCCCAATACCATACTTTTCGATGCTCATCGCACTAAAAATTTCTAGCACTAAGTATGGGGAAGAAGTCGAAATCGAAGAAGGAGGCGCCTAAGGCCGCCGAGAAGGCTCCCAAGAGAACTCATGACGAAGTCGAGACCGACCAGCTCGTGGACGAAGTCGATGGCGAATTCGACGATGTAGCTGAGCTTTTGGGCCAGGACATCAAGGACCCTGATGCTCAGAAGGAGGCCAAGAAGAAGGCTAAAAAGGAGAAGGCCGAGGCTCAGCAGGCTGCTCAGGATAAAGCCATCAAGCCAACGGTGGAAAGAACCGCAGAGGACGAGACAGAGGATGACGTGAACACCGACTTTGAGAAGGCCGATCTCAGTGAACCCACCATGAAAGCCATCAGAGGAATGAACTTCACAAAAATGACCAAGGTCCAGGCCAAGACCATCCCTCCGCTATTGGCGGGCCGTGATGTGTTGGGAGCCGCTAAGACCGGTTCCGGTAAAACATTGGCTTTCTTGATTCCAGCTATTGAGCTCTTGTACTCGCTCAAGTTCAAGCCCAGAAACGGTACTGGTGTGATCATCATTTCGCCAACCAGAGAGTTGGCGCTTCAGATCTTTGGTGTTGCCAGAGAGCTCATGGAGCACCACAGCCAGACTTTTGGTATTGTCATTGGAGGTGCCAACAGAAGACAGGAAGCTGAGAAGCTCATCAAAGGTGTCAACTTGTTGATCGCCACGCCCGGTAGACTCTTGGATCATTTGCAGAACACTGAAGGTTTTGTTTTCAAGAACTTGAAGGCGTTGGTTATCGACGAGGCCGACAGAATCTTGGAGATTGGTTTCGAGGAGGAAATGAAGCAGATCATCAAGATTTTGCCCAACGAAAACAGACAGTCGATGTTGTTCTCTGCCACACAGACAACCAAGGTGGAGGATTTGGCCAGAATGTCCTTGAGACCTGGACCCCTCTACATCAACGTCGTTCCAGAGAACGCTAATTCCACAGCCGACGGTTTGGAGCAGGGCTACGTCGTTTGCGAAAGTGACAAGCGTTTCTTGCTTCTATTTTCCTTCCTCAAGAGAAACGCCAAAAAGAAGATCATTGTGTTTCTTTCGTCGTGTAACTGTGTCAAGTACTTTGGTGAGTTGTTGAACTACATCGACTTGCCTGTGTTGGACCTTCACGGTAAGCAAAAGCAGGCCAAGAGAACGAATACTTTCTTCGAGTTCTGCAACGCAAAACAGGGCATCTTAATTTGTACCGATGTGGCAGCCAGAGGCCTTGATATTCCTGCTGTCGACTGGATCATCCAGTTCGATCCTCCAGATGACCCAAGAGACTACATCCACAGAGTGGGTCGTACTGCCAGAGGTACCGAGGGTAAGGGTAAGTCGTTGATGTTCTTGACGCCCAACGAGTTGGGTTTCTTGAGATACTTGAAAGCCGCCAATGTGCCATTGAACGAGTACGAGTTCCCTGCCAACAAGATCGCCAACGTGCAGAGCCAGTTGACGAAATTGATCAAAAGCAACTACTGGTTGCACCAGAGCGCCAAGGACGGCTACAGATCGTACTTGCAAGCCTACGCCTCTCATCATCTCAAGACGGTCTACCAGATAGACAAGTTGGACTTGGTGAAGGTGGCCAAGTCGTTTGGCTTTGACGTTCCACCCAAGGTGAACATCACAATCGGTGCCAGCGGAAAGCTGATCGAAAAGAAGCACAAGAAGCAGCGGAGGAGTTAGATAGCATTGTACCATAGTAACGGAAGACAGCATGAAGAGATGTGTAGGGCGTTTACAAAAATTGATTTCTGTTCAGAGCTGGACTGGACAAATGAGACAGTCGCCGGCTGGTTGATTATGGTTATGTACCAGGACTTGGACAACGGTACCACAAATTGGCTGCAAAACAGTGGAATATATATGACAGATATATGTTATCACGTTTTGAAGAGAGAGAAGATTCCGTAGAATGATTCAACAGAGTAACTCTTAAAAGAGTCATAATGAGTAGTCATCTTAAGAACCATCCAACATTCTATAGACATCCTCCATCATAGGTAGCGTAGTAGTAGACCCAGTGCTCCGTCACAAAACTCCAAAATTTTTACCAATTAAACTTCAATGAAGCATTTGAAGACTCAATTGCCCTTCAACTTCACAAATCCCATTAAAGCCCCCCCTCCCATCGAGACCGTTACTCTTCACAACCTCATCGCATCCATCTCTTGATAATCCTACATCTCAAGATCCACATGCGACCTACTTCCCTACTTCGCTCCCTTTTCCGTGAAGGAGACGTGGCTATCTGCCGTCCGCTCCGTAACCTCGATCACGCTTTTCTTGTGCCTTTGAAAAAAGACAAATCCGTCACCACCCACAATGGCTCTTTGAGCCACAACGACATCATCGGAAAACCAAAACGCATATACCTTCCTTTTACGAAAAGCCGATCGCTGAAAAACCCAGCTGCCGACAAATTTGTCGTCACAGAACCAACTCTCGACGAGTATGTATCGTTATGTCGCCGCAGAGCTCAGCCTATTTATGCTATGGATGCTGCTGTGGTAGCTCAGATGGGAGATATAGATCCGTTTGGCGATGAGCAAAGACACTATCTTGAGGCAGGAACAGGTAATGGATCTTTGACTTTGGCGATTTGCCACCACCTACATGCTGCCAATGCCCTAGCACGTCATTTTCAAGATCCTTCGCTCAGAGGAGCCATTCTTCACTCAGTGGACAGAAACAGAACACACCAGGAAATGGGACAGCACAACGTGGAGATGTACAAGAGGGGACGCTATTCTGGAGACGTGGAGTTCTCCATTGCCGAGTCTCCGCTGGCGTATTTGGAAAAGTCTGGAATCACTCTCCATGGCGCTTTCCTAGACCTACCTGACCCCCAGCTATACCTTGGTGATTTGGCCAAAGCGCTAGCACTCGAAGGCACAATTGTGGTTTTTTGCCCCTCCATCACACAGCTTCTAAAATGCAAACAAACCTTGGCAGAGGAGAAAATCGACCTCATGATGGTCCGTGCAGTTGAACTCCCACCTGGTAACGGCGGTGCTACAAGAGAATGGGACGTTACTTCGGTACAGACCAAAGCTACAGGCGAAAGAGTGGATATATGCCGCCCGAAGGTGGGTGAAAAGGTCGTGGGCGGAGGGTTTATTGGTGTATTCAAGCGCAAGTCCCTTGACGGAACCCTCTATTAAGTTTACTCCCACAAGTACTTGATGAGTCTCCAGCCACGGTTTGGTGGGGGGATTTCTTCTGGATTTTCTTCGACGTCTTTGAATAAAGACTGCAAATCGACTTCCAGCGACTTTCTGATACTGGTCTTTTTGAAAATCTTCCAGCCAAAGAACAAAACGGCGTAGAGGGGAATAACAAAGTAGGCGCTAAAGAAAGACGAAATGTCGAAGTTGCCCTTCAAGAAGTTCGAATACCCACCTGTCAAAAGAAGAAGAATGAAGAACGCCAACGAAATCCATGCTCCGTAGTCGGCAAATGGCATCTTGTATGGCAAATCGTCTCTGCTGTATCCCTGTGCTTTCAAGGCTTTTTGGAGTGCAATGTGGTTGACGTCGATGGAAATCCACGTAACGAGAAGGTTGGAACTGGTCAAGTTCTGGAACCAGCCAAAGACAGTCGATGCACTGGCACTGGTGCTCATATAAGCCAAAGGCATGAACAAAGCGGCAATGATGACACCCCAGTATGGCAATCCAAATCTGTTGGTTTTGATGAACATCTTAGGAGCTTGGCCCTTTGCAGCCAATGCAAAAAGGTCTCGGGAGGTTTTGAACAAACTCAAGTTTGCAGCAGAAAATGCTGACGTCAACACAATAGCGTTGATGATGTCTGGAAGCACCTTGATGCCGGCTTCTTGGATGGCAATGACAAAAGGCGAGCCGGTGGAGTCTCCCGTAGTGTTGGCGATCTTGGGGTGGTCAGCTGGAAGAATAAGCGTAAGTCCAAAAACTGTGAGGAGATAGAGGGTGAATACTCTGAAAAAAATACGCTTACCAGCAGTGTAAATGGAGTGTCTTGGTTTCTGCGTTTCTCCAGCATAGAACGAAATGGAGTTGACTCCACCAAAGGCATAAACCACAGATCCAGCTGCTTTCCACCAGGACAAGAACTTCCCGAGGTCTCCATCGGTGTAGTACTCTCTGAAGGGGGTCTGTTTCCAATAGCGGAATCCAATTCTGTCTACACCATCCACACCGCCCAAGTCCATAACGGCAGAAACAATAATAAGGCCAGAGATCAAAAGAATCTTGAGCACGCCAAAGAAGAATTCGATTTCTCCGTAAAAACGGATTCTGTACGAGTTGCAAGCGATAACAATCACCAGGAAAACTGTAACCCACACAGCTGGATTCAAGTCGCTCCAGTACCCCATCACCACTGAGGTGGCTGCAATTTCACTGGGAAGAATCTGCTGATAAACGCAAATCCAGCCCAAAGCAAAAGAAAAAGCACGATCCACAAAGTGCTCGCCGTGTCTGATGTATGAGCCAGTTACAGGCATCAAACAGGACAATTCGATCATGGCTAGCTGGTTCAAACCGACAAGAATCCCGATGAAAAGATATGAAAGCACCATTCCAACATTTCCACACAAAGCTAACGTCTTTCCACTCGACAAGAACAAACCCGTGCCGAAAACGCCCACCAAGGACAACATCTGGATATGGCGCTGCTTGAGGCCTCTTTCGAGGTTGTGTTCTGCTTCAAAGACATTATCTCCGACACTGACGGATATCAAGGACTCCACGTCCTTGACGCTGACATCAACAGTCTTCTTTTGAGAGACTCGATGGAAGACCTCTCGAACGAGACGCTTTCGTTTTTGCTCATATCGATGGCTGCAAAATAAAGTAGATGGCCAAGCTTTTATAGGAATCAGGTCATCTTGTTCATTGTGCCGAGGAGTTGTCCCTGCAAGGGCTTTAAAGTCCTCTTTGGCTATAGAAAGCGACCGGACCAATGAGGAAGGTTGCTTGATAAGAGCAGAGATAAGCTGTACCATCCAGTCATTTCCGTTAGAGTGGTCTCATTTTCAATTGAAATTTTAACTACGAAAATCTGAAATTCACCACATTTAGCCAATTCTTTTCTTGGGTTCCCGATCATTCAAAATTGACAGCCACAGTTTGTTGCAGTGGTTCGATGGCTAATGGATGCGGTGCGATAACGCAAGTCTGCTTGAAGGTGTTGCATCTGACGGATTTTTTCCATGCGGCGTTTTCAGGGTGAATATTCCTTTGGGCTGCTTATCGTGATGTTGAGACAAAGGGTGAATTTAAAGGCGACCGGTGAAACGAGACCCGGCAAATTCCACTCCGAAGAGATAAGCGATAGAGCCACAGGAGCCTCAATTTTGAATCCTTGGCACCGTGACTGACAGCGTCCGTAACATAAGCAGGATTTCCAATACCAGGTGTGAACTGCATCGCCAGGCACATGAAGCCTTGTTGCTTGCAACGCCCTGCTATTGTGGCACAAGCTAGATGGCGTCTGAATATATGAAGAAGCGGTTTTGGTTGGTTCAAGTTGGTGTCGGTCATGCAGCACTGGTAATAATATAGATTCAGCATAATTGAGCAATTTATCCTTTCTACAATCTGGTTGTTTTCTAGTTCGGCGGACATGGGGGCACTTTGTCCATGAGAAACCAGAGGCTGACAATGGGGACTGACCATTGATGCTGGCATGAGCGTTTGAAAGTTTTTCAAGGTGAATGATTTTGCTTATCCTGACTGATTTTGCCCTTTGAGTCTGTTGCTGATAAATGACGGCCAGGTCTACAGTTAGGATCTGCTGAGTTTCGCAGCCATTCTCTAGATATGCGAGGCCGTGCTCCTGGCGCAGCTCAAATAATATTACAAATCGGCTTTGTGGCTAAAAATCTCCATTCTTCTTCTCTTCCAGTCTCATCATTTTAGCACCCCTTCAACGATTGTACCCAGCCTGGTCACCTTGTTGATGTTCGCGTGAAAAATACAACCAAGTTACCTCATCACCATGAAAGTGCTCAAAGAAAGAGACGCTTTTCTAGCGGACTACGAGGTGCTCCAGCACCTCACCGGGCTCAAGGAAAAGTACAACTGGACTTTTTCACCCCTGGAGGACAAAGACCCCAAAAACCGCAGAAAGCGCTTCACTGGAGCTGGTGTGGATTTGGAGGTCATCACAAGGGATATCACGCAGTGCTTGAGCAAGCAGGCGGCTGGTGAGATTCCTGACGTTTCGGCAGTGAAGGAAATCATGAATTTCCTCAATCAGTACGAGTTAGTCAAGGTGGAGAAGCTCCAGATCCTCAATTCGTTGCCCAGAACCATGGTCCATTTGTACGCCCTAGTGGAGGAGTGTGACCAGAGATTCAGCGAAGAGGAATGTGAGGCTATTTTGGCAAAGATCAACGATGTTGTGCCTAAGCCTGAAGAGGAGCAGGAGGAAGAGGAAGAGGCGGAGGAGTGACTTTGGTGTCATTATCTATATGCATCTACTAAAGGTGATCGATCGCCTCACATGAAGCTGTCCATAACCAGCTTCTTGCCCTCAAACGGGTCGCTATCAAGGGCTGTGGTTTCGTCAATGCTGCGGTCCACACTGCGGTTCTCCCATTGGTCCTTGAGTTTCCACATCATCTCACTCACATCCAGTAGAAGACCGGCAGGACCCACAGCAAACATGGACTCTGAGTCGGCATCTGCCTTGATCCACGCATGTTCTGCGGGCTCGTTGAGCGACTCTCTATCGATGTCTTCGTTTTCTTTTTGGATGAGATCCCTCAGAAGGATTCTGGCCAATGCCGACGATTCCACAGACGAGTCAATGCTTTCGTCCTCGGAGGGCTCTGGCGTAGTGGTGCCATCGACATCAAAGTGATTTGATATCAAGTGCTGGATCACAGGCCAGCCGTAGGCATTGGAAAACCGCCTTCTAACGACGATATTATTATGCGCATCCGGCTTGAGCTCCACAAGTACCTTTCTCCACAGCATCAGCTTGTGGTATTCACGGGCGATCTCCTCCTCAAGCCTCTCCATCTCTTTGGTTTTAGCCAAGTTGGTGATGGACTCGCCCTTGGCCGTTAGTTTCTGGATCATGCTCTTGTTCTCGTCCTTGGCGGAATCGTCAATTCTGAAAGGCGGCAAGTCCGAGTCGTGGTACACTTTATCGTGCATGATGACATTGTCTCGTGCCCCCGGGTTGGTGATGTATTTTAACGAAGGCTGTGGTGGAAGAATCAACGAAGCTGCACTTTCCACCAAAGAGGGTTTTGGAAGCCCACCAAAGGTGCCCTCCTTGCTGTTGTTTTCCTGGCTTGTTGTTTGGAAACGATTGTACTGCTCAGCGTCACTCTTGCGGTGCTTTTGGGGCAAGAAGTATGAAAGCATAGCACTGAGAGCCAGTGTTTGGCTATCTTCATTGTCCGGGAGTTCCTGTGGAATTTCGCCAGTGGTACCTGGTTTAGTATCTCTTCCAAGAGCAGCCAATCCGTCGTAATCTAGATAGAGCAATGCAGAGGTTCGAAGCGGAACAATACCGTCATTAACGGCATTAGCGTAGACTGTTCGGCGAACGAAACGTTTGAGAATGCGATGTGTAGGGCCGGTGGGAAGCAAAAGCAACAATGGTTTGTTGTTCGACTCGGTGTATTGTAGACCCAAGTCCTGGCCTGTTTTGCCCACCACACCTGCCAAAAGCGCCAACTTGATGTACACGGGATTTTCGTGAACGACGCCGATTAATGGGGAGGCCAAAGTGATGAAATTGATAGGTTGAACTTTCTGGAAGAACCAGGGGAAGTTTGCCTCGAGGTATGCCACAGCGAAGGTTTGCACTAATCCTCCTAAGGAATGGCCGATAAACGAGATCTTTGTGACGTTTCCTTTGAGGGTCTCGTTCTGGGTGACAAGGTCAACAACGTAGTCGGCAACACGGGAACCCAAGTATTTGACGCCTCGTTCAGTTTTGCAGACGTTGCCAAAGAATCCCTTCACCACGACATTCTCGTCGCCCATCTTCTTATCGATCTGCTCTTTTAAGAAGAACATGTCCGACAGGACATTGGCGTGTAGGCCGTGGGTCAAGATAACCAAGTGGATTGGACGGGAAGTATCGGGAATAGGCATATTCCAGAGATCAAGAGTGTCATGAACCAGCACCAGCACAAAGGGATGAGGCACAACTTGAACATTCGACTCCGAGAGCCACTCCCTCTTGGCTGCAATGGAGACTTCAAAGTTCGTAGCAACCGAAGCATTGAAGATCGCCTGAGACACCACATCTATGGTCCATCGATAATGAGGCTTATACTGATGGCACAGCAATTCAACATAGAAGCTCTGACCCGGTAGAAGCTGAGGCTCGTACACGGGCTGGTCGGCGGTGACAAACACGTTTTTCAGAATGTCGTAGTCGTCCGGGCGGCAGTCCACATACAACACATACGGACCCGCCAAGTAGGCAGCTCTCATGGTGATGGGCTCTGTGTTTTTCACCTTGACCCATAGCGATTTCGGAGGCTGGCTGGCGTAGTGTTCTGCCAGCTCAAAAGGAGCAAAATCCACATCAAAACGGAAGCTCTGGCCGATCTTCACGGCGTGAGCAGACTTGTGGAGAAGCATGTGTTCGTTTTTCTCAGAAGCACCCAGCGTCAAGTAGTCCAGCGCCCGAGCCAGAATGTCTTGTGCAACCTGGGGCACAAGCAGAGAGATGTACTGATTCAACGGGCCCCCTGGGAGCATGAAGGGTGGGGAAATGTGGGTTTGTGGGTAAACAGAGGGTAGTAGCTGTTTATCTGGGGTTGATGATGGGACTGTGCAGGTCAGATGGGGTTTTGGGGTAGGCGGGTTGCAAAAATTGCAGGTTTGGAGCGTCGGGCAGAGGTGGCAGGTGAAAAGGGGCTTTCTTCGCCGCTCGAAGCTAGCAAGTGATATTTAGGTGTTTCTGCAGCGGACTCCACAGCGAACCGTCGCAGGTTGCTTCTGCTGTTGGGTTGCCTTTGGGTCAGTGGAGGGAGGAAAACCGCCTTTTGGCTGAATGACATGAGCTTGAATTGCAGAATAGAGCTACTTTTATGCGGCTGCTAGATCAAGGGGGTAGTAGAGGTGAATGCACGGCGTTGAAAGCGGATACAGAGGCTCGATATTGCAAAGGAAAGGCCAACCTGAAAGTGTAGCAGACGATACGACGCTCCTAGTGCGCACTTTTGTAATCTTTCTTACTATATAGGCAATTATCTGGCGGTTTAGGCGTCTTTTGGGCCTCAGAGGATGCTCTGTTTATCTCGCGCCACAGCAGTCGCACTGACTTCAAAACTTCGAGTTACCATTGTGTCGACCGCCTTTATCAACATATGACCATCCTTTGTTTGAAAAATGCCAAGATGTGTCATTTTGACGGAGGGTCTGACGACCTGGGGTAAGCTGGTGTACGGGTCTTTCTTCGTCAAACGGTTGCAAAATGCACGAGCTCGCTTAGACGCACAGGACCGGTCATTCAATTCAGGGCCGGCCTGGGCAACTCATATGTTGATTCAAAAGAGAAAATAAATATTGAAAATGATTCGGTTAGATTTGATTGCTAAACGTTAAGCTTGAAATTCTGAAACTTATGTTCTTTCTCGAACCTCCTTCTTTGGTATACGTATTAGCGATTGACGATCGTGAAGTCTATTTACAAATGAGAGGCTTCTGATCGGCAGAGAAGAATAGTAGATGTCCTATTTCAATTTTAATTTCCTCATGACTCGAACTACATCTCGAGCCTTGGTTGTAGCGTCAATTAACACCAAAACCAATACTAGGGTGCATTTCCTTCTCTTTTTTCTTCCGCGTCTAGCAGCCTTTAAATGGCCCCTGGATTTCGATAAGATCCCTCGGTACGGGCAGGGAGAGGGGTTGCAGGTGGCAGATACGCTGGGGCAGAGGTTCGCTGGATATCAGATGAAGTGGAACAGGACGAGGATTTCTGTTTATTGGCCGTGTGCTTTTTTGCATTTTCCTCTTGCTTCTTTTGACGTAGCAGACTCTTGAGACTGCAATAATAAGAAACAAGGCTAAAAGGCCGAGAGCGATGGCATACATCGCTTTAGAAGCAGGTGAATCAGGCTCATTGGAGTTGACTGGAAGAACCACATACTGAATTGAAAGAGGAAACCATCCTACTTCAAAACGATCATTTGTTAATGAAGCAGGAATATCGACATCATCGAAGGTCTTGAATTTCAGTTAGACATGAGGCTTGTATCTGGTGTTTAACCGTTTTTCAGTGACCAGCCGCAGTCGCCCATGGATTTAGTTACGAAGCCAAAGAAAAAATTGAAATTTATGAGATTCGATTCTTAAATTCCCAGGTAGCACATAGGTTTAATCAACTTTCTCGGGAATCGATGTTTGCTGATTTTCAACAATCATCAACTTTTTCTAACCTAGTGACTTTGTCAGGTTTAGCCGCGCCAAGGGTACTACGCCTGGGTATGGTACACTATCGCTTAAGCATGGCTAACTGCAAGAACATGGCGGTAAATAGGCGGAAAATATGCACAGTCTGCTTGGTAAGTACAGTGCTGGAAACTTTTCCAGCAAGTGGGTGTTGAATTGATTAATGAGGCCGTGCGTGGTTGATACCGTTGAAGTGGGGGAGGTGTAGGTCAACTTTTGACATAATCGTGAAACCGTGACTCGTTGCGTTAGTGTAAAGAAGTATTCGCTCAATTGGCGGAAAAATTATGCTGGTTTACAACGGAGAACTGGATTAATATCGGTCTGCTCCAGATGGAAAGATCTACGGTGCTGGTATTCGCAACAGAGTCACCTGAAAGCTGAAACTTGCACTATATAGATACGACATCCCGCTCTTAATGTGTAGTTTCGTAATCTCACTGATCTAGACGCATTTTCGTGATGATATAGACCTTCTCTTGTCCTCTGACGTTGCTCTTGGTGTCTCGCGTTTAAGGCGTCAGACCAAGTTACAAATTCACATCTTCTTTGTAGCTACCTTCACTATAAATTGATGGACACTTTTGATTGAATACGCTGAGATCAGTCTGTCTGACAAGGTATCTCGCCATGTGGGTTAAACTTGAGCAGGCGTATTTGGGCTCTAATGGTTGCAAAATACACGAGCTCGCGTTACTCACTGTTCAACATTGAGACATGAATTATTTAGGATTCTTCTTCATTTGATAACTTGTGAGCCTCGGTGTGACTTTCGTTTTTCTGTTCTACGCTTCTTGCGGCTGGTGTTTGTATTAACGGTAGATGGCAATGTCTATCACAGTGGGAAATGCTCTTCATAGCCAACTCATTGGAATACCTTCAACTTGTCTGCTTTTCGCTAGTTAGGAAGTCCAAAGGATTGATATTTCTAGTAAATAGATGGCGTTAAACTTGACTTCCTTCAGATGACAGGCCATGGCCTTGTCGACACATGTGGAAGTCTCAGTTTCCTAATATGGTCTGGCGTTGAGAGCCGATTAGATGGCGTTTTCTATCTAAGTCGACTTACATAGGTCTCTCAGCTAAATCAGCGAAAAAACTCAAACCTTTAAGTTGCTTGAACCGTTGCTTGAGCGTCCGTTTACTGAATTGCGTTTCCTTCTGCCTGCCCAAAGAGGCGGTGGGTCAAAGAGGTGGTGGGTTTCGATTGGATCCTTCGGTATAGGCTGGCGGCGGAGTAGTGGGCGGCAGATAAGGAGGAACCTGGTATATTTGATGAAGTGGAACTGGACGAGGGTTTCGGGGTACCGCACTTGTAGAACTAGGCTTCTTCTTTCTTCTCTTTTTGTAAAACCATCTTCCCAACAAAATACAGACAATCAAGGCAAAGACCCCGAGTGCAATTCCGATGTAGGTCGCTGTAGAAGAAGGATTGTCAGGGTTTTGTAAGGAAGAACCAACTATAGCCATATGCTCAGTAAAAGGAGGATACTAGGCGGCCCTCATTAGTTTTTGTTTGTGGCACAGAAAATTCAACATCATTAAAAGTCTATTTTCAGGCAGATTAAAGGCATGCATCTTAACAATAGCAGATTTTGATGACCAGCAGCAGGAGTTTGGTTGGAACTTGAGTTTATTGAAACTGAATGAAGAAGCGGAATCACCAAAAGTGGTACGCCATCTTTTCTAATATTTCATTAGTGCTAAATCTCAAAATTCACCACGTCTTCTATACCAATGGACTTTATGGGGTCCAGCCGCGCCAAGGTTGATATGCTTCGGTAGGGCACATTATAGCTAAATCCAAGGTTATTTGCACAAAACTAGCAATAAATGGCGAAGAATATGCATGTTGTGACTTTTAGGTCTTGTGGTCGAAACTATTCCTGTAAATAGAGCTAGAGTGACGAAACCATGCGTTGATGGTCACCGTGGGGTTGAAGCAGTGAGGCGGATTGGACAAAAAGTTGTTGATATTATCGTGAGACCACGAAATAAAGCGGATTGACATTCAGCAGTTATTTGAACCGTGGAGTCGTTATTGCATTATTTAAGTATGAACTATGAGAGAACAAGTATGCACTAGACAACTGGCGTGTTTACTACATCAAACGCTCCTCTCCTTTGGGCTTTCTATTTGTCTTTTCATCTTTCTGTTAGGGCTTGAACTTTAATTGCAGCCATTGAAAGAGAGGAGGCTGGATTTTCATTTGCATTCAGGAGAAATAGTAAACTTTGCTATTTAAGATATTCCTATTCGGTGCCAGAAAAATGCATGATTAGCACCTCAATTTGCTGCAGCTTTGCAGCCATCTCACATAGTGAACTTACGCCGAGGCGTCACTTATAATCTCAGACCACACGTGTACTAGGAGAAAAAAGACACTGGTTGAATTGTGCCGTTCGACTCGATGCCTTCACATCAATGCCTCCACTTTGCACCCAAGTTCAGGCAAGCCAATGAACTACAACTGGTGGCCTCAAAAAATATGACATAAGTAAGATAAGAATCAATTTTTCAAAATCTTGGGAATCTCGTTATATTCACCATAATTCCCTCCATTACATTCTCGCCGCTACCATTCCCACCTTCCAAACATCAAAGGGAGCATGGATCCTACACCAATATTCACGCACCTCACCAACCATATGTCAACATGAGCGAGTCCGATGGAGACTTCCACCCTATAGAGCTAGCTGCACACCTGCTTCTCCTGGGACCTCTTGACAGTCTCAATGAAAACTTTCTTCAGTTGCACAGGCTGCAGCACGTTTTGCTCACTCGTCTCAAGATGATTTCTGAAAGATTGGATAAGATCGAAAGTGGGTATGGTGAGGGAATTGTTGGAAATGACGTGACGGCGGCCCAGCAGCAGATCAAGGCTGTGAAAAATAAGCTTCAGGAAGCTCAGAAACGGTTGCTGGTTGTGGAGAAGAGAGTGGGGTCTCTTGAAGGGTGAATGTGTCGAATCATAGTTTGAGGCGATGTAAGTGCTACGGAGCCATGGATGACTGTTTCATGGATACGAGGAGCGATTTAAGGTGGGCTTTTTCCACCGGTCCGAGGAGTTTGCTGGATTACCGTTTCTTTTCATGTAATGCCTCAATGAAGTCTTGAAATATGGTACAACACTTTATAGCTGTCCTATCACGACGAGAATGGAATTTTTCATGACTTGAAGGCTTTGATTTTTGGATTGACCCCGAAACTGGATCATCCTGCTACACGGAGCTTCAAAACATACTACTATCCGACGATCTCCAGGTTTGAGTTGCTGGAAGACACAATCTTCCTGTCAATAGTCCTACACGCTTGGTCAAACATACAACCAAACCCACTACCCTCTCACTCATACGGTATATCTTTTATTGACGCTGAACTGGCCGGCGAAATATATATGGGGCCTACAATCTCATGATGTCAAGGAGCTTGTATGGGTAGCCCTGGGACTTGAAACCAAAGAAGAACAAGTAGACACTGTAGGCGAGGTAGATCAAGGCGCTAACCACGATCACAGCAAGAAGCTGGGCCTTGGAGTTGTTGATTTTGGGGATCTTGGAGGTCAACAAGACAAACATCAAGCCCAAAAAGCCGTACAAGGACGAAATGGCCTGGGTCTCCAAGCCATACTGGTTCTGAGGCGACATGGCGAAGTACTCCACGGAGTTCTCGGTCTGTCTCATGTATGGCGATCCTCTGATCTGGTTGAACATGTAGCCTGACGTGAACATAAGCATGGCGCCGGAGCACAAGGTACCCCAGACGTAGGCGGAACGGAACACGGCGCTAGCGTAGGAGCTGTATCTCCTGAGGAGCAGCACAACCGCAAAGGTGATCACGGCGTTCAACGCCACCTTGCCGTAGTCCAAAGGCACGTGGATCTCCACGGAAACACCTGTGATTTCACGGATCCACTGGGCAATCAACTGCGTGTGGTCGCCCTGGTAGAACTGGTACTGGCCGTTGTGAGTAAGGAACGAGTTAGCTTTGGCGCCCGGCACCGAGGGAGGGAAGTGGTAGATCTTGGGAATCAGGTCCAATTGCATGAGCTGGAAGAGCTTTTTGGCCTTCATGAAGTCAGCCTCCAAGAAGTAGATGTTCGTTCTTCCCTGGTCCAACTTCTCCTCCTCAGAGAAGCCATGTGGATAAGCATGGGCCCAAGAAGCACCAATTGTAGTAAACAGCGGATGAACCTCACGGCACAAGGCACAATTGAGCTGGGGCAGGTCCAGTGCCATGTACAAGGCAATGTGGTAGTCTCTGTCACCATAGAGAAACTTTTCAAAGTTATCGTCACGAAGTTCAATGACGGCGTTTTTGCCCTTCAGGGCAACTAGCGCCTGCATCTCCTCGTCGGAGTAGGCGGCAAATGCCATCTGGCACCATGCAGCCACAAGCCAAAAGAAAGTCCACTTCATGGTTGGGTTGGGTATTCTCGAGAACACGTCAAGTAGGCGTGGGTGTTTGGTCACGTGCAAAGTTTTTGGAAAAGTGGTTCCAGAGGCGTTTTTGGGAGAAGCTGTGGGAATGATTATGAGCATGGCTAGCATAGTACTAGGGAATATTGCTGAGCTGATTTCTGGTTGTGGGGATGGTTTTGGTGGGTATAGTACCTCTCGTGGGATTGACTTCATTTTCGCAGCCAAAACGTTGAATGCTGGCGTGAACATATAGTTGAAAGATTTTCGGGGTTTTTTTTTACTTTAGCGATTTGTCTCCTTTTATGAACCAGAAGCTAGCCTCTCTTGAATATCTCGTCGTTTGCATTGTGTGGGTATCCATTGATGGATACTGGGCTACGCACTTTCGACGTAATGCGTGCTGCGGAACTAGGTTTGTTCCATGGTGACTCGTTATTTCAATATAAGTTGTCTTTTTTATTTTCTTCACCCATTCTCGAGGCGTAGATTGCAGTTTGATGGATAAAGCAGTAGCATATTGCAATATCGAACGGCAGCTGAAGGGGTTTCGTAATTTTTAGCGCACCCAGCTCAGACGAATCCTCCTACTTTTCTTCACATCCGTCAAGTCCTTTAGTTTACTTTTCGTCCTCGCCTTTAACAAAGAGCCTACTGGAAGAGCCCAGAGTGACTCTGCAAATTCCCTCACCCGTCTCGAACCTCTCAACAAGTAATATGTAATCGTGGTTAGGCTTCTTCAAAACGCAATCGACGAACACACCATAGACACTGTCATTCCATTTTTCATTCACAACCACTGGCTGCTGCGTCACAGCATCAAAAAGGGATGCACGAACCGCCGGCCTATACAGCGATAAGGTCTGTAGTTTGGTGCCCGCCTGTAATTTGAAGATAACCGATGTGTTGGTGACTTCAGTTCTAACGGTAAACTTATAGCGGTTCCTCAGATTCCATGAAAACTCCACGGTATCGTTATAGAGACCCAAAGCCTTGGGCACCTTTTCAATAACGAGATCGCCCTTACTGCCGTCGTACATCAAAAGAAGGTGAAACTTGCCGATATAGTCAGAGTTGTAGTTGGACACAACCAATCGCAAGTTTCCAGGCTCCACATCGTTTAATTCATGATGGTGTATACCAGGTGAATAATTGTCGCAAAAGAGAATCTTTGATTTGTCAAAGTTTCGAAGCTTGGTCAAATTCTGCGATCTTTCGGTATGAAGCAAATGGAAATTAACGTCTGACTCCTCCTTGCATGATACGGCAATAAACAACTTCGGCATACGGCGCTTGATCTCCAATTCCCACTGTGGATTGTCGATGTACAGTTCGAGTGCCCAGTTACCGCCATTATCGTCTTTGGTCCATGCATCCTCGATCTCAGTAACATTATCATAGGTGGGTTTGGCTCGGTACATCTTCACATTAGATGAATGGCTCCAGAGCTTCACCAGGAAAATCACTCTGCTTTGAGGACCTGCAATAACCAAGGTGTTCTTCGAGTTGGCTGCAATCTCAAACTTCAAAAAGTAGACTCTCATGGTAGTCATCTTGCCGCCAGCGGCACGAACGTACTGTGAAGGGTATACTACCTTGCCTCGTGTGTTTTCGTAGACGCTCACAGAGTAGGGAGACACTGGCTCGTTCTTCAAGACAAAGTGTTCCACTGTAATCCCCACAGATTGAGTCTCGTTGCTGCTATTTTCCAACACAAACTGGGGCCTGTCAAGAAGAAGAGCCTTCGATTTGGGTGGTGGGCTGATCACGGCAGTGGAAAAGCTGTGCTTGTACAAGGCATCCATGTTCCAGTTCAAATAAACATACGAGAATTGGCCAAAAACAGACGCGTCCACGTTTAAGAAACGCTCTACAAGGCCACTGGACCACGGATTCTTTAGCGTTAAGCCCCTATCGCTATATCCACACACCACATAGTCATGTCCAGACACA
Organism: Candidozyma vulturna; assembly: GCA_026585945.1. NCBI lineage: Eukaryota > Fungi > Ascomycota > Pichiomycetes > Serinales > Metschnikowiaceae > Candidozyma > Candidozyma vulturna. The sequence goes on along the minus strand of CM048832.1, from coordinate 1,033,095 downwards.
ACCTTCAATTGCGAGGCCAATGAGTCCAGCATTTGGCCCGTTCCCAAACCTAGAGCCAAAAGGCCTTTTTTCTTTAGATCCCACAATTCCGCAAAGGACTCCATGCTCATTTTGCTGATTTTGCGTACTTCAGGTGCCCACCCAAGAAGCATGTACGTATCCTGGGCCATATTGGAGCCCAGGAAGTTGTAGTGGTCACCCAGGGCGATGAGATATGCTTTTTCTAGGTATGCTGGCCACTTTAGGGCGGCATTGGTAGTGGAGAGTACGAACAAATGACGTTCATCATGGGGATAATCCAAGAAGGGCAAGTCGGCTGAGATGCTGATTTCTCGCTCACAGCCATTAATGTGGAGCTTCACCTTCACGGCTTCTTCCTCATCATCATACCTTACGAGCTTCTCGAGTTTGTCGCCAAGGTTGAGATCGTATATCGATAGAAGCGACAGAACAAACGAACAGTTCGGAAGCAAGTCCTGGCACAAATCGTCAAACCCTTCGAGACCCGGATCACTATCAACGAGCCTAAACTCCGGCACTTGGTCTAGGCCAGTATCTGGGAGTTGCATAGGGATATTCACGAAGTTAACAGGTTGATAGTCCATCGACAGGCCCTTTTCAAACTTGAAAACTGGGTACCAATTGGCGCCGTTAATCTCACAGGAAAGCCATAGAAGTTTATCTGATAGAACTAGCGCTTTATCAGCGTCTTTCCTTAGTAAATCCGTCCACTGTAGCGTAAAGGCAGCCACAGGTTTAGCTAGCCTCAACTCAGCTGGATCAGTGAAAGCATTGAGTAGCTTCCCCGCCTTTGTGACAGCCTTCATGGCAATAACACGGGCTTCGGGCTGCTTTCCCTCAGCGAGAGCCACGTGACTCTGCTGCACCAATTCAATCACCTCAGCTAGGTGCTCTCTCATCGTGAGTAGTTACTAGGTGCGCGTTATCAACACTTTTGGTGATAGTTACCACCATGCACCCAGGCCTCAAGATCTTTGGTGTGGTGGCAGCGATAAGGTTTTTGAATGCAGTATCGATTGGCACGTTCTTCCAGCCTGACGAGTTTTACCAGGCGCTAGAACCAGCTCACAAGTTGGTTTATGGATACGGCTACATAACATGGGAATGGCACGAGCAGTTGCGCTCTTCGCTACACGTGTGGCTATACGCGTTGGCATACAAAGCGTTTGGGTTGGCATTTGATGACTCATGGACCACGTACTTGGCTCCTCGGTTTGTGGGGGCTATTGTCGCTGCTTTAGGAGAAACCTACTTGTACAAGTTTGCATTGGCATATACTGGAAGTGTCCAGATTGCCACATTGGCATTGGCTGCATCGCTCTGCAGCGGCTGGAACTGGTTCTTTGTGACGCGGGCGTTTTCGAATAATCTAGAGATGGTTCTTACTACCATTGGCTTGGCATACTGGCCCTGGAACAGACCAAACGGAGGAATCCTCAAAAGCTGCCTTTTTGGTTTCCTCAGCTGTCTTGTCAGGCCTACCAATGCCCTTCTATGGGGCTTTCTTGGTGCATCTTTTGTGGTAAATAATGCTACCCATCCTGGAAAACTACTCCTGGTGAGTCTCGATTTAGCCGTGCTCTTCGGCATCGTTTGTGCATTGGCGGCGATCCCAGACCACCTCTTCTACGGCGAGTGGACCTTCCCACTATACAACTTCATTGAATTCAACGTGGTCAAAAACCTCCTGATCTTCTACGGCAGTGCCCCATGGCATTTCTACATCTTTCAGGGCATCCCACTCCTTCTAATGGGCTATATCCCGCTTTGGGCCGCTTCCATGTGGCGTTTTCGGAACACGCTTTTATCCAATACGACCTTGTTCGTGATTATCGGATTCTCATGCATCGCCCATAAGGAATTTCGCTTCATATACCCGTTGTACCCCATCTTCATGGTCCACACGGCCCAAGGGGCAAGACTGTTTTTACATCGGCACCACTTTAAGAAGTTGGCCGCTGCTGTGGTGCTACTTCATGCTGCGGTTGCATTGTTCTTTACAAGAGTGAACGAGAAGGGTGAGATCGATGTGGTCAATTGGCTCACAAAAAACTCTGAAGTTACATCGGTGGGCTTTCTTACTCCGTGCCACTCTGTACCATGGCATCTGTCGTTTCACCGAGAGGATCTTGTGCTGAATCTGTGGATGCTCACGTGTGAGCCGCCTTTGCATTTGGCCAGTGGAAATTTGGAAAACGTCAAATCCTACAGAGACGAACTGGACAGGTTCTACGACGACCCTGTTGGTTTCCTCAATTCTGACATAGGGACTCCTGAACGGCCTTGGCCATCCCATCTAGTGATATTCGCCCACATGGAGGATGTTGTATCTACATTTCTTGGGCTTTCGTATTACGAATGCGGTCGTTTTTTCAACAGCTACTTCCACTGGGACCCCCGGCGCTGGGGTGACATAATTGTCTACTGCAAGGCAGAGTAATCATCCTTCCACACGTCGAATAGACTTCCACTTGCAGCTACACGGTCGATGTTGCAGATGTAACATGCTACGTTTATCTGAAACGCTCGCCAGCATGTAGCAGTGCAGCTGAAACGGTCCACCTGTTAGCGGGCCGACTTGGGCGTGGCGCGGTAAACGCATGATGATCTCTGCATCCTTAGCGCATACATCAGGTGATGATCCAGATACGTGACAACGAATTGACAGCGATGCTGGTGCAGATTCTAGAGGCGTATTTCGGGGCGGGGGAAGAGCATTCCTCCAAAATATTAATTGTGAATTTTTTTAGTCCCTGGGTGTCGTTATTGAGGGAGGGGATTGACGAAGGGAACAAAACGAAATAATGGTGAAATTGATTGATTTGGTGCAATCCGCAATGCCGTCAACGGGCAACCCTTATCCACGCAAGTTTATCCGAAAAATGGCCAATTCCACTCCGACAGCAAACCACCTGATTCCGGAGCCAATCGTGTTCAACTGAGCCGCACAGTCACCCTATGCGAGAGAGCGCACTAGTCCATGTAAGTGCGTCAGATGTGCGGTGGCTGCGAAAGTATAAATTAAACCCCGAGCCCAGGGGGCCTTCTTCACCATCAAACAATTATGAGCATTCCAAAAACACAAAAAGCAGTGATCTTTGAAGAAAACGGCGGTCCTTTGTTGTACAAGGACATCCCCGTCCCAGAGCCAAAGGCTAATGAGATTTTGGTCAACATCAAGTACTCCGGTGTCTGTCACACCGATTTGCATGCCTGGAAGGGTGACTGGCCCTTGGCTACCAAATTGCCTTTGGTCGGTGGCCACGAAGGTGCCGGTGTCGTTGTTGGCATGGGTAAGAACGTCAAGGGTTGGGAGATTGGCGACTACGCAGGTGTCAAGTGGTTGAACGGTTCTTGTTTGGGCTGCGAGTTCTGCCAGCACGGTGACGAGCCAAACTGTGCCGAGGCTGACTTGTCCGGTTACACGCATGACGGTTCTTTCGAGCAGTACGCCACTGCCGATGCCGTCCAGGCTGCCAGAATCCCCAAGCACGTGGACTTGGCCCAGGCCGCTCCTATCTTGTGTGCTGGTATCACCGTCTACAAGGCCTTGAAAACCGCCAATTTGTCTGCTGGCCAGTGGGTGTGTATCTCTGGTGCTGGTGGTGGATTGGGCTCTTTGGCCATTCAGTACGCCAAGGCCATGGGCTACAGAGTTGCTGCCATTGATGGCGGTGAGGAGAAGGAGGAGTTCTGCAAGTCCTTGGGCGCTGAGGTGTTCATTGACTTCACCAAGACGAAGGACATTGTCAAGGACGTTGTTGCTGCTACCAACGGTGGTCCACACGGTGCCATCAACGTCTCGGTTTCCGAGAAGGCCATTGCACAGTCTGTTGACTACATCAGATCCACCGGTACCGTTGTGCTTGTGGGTTTGCCAGCTGGTGCCAAGGTTGTCGCCCCAGTGTTCGACGCTGTGGTCAAGTCTGTCAGCATCAGAGGCTCCTACGTGGGTAACAGAGCTGACTCTGCTGAGGCTCTTGACTTCTTCGCCAGAGGCTTGATCAAGTGTCCTATTAAGATTGTTGGCTTGTCCGAATTGCCATCGATCTACGAGTTGATGGAACAGGGAAAGATCTTGGGCAGATACGTTGTGGACACCTCCAAGTAAACGATATACGAGCATATGAATACACAAGTGCATTGACGAATTGTAGTCTACAAAGCATGCTTTCTATGGTTTCATCGATATATAGTTTAGGCATGCGTGCCCTGCAATAACCAGTGTATCAGAGCATGCAATAAGCAGTACATTAGAGCATTGTGTGAACGACAGCTATAGATCAAACATTGTGGACATTGACTTCAAGGTGTACAAGTACTGGTTGACTGTTAGGAAAGGAACCAAAAAGAGCGAATTGCTGCTTTGAGCTTCTTCATGCTTTCTAAAGATCGAAGCATTCGGTCTGCAAACTAGGGGTTGATCTCGAACTTGTTGTCCTTTCAATCTTCTAATCCAAGAAGCAGCTGGCTGTATGACAGTAGTGTCTCGAGTTAGGTCGCAAAGAGAGCATTTTATTAGAATAGCACCGCACATCAGCTTTCCAAGAAGCACTCAGCTACGATACCACCTCTTGTTTCAGTACAACAGTTATCTATGAGACCAACAGCGTTGTTCTCTAATGAGAGAGTAGTTCCACATGAGGTGACCAAAGCAGCTCTGAGATAAACTCAATGAAGCATCTTTCCAGATATCCTCTTCATTCTTCCCAGTTCATGCCTGGTCATCCACTCTTCTCGTTCTGCAAGTTCATGGAATCGGCATCCTGTGCCACCCGGGCCATCCAGCGCAGCACAAGCTGAGAATTCTCCTCCTTAAGCGCTGCTATCTCGTCCTTCAATACATTATGCTGAATCTGGTGCACTAGATGCTCGTCGTTGAGGATCTCAAGGGCCCTGTTCTTTTCAGCAACCTCTTCGCCCAAAGCCACGATTTTCTGCTCCAACTTGCTCTTTTCGGCTTGGAGTAATTGTATCTGCCTTGCCTGTTCATCATTCTTCCCCTCAGAGCACTCAAGTCGTAGTGTTTGCTTGTTCAACCTTTCCACTAGCGTTTCATTCTCCAGTACCACAGACTCTCTCTCTTTATCCCAATTGGATCGTAGAAGACGTGCAAGCTGAGAAAATGCCTTATAATGTGCAGCATTTTCCTTTTCTAGGGTATCTCGGGCGTCCAAGCGCTGTTCAATTTGCTTCCATGGGTCCATGCTGTGAGTTTAGTGTGGAGGAATGCGGTGAATAGTGGGCCAAAGACCAGGGGAGCTAGTTTTCGTGTTTTGGGAGTTTTGGGGATCTGAAAAAGCGAAGGTATCTGTTCAATCCGGGTTTTGTGGCTACTACTGTTTTCGAGCTGAAATGCTCTCTTTTGTCAGTATGTGCTGGGTGGTTCTTGATTTGCAGCCAAAGTGACAGTGCGGACTGATGTTATGAAACATGGTTTGCGAGACTACATCCAAGCTCTGAAAGTGCAGAGAAGAATGAATATCCCGAAAAGGCTGGAACGCTCTAAGCAGAGATATGTCTTCCCGGGTCACCCATGATATATTTCTCTGATACAGAGGGCACTGCAAGCATCACCCCACGACAGGCCTATATAGGACAAACACCCCAACAATAAACCACCAATGAAGCTCATTTTTCTTTTACCAGCGATTTCCGCCACTAGAATCCACTTTGAGTATGGAGGTCAACACACCGCCGCTCTAGCTGCTAAACAGCATCAGGAACCCATCTGGCACAGCATCTCAGCACCAACCTGAGCAGCATGAGAGGATGCCCTAGGCATCTTCAAACTACAAATTTTATGAAGGAAGCGCAAGTGAAAACTTACTTGATCTACGGGACGTTGTGAAAAAATAATCGGCTTGACGGTTGTCTCAGCCACATGAAATATCACAGCGAAAAATTTGGGGTATACGAAAAATACGATCACCTCCACAGCAACTGCAACACAAATCCCCAAAAATACAAAAAGTACACACCAAGCCGCCGAATCTCTCAAACTCATAAACAGGACCAGAATATCACACACCCTTTCCATTCTCATCGCACCTCGCATGTCACATTTTCCACCCTGCTTTCTTTCTCGATCCACCTCCACAGCACTCATAACCCAGCAATGCTGCAACACGTTTTAATCAATCCCTTACATTCTCTTGCCGTAGATTCTGCAATTCTTAAACTCGTCCATTAATCCTCCATAAATCCATAAATATATGACACCACCGCCCTACCCCACGGTTCCTGGACCCTGCCATTTGCACCCATTGTGAGCCAGGTCTTCTCCACTACAATTGGGAGCCGCGAGCTCTCAAAATAACAAATAAGCAAACGAAGGCTCAAATTGCCCATCCTTTCCCTCCCACCCAAGCCTGGCTCAATTAGGGAATATTATTCACCGTGGTGCTCTCACATGGCCTGCGCGGTGCATTTTGGGTGCCTGATAAGATCCATGTGAGGCTAACATCAAACATCACCACCTCGTCAACAACACCATCGCACACCAGTATCCAAGATTATTTTGCTAACTATCGCCTATTTCATGTTTTGGCGCAACCCGGACCAGAACGGAGCCGCCGAGCCGGACCAGCCGGAGCCACAGCAGCCCGATCAGCCCCAGCCGGAATCGAAGTCATCCTTCTTCTTCTGGCTGAGCGGGTCTGAGCCCCTGGAGGCTGCCAAACCCGATGACGCTGAAAACGACGAATCGAACAAACCCGCTTCCTCGTGGTTCTGGTCGTCTTCTGAACCCGAGCCGCAACCCGAGCTGAAACTGAGTCTGTCGTGGTTTTGGCCCTTTTCAAGCACGGCAGAGCCAGAGCTGGATACCGAGGACACGGACCACGTCGAGGTGTTCCGGGCCGCCAGAACCGCTTTGGAAAACTCCCGAGGAAACGCCCACTACGCCGTGAAGTACGTGCGTGGCGAGAACACAGCGTATTTGTCCGTGATAGGCACAGAGACGGAGCAGGCGCCGGTGCTGTATGGAAAGAGAGGCCCTGCGTTGCCCAATGAGCTTTTAGAGGCAAATTTGGTCAGTGCAAAGGCCAAGCAGAAGAGAGAAGAGCAGCGGAGGGAGGAGCTCAAGAAGGAGGAACTCAAGAGGGAGGAACAGAAGAAAGAGGGTTTGAAGAGAGACCACAATGGAGAGCCCAGGACAGATACAACTACCGCCCCAATCGAGAGCAAGGATCCTCAGAACAGGAAGAACCACGGCACTGGAAAGAAACAGGATCGGCCAGTGGCTGCTAACCAGATATCTGAGCCCCGGACCGAATTAAACGACAATGCGGAGACCACCCTGGACGTCAAAGATGCGAAGGTTAGCTTGGGCGCTAGAGACGCAAAGGTTGATTTTGCGAAGGAGACCGCCGTGAAGGAGGTGCCAAAAGAGACAGCCAAAGAGTCTGCGCCCAAGGAGGAGCAGGTGCCTGTTACCTCTCCTCAGACAAATTCCAGGGCCTCATCGCTTCACTCTCATTTGGCGCAACCGCTGGTGCTTCCAGATTTGGACCACAATTTTCGTGAAATCACCCTTGTCACCAAAGCACGGCTTCTCGGCGAAAAGCTCCTCAAGGGCGACCAAACCAGCGAACGTCACCTCTACCTCGGAACCAAAGGCTCCATAGCCTCGAAACGGAAGTCTCGCAAGAATGTCGTGGTGATCTCCATGCACAGTCTTCTTCCACCCAAGTTTGTCCGAAACTACATCGCACAATCGACCGGCAGCGCCAAGCAGTTTGGACAACGGGCCATGGACGCAGTCAGCCGCTGGTTTGGCGACGAAAACGCTTCCATCAGTGCTATCTGCTTAGAAGGCCAGGGCACCATTACCGAGAGGGTGCACCAGCTGTTTCGACTTTTGAGGAATTGGCGCCATGAGATCAACAGCGCCGACGTTGTGTTTTTCGTAAGCAGCTCCATCGCCACGCCGGCGGCGATTTCTCTTTTCAGTGCTATGCACCAAAGTGAAGAATTCCACTTGCACCGCAAGAAGCTCGGTATGCTCAGCATGGCAGGTATCCATTGCGGGCCGTACCCAGGGCTCAACTCCCGAGTGGTGATCCGGGCATACTACCCAGCTGAAAACGAAATCATCAAAGAGCTTTTCGAGTTGCAAAAAACTGGGTCTGAGTTGGCCCAGCAGCTCAGCGCAGACACCCGGTACTTGTGCGAGCAGAATGTGAAAATGACGCTAGTCGGCGCGTTGAACGACCAATTTGTGCCGTTGTTCCTGGCAGTGGATCTGGCCGCCAGCCACCCCAACATCTACAAAAGCATCTACGTCGATGAACACAGCACGGTTCCGCCATTTTTGGTGAAGCTTTTCCTGGTGATGCTCACAATGCAGAACGTGGGCTACCTGGACCAAAATATGGTGACGGATCTAAGCGAGCGGCTTCAGGGCCCGGTTAATGTTAACCACGGATCGCACGGGCGGATCTACGAGCACGACGAGGTATACGATGTCGGACTACGATTTACCATGGAAACCACCAGTCTAGTGCGCTCACGGCAATTGAAGCTCGAAAGACCGGGAACCTCACGGGTGGGCCCGGCCCGCAAGCCTGACGCTTCGGCAGCGCCAGAATCACAAGTGTGGCAGAGCGACAAGAATTTATACCATCTTCCATGGAACGTTCGAGGCGTGGTGAACGACTTGCTCGCGATCAAGCACATTGAGAACTTGCTGTTGCTCATGGAACTTGTGGAAGAGTACCGGCGGTGGGAGCCTACGAAAGCTTGGCGGGAAATGAAGCAGTGTTTTGCGGCATTCGACGAGTTCTTGCTCGACGATCTCATGCTCTAGTAGTCATCTGCGATGCAGTGTTGCTTTGAGCGGCTATTTTCGCAGCCATGCGAAAAGTGGAAGGCTCGCATAGGATTGGTCCGATGGGCTTGGTGGCCACAAGGTCTCGAATGGGCTGTCTCGGACCACAAAGGCGAAAAGTTCAACAAAGAGCTTCACCTTTCGACAATGCTCAGCCCCAGGAACAAAGCATGCGGGTTGGGCTTGCACAATAGGCTGCTTTGGCGCCGTGAGCATTGGCTAAGGGCCTGAGGAAACTACGCATGGGAGACTCACGGCGGCTAAAAGTGCCACAGGTGGGCACCAAAAAAAAAAAAAAAAAAAAGTGAAGAAGAATGCGTGGAGATGCATTTTGACGGCTTTTGTGTTGCTTTCTTGTGGAGGCAACATGCTTTAACGTGGAGGGAGACAATCCCAATGGCGATGGCGTGCTCGCCTCGGTTGCACCAGGTCGAAGAGTAACCATTTTCGCCTGACAGTTTTGGGCAAAATCCACCGGGGGCGGATCGACGTTTTGGTCTCCGATTTGTTCTTTCCATGCCCGCCCGACGCAGATCCTGCCCATTATGTCTTTTGTTGGCAGGCTTGTTTTTTCCGTTTGTCCCTGGTTGTCTAGCGCCGTGGCTGGTGTTGATAAGCATAGGAATGCAGATGGGCGCAGGAGCGGCGCTCCAGATGCTCTACCGAACCAGAGCACTTCTCACGGTCTCCCGTCCTGCAGACAGATACACCACCCGGGCCCTCTCCCACCTCCCGTTTTACCAACTTGCAAAAGTTCCTCCAACCTTCGAAGCAGCCCTGCTAGTCGACCCCGCAGCACGCTCCCATGGCTGAAGAATCCGCCAACAAGCGCACCCGAGCCTCTGGCGAGGTTCTCGAGCTTCTTCTACGAGAGTTCGACAAGAACCAGAATCCTCTGCCTGACCAGCGCAAAGACATCAGTGAACGGACAAACATGTCTGAAAAGGCCGTCAGGATTTGGTTCCAGAATCGCCGGGCAAAGCTCCGCAAGTTCGAGCGCTTGGGTCGCCCCGTCAAGCCCTCCAATAATGGCAAGCCTGCCTCTTCCACGTTTTCCAACCTGGGCTCCAGCATCCACTCCTCCCGCTCCAACTCGTACACTAGCATTTCGGCGCTCCAGGCGCAGGCCCAGATCCCCGTTGAAGTTAATGAAAAATACTGTTTTGTTGATTGTCTGTCGCTTTCTGTCGGCAGCTGGCAGCGGATCAAGAGCGGCTCCCACGATGTCAATCTTCCGCAGACGCTAGTCAACCTCGCCCCGTTCACGCTCAACGCGGCAATGTCACAGGTTGATTTAATGGTGATCTTATCACGCCGCAACCAGGAAATCAATTATTTCTTCCTGGCCGTGTCGAACAATACCAAGATCCTCTTTCGCATCTTTTACCCGCTCAGCTCCATCCTCCAGTGCCTGCTTTTAGACAACAACATCAATAAGGAGAGCAACGAGTTGCGGCTCAACCTTTCCCGCAAACCCCGTTTCTCCGTTTTTTTCTTCGAATCGGCCAATTCAAACCTCAACCAGTGGTCCATCTGCGATGACTTCTCCGAAGCCCAACAGGTCTCCACCGCTTACTACGCTCCAGGCGGCACTTCTACACCCCACGTACTTGTTGGTCCAAAGCATGCCTTGCTTTATCTCAAGTCCCTCATCACAGAGCACAACCTTGCGCACCATCAGCAAGCCTCTGCATTCGATAGAGCCCACGCCGCTGGGCCTCTGCAAAACGGCACTCCTGACTTCCATCAGGCCGCCATGGCCAGTCAATTATTTGACGAGAGTAAAGAGCACGGCGATTTGCAGATCAAGCACGAACATTGGGAGCAGCTCAGCGACCAAGCTCTGGCCACCGCCCTGGTGAGTGCCCGTCCACCATTCGAATCACACCCGCTGTTCCAGCATTTGGCGCATCAGAACCACGACGAAAGCATTTTGACAGCGACGCCCGACTTTTTCAGTGCGGTGCAGACGCCTGGATCTAATATTGCTTCGACAAACGCCAACACAGAAGAAGACGGCGTCATACCGAGCCCTTCGCACAAGAAGGCGGCCGGCTCGCCGTATGCACAGTTAAGCAAGCTACCTGATGATTACCAGACACAGCATGCCTTCAACGATAACGATGGGCATGGCAATGTTTATGGATTTGACCTGCACGAGGCACACGACGAAGACTTTCAAGCCAGCGATCTCCTTGTTCACAGTCCAGAACTTAACACCACCGAGACCCCAGGAGCGTCCGCGGCCAGTCAGGTGGACACTTTCATTGACTACAACTCGCATTACTGATCTTCCTTCACTGGAGCGCCACTCGTTCAAGCCTGCAGCGTTGATTTTTTTTATTTCTTGTCTCGCCGACAAGTCGACCCATTTTCAGTTCTTCGTGACCTGCTGCTACCACGGGTCTTATGATTATAGTAATTAGTGCAATTAAGTAGAGTTCGAAATTCAGTGGTTGCAAAATGCGTCTGGTGTGCACAAACACCAACATCGTTTCCCATAGTCCATACTACCATGTTTTCTGCAAGCCTAGCTCGGGGGTTCCTTCGAAGCTATTCCCGGCCTCCAATTCAGTCTGTGCTACCGAAACAGAAAACTTTGAGTCGTCTTCTTTTCGATCATGACTCGCGCCTTGCATACAAAAAGGTGATGCCCATCTTCACGAACATCTATGAAAACCTCGAAACCCCAACAAATATAAGACTCCCTCATTATACAAAACATGACGACCTTATGACGCTTCGTGCAGTTTTGCGTGATATCCGTGCATTGTCAAACGCCGTGAACAAGAATTTGGTGGATCTTGAAAATGAGTTGATCGAGCAGGCAGCTGAACTTGGAAACAACGATGCCATCGCTATGTTGGCGTTCGAGGCCATTGGATCCTCAGAGACCCTGGCAGAAGATTACGCTTATGCTAACAAGCTTATAAAGGATCTCCAAGATGCCAAACATCCGCTTGTCTTCAAGTTAGCTGGAGACCTTGCATTCGCCAAAGATTACCACGAGCAGGCTGCTCAGTATTGGAATCAGTTTTTGGATCTTGAAGATGACTCTCTAGTGGCCAGTCATGTGTACACGAGCTTGGGTTTGTTTTATTTCAACTTTGCAAAGCCCGAGCCTAATCTCGCCAAGGCTAGAGAATGCCTCGAGAAGGCCATCAAGTTTGGTGAGCTAGATACCAGCATTATCAAGGCCCACTATTACCTAGGCCAATTATACTCCATGACAGATCCGAAGCGCTCTCGTTACCACCTCGAGATCAGTGCCTCCAAGGGTCTCCAAGAGAGCTTTGCATCCTTAGGCTTCCTTGAACTTAACGTCTTCGACAACCCACTGAAAGCCATAGAATGGTTCAAGCTCGGTGTCGAGGGAAATAATGATATCACTTGCCTTATTGGGCAATTCGACTCCCATGTCAAGACAGAAAACCTCCAGAAGGCCAAATCCATTCTTACTAACCTAGCAGACCTAAAGAAGAAACTTGACGCCTTAGCCAGGCAACAGTTTCGGAATGTTCCTGACGCTTTCAAAGGCCATGCCGAAACAAATTATGCATTGCTTGTAACTTTTTTTGATTCAAGAAAAGGGATTATTCACAAACTTTCCCAGTTATAGAGCCGAGGATCTCTCGAAATTTATCTCAGAAGCATACTTGTCCCGTAATGTCAACGGCTGTGTGTTGTTACGCACCGGCGGCCTCGTGGGTGTCTCATTTTCGTCGTGTGTTACTTCCATTTGCTGTGCCTCGTCAGATTCCCTAAACCAGAAATGGCCACACGTTTGGAGAATGTCGAAACGTTCTGATGGGTCCACCACAAGAAGGCTGCTGATCAAGTCCAATGCACTGTCACTAATATCGTCCCAGAAAGGAGAGTAGAACGCGTACTTTCCTTCGATAATCTGATCCCTCATGTTAGGTGGCCCAAGCTCATCACTGAAGGGAGGGAAACCACAGAGACAAACGTAAAGCAAGACACCCGCCAGCCAGATATCAACCTTTGTGGAGTAGTTTCGATTATTGTTCAAGACCTCTGGTGCAACGTAGGCGGGAGTACCACAGAGCGTGTTAGTGAATTTTAGCTCGCCAATGAACTTGGCCAATCCAAAGTCGGCAATCTTGACGCGTACGTCGTATTCAGTCTCGTCCCATGGGCCGGTAGCCACTTGTCTATTAGAATCTTTGCGAGTAATGTCTAGAAGGATATTCTCTGGCTTAATATCACGGTGAATGATATTTCTTTCATGTAGATAGTGCAAGCCTGAGAGAAGCTGCTTGAAGATGGCTTTTGTCTCGTCTTGTCGAAGCTTCTGCTTGTCTATAATACGCTGGAAGAGCTCGCCATTGTTTACCTTCTCAAGGACCAAGTACGTCGTTGAAGAGAAGGCATTGATTGGCTCCACGTAATGCGAAATGAACCTGACGATATTCGGATGGTTGATGGAAAGAAGAAGGGCCATTTCTTGCTTGAGCTTAGCGTCCTCTTCGGAGCTGCCTGGTCCTGAGGTCTTGCTAGGATGGAAGATCTTCACGGCCACGATATCACCAGACGTTCTATCTCTAGCCTCCTTCACAACAGCATAGTGTCCGCTTCCAAGCTGATTTAGGAGAATATAGTCGTCAAAGAAGGACTTTTGAACCAGATTCTCCTGCTCGTCACTGAGGTACCTGAAGATGTATGAGCCGCTTTTGGCAAATGTAATTTTATCTCCACTTCTTAAAAGTGCAGTAGAGCCCTTTCCCAAGACCTCGTTATTCACTGACGTCCCGTTCGAGCTCATGTCCGTGAGTAGAAGATACTCCTTCTTATTGTTACTAGATAACGAAAACTGGCAATGTTTGGAGGATATGTCAGCGCCACCTAGACGGATATCACAGGCGCTGCTTCTTCCAACAACCACGCCAGCTGGCTTTCTAGGAACCATGATATGAGGACATCGATCTATTATGCTGTAGAGTTTAGCGATACTCTCATACTTGTGAACGGGTTTTTTGAGAAGAGTGTCCTCCTGCGATAGATGCTACTGTTAGTGAATTTTCAAGATTTTCTTGTTTAAATTAAACATACGCGTTTCCGAGAGAGTGACATCGGTAAATCGATTGTAGATCAGGGAGCCCTCGCGTTGTTTATGTATGCTAGAGCAGACGTACCCGGCTATATGCACGGATAAGATAATAGACCATTTGGCTGCGAATCAGCACTTGGTGAGAATGGGAAAAGCACTGATCTGAGATTCTTTCTTCCTCAGACAATTCTAAAAAGCAAGTCGTTGACTTCTCTGTCGCTCAAACAGTCGAGATTATCCAGGAATCGCAGCCTCACCTCAGATGCCTCCACAGCGTTGCTACGGAGCAGCTTGGCGGTTGAAACATCGAGAGTGCTCAACATATCGAGCGATTGTATCACTTTCTTGTAGTTTCTGTTCTTTGAATTGGTGAAAAGGGCATGGTCTCCGTTGAGCATAAGCGGACCAGCCAAATGACCCAAGAGACAGTCAAAGTCGGTTTTAAGCTGCTCCACACCGTTGGCATTGAACTGGTTATTTGTAACCACGTACTCTTGAAAAATACGCGAGAAGGAGTCACAAACTTTACTGGTGACGAAGAAGTAGTCTGCATCAGGAAGCGAGCGCCTGAGGAAGGACATGTATGCTGGAACAATGGTGATGAAGTTGGAAAGCAGTGTAGAAGGCTGGTTTTTATGGCTGTCATCGTCAATGACCCACACGCCCGAGTTCACAAACTGTTTAAGTGCAGCACGGATCTCCTTTCTGAAGAATTCCTCGTATTTGGAGAATACCCTCTTGAGCATAGCCTGATACTCGTCAAGTGAAGAAGTGAAGATGGATTCGTCAGTGACGGTGCTTGTCGCAATAGACTTGTAGAAGTTCCAAAGCTGGATGAACAAAAGCTCTCCGCTCCATTCCTCCATATGCTGAATGATGAACTTCAATGAACAGTAGATACCTGTGAGCATCTCCAACCCTTTGAGCCCGTTGTTCACAACAACGGGTGTCGTTGTAGTGGCATCCTGCTTAGCAGACCCTGGAAGAAAGTTTGCTATAAGTTTGGAACTGAGAGACTCGTTGAACACCTTGAAGGTGTTGTCCAATGCTTTGAGGTACTCGTCGAGAAACGTGAGCTGGATGTTGGAAACGTACTTGAGCTGGTATTTCACAATGCTGAGTGTCTTAAAATGGGTGGTCAAGTTGTCAAAAAGCTTCACCAAAGCAAATGCAGAGTAGCTCGGTTTGAGCACGTTGTGAGCGTTGGCAGACGAGGCGTCGTACTCGTAATCAATGCTGAAGGCGTCGGCGGCAC
Organism: Candidozyma vulturna; assembly: GCA_026585945.1. NCBI lineage: Eukaryota > Fungi > Ascomycota > Pichiomycetes > Serinales > Metschnikowiaceae > Candidozyma > Candidozyma vulturna. The sequence continues at coordinate 1,017,921 of CM048832.1, read as the reverse complement.
CAATGATATCTGAGTCAAATCTCTTTTTTGCAAGCTGGAGTTCCAAGTTGAGCCAGTTGGTCACAACGGGACTGTCCTTCAGAGAAGAGCCCATAAAAGTGTCGCCTGTAAGACCCAACCATTTTTTCTCTGGTGCTTTTTCAAAGCACTCGACATGTGGATTGTACTTGTAGTTAATGCGGAGACGCTGATCAAATGACGCCATTTCGAAGATCAAATGCGAGAGAACCCGTCCGTACTTCTCCAAGTCGGACAGATTATCCTCCTCGTTGGCTTTCTCGATATGTGAATTTAGCAACTGCGTCATGCCAGTGATTTTCTCCCTGACAGGCACGAGTGCTGCCGTTATGACTTCGAAAACACCAACACGTCCGTGCTTGACGAAAACGTCGCCCAAGACCAACTCAATCGAGGAAAGGTAGTCGTCAAAGAACTTCTCCACGTAATTGAGGGCCCATTCGGGACGAGACATTCTGTTGGTCTCGGAGGCTTGCGAAAAATGGTAGTTGAAACGCACCACAAATGGTTTCACTAAGCTCTCCAAAGCCCACCAAACGTTTGGGTAGTGAGGAACAGCACAAATGGCCTGGAGGTCCACTAGTTGACCAATTGTGGTGGTGATTTCTTTCATTGTGGAGGCAGGAACGGACACCTGTTCTTTAGGTGAGAGCCATTTGATATCCTTAAGAAGAGCATCTAGCTTAGGCAAGAGCAGCTGTTTCCTATGGTTGATCACCTCCATGAGCTTGGCGTCTAGAAGCTCCCTGATGTCAAACTGGTCAATTGCTTCAGCTCTTGCAGCACAATTCTTCAAATCGTCCAACCCTAGGGAGTCTCCTTTATCAAGAATGTCCTCGATCTCAGCTCCAAGGGCCAATGCCTCTCTCTGTGTTTCGATTTGTGCTTTTTCTTCGAGCAAGCTATCATACCTGCTCTTCACGTCTTGTGTTCCATGTTCCAGTAAAAGTAACTTCAATTGGTCAGGACTGATGTTTTCTAGCTGAGCTAAAAACCTGCTGGTAGACTCAGGTATGCTTTTGGAAGTTCCAGTCTTTTTATCGTCTAGAGCACTGCTGATTTTCAGAAGACGGTCATTGAGCTGCAGGATGTGGTCGTCGACATTTTGCAAGTCGTCTAGTGCCACAAAATGGGCATTTATGTATTCCATGCTGTGTTGCTGGTAGTAGTTGGAGAGATCAAGCGACGGTGGTGTAGGGGTCTGACAGGTCCGTGAAGTGAACTCCACATGAAAAGTCCAAAAAGTACTAAGATTTCCCTAAGCAGAGAAAAGCATTGTGTAGATGTTTAGAGCCTTGATTATGCTTGTTTTTACCGCTGTTACCGATGTAGCGTTAACACGCTGTTAAACAATTGATGCGAGGGATGGTTGCAAAACAATTGAAACGATCAGCGACTGAATATATTCACCAAATTTTTTGACAGTCAATCTTTGTAAGCCAAAGTAATAGTTTCAAAATTTGAATTCAAGGTCTTTTATCGATTGCTTATCGATGGTGTCCTGGATTGAAAGCATCGTTGCAACCTTTAAGTGACCTCAATCGCAACTTGTAGGTAGCAGACTTAGGCAATGCCTGATACTGGCCTCGATCGCTCATCATCCAGAAATGCTCATCTAAAAGCATCAATTATTTTTTTCTTTCTATAGGAACTCGCTGTCGGGTTCTTGTTACCTTTTTTCAATGATTTGGTGAAGTAGCTTCGACTTGAAGGTGCCAACTTGAAGCCATTTTGAGATGCTAATCGCGCCTATTCAACTTTTGCCTAGATATTATTCACTGGATCCCGCATTCAATCATCCTGCCCCCTCATATCCACACGGACGAGTAAACAAATCTGCGGCAATTGATACTGCAAAAGCCACTTTGGACCTTTTCTTTGACAAACCACAGAAATCACATCAAATAAGCATCTTTCTCGTTAATCTACGTCTACAATCACCCGTGGTGGACCATCTCACGTACCACTAATCGCACTTGGCAGATTTCGCAGCCATTCCACCACAACCCTATCAAACCCAAATCAACATGAAATTAGCAAAACCCCAAAATCCTGTCAAACTTTGATTCCCTTCACCTTAGAGACTCCTTCAACTTACGAGATCTCGCCCGGGGACACTTGTCAAGTCCGGTCGTGCGTGCCCCAACATCGCCAACCATCTCTTTTTCTTCGCTCACTATAGATCCTCCACCATAATGCAAGCTCCAGTGGTGTATTTGAACGCCAACACGGAAAGACAGAGCGGTCGCCAGGCGCAGGTCAGCAACATCACTGCTGCCAAAGCCGTGGCTGACATCATCCGCACGTGTCTTGGTCCAAAGGCCATGCTTAAGATGTTGTTGGATCCCATGGGAGGAATCGTCTTGACCAACGATGGACACGCTATCTTGAGAGAGATCGACGTGAGCCACCCTGCTGCAAAGTCCATGATTGAACTAAGTAGAACGCAGGACGAGGAGGTGGGCGATGGAACCACCACCGTCATCATTTTGGCCGGTGAGATCTTGGCCCAGACCTTCCCATATATCGAAAAGAACTTGCACCCTGTTGTGATCATCCAGGCGTTGAAGCAGGCGTTGAGCGACGCGTTGGAGATCATCCACTCCGTGTCCGTGCCTGTTGACATTGAGAACGACGAGGCCATGACCAGGTTGATCAAGGCTTCTATCGGTACCAAGTACGTGAACAAGTGGTCTGAGAAGATGTGCCAGTTGGCCTTGCAAGCCGTCAGAACCGTCAAGGTCGAGCAGGGTGACTACAAGGAGATCGACATCAAGAGATACGTGCGTGTGGAGAAGATCCCCGGCGGAGAGGTGACCGACTCGGAGGTGTTGGACGGCATCTTGTTGAACAAGGATGTCACCCACCCCAAGATGAAGAGAAACATTGAAAACCCCCGTGTCATTCTCTTAGACTGCCCCTTGGAGTACAAGAAGGGTGAATCGCAGACTAACATTGAGATAACCAAGGAGGAGGACTGGAACAGAATCTTGCAGATCGAGGAGGAGCAGGTCAAGTTGATCTGTGAGCAGCTCTTGGATTTCAAGCCAGATGTTGTCATCACCGAGAAGGGTGTGTCCGACTTGGCTCAGCACTACTTGTTGAAGGGCGGTGTGACTGCCTTGAGAAGAGTGAAGAAGTCTGACAACAACAGAATTGCCCGTGCCACCGGCGCCACCATTGTCAACAGAATCGAAGACTTGAAGGAATCTGATGTGGGTATCAATTGCGGTCTTTTCAAGGTCGAGCTCATCGGTGACGAGTACTACACTTACTTGGTCAAGTGCAAGCAGCCGCAGTCGTGCTCTGTGTTGTTGCGTGGTGCTTCCAAGGACATCTTGAACGAGATTGACAGAAACCTCGTGGACGCCATGTCTGTGGCACGTAACGTTATGTTCGAAGCTTCTCTCTCGCCCGGAGGAGGTGCTACTGAGATGGCTGTGAGTGTGAAGCTCGCGGAGAAGGCTAAGTCCATCGAAGGTGTTGCCCAATGGCCCTACCAGGCCGTTGCTGACGCATTTGAAGTTATACCCAGAACGTTGGTGCAGAACTGCGGCGGTAATGCTATCAGAATCTTATCTCAGTTGAGAGCCAAGCATGCTGAGGGTCAGCACACGTTTGGTATTGACGGCGAGAACGGTAAGGTTGTGGATATGAACGAATACGGCATCTGGGAGCCTGAGGTGATCAAACAGCAGTCGATCAAGACCGCTGTGGAGAGTGCGTGTCTTTTGTTGAGGGTGGACGATATTGTCAGCGGTGTTCGTCAGCAGCAGTGATGTATATATTATAGACGGAGGCGTAATGCACTAACGGACGTATGCGAGTGTAGCGGCCATCAAAGTAGCCATCAACGTGAAAAGAAAGAGTCAAAAAGAGTACAATAAGCGAGTGTAAAGCAAGATATAAGAATTGGAGACTTAATTCTCTAATGCTTTTCCTTTTCGATTTTTCATCAACTGTCTCGAACAAAATTTGTAATTGAATCCTCCGTTGATTTCATGGATGTCTTCAAATTCCTGCTTTTTGCCGAATCCAGCAATCTGTCGTGCGCTGTAGAGCTTCTGGAAGCCTACCCCAAACCAGGTTCGTGAAAATCCTCAAGAACCCGCATAGTGCAGATAAAGTACATACACCAGAAAACAAAGATCATTGTGAGATTGCATTTTTAGACGAAATTCAAAATCAAACCTACGGAGTTAAGTCGACAATTCATTTGTGCCTGCCATTTCCGTGACAGACGCTCGAATAGCCGAGGGGCAGCGGTGAGGTTTCCAGAACACGCAAAAACATTCTCTGTCTATATTTAGCCTCCTTCACATCACAAGCCACACGGCTTTTCCCAACAAGCGAAAGAGGCGAATTTCACGATCCATCGGCAGCAAAAATAAATTCACCTTCCTAGCTTAGCAATGCACCTAACACCAGCAATGCTGGATGCCTTGATGTCATTCTCAAAGCAGGCAGGTCTCCGATCTGTTTTTCGCAGCCATTCTGCACCCTTGGAGAGAAGCATCCAAACAGGGATAACTTCTCACCAGATTTATCAATTCCTTACCACTAGGGTCAACTTTCAACTTTCATTTCTCAATTCTTATCGGCTCCCGCCTCCCCTGGATCCTTCTCTTTGGCTTGGACCCTCCCAGATCAACCTTCCTCTTTGGGCGAAAACCCAAACAAGCAACTCTTCGCAGCGTATTGACAAGTGCACCGAATCAGGAAAACACGTCAGAAATAACCCCCAGCGAACAAAATCTGGCGCCAAAAGCACCCCCTGTTTCGGAAGCAATCTGCATCGCACAATGGCCGTTTTCCTCTGTGTGCTGAGTTTCACCGCACCCTAAACCCTCACAGCACCTGCCTGGCTCCCGCGCAGTAGTATCTAGCCGTGCACCTTCAACTTCCACCTCCTCTTCCACCTCCATCCTCTTCCTCACCACCCACATTCCCTTAATAACATGGCCGACCCACAGGTGCCGTTTTTGGCCAAGGCCAAGGTCTCTTGGTCTGGCGAGGAGGACGGCGACTTGGGTTTCCCTAGAGAACGAGGTCATCAAGGTCTTCCACATTGTCGACGACCTGTGGTGGCAAGGGCTGCTTCTGAGAAACGGCAACGAGGGCATTTTCCCCAAGGACTTTGTCAATGTCGTTGTGGATCTGAGATCCAACAGCGCCGCCCCGACGCCGACGAGAAATGCCCGCTCCAGGGAAACAACCCCAGCCCCCAAGAGCTATACACCTACAAAGCTCAAGAAGGCTCCCTTCAGCCCTTCCACCACCCCGACCAAGTCCCCTTACCGCATGTCGCCGGCCGCCAAGCTGGCGCCCCAGCTAGACGAGTCTAGATACTACGACACTTCCTTTGACAGGAAGCCAAAATACGATACAAGCTTTGAGAGGAAGCAGAAGTACGACACGAGCTACGACAGGAAGCACGCCTCCTTCACGGCGCTGCACGGCAACAGCCCGGAGAAAAAGCTCTACTCCCAGTACGTCATGGGCCTGGGGCTCGATAAACGCCATAGCATGGTGGAATTGGGTGCCGAGGACGACGACTTGTTGGAGCTGATCTCGCACAAGAAGCAGCAGCTTGAGAAGGAATTGATGAACTTGCGCCGCTTGGAGCGGTCCCACGTTCAGCTGAAGCAGCGCCGCAGCCAGCTGGTCGAGAGCTCTTTTGTTAGCGAGGATATCTTGTCGCTGAGACGCAACTACACATCCAAAGACGATCTCGGCGCCAAGTTGGCGCTCTTGGACGAGCCTGAGCTAGTTGACGACGAGGACGAGCCTCCGCCGCCGCCTCCACCTCCAAAGCATAAGAGCCCAGCGCCATTTGCGCCTGAAGATTTCCGAGCATCTGGTGCTTCCCAGCAGAACATGGACCAGTCGTGGAGGCAGCCGCAGAACGAGCAATTGAAGCTGTCGCTCAAGTCGTTGCAAAGTGACGTACTCAATCTTTCCGAGCTCAGCGCAACGTCCGCTGGTTCTTTCATGAGACACAAGTACGAGAAAGACATGAACGAGTCCGAGAACAGAATGAGTCGTATGAGCATCGCCGAGGACGAGGAGCCCAGCGACGTCATGAACTCGGTCTTTCGAGACAAGAAGTCCAAGCATCCCAAGATCTTCAAGATGTTGATGAAAAAGAAGCCCGAGCAGAACTTGATGGAACAGCGTCTTCAGCAAGACCAGCCCGATGACTGGCAGAGTGTCAAGGTGGATTTGAACAGAATGAACACCTTGATCACTCAGGACAAGCAGCTGCGGACCAAAAGAGCCGTACGCGAAGAGCCCAATTTCATCGCAAGGCCTTTGGACTTCATTACCGACATCAATGAAAGCGAGACATTCGGCCCTGATCAGCATTTGGAGCCACCCAAGGATATGAAGGTCAATTACCGCAAGGTGGCAGACTTTTCCGAACGATACTCCCATAGCTTCGACTTCAACGACTTGATCTCCGATATCAGCGTCAAGTTTGGCACCTGGAGACCTAATGAAATTAGGGCCGTTCTCATGCATTTGTGCAAATTTCATATCATCGAGGAAAGCGAGCGGATTCTGCAAACAAAGCCGAGGTTACAAGAGATCATGGCAAAGGGAGAAGCCACCATTTTCCAGCTCAATTACCTCTTCAAGAAGCTCCTTGAAGCGTTACGGATCCCAGCAGAGGTTGTTCTTGGCTTTTGGAAAAAGCCGAACGAGTTTTACCACAATGAGCAATACGTCATAAACCACTGCTGGCTCTCGGTGATGGTCGAGACAGATATGTATGGAAATGGTGTTTTCCGCGTTATCGATCTCATGTGTTTCAAAAATGGTCCAATTTGCAATAAGGAGGGTTTCAACGAATTCTACTTCTTGGCTGAACCGCTTGATCTCGTTTCCACGCACATTCCTTCGGTGATTGAGTTGCAGCACGTCTGCCCTCCAGTCGATCTCAACATTGCCTATCATTTGCCCAGAACCTATTCGGGATGGACCAAAAACAGTCTTCTGTTTAAAAACTTCAACAATGCATTGACCCGGATCAGAGACTTAGAGTTTTTCGAAGCTGACATTAACCTCCCTGTCGATGTCGAGCTTTTCACCCTAATTAAAACGTCAAGGACCACTTCTAATGATTACACGTTGTGTCAGGTCTATTGGAGCGGCAGCAAGCGAATTGCCAAAGTCAAGGCGGTACTTCCGGACAAGGAAGAGGTTGGCGTCTTGCAGATTTTCGCCGGTCCTAAGGGTCTCCAGACACATTTTGACAACATTCACGAGTTGGCATGCGTGGTACCGCTTTATCATCAAGGCTCCCAGAAACCTTGCAAGTTCGTGCCACGCTACCCCACCAACCAAGCACAAAATAACGATCTTTACATCAAGCATCCCCAGCTCAACAACATTAGTGTTGGCCATGCCTACAATTTTGAAATCGAAGCCCATCCGTCCATGGGACTCAACAGCGGGCTGGGTATCATGAACCAGGACTTCAAGCTCGTCATTGAATCGCCGCTGGGTAAATACACCCGGTTAACGAAGGACGAGCCCCACAAGCCTTATGGTACGTTCCGCAGCAACATCAATTGCCAGGAGAACGGAACATACCGTGCGTTGGTTATAGGCGACAGCGGCAACAGCTGGTATGTGTTTGCTCAATGGGAATGTGCTGGGTTGCATTAATAGCATTACAAAAATCATACATTCATAAACATAATACATGCTCCACAAGGGTTTCAAGATGTAGTGTCATAAATGCTTCTAATAGAGATATGGGATGATATTAATGGGTATTGTACGGGATCCGTGGTAAGATTTCGCAGCCATGTAACATACATCTTCAATCACCAGTGGAATCATAACTCCCGCAATAAGAGATATCAAATCAAATTAGATCTAGCATTTAAATCTAGAGTTCCTTCATTGCAATTCATCTAGATATTAAAATTCTATCTATTCGACTCTTCCCCATCCATCTAGGTTCATCTCCAGACTTCGCGAATATCAAGCTACAACTTCAAACCTCCTACTCCTCATGTCTGCAACTCAAACTAAAGCCAAGGCAAAAGAGCAGGCCCGCTACTCCAAAGACAAGAAGGTCGGAGAAGGTACATATGCCGTCGTGTACGTCGGAAAACAGGTGAAAAGCGGAAGACAGATCGCCATCAAGGAAATCAAGACAGGCCTCTTCAAAGATGGTCTAGACATGCTGGCTCTTCGAGAGGTGAAATACCTCCAGGAGCTCCGCCACAAGAACGTGATTGAGCTTATTGATGTGTTCATGTCGCTGGACAAAAACTTGAATTTGGTGCTTGAGTTCTTGCCTTGTGACTTGGAGGTGCTCATCAAGGACCAGAGTGTGGTATTCAAATCGTCCGATATCAAACTGTGGTTGCTCATGACGCTTCGAGGTATTCACCATTGCCACCGTAACTTCATCTTGCATCGTGACTTGAAACCCAATAACCTTCTTTTGGCGCCAGACGGACAGTTGAAGATTGCGGATTTTGGTTTGGCTCGAGCCTTTGGCAATCCAAACGAGGATTTGACTTACAATGTGGTCACACGGTGGTACAGAGCCCCTGAGCTTCTATTCGGCGCCAAACATTATACGGGAGCCGTCGATGTGTGGTCTGTGGGTATCATATTCGCTGAGCTCATGCTTCGAACACCATATCTTCCGGGCAAGGATGACTCCGATCAGCTTGATGTGACGTTTAAAGCATTGGGCACGCCCACTGAGCAAACGTGGCCGAATGTCTCCAGCTTACCGCTCTACAATGCATTGAGGGTTTACCCTCCTCCATCAAGACAAGAGCTCAGAAACAGATTTAGCGCTGCTACCGAGAAGGCATTGGATTTGATGATTTCCATGACCCAGCTTGATCCTTCTAGACGGTGCACGCTGACACAGGCGCTTATGCACGAGTACTTCACCGAAATACCGTTGGCCACTGAACCTGAGGACCTTCCAACCAAGGGCGGTAAAGTGAATGGCGATAAGAGGCGAAAGCTCAATTGAGACCTGCTGTAATTGGATCTATCTCAAATAGAATCGTTATCTGAACTACGATAGGTGGCTCACGGCCGTCAATTCAGCACTTTGTGCCGTCTATCTATTTATAAAGCCCAGCGACATGCTCGGCAATGGCCCATGAAGAGGTGAGTCCAGGGCTCTCTATTCCCACAAGGTTCACAAACCCAGGGAATCCGTCTTCTTCCTTGATGTAAAAGTCAGCAAACTGCTTCTTGTTGTCCGCCTGCGAAAGAAGCTTGGGTCTCACTCCCGAATAGGAGGATTGGAGCTGGTCAACGGTAATGCTGGGGAAGTACGTTGCAATGGATTTGGCAGCATCAGCAAGCCTCTCTTCTGAAACATCATAGTCGAGATCGTCTGCGCTTTCCACATCCACCCATTCAAGATCAGGGCCGAACCTCAATTGGCCTCCAAGGTCGAATGTCAAGTGGGTACCTAAACTAGAGGCATTGGGGTTAGGACATGGGTAGATGAGCTTGGATGTTATCTTGCTAGTGGGGATTGGATTTTCCGGCGCATACGAGTAGTAGCTTCCTTTGGCAAAGTAGCTCTTGAAGTGACGCTCCTGTGGAAGCAACTTGTTGGCGATTTCTTGAGCATACAAGCCCGCCAGGTTGACGATGTTGTCTGCGGTGATCTCGAACTGCTCACCCAGGCCCTTTTCCGTGCACAACAATCTATACTGGGGAACGGAAGACTCAAATTCTATGTCGTCGACCTTTGTGTTGATTGCAACGGTACCTTCTTCATTCTCGAATTGTGTGTGGAAGAATAGCGTCAAGTCGTGAGCCAGAATGATACCTGTGGTTGGCGACTCCAAGGCGCCTGCTTTGGCGCTGATCATGGGAAACTGGCTGGCTGCCTGTTTGGCAGAAACGAGTGAAACGGGAACCCCCAATGCGTCAGCGTTCTTGTGGAGCTTCTCAATGTACGCTTGTTCCTCTTCATTCTGAGCAACCACCCATTTCCCACACTGGCTGTAGGGAACGATATGTGGATCTACCTTGTTGTAGATCAATTCCTTACCTCTGATGCAAAACTTGGCTTTGAGCGAATCTGGTGGGTAGTAGAGCCCGGCGTGGATCACCTCGGAGTTTCTGCTGGTGGTTTCGAAGCCTAGCATCTCGTGCTGTTCCAAAAGGGTGACATTGTTGCCTGCAACTTTTTGCAATTCAGCTGCTATCGCCGTTCCCACGACACCTCCGCCAATCACAACATGAGAAAAGTCGGCATTGAGGCGGCTGCTTAGGCAGAATCTTCTGGCTAGTTGAAGCATTGTGGTTGGAAATTCGCGCACGGTGAGGCTCTTTTATGTGGGGTCCCGGATGTCAAGCAGGACACGCATGATGTCACCAAGTTTCCATATAAATCTATGTCCTCAATTTCTTCAATTATGATATTGAGTTATAGTGGCTCCGATTCACAGGGCATGCAGGCTTGATGATTCGCATACTGCTGCTTTTGAAAGTACGAATCTGCTGCTCTCTCAGCAGCCTGGGCCCAGCTTTCTGGAGTATCGTTCATCACTTCATCATATTTAATCGTGTTTTCTGACGGAGCGAACAGACAATCAGCACCACTATCCCATATACAACGCATGAAGGCATCGGCCTTCGTGACTCTTTCATTGCCCTCTCGATTGTCCATCCCGAGCTTGTCTATATCCCTCAGGCTTACACCGTCGATAGTTTGCAAATATACCGTGTGGTCGTCGCCTGTGAATTTGAAAAAGGCAGTGGCGTTGTGAGTTTCAGCGCACGCTGGCAATACCGCTTTCAACTTGGCAGAGCTTGTGGCAAACTGGTTCATGATGTATTTGAGTACTTCTGTTCTGTTTGTTTCTTGCATTGAAAGGGGGAACTGCACCGCCCACACAGCGCTGATTAGAAAGAACCACAACATTTGGTGGGAAGAAGTGGTGAATAGAGCTTAATTGAGCTGATAAGCGAAAAAGAAGCGAGATGCAGATCCAGGTCTCGTGAACAGTTTTGGCATAATTCTGCGCCATAACTTTATTGTGCACATTTCGTATGATGAAATGAAAAAGGCTATCTAATATTGTTGGGTCATATTGATCATGAAGCTCTCGTATTCAAACTTGCCATCTGCGAAACGAAGGGATTCGACAGGGCTAATCTCACAAATCCAGGTTGACAACCCCTAACGCAACATGGGCACTTTGCCTGACAAGTCTGTTGTATTCGAGGGGATCGGGCGAATCTACATTATGTCCTATGGTCCATCTCTTCCATACTAGGAAAGATTTCATATTATGTAAGAACCTTCCAACACATAGAGTATGTGTGGACGTCACATCCTGTTGATGTAAACAAATCATTGCACGAAATATTAAAATTCTTGATAATCCGAATTTCCGAAGTCGGGTTCGGACAACAACATGTCCACAATTTTCGCTGCCCCCAGCGCCCAGCTGTCTGGAGTATCGCTCACCACCTCATCAGCATGTCTTGTAAAAGCAAATACGAATGAAGCACCACTATGCCTGAGACAGCGCCGGAACCTATCCATCTTTCTGGCGAGTTCTGGATAGTCTTCTTTATTCTCCAAACCCACAGGAATGCCTATCTGGTCGACTATTCTGACGTTAACACCGGCAATACTTTCTAAATATACTATGTGATCGCTGCCTTTGAAGTCGTAAGACGAAGTGGCGTTGTCGATTTCGGCACATCTTGGAATTATCTCCTTCAACCTTGCAGAGTTTAAGGCATACTGTTCCACGGCGTACTTCACCGCAACGTCTCTGTCTTGTCCTAGCAAAGATCTGGGAATGTTAAATGCCCACACAGCGGTAATTAGAAAGAGCCACAACATGGCGTAGGATAAAGTGGGAATAGCATTGATGAGCGACAAAGAGGTGAGGAGCGAATCAGGGTCTTGGCGGGTCTTGATGCCTGACCAACTATGCAATAACTTACGTGGTATTGATGAGTAGAAACGATTGTGCAATGTGTGGTTTGAGTCTACTGCAGACATGACTGCAAAACTTGTTGTAATTTTTGGCTTTTTGTGCTTGGTACTCTAGTATGTGAAACGGTCAAAGTGTTACTCAGACGCATTCATAATATGGCATTGATGGGATTGTACGAGTTCAATTCCTTTATTCTGATGCGTTTTGCCGGTTAATGAAATAATGATTTAATAAAGAGAATTCAGTCATAAAAAATCGACTTATCTTTGTAGAGTCTCTGGATACATCCTGTCTGCCTAGATAAACGGTATTTTGCAACTACTGCGAAAAAGCAAGGAAAGTTGCACGAAAATGTAATTGAGAGCTAATATGAGACAAAAGTAGAAACATAAGTCAATCGACAACGTTATTTGAGGATTATTTCTAAATTTGTGGAGCTTAAATTGAACGCAGCAAGCACTGTCGTTGTAGAGCTGAGTGAACTAGTCAATTCACAATTCGTCAGATTGAACTTTTTACTTTTTTTTTTTCTTTTAATAGAATTTATGTCATTTATTGAGGAAGCGGCCAAAAGCCAGTGAAATCGATTGAAACCAAACTGTTTTGACCATTTCAGCCTGACTAGCCCGCCAGTGGTGAAAACGAAAAATGGGCAAAAATTGTATATAATCCACTATATGCAGTATACTTTAACATTCTATAGCAAACTTCTCATATATAATCCTGCATTCTTCCTTTCATGCGCGGGTCCTATAGTGTAGTGGTTATCACTTTCGGTTTTGATCCGAACAACTCCGGTTCGAATCCGGATAGGACCTATATTTTTGCACGGCTCGCAGAAGCATCAGTGATACTGCAGCGTGCCGCATGATGAAGAACACCAATACCAACGTAAACGAACTAGTTTGTGTTTTTGTGAAGTAATTTTCTCCAATTTCTGAGAAAACACGCCTGGCAGAGTGCAATTCCGCATTCTTTCGGCGCATTCCTCATTCCTTGAACCATATCTCAATTCTCTTATCTTGTTTAAGTTGGCTGCGAAATGATAGTGAACAAGAACCACAAACCCTTCATCAATAAACATAGTAATTGAAAATTCCTTATATTCAATCAATCCGTTCCCTTAAATCAAAACTACAAAAAAAACTCATCCAAATTCCCCAAATTATACTCCGTCACCTGGCAGATCCGCACGTGGGGCGCACCTCATTAACTGTAATATCACCCATCCATTCTCCTACCAACTACATCCTCCAACACCGATGAAGTTCGGAGAGCATTTGCGCAAGGCGCTCATCAAGAACTATTCCTTCTATTACATCGACTATGATGACCTCAAGCACCAGTTGAAAAAACACTTGAAGGAGAACGACTACGAATGGACTGATGAGTTCGAGGAGGAGTTCGTTGCAGCTTTGGAGGCGGAGCTCGATAAGGTGTACCTGTTTACGAAAGTGAAGAACACAGAGGTCAATCGTCGCATCGAGCTGGCGGAGAAGTACGTTCACGAGGTTGTGGATGCCTTGCAGAACCCAGATACCAAGTCAAAGAAGCCTCTGGAGCAGGACTTTGAGGACTTGGAGGAGGACCTTTCCGACATTATCGCCGATGTTCACGACTTGGCCAAGTTCACCCGTCTCAATTACACTGGGTTCCTGAAGATCTTGAAGAAGCACGACAAAACCACCGGGTACAGCTTGAAGCCTATCTTCCAGGTGCGTTTGAACGCCAAGCCATTCTACAAGGACAACTACGATAACTTGATTGTAAAGTTGTCGAAATTGTATGACTTGGTGAGAACCAGGGGTAACCCTGTCAAGGGCGACTCCTCCGCTGGTGGCTCCCAGCAGAACTTTGTGAGACAGACCACCAAGTACTGGGTCCACCCAGACAACATCACCGAGTTGAAGTTGATCATCTTGAAGCACTTGCCTGTTTTGGTTTTCAACGCCGAAAAAGAGTTTGAGCCTGAGGATTCGGCCATCACGTCCATCTACTTCGACAACAAGGATATGGATTTATACTACGGCCGTTTGCGTAAGGACGAAGGCGCAGAGGCCATTCGTTTGCGTTGGTACGGTGGCATGAAGAGCGACCAGATTTTCGTGGAGAGAAAGACCCACAGAGAAGACTGGACCGGTGAGAAGTCTGTGAAGGCCCGTTTCGCCTTGAAGGAGAAGAAAGTAAACGCTTTCCTCAAGGGTGAGTACACGGCTACTCAGGCGTTTGAGAAGATGAGAAACGAGGGCAAGAAGTCGGCGAAGGAAATCCACAACTTGGAGCTGCTTGCTAAGGAAGTGCAATACTCCGTTTTGAAGCACAAGTATAGACCCGTGATGCGTTCCTTCTATAACAGAACTGCCTTCCAGCTTCCTGGCGATGCTCGTGTTCGTATCTCTCTTGATACTGAGTTATCCATGGTCCGTGAAGACAACTTTGACGGATACGACAGAACGCATGGCAACTGGAGAAGAATGGATATCGGCGTGGACTGGCCATTCTCTCAGCTTCCGGAAAGAGACATCTGCAGATTTCCTTACGCCGTCTTGGAGGTCAAGTTGCAGACACAAATGGGCCAGGAGCCTCCAATTTGGGTCAGAGATTTGGTTGCCAGTCACTTGGTAGAGGCAGTTCCAAAGTACTCGAAGTTCATCCATGGTGGTGCCACATTGTTGACCGACAGAGTGAACTTGCTTCCGTTCTGGTGGCCACAGATGGATGTGGACATCCGTAAGCCTCGTATTCAACAAGGTTACGGTATCTCCAGACAGCAGCAGAAGCCCAAGTCTTCGTCATCTGGTGGTGAGTTGGACGAGGAAGAGATGTTGCTGGAAGAACTTAATCAGTACTCCTCAGTCCACTTCTCCAACGACGTCAACCCCTTGGAAGAGGACTTGGACGAGAACTCGCCTTTGCTCTTGCCTTCTAGTTACACGGCAAGAGACAACTCCACGATATCCAACTTCTTCCGTTTCCTTTGGGCCAAGTTCTTGCATGTCTTCAACGACGACAGAACATTTACTATAAAGCCAGGAACTGACTTCGACATCAACTCTACCTTTGCATCTAGATTACCCAAGGGCAAGAAGATTTGTGTACCCATCAGAATTGAACCCAAAGTCTACTTTGCTGCCGAAAGAACCTTTTTGGCCTGGTTATCCATTGGTATGATCCTTGGTGCCACTGCTACTGCTTTACTTAATTTTGGTGACAAGTCATCCATAGTGGCAGCTGTTGGATTTTTTATCACTGCATTGTTCACCTTGACCTACTCCATCATCAAGTACATTGGCAGAACCATTGCTATCAGAGAGAAGAAGATTGCCCAATACTCCGACAAGTTCGGCCCTAATATGATCTGTTTCTTCATCTTTGCGGCAACTTTCTTCACCTTTTTCTTCAAGTTTACGGAGGCATAAGCATTTCAATTCCGCATCAGAGATATTCAAAATTGTTTAAATAAACGTCTTGAAAACCTGTGTCCTTAATCTATTTGCACTCAGGACAGTTCAAGTCCTCTCATTCTATTGTCGATAATGTCATCAATATCCTCGTCTTCTTGCTCCTTGTTCTTTTTGAACCTCTTCGCTATCTTCGAGAATACGCCGGGCTTCTTGACTTTCACGCGGGTGCCACTAGGTAAAACAACATATTCGTCATCGATGTAGCGATCGACATCACCAGTGTAGCCGACGCCTTCACCACTTGGTGGAAGCTCAGATTCCAAAGGATTCGTTCCAGCACGCTTTCTATGTGCAGCAGAGCCTGGTGTCTCGTCAACCACAAAATCGTCGTTTTCTCCGAGGTTTAAGCCAAATAATTTATTCGACAACCCCTTCAATTTCAAGAATGTAGTTGATGGATCTCTGGGGAACAACCATCCCTGCTTCAATTCGTTGAAGGATCTCTCCTCAAACATTCTTCTAAGATCAAGATCCTTCTCATATATCTGGAACAATTGCACATCACTTGGGTTGAACATGATCTTCAACAACTGCAACACGAAGTCAAAGAACAATAAAGAAGTGGGGAGAATCAAAAGTGTAGCCCACCATGAAATATCGGCACCAAACTCCATAAGCCCGTAATCGGCATAATAGATGGTAGTTATGTTACTCCGATGGAGGAACATGATGAGAACATTCCAAAGCCCGTAGCCAGCTACCGAGATGATAAATGATGCAAATGCCAACCACTGCTTGTTGCGCTGCTCCAAAAACTGAGATTTGGCGTTGATGACGATAACAAGCGTCCAGAAAACCAAAGTTCCCAAAGGTAACGTTGTATTGTCTTTCGTAGCAGTGAAACCCCATGCATAGTAGGCAATGAAGGACACACCGACACTTTGCAATGCAGCCAAAACCATCCAATAAATAAAAACTTTTAGGTTGAAAGCCCGGTAGTTACGACCTATGGCGTAAAGCTCCGGAACAGCTAGAAGGGTGGAAGGCTTTAGGTCTTTGTCAAACATACCAACGCAAAGAACTGGTAATGACGTGAAAAGGGTGTTGAACATAGACAACGACCACTTTTCATACATCGAAGAGCCTGTGAACATAGTGTTTCTTTGGTAAACACATTGCGTCAAATAGAACAAAAGCTCCTTGTAGAATGTTGTTAGAACAAACTTCGCTGTTCTGATGTAATTGTAACGACCGTTCACAAGAAGCAACTTGAGCAAAAAGCGGAACTGGGCGATGGAATAATCAGAAGACCTTGCAGCTTGCAAACCTTCTTTACCTGTTATACCAACACCAATATCAGCACTCTGGATCATGGCAATGTCGTTGGCACCATCTCCAATAGCTAATGTGACGTCCCTCTTTCTTAACTTTCTGACCGAGTTAATCATGCTAGCTTTCTGAGAAGGTGAGGCTCTGCAGCAGATAGCCGAGTCAGTCTGAATGCAAAGCTCGATGAAAACTGAGAACAACGTAGGATCGCTTTCAATTTCACCCAACGTAGCCCCATCAACAACCACCACAGAATGAGCGATTCTGCCCGCTTTGATTTCCAGACTGGCAGTACTAATGCGCTGTGTGAGTCTCTCAGTGCCCTCATCACTCGACAATACAACGACGGTAGAGTAATCCTTGATGAGTCTGCACGAGTATCCGATATTGATGGCGGTCTCTCTTTTGTCACCAGTAAGCATCCACATCTTGATACCAGCACGACGCAACTTATCAATGGCTTCAGAAACACCGTCCTGCAATTTGTCTTCGATTGCTGTAGCACCAAGGAGTTCGAAGTTACTCTCAATCTTTGCACCCACCTCCTCCACCTTCTTTGCACGGTCAGTTAATGCAATCTTAGCTTCACGATACTCATTTGCCCACAGCTCGTACTCTGCATTGTTGAGCCACTTAAATGAGTATAGAAGAGTACGCAACCCTTCGGAGGAGAACTCCTCAATATGCTCCAATGTTTTTTCTATCGCAAACTCCTCATTCACGAGCAATTTGTCTCTCGGTATAAATGCATGAGAGCTTTGGCTTTTGTCGGCATCATTGTAATCGTCCATACTGTAACGTTTGTTTTGCTGAATGTGAAGAGACTTTCTAGCTTTAGCTGCAATCTGACTAATATCGCTTTCTTGACGAGAAACAATGTTATCAATGGAGCCAATACGCTCAGCCACATCCATACTTGCACTTGTCAACGACGACAATGACTTTCTATTTTCAAGTTCGGCAGAGACCTTGTTTTGCAAAACAATCTCGGCCTCTTGAGTTTTCCTGTCAGCGGATGACAAGAAGATGTCTCTCGCCTTCTTCTTCGCGAGCTCAGCGTTCTTCAACAATTCGAGGATGACATTATCAGCACCCTTGCAAATCACACCGACTCTACCGTCAGGAAATTTGACAACAACAGACATTCTCTTACGAACAGAGTTGAACTCAACAACATCAAGAATCTCATAGCGGTCTGATCTTGCAGGTGCGTCGAAGCCATGTGGATAGGTCTTCACCGTGATGACACCATTCTGCTTATCGGCAATGACGAAGCCGAGATCTCTTGCGGCATCAGCTAAAGCCAATTCGTCAGGGGAAGCTGCCTGGTAGTTGATGCTGGCATCTTCGTCAAGATCGTTCAATTGCTCCTCTTCACTGCTGTCAGCAAGGGTATATGTGGAGCTGTTATTTACGGACTTGGTCTTTCTAGGCTGACAAGTATGGCAAAGAGCAATGCTCAAAAGAAAGAATGTTGCCTTCCTAGAAAAGATAGTCTCAGGATGAGTCTGAATGTACTTCAACAAGTACAAGGAGCTGGCCAAATTCTGCTCCTTTTCCGGCTGTGCCGTTGATCTCCATGTGGTGGATGAACGAATGGACGACATTTCCATACTCTGTCTAACGAGAGAAGTCGTGCTTTTTCTGCCCGCCATTGGTGCTTTCTGCTGCTGCAGAGGCCGAATTGCGTCCACTTTGGCCATATGATGTTCACCGAACTCTGGATCTTCTTTCTCTTGCGCTAGCTGGTCTGTGTCATGAATCCAGTTAGCACCACACACACTGAACTTACGTAGAAGCATCTCGTTATCTGTGAGGGTCCCCGTTTTGTCTGAGAAGACGTAAGACACCTGACCCAACTCTTCGAGGATGGTAGCAGTCTTTGCATCAGCTGGGGTGTTTGATTTGGGGTCATACATGTCGATGTCGTATTGTAGAAAAAGGAGTTGCATGACTTTGATGATCTCCATCGTGACGTAAAGTGAAAGCGGGATCAATGTGTTGTACATGATAATGAAGCCCATGAGTGTCGCGGCCACTCCCACATCTTGATCGAAGAGGTACCAAGCTTTGTGGAGATCGTTCTGGAGATATAGACGCTGAGCCATGGTGGAGAAGGCGGAAAGCATGATAACGACAAAAATCATGAACAAGACGATGAAATTGATGTTCCGCTGAAGCTTGGGGGCCTTCGTTCTAGGGTTCTTCAAGTTGTTCATACGGATCTTGGACTCTTCACCTGTGAACACCACGAGACCCAAGACCGACCGGGTATTACGCAAAATGCTGCCTCTGTAAACGACGTTGTCGAGACCAAGAGCGTATTTATATCCGTTGGAAGAGAAGTGACCCTCAAAATTGTACAAGTCGGGGTTGGGGTCCTCGGTTGTGACAAGACAGCGGACGTTCTTGAGGTCGCTAGGTCTTTGTGTGAGTTTCAGAAGCTCTGGGTGGGCGAATTTCGACTTGAAGTTGGTTTCGCCATCGAGAGCCATCGTCTCCACAAAAGCCTCTGTCTCGTCGCTGTCGACAGCCAAAAGTATAACGTCCGCGGGGATCCAGTCGTTTTCGTTGATCTGAAGAACATCACCAACCTTGATGTCCTTCCAGGCAGTCCTATTCAGGCGCAAGTTGTAGCGAGTCATAGAGACGCTATTGGAGAAGATATTCTTGGAATCGGAAAGGGACGTGGAAGAAGCATTGGTGGGTTCTTCTGGGTACACCGGTATGGTCTCAGTCATGATGGTGTGGATGGACTGGGCGTCAAAAGAGGCCAAATCGGCGTCTTCACAGACGACATGGGCCACCTTGGAGTTCTCCTCCTTATCGTGAGTGTGACGTTTCCAGTCGTCAAAGCCCTCTCGGGCGATCGATATGGACATGAAGATCATGAGCGGAATGATGGTGGTGAACTGGCCCGTGGTGGACCACGAGGGGATCATCTGCATGATGGCGACGACCATGAAGTAGCAGTTTGCGAGCTTGGAGAACTGTGCCCGGAGCTGTTTTGGAAGGAACGTGTAGATGTTGTATTTGGATGAGGTGATGGTGTTGCTGACGTAGGGCTCGCCCGAGCGTTCGTCAACGTATGCCTTATGCGTGGAGGAGTAGTATTCGTCGCTGAAGATGGCGTTTGTCTTTTCCTTGCGGAGACAGAGTGGGATGATTCGGCCCGACTCCGAGGCTCCTAGCTGGGATCTGCCCAAAAGCCTGTTGCGGTACTTCCAGAAGGTGCCACGCCAGGAGTTACGAAACCGCTTCTGGCGGGCAAAACGCAGATCTCGTTCTTCTTCGTCCAGGGAGTTGGCACTCAGAATCGTGGTGAGTCTGGTGGTCAGACGCAGCATTTTCTGGGAGTACTTGGGGTATTCTCGAGGCGGCTCGACGCTGATGGCCGGAGGAGCAAGCAAGTCGCCGTGGGAAGCAGACGACGTTTCCGATGTGCCCACATTCTGGCCAGCTGGCTCAGAAGTTGTGTTTGAAGTCAGGTCCAAGTTTTCAAGCTCGATCTGACCTGGCCTGGAGTCCCAGAACGGGTTGATCAGGGCAGCCACGGCCTTGTTGAGGAGCTGCAGGCGCAAGGAAAGGCCTCTTTTGCGCCGTGTGTGTGGGGTGCTCTCCTCAGGCATGGATGTGGAAAAGTGTCAAGTTGGAGAGTTGGAGTTTGTATGATAGGGCTGTGCAGGTGGGCGAGTGATGTGGAGGCGGAGGGTGGGGCTATTTTGGCGAGGCGGCTATGGGCTGGGGCGAAAAGGGCATTTTTGGGGAGCTAGGAAAAAGAGGAAAACGGCCGTATTTATAGTTTCTTGGTATTTCGAAGGAGGTGTGTGGAATCACTGGGGCACCCTGGTTTCGCAGCCAGGGTCTTGCTGCCACTTGACGCGCCGGAGCGATAGCGATGTGACACAAAAGTGGTGTATGGGAGCAAAGGAGCTTTTTCTAGCTTTTGAGAGGTTTGGTGTTTTTGAGTCTTCGTTTTGATGGTTGTGGATTTACGATGTTTATTTTTGGGTTTTTGGCTGTTGAGGCTTGGCTACGGACCAGTTTGATACTTTCGCAGCCATTCGAGGCGGGGCAGTTCTCGATGGGCTTCCAGGGCCGGATATAAAAGAAGGAATTTCCGGGATTTTTGAAAAGATTCTATTTATTCGGCGTCTTTCTCGGTGGATTGATTTCTCTCCGTTTCGGCAATCAAGTGGCTGGACTCGGCTGACGAGGCTTGTGGACTGATGCCGCTGCCCCACAGGCCCGTCTCGTGACTCCTTCCTACTGGAGAGGTCTTGATTCGGTGATGTAGAATCTGAAGAAGTGTGAATAGGAAGTTTCAGTTTAGCTTTGATTTTGCCGACACTGGATTCGGTTATCGGTTTCAGGGTGAACGGAATTGGACCGTTTCTTGGTCGCCTGCACCGCAGGGCCCACGAGGGCCAAGAAAGTGGATGTTGGTGGTTGAAAATGTGGAACTGTGGGTCTATAAAAAGATGTCGTGGTCGGAAGAAAAGCGGTATTGCCTAAGAAATGTGGATTGGAAAACTGCTATGTGTGTTTTGGCAGTGCCCGCTTATACCGTTGAATTTACTGGTAACGAACAATCGAGGGTTATGAAATTTCAGCATCCTCCGAAAAAAAACATCAATTTGACGTATTTCAAAAAGCTTCACTGAGATGCCCCCGATGGCATTGTTTACCATTCTGATGCCTTAACTGTGAGACAATCAGGATGAGCTTGATCCAACGTCAAACAGCAGGGTCGCACCCTGGCTCGTCCTTAGACTTTTCCGTTGGAGTTCTGAAAATGTTGCGCAAATGATATGCTAACATGTTAATTAAGCTTTTCTGATTTGGCGCATTGCATCACTAAGCTCCAGTGTATCCAGGTACCGTCAATGGGAAATATAACCTTCATGTCAAACCTTAATTGTGCAACTGATCTCAAACGGTGAGATCTAATAATAGCCTGGTCTCATTTTAACGCGAAGATGAGCCCCATCAGATAATTTGACCCATTCTCACCACACCTCGAAAAGCTCCGTAACGCTCAATCTAAATTACCCCACGGGGGCTACCAAATAAATATTCATTCCATCATACATATGCTTTTATGAGCCGTTTCGTGCGAGCCGTAGCTGCTTCAGAGTATCGCTATCGCCGCTCCACTTGGCTTCACGAATGGCTTCGTCTAGTTTTGCATCCCACCGAGCCCACTCGTTGTAAGTGCTGAAGAACTTCGCTCCATGCTGATCGCCTTTGTGGGCAACATCTCGAGTAGTGCAAAACCACTCTCCTTTACGGTTCCAGTAGCCCTTGCCTCGTAGTTTGGCACATACATCTAGCTCGGCTAATGTGGGCACAGGTTTGGCAGTGAGTGCAGCAGCACGTTTCTCCATCCGCTCTCTGCGGCAGTCTTGGAAGTAGATTATGGGCACAAACATGCGTAGCACTTCTCGGGAGAACCATCGGGTCAAGATGTCCACGTCGAAGTTGTAGTGATGGAAGTCTGTATCTAGGTTTGTGGATTTTTTGGGGTAATCCCATGAAAATGTGCTTGTCTTTTCAGGCACCATGCCGTTGAGCCGGCTGTAGTTGTAGCGAATGGTGTCTGAGTCCTTGGAAAAGTAGTCCTCTATGGCATCTCGAACGAACTCAGGAGCAGCAAAGGGAATGGACAGGGTAGCCTGACCTTCAGCCAGAACTATGAGGTTTTCGTCGCGGTTGATGCTATCCTCAAACATCCAGGCTCTGGATTGCTAGAGGGACAAGATCCGTGATATTTACATGTTTTGCAAAATCTGTCGCTCGTCCGGGCCCGGACATCCATAAACGGCATGTGAGAGCGACAGCCTCGGAAATCAAAAGTGCCAGATTCAGGGGACTTTCAGAAACCAAACACTGATCAAGTGGCAAGCTTCAAGAGTGGATCAGCTTGTGTAGTGACCTAAGACGCTTGTGGTGGGCTCGCACTCGCTTGCCATTCGGGGTGTTCGGGTGAAATAGGAAGCTCGCGCCGCGGTTGCAAAATTTACGCCTTTGTGCCCTTCAACTTGCTCTTGAGGTATGCAAGCTTGGCTTTTAACTTACCCAATGGAGTGGATTTGGCGATTTCTTCGAACTCCTCTTCAGTAACGACTTTCTTAGCAAGTAGATTGAAAACACAGCCAAATGCGAGCGACATTACCGTACATGTCAAGATGGTCACATTGTAAGGCATCGAGAAGTCTGGGGTAGGGAGGGTCAAAAGCAAGGAAGCAGATCTGAGCTGGTACAGGGTTTCGCCTGTAGCCTTATCAATGATTTTGATCACCGCTGGCTCAATGGCAAAACCATGGTTGGCATCTGGTGGGTACTCAGAAAAGAGCAATAAGGACTTGTCGAACTGGTAGGTAAGTGTCAAGGACTGGCCCGCGGGGATGTTCAACGCCAACTCCAAATGCGTCGGTCTCGATCTATCAATGGCAGGCTTGAAGAAACGGTTTTCAATAGTACCATTGCCGCTGATTTGAAGAGTGTGCAAGTAGATTCTCATGAACCAAGGGAGACTTTCAAAGTAGACAACGGAAAGGTCTTCGTCCTTGGGGTTGTGCAAAGTCACACGCATTCCACCACGGTCCTGAGAATAACCCGTAAGGGAGCGAGACACAAGCAACGGGGTCTCCTCCTTGGGCAAAACCTTGTTGAAGTCTGTGGTAGAAAGACGGAAGTTGTGAGGCACAGCATCGACAATTTCGAACGTTCCGGTCACGTCGGTGTCTGGCTTGCCCTCTCTTATCAGCTTCACCTTCCAGTAGTCCGAGTCGATCAAAAAGCTCACCTTTGTAGCACCGTTCTTGTTCTCAAAGCCTGGACCCTTGATCTGTCTTCCGTAGAGCGCCTCAATGTCCCATTCGATCAGGGGTTCCTCTCCCAAAGGGAAGCAATGCCATGCATCGTGGTGCTTGGTCTCGTCACAGCGCAACTTCTCGCCAGGAACAGGCTTGGGGATACCGCCCTCGTTTCTACGACGAATCAGACGGGTGATATCGGCGATGTGATGGATGTGCTGATCCAGCTCAAGGCGGCACTCTGAGCCCGAGCACTTGGTAACCAAGTCCACGCTCATGGAGTGCCACAACGAGTCGTAGAGCTTGTGGCCATCGAGCAACGAGGCAATTCCTGCTTTTCCTCTCGTGGGGAGCAATTTCAAGAACGGCGTCAAGTTCTCTGTGCAAATGGGCTCATCTGGCAAAGCAGCACGAAGCAAGTAGAGCTTGTTGTCCGGAGAAGCCACGAATGGCGCCTCCAGCGCTGTTTTATGCTGGGGAAACGTGGTGACAGCGTCATCCACGAAATTGAGCGATGCACAGAAAACACCCGAAAGCAGCTCTGTGAGCTTGAGCCACGAAGCACGGGCTGCCTCAACGTCAGGCGCCTCCACGGCAGCCCAGACCTCCACGCCAGTACCGCCAATTACCTCGCCGTTTTCAGGTAACAGTCCCCATGAATCAGCATCCCACCATCCTTGGGTGAAACGCAAATGAAGCTCACGCGTGTTGGTTGCCTGGACTATCGGGGCAAGGAGACGAGGGAAATATCCAAAATGACGCGGTGGCAGGGCCTGTGGAGCCAGCAGATTGGCGTATTCCAAAGGAAACTCAGGCAGAACCGTGTTAAAGTGGAAGTCTGCAAGAAGGGTATTTCTGGGAAGCGGGCGGAACGTGAGTTCCTCATGATATGAGGCGGCACACGCCACCGCTAGTAATAGGAACCAGATCATGCGGGATTTTGATTCTGTGGAGAAAAACGTGGTGGTTTCTAGAGGTGTTCTGATGGAGTAGGTGTATTTGGCGAGGTTGATACGTGTAGGTGCAGTCCAGCGGTTGCAAAAGAGAGGGTGCTGAAGGGCAACCTTTTGATGTTTTTTAAGATCTATGAGATTAGCAACTATTGCAGAATTTTTAGTTTAATCGGCAATGTTGGTACCCTTGTTGGGGTAGAGCTAGATGGAAGTACACTATGGACGATGCAGTGCAGTTTTTGAAAAGCTGTTGAAGCATGCCTTCTCAATCGACGGACTTTCGCTACAGTGGTGAGTTCGTTGTTTGAATGGCCTAGCAAAGCAGGATATTGTAGATACGGTATTCTCATAAAGGTTCGCCTGAGACTTATACCACAAGATTGATTGTCTACATCACAGCATTCGTTCTAAACAGTTGCTATTGAAGAAACCATCTACAATCAGATAGATTTCAGTCTCACCTTGGCGTGATGTTTCATCGCCGAATTTACTTTTGTCAATGCAAGCAGCCTAAGCAGTTCTTGTGAATCATATGGTTCACACTGACGTGAGAGACAACACAAGTACCGTACCAGAAAAATGAAAATACAAGCTTTTTTGTGATGTTTCAAAAGAACTGCTTGTTTGAAATTTGAGGAATCGCTTCATAGTGTTCTTTTTTCACCGCTTGTCCCACCTCGTCCATGGCTGCGAAATGGCTGCGAATTACAATCAGCCGTATCCATACAACTTCCATTATTTCCTTAAAAAAGCTCATACATTTCAGAATTAACTTCCCTTCAATTGCATCAGCCCAAAAAATCAGTACCCCTCCAAATCACACATTCCCTCATCTTGACCATCCCATCTTTCAGTTCCATCTTATCAACATCGCGAACATAAACAAACACATCTAATCCACACATATCCACCGAAATACCACCAATGGACTTCCTGGTGCTAGAACAGCAAAAGGAGAACATAGCGCCTAGGCCTTCCGGTCGTCCGGCACTGCGGCTAGCGCTAGCCCTAAAAGAACAGGCTCCTAAGTCAGCTCACACAGCTAGGAAGAACGAGTTCGAACTGCTCATAGCAGAACAGGAGGAGCTTGATGATCCGCTCCAGCCGTACCTTGATTACATCAGCTGGACCAATGAGACGTATCCTCAGGGAGGTAACATGGAAAGCGGCCTTCTAGGACTCCTAGAAAGATGCACATCTTGTTTCAGGGACACAGAATTCTACAAGAACGACCCACGATATCTTCGTGTTTGGCTTGAATACGGCCAGTATTCTGACTCGCCACGAGACGTGTTTGTCTATTTGGCGAAAAAGGGCATCGGCAGTGAGTTGGCATTGTACTATGAGGAGTTTGCCAAATACCTCGAGCTCAAAGGTGCCTACGGAGATGCCATGGAGGTATACAACGTGGGAATGGAAAGGGAGGCTCGTCCGTTGGCCCGTCTACAACGAAGTTTCGGTTATTTCCAGCGCAGGAGCGAAAACTTCGATATCAAGCCTTCTTCCATACGGAACGTGCTTTCCCTAAAAAGAGGCCTGCCTCTCCCTCCCAGCAGTACTGAAAGCGACAAAAAGCGGCCAAAGATCGCTGTCCACCGTGACTCAGATCCTGTCACCATGAAAGATTCCGTATTTGGCGAGTCACAAGCTCCTGAAAGCGTTCCAGCGCTACGGCTCAAAGAAAACGTAATTGCCGCCAAACCATGGGCAGGCGAGGTTTTGAAGCAAAAGGCCAGTCGTCCCTCTTCGGCCAAGTTTGAGGTCTTCCGTGACTCTGAACCACAAAAAGAATGGCAGGTCAGTTCTGGTCCAGAAAAGTACACCACCATCCAGCATCCTGGAAAGCCAACCGAAAAGCTTATGCTCAACATGGCCTTGCTTTATCCGTCTCCGGGCGAGGAATACTGCCCGTTGGAGGTTTTTTGCCAGTCGAAGAACTTCCAGAAACAAAAGCAACTGCAAGTTCAAGAGACACCAGTCAGAGATGGTTTGTTCAATCCAGCTGATACATCTCGAGACGGCATGACCATACCGTTGAAGATGGACGAAACGACCCTGTTCAAGCCTAGATCTCCCACAATGACGCAGTTCTCCCGTATGACCGCCAAGGAAGTGTTGGGTATGTTCAACAATGCCCTGAGGTATCTGGACGGAGACACGACAAAGTTTGAGGAGCACACCTCAAATCTTGATGGATTTGTCACGGAGACGTTTCAGCAGAAGCAGCAGGAAAATGAGGAGAAGGGTCCATCGACTCCTTCTACGGACTGTGGTTCGTCAACGTCATCGCCATTTCTCGAGAGACCGTGGTGAGGTAAAGTCCTTTTAGATTTGAATTTGATTTACTTCATCACCTTGGTTTATCGGACGGGCACTGACTAAGGATACATCTGATCTTCACAAGACGGTTCATAAGTGTCTTGTTTTAAACCTCAAGTGGAGAAGACTTCCCTTCCTGTTGTTTCCGACCAGTCTGGTTCATATTGGCCTGTGATGCCCCGGCATTATCTATTTGATCAAGATGCCGATCTCGGCTCCGGAAGCAAAAAATCGCATATTTTTTGAACAAAAAAGCTCATCAAATTCACCGTCTCCAAATACATTCCATTGCCAGTGTTTCATCTCCGTTTGAAGCCCATTTCTGCAACTGATGCTTTAGATTACCAACCGTGCGACTCATCTCATGCAAGGCCTAAAACCGTATCACCGTGTCTGACAGGACCCTTTGAGTAGAACAAGGACGACGGCTGCATTCGAACAAAAATCTCCCAATCTAGAACTGTCTCCCGGCTGGGTTGCTTTCAATCTTATTGTTCATTTGCACCCACCGGGGCGTTTTTCCTGTCCGCAAGCGCGGCATTCGAAGTGCATATATATACTCGTCCAAGCGTCGAAGCGAGATGAAAAAGTGGATCTGGGCTATTTTACTATGGCATCGCACAATAAAGAGGCCGTGGCTTTGGCCACCAATATCCTCATAATAGGGGGTCTGTACGGAGGACTTTCGGCGTTAGTGGCCTTGAAAAACATCTTCAAACTGACGCCTCCGCCAAACCGGATTTCTATTACGCTCATCGAGCCGAAAGCGGGACTCCTCAACATTCTAGGGGTGCCCCGTGCCATAGTGGACCCGGAGTTTGCAAAAACGCAATATGTTCCCCTCCAGAATCTCAACGACTTGCCCTTTGACCGTTTGGTCCTGGACGACGAGTATGTGCAGAAAGAGCTTGGATCTCAAGTTCGTCCCGATAACAACAAGCACATTGAAATTACCTATATTCAGGGCAGAGTCAACGAGCTACAAAAAGATAAGGCTATATACTCGCTTAACGGTGGCTCCCTGTCGACCATTACCTTCGACTATTCCGTTATAGCAGCAGGAAGAAACCGCCTGTGGCCTACATCTCCAGACGCCTACAACTACGAAAGTTACCTTCATGAGATGACTAAGTTCAACGATCAGGCCAAACTGGTCAAGAAGATCGCTGTTGTGGGTGCCGGTGCCGTTGGTATAGAAATAGCCGGAGACATCAAAACCAAACATCCGGAGAAAGAGGTGATGTTGATACACCCACACGAAAAGTTTCCACCAGAGCCGCTTACAGACGCTTTCAAAGACATGAGCAGGGAGAGTCTCGAGCGAGCCGGCGTCCAGGTGAAGACAGGGTTACGAGTGAAGCAGGAGTTGGAAAATCACGATTTGGAACTCACAAACGGTGACATTATTGAAGCCGACTTCACGTACTGGTGCACGGCTTTCAAAAACAACACAGACATTCTCGTGGGCGACTTAGCGCAGTATGTTTCGCAGGCCAACAACGTGCATGTCAACGACTACGGTCAGCTCAGCAACCAGTCAGTTGTTGAGAACATCTTTTGCATTGGCGACATGGTCGAGAAGCCTATCATCAAATCCGCCGGCTGGGCGCTTTACATGGGTCGTCAGGTAGCCAACAATTTGGCCGGTCTTATATTCGAGAAGAGGCTCGTGGAGGAATTTCCAGATTTGACACAGATGCCCCGAGGAATGGTGCTCGTGGCCGGAAATGAAGAGATTGTTTCTGAACTTACAGGAGAGGTGGAACTTAACCATAAAGGGTATGTTGAGGAGTACAAGGACTACTGTTTCGGCAAGGTGAGAGTGACGCTTGGCGCGTAGAGAGAAAGTATGGAGAGGGTTTTGGTAAGACGCAAATATCGATAGTGCGAGCCAACGTGAATTTATCGAAAGCCAAGGCAATTTGCTTCTCAGAAGTCGTCTGCCGCTTTCCAAGCACTAGTGTCTCTCACTTGAGCCCTGGCAGTATAGGGTATACCACATACGGACAATAATAGCATGAAGAAAGTGGATTGACGTAGTATTTTCTTTTAAAAAGAACCAACCTTCATGATTGACTTCTTACAGAAAGATTGATGTCGCCTCAGTACGACTTTTTGGCTGCAAAAGACAGAACCGATGTAGACGTTAGACGTGAGCAGTGATCGATGTACGATTCGATCCGATGTTTTCAGCCTCCAGTGAGGGCTATCAACTTCTTGAGGCATCCAGCGAGGCTGTGAAGAACAACGAAGTGAAACCCGATTGGCTGTTTTACGTAATAGCATTGATAAACGCACTGGAACAGCCTTCCGGACTGGTTTTTGAGAGCTACCGTTTGAGAGGCCTCAGCAAAGAGGAATCTTTATGTCTGTGATTTCTAGAACAGATGACAAAGCAAACGGCGACTAGGCAACTTGTTACTCAATCATACAATTTCACGAGAGGGGTAGCTTCATTCATGATAACACTGAGTACACTTCGCAGCTGATGCACCCAAATCTTGTAGAGACATTGAGCCACTGTTCACGGAGTATTCTTTAGTCGTCTTAGGCAATTGAGTCCAACCAACCAACCAACCAACCAACCAACCAACCAACCTTGAAAGCAAAAGAAAAAAAAAAAAAGTAGAACAGAAACATTCGTTCAACCACAGCATCCACCTTCCTCCGCGAACCACTTCGCACTGAAAACCTCACATCAACTACTCAACCATGAGCGATCCTTTCAGCAAAATCCTGTGGATGCTCGAGCTGGCTCGGGACCTCACGATCGAGGCGGCCATGCTGGCGCTGAGCAGGCTCTCCGAAACACCCACGGCGAAAAGACCCCAGGAAATCGTCAAGCTCTTGAACTCCAGAACCGACCGGGACGTGCTCAATGGAATGAAGTGCGTGATGGCGTTAGTGGGAAGGGGCGAGGACGGCCAGCCGTTTTTTGCTGACGTGGTCAAGAACGTCACGCTGCCGCTGGCCCGTGTCCGGGCGTTGGTGTTGATCTATCTTCTGAAGTACGGGGAGAGCGAGCCCGATACGGCGCTTTTGCTGATCAATTCGATTCAGAAACTGCTTAGTGACAAGCTGGCGGTGACGCGTGCTGCGCTGATTAGGGCGTTGGCGGGGATCAGGATTCTGGAGATTGGTTCCTTGATCTTGCTCTGTATCAAGAGGACCGTCAGCGACCAGCTGCCCCACGTGAGGGCTGCTTCTGCGTTGGCCATAGGACGTGCCTTCCACATCGAGGGAATCAACAGATCACAGTTGGCGCTGTTTTTGGCGGGCCTCGTGGGCGATTCTTCTGTGGCAGTGGTGAGTCTGGCGTTGAAGGTGCATGTCAAGCTTCTTTCGCTGCTTTCGGCGACATCTCCCAAGAAAGCATGGGCTCCAATTCACGCCAATTTCCGCCGCATTTGCCGTCTTTTGCCTCAGATGGACGAATGGGCGCAGATCAGCGCTATCGACTTGTTCACAGAGTACGCCAGGAAGTTCTTGCCCCGGCCAGTACTCACTTTTGAGAACGGCCTGACCATGCCACTTCCTGATTATGCTGACTTTGCTTCGCTACCCGCATACACCGTGTCCTTCGACTCTGACCTTCAGCTTTTCGTGGACTCCGTTCGGAAACTCGTCTACTCCTACTCAGAGGCCGTCATCTTGTCTGTGGCCAGAGCCCTCATTTTGATCGCTACTCCAGAACACTTAGTGAAATTCGACCTCCCGAGAATACTCACGAAACTCGCCACTACCCCGGTTCCCGGCTCCAGTGCTAGATCGTATGCGTTGCATGTGGTGGCTCATATTGCCCAAACAGCACCAGCCGTGTTCGAAAAGTACTACAGAAAATTTTACGTTTTTCCCACTGACGACGATACGGTTGCTTCCCTCAAATTGCACGCCCTTCCTCTTCTTGCGACACAAACTAACGCTAAAGAGATCATCAAGGAGCTTCAATACAGCGCTCTCAACTCAGCATTCAGACCTCATGTTGCCCACGAAGCTGTACGTGCCTTGGGCAGATGCTCTCGTGCGTCCAAAGAATGGACGAACCACATTTTGCGCTGGTGCTCCTTGCAAATCAGCAATGTAGGTGCTACTCCAATCGTCAGTGATCTTCTCACAGTGATCCGCCACCTTCTCCAGCTCAAACAGAGCCAGGCTGGCTCGGACCGCTCTGAAATAGAGAGCGTGGTTCGTACCATTTACAAGCTTGGGAAGCTCCTCAACGATAATACTGTGAGTTTCGATCCTGACGCAAAAGCTACAATTATTTGGCTCGTTGGTGAGTTCACCGAAGCCGCTGACGACCTTATTGGCCCCGACTTGCTCCGAAGAGCTCTCAAAACTTTCTCCAACGAACCTGAAAATGTTCGTTACCAGCTCTTGATTTTGGCTGCTAAATCGTATCTGTACGAGCTACAGAAGAACGATTCAGAAGCCTTGGCGGACACTTCAATCGGCAAAATGTACGCTCATGTCTCTCAATTGGCCCACTATGATGCCCTGTTCGATACCAGAGACCGCGTGAGAATGTTGGACCAGCTTTTGTTCAAACCAAAGAATTCGAAGCTTGCCACCCTTTTGCTCCAGGTCCCAAAGCCTGCACCACTCGTTGCGGTAAGTTTTGACGAAGACACTCCAGCTATCCTTCGAGACTACTTATCCGTTGAAGGATGGGCCGATCCAGAGACTTTACCGCCTAAGTCGATTCGTAAAGAAACTGCGGTGGAAGTTGTTCCAACCAGTTTCGAGAACGGTGCATTCCAAGAGAAGAAGAATATCCCTACATCCTCAAGCCGCCAGATTTCATCTGCTCTGATCAAAAATCTTGCTCCTGTTCAAGCCAAGCCTTATAAATTGCAAAGTTTGGATGAGTTCTTTGGTAACGAGGAAACGGAATCTGAGTCTGAGGAAGAGAGCGAGGAGGAAGAGGAAAGTGACGAGCAGTCTGTCTCGGAATCAGGCCTTGACTCAGACTCAGATGAAGATCAAGGTGACGAAGATGACGAAGATACTGACGATTCGGCTAAAACCGACGATAAGTTCTTGAACTAGTGGGTGCACGGGTGTACCCCCATCTAGCGAGTATGTTGGTTGATCGAGATTATCACAATCCACACCATGTTATCCCAAGCATTTAAGAAACTGATAGCCAAACAGGTCAGGCATTACACAAGATACCCGAAAAACAACCAAATATATTTACATGAGCTGCCTGGCAGAGTCATTGCGAATCTATCGCAGAACCCGGCAGCAACTGCGATTGGTTACTCCCCATCGACCGACATAGACCCCAACACTTTCCTGGTGAACAAGAAGTTCGTTGATTTACTCAATTCGACAATCCATGAATCCATCCATAAAGATTTTACCTTCATTATCGAAGCGGGCGCCAGTGCGCTGACTTTCATGCCTATCTACGATTTCCGTGAAGTGCCTAGATACGCACGTACACCTGAAGTCGACAGCATTTTCGGATATGTTTTGGTTGATGATGGCGGCAAGATTGTTCCACAAACATTTGACCCTAATTCGATGTACAGAGTGTGCAATGGTGCTGGCTTGATTAAATTGAGTGACTACTTGCATGAGCAGATGAAGAACATCACGGAAGCTGAGGGCAAGTCGTAAATTGGTGTGCATTTTTTGGGGTAAATAATTTATAGACGAATCAAGCCAATTTTATGGAAAACTCTTCGCAATCGCCATCGGACAATTTCACTGGAGTCTGAATGTACTTACCATGGCCATGCCTACCTGCTGTATCGAAACACCACTTGAAGTTTCCTCCGAAACCAACTGTCTTGGACTCCTTGTCAAACTGGAACTGGAACTTAGATCTGGAGTTGGAACGATTACAGGTCAAATCGCCCTTGTCGTCGAAACCGCAGACACCCTTGGAGCTCAACAAGTTCTTGCCTCCAAATTGGGAATCAACGATCCTGAAGGTAGCACAAGTTCCATACTCGTAGTGTTGACCATTGCTTATAAGACAGCCTGCGTGGTCACTCAAACGAAGGTAGCCCCTTCTTCCATTGGGGTCCTTTGGAGGCTGATCTGGTGGTGGTGAGAACTTTCCCTTTGGCAAAAATTTGATACCAGTTTCTGGGCAGCTAGACCTGGTGAGTGCATCAATTGGGATGAACTCTTTCAGCAAAAGAGATCCCTTGAGGTGGTGGAAGTACCAGATCTCCTGAAGAGCGTTGTACTTGTTGCACTTGAAGTAGACGGTCTTGTCGCTGAATTGGGAGTTCAAGGCATCTGCAATCTGCTGTTTTGTATAGGTGGCGTCTAAGGAAGGATGGATACCTGCTTGGGCCAAAAAATCAAACGTGGGATACTTTTCGTAGAGACCAACAGAGATCTTAAAAAAATCGTAAACGTTCTCGTCGTTCTGGTAGTCACTGTAACACTTGGGTCTTATGGTCTTAATGCACGTGGCGTGCTTGTTGAACTCATGGATCCACAACGACTCGTCGTCACCATTGAAGTTCTTCCAAACCTTCTCCATCTTCTCCAACAATTCCTGGTCGTCGAACTTGGTGAGAATACGCTTGATCTCGCCTTTTGAGAGCTCAAGACTGTTGTCACAGAACTGCTCATACGTTCCGTCGCAATTGTCTGGCCACAACCCGTGCAACGTGAACGTATCATTTTCACCAATGGGAGGATAGTAATCCCAAAATTGCGTTTGGAGCATAACGCCACCGGGACTCTCGAAACAACATTCGTTATTTATAGGAGTTGAGTTGGTGCATGAAGCTGGGAGACCTTTCGGGCAGGAACCAAACGTATTCTCTAGAGGCAGCTGCGCCTTGGAGAAGGTAAAAGGAAAGGCACTGGCAATGGATAAGAGTGAAAGTAATAATAGCATGAGATGGTCGGGAGAAGTGGGAATCTCAGGTTCTTATATGTGCTGATAAGGGCACGTGACCAAGGTCACGTTCTGATAAACCCGCGTACCCATGTGGAGCCGCCAGATTGACGTGGTTAAGCTACAATGCGCTTGTAAATTATGTACATTCCGTTGAGGATATAGCTGTATAAGTGTAACCATAGTTTTTAAAACCCACTTGAGAACCCGTCGTTGCCAAAAATAGAAAAAAAGTCATTAAATGCAGTTGATGCAGTAATACAGAAAAGAAGTCAAACTCAAAACCAAGGGCCGTCAAGTAGAGACACTTCTAATCGCTTAGTATCTGTAGATGTCAGCCTTGAATGGGCCCTCCTTAGGAATACCCAAGTAGTCAGCCTGCTTGTCGCTCAAGACAGACAACTTGGCACCCAAGTGGGACAAGTGGCACTTGGCCACCTCCTCGTCCAAGATCTTTGGCAACAAGTGCACACCGACCTCGAAAGGACCAGACTTAGAGAACTCAGGGAACTTAGATCTGAACTCGTCGTTCTTGGCGTTGAAAAGAGCGATCTGGGCCAAGACCTGGTTGGAGAAAGAACAGGACATGACGAAAGAAGAGTGGCCAGTGGCACAGCCCAAGTTGACCAATCTACCCTCAGCCAAAAGAATGACGTGACGACCGTTCTTCATCAAGTATCTGTCGACCTGAGGCTTGATGTTGACGACAGACTCGGCGTTGGCCTTCAACCAGGCAACGTCGATCTCAATGTCAAAGTGACCAATGTTACAGACAATGGCGTCCTCTGGCATGACAGAGAAGTGCTCACCGGTGATGATGTCACGGCAACCAGTGGTGGTGACGAAGATCTGACCGATACTGGCAACCTCCTCCATTGGGGCAACCTGGTAACCAGAGACAGCAGCCTGCAAGGCGTTGATAGGGTCAATCTCGGTGACGATGACACGAGCACCCATACCTCTCAAGGCCATGGCACAACCCTTGCCGACGTCACCGAAACCAGCGACAACGGCAACCTTACCGGCGATCATAACGTCGGTGGCTCTCTTGATACCGTCAATGATGGACTCTCTGCAGCCAAACAAGTTGTCGAACTTGGACTTGGTGACGGAGTCGTTGACGTTGATGGCCGGAACCTTCAACTTGCCGTCCTTCAAGGCCTTGTACAAGTGGTGGACACCGGTGGTGGTCTCCTCAGACAAACCGAAACAGTCCTCCAACATCTCAGGGTACTTCTCGTGGACCAAGGTGGTCAAGTCTCCACCGTCGTCCAAGATCAAGTTCAACTTCTTGCCGTCCTTGAAAGCGAACAACTGCTGCTCGATACACCACTGGTACTCCTCCTCGGTCTCACCCTTCCAGGCGAAGACTGGGACACCAGAAGCGGCAATGGCAGCAGCGGCGTGGTCCTGGGTGGAGAAAATGTTACAAGAAGACCAGGTAACCTCGGCACCAAGAGCAACCAAAGTCTCGATCAAGACAGCGGTCTGGATGGTCATGTGAAGACAACCAGCGATTCTGGCGCCCTTCAATGGCTGGGAAGGACCGTACTTCTTACGGATGTCCATCAAACCGGGCATTTCGTTCTCGGACAACTCAATGTCCTTTCTGCCGAAGGCAGCGAGGGAGATGTCAGCGACTTTGTAGTTGGTGGCTGGGGCAGACATTGTTAGAACTTTGTAGTAAAGGTGGTCTTTTTTTGGTGGGATCGCGACGCCTTATATACTTTGGGTGCAAAATTTTCGTCCTGCAGGAAAGACCCGATCTAAACGACGCCCATCGGGGCACCCTGGTACCCGTGGGTGGAAGAATTTTGATTTTTTAAGTATTATTTTAAAACTGTTAGCATAGGGACTTTGGCAGTGCCAATTACTGATTCATATCTCCAAAAGTGGCCGAAATCACATGGACAAAGCCAGGGTTCAGCTGCACGAGAACGGTGCCACGGGCACACCCGTACACCATTTTGCAGCCGGTCCATTCCAATCTAGGCCAACCTGGCCAAGGACGTGTTTTAGTCTAATTGGGTAATTTTCAAAATGGCGTATTTTTCAAAATCGCCAAATTTAATTCAGAGTGTCGACTTTCTCTGAAAAACGCATATAAATAAGAAAGGCATCGCATCCCCTAAACGCTACTGCGCCATGGGCTATATGCTGGGAGTGTTGGTCCGGATTTGTGTATTTTCATAATTTGGTCATCCTTGGCTCGATTTGTATTGATGTAATTGGGCTCGTTTGGTGATATTTTTCTGTTCTGGGTGACGTTTTTCATAAATCAATCACTTGTGTTGAAACTCATGCATTGAGTGTCGTATACGCTTATAGAATCGTACATACCCACTGTGAAGCACAGCAGTAGTACGAAAGCTTTTTTTTTGACTTAAGTATTATATTGAAGTTATCGAGGGGGATTTTCTATTGATGTCATTTCTATTGGATCAAGAGTGACTTAGTAGGCAGAAGCATGTCATGTTAGACAGACAAGACATGCCATCAAGAGGACAAGAGAAAATCGTGCAAACGGAAACATATTTAAATTTTGCGTTGTCCAGTCATTTCAGCCTATTAAATGCAGAAAGCTGCAGTAATCTCTTTTAAGATTGAAGTATCACCATTCCTACCAAGCTTTTCGCTTTATCGGTGCTCTATTGATAACTTACTGAACATTTTGAAGAGGCGTTTAACATCAAAATCTGAAGGACTGCACTGGTAGAAGTACGAGACTTTTTGAACAGTCTTCAAAGGATTGAACTTAAACGCTGGACTGACTTGTAGTCTTTCTTAATGGGTTTGTTACTAAAGGTAGTTACTTTAGTGTGCATTTCTTGAAGCAGACAAGAGGAAACCTTGCAAAGACGAAAATACCAACTCACTGAATATCCAGTCGCTTCATAAGATGAATTAAGCTGCAACATCCCTCTAATTTGGGTGAATCGCTATGCTCAACCATATCGTCACTACCCTTCCTTTAATCATTAATTGTGAACTAAATGCACATTTTAAATAAGCCATCGTCACAGGCTAAAACCTGCCGGCGCCGTAATCGTCCAAAACCTGGTTCCTGGGTATACTGCTGAAAGAGTCAAAATACGACTCGGGTCCCTCGAAAAACGTGCCCATGACATCCGTCAAATTCGACTGGAAATCAAAATGTGGGAAAAAGTTCTCTGGCGGCATTTCGTCTGGGGGCAGCGGGAACCTGTCATCATTGATTCCAATTCCCAGGAGATT
The DNA here is from genome assembly GCA_026585945.1 of Candidozyma vulturna. Classification (NCBI taxonomy): domain Eukaryota; kingdom Fungi; phylum Ascomycota; class Pichiomycetes; order Serinales; family Metschnikowiaceae; genus Candidozyma; species Candidozyma vulturna. Next base: position 981,021 of record CM048832.1, on the reverse strand, counting down.
TTCCGGCTCTCCAATAAATACAATTTCACTGTTGAGCGGGTTGAAGAGAGAGCTGCTCAAACCGTCCTTTTCTTCACTTTGACCAAGTTTGATAAGATCGGCAACGGTTCTCCAGTACACCTCAAAAAGCGAAAGATCCACATTGTAGATGGGCGTCTGGAGCACACGAATGAGGTCAATGACCTGGTCATTGGAAAATTGCAATTTCGGCACCACAAGCTCGGAGTTCCTGTTGAAATGGCGCTTGTAGAAACCTTCACTGGCTAGAACTCTGATGATGTATGTGAAGGTGGTGCCAATTCGCCACGCATAGCAGTATCTGTGGTTGATCTTGTGAATACCCAAAAGACACACTTTGCAGCATCGGGAGAGGGACCTCATGAGCACCTTGAGATGCGGAAGGAAGTATTCTGTTTTTGGTGTCTCCACGATGTGGTAGCCAAGGCGGGAAATAATGGCTGCAAAGAAACCAACGGATTTGTGCAAGAGGTACTCCAAATGAGGATTCATGACAAACTGGTAGGCGTAGCGGAAGTACGGATGTGGTTTTTCGAGGAGAGTGGCGGCAAAGGGAATGTTCTCTTCAGCCAAAATCACAAACATTTTCTTGAGGTAGAAGAAAGCCAAATGTGTGGATTTCTGGTTCTCGTAAAGAAGGAACAACCGGAAGTAGCACAGGACAATGAAGATTTGGATGGGGATGTAGTACTGAAGCTGCAACAGGTGTGCTAGCGATTTCGGGTCTGTTTTGCAGAAGGAATCATGGAAATCTCTCAATGTCCCGTAGTGCTCGTGGAGACACACTTCGAGCTGGTTCAAGTTGGTGATGAATTCGGCGATCGAGGTTTCCTGGTTGATGAATAGAATATTCTTGAGGCACTGCTTGATAAGTGGCATGATCTTGTCCAACGGACGAATGGACGCTTCGACTATGGCGTCCTCAGGACCGTTGGAGTTTGACAAATCTAGAAACGGGAATTTCGTATCGCTGAAGAAGGCCAGCGACGTGAATGGCGTGCCGAATTTTACCGAATTGAGGTAGTCCTTGTGGGTGACGAACATCCAGAGTTTTCTTCTGACGTTGTTGAGTTGGGCGTTGTTCAAGGTGTCCATCATTTTATCGGGTTCTCTGTTGAGGCCAATCAGATACGCCAATTGTAAAAGCACACCGTTGTTCACCTGGTGCAGATCACGGCCTGGGCCGTCGGGGTCCCTCTGGAGCAGCTTCCATGTAAATTCTCATGTAGACCACCAACTGCACCACACCGAGAGAGGCCCTATTGGAGACCTGGTACTGATTGAGACAAAAACGGGAAAAATCCACAAACTCAATACCGATCGGGCACAGAAGCAAGTGGCCTTCCTTGTCGTCCGTTCTTTTCAGCACATCGGTGTTTTCCAGCACCTCGTTGGAGATAAGCGAAAGATAGCTCATTCGAAGCACCAAGCACAAAATGCCTATAGTTGTGAGGTCAATTCGGCCCTCTACGTTGACCGACGAAACCGGCTCGTCGTGGTACGAAAGAGGCCCCAAAATGCGTTCGAGGTTGGATCTGAAGTGCACCTCATCTAGAAAAGGAAAGAACGGGTAGATGAAGTGGAAAAAGCGGTTGACGTGAGTCCACAATATGCGTTTTGACGGGAGAATCGCCATAAGCCGTTCTTCATGAGAAGCGTCCGTTTTGTCCTTGAATATGTCTTTGAACGTCAACCCCAAGGGGATGTTTTGCAGCCGTAGTTTGGCATTGGCCGGATCGAACCGCTGTTCCGAATGTTGTCGAATCTTGTCCAAAACCTGCAATGGAGCGTTGTCCCTGACCACCGTTTTTGTGTAAACACTGGGCACTTTCACCCTCTTGGTGGGCTTGATGTCCAAGATGAAGTTCCACACATCCGCTAGCGCCGGGTCCACCCGGACGATGGAGTGCCACAGAAACGGCCCGTGGTTCATCTCCTCTTTTGTCACGGGATCGTAGCTCATGGACGAGTAGTCCAGAAAGAAGGAGATCTTCTCCAGCGGACCGTTCAAAGGATTCACGCCAACCACCGAGGCGTAATCGGCGAAGTTCGAGAGAAGCCGTGCCGCATGGACCGGCGCGAGGTACACTGTCTGCTCCTGCTGGATCTGGGGAGGCGGCAGCTCGGCCTTGACGGGTTTTTCATCCTCCGAAAAGTCGTCGTTGTAGGAACACAAATGAGCCGTTCTGTGTTTTACACACGAGTTACACGGGATATTGCGGTCGCAGCGGACCTTCCGTGCCTTGCATATGTTGCAGACGATGGTGGTTCTGCGGCGTTTTCGGGGTTCCATGGTGGGTGTTTCTGGTTGTTGATCTCCACACTGAGCTCATCGTGCACCTCTTAGTCACCAGTCACGTGGGGCGCCATTCGGCGGATCCAGGCGGAAACAAATAACTGGAGGGAGGTTTTGAAAATGGCGGGAGGATTTTGGGGAGGTTGATTTTTAAAGGTGAATTTGTGGCTCGGAGTTTTTGGCCCAAGTCCGAGTAACTCCGTAAGCGGCGAGGTTGCACCGGGCGCGGGGCACAACCGAAGGATTTTGTTTTTGTGTAGGGATCTGAAAATCTGAAGATTATCTGTTTTGACGAATTCTCAGATCTGTTGATGGTGTTGGTGGGGTGTCCGCATATGCCATGTACGGTGGTGGGGTTGTCGGTGCATCCTGGTGCAGTGAGGGGTTGTTACGAGTGACGGTAGATTGTTGGAAAGTATAGGGTTTTTGATGAAGGGTTCGAAGATAGTGATCAAGGATGGGTGTTGTGAAATGACCTGTTCAAGTGCATGCTTGATTTGGGGGTTTACATTGGGGGTTTGAAGGGGCGGAGTATCGTGAGAGGGCCACTGGTGAGGGTCAGGCTCAGAACCACGGCCTTTGAATATTGTGGAACTGTTTGAAGTTTGGTTTTGGCGCTAGAGTCATCACTCGATCGGAATCACGCTCAAAACCGACTTACGGTCGGTCTGGTAGGTGCACCTATAGTTCGCTATATCTGGACGGCAACATGATTGCATTAAACATGATCTATTGAAATTGAGTCTCTGATTTCGAAATCTAATTTAAAGCTTTCCGGGGGTCAATGCCAATTACTACGTTCTGCAAGTTCTGCGATTTAAAGCTGGCAACTTTTTTCGACTACCGTAAACCTTCTGCGATACTATTAAGCGAACAACGACTTAGAGTACCTCCGACTTTCAACATGCATATTCTATTCAATTACCCCAAATCAATTCAGTGGTTGGCCTGCTGCACGATAAGTAGACAATCTGCGCAATGCAGTCGGTGCGTCGTCCTGCTTTATCGAGATCGACCTCGCACCATGCCGCATTTGCACCCATTTAGACATATTTTGAGATAAACGTATATTTAATAATTCTCAGTACCACAGCCTAGTAGTGTCATTTATCTTGGGCGCTCAAACCGCTGCCACACCTTGCAACTACATGCCACTCAAAATTATTTGCATTTTTAAAGTATAGCACTAATTCCTAGGCCTACTCCAGGGCGACAATCGAATAAAGATCCCGTACCTCCAGGAAAAGCAAACCGAGAAGCCTCTGCGTCGACTCGATAGAGGTCGCAAAGTGCTCGTAGTGGCTCTCAATCGCAGCACTGTAGAATGCAAAGTCGTAAGTGCCCTTTGGCTCAGGACACCCATACTTGAGTTTCCCGGAGAAGTACTTCTGATGCTCGTTGAAAGAGCAGTAGAAGGCATCCATCTGGTGTGTGGACGTCCCGAAGAATCAGAATCCTCCGTGAAGTCTGGTTGTAGAGGGCAGCCACATCCAGGTCATACGACAGAAGAAGGCTGCCCATGTGGTGAAGCTGCTTCAATTGTCTCTCTAGCTTCTTTGTGGCGGCTGCATCCAAAAAGTGACCGGCGCTGATTCTCAGAATCACCTTCCTCCGAAAAGCAGCATGGCGACGTGCTAGGGCCAGAAGCTCCGAGTGAATCTGAGTAATCTGATTCCTCAAAAACATGTGCTTTGCACCCACAACAACAAGCTTCTCCTTGTGGGTCTTCTGGCATTGATCAAGATGCTTCAACGTATCCTTCAACAAGGACCCGGCCAGGGAGGCCACCAGTCCGCCCATTTCTATCAGCTGCTTCCGGCGATTCAAGAACTTGAGCATTCTGTGAAAATTGGCACATAGATCGTCATCGGACTGGCCGAAGGTTTCGGCAAACGAGCCCACAGTCAGACGAACAGTATCCCACTTTGTTGGGGAAGAATTGAGTTCGGTTTCAAGAAAAGTGTCGAGTTTCTTGAAGTAGGGCGGCTTCTCAGGGCCCTTGGCTGCTAGGATCCTGATTTCCTTCCAGCATCCTTCGAAGTTGGAGCCGATGGTTTCGACCTTTTCAGCGTGGATCTCCAACACTTTTTCAGATACGCCGTTCTCCAACTCCGGATGGCCCTTGCGGTTGCTACGCCTGGAAGCAGATTTGGTGTCTGAGGGAGGGAAACAGGCCGTGGTCGTTTGTCTCTCGGAAAACCAAGCCTTGGCTCTGAGCTTTTCCTTGAGAATCCGGGTTTCCTTCTTGGGGTGGGTGAAAACCCGCTTGAGGTGGTACTTGAGGCCGTGCTTGACGGTCGAGTTTTCAATTTTTGAATCTTTTCTGAGATGGGCAGCCTTTGCAAGTTTGGAACGTGCATGCCTGATGGCTACCGAGATGTTTCTGAAGCTGAACTGGGGGAAGAAGGCAGCTTCGCTTTGTCTGTGTACGTTTGTAAAGTGCATTGGGGAAGTGCTAAATGTGGTGATGGGGAATTTGGAATTGGGGACTTTAGGTGGGTTTATATAGACAGTTGTGTGCTGGACTTTCCTAGTTGTGTTTGTGGTTGTGGGTGGTCATTTGGGGAGGAGGGTCACCGCTAGCGCAAAATGGAAGTAATAAGATGGCGGTCACACAGCATAGGCGTGTGAACTATACTTACTGTAATTATAGTGTTGGAGAAATATTTTTCGTTCTGAAGCTAGTTGAGGAAAGAGGTAAGTTAGTGGTCAGGCGAAGCACTGAGTCCAGAGTACCACTAGAAAGAGAATTCCATGGTTTTTTGGGCACCGTTACTCGTCATTGGGACTTCTCAGAAGTAATCAATTCGTTTCTTATCAACGAGGATGTCTATCTGTTGAGCCTACCAAATGAAAGGTAAATTCACCCACTGCCTCCAAAATAGCGATGATAGATAATTGGAAGGTTAGTTATCGAACGAAATAAAACTCAATTAAATTGATTCCAATCAATAGTAAATATGCCGCAATGGCTGCTGTGGTTGTGTCGGCATTTGAACTGGACCGTGCGTCTTTCGGCGACTGCTCGTGCATCGCGGTAGCGCAGCCGCACTGACACCCCCCGGAACTCTGCCAACGGAGGAGGTTCATGCCGGCCATGCATTTGAATCGCCGAGGTCAAAGCCCGAAGCAACCCTCATATTCACCGAGCTCCTAAGATTTTGCACCGCTCGAGCCAACCAGGTATACGTCTTTATTGGTCTTTTCGGTGGCTGGAGTCTAAAGGCGCGGGGCATGAATTCTGTATTTGTGGGCTTGGCCTTGCTGGATGTGGAGGTTATGGAGGTTTCTTGCTTCAAGCTCTCGGAACCTTCACTTTTGTCTGACTGGATACGCCTGAAGGAAAGATTCCTCCATAAAAGGCTTCGTGTGTTGGTGCTTTCTCCAGAAGGCCCCAGGTCAGTGGAGATGGGATCTTCCGAGGAATCAGTATGTTCTGCTGTAGTCTCCGTGGACGGTATCTTGAAAGAAACCTTTGACGCTGAAAAGGACTCCAATCCAATGGACGGCTTCGAATGTGGGTGATCTTTTCTCGTTAGAAACCCTGCGGCAATGGAACTGCAAGACCGTTTACAGAAAGCACCCAATTTCGTCACACGTTTTTCCGGGCCAATGCCCATGAAAGCAAGTTCACTTTCTTCGTCCGAGCGACTTTCCAAATCTTTATCCTCATCCTCAGGTGCATCCGCCGTTTTGGTGCTTCCCTCGGTTCTGATGAACGGAAGACTGGCCCATTCGGAGGTGCTCAGCTTGAATAGCTCAAACTCCTCAAAGTATTCTGGGTCCGTTGGGGGCGAAAGTGGAAATAGTTCGTGATATTTGGCTGGTGACGGTGAAAACAAAAACATGGTCAAGAAAAGAGTGGTATTTGCAGCGACTCAATGGCTGCGAAAAACGGTGTGAAAGAAAGACTGGTACCAGTATGATGAGAATCGCCATACCATTATCGCTGTTCAAGAAGTGAAGACCACATTTGTTTTGCCGAGGTGGCTTTATTGAACAATGGCTTCCACGGGGAAACGGAGGGATCTTTCAAATTGGGATTCGGCTTAAGGGCATAAAACAGTGGGCACCTAGATATCAAATTATTAGTTCCACTATATTTTGACGATGCAATTCTACTGGCGTTACTTTCCGCTCAATATAGTCCACATTGCTCAAGCTCAACCAGGAGAAGTGCTCTTGCAGTTACTGGTCACGGCTCAGACCTGGACTCCATACTCCAATATTCACCACCTTAATGCTGATTCTTCTTCATTTTCGTTCCATTCAATGTGGTCAGTTTGTCAGGAATGCCTCATCTGAACCTGTGACATCTACGTAGAACAAATCTGTGACCTTTTGCCAAGTAGCGTATACACTGAATCTAGGGGCCATGGTCACCTTCCTACTCTAGGTGCCATTGAGGTCTCCACAACATCAAGTCTATTCTATTTTCTTTCTACACCTGGATTTCTAGAGCCCCTAGCCTTCGGCACATCTACATCATCGGTCTACACCTCATCATATGACTCGTAAATTCGCCAGTGGCGGGGCTATATATCAAACTTGAGCCAGTCCAAGTCGCCGTACGGCTGGTTGCCCTTTTGTATGTTGCTGTCGCTGTCGTTGGCACCCTTGAGTCCATGCGTAAGCGACGAACGTGTCGGCGTCGGCTTAATTTCGTACTTGTCACCGACATTCACCATGTCCGTGTCCATCGGCACAATATTGTCGTCGTCCAACGGCGTCATCTTGTCGTCCTCGTCGGTATGTAGCGAGGTGTACGTTCTGAAGAAATCGTCGTCCGCCATGGTGTCGCCGGTTTTGTCCGGCGAGTTCAACGTGGTGGGGTTTTCCGGGTTGAAGTTGAACGGCGTCACGTCAGAGGGCACAATAAACAGCTGCCGAGACGGGAGATGCGTGTGGTATGACGAAGGCAGCGGCGCTTCACTAGGAGCATTATTGTTGCCGCCGCAGGCGTTGGTTGTGGGATTTTCAAAATAGGTATTGGACGAAAAGCCCATAACCGGCGTCGACACATTGTGGCGCATGGCGTTGGCAGCCAGAGGCACCAGACCACTAAGACTGCTGAGGTTTGTGAACGCCGCGTTTCCAGGCGTTGCGTTAGCAGGCGTTAATGGCTGTGTAGGCGTCACAGAATAGCCATTGGGCGTACCAACATACGACAGTTTTCTGTGGAGGTTTGTGACGGAGGTTCTTCTGTTGAGTGAAGAGGCTTGGAAGCCACGTTTGGCGATGGGGGTGTTGCTGTTGTTGTTGAAGGAGCTGCTCATCGAAAGCAGCAGTGGCACCCTTCTGTCGAAGCCGTCCAGCATCTCGTTGATATTGATGTCTGACTTCTTCCGCTTAAATTGCAGGGTCGTCAGGTACGGCGACGACGGCTTGGAAAACTGCAGCTGGACGTTCAGCGAACTCGCCAGATTCATATACAGCCCGGGCACGGAACCTGCCGCTGAGCCCGGGGCCGAACCCGAAGGTTTCGGCAAGATCAAGACGTTTTTGGGTCTTTCACTAGAAAACAGTGCATTGTAGGACCCGGCTGGAGCAATGTACAGCAGCGATCTGTTGATAGGGATACCCTCGTCTCTGTACCTGGCGAACTCCAGCGTCAGCAGTGTCCTGTTAGGGAAGGAGGAGCCTCCAGACACTGAAGAAGAAACGTTTCTGGCAGCACTGGAGGCTCTTCTGGAGCACCTCTTTTTGATAACGTCGGTTTTGAGCGACAAAGGACGCATGGTGCCGTGGAGCTTGAGAAACAAACCGCAGGCGTTGCAGAGCGTATTTCCCGAGGGATCCTTACGCCATAGCGGCGTTTTCATCGTGTGGCAGTTCTGGCACTCCGTGGGCTTCTCCTTATTCTCGTCTTTGGACTCCTCCTTCGGCGTTTCCTCTTTGTCCTTTCTTTCCTTCATGAGGGACGAGGTCAAATTGGAAACAGGCCTGGACTCGTTTTTCTGTGATGGCGGCGGCGTGGGAACGCTCTCTTTGCTGCTTTTCATTTCACGTGGGGGACTTTGAGAGGAGTACACTTGCACGTTGGTGACGCCCTCGGAGGGCTCCTTTTTATGACATGTCCTGCTTTGAACGTCAAGGCGTCCGATGTGGTGCTCCCTGTGGTGCTGGAGCCCCTTCTTCTCGGGTCCGCTCCGTTTTCTTGAGGATGTGCTGGAGAGCTGTAGTCCATCAGCGACGGCGTGATCTCGGTGAGCGGAGGCGCCAGGCGGTTCTTAGCATCTCTGGAGTTCAGCCTTGCGTGACTGCCCCTGAACTCGTCCACTGAAAGCGGCAGCAAAAGGTCCAAAACTCGAGAATCCACTGGTCCCTGAGTTTGCGATCCCAGGGGCCCCGAAGCGCCAGCATTCCGCTCAACAGAACCCGGCAGACCCAGCCCTTGCATGCTCAGGCCGTCTTTCCGCCACTGGCGGTTCTCGACTCTCGGTTTGAGTGCTAGAAGCTTCTTGGCTTGACTAAATAGTTCCAAAATGGTCGGGCCCTGTTCCAACCCAGCCCGTGCACGGGCTTCGCTTGTCAGGCTCTGCGGGCTGTCCATGAAGCGGGAAATCGGGGAGTTTTATTGGACTTTTTAGGGGGTTGTTTTGGGAAGTTGGAGGTGCTTTTTTTTGGTGATGAAGACGGTGATGAGCGAAACCGCCGAAATTAAGTGGGATTGGGGAATAGACAAAAAAAAGTAATGTCTTTGTTGGATTCTTCGTTTCCGTTACGTTTCCAGGGCTTGCTTGGCTGAGACTAAGGTATGGTTGTGATCTTCACTATGCTACTCACTTTTTTTTTCTATGACACAATTTTATTTACCCTGGGCGTACTGCAGACAACGGCCAAGTGCCATCACCCCCACGAACCTCCACTATGTACAAAGCGTATGCAAATGGTTCGGAAAAAATAAAAGGAAAAATAGTTTTGCCCTTGGAGGAGCATGGTTGAAGAGGGTGCCACGAAGGCGTCATGTGATTGTTCGGGCGGGCCCCATGGCCAGATGCGTGCACAGTTTGCAGCCATAGCATCCACTGTGGATCCTCGAGGCTCCCTTTCCAATTTAGAGGGTCCTTATGTTTGGATCATCATTTCTTGATTTCGGAGCGATGGAAGTGGCCACTTCGTTTCACCGGACGAGAAGTCAAACTGTGGCTCTCGGAGTCAGAGCAGGGAATGTTATGAGCCCGATGAGCTGCGTCTTGACTTGCTCCAGCTGAGTTAGTGGATGGTTTGTTCCTATGTGACTATCACGGTGCGGCCACACCGAAGGGATGGGCTCTAGGTCTCCCGGTAGCTATGGCAAGAGTCGCTAGACATCATCCCATGGTGATTCGTGGGCCATTCATTCTCAGACCAATATCTCAATCCTTTATAACGTCCTACCTTCAAAACGCCCAATTCTCAAAAGACTTCTTAGCAACCTCAGGCGACGGCCTCTTCCTCACGCGGCTCGTCCTTGTGGTGGTTTCTTCTCCGCATACGGTCCCAGTACATGGTCGTGCTGTTGGACTCAGCGTGAAGTCTGTACTCAAAAGAAACGCCAGCCACACGCTCGGTGGATCCCGTGGCAGTCGTCTCCACACAGTCAGAGCCCTGGAGAATTAGGTCACATTCACGAATCACACGCAAAATGGCATCACACATAATTCTTCTCGCCTGGAAGGGCTGCAAGGGCTTCTTGTCCTCGTCGTCGCCACGGCGACGGCCAAAATGTAAGTTGGAGTTCCACAAACTGACGATATCTTCGTCACGGCGGATACTCAAGGCAAGTCCAGAGATATCGCTCAAAAGCTGCTCTTGAACATGCTTCAGATACTGCTTGTCGGGAATAAGCGAACCCGTCAACGTCCGGAGCACGAGTCTCTCCCAAATCATAGACGTTCTCTGTCTGACTCTGGCGCTCATTTCTGGGTCTTTGTCAGTATGGCCAGGGTGAGAACGACGGCCAAAACGGAAAACCCAGCGGCCTCCCTTGGCGTTAATGGGGTCTTCCCACACGGGGTTGATGCCTGTTTTGAATATAAGGAGCTGTGTGCTGTGGTGCAACTCAAAAGCACGTTTGGTCTGGCTTAAACTGCCCCACAACTGCTCCACAGATGCTATCGTTTTGGTGGTTTCGTCCGGGTTGGCCACGTCACGGAACTCGATCTCGTTGGTCGTTTGAAGATACGAGTCCACGGCAGCAGAAGCCGAAGACGTGTTGTCCTTATCGGCTTCGGTTTCCTCCGGCTTGACCTTCAGTCTCAGATGGTGCCAAACCGTCCAGCAATATGGTAAAACGTGGTGATCCTGTGGAACCTTGGCGACTGCAGCCTGTGCCTCCTTGACGGGGTCCCGTTTAGGCAAGTCGATGCTGGCAAGAGTCTCTTCTTTGTGGTGTTCATGGCGATTTCCGTTTCCGTGGTGTTCAGAGTGTTTCAGGCTGTTGTCTCTGCCCCTGCGATACAGCAGCCGGTGGCCCCTGTTTTCGTTTTGGCTGTGTCTGTGAGAATTGCCCTGAGGAGCAGATTTCGTCTCTCCCGGCTTGTTCTGGTTCATGATCCTGTTGAACAAGGACTCGGCTCTTTTCAAGTTTTCCGACATGGCGGGTGTTTTTGGTATCGATGGAAGCGGGGGAATCAGGAGAAGAGAGTGACAGGAGAGGCCGGGTTAGCGGAAGACTTGGGGCGATGCACGGGGGAGGAAACTGGTGTGAACCGTTTGGTGATGGTGTTTCTCAGATTTTTTCTCGGTCGTTCTCAGCCCAATTTTGGCGGGACGTATTTGGCCTAGTTGGGCCGGGCCGTTGAAGAGTTTTTTTACTTTTTCGAAAAAGAGGATTTTCTGAATTTTGGCGTGGAGTTGAAGATTTCAACTGAAGGCTGGAGTTTAAGATCGGCATTTGCGAAACTCCATGTTAGCAGAGTCAACGTGAGGTCAAGGGCCCTTCGTTTCCAGCAGTTCAACAAAAATGGGTGGATCGGATTTTTTGAATCCCTCAAGTTGGCCATAATAAGCAAAAAGTCTTTCACATCTTTTGTCTTTCCATCATTTGTCAATTCCTTCAACCATACATCTCAAGGTGCTACTACCAGAAATGGCTGCGAAATCACACAATGGAAGACCCCACAAGTGACACAATGGACCCCGATTTCCAGTCTACCCAGCCAGGTGTCATCAAAACCTCAGAATCTACAAATTTCTCTGTTTTTCGTCCATTGAATATTCATACAGCGAACGTCTACTGGCCGTAGTAGTGCAAGTAGCCACCCAAGGTCTTGCAACCGTTGATGTAGTTGCTGACGTTCAACTTCTCGTTGATCGAGTGGGCGCCGTCGTCACCACGGCCCATGGGCAAAAGAAGCACCTGTGTGCCCAACTCCTTCTCGAAAGTCAAGGTGATTGGAATCGAGCCACCTTCTCTGGTGAAGTCTGGCTTGACGTTCCAAACGTGCTCAGTGGCCTTGGAGGCAGCGGTGAAGGACTCATTGAAGGGATCGGACTTCCAGTAGTCACCGTCGTGGATCAACTCCACCTTCATCTGGTTCTTGGAGTTGAGCTGCTTGAAGGCCTTGGTAACATGGGCGAACACCAACAGGTCCAACTTGGCCAGGTCAATGTCAGGAACGGTTCTGATGGAGAACTTGCCGGTGACCTTGGCAGGAATGACCGTCTTAGCACCAGCACCAGAGAAGGCTCCCTCCACACCGTGGATCGACAAAGATGGGTATCTCCAGCGGTGCTTCAAGATGTCCTTCTTGTTGTCGTACAAAGCGGTCTTGGAGCCCAGGGCGGCCTGCAACTCGTCCACGGAGAAGTCAATGTCGTCGTAGAGAGCGTCCTCCTCGGGAGTCAATTTGGCCACCATCTCGTCGATGCCAGGCACCAAAATGGTACCGTCAGAGGAAACCAACAGCGAAAGCACCTGGACCAAGTCGGTCATGGGTTCGGCCACCACACCGCCGAAAATACCCGAGTGGAGATCGGCGCCAGGGCCGGAAATCAGCACCTGGTAGTAGTTGCAGCCACGCAATCCGTAGGTCAACACAGGCTTGGTGGTGCCCAACCAGTAGTTGTCGGAAATACACACCGCGTCCACGCCCTTGAAGTAGTTCTTTGCCTCGCGGGCAATGAGACCGTCAAGACCCAAGGATCCAGACTCCTCCATGCCCTCGAAACACACCACCAAGTTGACAGGCAATTCCCAGCCCAAGGCATTGTGGGCCTCCACAACGTTCAACCAGCCCATAACGGGACCCTTGTCGTCGGTGGAGCCTCTGCCGTACAAAATACCGGCCTGCTCGTCGTGGGTCATTTCAAAAGGCTCCGAGGCCCAGCCGTCCTCCAAGCCAGCAGGCTGGACGTCGTAGTGGCCGTAGACCAAGACGGTTTTCTTCTTTTCGTCGTTGCCGAAACGGGCCAACACAATGGGTGGCAAAAGCAAGTCGGGGTTGTTCACTGGAGGGGGCTGTTTGCCCAAGTCCTTGAGCTGGATGTCGGCGAAACCCAAGGTGGTGAGCTCGTTGACTAGGAAAGCCGCCATTTCCACCACTTTGGGTCTGAGCGATTCGTCGGAGGAAACCGAGGGAATGGCGATGGCACGGCGCAAGCGGTCGATGAAGGCCGGCTGGAGCTCGTCGATCTTTTCAAAAAGGGGCTCCAAGGCGAGTTTGTCGAACAGCATGGAAGAAGAAGAGTAGGGAGTTGGAGGAAATGTGGAGGAAGGAAACGCGAAGTTGGCGTGGGATCGGGCCGTGAGGGATGGCAATTGGCGAGGAAACGCAAAAGAAGGGGGTTCTTCGGAGAAGAGGAAAAAAGAGAAGAATCTGGGGAAGCGGGGGGTCTTGCTCTATTTATGCTTTTTCTTGTTTCCGGGTTTGTTGTAATAGGAGAGGCGCTAGTGGCTGCCGTACGGCACCATGGACGGCTGCGACAATTGAAAATTCTGGAGGCTCGGTTAATGAAGGGTAATGTGGGGCCACCAAGGGCGTTCTAGAAGAAAGGAAAATGAAGTGGGTTTTTAAATAAATTGAATTGTTTTGAAATAGAGGTATTGGTGATTGAATTTGGGTAGGTTTGGTCAATTCTGAAGGGCACTGAAAATGGTGGTTTTGTGGAATCTTCCTGGAGAAGGTTGAGAAGACTGCGAGGCTACCTCTCACGTAGATTGGCATGAACATAGGTTTTGGTGCATTTCAAAATGGCTCAAAGTTGTCTCCGTTTATGCTTTCGTTGGTCGTTCAGCAAAACCCTCACTTGGCCTTAGAAAAACGTACGGCACTGAATGGGGAGATTACGGCGTTTTGTGGTTTCCGGTGTCCGCCATAGTAAATGGTGAACTTCCTATTGTCGGCGAATGGCCTAACTTCCCGAAATGTGCCTTCTGGATAGTGAAAACTCAGTTCATCCTTTAGCATTTCAATTGGCCTGTCGTGGCTGTAATCTGGAACTTTTGCAGTTCTCGCCAGGCGATGTGTTCAAAATAAGCGATTTACAATCTTTAACTTGAGTTTATATTGCCTCTAGGGTCCAATGGTGCTAGCCTTAGTGTGTTTCTCTATGAATTTGCTCGTTGGAATGCCACCTCGGAGTTAATCCGATGGCTTGGAATGGCTGCAAACGCGGAGGTGAACTCCGAGAAAGAAGCAGTTCACGAAATTTGGAAGCTTTGGCCGTGGTAACTTTTTCATAAAATCAAGCGCCTTTTCATTTCAAAAAGAAAGTCGAGGGAGTGTACCTTCATTTTTGCATCCTCCTTTGAAATCGTGTGTTGGGGATGAAGTGCAGCTGAAAAGACCTCTTTCGAAAAATTTACGAGACAAAGAGAAAACTTCAGAGAGAGTAGGAACTCCATTTGCCCTATTTAATCCACCAGATTGACGACCTTCAACCTCAAAATCATTATGTGGACTACTTTTGCAATTTGTGGTCAATTACATCTTGCACTGACATTTTCTATGTAAAGTGAACATTCAGCTCCACCTTGTAAACTTCACCCCAGTAAATACCGAAGATTCAAGAAATATTTCCACCTTCTCAAGATGATCACTCACCCCATCGGCTTTTCTCCAAATTGTATAAACGTATCATATACTATCCTTCATTTTATGGCACTATTTGTTGCAACCACTCCTCAACTGCACTGACAAAACTGGCCTCAACAATACCCTTCCTTCTATTTGATTATGAGTGAACCAAGCGAACTTCGAATTGGAAGCTCCTAAAATTCGATTTCCCTTGATTCTTTGATCGGTTTCGATCGACCTTATCAGGCCACTTTCGTAGCCGTATCCACCATCCGTTTCTCCACACCACCCTTCTCCCTCTGAAAGCTTCGAAATGAATTCTCCAACGCTTCCATTCAAGACACTTCTTCCAAAGTTCTCCCGAATCTATCTCCCCATGATTTTTCAAAACCCATCCAGCTCCTCAACCCACCTACACCATCACCAAAATACGCGCGACCAACTATATGAGCAGCAGCGAGGAGATTCTGAGTGGAACAGACGATGACGACATTCTCGAGGCGATCCGGCCGAGCGGAAGCAAGCCGGTAAAGCGCCCTTCGCCAAAGCCAATTGTGGAAAAACCAGAAGACGACGAGATTTCAATCCCTGCCATCTTCTTAACTCAAGGAGCCAAAAACACCAGTCTTCTAAAGAAGGCCAAGGAGATCTCGAAACACATCGAGGAGGAGAAGGAGAAAACTGAACGGCAGCAGGAGGAGCTTGAACAAATCAGGAAGGAGGCGCTAGCGGAGTTGAACGAAAACGGTCTGGCCTTGAATTACACATACAAAACAGGCCATTCGTTGATTGAAGCATATGTGCAGAGCCACTACGCCCACCACTACTCTTTGAAAACTCACAGACACTTCTTTTTCTTTGGAGACTGCTATTGTCCGAAATTGGGCGGTGTCTCCGATGAGAAGGCTAGGGTGATAGAGAATTTGGCGTTTTGCCTAGATGAGGGCTTGTTTCCCGCGTATTCTAGGTCTCTCAAGACGTTGGGCGTTTCGTCAATGGACATAGCTGTGCACTTCATTGATGCGTGTGTGGACGAGACCGTTTTGGAGGGTGTCTTCCGGTTTCTTCAGCAATATGATGAGAGAAGCGGTGGCTTGCACTTGATGGAAGGAGTTAGCGGAACCAAGGCATCTTATGAAGTGCCTTTGAAATTGCAGCATTTCAACAATACCGTCCGTCTCTCGCTTCTACGAGCGGCGTTGCTATTTGAGGCTTGTGATGCCTCAAATCATACAGAGTCCTACCTTCTCAATTTCGTGCTTGCTTCCTCTGACTTTTACGCAAATAAGAGGGAACGAAATTCACTTATCGAGTTCATCATAAAACCAGTTTACAGGCGTGTGGTGCTGCTTGATTTGGGCCTGCAGTTGTGGGACACCTTGATGAAGTTGCAGCTAAACTTCTTCAACAAAAAGCCCGATTCCAGCAAGCAAAAACACTACGAGTTGACTTTTAATCTCTTGAACAACCTTCAGACCGCCTTCAGGCACGAGGAGGGCGAGGCAATCGACACTTTATATCTTTTTTTCGAGGCTTCCTCCAGGATCAACAGACGCTACCCACTAAAAGTTCAAGTGACAAGATCACCATTGAGGAGATCAGTGAGGTTCTCAATGACTCCCTACCGAACCTGTCTTCCTCCGACCATGCAGCCCAGGCAAACACAATCTACAGCTATGTCTACAAGACCAGAATTTGCACCAAGCTTCTCACAGAGCTTCTCTACTCCGATATCAACAAAAAGCCGTTTTTGAATCTCCACATCCAGCTTCAAACCCTCAAAGATCGTCTTCAGCAAGATATGAGTCACTGGCTATTCCTCAGCAACGACTTCCCATACAAAACGGATGTTTCAGCAGCATTGAGCGACGCCTACCACACCCTCGACCACTTCAGCACTGTACTCAGCAAAAACATTCTGCTTATTCAAAAAGACATTTTCTACGAGGACCCTAATTAGCAACCATCCAAGAAATCAGTCCCGGAGGGTCCACGTGGTGTACTGGTGTGGCTCTCGGCTATCGCAGCATGTATACCGATAAGAGTCACCTACACTCTTTATCCAATATGACCACCTCCACAGAGAAACCACTTGTTTACGAGAACCCGGAAATTGATAGCCAGAAGCCAGGAACCACCGTGACATTGCCATATGGCCACGGCCCATTGCCCGAGGAATTGAAGAACAAGAAGATCTTCTTCTTTGACATCGACAACTGTCTCTACAAGCGTTCCACCAAGATCCACGACATGATGCAGGTTAAAATCCACAACTACTTCAAGCAAAACTTGCAGTTGAACGACGATGAAGCTCACGAGTTGCACATGAACTACTACAAGACGTATGGATTGGCCCTCGAGGGATTAGTCAGAAACCACCAGGTGGACGCGTTGGAGTACAACTCGCAAGTGGACGATTCGCTTGACTTGAAGTCTGTCTTGGGCTACAACGAGGAGTTGCGCAACATGATTATCAAGATCAAAGAATCTCACCACTACGACGTATTGTGGCTCATCACCAACGCCTACAAGAACCACGCCTTGCGTGTGATTTCGTTCTTGGGCTTGGGCGATCTTTTTGACGGTTTGACCTTCTGCGACTATTCCGAGATCCCCATCATTTGCAAGCCCATGAACGAGTTCTTTTTTAGATGTCTAGACACCGTGCAGGTGGACGCCAAGGACCCAGCAGCCTTGTGGCAGCTTTCGTTTGTGGACGACAGCGAAATCAACGTCAAGGCGGCTTTCGACCTCGGCTTTGGCAGCGTGTACCACTACGTTGAGGTTGAGAAGGAATATGAGCAGTTGAAGCAGAAAGACGACTACCTGACTTACTACGAGGGAGACAGGAAGATCGTCGTTCTTCGTGACATCCTTGAGCTTCTGAAGTATGCCTGAGTAGCTGCGGTAAGATATGGCGGTGAATGAAGACTGGAAACCTAGCGGTGAACTCCGAATCCTACGAGGTGGGCGCGCATATAGATATAAACTAGATTCCACCCATATGGCCAAAAAGAACATAGAGTATACAGCCAAGGTGCTATTTCTCCATGGCTACACACAGCTGGCTCTGGCGTTTTATGCCAAGACACTGGCTTTGAGAAAAAAGCTAGCTCAGTACAAGCTTAAAGCAGTCTATCTCAATGCACCCATCCAACTTTCACCTGCTGAACTTCCAACCACCGATCTGCTTTCCAAGTTTGGAGCTGTCGGTGGCGATGACGGTGCCTTGAAATACCGTGCCTGGTGGGTCAAGAATCCCGACAATACATATGAAATCGACTCTGCCATCGATACAGTGAAGAGGTACATCAAGGACGGTGAAGTGCTCAATGAGGAAGGAGTATACGAAAAGGAGGAGGACAATCTTCCTCTCAAAGGTATTATTGGTTTTTCTCAAGGAGCGTGTTTTGCTGGTGCCTTGGTTCACAAGTTCAACGAGCTTTTCGGCATCGACCTTGAGTTTGCCGTGCTTTACTCTGGATTCAAGATCGACGTTTCGCTCATGCCAGATTTCAAAAAGTACTACACGGACGATGACGGTACTCTGACGAAAAGCCGTCTTTTGCATGTTGTGGGAGAATTGGACACAGTGGTTGGAGAGGACAGAGCATACACTTTCTATGAGACCAGCAAGAAGAACCTGGACTTGTTGAAGCACCCAGGTGGTCATTTTGTGCCCAACTCCAAGTTGCTTGTGGACCAGGTTGTCAACTGGATCCAGGGTGCCGAGAAGGAGGAGGCCAAGAAGGAGGAGTCGAAGAAGGTGGACGATGTGGACGACATTCTTGCTATGATGGACAAGGTGGGTGTATGAGGGATTTCTAGAATTTGGCTGAGGTGGAGATAGAAAAGATACTTTTGGCGGCTGATATTGCCTTTGAAGAAGAGTTCATGGAAATCAAGGATCCGAAGTAAATGGCGATCGCCAGTCTATAGATATTTATACAATTGAGTTTTCAACTTGGCGGAATGCCCAAATAGGCTCTCTATTGAAAATTGGCAGAATCTGTTCTTGGGATCAAAACTTACCTTCCAGCGCTATTCACAATTTATTGAGTATCTAGGCCTAGCAGGCAGGTGGAACCTTCATTTTCTCAGCTCAAGGTAACACCAATGAGATGATCAAGTGGATTCCAGAAGGTGACAAATCTCAGCAAACAGAACTTCACGGATACCTTCTTCAAAATCCACCAAAAATCGCTCACCTCAGATCTCCTCCACCCTAAAGCTCATCGTGGACCCGCTCGCCTCTATACTTGGCGTAGTACTTCTTGTCCTTCTTCGAAAGACCGCCCTCCGATGGCTTGACACCCGTCTGTTCCTGAACCCAGGCCTCCATCTCGTGCTTATTGGTGAGCTTACCCTTCAGATACCGAGAAAACTCGCCCTTTTCCGAGTCCCACAAAAGCAAAATCGGAAGCGTGTCGCCCTTCTCGATAGGCAACTGCACCTTCTTGCCACCCACCGTCACAGAGGCTGGTTCAGCGACATCTGTCTTCAAGTACCCAAACGTCACTTTCGACAAGAAATCGATGGCCATCGTTTTGTAGACCGGCGAAATATTCGTGTTCTTCAGAAGAAGCACCACGCGTGGCCCCTGCCCCTCGAGAAACTCCGGAAGTCCCTTCAACCCATGGATCCGATCCACGTAGTTCTTGATTCTCGTGGAAACATAGTCCGTGATGGCCTTGAGCGACCGCTGGCCGTTATAGGGTTCAGGCACGTGCTTCAGGTTTGCCCTGGCCTTGCCCGGAGCGTATTTGGGCGGTCTGAACAGCATCAACGTAGGGAACCCTTGCACCCTGTAAGCAGCACACAAGGGCTTGTTGGACTCCTTGTCGCAGTTGACCGCTGCAACGTGGACGCCGTACTTGCCCTCTTTGTGAAGGAACTTGCCCAATTTGTGCCACACGGGCAGCAACTGTTTGCAGTAGCCACACCATGGAGCGTAGAACTTCACGATGGAGGTGTAGTTGGAGCGGTGGACGACTTTGTCGAAGTTCAGCGGCGTGAGTTCGTAGACGTTCGGGTCGTTGGCGTAGACGTCGCCCAGTTCACGTGAGGCGACAAGGAGGAAGAGGGCAGCTAGGGCCCAGAGACGAAGAACACTGAGCATGGTGGTGGAAATCGCGAAAGTGTAGATGGTGTAGGTGGAGGTATGGTGGAGGCATGGTGGGTGGTTGAGCGTTGAAAGAAAAAAAAAAAAAGACAGAGCAAGAAGGGAAAGAGAAGGGCTTATAGGGGCATAAGAAATGTTTAGGTGGGAGTTGCTTTGGTTTAGGGAATTGTCTGGGTGGGTTGTGCGAGGTAGAGCGAGTGAGTATATGCCAATCTGTATTCTTTCGCTGTGGATTTTAATTGATTGCTCTTCCCCGGCTTTTGTTTCTGGTATTGCAAGACGTCTTGGAATAGTCAATCTCAAACCAGGTTTGGGTTGGGTTGTTTCTACCAATGGCTGCAAAACAGGACAGGCACCTATAAACACACTACCGCTGAATATTTCAAAAGCACTCTTCCGTCTTTTTGATAATTAGATGCTTCAATGCCAGAACAAAGTTGAAAGAGAAAAACAGAGCTGTCTCGTATCGATCTAGAGAAACATCAGGAGTTTCAAATTGATGAAAAGACATGCAGTGTGGTTGACCGTCTCTAATGTCTGTTCTTCGACGCTCCTTCGATTATCATGACTTTTCCTTTCATTCTTTTTATTTCATTCTCACGTTTCTTCAAGACTCACGACTACTTTTTGGAAACACAAGCAACCGAACAAAGAATCGACAATCCAAGCAATTGAACCACCCCAGCCATACTTCTCGTTCTACAAATAACTCACTGCGATCTTCCTATTACTTTACCAGCCTAAAGCTTTGCTCTCTTGGGACTTCCTGCAAAAGCAAGATTTTCCAACCGAACCCGAGAATCTCTCTCCGTCTGCTCCAGGACACTCATCCTGGGAACTTTAGCCAGAACAGTCGAAAACACCGTCACA
Source organism: Candidozyma vulturna (assembly GCA_026585945.1). Lineage (NCBI taxonomy): Eukaryota > Fungi > Ascomycota > Pichiomycetes > Serinales > Metschnikowiaceae > Candidozyma > Candidozyma vulturna. Next base: position 960,713 of record CM048832.1, on the reverse strand, counting down.
GAGGCATCGTCCGTGATGGTTTCACACTTGTGCTGATGGTACAGAAGACCCTTTCTCTTTGCCCTATTCACAAGCCCCACAGTGACGAGACCTGGACTAAACCTGAATCTGTCGAAAACCTCAATGGACCTGAGACGCTCAGTCCTCTGTCTTTCGCCTAAAAATGGGATATGTTGAATCTTGGGCTTGTCAAAACAAAGCGAGGCGACTTGAACTTCAACGAAATTCTCCAAAGTCTGTGACCACGAAGAATGCTGGAGGTGTAAAAGTGTCACCTTCACCTTGATGCCATAACTTCTCATGAAGTCGTTGCAATAAAGCGTAGGCTCTAAGATGGGCAAGGTACTTCTCAAAAGCTTTGGAGAAACCTGAACACAGTTGTTTTCTGATTCATCAAATCCGTCCAATCTCTTGTAACAGTCTCTGCTGGAAATAGTCACATAACTGTGCTTTGTGTCGGGTTTCAGCGGAAAGAAAATCGTTTTCTGTTTTTCGATCTTTGTATACGTGAGTCTGTGGAGCTCCACTGTGACGTTGGTGATGACAAGATTTGCCTTATCTGTGCTTTCCACACAGACATCTAAAAAAGTGCTGATTCTTGTTTTGGGAACCACAATTCTGCTGCATTCGTGAAACCCACAAATGGGCCGGAAGAAAACAGAATTCAATTTGATGACTGCTCCATCTGGACCGGTAATGCTTGCCTGATTTGCCTTACTCTTCTCTCCGTAAAGTGCTCTTGTCATTGGAAATAGCTCCTTTTTGTAATCAAACTGTCTTCCGTTGCAATTGAACTCACAGTATCCACGCAAGGAATTGGACTTTCTCGAATCTCCACGAACCACATATTCAATCCTCATGGGTCTTTCCTGAGATGGCTTGATTCGAGCCGTTTCTTCATACAAAGAAGCATTGATCTTTTGTGCTTTGGCAGTAGGGCCTGCAAAACGAAACCTGGCTTCTGTGATGGCGCAAATGGTGTGACTGGTTTCAAAAGTCTGGGTGGAGTGTCCCACATAGCTGGCTGCAAAATTCTCAATTGTGTCGTGAACAGAATTTGCAACTTTCAGCGCATCAAAAGAGTCTCTATTGAATTCTTCGAGTACTACAAAACTTTCGATGTGGCAGTCGGACATGGTGGTGGATGATGAGAGAATTGTGGGAAGGGTTGGACTTTATACGTACAAGTGGAGGGTTGAGGAGGAGTTTCCATATTGAGGTGATGAATGAGATATCGAAAATGGGAGGTCTTGTTGTGGTCACCCAAAGTGACTCGCCAGCTGTTCCATAAAACATGAATATTTTTTAAAATAGGAAACTGGAAGGAGACTGAAGCTCCATGGGTGTTTAAATCAGTATCATGGAGCTGAGCTCGTGCTGCTGTTAGACAACGCCAGCGAATCCAATTCACCAATTGAATAAATCACCAGTAACAGATTCGGCAGACCAGTTCCCAATTTAGATTTCTTGAAACCTTCACTCTTCCGCCTCTATTCGAGTTCCTACACGGTTCACTCACAGAGCATTCATTATGCAACTAGATATACACGCCGAAAAAGTTGGCAACATAGATGGAGCCCAAACCAATGGAGACAGACGCAACGGCAGCGCTACTGAAGTACTTGGCGGGCGAGCTTCTGTTAAGGAAGGCCAAGGCGAGAGACACGAATGCTGATTGTTAGTATTGTGTGGTGGTTAGGTCAACGGGGCATTGAAGCGGTTCATTGGTGGATTAATGAATTGAGCAAGGTTGTTTGGAGGTGATTGGATCAGTTGATTTATCTTCCTTGAGATCCACGTCGTATGGGCAAGACGTGTCTTGTCTGAAAGCCACAGAGTTAGATCAAACCATGCATCTTGCACGCAAAAATCACGAAATCTCTCTCCATATTCAAAAAAAAGCCAACAAACTTGACAACTAATATGTCACTTAAAGCGCCCTCGGAAGCCATACTCTGATTCTCAAGATACATACCTAGAAGCACGAGAACCACGGTGATAACGGTCTGCTGCTGCTGAAGAGCAGAGGGAAAGATCTCCAGAGACCCACTCTTGAAAAGAGCATCGAGGGTACTGAAACTGACGATATTGTCTAGGGTCTTTTGCACGTCCATTGTGGTTGAGGTGTAAGTAGCGTGTTGGAGACAGATAAACCAGTGGTGCACGGGTGTAGTACATTCCATACCCCATAAATTAGCATGATCCAGGGAGTTCTTGAATTTGATAACTGACTTTTGAAAACCTCCGAATTTGAATAAGTAGAATCCCCGAGGTTTACGGGAATTCCACCGTGGCTTCTTGTCTAGTGTGGGGCCCTTTTGGACCCCAGGTACACTACTATCAACAGTTCGCAACTAAACCTTCTTCATCATGTCCTGGGGCTGGAATACCATAGATTCTGACGCGGTATGTGACTGACAAAGCTCACGTGACCTTCCACCTTATACTAACAAGATCAGGGTGTTTTCACAGAACTTGTGGAGCGTTTGGGCGTGCAGAATGTCCAGTTTGACGAGCTCTACGCTATAGATAAGGAGTCCTTATTGGCTGCTGCACCCGTGTATGCCGTTGTTTTCCTTTTCAAATACAGCAAACTCGACCGTGAGTATGCCGCTAAGAAATTGCCTATTGACGGAGAATACGACACGGAATATGCGGAAAAGGGTATCTTTTTCGCCAACCAGACCATCCAAAATGCGTGTGCCACACAGGCGGTACTCAATTCGTTGCTCAACAAATTGGATGATATCGATATTGGCGCAGAGCTCAATAATCTACGTGCATTTGTTGCCGGCTTTGATCCAGAAATGGCTGGAGAAACGCTATCCAACTCTGAGACCTTGAGGTCGGTGCATAACTCCTTTTCGGCACCCAAATTTATCGATAGCGACCAGCTTCCACCACCGGATCTAGACGACAAGGACGACGGTCTTTTCCACTTCATCACATACCTCAACATCAACAACACCGTATACGAGTTAGATGGCTTGAAGCAGTACCCAATCAAGCACGAGACCTTGGATGCGCCAGACCATTTTTACGATGTTCTTCCTCGCGTATTGCAAAGGCGGATTGACAAGTACCTGGGCGAAATCCGCTTCTCTTTGATGGCCATTACGAATAACAAATTGGAGCAGTACAAGCTCTTGGACGACGAGTTCAGCGTACAGCAGGAGCTTCGTAAGCGTGAGACGTGGAAGCAGGAGAACACCTTCAGAAGACACGATTTCCCTAAGTTGACAGTGGCCCTTTTGAAAAATATTCTGCAGAGCATGAGTGATGATGAGTGGGAGGAGCTTCTTGAGCTGGCGAGAAAGAAATCCCTAGCCCGTCAATCTCAGAGGTTTTACAAGTGAGGTGATTTAAGCCTTTAGTGAAGGGGCGCTGGGCCCAAAGAGGATCAAAAAGCGTATTTGGTATCGATGAAGGGCATCCTCCATCATTCCATCCAGACCATTCGTGCTGGAGATATAGTCATCGCCAATCGGCTCTGAAAAATATACCATCATCACATGCCTTGATTACTATACAATCGAACGCTTGTCGAAATCTCGAGCCAATTCGACGTGCAATGCCTACTCCCAGTCGCCAAAAGTGAAAAAGCCTCCACCACTCCTGGAGTGCCTCGAGAAATAGTCAAAGTCAATACTCACAGCATTGCCCAACAACACTGCACGTTGATCTAGTGTCAATGGGCCAGCCACGCTGGGGTACATCAGACCCATTCCGGCGAATGCAGCCGGATCCATTCTGACAATGTAGACACCGGTATCTGTGAAAAGCTCTCGGCCCAATCCAACCCAATTTCTATCCACGGACGCAATGACGTCGCCGTTGTTGTTGTAAACAGGGAAGTCGAAGGCAAGGAACCCCGAGTCAATTGCTCCGTACTGCTCATATTCATCAGTTACTTCATCCTCAAGCTTGAACAAATCATACCGTCTACGCCACAAGTGCCACTTCTGGACGGACTCACCAACAATCTCGTGCATGATGTTACCCCTTTCGTCGTACCCGGGTAAAAGCGCTTTGATATGCGAGTTTATGAAAGAGAACGGTCTCTTGATGGTGAGGAGCAAGTCGCCGTAGTTGTTGAAAACCTCAAGCTCGAAGGGCCGATGCAAACGGAAGAATTGACGTCCAATCGCCTTCATTATGCCAAAATCCTTCTCTTCCATATAAGCAATCTGGTCTCCATTGGAGTTCATGATCTTATACCTGTTTGCTTGTTCAAAGCCAATGACGACATTCATGAATTCCACCTGACGCTCAATGACCAAAGTAGGCTCTTTGAGAATATCGTAAATTCCATCGTGCTCTGTAATTATGCCGTTTTCATTCGGTGGCACTTCAAAAACCGTCCTGAATTGAGATGGATCATTCTGAAACGCCAGAGGGTCCAGCGAGGGACTTTCTTGATAGTAGAACTGAGAATTGCCATTTTGGAATCCTGTATTTTGTGCATATTTCTCCTGGTAGCGTTTGACCTCTTCTGGGCTGATTTCGTTGACCTTTCTGGTCTTGCCTTGGTACCTGACGAGAGCCAGAGACGAGGTTTTGATGGACCTGGAAAGGCGGGGAAACGCCACTAAGCTATTTAGAGGCACACGGCGGAAAATAGGTAGCACACGACTGAACATTGGCTGATTTGGGGAATAATAAGAAAGTGGTGATGGAGTAGGCGGCAACTAGCTGAGGCGACCTGTATGGTGGAACAGGTCACCAGAGTGGCACTTCCGATTCCGGGAGTGAAACAGCCGAAATTGGCCTTGAAAGGAATCAAAAAGGCTCAATTGAGTATGGATGTTACGGTGGATGAACCCAAGGCTTCATTTGGAGACTTGAAATCGGAGAAGTTTTCCGGGGTGTCAGTGGCCTATATGCAGTACATTCACCTCGAGCGCCCGGGCCGATTTAGCCTGATACTCCTAGCACCCTAAAATAACCTTCTCTCTTCCCAATGACGTCAATGACGTCGGTGACGTAGATTGTTCACCTCACAATCCCAAAATGAAAAATTTCAGCTTCACTCGGACCAACGGACCAAACATCACCTACAACCAACTACTCTATCGTTTATCAACTTTTTATGTATGCAAGCGGCACGGCACGTGCGATAAATACCTGGCGTAGCTGCTAACGCAGAACCTACTCGAGCTTCTTGTTGCTGCCGGGCAAAGCGTTGCCAGACAAAACACCCTTCATGAATTCGTACACCGTGAAGGTCACAGCCTGGCCAGGTGCCACTCTCATGATTCTAGGCGTGATACCCTTGTACAAGGCATTGACACCCTCCTCCTTGATCAACTGCTTACCGATCTTGGCGATTCTGACCCAGCCAGACTCGTTGGAGGCATAAGTGGACTTTTGCAATCTGGTCTTGATGGTGTCCAAAGGAGCGTTGGAAAGAGGACCCAAAGCACCGGAGAACAAACCAACCAAGGAAGTCTGCCACGAGGGAAGAACCTCCAAGTTCTGGTAGCCCTGCAAGTACTCCTTAACCTTGGAGTACACAGTGAAGTTTACACCCTGGTTGGACGCCTGTCTAGCAGCAGTCAAGGAAACGCCTCTGTACAACGTGGAGAAGCCTTCTTCACGAACAATGACGTAGGCAGCGTGGAGAGCGTTTCTGTACTTTGGAACATCCAATGGGTCGGCCATAGAGTGGTGCTGGGCTTGTAATCTGATCTTGACAACCTCCATAGGGTTCACGACAATCACAGCTTCGGTGGTACCGGCACCGACACCAGCGAGGAAAGTGCTACCGGTGGAGATCTTGCCGTCCTTGTCCTTCAAAAGCGATCTGTAGAACTCGTACGACTGGAAACGAATACCCATCTTGGGCACAATTCCGAGCACAACGGCACCAAGACCTTTGTAGAGGGACATGAAGGTTTCCTTCTGGACAATGTTGATACCGGTTCTGACGAAACCTGGGGGTTTCTGGCCAGACTTTCTGTACAACTGCATTCTGACCTTGACGGTGTCCAAGGGGTGGCAGCACAAGGCCTCAAACAAACCGGCGACACCACCGGCAACGAGATCGGTCACGGAACCTCCTTTTTTCTGGGTCAGCATCTTCGTTTTTTTCTGTTAGGGTGGGTTTTGCGTGGGACCACTCGCCTTATATACCCCACAAAAACGGTGATTTTTCATACTCCAATCTTCCATTTCCCCGAGGGCCGCACCGGGCCAGATGACCGTCTCCACCTAGGCCAGCGGGTGTTCTTTAATTCAAATACATATAGAGCTGCTTAAATCTAACCTGCTTTTTTATTTTACATTTTTTTTTTTTTTTCACAACATCTCTCGTTATCCTGGTTAAGCCGGGGTCTGGGGTACATCCGCGGGCCCGGGGCGGCTGTTGTGAGTCGCAATCGAGTCACCTTCCGGGGCCTGAGACAAACGGTGCTTGTGTGCAGTACAGAACCTTTATTTGCGTGAATTGGGTGGGTTTTCGCGTCCGACGGAGGAGCTCGTGTGATTGGTGGATGGGCCGGGCGACGTCAGTGGAAAAGTAGAACGCTCTTGTGACATGCTCCTGGCGGCGTGGTGTTGTTTTGGGGTGGTGGAGCCGCCTTGTGTGCAGGAGTTGATAAATCTCCCTCTGGTTTATCCGCTCGCGTCACATGGGAAACCGGGCGGTGTAAAAATCCCAATTTCTTTGTTTCTTGGAAGGTGTTTCTCGTTGGTGATGGTGGGGCCGGAAAAATGGGGGGCAGCAGTGGGGCGTTTCCTCAGCCTCGGCACCAGTTTATCCGAGGAACTCGCAGTCACAAGAAAAATGGAAGTTGCAAAAAGAAGCGGTGGGCATAGTAAATGTTGACTTAGTGGATATTTGAAGAATTGGTAAGACTTGAATCTGGCTTGTGGTTGTGGGTGGGGACCCCCCGCCGGAGTATCGTCGGTTCTCACCTTCGGTACATATCTTCCATCTTGGCGATAAATGGAGGTCGATCTCCGAGGTGAGGATATGGCGGATACAGTAAAGTTGTAGATTCAGATACGAGGTGGCGTTGTTGGATCCTGGAAAGAAAAAATATAAAAATTGTAGAGGGACGTTGGGTGGGTGGTGATGTCGGTGTCCTCGTCGTTTGCAGCCGTACGATGCTGGTGCTGATTAGCAAATGGTGATGCCATTGAAAATAGGAAGACCATTTGCACTACAGGGGAAGAAGAATGGCGAAGAAGAATGAAACTGGGTATATAGATTAGAAATTGTGGACTGGTTGAGCCAATTGATGTTCATTTCATACATGCTTGTAGGCACTGGATTGGTGAAGCAGTAGTGCTTCATAGAGCCACAGAACGGGGAGAGAAACTCCTCGCCTACCGTCAGTTTTGAATTTTAGACTCTATTTAAACGAAAGAGCTCGATGGCTTTGTGACAGCATTATCTTAGAAAGCACATGACCAGAGGGGGGATCTAGGATGCATCGCATCTTGTCGAACTTGATGGATAGTTATTGTACTTCGATAATGCAACAACAATTTGATCTACTTCTACTTACATTCTTCGTACTCGTGTTAATATTTCTTCCTAAGTTGCTTCAACGGCTTTATCAAAAGCTTTACCGAAGAAAGACATGCACCGTCAACTCAAAAAACCCTGAGATGAAATTAAACCATCTTGAAGTCTCCTCAATTGCCGATGTTCGTGATCCAAGCTACCTTCTAGAATACGATCCCGAGGTGGATTACAGACCTCCACCCAAAATAGACTAGTCGAAGGTGAATTACGTGGATTTAAATAAGATACATTAACACTGTGATTTATGAAAGAGAGATTCTGTATCCATCCACAATTACGGTTTTTAATTTAATACTTAATGACCATTCATTTTTCGCTTTATTATCCAAACTTGACATTACCCTAGCTGATTCAACAAACGGCATCTTCCGATTGCACACACTTGATACCATGGTGCCAAATCTCGTCTATCCAGGTTTCCAAAAGCTCCAACAGCTCAAAGAGAACTGTTTTCAATGAATCATCCATATTCCTGATCTCATCTTTTGTGAGACTCAATTGTCGATATTCAAAAAGAAGCATTCTTAGTGCAACACCTACTTCTCTCAGGCAGTTTCTCTTACCTCGTTGCCAAAGCACAACAAGCGCAGTACTAGGGTTAGTATACACTCAATTGATTTCCAGTAACAACATACTTTGTCAGCAAGTTTTCAATGTAGCTGAATTGCAGATGCAAAATGAGTAACTGCCTTACTTGCACAGAGTCCTGGGGCAACTCCACAAGAAGGGTACCCTCGTCCCAGAATCCCAAATTATACATCTGCCTGGGGCGATGAATCAAAGTCCGAACTATTTTTATCATTAAAGAAATATGAAGAAGAAGTGTGTTGCAAATTGTTTGTGATTGCAAAGTGCATTTGTGCCCTCAAGGCTCGCACTAAAGTCTATGGAACTCATTAGGACTTCTCAGCGTCAGGAAACTGGATTGGCTGGTCGACAGCATTGGCACCGGTGTTGTTCTTGTCGGTCTTCTTCAACTCGTACAACCGCTTGGCCTCACGGTGTACATCCTGAACCTCCTTGGAAAGCAGCTTGTAGAACTCGTGCACCTTGATACCGTAAGGGTGCGACAGCGCCTTGTCAAAGTAGTGCTGCAACTTTTGGTGGTAAGACAGGCCCTTGAACGACTCCTGAAGCGAATTAAGCCCCTCCAGAGCCTTGTTAATGCCCCGATTGGCATGGGTGCCTGGCTCCTGCGAGCCCACGTACTTCTGGTCCAAGTCGGTCAAGAAGGACTTGAACTTGCTGGTGTAGCCCTTCTCATTGTCGAACTTCACGGCACGTGTGATCAAGTCGTCCGACAAGCTGTAGCCAGACGCCAAGAGCTGCGCCAAAATGGCCAGCTTGGGCTTCTCCTCTTGCAGAATGTCGTCGTACTCGCTGTCGCCCGTGATGGTAGCAGCGTCTGACTTTTCGTTGGTCTGGATCTTGTTATCGCCAGACACCTCCTTCTTCTCCGACAAGTCTGCGTACGAAGGGGGCTTCTCCTCCTTCACCACGATTGGCACCTGGTCCAATTCAGCATCGTTCAAAAGCATTGCGGTCGAAATGGCTTTCTCCAGCTCGAAATTCACCTGAAACTTGTTGTACCCACTATCATCTTTGCCGAGATCGTCCACCAGACGGATCACCCCGCAGAAGGCAAAGAATTCCTTCAATTGAGCGGACGAAACCGCTGTGGAGACATGAGAAACAATCACTGAAGACATTGGGTCAAAATTTGGAAAAACAAATAGTTTGTAAGGGGCTGGCCGATTTCAGGAATCAGCCGTCCTTTTATGTGGGGCATGGTGCGGCGTGACGGAGGCGTGCGTTTGTGGTGTACTGGTTCAGCGAAGGAATGGGTAGGGTAATATTTTTTGGGGACCACACAGTATAGCAAGCCAAAGTTGGGGAAGCCAGACCAGGTGGCCAATGTGGCGTCAAATATGCAGCTGATTTTGCCGAACCATTTTTACGGTACTATACAGAAGGTCATCGGCCACTAACTGCACCTGCGTCATCGTCGACCTTCTGTGCCTCGTTTTCGCAACCATATGTGACCGCAAGGCATATCTCATGGCAAAACCACCAACGGAATGGCAAATTTGAACTCCGTGCCTTCGTTGTCCACCTTGTACGCCTGTATGTAGTCGGCGTAGTCTTTGATGGACTCGGTGGCGTCGGGTTTGGTGAACTCGTTGAGGAGGAATTTGCACACAAAGAAGTACCGGAGATCCATGAACTTGGAGCTCTGGAATTGTTGTGTGATGTGGCTGGACAACGTGATCGCATTGCCCACTCTCGTAGGACTACTTTCGGAATCCCAATTTTCCGCCAAAGCCGTGGCAAAGAGGTTCTGCTTGACTGTAGGTGTCACTTTGTAGGTGTTGACAAACGGCTGTTTTGCCTGTTTATCCAGCTTATGTTCTAGGTTGAAGACTTCGTGAGCTTCAACGTATGCCTGGTAGCCGACCACGCGGGCTCCGTCGTCGTTCAGCTGTGCACTGTCTAGGAAGAAATGGACCTCCTCACCAACATGGTAAAACGGCTTCGACATTGTGAGTGTGCAAAGCGCCACGCTGTTGACTCTGATCTGGTAGCTGACGCGGAGTTTAAGGGGAAGCTGGGAGATGAAACCCTTGCTTTCCGTGAGCGACTTGGAAACAGAGCTCTTTCTTCTCTCGTTTGCAGCCACAACGTGCACATCGCTTTCTATAAGTGTATCGATGTCACGGAGGAGTTTTTCTTTCAGACCCGATGGCGCCGCTTTCGAAGGGGTCGTTTCATCCACGATCGTCGCCTTCCAGTCCTTATCGACCACTGGATGCTGAAGATAGTCGTTCTGTAGCCATTCTCTATCCCAGCCCTTTTTGCCCAGACGAAACTCAAACGGGAAATAGACGCTTCTGGGCGTGAGGTTCCCAGCATCCTCTTCCGAAACTCCCACCACCAAAGCGTACTGAATGGAAACGAGTCCAGCGTCACCGGCTGCTCCAGTCAGTTTGGTATTATACGAAGGCGGGAGGTCGTTCGGTGGCTTGGGGACCTTTACAACGTACTTTTCCTGGCCCCCCTTGATGTTGCTATTGGAGAAGAGAAGCAGCTGCGCTGTGACGTAGAAAGGAATGGTGTTTTCATGGATCTCCCTGGCCAATTCTTCAGAATGTGTTTCAGGATTATCTGGCGGTTTCGACAACGAATTGTACTGATAAGCAAGGTCGTGCACGAGATACTGCGTTCTGCTGTCGTAGCTTGTGGAATTGAGGTCGCTGACACCTCCAGTCCGCTTCTTAGCAGCGTCTTCACAGTACTGCTTCAAAAACGGCGTTTTCCTGACCGTGTCAATCTCCAACTCTAGCTCGTTTTTTCCGTAGAGCTCAATGTATTCGGGGTTTCTCCAGTACGGGTTGTTGGCGGCATTGGCAGATCCGTCACTGCCTATAAGGTTGTTCAATCTGATGTACCCTATAAGCTGAACATAGCCTAGAAGGAGCTGTCTCTGTTTCGGTTGCTCGACCAATATGGCTTTTTCCAGCGAAAAAATTCCCAGAAACCACCCACCCTGAGGAGTCTCTTCCTTATCTCCGTTTTTGGCTGATCCATTGGATGTCTCGCTTATCGAACTGGAAAAGTCAATGTGGCATTCAAAGAAATCCGGCTCGAGCGGTAAATCTTTGTACGTAACTGCAACGTTGTAGTCATTGAGGGTGTCTTTTGTGAGCCGCTCGCCCAATGGGGAAATAGAGGGCATAATCTGGAGTTGTAGGAGGTGTAGTGGATAAGTGGTGATAATCTGGGGTGTGTGCACACCTGGTTGCAGACATAACGAAGAGGTGGGGTGTTTGAGCTACAATGGCACGGCGAATCCGGTTATCACAGTTTATCCTATTTGAGTCGAGCTCTGTCCAGTGTGGGGTGGTGCTGAGGGAGTGGTTTGGGGGCATGTCCGGATCTGACCCAAGTTTCTGGAGCCAAGCGAATGTCTCATTACCAAAGGGCACGTAGGGAGCAGAGGCAACCAGGCAATTTTAAAGCTCGAGAAAGCCTCCAAAATCAGCATTCTCCTATTAGGCTTCACCCCGGGCAAATGGCATCCTAGCTGCAACAGCCTGCCAGCACCTCTATATCGTCATCGTGCTTACGTCTGCTCCTTCTCCTCAAGCTGTTCACGCACAACCAGGTCGTTCTGCATCAAGCTGGCCTGGGCTTGGGCGGCATCGTTCGGCAAGGAGGGGTCCTGACCAGCACCGCTCATCTGGTGGAAATCCAAAATCTCCGAGTACATCATCACACGCCAGGTGTCCACAGGCAAGTCTGCGTCGTTGAAACTCCAGTCGAACTTGGTCTCACAGATGGGCTCGTCGGTGGGATCGTGGTAGGGCTCCATGTACTGATGAGTCAAGGCGTCGGCGGCGGAGATACGCTTCTTGGGGTCGAAAATGAGCATTTTCGACAAGAGGTCAATGGCATCGGGCTCAACGTGGGTACACTGGGCAAAACGCTCGCTGAATGGGATAGGGTCTCTGTGGGGCAAGGACTGGACAAAACGCAAGGTGTTTTCGGAGCAGATGGTCTCAATCACGTCGGCGGGAGGCGAGCCCAAGAGCTCTGTGATGATGGAGAACTGGTGGACGTGGTCACGGCCGGGGAAAAGCGGCTTGCCCTCGATCATCTCGGCCAAAATGCACCCGACGGACCAGAGGTCCACCTCGGTGTCGTACTTTTGCCACGTCAACATGATCTCTGGCGCTCTGTAGTACCGCGTGGACACGTAACCGGTCATCTGGGGGTCCTGGACTCTGGCCAAGCCGAAGTCGCAGATCTTGAGGTCACAGTTCTCGTTGATCAAGATGTTCAGCGGTTTCAAGTCACGGTGGATCACGCCCGCCGAGTGCACGTACTTGAGGCCTCGCAAGATCTGGTACGTGAAGTACTGGATGAACTGTTTCTCCAAGGGGCGGGACGTCAACAAGCGGTGGAGGTCTGTGCCCTGCAACTCGGTAACAAAGTAGATGTCCTCCAACGGCGACAAGAAGATGTCGTCAAGCGTGATCAAGTTCTCGTGGCGCAAGTGCTTCAACAACTTGAGCTCTCTGTAGGTTCGCTTGGCCAACACCGACGTCGAAAACGGTTTCATGATCTTCTTCACCGCCACGTTCTGACCAGTGAGCTTATCAACCGCCAGGCACACGAGGCCAAAAGCGCCCATGCCCACGGGGTTGAGATCCGTATAGCGAGACGTGATCTCGAACACGGTGCCGAAAATCTGAGTACGGGTGAATTCTCCAGATGCGCTCATGAAGAAGAGATGGTGGTTCGCGTTGGAGATTTGGAGTGGCTTCAGAAAAAGCGAGATACAGGGTGCACTGGTGGGGCGGGTGGACCGTGGTGGGTGGAGCTTTTGAACTTCAATTTTGAACAAGTGATGGAATGTTATTTTCAAAATCACCTCGACTTTTCGCTTTTTTCCTTCTTGCTCTGGTGGGGCGCCTCTGTGGCCTGAGACACAGTTTTAGCCTTAGACGAGGGATGCAGTGCCGGTTCACAACCATGACTTTGGCTGCTGCGCTGTGCTTTTGGGTGCTGTTCACTGCATTCGTATTTTTCAATTACCAATTGCTTTTCTTCTTTTTTGGTTTTTTGGTTTTTGTTCCTTTCTCTCTTTCGGTCTTCATCCTAAATCCACTTCAGCTCACTCGGGACGGGCCTGGATAGATCCCAGACAATGGCGCCCAAAATAGCACTTTTAGACGTCTTTGTCTCGCTTTGCTAAATTTCGGTCCTGTCTCCGTGGCCCTGTTGCGTTAGAGATCGGCTGTGGCTGGGTCCCCGAGATTTCCACAATTTGAAGGAAATATTTCGACTCATTTTGGGGTGCTTTTGCAATTTTTCGTTTCTTCATTTGAGTGATGGCTTCCTTAGGCTGGCCTGATCGCCGCCAGCTGGAGGCGGAATTTGACCGGGGCGGGTCAGGATAGCCGTGGTGCAGTTGCTAGTTCAGGCGGTACGATGGATCACGAAACGTCCGCCTGGATTTGGACTTTTTCAAAGGGGCAAAATTGTAGAAGACTGTCAATCACGTTGATTCGCCTTTGTGCGACGGTTTTGGGTTTACAGGTTGGGATGTAGTTGGGATGCCACTGGTGGGCCTCAGTGGAGCGGCTGCATTTGTGATGTTCCGTGGAGGCTTTGGCTGGCATGACGTAGTGGAAACGTTTATTTAGCCGTTTCTTTTGGATGGTTGGTTTGGTGAGGGCTTTAGGTGGATTGGTTGTGATTTGGGCTTGTGGGGTGGTGGGGTGTCTGGCTATTGGGTTGTAGTGATGAGGCATTGTACCGTGAGGTCGTTATGGAATTGGGAATACTTTTGAATATTTGAGCAAATTCGTTGACTAAGGGGCCGTCAAAGTTTAGGAAGTGTTAGTTTATCGTAGGAGAGAATGTCTAGGGTCCCTTGGCGGAGTTTGATGGGGTATCACCAACCAGTCTACCTAAAAATAAACTTTCAGCGATTTTACAAATACGGAATTTTGGAGCTTTGAAATAGCGCAAATCGACCTTATAGGCTTTCCTTTCTTTTCTTGATAACTGGACCAGTTGAGGGTTTGACCAAGTAGGACTGGACCAAGTGAGACTGGACCAAGTGAATGATGTGGCTTGTGCACCGTACTCGTGGCGAAGAGCAACAAACCTTGAAATTGAATCTTTGTTCACAAAATTGAAAAATATGAAAGTGTAAGAAAAGAGAAACAAGAGTGTTTCGTGAACTGATCAGAGGTTATGGACTTCCATTGGTATCAGAGCATTGAGACGAAGACATGTACGAAGAACTTGTTTCTAACCAATAAGCAGCTTTTTGCCATATTTTCCCAATCAACCGTCCAGATTAAAAAAATTAAATTGTCAATTCTTCATACCCTAGTGCCAGGTCCCAGATTATATGAAGGAGGACCACATCTTGAGTACCCTCTAACCCGAAATCAACAAGACCCTGACGATAGCTGATCCTGATATGAATAAAGCAATAGTAATTCAATAATCCTTCACTCATAAATAAAGGATCCATCATCACCAGAGCCAAATCACCCTGGCTTTATTCCACCATCCTGTATCCAACTACGGGTATAACTTGGGCTTCCCTATTTTCCATCCAGAAAGAACCTCCCTTCTTTTTCCTCTCATAAATTATCAATGAATTCTTTATCGTAAATTAATCTATTTTTGGAAAATCCGATCTTGATTGGATCTCGCCAGAAATGAAGTCAAGAAATTCCTTCACGTGCATCCTGTCGGTCTTAGTTCCATATAATGGAGACCGGGAATCTCAAAATCAATTATCACCTCCTACTTCAAAGGAAAGATACGTCCAAGTGAAATACTGGACTTGATTGTCCAAAGAGTTGAGGAAAGGACAGAAGGTTTTGACAAGCCTTTGTGTGGTAAAACTCTTAGAGAGGTCCGTAAACCTATTCCAGACGATCAACCTTTACCTGAACATGTTCCACGCTTTTCATACGGTTTTTTCAAGGAGCGTGTTAATGCCAACTGGGATTCAAAAATTCCATCTGATGTTATCAAGTTAAAGGGGGCAAGCAACTACCAAGAATGGCGTGTTAGCTGGGACGACTACATTGAGGCCTTGGTTGGTGATATTAATATTTTCATTTTACACTACCATGATCAATTCAAAGATGACTCCATCGTTGATTACAACACTTACAGGGGAAGAAATTCCCACAAGTTGAAAGATGCCTGTCAGTTGGCTGATCTCTTCTTGAGCCGTGCGATTAAGAAAAGCTTTGATGTTGGGGCTTACAGGGTAGTTGGTAATATTGCAGGTCTTTACTATCACGAGATCCTCAGCCAAGTCCAATTGATTGAAAAGAAGGAACCCCACCAACTAAAAGCGGCCGAAGCTTACTCGTACCTGAAACGAGTAAACATCATCGGAACCTACAAATCGAAGCAGAAGCACTTCATGATCTACGGACTGGATTGGGTCATCAGAGTGATTTGTGACAGTGTTGATGTAACCAGATATGACCCTGACTGTGTAGCCAAACTTTTTGAGAAAATTGAGGAGAAGGAGATAAGAGAAACCTACGAAACCAACACTCCTGATGGCAGATTTCTTTCCAGCCGCAATCGGCAGCAGATAATGGAAGATGCAGTGAGGCAGATGTGTTTCGAAACATTGAGGAACCCAGACAGACCGGGATACCTTCCACAACGCAAAAAGAGCTAGACATGGTCACCAACAGTACCACTCCAACAAGCAAATGAGAGTTGGTGCTTGATTATGCTGGTCATACGATCTGTCTTGTTCATAGTCATTGAAATTATTTTGATCGGGTATCAAAATACACATTCGTTATAGATTTGATTCAGTAGATTCGATTTCTTCCCTTGTTAAGAATCGAATACCAGGAAAGACCATTATTTTCAAAATTAAGAGAAAAAAATTTTCCAAATTGGCCCTTCGTTGTAAACCCCTGTAGGTATTCTGGTAAAACAAGCGACATCTTCCATATGCATAAAATCTATTGAAAACACCAGACGACTTTTCAGACTACTACTGATTGCCAAAGTGCAAGCAAGTCAAAGATGCACAGTAAGTTGATGGTCGATATAATTGCTGGGAGATCGTGAATTGTCTATCGAACTGTATGCCTATCGATCGTAAGCCTACTGTGTGTGAAGAAGATTCGGCTATTTATGAGAAATAGGTGCTCAAATTCCAATGAATTCGGCTTATCATGAGAAATTATTGTTTGAACTCAAATGAAGTCGGCTAATTATGGTGAAAAGGTACCATTTGGTTTGGACAATTGCTCCGTTTCAGTGCTGCCTAGACGATACAATGTAAATAGAAGGTACGTGCATCAAAGCATCACATTCAGATTCCAGCTACTGTGAAATTTCTGTGCTTACTTTATTCAGTCTAATAAAGCTCCGGCTATAATTGGGTTGATATGCTATTTAACAGACCAGAGCTACTGTCAATGATCAAACAAATCGGCATTTAGAGCCAGAAAAGCCACTGGCCAGAAAGCTTAAATGGAAATTCAAAAACTCCTGGTATGCTTTACCCTCCCGGGGTCTTAAAAATTCCCCTTTCATACTACCCTTTCAAGTGCCCTCCCCGTCTCCATTTCACCATTAAATTCTACCAACAAAACGGCAATCCATAATCACCTGGCCCTACCGTGCCCTATACTTATACCCTCTAGTCTATCAGGACCTTCACCGTCAAACATTCACTTCCAACAAAATGGAACCCTCCTCTTCACCATTCCCTCACCATTCCACTCAAACCCTCCCTACAAACCCTCCCGTAAATCGTCTATTATGCAATGCTAGCGAAGCTCCATCAAGCGCTTCATGTGTTTCTGTCCCACCTCGGGCTCTGTGGTCTTCTGCTTGTGAAGATCGAACAAGGGCCAGAACTTCAAGTTTTCGTCTCCTGCTACCGTCGCCAAGGTCGTCCCGTCAGGACTCATGCATCCACTCAAAACCCTCGAATCGTGAGCCAGCGAGATCTCTCCAGTTTTCTGCAAAGTCGGGTAGTTGAAAAGCGAAATGCTGTTCAGCGGGTATCCGTGAGTAGCCACCACCTCATACCCAGTTTTGCTTTCAAAGCCCCAATTGAGCGAGGATATCTGAGACTCCGTCTCAATCAGATTAACTCGGGCTCCAGTGGAGGTGTTCCAGAAATGGATGGTTTTGTCCGAAGTGCCGCCTCCAGTTGCCAAAAGCGAGTTTTGGAAAGGGCACCATGCCATGGCCTTGACGGCGGCTCTGTGGTTTGTCTTTTTGAAAATCGGTTCCAGAGTCGCTCGGGCATCCCACACAGCGACGAGATTGTCGTTTGCACCCAGACAAAACTGCTGGGCATCGGGACGGTACTCGATTCCACAGACCTCGCCAACGTGTGTTTCCAACTTCGAAACAAGGTGGTCGTTGACCCTCACGTCGCTGTGGAATATCGAACCTTCTCTGGACCCCAGAGCCACTAAGTGAGACAGCCAGCAATGGGCCGCCACTCGGGAGCCTGTTCCGTGCAGAAGCGTTCTGAGCCGCAGGTTGGTTTCGATATCCCAGATTTCGATGGTTCCGTCTTCCTTTCCCACGGAGATGTACGATCCATCCTCAGACCACCTCAACGACGTCACTAGCATGTTGTTGCCTAGTTCACACAAAAGCCCCACCGAGCCCGTGGAAGCGTTCCACACGTAAACCGTGTCTTCTAGGCCAATGGCAATCAAGTTGCTCAGGGCCCAGGCCACCAAGTTGAGGTAGAAGTCGTCTACGATGTTGGGAGCATCTAGCACTCTTTCCGGTGCCGTGGGGATTTTCTTTGCACGGGCCGAGGCCACAGACGGTCTGAGAAGTCCCGTCTTCTGTTTCTGGCCCATACTGCTGAACACAGAAAGCGGCTGGGACCGTTCTGGAGGAGCAGGTCTGTAGCACAAGATTCGAGAATTGACATCGAGCCCGCACGCCTCGGCGACGTGGTTCTGGTATATTTTGGAGGTTTGCGCCTTGATGTGTGTTTGCGGCAGGGCATTGGGGTGTGGCTGTTCGTTTTGTGGAGTGAGTTTGTTCAGCGTCAGGTTTCTGTGGCTGGGGATGAATCTGTCGGTCTGGGAGGCCTCGGCGGGCGTCAAAAGCGACGTCAGTCTTCTGAGCTTAGCTGGTTTGGGCGGAGAAAGCATGTTTCTCGAGTCTAGCAGCGACATTGACGTCGAAAGCGCTGGCTGCAACTTCATGGGAAACTGGGGTCTGTGGAGCCTTTCGACCAGCAGTTTTGCTCGGCCCAAAGAGGGTTCTTTTTCGAAAGCAATGGCTTTTCTCTTCGGCAGCAGCAGCTCAATCAGCCGTTTTCTCAGTGCCAGAGGCCGGAGGTTGTCCATGATGGAGGCCGCTGTGGAATCGTGGAACGGTGTTTTCAACTCCATGGTTTGCGCCGATTTCGTGGAGTTTTTTGGGGAGTTGGATTTGGACGATGTGGAAAGCCAAGAAGAAGTAAACCAAGGTGTTCGACGACGCGGTTATTAGATTTCCCAAACGAGAATGCCCAAGCAAGAATGGCTGCGAAAAGTGGTACAAATGGTGTTGATGTTCCATCCCAAACAGGAAATGTGATGAGACCGTTGCACCACGATCCACCGATCGAAGCATGGAAGCAATTGCTTTCGGCCAGCGGTTTGCTGCTTGCTGGCGATGTTTTTGCTTTTTGCTTTTGGCGATGTTTTTGTTTATTTGTTGATGTGGTGAGGCTTCTGTTTCGCAGCCATTGGTGCTCATCCTCTTCACATTTTTTTATTTTTGGACTCCAGGGGCAAGGAGGGGAGATCGGCATGGTAGCATGTCACAATCGGCTAAGTCTGAATGACGCTATGCTCTGTGGGGGTTGGCCGATGCCGTCCACCCATGTGGACCAGTCAATGCAACGCAGAGAAGTAGCGGACCCATCAAGAGCTCACTTTCTTCTCATTCTTTGCAATGCTTACTTTAGCTTCTTAGGACTCGTTACGTCTGACTTTTTTGACAGGTATGGTGGTTTGCTTGGTGGTTCGCTCGGTGGTTTTGCTCTGGTAAACTCATGGCTGGTTCTCCTCAATGCATTGTTCAATAGCGCAGAGTGGGCTGCAATCTACATACAATCTGGTGCTTTGTGTTTGTTTTCGTGGGGTGCTCCGGCTGGTTAAGACGGGTTTTGTGGGGTGATGTAGGAGGGGTGGATGCACTGGAAATTTGGCGAAGTAGCTGCCTGAGGTAGAGATTTGAAGTGCAAAAATCATCAGAAAAGGAATCGCTATAGTGACTAAAGAATCGTCGACGGGTCTTGAATTCTATTGCTGAATTTGAGTCTGGTCTACTGATCAGGTACACTCCAAGTGTTGGCAACTCAATGCACTGCTACAGTTGTGTCCATCAGAGCCCTGTCTTTGCATTTACTCGATCCTTTCGGGTAATTCGAGCTTTAAACTAGAGAGTACCTGTCTGCCAATCGGTAGTTAGCCACTGCCGTCCTCGACAACTTTCCAATCCAGCCTTGCGTGAAGTTGACTGTGGTACTACGCTTTTTTGATCATCGCAAATCAGAAAGCAGATGGTTGCTCAAAACACCTCATTCGTGCTCTCTAGAGCTTTAGAAAGAGTATGAGAGAAGGACTGAACGTGATGTGCCTCCACATGTAGACATGCTGAGTTTCTCCGATAGACCTTCCTTCTCTAGAAAGACCCACTTGACTTCCGGAGCCATGAATACCTTGCCGCTCCTCAATTTACAAAAAATCAGAGGATCAATAGGTAAATAACACCAAAGAAAAGCAAATTGTATCATAGTGCCTCCACCCTACAGTGGCTGCAAACGAGCACTGATCCACACTCCTCACATCCACCCACCCTACCCCCAACAAAACACAACCACAACCGAAACCAAGCGTCTAACAAAACAACATCAAAAAATCAAAATCACCAACTAAATAAAGTTTCAAAAAGCTGGCCAAGCCCCGCTATCTGGGGAAACTCGTCACGTGCGAAAACCACCAACTCTTCTTTATGGGTCAAGGACCGTCACAGCCGAAAATCACCGCCCAGGACCGGGCCATTTTGCAGCTCAAACGGCAGAGAGACAATCTCAAACAGTACCAGCGGCGGCTTGCCGTGATTGTGGAAAAACAGCACGTTCTAGCCAAACAGGCCATTGCGGATGGAAAGACTGATAAGGCCAAGTTCTACCTACGTCTGCGGAAACAGCAGGAGCTGACGATCAACAAGACGTACGAGCAGCTTGGCAACTTGGAGAACCTCATAGGCACCATTGAGTTCAAGTTGATCGAGAAAGATGTGGTGTATGGCTTGACGCAGGGTAACGAGGTGCTCAAGAAGCTCAACAGTGAAATGAGCGTGGACAAGATCGATAAGGTGCTTGACGATTTGGAGGACGAGCGTGTCAAGGTGGACGAGGTTTCCGATATGTTGGGCATGGGTCTGTTGAGCTATTCTGAAGAGAACGAGGTGGACGAGGAGTTGGCTGCTTTAGAGCGGGAGATTGCTCCCCAGAAGGAGCTGAAAGAAAAGCCCAAGGAGGACGTCAAACTTCCAGATGCGCCGACGAATGTTCCAGAAGCGGAGGAGGAGCCGGAAGTGGAAGAAGCTCAGAAGGAGGAAAGGACCGCTTTGCCTGCTTAGGCGAATGGGCGATATACGAACTGGCTTTTGGACTCAGCAACTTGGCTCTGGATTCAGCAGCTTGGTTTTGGACTCAGCTAACTTTGGCGATATTGTTGCAGGCTGGATCGTCACATTATCGTTGCTTGGACCGGGATGGTCCAGATCATAGACTTGATTGCATTATTTCATGATTCAATACATCATCTAGAGGTGTCGGCAAGAGTAGTTGACGAATGATTTAATACGAGTTAAATTATCGAGCTCTGTGGAGCCCCACTACATCACATAAAACGTCTCTCGTTTCCTATCTACATGGCCAAGGTAGGCCTCTTTTCTGTAGCAAGCTTCATAACGCTTGCGTTGATGTTCATCCCGCTGGTCTACTCATCCAACCAGTCGAGAAACTCGGGCGTGAAGTAACTGATGAACAAACGGGCACCGGCTCTCAAGAAACCATTGTGCGCTTCAAAAGCAATCTCCTTCAAATCAACCACACCCTTTTCAGCAGCAGCATGCAACATGGCGTATTCGCCGCTCACCTGGTACACGCAAAGAGGATAGTCCTTGCACATTCTCAGGGCTTCGCTGACAATGTCGAGGTAGAAAGTGGAGGGCTTCACGAGGAAAGCATCCGCACCCTCTTCCATGTCACGAATCAAGGCTCTTCTGGCCAAACCAGCACCGCCAGAGGGCAACTGGTACAGCTTTCTGTCGCCGTGAGAAGGAGCACTGCCGGCAATATCCCTGAATGGTCCATAAAGCGAGCCCAGGAACTTGGCCAGGTACGACATCACGAGCACCTTATTTTCGAGCTTGGCCTGGATGAGCCCCAACTTGATCTCCTTGATTCTGCCGTCCATCATGTCGGAAGGCGCCACGCAGTTGGCTCCAGCCTTGGCGTAGTTGACAGCGACCGAGCCGATTCTCAACACGGAAGGCTCTCTTTTCAACGAACCGTCGTCGTTCAAAATACCACAGTGACCGTGGTCCGTGTACTCGCAGAGACACACGTCACACATGATGTACAAATCGGGAAAGTGTTTCCTCAACAAGTGGATGGCCTGGATCACAGGCCCGTTTGGATCGTCAGCAGCGGTGCCAACGTCGTCCTTGACGCCTTCTTTCAAAATCACGCCGAACAAAATCACCGCTTTGAGCCCCTTCTCTACAAGCGGCTTCATGTAGTTCAACAATTTGTTGATGCCGTGGCGCTTGATGCGGGGCAAACTGGGGATTTCCACCTCCTCGTCGTCGTCGTCACTGACGAAAATGGGGAAGATGAACATCAGCTTCCGGAGATGTCTCTCTGCCTGCCACTCGCGTGCCAACGGGTGGTTGTAGCCTCCTTGAAGCACCGACAGGATGCTAGTTCCGCTTTCTGGAAGGTAAGACGCCTGGTGCATTGGGAAGAACGAGTAGTTGATGTCGCACTGATAAGGTGTAGGCTGGGTTGGTGTAGGCTGGTGATGGTATGCCTGGAAGGGAAGGAGCGATCGGCAGCAACGAGGTGCTTGGAGACACAAAAGTGGTTTTTGGGTTCGGATGTGTCAAAGAGAAAAAATGACAAGTTGGTGCAGAAGCCGGGGATGGAGGAGTATTTATAGTGGAGTGGCGTGTGGGGTGAATGGCTGCGAAACCGCTGACTAAGCGGCGTTACCGATTGGAAAGTAGAGATAATAAGGAAATGTTGCGTTTTGGTTTAGAGTGATTGATTATGGTTTTGTGATGTGCTTGGGTTGTTTTCTGTGTGTTCACATGTTGGTGTAGTTGGTGAACGATGGCTGCAAAGTGCGCTAAGTGAGTATCTCGTATTTAGTGTTCACGGTGGGTTTGGCTCAGTTGGATGGGATGTGGTTGGAAAATGGTATTCAGTGTGTCTGTTGGGTTTTTGGAATGCAATAATGGGGACCCTGCGTGGATATATGGCAATCCCGCTAAGACCAAATTCCGCTTGAGCAGTATCCAAGGCTGAAAAATGGAGATTTGCCAGTTTTGAAAAATTTTAGGAATTGACGATAATTGGCTTCTAGGCGAGAGACTCCTGTAAGCAAATATGGCTCATTGGTTTTGGAGATAGGGTACAAATACCAATGGCTTATGGATGCAAAGCTTCATACACCATGAGCGTCAACTGGTCCATTCGCTACTTACCAATTGACTGTAATTCCAGCTCAAGGAACAATTTTTTCTTCAGAAACATCAAATTGTTGCATTCTGCGCTATCACTTCGAAACACCAATATAATCCATACCACCAACATCGTCAGCACAACTTTACCATGTAGAACCAGTAGTCGAAGCTGAGCCTTCCATTCTCGAGCCCAGTCCGTCAAATTCTTACTCCCTTTATCTTCATTCTGTTAATATTCTCTCTACATAACCATCATTTGCATGGTTGGCATATTTATAGACACACGGGACTGGCCCAGCAATCCTTTACTCCACCTTCTTCTCGTCCTTCTCCTGCTTGCCGTAGTGCACAATCTGGCCAGCAAGAACGGCGTTCAAGGCAAACGACGTCAGGTAGCCGGCAAGCAAAACAGAGTCTCTGGAGCGGCTCTTCTTGAAGTTCGACACAGTGGTGAACACACGGATGGCAGAGCCAATCACGTTAGCGAAAATCGTCACCTCGGACAAGTGAGCGGTGCTCTTCAAAGCCAGGTTTCTTCTGATCTGGGGGATCTTGGCCAAGATGCCAATTGGGATGTTCAAGATCTGCAAAGCTGCAATCACCTGGGGTGGACAGATCTTGGTCAAGAACACCAACACGGCCACAATGGTGGCGGCAGGCTTGACCAACGCCTTGAGGCACTCCTTGATCTGGTCCTTGTCGGTCAAGGTGGTGGCAGCCGAGAGCTCTCTTCTCAACTTGTAGTACTTGAGGAGCAAGAGGATAGCAATGTTCTGGATGCCCAACAAAAACAGCTCGCCGTAATTGACGAAGCTGTTTCTCTGCTGCTGGTTGTAGGTGACGTGGATCCATTGCGCAGCGGTTTCCAACAGAACAGACTCCTCACTGAGTCCCTTGGCCAACTTGGACCTTGCAGCCATTGTTTTGGGCCCCAATATCTTTTTGATTTGCGGGATCTTGATCACAGAAGACACGCCCACCATCAAGGCTCCGAGCAACATCGAGAGCACCTTGGCGTAGCCAATGGCCTTGATTTGTCTGAAAGCAAACTGCAAGATAACCTTGTTGGAGATCTCGGGATCCCTGATAAGGTTGATAAGCATCATAAGTGGGGCAGACATTGTGGGAGAATGTTTTGTATGTTTGTTTTAATTAGGGAAGGAGAAGTAATGGAAAAGGAACTTGTGTCTGGTATTTCCGGAGTAGTTGATATTTTCACCTTTGAATCGAGGGGTATTAATCATATGCCGCGGTTCTCGAGGTTGCCCAATGTTGGACTGCCTTCACACAGGCTGCACTAGATACTGGAAGTGGAGATAACCGCAAAAATCACACCAGAGATATGGAAAAAAGAAAAACAATTGCTGCAAAGTGTTTCAACCGTAGATTAGTATTTGCCCCCATGTGCTCTCCTCACCTTCTTTGCGTGTGCTTGACCTGTGCCAACTTCAGCTCGAGCGTGTCTTTTGTGGTTTCGATGTACTTCAAGTTCTCGAGATGGATGTTCAACAATTTCATGATCAGCTCAATCGAAGCCTCTTCACCCTGGCCGCCTCTGGATCCAATGCTCTTGACCAACGATTTGTTAAAAACGTCGCTCACGCCGTTGATGTCGCCAATCAAAGTCTCCAAGTTTCCACCCAAACTATCCAATCTCTCGTCTAGCAATTCAGCATTCTGGTAGGCCTTTTCTCTCAATTGGTCAGTGGCGTTTGTGGAGGATGCAGACACATTGCCGGCTCCGCCTGTGGTCGTAAGGGCGCCGCTGTTGGCTTCGTTGTTGTTCAAGTCGATGTTTCTTAGCAAGAGATCAGCTTGTTGCTCATAGTTGTCCAAGACCTTGTCGAGCTCGTCCTGCTGGCTCTCAACAAAGAACAACTGCTTGTCAATTTTCTGCTGCAACGTCTCCACCTCAGTCGAGTCTCTGTGCAATTTAGAGATCTCGTCGGCGCTCTTAGCAAGCTCCACATCCCAATCATTCACCTTATCCGTGTAAGTCTCAAAAATCGACGTCGTCTGTGACAATTTTTTAGACCACTTGGTGATCAAGTCGTCCATCGTCTGGTTGTCTAGCGAAACAGGGATGGGCTCTATCTTTGTTGGCTTGAGGGTGGGACCTTGGGAGGCCAGCACATTTCTCTGGTCTCCCGCTTTGTTGTCTTGAAGAGCGACGGTACCGTCAGCTTTCTTTTCTTCGGGCTTGGCACCAAAAAGACCACCAGCAGCTGCCTTGTTCTCGGCTGGTTTACCGAACGAAAAACCGCCGTTTGGCTTGTCTTCCTTCTTTTCGTCCTTCTTTTCTTCGGGTTTGCTTCCAAAGCTCAATGCCGGCTTAGCAGCGCCAGTGGCAGCACCGCCAAGGGAAAATGCTGGTTTATCGTCCTTCTTCTCCTCAGGTTTGGCGCCGAAAAGGCTGGGCTTGTCATCCTTCTTTTCCTCAGGCTTTGAGCCAAAAAGACTGGGCTTGTCGTCTTTCTTTTCGCCTGGTTTGGCGCCGAACGAGAAGGCTGGTGCATTTTCCTTCTTTTCACCGGGTTTGGCTCCAAAGCTAAATGCTGGAGCTCCCTCCTTCTTCTCCCCGGGCTTAGCACCAAAACTGAATGATGGAGCACCGTCCTTCTTTTCTTCAGGCTTGGAACCGAAGAGACCACCGGCCTTGTTCTCTGCTGGCTTGGCTCCAAAAAGACCACCTTCTTTGTTCTCATCAGGCTTGGCTCCAAAGAGACCACCTTCCTTCTTCTCCTCGGGTTTGGCTCCGAAAAGGCCGCCAGTCTTGTTTTCAGTGGGCTTAGCGCCAAAGAGGCCACCCTCTTTCTTTTCATCTGGTTTAGCGCCAAAAAGACCGCCTTCTTTCTTTTCCTCGGGCTTAGAACCGAAAAGACCGCCTTCCTTCTTCTCACCTGAACCACCAAAGCTGAAAGCAGGCTTGGCTGCCTCGGTGCTTCCTGAACTTGGAGCTGGAGTTGTAGGCTTGGAAGCAGTGTTTCCGCCAAAACTGAAAGCTGGAGCGCTGGACTCCTTCTTTTCTTGCAGACCGAAAAGAGCGCCACTAGACGATGATCCCTGAGCGCCAAAAAGGCTTCCGGCAGGTTTGGCCTCGGAACCTTCGTCCTTCTTAGCACCAAACGAGAAAGCTGGTGCCGAGCCAGTTGTAGAGTTGGTAGAGCCAAAAGCAGGTGTGGAGCTCAGCTGATCCTTGTTGGCGCTTTGACCGAAAAGACTGCCTGAAGCTGGGTTGGTGGAGCCTGCGGTGTTGGTGTTCGTACTGGATTGGCCAAAAAGTGGTTTTTGAGCATCACCGCCAAAAAAGACCGCCAGAGGGGGCAGCGTTAGCCTGCTCCTTTTTCTCTTCAGGCTTGGCACCGAAACCTCCAGATGCTGCCGTTGTGGATGAGGATTGTCCGAACAATCCACCTGCGGAACCTGAACCAGATCCTGAGCCAAAGGCTGAGCCAGTACTGGCTCCAAAGCCCGAGCCTGTGGTACCTGAATTGGAGTTCTGGCCAAAAGTGAAAGCGGGTTTGCTTCCCTCGGCGGGCTTAGCGCCGAAAGCCAGGGATCCTTGTGTCAGTTGACCAAAACCACCTGAACCTGTGTTGGTGTTATTGTTGTTGTTGGAGCCAAAAAGACCACCTGAGCCGAAAGCCGATGATCCTGATTGGCCGGTTTGCGTGTTCAGAGAGCCAAAGCCTGAGCCCTGTGTCTGATTCTGCTGACCTTGATTTTGTTGATTCTGGTTCAGCGAACTGAAGGCCGAGTTGCCGCCGAAACTGAAGCCTGTGCCGGAATTGCTGTTAGATCCAGTGTTGCCGAAAGTCAGGCCGGAGCCCTGGTTGGCGTTTTGCAGGCCGAAGTTGAACGACATCGGCGTGTGGGCAGTTGTACTAGGATTTTAGAGATTGAAGAAGCTGAGATGTTGATGCTGTGGTGGGTGGCTGTATGCAGGTAGACGGTGGGAAGACCAACTAAATCGAACTGATTTGAGTCGATCAGGAGGAAGTTGGCATTACGTTTTGTGCAATTAATGTTTATGGAAAATAAATGGAATTTGAAATTCTGTGGAATTCATTCATGGAGCATTGCGTGGAGGTTCGAGCAAATCCCCTGCTCGTGATACTGTAGTTTGAAAACTTGCGTCGACGATTTATTCAACTGTATACTTCTGTTGTATTTAGTCCTGTCTTTCATCATCAGATAAGTACTTGATTTGATTGAGTTTTTGGTTTTGTGTGAATGGGACTTGGTTTCCATCACTGAAGACGAAGTCGCTGACCTGACTCTCTTCAAACGTACAATATCACAACGTATCCTTCAAATCTTGCCTCTGCAATTTCGGGGCTCTGATTAACAAGCGGTTTTGTGGAATTGTGATTAGCATTATTTTTAAATCTACTGTGTGTGCGTAGACGCTTGCTCATTTTGCACCCAAAACCAAGATACAGCCTTCTTTTACAAATCCGTGAGCAGCCTGGCAAGCGAAGATAAGGATCATTTGTTCAACAACATGTGTTTCGGGATCATATTCACAAATATTCCGCTCGTTTGTAAAGAAAAATGCTCTTAACTATACTCGCCAATAGCTACACCATCTTGAGTTGAAAAACTCCCATACGCTTAAGAGGTCCACCTGAAAAGCACCACTTCCGACCTCAATTGAGCCCAAAATCAAAAGGCCATATCTCCTTGACATCTAAAACCCACGTCTACTACTCATTCCACCCAATTGCCTCAGTTGACTCAAAACCAGGAACCCTGATCTATCTCATCCACACTGGACCATCCTCCCAATCTGGCTCCACTGTGGCTCAATCGCCCCAAGTGCGGGTCAATTCCCCCAATTCACTTCAAATACAGCTCACTACAACCTACAGACTACATCTCAACATTCAAATCAGTGTCTAATTCGTAGCATACGCTTACTTCTTGGAACCCTGGGCAGCAACAGCGGCGGCACCGGCAGCAGCAGCCTCGGGGTCCAAGTAGTAGGCAGGCTTGGTAGGAGCCAACTTCTCGTCCAACTCGTAGACCAATGGGATACCGGTGGGGATGTTCAAACCGGCAATCTCGTCGTCGGAGATGTTGTCCAAGTGCTTGACAAGACCACGCAAGGAGTTACCGTGGGCAGCAATGAGCACGGTCTTACCGGCCAACAAGTCGCCGGCGATCTCGTCCTGGTAGAAAGGCAACAAACGGTCAATGACCAACTTCAACGACTCGGTCTTTGGCACGACAGCAGGGTCAATGTCGCGGTAACGGATGTCACCAGCCTGGGAGAACTCGGAGGAGTCCTCAATCACGGGAGGTGGCACGTCGAAAGAACGTCTCCAGGTCTGGAACTTCTCCTGGCCGTACTTCTCCAAAGTCTGGGCCTTGTCCTTACCCTGAAGAGCACCGTAGTGTCTCTCGTTCAATCTCCAGGATCTCTTGACTGGAATGTACAACTGGTCGGCCGCCTCCAAGGCCAAGTTGGCGGTCTGGATGGCTCTCTTCAACTTGGAGGTGTACAAGACGTCGGCAATGATACCGGCTTCTTTCAAAAGCTCACCACCACGGACGGCTTCCTTTCTGCCGACCTCGGAGAGAGGCACATCCACCCATCCGGTGAAAAGGTTCTTCTCGTTCCACTCACTCTGGCCGTGTCTGACCAAAACTAACTTAGGCATGCTGTGATGCGAAAAATGTGGGAATCCTCTGGCTTTATATACCCGGGTCGCACCGGGCCGTCACCTGACAAGGCCCTGGAACATGAAAGAAGTGGTATTTGGGATTTTGAGGATTTGGGATTTCAGGTTTGGAGATTCTTCAAAATGGTCCTGTTGTTGGGGAATCTGGCTCGTGTGTGGGATCTGTGGTGTACTTCCATAGTGTAAGTCTAACCCTTGTGAGAACTGGATCATGTGGTTACAGGTCCGTGGACAGGCTCATGACGTGCGGTGTGGATTTCTGGTAGTTTGGAATTGTGGGCTTATTAGAGATGGGGAATTGGCAATTGGGTTTGGTGTCTTTTGGTGCTGGGTTTTTGGGAAGAGTTTGGTGAGTTTCCTTAAGTGTGGGAAGGTCAGACGTTGATTCGGCTCAATTGAGCTAGTAATCAAAAGAATGGATTTCAGAAATTGTCCTTTCCTCAAATATGCTACTCGTGATACATTTCATCAATCAACTAGTGTTCCCTTTGCAATTGAGTGCCTACTTCTGCCTCACCCCTTTGTGGTATAGGTGTGGCTGCAAAAGATGCGCTTACAGATCCACACCAGGAGACTTCAGGAATTCAGTTGAGAAAACGGAAGATTTACAAAAGGCGATTACATTGAGAGCAAACTGATTGTACTGTTATGGAAGTCACTTGTCTGTTTGACAGTAGGAGGCGACGATCGGCTATTGTGTGAGAGCAAAAGCCAACGCTGAGTTTAACCCACCTAGTTTACCCTTCGTCGACGATGACTCCAGATAACCCTTCCTTCTGTTTATTTAATTCACCTGCTTTGGGAATTTTGCACCCTTGTGATCCTATCTGAAAATTGACCACCACACTATGATACATGGACCTTCCACAATTGCCCAACAAGCAGAGATACCGGATTCATGATCAATTTCTTCACCCCAACTGCCTAAGCTATCAATGCAATCCCCAGGTCAATTAATCAAACCAGCCACCGATGGACCTCGGCCTTTTGCTAGCCCAGGCCGGTGGTGCATGTGAACTATACGGCTGAATGGACAATACCACAGGGTCCACCCGACGATGTCGATTCTTGAATTTCCTTGAAACGCTCAGATTAAGCTCATGCTAAGCTTCTGATGTCGAAAATTGACTGTATACGAAGCGAATTAGTCCTCTTTCAACTCTGTGCTGACATCAACCATACCACCTTCACGAGCTGTGATTGGCCAGACGAGCTGTGATTGGCCAGACGAGCTGTGATTGGCCAGATGCTGAAGGGTCTTATTTCTTCCCAAAAACCTCTTCTTGCCATAACACACGCTTCCATGAGCCCCATGCTGCAGCACGAGCCGGTGAAGCAATATGCTCTTACACGGTCTGTGGCAGCAGGTGATGCTGCTTTAGCGAAAAACGTGAGACTGCGCCAGGGCCAAGCACATAATGCAATGCAAGATAAGAAAGCAAGTGAGACGGGTAGTAGGTGGTCGAGAGTTTGGCTGCCACACTCTTTTGGGGCGTGTTGTTGTTGGTTGCAAAATATGCGTTTATGGTTCATAGTGCACGGCCCAGCGCTTTCATGCCATGGGCATTCAAGAGATGGCTCTGCAGAAAAGACAAGAACTCCGTTTGTTTCATTCAATCAAAAAAAAAAAAAAAAGTTTCTGCATTGTCTGTCTTGGCTGCTGGAGCGGCTGGTTCTGTATCACGCCATACGCACAAATCTCGCGATGGTGTTGCTCCAGTAATAACGTGCTTTATCTGAAGATATCCGTCTGAAGCTTTTTCAAAACAAAAGATGAATTGATCCCACGTGCGTAGCTCTTGTTGCAACACCAGGTTCCATGACATCGAAGATATCACCCTTTGCTGTAGTATTGTCCGGATCCGGGAACCAATAACTCCCAACGTCATTTAATGTATTTCCACGATAGCCCTAGCGACCTCCCCCACTCCCTAGTGAGTGAATCAGGCCAATTCATAGTGTGCTTTCATATGACTCGTTATCTCTTCTGGATACTATAGCTAAAAGAGCCTAGAAAAACGAGGTATTGCTTAACTATCCCAACCTCCGTATTCCGGCCTCCTTCGGACCTTCGCCCCATTTCTGAATTCGCCTCAGCACAGCTGCGTATGCGTATCGGAATACTTTTGGACATTCAGGCGATAAGGTACTGATCGTTGGTTAGGCGCCGTGCAGAAGGTGCAATTGCGTGTTTTGTAGGTTTCTTTTTCGGATTTGCGATCTGGACCAAGCAGATGAAATTGGCAGTTTCAGGGTTGGTCCTGTTATGCCAGTTAGCCATCTTGCATCTGTAATTTCTTTAAATGTCTCCCGCTGGAACCGAAGGAACCCGAAGGAGTTGTCCGGAGACACCAAGTAGGTTGGTCTGCGTCGGACGTTTTTTGACCGTTGGCAAGTCGAACCGTAGGGATCCGTGGATACAGAGAGCCAGAAGGCATGTTATCGAGTACCATTGGAGAAGGAAGTCCAGGAGACTACCGCTTGTGAGGAATCTAACGTTTGAGGTGTCAGTAGAGATGAGCTTTCACTTCTGAACTGTTCTGACTTTCGAAGGCTTCCATTGTACTTTTGATATTTCGTTTCCAACTCACTAGCATAAAGTAATTACCACTTGAGTTGTTTGTTTTCTCGAGACCCCAATTCACCCCTTAATGGAAGCTCTGCATCTGTGTTGTGGCCTCTGCAACCTTGTGGTCTGCTGGATTGGGTGCCAGTTCATATAACGTCACCACAGGGTCCTTTGTAAGCTCCGTGAACTCTCCCCGAAGTTCAATGGAATGCAAATGCGTCTGCTCCTCGTCTCCGTAGATATCCTCGAAAAACAACGTCAAATGCTGGATGCCCGTGAATATGTGCCTGGGAACGTGGTGCTCTACAAAGTCAGCGTCATCCTCCAAAACTTCTGGTATTTCGTCATCATCGTCGTTGTAGTTCACCCCAACATGCGGATGCTCGAGCTTGTGGAGCGGTTTGACCAGATCAACATTGTCAAAGTCGATATCTCTGTTATTCTTCCACAATTTGATGGACTTTGGACAGAACTTGTCTCCGTTTGTTCTGAGGATTATGGAGTGAAGTTTCACAGATCCGTTCAAAAACGGCACGTGCAAGATAAGCTGCTCGTCGGCGTCCAGCTTGAATACTGGCTGGAGGCTGTAGCGGGTGTTGGAGTCTTTAAATAGCTTGGCCAAGTCTTCAGGCTTGTTTTCAAGATTAAGGGCAGTAACATGGGGCAAATCGACTTTCAGATTGAGCAGGGACGCAATTGAAGTGGGAATTGGTGGAACATGGTCGTCGCCGTCGCCGTCGCCGTGGCTGTGGCCGTGAATGTGTTCGTTTTCACAGGACATCTGGATAGTATGGGATGTTTTTGGATCGGTGAAAAGTCGTCTTATGGGAGCGATAAGAGGGTGTATTTTTGTCTGTCAGGGTTTCTTAGGTCGCTGATTCAGCTGGACGTATTTTTGAGTGGCGATTCCGTTTGTGTTCGATGGTTATCTCGATCTTGAGGAAGAACGGAGTAGAAGTGTGGAGTTGATATCTCCCGCATACAGGTCATCCATGGGGAGCAGGCCCTGATTACCAGCCGAAGAGCTACTAGGTTTTCAAAGAGTGAGATAAAGAGGTTTAATTTTTTTTTTTTTTTATGATGAGGTTCAACGTGTTTATGGTCCGGGTCTTGCGCACCGTATATAAATCGATTTGTTGATTCCATAGATAAGATTAGAGGGAGCGCAAAATTGTCATAGGGACAATGTAGGGCGATCGTTTATTTTCAATGGATGCAACTTGATGTCGATTAAGGCACCCCCGTGAGGGAGCCTGGTTTGACTGGATCTTACCCCTTTTGTGTTTTAATGGATATACGTGAATGATTGAAGAGAACCCCAATACTACAAAGTGAATATATCAGTTTTTCACCACCGCTATTCATCAAATTTCAGTACCTCCTTCATGGCTTTCGATCCCCAGACGTACGACATGCCTGAATCTTCACTGGACACCAGCACAATGACGTTCTCCACAACCTGCTGCATCAGCACCCTCAAAACCCTGCTCATCCTCGTCAAATCTTTCCTACGAAAAACGCATATCCACATTGCACCATTTCGAGCTTCGGAGATTGACTGGCTTTGTGCCTACGCCTTCGCAAACCTGAAACGCTACTCCGAATTTGTGGGGACCGCTGAAGGAAGTTGGGTTTAAGCTCAAGAGAAGTCCAATTTTCAATTTAATGGTGGGCTGCTGAGTGGCCAGTTTAAGGAATACAATGTGACTTTCTACCACTTTGTCCCACTCAACACCAGTCAATACCACCTTCCCCTCGACCTTCTATTTTCGACTTTGTGAGTCCGGGGAGCGTGCTACTATTTTGAAAATACGAAACATCCCCTGACGTCATGGAGCCTCATCAACGTTTGCACCTGCTCCATGTGAAGATTTGGTCCAGCGGTGTATACAAAAGTATGCACACATTCCAAGGCTTCTAAGATCAAGGAGATACTGGGTGAAACGGGCAAAAACAGTATTGCTGTTTCTTTTTTTCTACTTTCTTATTTTCGACATTCAGCCACCTCCACGATTCAGCAATGCGTGTCGGTGTCGTAGGGAAAGAATAGACTAGGGTGAAGATCCTGAAACAGATCAACAGACAGAAGAGCACAATGAAGAAACGATGTGGCAACGTCCTGAAAACTCATCCATCAACGACAATCAACAACTACAATCAGTAACTACAATCCAAGCTGGTCCAAAACATTCAGCTACCATTCAGATGTGTAGACGAGGACCGGCTAGATTTACCGTAGCATGGTGAAACCGGGTAGAGCAGGGTATTTTGAAAAAGACTGGAATGGACCAAACGCCGGCACAAAACCGGCTAATAGTACATACCCAAGCACAGGATCTCTGGTACCTTGACGTAGTTCTGACGTATTTACCCAAAACGGGGCGAACGGCCGGGCGCATTTCCGAGGGTGCCTGTTTAAGCGGATATCACGTGGATCATGCACATGACACACACGTGGCGCAGCCTATTGCCCAGAAAGCACTAGTGGTTAATTTAGTGAAGAAAAAACGACAAGGAGTACACGCCCGCCTTGTGCATTGGCAGCACGTTACGGCCAGTTTTAGTTTCTTTTGGGCGCGGTTTTTTTGTCTGTGTGTGTAATGGCGCCCCACGTGCAGGATGCCACGGAGTGCATGCAATGCCCACCTGCCGAAACCATATGATGTCATGTCGTCCTGACATTTGTGCAGGTGGCCATTGGCTAGAGCGTTCGTCGACGTCATAGCGACTTGGTAGGGGCATTGACGGACGTCAGAGGCCCATTGACGGTGGAGCATTTTGGCAGCTTGCCCCTCTTCTACCCCGCTCATGTCCAGCACCAAAAAAACCGCCTCTTTCCAAAAACCCCATTGCCAATCGACCCAAAAGGATCCTGGGTGCTCAACATGTCAAAAACTATGAATATTAGCTGGGACTGCACATAGTGCCAAAAAGAAAAGACTGACTATATGCAAGGACCAACAAAAAAAGAAAAGCGCAACTGCAACGTCTCGCGGTCGGAAAAATCTGTTGATCGCATCTGGTGAGTAGATAAGCCGGCCATTGGAACTCCATGCAGTCCGTGCCTAAAAAGAAAGGATCCCTAGCTGCAAAAACCGTAAAAGCAATATCTCCTGAACCCTGGACAAAGGTATAAATACTCCCACCCCCTCATCCAGTTTCAGTTTTTCTCATCAGCAAAAAACAAATAACACATTCTTTGACATGACTATCCAGAACCAGCCAGCTATCTTCTACGTCAACGCCGCTCTTTTCGACTGTGATGGTACCTTGGTGAACTCCACCGGTGCTATCTCTGAGTTTTGGAGAGACTTCGGTAAGACTAGACCTCACGTTAACCCAGATGAGATTATCAGAACTTCTCACGGCTGCAGAACTTTTGATGTCATTGCCAAGTGGTCTCCAGAGGATGCTGAGGAGCAGCAGGTTACCAAGTGGGAGGCCTCGATCCCAGACACTTTTGGCCACTTTGCCAAGGCTATTCCAGGTGCCGTTGAGCTTGTCAAGTCTTTCGACAAGTTCTCCAAGGAGGCCACTGAGGACTCCAAGCAGAGATGGGCCATTGTCACCTCTGGTACCCTCCCATTGGCCACCAAGTGGTTGAACCTTCTTACCATTGAGAAGCCAGACTGTTT
This sequence comes from Candidozyma vulturna, assembly GCA_026585945.1. Classification (NCBI taxonomy): domain Eukaryota; kingdom Fungi; phylum Ascomycota; class Pichiomycetes; order Serinales; family Metschnikowiaceae; genus Candidozyma; species Candidozyma vulturna. The sequence goes on along the minus strand of CM048832.1, from coordinate 926,000 downwards.
CATCACCGCCGAGAAGGTCACCAAGGGTAAGCCCCACCCAATGGGCTACAGATCTGCCAGAGACACCTTGGGCTTTGAGCATGATGACGCCAAGGTTGTGGTCTTTGAGGACGCCCCAGCCGGTATTACTGCTGGTAAGGGTGCCGGAGCCATGATTGTTGGTATTTGTTCCACATACGACCCTGAGAAGGTTAGAAAGGCCGGTGCCGACATTGTCGTTGACGACCTTTCGTCTTTCAAGATTGTTGGCTTCAACAAGGAGACCAACGAATTCAAGGTGCAAGTGCTGGAGTACCACTACGCCAACGAGGAGTACCTCCAGAATGCTTAAACGGGTCGGGAACTTATAGAGTGTATAATAGAATTTCATATGGCATAGAAACTGAGTTGTAGTATGGTTCAACAAGATAATCTATAAGGATTGTGGAAGTCATGTACTTCATAAAGGTACCAGATATGATCATTACCATCATCGTGGGATATAGCTCAATTGAAGCCAGTGAACATTTGTTTAGGAGACTGGCAACACTACGTCATCTCACCATTCCTGTGGACCGTCTAAATCGATGATCATCGTCTATGGCATCCGGTCCTTCCTTCTCTTCAAACTCTAATTACACAATTGAGCATGTCGATTTCGTCACTTCAGCAACTTTCCCATTTGGTCAAATTGCTTGTGGATCCATGAAGAAACCCCTCCACGGCGCAAATTGCTTGTGGATCCATGAAGAAACCCCTCCACGGCGCAAAAGGCCCCTGGGTTATTCTTTGTGCTTCCTGGCGGCTAAGTAAGACATGTTACGGCACTTTCGGGAGACCTTTTACCCTCTGTGCTTTCCAAAACTGTCCGAGCAATATACCGCATTCACGAGGAGAAGTGGTTTCATAGAGAAATGAATTTAAATTTTTAAACTGAAACTATGGGTGATTCTGTTTGAAAGTTAGTCGTCACTGGTGGTGGATCGAATTGAGTGGTGGTGTTTCGCAGCCATTTAGGTGAGAAGCATTCCCGAAAACACAAACCGACAATGTTCAAAACTCACAGTTTCATAACAATACCACGATGCTGTGCATTTCCCGAATTACCATAACAAAGTGCCGTGCCGACCTGAAAACGCTAGAGAGATTAAGGCTTTTTTTTTTTGGCTGAATATTCGCCTCCTGCACATACCACGGATCCCTACAATCCTCCTATACAAGAAAGGCCCTTCGACAGTTCGTGTGCACAACCATATGCTCGTAGGTCAGATTTCACACTTTGTATGGACGGCAAGACTTGAAGCATATTGCTGGGAGACGGCCGGTGCAGGATGTGTTTTCTCTTTTCAGACGAACGCACTGCACAGAACGAGGCGTTGCCGGAAGATCACGTGCCCGGTTTCAAATCCCTAGCGTGTATGGACGGCGAACCTGACGTCACAGAGCCTCCCAGACAGTGTAAGGGAGGAATGTCTCCCTTTCCTGTACAAATAAGGGTACGGTTCGAGAGCAGTGGGTCCAGACGATAATAGCGGCCTAATTTATCCGGCCAAGACTCTGGGAGGGGCAGGGAGGGGCTCCACTTCCGGATCAATTGAGGGGCTGCCCCTCGCAAAAGAAATTCAGTTATTCCGGCTCCTACGGTTTCCTGAGAAACCCGTCCTTCTCGAACCCCCTTCGTTTCCCATACCCACAGAAGCCCTGAAACTAGGAGAGGCTGCGTCAGAGGCGAAACTAGTGTGAAAAATCGCATCCATCTGGACCGCGCAAAAGATATGCACCTCGATTGGGAAAGTGCGCTTGTGTGCAGGCTGTTGCATACAGCTGGTCTTGCTTCCAACTACCTGGTACGACATTCCGGGATCGAATAGTAATGCTTTGATGTTTTAGGTACTACTGTTTTGAGATGACCTTTTTTTGTAGCGTTCCAGTAGCACCAATTGAGAAAACAGTGGATTTCACGTGATACGAGCTTATGTAAGTGAAGAGACTGTGTGCAGGAAGATTGTAACTGCCTTGCAGGCCTTCAAGAAAATCAGCCAACACCTTGGCGATGAGCTCGTATTGAAGGGGCAATGGCCTGGGCCTTATTTAGTAATTTTTCAGGAACACCAATTATAGTGATTTTTTTGTAAAAGCTAGTTTTGGCTTTTGTCGAGATCAGCGCACGAAGATCGCTCGTAAACGCTCAATGCAGTGAAAGAGATACGTAAGCGATCTAAAAAAAAAAAAGACTAAAAAATATCTATATTTTGCATCTTCGAATTTTCGCTGTCCACGGTAAAGCAGTGCCAGATGTCAGCCAAGGTCTGGCCCATTGTGCTACAATGCCTTTGTCAATGCCTCAAGGAAAGTGCCCAGGTTCATTGGAAATCGATGAACCCGGCTGGCTGGTATGCTCATTTCGAAACCTTTGTTTTTCAACTGCTTTGTTCTGAATGGGGAGTACCTGCTTGCATCTTGTGTTCGCTAATACTTCTCCCATTGTTGGGTAGACTCACGATGACATCAACGATCTCGAGCACAGGCTAGTGACGTATGCGATATTTAGATTTGTGATTTACTTTTTTACCAAGAAACACAAGGCATTTGGTTACTGGGACTTCCTCTGGCCAAGCATTTGTAGTTACCTGAAGCTAGTGGTTTTTAGGTCCAGGCACAAACGGGTGGGTCCTCTATGTTTCTCTTGTTCTGAAGTTTAGCTCATTCTTGCTCTCATTGGCCAGTGTTCCCTTGTGCCTGGTTTAGTCCTCTATTCACCAAACGGTAAATTTAGCTCTAGAGGCAAACTCTAGGTGACTGAATTTGGAGTTTGTGACTTGCGAAATTCATAGCGTATTTTCAAAGGAGGATTTGCACTCCATAGGTCAATCCTAAGGACAGATGAGCTGCTTTAAGAGTCAGTCTCAGCTTTCGGTAAACCAAAGAAGTATTCAGAGAAGAGCAACTCAAGAGTCAGGTGTTCTACACAACCATTTACAGGGTAAATTTATTCGCTTTCAAGTAACGGCACCACTGACCTTCTCACCACTCTTCTACATCTGGTAGTGCTACATCAGCAGGTCAAAGTACCCATTCCTCAAAAGCGACATCCAGCATGTTTTTCTTAATGTATAACTACGTGACGTATTTCTTCTATGATTACATTAGAAGTTTCCTACTTGTACCGAGAAAAAATAGCCATCAAGTTGCTCCGCTGGTCAAGCCTTCGTGTTACTTGAGTAGTGATGATCGGGTCAAGTGCACAAACGAGTGGGTCCCCAAGGTATATTTTAATTAGCACATATCATTTCTTCTGTCTTCATTGGTCATTGTGACGTTGTAGCGGTGTTGTAGATAGTCTCAGTACCAGCCGGTGCTGCTTGAATTCCAAAAAAGCAAGATGTAGTAGCAAAAAAACACGAATAGGATGAAAATGTGGTTAGATTCGTTGAATGCAACTTCGAGAAAGCCGAGCCATAGAGTTTGCTGCTCAATGAACCTGTTCAAGTCTCCTTTTCAAGATTCCCAAGGAGGACTTTCAATGGGCGGTCAGTTTCTTAAAGTCAGTAATGAATGCAGCAGAGTGCTCAGCTTACCCTTTGTCTCTCAATTGCGAAGAAACATACTTTAGTTTGTCACTACCTTAGTGACCTTGCTTAGTACTATGCTGAAATGCTCCTTAGTGAATTCCGACTAGCACCTAGATGTAACTTCCCTAACCCTAAACTAAGAGGACTAAATGCACCTCAATACTTGAAGCTAGATAGTTGTGATCTGGTTTTACCCTAACAGAAAATCACCTAAAGCGGTTCTGTTGTCTGGTATCCGACTATCCTGTCATACCGTTAACCAAGTATCCTTCACCAAATCAGGAAACAAGCTCAGGCGGGAGCCACTTAATCCATGCTTGGTACTGACACGCTTGATATAAAACGTAAACCCTTACTTGCCCACGTATTCCTGACATACTACAAGGTTTGGCCTTGTTTACTGCTACATCAACAGGTCTCACCACAAAGTACACTACACCCCAGGGCGTACTCATGCTTTTCTAGCTGATTAACTATAGCACGAGACAGAGTATTACAAAGACATTAAAGCCGATTTGCTTCATCAAATTACCCCCGCTACATCACACTGCACCTCTCACATTCTCAACTCTCAAACAAGCCTATCAAACCCACCCACACCCCATTCCCCAAATCTCCTAAATACCCCTTGAAAGCCACAAAGCCACTTTTTTCCTACCCCCTCAAGCCTCCTCACAATCCCACCCCTGTCGCTTGATCCCTTCGTTTGTTTACCTTTCGTCCCAATCCGGTAAAGACATCAAATTACCACCGGGATGTCCCCATTATCTTCCACAGCACCATTCTTCTCCATGGCCGAAATCAGAACGCCTGCCAGACAGCCCTTGGGGCCCTCTAATAGGGTCATTCTGGAGTCTACGGGGCTCTGCAAGCTCCAGCTTTCACCAAAAAGGGAAAACCGTTCCAGACCTCTTCCAGCACTGCCCAAGGTCACCAGCAAAAGACTGATTCTCAACGTCCAACCTCCACAGCCAGAGCCAGCTCGGTCTCCGTCAAGAAACGAGATTTTGGCCAAGTATGCCCAGAAACAGGCGAAGCTCATGGAGCTCGAAAACCAAGCCGAGCTTGTGAGATACGAAATAGTGGAGCTTCAAGCACAGCTCCAGGCCTCTGAAAAGCCAGAAAATCAGGCATTCACAGAAGTCAGAAACCTTACCAAGAAGGTGTCGACTATGTTCCAGGCTCCCCCGCCAGCGCTCCGGAAAAAGGCATCCAACATCTTCGCCTCGGAACCAGCCGCCTTGAAGCAGAAAGCGTCTTTCATTTTGAACAACCGTTTTTTGAATGACGTGAAGGAAAAAATGGACCAGCAGCAGGCGGAGCTCGAGGAATTCACGAAAAAGGGGTCCAACTTTGCCCGCAACTTCTTGGGCTTCAAGAAGGAAGAAAAGGACGTTGCTGATTCGTCGTTCATGTTTGAAAACCTCCAGTCCGAGCCCGTCGACACCAACAAGTCCATTCTTCTCAGTGAGGAGCTGGACTCCTCGTTGGTGGTGGATGCATATGTATCGGACGACGAGGACTACGACCTGGACGAGTCTGTGCTTCGCTCGAGGTAGATTTATAGAAAAGGACAGATAGGTGGAAAAGTGGCAAGGCTAAATTAATGAAATTGAAGTAAAAGTGCTTGTATGGGGCATCCAACGCATTTGAAGGTTGGTGGATAGAACGACTATTCGTGCTGTCTTGTGAATCAATGGACTTGTGGATAATGTCTCAACTCTCTGCCAAAAAAATCAATGAGAAAAAAATCACAGAAAAATACATTTCTAGCCGTCAGATGCCAAAATTCGACATGATTTTACAGAAAAATACCTCAGCCTTTGGCTCTGCTTACCTCTTATTACTATAAATACGTCGTGCAATGGGTTGCTTCTTTGCCATGCAACCTAGTATTTCAAACAATCCATCATATCCTCAAAATCCCATTTTAAACTTCTGAGGATCTGCCTTGTCCACCGACATTCGATCAACCTGAGTCCGTTATCAGTGTCTTATCTAACCCTCTTCGTTCCTACATATCCTACACTCGCTTTTCTAGAAGGTATCAAGCTTGGGCATTATATACGTTATTGTCGCTGGAACATGAAGCGGACTACTCGTCGTTGCGGTCTTCTTCGAGCCACCCCTTGGCCCTCTCGATAGCTTTCTCCCAGCGTTTCCAGTTCTTTCTTCTCTCGGCATCAGGCTGGACGGCCTTGAATTTGTTGGAGTCGCCGTCCTTGCCGCTCAAGCATTCAATCACCTCGTCAAAGTTCTTCCACAAACGGTCATTCTCGTCCTTAAGACCTAGACCAGCGGCAATGGCTGCACCCAAGGCAGTACACTCGGCATTTTCAGCTCTCTTGACATCCACACAGGGCCCGAGAATGTCAGCCTGGATTTGGAGAACTTCGTCGGCCTTGGACATACCACCGTCAACGGCCAAAGTCGACAATGGCGACTTCTCAGCCTGGCTGCTCATGGCTTCTTCTAAGAAATCCTTTGATCCACCAGCATCCTCAGCCATGGCTCTCAAAATAGCACGCACCTGAAAGCAAACACCTTCAAGAGCAGCACGAGCAATGTGTGAGGAGGAAGTGTATTGGGTCATACCGAAAATGGTACCTCTGGCACCACGGTCCCAGTAAGGAGCGTAGAGACCAGAGAAGGCAGGAATAAAAACGACACCACCGGAATTGTCCACTTGCGAGGCCAATGGGCCAATGTCCTTGGCGTTGTCAATGAGCTTCAAGTTGTCTCTCAACCACTGGATAATGGAACCAGCAACGGCTACGGAACCCTCTAGCGCAAAGTGGGGTTTTCCGTCTTCGCCTTCTAAGTTGGGGAACCAGAAACCAAATGTGGTCAAGGCACCGTGGTCCGAGATCAACTTACGAACACCCGTATTGTACAAAAGGAAACAACCAGTACCGTAGGTACATTTGGCAGAACCGGGTTTCACAGCCATTTGACCAACCAACGAGGCCGACTGGTCACCCAAACAGCCGCAAATAGGCACGTTGTAGATGGTCTTCAACATGTCGTAGGCGTCCTGGGTGATCTTGTTGTGGAATCCCAAGTGGGAAAGGTTAGGAGCGGCAAAAGAACCGTAGTGCTCGGAAGAAGAGACGATTTTGGGGAAATGGATTCTCTCAGGGTCAATGTCCCAGAAATCAAGCAATTCCTCGTCGTAATCCTGGGTCTCCAAGTTCATGAACGATGTTCTAGAGGCATTGGTGACGTCGGTGACGTAGGAGCGTTCCTTGGTCAAGTGGTAGATCAACCATGTGTCGACGGTACCGAACATCAAGTTACCTTCACCAGACTCGTACTCCTCACGGATGGTATCGTCGTTGTCCAAAAGCCATCTGACCTTGGCAGCAGAGAAATAGGTTGACAATGGCAAGCCTGTCTTCTCGTGCATGGCGTCCTTGGTCTCCTTGTCGGTCATGTGCTCCAAATGCTCCACAATCTGGGCCGTTCTGGTGTCTGTCCAGGTGATACCGTTGCACAAAGGCTTTCCCGTCTTTCTGTGCCATATAAGCGTGGTTTCACGCATGTTGGCGATACCAATGCACTTGACCTTGTACTTGATCTTGATGTCGGGGTTCTGGTTGATCTTACGCAACGTGATAAGACACGCCACCAAGCACTCCACGGCGTTGGCCAAGATGTGCACGGGCATACACTCAACCCAACCCGGTTGAGGGAAACGAAGGGTAGGACCCAAGGAAGCAGCATTGTTCTCAATTTCGACATTGTCGGTGATCAGAATGGCCACACCCTCGGCGGTGAAAATGGGCTCGTTGTGGCGCATGAGCGAGGACCTACGACGGTACTGGTCGGTGTTCAGGGACGTTTCAGGTGCCTCAGACGCCGACGTGGAGTACTCGATCTGGTGCTTGGCCACCTCGGTGCCGTCTTTGGCGAAAAGTATGCATCTAGCGGAAGTCGTGCCAATGTCGATGGTGGCAACGACGGGGTTGGAAGGGGCGTTGGAAGAACGACGTGGCATGGCGATGAATAGACTATTGGATCTCGTCGAGTGGGTAGGGCAGGTTTCTTGGTGAAAGGACGAGGATTTCCGAGTTTGAGGTCACGCCGGCGTTACTTTCGGGTTTTTTGCGGCGTTAATCGACGAGTTTGACACGTGTAGGGCCGTGGCAGCAAAATGAAGGAGTAACGGTGGAAAGAAAAGTAGTTGGAGTTGATAAATTGGTCGCGCCGATCGCAACCAGCAAGTGAGCCCAGCCAGAGATGAGGAACTTGGGCGATTTTCCGAGGGAGAAAAAGATGAAAGGAGAAGGCGCAAAGAGGTTGCTTGTTTTTCTTAATTTTTTTATTCTTTTCAACCTGCCCAATTGGCTGGTTTTCATGGAGTGAGGTCTCCCCGTTCATGTCTGCAACCGCCTCGGTGCTTCATGCAAGTAGGGCTCGAGATAGCGGGCGTTTTGTGGGATTTAGAAGGCCCGGGGCGATTCTCGGGGAAACAGCAGTGGATTTTGGGACGAGGCCTTGGAAACTTTGATTTTGGTGATTTTGCAAGTTTCCAGCTGAACTCCGTGCCCTGCGGCGCTGAACGAGGCTGTCTCAGCAACCGTGGGTTTCTTGCGGTGATGGCTGCAAACCAGTGAAAGGGCGTCCCTGCGGGCCAAAGGAGGCACGATTTTTGAATTTTCAAGCCATTCAGCAAATAGTCTTTGTCACCTTCAAAACGCTCATGTGTTTTTGTTTCCAGGCCAGTACGGTGACTTCTCGGGATGCATCGGCTCAACGGCCCGCCTCACTGAAAAATCTCAAACAACACTTCGGCACGTTGAAAATCCGTGTTTTTTGAAAATTGAAAAGTCCCCAAAAACCACAGCATTTTCTTACCAAAATCCCTTTTCGTCTCTTTGTTCTGCTGTCACTGGTCCCGGGGTTTCGCCGAGAAACTGGGGATCTGGGGTAGTCTGGGGCGCGAGCCCTTCATTGGCTGCGAAACCCAAGAATACGTGGAGGCTGTGGGCGAATAAGGTTGGGAGATTTGAAGATTTGGGTTTGACTTTTGCTGGATTGATTTTGATTTGTGTTTGATGAAATTGAAGAAATGGCTCGGTTTGATTGGTTGGTCGTCCTTTTTGATTGGGCTTGGTGGGTGGAGCTAGGGCAGCGGAGGTTTATCGGTATCTGAGGCTTTTTGTTTTTGATACTGCGAGATGGCATCCACCAAAATTGGCAAAGTAGTTTTGAGCATTCTATGTCATGGCTTTCATCTACTAGCTCTACCTGAGAAGTGCATTTATCAAAGTAGCCAGTTGGATTTAGCCAATTAGCTTCAAACCGATTAGGTCGCAACAGAGGGGTATGCTGATCTGCATCGAAGGTGGTGATGCTCTGATATCTCTGTGTGATTTTGAAAAATATCATAAGTTGACAAAATGCGTTGAACTGGATGTGAAGACTTACTGGTTTTTCACCAAAGCCTCGACTAAAGCTTCGTTTGCACACACGAGGTGCACCTGCAACGTGGCTTAAACCAGTCGTTTTCAACGGTTTTCTTGATAAAACAGATTTTGAAGTCACCGGATTACAATATAGTCACCTTTTGAGGCAATACTTTGATATCGCTGGATTGCTTCTATTAAACCAATATTTGATTGTAAGACTTCTTGGGCATAATTCCCCGAACCGTACTTACTTGCCTGGTATCTCTATCATCCTCAAAATCCCCTTATCCCCCTCCCTCTCTACAAATCCGTCGTATCTGAATGCAATTCTAAACAAGTTTCCGTCTCACGGGCATGGCCACCCGCATGCTATGACTCTATGATGCTCGAGGGTGATGCTAAATCTGGTCGCCGTCCTTGAACTGTCTGCCCTTGACCTGGTCTAAGTGTTCACCGTGGTAGCTGGTCAAACCCAGAACCTCCACCAAGGCGCCTTCGGGAACGATACCGCCGTTCTCACGCACCCACCTGGTACCCAATTCGAGGAAATGCTTCTTACATGTGTTGGCGTTGTCATTGGCAGCAGAGGTGTTGTTCTTCAAAGGACTGAACTCCTCGGCTCTCTCCACCTCCAAGCAGCCAAACTTGTCCAAGGCCACAGAGGGGAAGACGTCGAAGATGAACTGCTCCAACTTGATGCCGTTGGGCTGCTCAGGCTTGACAAATTCGCCAGACTCCAAGTCGATCGAAGCAATCTTCTTCTTGGCAATGTGGAAAGGCAAGTGCTCCTGCGACGACGTCCAGGTGTCCAACATCTTTTCAAGCACGCTGACGGAGTAGTAGTGGTTGACAATGTTGGCCGCACGCAAGTACAACTTGGCGGGGTCCGAAGGATCGGGCTTTTCGGTCAATTCCTTGGAGATCTCAGAGTATTCAATCACACAAGGTCTCTGGGTCTGCTCGTCCAAAACAATAAGACCCACCAGCTCAGCGGCATCTCTCTTTCTCACGGCCTTGGTGGCCAAGTCAAAGTCACGCTCGATAGCAAAACCCAAGAAAAGTGGGTCGGCCACCTTGACAAGACAGTTGTCCACGCAGTACATGTGGATATGCTTGATGTTCTTCTTGCGAAAGTCGTCCAAGAGGTTGGCCTTGGCAATGGCCTTGTAGAGACCACCGTTTCCATCAGGGGACTCGCAGATCGACGATTTCGAGCCCATCAAGATCTTGGAACCGTCCAACGAGAAACATGGCAAGGTCCCCTGGTTGAAAAACGTGATCTGGTCAGCGGCCAAGCCAAAGTGGTCCTTCTTCTCAAAATGCTGCTCCGTGGCCTCTCTGGTGGCGCCCGAGGTCATGATGTACCACTGTACCTTAGGGTTTGATTCTGGAAACTTCTCCTTAGCCAACTGCTGCACCTTCAAGATTTTCTCCGCCTGGATCTGGAACAAGGTTTTGCCCAGGGGCAAGCCAATGTCGTAGCAGCCCTTGGGATCAGAACAGCCCAAACGTGTGCCCTGTCCTCCAGCCAATAGAAGAACAGCCACCTCGTTTTTGGCAATCGTCTCCAACCCAATGTCAAACCAGCGGTCCAAATGCTCACGTGTTTGTTCGATCGTGGAGGAGGTCAGTTCGTGGGGGAGCTGGGCGAACAGCTTTTCGCCAGCAGCTTTCGAAAACTGGATAGCTTCTTGGACAGTTTGCACGAGCTTTTCTGGGTTATCGATAGCTTTGAGCTGGTCCAACAAAACCTGTTGTTCGTTTTCGGGCAACGCCTCGTAGGCAGCCACAATGTGGTTCTGGCCGGCGTTTTTGAACTGGTCCATAGTGTTTTTGGAAAAAGAAAAGTAGTTGTTGGCAAGATCACCGTGATAATTATAGCTGTCGCGGATTGTAATTTATCGAATCGGGAAGGCGCCAAAACATGTGGTGTGCACACAGTGCGGCCAGAGGCACCCGTGATTCAGGCGATCGGGAGCCCGTGGCGGGCGACTAAGGGGGTTTTCGTGACCAGGGCATGTGGTTTTGGCGGTGGATTTTGGGGATTTCCCGTGATTCTGGTGATTTTTTGGTTTTAGGCGTGGTATTCCAAAAACAGCGCGGCCGCAGCGCAACGAGGCCGAGACAAGAAAACAAGCAAGGAAGCAAGAAAAGGGAGGCAGGGGCAATGGAAGGGGGGAGGACGAGGCAAATTTTAGAAGCATTTCGACAGATTGAAATTATTTTTAAAGATTCAAGATATACGCCGTTTTGCAAATCAGAAGATGCCCGTTCTGGCGATCCGATCTGGCCAGGCCGCAATAATCGAGGCAGGAACCATCGAGGCACCTGGGCCCTGAAAGGGGCGAAACAATAGTAGATGAATGGGGTGAAGGGAGAGAACGAGAAGAGTTAAAAAATTATTGATTCTCGAATAAGAGCTTCAAAATACTAAAGTTACATCGCCGCCAGAAGCACACATTTTTCATTTTTCAGCCGGGAGCGAAAACTTAGCCCATGGCGCAGGGCCCGTAAATAGAAGGCAACAAACACGACCGATACAAAACAGAGTGACTCGGCGGTGGCAGCAGTGTGCAGAATTTTTTGGTTTTTCGTTTCTGCAATTAGAATCCTGCAATCTGATTGGCTGGTCTACTTATTTTCATTTCTCTTTTTCTGCTTTCACCGTCTGCTGGGCCTTCTTTGCGGTGGCTTCGATGCGTGAGAACCGTGGCCTGGCGCAGGCGCCCATGCGGCCTCGTCTAGCACAATAGCCGGACGACATGGAAAAAGTTTATTTGCGAAGGGCGCTGAAAAGTGGTTTTTTGGATTTGCGTTTGAATTGGTCTGGATTGGCGGGGGTTTAGTTGTAAAGGAGGTGGAATTTCTTATTTGGCATGGCGTGTGTTGGCAGGTGGTGACAGTTGGTGCCAGTTGGTGCCAGTTGGTGCAGTTGGGTGCAAATTGTGGATGCTTCGAGGGATGTTTCAAAAGGTGTTTCGGGTGGTATTTCAAAGAAGTAGAAGACGTTTCTTGAATGATCTCTCAGAAGTGATCAAACAGGTGTTTTGTTCTCTTTATGCCAAACTGGTGTGTTCGTTCCAACTACTCTACAACCTAAGGCATTGCTTTGAGCTTATCTACATCAGCAGAAGGCCTTGCATGGAACTTCTTGTTTCCAGCATCGCCTCCTCTTCTTTGCAAATTAGTTGTCCGCTCAGCTGACGAATAAAGATCAATTGACAAATTTAGATCATCTGATAGCCCTACCATCCTCCAAAGTCCTAACTCATAGACTCTGATCCGAAAAAAAACTCGTTAAACGAACAACATGGCTTCTCTGGACGGCTTAAGTTAGCCAGCCATTTTGATTAACCGTCTCAGTCCCAATGGCAGTAACTGAAGTTGCAAAATCAGAAAACAATGCATGCAAATTTATGATATACCTGAAAAATCAAATCTCCAAATCTCCCTCTCAGAACATCGACTCCACGGGATGCTCTACAAAAAGAGGATTGACTCCCACAACCCTGGCTCCATTACGCATACCTTGGTATCCTCCACCTACGAACCCCTCTTCCATGGTCTTGATGTCTGGTTTTGGAGGATTACGGAGCTCTGCACAGTTCTTGGGGGCCTTCTTGTAATTCTCCGAAAATTCATCAAACGGCAACATACTGAGCCTGAACATCTCGATGCCTTGCTCCATCAAGCACTCGCCGTAGGATCTCAAAATGGTCCTTCTGTTGGCCCTTTTTTCGTAAAACACTGCCCACATGGTTTCCGTATTGAAGTTCATCAAAATGGTGTTGTCGGGCTCGAAAATCGTAGCATTGACCTTCAATTTTTCGTTACAGACTGGCACGGCTTTAGTAGGATCGTCATTGACGTAGTCTTCTTCCACGCCAGTTTCAGGGTTTCTTCTGCAGTAAGCAGCGGTCAAGGTGGCTGCAAAAAGAGCACCCACAAATTTTCTCCAGAGCATTGCAAAAGATAAAGAGTTTAGAATTGCTTTAGTTGGCTGGTAATAAATGATGTCGACGTTGTTTATCAAACAAAGGGTCTCTCGCTAATGCAGACGCTTTGGGTGGCAGGATCTTGGCGTCGTGCTTGACGTAAAAAATGGGTGGTGAGTTCGAGAAGGAAACAGAAATTGAAGGTTGTTTTTGATGAAATTGTTGAGGCACTCGCATGGAGTGGTATCTCTTATGCAGTTGGTGAGTTTGTGGAGTTGTGGAGAAGAGGGAAATCGTACGTTTTGAGGTGAGCTAGGGTGCAAGGTAAGGTCAATTGCAAAAAGAGAGCATGCATTTGTCGTCAATGGTGTGGAAATTTTGCGTGCAACTCGTATCGATCTGGGTGTTCATGGTCGATGATGATTGTAATGGATGCTCTCAGACGGGAATGCCTTGTTTGATTTGGAACTGCTTTAATTGGCTTTTATGTTCTTGTCATCTCGAGAAAGTTCTACTTTCAACGGCACCCTTTGTACTTTTGTATAGGTAGCGGTGGGTCTAGTTCACTTGCAGCAGTGTGATAGAGAAGGCTCTTCCCTCAGAGGGCCCCATTGCATGCCATTGAGTCGATTTATGAAGCGACTTTTTCCAATTCTTTGTTCTTTTTTTTTTTTTTTTTTTTTTTTTGTCATTCGTTCCTTCTTTCCATTCTCCTCCTAATTGGTTCACTTCCTTGAAATTGGTCCCTTCACTGGTATCATCACCACAACATGAAACCACTCCAAACAATCCACAAGACCAATTTACGCCAGACACATTCCACCTTAACAAAGCGTGTCGAATTTTCAAAAGACCACCGTGACGAACCCCCAAGACAACCCTAGTACAAAAAGTTCTTTTCTCACCAAACCACAATAAATACAAGGCAGAGCGGCAGAAGCCCACAGCGTCTAGGGCGGTTTTACGTTTTTTTCCGGAAAATATAATGCTTAGTTAGGGCCGCCACGACATTTATAAACCCGCCTCTTCGTCTCCCGAGCGTGTTTGTTTACTCGCTTAAGCGCCCTGCTTGAAACACCATAAACGGCTTTTCTTGATTCGACGACTTCCGGTCATGTCGTACAAGTAATTGATAATTGTAGTGGCATGTGGGCTACGGTAGAATGGTAGATCTGTACATTGAAACGAATTAGGGCCCGATTAGATCATAAGGGCAATGATGGAGCCAACAACCGAAGACAAAATCATGCCTGGGGTCACGTAGGCGGCGGCAGCGCCCTTGCTGGAAGAGCCAGAAGAACCAGAACCGGAGGAGCCGGAGCCGGAAGAGCCAGAGCTGCCAGAGCTCTTGGAGGAGCCGGAGGAAGAAGAAGCGGCAGAAGATGACGAAGGAGAAGAACAGTTGAAGTTGTGGCCCTTGATCTTCTTGTTGTCGTGCAACTTGATGAAAGGCTTGCACTCAAAGTCCTCGTTGTCGGAGGAAACGGAGAAGTCACCGTCAACCTCCTTCAAGTTGTCCAAGGTGAAGTTGCCAAAGTCGCCCTTGATGTTGATGGCACCCTTGACGGTCTCCAAGGAGTCGAGCTCGAGCTCCTCCAACTTGGAGTTGTTGAAGATACGGAGCTCACCGTCAATCTCGGTCAAGTTGTTCATGGAGAAGGCGGTCAACTCCTCGTTGGCGAAGATCTGGAGAGAAGAACCAACTTCCTTAAGGTTGTCGAAAGAAACCTCATCGAAACCGTTGTAGGCAAGCTGGAAAGAGCCGTTGACGTACTCCAAGTTGGAGATGGACAAGTCACCAACATCCTGGATGGTCAAGTTGGCGGCCCAGATCAAGTTCTCAAGCTTGACAGTGGCATTGTCAGAGTTGAAGGACAAGGTCAAGCCCTTGGAGACGGTCTTAAGGCCAGACAAGTCGATGGAGGAGACGTTCTTGTTGTTGTTGATGTTCAAAAGACCAATGTTGTCGAACTCCAAAAGCTTGTCGACAGAGGAGATGGCAGTGTCGGACAAGGTCAAGGAGGTCACCTCAGCAAGACCCGAGTTCAAGTTGAGACTGGAGAAAGATGGCAAGGAGATAAAGGACAACTCCTTGGCCTTCTGCAACTTGTTGAACTGAATAGCGTGCAACTGGGTCAAAGCATCGAAAGACAAGGAACCGGTGATGTTGCCCAAGCCGGAGAAGTCAATCTCGGTGATGGAGGAAGAATTGAAAATGTTGATGTCACCCTTGACGGTCTCAACCTGGCCCAACTGGAGGTTTCCGATGGCATCACCGGTGATTTCAATGGTACCGTCCAAAGTAGGGCAGGAGGCGAGCTCCAGGACGGCAGAAGCAGCCAGGATGGTGGTGGAGTAGGAGCACTTCTGGGAGGAGTCTGCGGCGGCGGCGAAGCCAGCCAAGGCCAAAACGAGAGACTGAAGCAACATGGTGAAGACGAAGAAAAAGAAGAAGAAGGGAAAAAAAAGTTTCAGGTGGATTTGGCGCAGCTAAATGGCTGCGAAACTGACAGCGACATTCTGCACCGGCGCGCGAGGTTTTGACAGGGTCACGTGACCGCGTCCTACACAGCGGCCGGTTTCCCGAGGGCGGCACCGGGGTGTGTACCGGGGGCGCGCTGTCAACACAAACACCGGAATGGTATAGCACAGCCCACCTCGGCTGTGGGATGGAGGTTTCGGTGAGGGCCTGGTTGTGGTTTCACGACATTTGACTTTGAGATGTTTGATTAATAGCAGTATTTTTTTTACTTAGTTTATGAAAATTTGTAGAAGTGTCACCAACAAACGCCAAGAGTTCGGCGGCTACAGGAGGCGCCAGAGCGTGGCATGGTGCCTGAGATCACAATAGTCGATTAGCTTTGGATTCAGGTGATGAAAGAGGTGCGAAAACGGGCTGCGGCGAAAAAGAGCAAGTGAAAAATGGCTTTGTGGGAGGCCGGTGCGTGTGGTTACGAGGCGGGCTGGGTAGGTGTTTTTGCATGCTGGCTGGCCAGGACAGCCTGATGCCGCCATTTTTTGGTAACAAAGAGAAGTACAATTTTGTCTTTCAGGACAGGGCTGGGGGCTTGTGTTTTGAAGGTAAATTGTTTGGGTTTGGGTGCCGAGGCCGGGCCGAAGGACAGGACCCAGCGCGGCAGCAGGGTCTAATTGTGTGCTCGCGGGCCGAGGCAGGCAGGGCTGAATGGCGCGAGCAGGCGGTGATTTCGGGTCCCCAGGGGAGCTGATTTGAAGAAGAAGGCAGCGAAGTGAAGGCCCCGGAGGCCCCAGCAACTTTGTCACTAGTAGCCGCTGAAGAAGTTAAAAAAATTAATAAAAAAAAAACTACAGTAACTTTAAGATTTTGAATCGACGGAAACCCACCGCCTGCCGCCTGCTGTGTCGCCCGGGAATTTTCCACTGCCGCCCCGCCTGCCGCCTGGTGCCTGCCCAAAAAACCCTCACCACCTCGACCTACGGCTGCAAATGAACCACACAAACCAGCCACCGTTGGCTTTTCACCCTCTATTTTTATTTTCCTTTTCATCAGTTTTCCCTTTTCATCTGCTTTCCCTCTTCATCTGTTTTTTCGCTGAGCCCCCGCAGCCTCTGTTTATTTGGCTTGCCTGCTTCGTCAGGGACTGCCGCCCGGCGCTGGGGCTTGATCCACGACATTCGCTCCACGAGGTGTCAAATCTCAGGCACCGCGGGTGCAACGGCCCCACATTCTCGCCGTTGGCCCCTCCTTTGCAGGGTGCTCTTTGGTTTTTTGTGAACACCATTCACGTAAATTCGTATCCTCAAATCGTGTCTTCAAGCGACTCTTCAAAATTCTTCTTATGGTTTCTTCGCCTGGGGCTTCGTGCGACATGCCCTCGGATGGGCTGTGCTGTGGTTCAGCCTTGCTGGATTCCCCAGACGGCTGTCTGTTGACAATCCGCAAAAGCCTGCTGGCCTTTCAGAACGTCCTCGTGGGGGCGTCCGGAACTGGGGTGTTTTGAATGCAGTGATTTCTTGGCGGGCTTTTCATGCTTCAGTAGTGTTAGGTTGGCTTTGAATAGTTGGCTTTGAATTGTTGGCTTTTCATGGGGAGCTGGGGGTGGTGGGACTTTTCGCAGCCAGTCTGCGCATGGCAGGCAGGTTTTGGTGGAAGGAAAGTAGATGGACAGGTTGCTCTGTTGGTGCTTTTTCGTCTTTGCTTTTGAGGGGATGGGAGCATTCGTTAAGGGATTTTATTAAGGTACAGCCGTAGATGGGTTCCTCGTGGTGCCTATTGCGGCAAATGGAGCATTACTGGCAGGTCGGACAGAAGATATCACTGTTCTCCAGAACTACTGCTTTTCTCTTCCTTGTACCTTCTTTCTATCCTTTCGGTCTATTGTTTTGGTGAGAGAATTCGTGGTGGTGGTCATTTGGTGAAGCGTAGATGGGAACCTTGATTTCGCAGCCATTCTCAACACCACATGGGTATTGGAAACATTCTTCTTTTGATTTGACAAGGAGGTCCCCATGGGAATAGCAGCTCTTTCTTAATCAAGCTGGACATTCCTCTTCTTCGCAAAAAGCCACGATGTGGCCCCAATCGATAGCTCGTATTGCAAGTTATCAGATCAGATGTTCTTGTTGGCCTACCTGCTGCCAGGGCTTTCCCTAATCTCGATCCCGAAGCCAACCCAATAATCACAGGAGCTGGTCTGGAAGCTGATAAAATGGTTTTTTCTTTCTATGTGAAACTAAATAAAGCCCATCTAATCAGATGAAATCAACAAAAAAAAGACAATAAATCCCACCTCTGGAGCCACCTTTGCCCCAGCCAAACCAATGAGCAGCACTGAATTCGCCAATATCACGCCCAAAGACGTTTAACTACTCCAATATAACCTTCTCAAGCTTCTAGACCCGTCCACGAATTCCCAAACACATCACGAATTTGCCACTTTGCCCCCACACTTGAACAAATTGATTCCATCCTCTTCTAATCCCTTCTTATCTCCTCTTCTGGACCCTTTCACAGCCCTGCATTGCTGCCGATAGTCTGGGCACAAATATCGCAATGCACAATGGTCGCAAAAGTGCCTCATCACAGTAGGCAAATACCACTCAGGCAAAAAAGACTCAGAAATGACCCGAGGCGAAAATAGCTCAGTGGCAAAACTTTCAAAGTATAAGTAGAGGTTGTTTTCTCTCTTCAATCACCACCAAACAATCATCAATAAAACAAAAATCATCATGGCCGCTCCAACTCAATCTTGTACTTGCAACACTTGTACCTGTGCCAACTGCACCTGCAGCGCTGACTCTTCTTGCAAGTGTTAAACAGACACCTTTGTTTTTACGATGTTCCGTTGTCTCGAATGTTTTTAGTCAATGAATATCTGTTTTTCGCAGAATGTAGTCCGAGGTCTAGTAGGCCGACTTGTTCTTTACTGTAGACTTTTGTTCTTTTGATTAGTTGATCCAGCTGATCCACGGTGTTTTGACTTGGCGTCCAACTATGTCGATCAGGTTTGTGTCAAAATACTTATTTCGGCAAATTATCACCAACCAAGCCAAGATCACTGCTTACACTCTCGGGAGATCCCTTTGCCCACTAGGCCAATACATTGCCAATACTTTCCTTCATGATAAAGTTCAAGTAGTACTCCAGTGTATCGCATTATCTTCCCAAAGCACGGCCATCGATCTGAAACTCACATACCATTTATGATCGAGGCGATCTGAAAAGGAAGAGAATCCTGAGATCCACCAGTGGAAATTTTCACTTAAAATTCAACGCCCACAACTGCCTCAAACTCAAAACCCACATCCACCTTGGGATTCCATGAATCCCATAGCTCGCACCTCAATCTCAGATCTACAGCACCTCATTCAAACCAGAAGAGCCCTCCTTGATATACCAAAATATACTAAATCCACGATTCCACCTCTATTCTCAGTTCCATTCTCCTCTCCAAGTCAAATCACGATCCGGGCCGCCAATCCTGATGATCTCAAATTTCCATTTTGCACCTCCAGCATCGGCAACATACCAGCATCAAACCGCCTTTTCCCGAAGAAAACGTCTTTTGATTCTTCTACAAACGCATGCACTTTGTAAAATGCAAAATCCTCTTTTTGAGTTCCCAACGTCTCAAATAAGCTCCGCTTTCGCCGAAGCTTGTAAGCCGTGTTTTCTCTATTTTTCCCTTTTCGTCGCCTTGGCCTCCATTGTAAGTCGCGTATCTGATACACCCAGGTCCAGGGTCCACCGGCGGGGTCTCAAAAAAAAGGCATCACTCATCCGAATGAATTCTTTTTTAGTTCTATTTTTCTATCAATCACTTTTAACAAATTGAATAAAACCATCTAATTCAAATATTGCAACAACCTCCCCACGCCCTAATCGGACGCATTCCCGACCGACTGGCAGCTGTAGATGTCACGTGACTGTTTACATTTCGCCCAATTCGTCGCATCAACAATAATACCATCTACAAAGCAATAATGTCCCATCTGCCTGAAGCCCAGCTGCTTTTGCACGACATGGACGACCCCTTCACACACGAAAACCGTATGTATATTTTCCATTTACACCACCATTGTCTCATTTTCTAACTCCAGGCTCGGTGGATCTCTTGCTTCAGCAAATGGACCCCCAGGCACTAGCAGACGACTTTGATACTTCCTTCTCTGCTTCGACGTCGCCCACCAAACCACTTAATTTCCCTCAAATGGCGCCTACTTCTAAACCGCACAGCCAGGACCCAGAGGCTCTCGATTTGGCTCGAAGAGAGTTCAACTCCAGCTCAGATACATATGTTAGTGAAAACAGCGAACGCCAAAACGATGAAATCGACGACAACGGAATCGAGAACGCCGACTCTTTCGACAGGAACTTCGCCACCGACGCCAATTTCAACAAGACAATCAGCTCCTACTTCGTACCCAAAGACATCCCCCAAATGGACTCTCCCACAACATTGCACCACCCATCCTCCCCAACAACGCTACACCATCCAGACGAGAGATCCGCCTCCCCTGCCCGCCTGATCATGAAGAACCCCACCACCCCAGGCTCGTCCCCTCGCAAATCCGTCGCTTTCCCGGATGCGGACTTGGAGGTCCACCACCACTACCCGGCTGGAAACGACCTGACCTCTAGGATCGAGGACGAATTGCCTCCTCAAATGGCGCACACATGGTCCGAGGTTCCCAAGGGCTCTCCTGAAAAGCTGGTCACGGCTCTGCCTCCAGCTCCACCTCCCCACAAGTCCGATACGATCACCTCTCTTTTGGGTCGTGCTAACGAGGAGGATAATGCACCAGACGATGTGGACGCGGCCGCCTTGTCCCAGTACCGTGTCAACCACAAGAACTTCAGCAAGATGTCTCTCCACGAGAAGTTGGACCTTTACTTGGGCCTGAAACAACATGACGATCTCGACAACCACTTGGACCATTTGGACAAGTTACAGTACGCCACAGCTAATGAGACTGAGCTGAACATCCACAGCCTCTCCCACCACATGGAATTGAACCATCCGGAGGTTGAAAATCCATTGAATATGCTTGCTGATTCGAAAGATGTGCAATTGCGTTCCGCTGGTTCGTCGCAATCGCTGCTTCCTTCGCTTGCCGCCTCAAACCGCTACTTGGAGGCCGAAAATGTAGCTCATCAAAGCCCTGGCCTCCTGCTCAATGATGGAATCAAGGGCTTCCCTGATCATATGGCTGATGTGTTGTTTCCATCAACTGTAAAGCATCAAGATTCTGACGAATCGGGTGTGCTTACGTTCGGCGCAAAACCACACGAGGGCTATGAAGACGAACATTCGGAAATCTCTGAGGAATTCCAGGACTCTTTCGATCACTCGTATAACTCCACCAAACAATCGATCATGGATCTTCTCAATTCTGCATCAAATCACGAGCTTAAAGAGGCTGTGAAGGCTTCCCAGTCAGAAGCTTCCCGGGAAGTTCAGCCCGATAATCATAATATTCAGGTTTCTTCACAAGAAGCTCCAGCTTTGGGACCCCAGCCACAATTGGAGGATTCTCGTGATTCTGTAAAGCAGGAAGAGAATCTGATGGTGAGAGCAGAGTCCGAGCCCTCCATCAAGGAAGAAGAAGAGTCTTTTATCAAGCAGGAGCAACCCTCCTTTGTTCAACAAGGTCATTTCGAGGAGGAAGAGCAAGAAGAGCAAGAGGAGGAGGACGATGCATATCTGATGACTGGCAGTCCCGCTGTCAAGCATGAGGAACAATCCTTCGTTGAGGAACAATCCTTCGTTGCGGAAACGCCGCAGGTCAAGGAAGAGCCACAAACCTCCTACGTTGCGCCTGTGTCTCCTGTCGAAACGAGAACGATTTCGCCTGAAAGCCTTTATGAGGAAACAAATCCAGTCAAGACCGAACATCATGATGAGGTAGAGTTCGAGTCTGAATTAAGCGAAGCTGAAAGCGAGACCGCTGCTACTGATAATGTTAAAAGTCAGGAAGTCTCGTACCATGAAGCAGCAGAGCCCCCTGCTGAAATAACCAGGGAAACTCCTGTGGAAAGTGCCTCTGAAGCCCCTCCATTGGCTGACTCGGAAGCTGTTGCGCATTCCAATGCTTCTACTGATGCTCCGGTGACCGGTCAGATCGCTGAACATCTGGATGAACACTCCGAACAACATATGCCAACTTTCGATGGAACATCATCTCTGCTCGAGACGAAAGATCTAAGCAAGCTTGCGCTAGACCATAACGATCACACGGCTGACCATGTCGGCATTGCATCCAGAGGCGTTAAAGCTGCTCCTAACCAGGTCAAGCTTGTGAAGTCACCAATGAACCTGTTGATGCCTACTCCAACTGTATCTCCACTTGAGATAAAATTCAATTCAGAGGACACTCAGATCAAGGATTCGGGCATTGAGGGCGATGACGAGGACACTGAAGAGATGAAGGAGAAGTTGGCAACCACGCATCACACGAACAGGCTTTCAAATATTATGCAAAACCAATCCGTGGCTCTGTCGGTTGACAATTTTGAGGATTCGTCTGATATGCCTTTAGGTAGGTCACTTGCTCCCGTCAAAGTTAATGAAGTTGTTGATGCAACCAAGGGTGTTAAAAGGGGACATGTTGGCGAGAGCGATGGTGACTCAAGTGTGCTTGCTAATTCTTCTAATGTCAATCCTCCAAACGATATCAAGCTACCCGAAGTTGACACAAATGATGCCTCTTTTGCAGACTTGACGGAGAGATATAGAGTTTCGTCTGGTGGTTCCGCAAAATCTATGTCTTTCGAGGAATCCCTTTCTGCTGAGCATGACAAAGAGAGAGCGGCCCTTGACTTCATCTCCATCTGGCACACTCAGCGAAAGCAACGCCAGAATAAGAAACCCCAACCTTCCTCGCTGTTCTACAATGTGCCTTCTGTTCTGAACTACAACACTGCAGACTTGTCACAGTATGACAAATACCGTATCCCGTCCAGATTACAACCTAAAAAATTTAGGGAGGTCAATCTTGTTTCCAAAAGAGTTGTTAGTCCTGACCATGTTGACCTCAATGTATCTGGGTTCTTGCCTGAAATTTCTCAGCTCTCTGGTTTGGAAGGACAATTTGAAGGTTTGATGAAGGAAGACGATACTACCATGAACTCGACGAGAATCTTGAGCAATGGGTCAAGAATGTCTACACAAGACGGTGCTCACAATTCTAGCATCACTCGCTCGGCATCTGCTTACGGCACGTTGAGACCTGTGAGAGTCTACAGCCGTGAGATTGTTACTACTCCTCAGCCTCCAGTCGGGCCCAAGAAGTCAAGATTCCACGTTCCGTCCTTCGAAATCAAGCGTTCGAACTCTGTACTTTCTCCGAAGAATCAGTACAATGACATTTTTGAAGACACCCAGCCAACGATCAAAGCCAGCGGCATGAAGACCTTACCAAGCATGGACAGAGATGACGTTAAGAGGATTATGCACATGAAGCAGTCTATGAACCAAGAGGAGTACAGCAAGCTTAAGTTCGGTGGTGCAAACCAAAGAATTGTTCAGGACCAAGCAGCCAACTATGATCACGTTCAACAGAAGGCTTCGCTTCATTCCTCGATGTTATCTTCGATCATCGATAACCGCGTGAAGCTTCAGCATGTTTCGAACGAGCTTTCTGCCAAACCTGTCGCTCTAGACGTGGATCATGAGACATTCGCTAAGGCTGCTGCTGTTCCAGAGCACAGTGCAAAGGTGGAAGATGTCAGTGAGCAATCATTCCTTCCAGATCCGGAACCAGAATATGTGGGCTTCCCAGAATCAGGCGAAACCAATGGTGAGAAGGAAGCACAACCAAATCTTGTCCCATTGGGTGAGGCAGATCAAAACAAGCTCAACGTCATTCCAGGCGCATTTAACATACTGAGCCCAAGTACACCAAAGAGAGATGAGAAGAAATCACCTGTCAAAGTCATTATCTCTCCTCACAAGGACAACGGAGAGCAGCCAAGGTCCCCAATTAAGGTCAACAGCTCTCCTATCAAGTTGGTCAGAAGCGGAAACTCGGTCACTGGAATCAAACTTGAGCAGAAGCCCAAGAACCAGGATTCGTACGATGGCACCCAGATCATCAACAACAAGCTAAGAGAAGGAAAGGGTCACAAGTTTGCACTCAGTACAGTTTCTGTCCCCTCCACCAAGGGCGATCTTGAGTCTGAGCAGAAGTCTCTTGGGCCTGAGGTTCTTGAGGATAACACTGTCAAAGCGGGATCTGCTGATCAAACAAGAGTTGCTTCTGCTGTGTCAGAACCACCTAAGGAGCGTGGTAAGCTCTTCTTGCGTGTCATGGGTATGAAGAATATCTCCCTTCCTGATCTTCAAGAGAGGAACGCCCTGTTCAACATCACATTGGACAATGGTGTTCACTGCATCAAGACTCCAAACTACAAGATGTCTAAGTCTGCTGTCTACGTCGGTAAGGAGTTTGAATTGACTGTTGGCGAATCGTTGGAGTTCATCTTAACAATGAAAGCAACCTACAACAAACCAAGAGAGACGATGAAGGAAATCAAGGAAAAAAGAGTCGTGAGGTCTAACAATAGAATTGGTCGTATGTTCGGCTCGAAGGAGATCGTCACTACTACTAAGTTTGTGCCTCAGGAAGTGAAAGATCCTTGGTCCAATGTCATTGCCAACGATGGCTCTTTCGCTAGGTGCTACGTTGATTTGGAGCAGTACGTCGATCAAATCACAGGTACAGCTACCAACTTCAACCTTAACTGTTTCAATGAATGGGCAACCAAGAGTGGCAATGGTGCCAGGTACGAGCCTTACGGCATTGCGCAGCTTGAGGTGAAAATGCTTTTTGTTCCAAGAACAGAGCCTTACGAGATCTTGCCTACCAGTATCAAGACCGCCTACGAAAGCGTTGACGACTTGAGAGCTGAGAAGTCCATGCGTCTTGAAGGATACTTGCACCAGGAGGGTGGTGACTGTGAGTCGTGGAAGAAGAGATTCTTCAAACTCTCGGGAACCAACATGATTGCACATTCTGAATTCTCACACAAGACACGGGCCAAGATCAATTTGGCAAAGGTTGTGGAGGTCATCTATGTCGACAAGGAGAACATGAACCGCTCATCGTCAAACTACAGAAACTTCAGTGACATCTTGCTTGTGGAGAACGCATTCAAGATCCGCTTTGCAAACGGGGAGATCATTGACTTCGGCGCTCCCAACAAGGACGAAAAGGTCAAGTGGATCACGGCCATCCAAGAAATTGTCTACAGGAACAAGTTCAGAAGGCAACCTTGGGTGAAGATCATGCAAAAGCACAATGTGGGCAAACCTCGTCCCCGGTCCATCATGTCTTTTGCAAGCTAGGCCTATGGCCTATTTTTCGCAGCCATTATATGGTAGCGATTCGCAGCCATCGGTGATGGTGCACGGATGTATAGTATAACATAGTTCATAATGAGAAATCAACAAACGACAATCACACGTAATGGCCAATTCTGAAGACGAAGACGCCTATCTATATGGCTCTGAGGACGAGCAACCGTCTGCCAAGAGGCAAAAGACAACGGAGCCAGAGAAGGAGGCCCCAAAGCCAGAAGAGCCAAAGCCGCAAGAACTGGAGGGAGATGAAGATGAAGACGAATCTTCAGACGACGATATCGAGTTTGTGATTGGTGACCTGGCGCCCAAAATTAGCACAACCACGACTACATCTTCCACAGGAGCCCTTAACGACACCGTGGGCAGCACAGCAGAAAATAAAGAGGGAGAATCAGCAAAAGGCATTGCAGTCAGCAAAGACGAAGGTGCTTCCCTGGTGGACATAAACAGCGTGGCAGAGCTAGACGGAAAGCCGCTAACGCAGGTGGATCTAAACGAGCTCAAGGATAAGCCTTGGCGTATCCCTGGTGCCGATATCCTGGACTACTTCAATTACGGATTCGACGAGTTCACGTGGACAGCCTACTGCCACAAGCAAGACAAGCTACGGGGTGAGTTCAACCCTCAAAAGGTCATGTCGAACATGATGGGCGGCTCCAAGGGTGGAATGCCAATGTTCCCGTTCCCCATGCCCAACATGCCTATGCCTCCCAATATGCCTAACATGCCAATGCCTCCAAACATGGGCAACATGCCGCCTAACATGCCCAGTGGGCAGAAACAGCAGGGCCCCAAGCAGGGCCAGAAGCGGGGTCGTGGGTTCAGGAACTCGCCCCAGCCGCCCAAGCGTTGAGAGGGCAATTATGCTGCATTGAGTTGGGTGACTTGGAATGCTTGTGGTTGTTGAAGGACACATAGGCGAGCCAATGAGGTGTCTGTGATAGGCAAAATGGAGACGCCCAGGTGGTGGGTGTCTTAAACTTTCCGGGAATGGAAGCATCGCACAGCTTTCCACAAGAAGCAAGGCATTGACTTCTGCTGGCCCCTTCTGACTTCAAAAGATTTCCTGCGTGATTCCGTGCTTTCGAAATCGACTTCATTCTGAGCGTGTAATCGTTAAGCGCAGATTACGAGTATTAGTGGTGGCTGAAGATATTCAATGCGTCGCACCTCTACATCGTAAGAAATCAAATGGCAGCGTGAGGATTACATAGTCAAAATAAAACTCAGCTAATTAGAGAACACGACTTGCCAGTAGAATGAATCGAGTTGCACTGTGTTATGCCCCTGGTTCATTCGCACCATTGCAAGAATTAAGTCATCAACAAACCACCGAAAAAGAAGAAATCTGTCGAATTAGAGCTTAATCATTTTCGATTGGGGTTGATAAATATAAAACAATTTGTTTCTATCTCAAATCTGCTTTGTATAGATTTAAAATATCACATATCAATTTGTATGATTCTCACCAATATCACAATAACTCGTAAAACTCAAAAACTCAGGCAAAGTTATCAACTACTTCTTCAAAAACATACACTGAAAGGAAATCAAAAAAGAACTAATCAAAACTTATACATAGATGAAGAAACAACATTAACATAAAAATCCCATAGAATAGGAAATTTGCCGATATCCAGTTACCACACCAAGCTTTTAGGCCCCATTTCTGACGACCTACTGGGCTGAACCACGTACCGACCCAAAATTCCAAAATGCCAACAAATTACATCCACTATTCCTCTATCACTGCTCTGTACCGTAGTGTATTAACTATAGGCGTAGTCCCGGCACGCCGATCTGAATGCTATTTACTCCTCGTCCGACTCCTCATCGGCCTCCTTCAACCACTGGATGAAAGGCTTGGCGGCCTTTCTCACCTTCTTAGACACATCCTTAGAAACATACTTCTTGGACACCTTCGAACCCCAGTTGAGGATCTCATCTTCTCCAACCAACTCCAGGTCGTACAACTTGACAAGGATCTTTGGAACGAGGGGAATCAACCCAGGCTTCTCCAAACCCAAGAATCTCTCAAGACCGCCCAAGAAAGCCTTCTCGAAGTCGTTCTGGCCGTTGATCAACTTGGCCAACAAACCTTTGTGCTCATCAAGCTGCTCGAGGATCTCCTCGTCGAACAAAACCTGAGCCAACACGAGCATGACGTCTGGCTTCTCCAAGAGCTCCAACTCCACGATCTTCTTATAAAGATCAATGTCAGATGGCAACTCGTCCTTATCGTCACCAGCGTCCTTCAAGGCCCACTCACCGAACTCCGTGAGTTTGGTCTGGCTGTCATTTAGCGAAAGGCCCTCCAACTCTCTGGCTCTGGCCTCAATGGCCTCTTTGGACATGTCGACGGCCCAGTCGTCGTCAGCAACCTCGACAGTTTCGCTGGCAAGAGCAGCAGCCTCGGCGTTAATCTTCTTGGTCAACGCGTCGTCATCGTCATCGCCGTTGGCTTGCTTGGCGGCGTCCCCATCGGCGCTCTGTGCAATATCAGAAATGGATTTACCACCACCCACAACGTTGGCAGTGGCGGTAGCGGCCTTCTTTCCTGTGGAGGTTGGGGGTGGGTTCTTCAAGATGTAAGAGGACAACTTGTGTCTCAAGTCGATGTCGGTGATACGACCGCAGGCTTTACAGTCTCTCTGCAAGAAGCCTTTGCTCTTGATGATGATCTGGGTCTCGGGGTTTTTACAAGCGCCACAGAGCACAAAACGGTTGATGAAGCCATCCAAGGAGTCTTGTAGTTCAGCCTGGGAGTGGGCACCGTTAACAAGGTATCTATCATCTTCCTCATTGATTTTCGTCTGTGCACCCAACTCGGAACCGAAGTATTTCACAACGTAAGCTGGAGGACGGCCCAATGCTCTGGCAACCTCACTAAGGTTTGGAATGGCAGTCTTGATACCGTTACCTCTACCTTCGACCTTTGACTGGATCGGAGGCATCTTGTAACGGTAAAACGGGTCGGTGTTCTCACGACAGATATTTATGAACGACATGGTGGATGATGGAGGATGAATTGAAGAATTTTTTTGAAGGTCTCTCTGATGTGAGCATGGAGACACCCGTACACCGACACACGTGACGGGGAAAGAAACGGCCCGTTTCCGTGCCGTTTTAGCCGTCGGAGACTAGTTCAGAGGAGCTGGTTTGGGGAAAGCATCTGATTTCAGGAGAACAATGCACCTGTTGGCGTGGGAGATGTAGCCCTTGATGTGTTTCTGAGCGATAAGGTTCGCTAGTATGCACTCCACCTGCTCCACAGATGCCTCTTCCTTGGACGGATCCGAGCCTTTCTGGGCGAAATCAAGGGCTTTCTGGAAATACGCAAGTGGTACGATATGCGGGGTTTTGTCGTTGACGGTTTTGTAGAAAGTGGCGGTTTTGCGCACAAGCAGAAGGTAGCACAACTGCTTGAGTCGAAGCACCAACAAGTAGATGTGTCTGTTGAGCAAGACGATGTGGAATTTTTGGAGCTGCTCGTCAAAAGCAGCAAGGTTGCCCTCATTAACTGACTTGAGGAGCTGTTCCTTATAAATGTACTTGAGATTAGGGTATTTTTCATAGAGAGCGTCTGAGAGTCTTTTGCGTGAAGACAAGTACTTCAAAGGCGCCACAATCATCAAGATTTTTTCCAGATGCGGCTGGACCTTTTGCGGTCTGTTGTAGCACAGCAAAAAGTCCCATGCTGTAAGAAGCTTCACCTCCGCCAAAGCATACTCAGCATCGTCTAGCGATAAGAGTGCACTATAATACAAGTAGGTCACGACGTGCTTTCTGTACTGGACGGGGCAATTGATGATTGTAGGAATGGCAGAATTTGTACCCATGAGGGCCTTTTCCATCAGCTTGGCAAGTTCAATGTGGTCGAGCTTGAAGTAGATTTTGATGAGGGTCGCTAGGAAGAAGTGGATGCACAGTTTCTTCGATGTAGCAGGGTCCACCGACTTATCGGTCAAGCAGATTTTGAACAGTCTGTTGATGATGGTGGCGACTTTTTCCAAGCTCTCGTCGTTTTCCTCCTTGGTCTTGCTCTTGGACCTGACCTGGTACACCAGAAGAAGCTCATTACTGCTGCTGATCAAAGCAGGGCATATCCAGTTCCATGATACCTCCGCCACACGGTTGAAGTCGCCCATGAATGTAAGGAAATTCTCAAAAGCAGTGTCAATTTCTCTCTGAACATGAATTGACCGCATAAGCCGGATGTACAGCCTGACAAGCTGTCTCAACTTGTCTGGAAGAACATACAAGTCGATCTCGCTGGGTTCGGGAAAACGGGCAATATCCGCCAGGTTCTCCTTTGGGTTGATGGTGAACTGCTGATGGAGCTGCCACAGGTTGTAGTAGGCTACCGCTTGGTGGGTTATAGCTATGAAGCCCAGAAGAGAGTGGTTCATTGATATGCGAAAAAGCATCCACGTGAGATGAAGAGATGGGTAGGGTGGGGGAGACAAGGAGAGGTGGAGGGCCGTTTGGGGGACAATTGGGGGACATTGGGGGATTTGGGGGATCTATGCGGGGGAGCTGTGTGGGGTGTGGTTGGTGATGGTGGAGGTGGATGTGGTGATGTCTGCGGTGATGAGAGGTAGTGGGGAGCGAGAGGAGGAGCCAGATTCTATGGAAGATCGTGAAACGGAAAAGTGACACTTGAAGGAAGACAGGGTTTTCAATATTTTGTATTTGTGGAATTTATGTGTGGGCGCTGGTTTCACTAGACTTGTGGTGGTGGTGAGTGGGATCAAGCGATGAAATACTGGTACGATACGGGTTCCACAAAACTGAGAAATGGGGAACGTGGGCTTCTACATCTAGGTATCAGCGAGTGGCATGTCCCGTTGAGCTATTAACGAGTGACATGCCCTATGGAGCTGGAATTGCCTTTTTCAATGGTCAGTGTGGATAGTGTAGGACCGGCTTCGGCGATCGAAATGCACCACCAGTTGAGCGAATACCACTTTTCGATAGACCAAACCCAATTTCATCAACCGAAAGGGGCTAGAGAAAGCTGCCACGCTACTATCTCTTTGAAAGTGCCTGGTGGACGTGGCATCCGATTCTCAGTAGGTGAGATCTCATCACGACCTCTCATGAGGTCTAAAAGAACCTTAACACTGAAACCTAACATATTCATATCCAACAAGGTAGAAGCAGTTGTTTCCCAAAGCTTCTGGATTTCACCCCACCTTCCCAAATATAGAAACCTGAGCTTTTGAAACATCGCTTATACGGGTCTGGTGAGTGCTTCGCACATGTTCCAGATTTTGCAGCCATATAAAGCGGACAGCAACGGCCATGTAGCCCCCTCTAGACTCTAAAAGTCTTTCTTCAGTGAGTCAAATAACCATACAAAGTGAAGCGCAGATTTAAAAAAGCACTCAAGCGGACTCCTCTGGGCTTGAAGGAGCCAATGCCGTTTCCCACACCCACCAGTCCAGAGTTCCAGCAAGATTGCAAGGAGGGAATTGATAATGTTGTTGAAAGGGAGAAAGATGGTCAAAAAGAGGAGGATATGTTGGAAAGCGAGTCAAATGCGTGCATTATTGGAGGTTCACTTGGTGATGTATCTCAGGAAGTCCATGGCCACTTGTCATGGGAAAGAGCTCAACAACATGGCGGTTTTTTCAACCTCGCTGAAACAGTTATCTTTAAGGAGGACCCTGACGACGATGTCTTATCAGACGACCATTTCGAAGGCACGGTACACCCTGATTTATCTTCAGACATTGAACCACCACAAGCACCCGAAGACTACGAAAATGAAAAGATTCTGCTTCTTGAGGCGTTGCTGGAATCAGCTCAACCTCTGCCTCAAACTCAACACCGTTTTGAGCCAGTTCATCCTGCCTGGATTGATGTTCTGGAATGGGAGGCCTTGGAAATGAGTATTGGTTTTGCAAATCACCCGGACGTTTTTGAATTGTCGGACGTTGAAACAGACAGCTCTCTGGAGATCTTTCTTGACGAGGAAGCATACAATGCACGTATGGCAGAGATTCTTTCACAGAGTGAACAATCTGACGGTAGCAGTTCAGAGATTCCCCGAGCAATATTTCTTCTTCAACAGTTAGGAAAAGCTTTAGCTTTTTTTGAAAAGATCATTCAACGTCTCGTCAAGCTGTGGGTTGTGAAGTTTCTTGTGACTGTCTTAAAAAGGCTCCGTGTTTTGGAAAACCTAGCTTGGTTAGGTACCAAGGCTCGAGGCATTTTCCGAATCCTCAAAGGACCTGTTGATCTTTGCGTACACGCTTTGACGTTGACCTTACCCTCAGTGGAGGCTTTCGTTGGAAGCTTTCATGAGAAGCCGTTTTTGGGTATCAAAGGGCTCCGTCCTACTCACAGCAAACTTCGACTCAAGTCTCCTGCTAGTGCGTTGCTTGGTGCTGTCAAGAGGAATACTTTGAAAAGTATGGCCTCCAGAGCACGTATTCTCCGGGAACGGGCCGAGGTTGAGAGATGTCAGTTAGGCTACGAGAGTACTGGAATCTGGAGATTTACTTCGAGATGAGGAGGCGTAGCGAATTACTGAGTTGATTCTAAGTTGATTTTTGACATCAAAGAAAAGAGGGGAATTTAGTAAATACATGATATGAGCTCTTCCATCAAGTTAATCAACGATAGATAAGGCATGCGGGATGCTCTTTGTATAATCTGCATATGGCTGAACGGCTTGTACAGTACCTCTTATTAATTAAAATGCACATTTAGAATTATTGAGCCTCGATATTTTATATGATCTCGAAAACACCTGCCACTGATGCACTCGGCATCAACTCTCTATGGGGTCGGACTTCACCCTGCATACGGCCGGGATACGTCAAAACGCAGAACAATGGATAACGTTTTTCAGCACAGGAACGGGCACGCCCATGTGCAGTACCTTTGATTTGGAGCCACGGTGGAATTTTTACCAGCGACTTCAGGGCGCCGTTTACATTAAAGCCTTCACTTAACGCCGACTTCATCCTTGTGGTGGTTGCCAAGTTGAGCATTGACGTGTGGATGGTCACGTGACCACCATGGAAAGTGCCACTCCCGTGGTATGCGGGGCTTTTTGCAAATGACCATAGCAAGAAAGAAACAATGGAAGCGTTTTTGAGCAGACCGAGGTAGTCCCGTTTCAATTATGAAAAAAAATGAGGAAGTTTCCATGGATCAATTATGAGATGGCATCATTTTCGGAATAGCTACCCTTCTGGGTTACGCTGCTCGACAGCAAGTAACGCAGCCAAGATGCGTCGGCGAGGATCCGTCGGATTGGGGCGGATACGCGACAATGTCGTCGCTACCTCAGCAACCCTCGAGTCAACGTCAGGGCATGCCATAATATAGCAAAACGGA
Source organism: Candidozyma vulturna (assembly GCA_026585945.1). NCBI lineage: Eukaryota > Fungi > Ascomycota > Pichiomycetes > Serinales > Metschnikowiaceae > Candidozyma > Candidozyma vulturna. Next base: position 893,913 of record CM048832.1, on the reverse strand, counting down.
GGACATCACTGGATGGAGCAGAGTGATAGCTTTTGAAAGGTGCAATTAGCGTTTTCCAACTCGGTCTGGGCGTCGAGAAACCGTGCACTCACTGAACAGGCGACGACATTTTTGCAATCGTACCTAGCATTGGCGTTGCCGTGAAAAACGGCATTGTCACAATTGCCCAGCTAAAATTAGGGTTTTTAGATCGAGAAGGCAAAGTTGCGTGATGTGGGAAGGGTAATTGTTAATTAGTATGACGATGTGTGGTTTGCGTTGGAGAGGAACGCAACGCAGGAGCATCAACGGCATGCATTAGAGATATGGTCAGGGCAGAGAGCAATTGATAAACGAAAAGCACTTTCAAAATTGCATTTCCAAAATTGACTCAGACAGCTCGACCTCGTACATTTTGAGTTTTCTTGTGTTTCGCTTTTCGCTTGCCACGGCTGACACTTGCGGTGCTTTTGGTCCAGAACCCAGGAACTCTATGACACTTCAACGCCGTTTTTCAAAATTTCTAGCAAACCAATGAAAAACAAGCATTGGTCAAACTTCCAGAAATCTCCCCAAAACCCCCCCCCACTCCTCTACACTACCACCGTGCATCTTGAAGCGCCAATTCCAACGGTTCCGTCGGCTTTAGCACACCGCCGTTGACACCTTCACCACAGAAACCACATTCGTTTTCCCCTCAATTCGCCCTCAAAAGGCCAAATTCACGAGACGCCCAACTTCTATAAATTTAGTCAAATCGCCACTTTTTCGTTCCCTCCCCTGTGCCTGTCACTTCCATGTTCCGTTATTGAACGTATATGTGTGGGCGCAGCGTTCTCGCGCACATTTCTTCAGTCACCTCCTATTCTGGACCAACTGTCCAAGTGTCGCTTTCTCTTATTCCACCAACCCAGGCTGTTCAATTTTTCACCTAATCCCACCTAATTTGTCATCCGGCAACACACCCTGAACTTTTCCCGCCCGTTCTCATGGTGATCTCGCCGCCTACCATCTCGCTTCTGGCACCGCAGGGTGTTCCACAGCGGTCGGGCGCCCATAACAACACCTCCAACGGCTTCTACGGGTCTGGTTTACCCCAGAACGACGTTTCGTCCGCGCAAAACGGTGGCCGAATGCCCAATCCAGCCCTGGTCCACGCTGATCCACTTTCCTCGTCCATTCCGATCCCACAAAGAGAGCTGCTCTCGTCCCTGGCTCTGCCTTTGGCCACCGACAACAACACGGGCTCTCTTCCGGTGCCGCAAGATGCCCCCATAGCGCTCTCCATGCTGCCCTCGGGAATCGACCACTTGGGTGTAAGTCCAAGCAATAGACCTACTAGCGGCTCCAACGGCATGCCGGGCCGCCGTGTGCGTCTGGGCCTGCTATTTCTGACAATGCTGATCTGGAACGACGACGCCGTGTCGCTCAGCCCGGGCCACCTGGGTCTGAGCTTCTTGGACTACGACACAACCAACCTGGGTCTGGCTCAGTTCATCAGTCCGACCTTGGGAGCCCAGCCGTCCTCGCTTGACGCCAGCTTCCTCTCTAATCCCACCAGAAACCGCTCCCACACCACCAGCGGCGCCCACCCGGGCCAGTTATCCGAGCCCCAGGTGCCTCTGCCCTTTGTGGCGAGTGAAAAGCCCGTGCTTTTCGATAATCTCATGCTTAATATCCCCGACGGCGCCGGAATCACCCGAAACCGCTCGCAGACCTACTCAGGCGTGGCCTCCAACCTTCCAGACCTCTCCAACCCCATAATGCTTCTCCAGCAGGGTCAGGCCCGTCCTTCTAATCAGCATCCTAATCCGCCTTCCGCTCTGCATTACCGTCCCCATCATGACACCGTCTCGGCCGCTGTGTACCAGCCGATCTTGGAGAACGACTTTAATTTTGCCCTGGTGGTGGTGACAACCAATTTTGAAAACCCCAGCTTGGGTCCAACTCAAACGCTTCTTTTGGATAATGTACCTCAATTCATGGACGCTGCGAAATTGTGGCACCTCATTGCCAGCTTTCCTGGCGCTGTGGGCAATCCATTGCACGGCAGAGGTGTCATAGGCATCAGAATGAGCACCACAAGCACTTCCAAGTTGGCCTTGGTTGAGTGTACTAACATCGAGGTTGCCATGAATTTGAAAGCCAACTTCAACCATTTGGAACTCGTCCCAGGCCACATCTTGTACGTTGCTTTCGCTAAACTCTCCGAAAGGCCACTCAGCCAGAGCTTCAAGCTGAACGGTTCTCCTTACAAGGTGGAATCCAGCAATGCCTCGCTCAAGTCCAACTCTGGGAGTTTGAACAAACCTCAAAGTAGAGCCGCCAAGCTCCGTCCTCAGGGTTCTACTGAAGTTGATCTTCCTGCCATCCAGGATGACTTGATCCACTTGGTGTCAACCTTGTCGATGTTGGATTCAGTCAACATCACCCGCGTGAAGTTGCTTTTGAAGCACACCATGGCTTTCCCAAAGACAAAGTACGAGAGCAACTTTGGGCCATTGCCTGATCCAATCCCCATGCGTCAGTTTGACTCGCCCAAATTGAGAGAATTGCGTAAGATATTTGAAGCTACTGAAAAGGCCAACTCTGACAGTCCAGGTAAAGCTGACTCGCCAGACTCTGAGCCTGAAACCATCTCCCAGCCGGAATTGGAGGCGTTGTGTCTTGCCATGTTAGACGAGTTGCCAGAATTGTGCTACGATCATATTGGAAACACCATCGTCCAGAAGTTGTTCACTTTGGTGGAATCGCCTTTGATCAAGTTGATGATGGTCAAGGAGCTTGCTCCTTACTTGACCCAGTTCAGTATCCATAAAAACGGTACTTGGGCCATTCAGAAGATCATCAACTTGTGCCACAATGACTTCACTCAAATGACGATAATTGCTGAAAGCTTGAAGCCATACACAGTCAAGTTGTTCAATGACCAATTTGGTAACTACGTGGTGCAATGCTGTCTTAAGTTCGGCTCGCCTTACAACGACTTCATCTTCGAAACCATGATCGACAACTTCTTGGAGATCTCATTCGGAAGATTCGGTGCTCGTTGTATCCGTACCATTCTTGAAACTGCCAGTGACACCAAATCTGCAAACAAAGGCTATGTTTCGAACGAGCAGATGTTCTTAGTTGCAAGTATGATCGTCGAGTTTGCTAATGAGTTGGTAGTCAACAATAACGGCTCCTTGCTTATTACTTGGTTTTTGGGAGACATTCAATGGCTGCAAGGGGTTGAAACACGATTACCGCTACGAGTTGTTGTGTGACAAATTTTTGCCACACTTGGGGCATTTGTGCACTCACAAGTTGGCAAATTTGACCATCTTCAACATCTTGAACAACCGTAACGATATGGCTGTGAGACAGAAGATCATGAGTGAGATCTTTGGACACTTCAACGAGCACGATCTTGAAGAGATGAGCGCCCGTCCGCCCACTGTTCTTTTGGAGACCATTTTGGCTGAAAACCAGGAACAGAGCACCGGCCCACTTTTTATCTACAAGATCGTCTCGAACCCTATGCTCATGAACATTGGAAACGAGCTCAGCAATGCTAGATACAAACAGTACATTGTTGGTCAGGTGAAGAGAGTTCTTTTAGAGATTCAGATCACCAACCTCCAGCCGTACAAAAAGCTTGTTGAAGAGGTTGGTCTTGCTACTAACAGATTGAGCCGTTCTGGCCTGACCACCCGTAAGGGCAAGAGAGACCGCAGAGGCAAGACCCACTCACCTCATCGTGCTACACAGCCAATGATTCAGCCATACATGCAACCCAACCAGGGCATGCCTATGGTTTATGGAATGCCCAAAATGCCGATGGGTGAGACCAATCCAGGAATGCCACCCAACGGCTACTATCAGCCTCAGGATGTGCATCCAGGCATGTACAATGGAAGCAACCAGGACATGGGACCGCTTTACCAGCAGAGACAACAATATGTACAGCAACAGCAGCTCCAGGATGTGAACGTGATGCAGCAGCTTGAGCAGCTCTCTTTGAGCTCTGCAGCCATGGGTTACAATTCCAATCCCGACACCCCCAAAATCAGCCATGGCAACCGCTTTGCCTAGCCATTACGAAAAACAATAACGAACATACATAGTCATAGATACCTTAGGTGAGGTCAGTGTAGAAAGTGGCCATAACGGTATCGCCAACAGCGCGTTGACTTAGATGCCCTGGTCTTCTATGGCGTTTGAGAGCAAGTGCAGCTCATTAAGCGCAATTCCAGATTTCCCAGTAAACAAAAAGTGTGCACTTTGAAAATCAGAGCATTTTCAACCAACTCCAGTTTTGATCAACAACAGCAGACTTTTCATACTTTCACAGCTCCATTCCATCGTTGGCTCTGCCTCCATCGGTTTGCAGGAATCCGATTTGCAGCCGGGACAGGGTCCAGAACAAAGCCCTCCAAAGTCTTCAAAAAGAGAAATCTTCAGAATTCCTTACTTAGATAAAGTAATGACGTCTTTATTTTCGGCGAAAGTTCCCATTTTCTTCGCTCAATCAAACTTTGTTCTTGCCTGGGCTGCTTACCACATCATTATCAGTGCGAATCAGCAACTGCAATAACACCACGGCGACGTCACGAGATACCAGTAAAACATCAATTTCCACACCGAATGACCTCTCTTATGGACAACTTCAGCCTCCGGCTTCCTCCCCCCATTTTCTCTAAAAATAATACCCTCCAGGCCGGCTGGGGAAAATCTCGTACTGCATACACCACACCACAAATCTCCTGCGATATGAACCTACAACCTGCCAGTACTCAGTCCACTCCAGACAAGGCCACTTCTTCCAAAACCTTTTTTTCCTTTCTATTGGCAAAGCTGTCTCGGCGACGCTCCTGTGCACCCAAAACACCCGTGCACCACCACCAAAATACCTCCATACTCGAGGGCCCTATCCAGCAAACCGCAAGCAGCACCAACCCCAAATACACAAAAACCCAGCATTTCCATGGTCGCCAACACCAACCAGGACGGCCTGCGGCTGTCTAAAAGAGTCAAGGGAAAAGTGGTGTCGTATTTCCAACTGCCACTGCAGAATCAGTCCTCGAATCAACACAATCTCGATTACAACGACGGGAGGCACTCCCTAGATAGCGACCGTAACGACTACGTGGAGCTTAGAGAGGCCCTTCTTCAAAAGAGGGGGCTGACTGGCGCCAGGCTGCAGATACAGATGTTCAACTTCAACAATCTGCGGTTGTTGCAGCTCCCCACAGAGGTGTTGCTTCAGATCTTCAAGTACTTGGACAAGTCCGACTTGTTCCTGTTGCTCACCGTGTGCCGAGAATTCAGCGACCTAATCGTGGAGATTTTGTGGTTCCGTCCCAACATGCAAAGCGACCTGGCGTTCCAGAAGATCAGAGAGATCATGAAGCTTCCGAGGCTGCAGACCCACTGGGACTACCGCAGCTACATCAAGAGGCTCAACTTGCTGTTCATGACCAAGCTTGTGGACGACGAACTACTCTACTTGTTCTGTGGATGCCCCAAGCTCGAGAGATTGACGTTGGTTAACTGCACGAAGCTCACACATGCCCCCATAGCCGAAGTTCTCAAGAACTGCGAGCACTTGCAGTCAATTGATATGACAGGTGTTCAAGATATTCAAAATGACATATTCTTCGCCTTGGCCAAGCACTGCACGCGACTTCAGGGGCTCTATGCCCCGGGATGTGGCAATATCCTGGAGGACGCGATTGTCGAAGTCCTCAAGGCGTGTCCCATGCTCAAAAGGATTAAGTTCAACAACTCTGAAAACGTCACAAACACAAGCATCTTGACCATGTACGAGAACTGTCGTCTGCTTGTGGAGATCGACTTGCATAACTGCCCGAAGGTTACCGATAAGTACCTCAAGGGTATCTTCAGTGAGCTCACACAGCTTCGAGAGTTCCGTATATCCAACGCTCCGGGAATCACTGACGAGTTGTTCAAACTGATTCCTGATGACCATTTCCTAGACAAGTTGCGAATCATTGACGTCACCGGCTGCAATGCGATCACGGATAAGTTGGTCGAACGTATGGTCCGCTGTGCCCCTCGTCTACGGAATGTGGTGCTTTCAAAGTGTATGCAAATTACCGACGCATCTTTACGTCACCTAACCAAGCTAGGTCGCTCGTTACACTACATCCATTTGGGCCACTGTGCTCTCATCACCGACTTTGGAGTCCAGGCTCTTGTCAGGTCTTGCCACCGCATTCAATACATTGATTTGGCATGCTGCTCTCAGCTTACAGATTGGACCCTTACAGAACTTCTGGCGCTTCCGAAATTGAGGCGTATCGGTCTTGTGAAGTGCAATTTGATCTCAGACCAGGGAATACTAGAGCTCGTTCGCCGCAGAGGCGATCAAGATTGCTTGGAAAGAGTCCATTTGTCTTATTGTACCAATTTGACTATAGGACCCATCTACTTCTTGCTCAAGAGCTGTCCTCGTCTCACACATTTGTCACTTACAGGTATTTCGGCTTTCCTTCGCCGTGAGATCACACAGTACTGCCGTGACCCTCCGCCAGATTTCACCGAGAACCAGAAGTCTTCTTTCTGCGTCTTCTCTGGCCACGGCGTGGTCCAACTACGCAACCACCTTGATACCTTGATGGATCAGAGAGCTTACATTTTGGAGCACTATGGGCAACAGGAGGACTTTTCGCCAGCATACTTTGAAAGAAGAATGCGTGAGGCGAGACTCACGCCGGCTCCTGGTGAGCCAACGCAATACCCAACTCCTGAGCAGCTCAACCAGCTCCGCATGGCAGGACCAGGCGTTTTAGGCACCCCTGGACCCGTGAACGAGTTTGCGGGTGCAGGCGACGGGCGCAATATAATTAATGATGACGAGATGACGACCTGGGCGGCGCAACGTGGATTGGGAGAGTTGAGAAGAGTGAGGGACCCGGCCACCAGAGAATCACCCGGCAGAGATGGCAATAGACAGGGCACGCCCAGAAGGGACACGCCTTTCATCATGCCTGATCCGTTCAGACGTGTGGAGCTGGATGCCATCATTCAGCAGCTCGTCAATGCCGACCAGAATAGGCAACGTTTTGGCGCCTTGTACCATCCACTCAACTCGCAGCTTGATGCTGTAGAGCAGCGAATCCGTGAGAATCAAATGAATCTGCAAACGGACGTCAGCGAGGAGCAAGAGGAGCCCCGTAACGTGGATGTCAGGTTAGGTAACGCCCCTCATATTGCCCAGGCGCCAGTGTTTGGCAATGACGAGCCGATGAATGGTGAAGATGACTCAGAGATGGAAAGAGTTGACTTGTTCCCAAGAATTAGGTAGGCGAAACAGGTCTAGGTTATAAAATTTACTTCAACTATTGAGGGTTATAGCATCAAGAGATATCTACTTCTGTATTCAAGAGTTCGAGCCGGAGCTGGTTTTCCCGTAGAGCAGCCTCGTCCACAGACCGTAGGCGGTAATGAACACAAGCAACAAAGTCTAGAAGCTTCGAACCCAGCTCTTTTGATATTTTGCGTAGGTAGGCCAACTTCAACGATTTTGTAGGTGCTAAAGTGGAGCTGCTTTCACAGGAGTCTCTAGAACATGGAGATCGAATAGATTCAGGATTTCGTTTCCAGAACAGCTGGTAGTCCAAGTACAATCTGACCATTTCCCGTGAATGTGCAGCCTTTACCGGCTTCTCCATAGCTTCTTCCAAAAGCACCCAGTAGTCCTTTGATCTTTCCACCTTTAACTTGTTTTGTTGAGAATGAAGAGGACATCTGAGCAGCCTTCGGCAAGGTTCGCCGTTTTCCAAATGTACGGCGCAAATGTGGCTAGAAACGGAGTTATGGAGTTGGAGAATTTCGTGTGGTGGAAGGGTCACCAAAGGATTGAATTCGCCATTACGCCCTAGAAACTCCGGTCCAAAGCTTCCGTTGGCATTTACTGTGAGTTTCCGTCCTGGCAGGGAGAGAAAGGACATATTTTGGAATTTGGATGAAGGAGAAGAGGCGGTTGTTTTATGGAAGTTTGGGAGAGATTTTGGAGGAAAAGGACGGAGGTGTAGTAGGATTTGCAACCATTTGATGGCTGCGAAAAAGGTGGGTGGTGGTTTTGAGGGGGCGTTTGAGGAAGTTTGTTAGAAAAGCCTTATGGAAATTGAGTATTCATTTAATGCCGTCTGTATGCTGACGTCGCCTTCTTCAATTCTTGGTGGTTTCAGGAATCAAGCAGTCGTTCAACCTACGAGAACACTAAGTTTTCCATACTCAACAAGAGGTGACAGAGCCAAAAGCTAATGATGCTAATCTATGGAATCAAGCAAAACTTGCCGCTGAAATGCTCATAAAGGACACTGCTCCTATGGAGTTACCTTAGGTTCTGGGTCTTCAGGAGCTATGGTCTCAGATATGAAGTGATCACGACAGTTGCTCTACACCAATGCAGTAGACTTCAATAGTCAATATTATGGCACCAGACGTCAAGTACCCGACTCAGGCACTTTTCTGCTCCCCTAGTTTTAAACCGTCTGCAATTACTCAGGGCTCCAGCCCTCAATGTTCACTGCGCACGTGACGGCCAGCTCTGCGAAGCTTTTCGCCCATGCACTACTGATTTTTTTCCACCACTGCGCACCTACTCAAAAAAAAAAAGTGCCATAGAAACCTGGTTTTTTTACCTTTTCACCAACAAGTACACAATGTATGTTTGCCACTGAAGTCCGTCAAGAGGTTCCGCAGAAGCCACCACTGTATTGCATGATATCTGAGAGCAAAAGATCTGTTGAATTTACCCCAAATTGTTGAATTTCCAGTGTCCCTTCTCCATTACCATTATTTTCAAATTTCACGACCTCCAGCTTTCCAATCCACATATCATCGATCCACAACCTACAAGTCACTCACCAGATGATCCCTTAAAAGAAATCAACAAAAACACTGCCCTTTCCTCCCCGCTCTCATCGAATACATGGTAACTGCATCATCCCTTCATTGTACTAACAGCCAGGACTAAGAGAACTAAGAAGGTCGGCATCACCGGTAAGTTCGGTGTGAGATACGGTTCGTCTTTGAGAAGACAGACCAAGAAGATGGAGGTGCAGCAGCACGCCAAGTACGACTGCTCTTTCTGTGGTAAGAGAACCACCCAGAGAACCGCCACTGGTATCTGGAAGTGCAAGGCCTGCAACAAGACCGTTGCTGGTGGTGCTTACACTGTGTCCACCGCCGCCGCTGCCACCGTCAGATCGACCATCCGTCGTTTGAGAGACTTGGCTGAGGCTTAAGTAACCTAATGAACACACATCTGAGTAAAGAGGCTGTAGAATGCTGAAGATATGATCTTATAGGCAATAATCAAACGATGCTTATCCGATGAAAGTGTGGGAGGAGATGAGCTTCCTCACTATGGCTAGGCTTCTAGCTACTCACGAATGTAGGAATGTCATCAAGAAATGTGGTTCAGGGCGCCTGAAGGTCGAAGGGGCTAAAAAGCTCTATTGACTTAATGTTATTGTACCAGTTTTTGTATCTTAGATTTATTATAGAATTGTGAAGACTAGGGTATTATTGTTTTGGAGGTCACTGCTTGCACACTTGGTATACTACTGTGATGAACAAAAGTATCGTCTCAATTCATGAACTATGAAAAAGCGAAATTCCTCTTTTGAAACTTCATTATATTATCCATTGGTCTTTTTCTTGATCAAGTCCACAAATTCTATGCTGCTTTTACCTCGAGCCCCACTATGGCCATCCTCAATGTATGCCTGAGACCGATGCACTCAGAATGTTGGACCCACTACAAAGAAAACTAAATGGCACGTAATTGGTGTTACCCAAACGCCTCAATTCTTTCCACAAAATGTTAAAAGAATCCCCCCACCAATGCGTTTGAATTACCCATCACTAATCATCATCCTGGAGTTTCGCACCCACCTCATATCAACTACCACAACTCCATGTTTGAGTTTCCTAAGCTACATTCATTCCCGCCCTTTTTCACTAAACAAAGCAATGCTACTGTTCTAGAGCACCAGCTCGAGGCATGGACCTCGCTTGTTCTTTCCTACTGTGAATACCACAAGATATACAGTTTACTGGGTACTGGAGCAGTGTTATCGTCACAGAATAAGGAGACAGAGTTCCCGCCGCTTTTTGAGAATAAGGAGGTGGACAGGGCGTGTCTGGAATCTTTCAAAAAGGACATTTTGAACCACATCATCCACAAGGCTACTCGTGCAAGCTACATTGACCCCAAGAAGCTGGACGCTGGCGTCCTTATCCACTGGAGAACGCTTCCAGAATGGGCTAAGCTATTAAGGGACTACGTGGACAGCACAGGACAGCTCGGAACGATTCTCACCGTGTACGAATTGACCCAGCTGGAGGATTCGACCACCAGCGAGGATTTCAAGAATATCGACCACAATCTCTTTGTACGGGTGTTGCAGGTGCTTATGAAACAGGGGAAGGCACAAATCATCATGGCCGAGGACAACTCGGGCCAGATCGAGGGCGTGAAGATCGTGTAATAGACGTATAGAAATGGAAGGGCTTCACGATTCCTTGTAGGCAGCCATTGGTTGCCGGTGGGAACATCGGCTTCCTTGGGCGACAGAGAATGCCGTCTGAAGGTACCTGGACTGCTTCTACGGGATCAGGTGTATACAGCGGCGGACATCTACGTGGTTGAAGGAGTGGAGGCGGAGGTGAATCAGAGATGGTTGGGCAGACTTGACGGATTTCGTGAAAACAGCAGATCGGGGGATCACGAAATGGTTCATTCTGGCAACCATGGTATCAGATCTACTTCCTGGTGCATTTTTCTGGATTGCTCTTGTCGGCTTGGTTCACTTCTGGCTTCATATCTTTGGGTAACCTTTTCTGAGTTTGTAGCTTCTCTTCGGCAATTCCTTTATAAAAATTTGTTGCTCCGAATATGGACCGAGGTATCCATCTTCTCCAAGCAAACTTGATCAAATAATTGAACTCTTCGTGAAGTGGGCTTCGGTAGTTGTCTCACACGATTGTGATATCAGTGAGTGGTCATCGTATAACTCTTCTCTGTTGTTTACATTTTGAAAAACTCCACGGCATGAAGTACCGGCGTTCCTCCTCTTGCTTAATGCTGGTAGAGGCGAATTAAGACCATTAGACAAATTGAATGCGTCATAAAGTGGCACCTCACAGCAGAAAACAAATACCGAATAATATAAAAACATAGACAGAAATATATCATCTGAGAGCTTTTTTTCCTTACTCACCCAATATGATATTCCACCTTGGATATACACGCAGACGCCGCTTCGGCTCTCTAAACCTATGGCATTGCTCAAGCCATAACATACCCCAATTTCCACATCACACACCCATAGAAACAATTCACCCATTAAACACACTTTTCTCAGAACCCCTCCAATTAACCAAAGATCCCCCTTTTACCCCACCAAATCCAAAAAGCCTTCCCCATCACGTCTCATCTCGTTCTGCGTTTCGCAGCCATTTAGCCCACACCACTTCCACTGACGTACTGTCCCCAGTCATGGCTCATAATCCATAGCAGCCACATCAGCTAAAAACGTTTTTATTAAAAGTAATAAAAAGGGAAATCCTAAAAAATACCCTCCCCTTACGTTCATTTGAACCCTCAGTGGGCCAACCGTCCAGCGCTTTTCAGGCATCTATACACACAAGTCTCATCGCGAAATCTTTTCTTCCCGTCCAACTACTACAAACATGAAGTACGTTGTTGTCTCCGGCGGAGTGATCTCGGGTATCGGCAAGGGTGTTTTGGCGCTGTCGACGGGCCTACTTTTCAAGACCTTGGGTTTCCGGGTCACCTCCATCAAAATCGACCCATACATGAACATCGATGCTGGAACCATGTCTCCATTGGAACACGGTGAGTGTTTTGTTTTGAACGACGGTGGCGAGGTCGATTTGGACTTGGGTAACTACGAGAGATACTTGAACATCACCTTGACCAGAGACCACAACATCACCACGGGTAAGATCTACTCGCATGTTATTGAACGCGAGAGAAAAGGCGACTACTTGGGTAAAACCGTGCAAGTGGTTCCTCACATCACCGAAGCCATCCAGCAGTGGATCGAGAGAGTTGCGCGTGTGCCTGTGGACGAGTCTGGCTTGGAGCCGGAGGTGTGTATCATCGAGTTGGGTGGTACTGTTGGTGACATTGAGAGCGCTCCATTTGTGGAGGCCTTGAGACAGTTCCAGTTCCGTGTTGGGTCTGAGAACTTTGCTTTGATCCACGTGTCGCTTGTTTTGGTCATTCACGGCGAACAAAAGACCAAGCCTACCCAGGCTGCCATCAAGGAGTTGAGATCGCTCGGCTTGAACCCAGACATGATCGCATGTAGATGCTCCGAGGAGTTGGAGGTGGCTACCGTCCAGAAGATTGGTATGTTTTGTCACACTGGCCCAGAGCAGGTGGTGGCCATCAGAGACGTCAACTCCACCTACCACGTTCCTCTCTTGTTGCAGGAGCAGAAGATGATGAAGTTCTTGTCGAGAAAATTGCGCTTGGACGAGGTCGACTTGGCTGAAAGCTCCAAGGCCAGAGGCGCTGCTCTCTTGACCTCCTGGAGATCTTTGACCTCTGCTCACGACAAATCTGTGGAGCAGGTCACCATTGCCCTTGTGGGTAAGTACACCAACTTGAAGGACTCGTACCTTTCCGTGATCAAGGCTTTGGAACACTCGGCCATGCGTTGTTACCGTAAGTTGAAGATCGAGTGGGTGGAGTCCAGTGACTTGGAGCTTGAAACCAAGGAATCCTCCCTCGCTGACTACCACAAGGCATGGCACATGGTCTGCCAGGCTGACGGTATTCTTGTGCCTGGTGGTTTCGGGTCCAGAGGTATCGAGGGCATGGTTGCCGCTGCCAACTACGCTAGAGAGAACAATGTGCCTTATTTGGGTGTGTGCTTGGGTTTGCAGGTTGCTGTCATTGACTTTGTCCGTTCCATGTTGGGCTACGAGAAATCTACTTCAATGGAGTTCCACCCTGAGGCCGACGAGGAGACCTCCTCCGTCGTCTACATGCCTGACGTTGACCAGATCAACTTGGGTGGTACCATGAGATTGGGTATCCACAGCACCAAGTTCTCCAAGGGCCTGGAGTGGTCCAAGTTGAGAAAGTTGTACGGTGGTGCCGAGTCTGTTCTCGAAAGACACAGACACAGATACGAGGTGAACCCCAAGTTGATCGACCGTATCGAGGAGAAGGGCTTGCACTTCATTGGTAAGGACGAGACAGAGAAGAGAATGGAGATTGTCGAGCTCAAGGACCACAAGTTCTTTGTCGGCACCCAGTACCACCCTGAGTACTGCTCCAAGGTCTTGGACCCTTCAAGACCATTCTTGGGCTTGGTTGCTGCTTCCGCCGGTGTTTTGGAGGATGTGTTGGCCAGAGACGACATTCACGAAAAGGGCGAGTTCTAAGGCCTGCTTTTTGTATACTAAGCTATTTTGCATTCTAATTCATAGACAATCGTTATGCCATTGTAGGATCAGGGCGAAGCTCTCTTCGAAGGATGAATTTTTCAATGGACTTTTTTGCAGGGGAAATTTAAATTTGGGGATCTTATGGATATCTGATTCTTTTATTGGTGATGTAGTGGGCAATCTTGTTCCAAACTTTAGGGCACGAATCTTTAAAAAATGTTGAAAAAAGTTTTGCGCCGGGAATGGGTAAAACCACGAACTTCTTGCTTGGAATGATTTCTGAGGCCAGGGGGGAATTGACGGGAAGGGGTTTCGTGACCACCTCGGGACAAAGCGAATTGTTATCGAGAACCCACCCGACATTTTCCCATCGATCCGAGCTCCACATCAATCTTGTGGGCTAACAATTTTAGAATAGGCCCACCTGGATGTGTAGATTTCCAAATTCTCAGCCTAAGAATCTCACTGTTCTCTTATCAAATACCCGCTAGTAGCCGCCCCCTCAAAATCTAAATTTCGAGCAAGGGCTTATGGTACGCCGGGAAACAAAACATGCGCTCATTGTCCAAAATCACGAGATGAGCTTATGGACGTCCGAATCGAATCATCACCCCGAAATTCCAACGAAACAAGCCGATTTGACCCGTTCCACGTGATGGAAGGGGGAGTTACCCGGCACTGGTCTGATCCCCGCCCGCCAATAGCCGGAGTATATAAAGAAATGAATTCTGGCCCATTTTTCGTCTTTCAACCAAGACAATTTTAACATGATCAACTACCAGAACTCCAAATGCTCCTGCTGTGACAACTGCAGCACCTGTAAGAAGTGCCAGAACGGCGCTACTTGCCAGTGCTGTGAGAAGAAATAGGTGCTAGCTGCCTGATTAGGAATACATGCCCTCACCAGAGACCTGTAGACGTTCAACAATCCAGCACCGTAGATCTCTCGCTTCCCAACGATGAGCATTCCAGCATTTGGTCTAGATCTAGCCCAAGGGGCTGTAGCAACGAGAACAACAAAGTTCTCCACGTGACAGGTGACGGTCTCGATGCACGGGTGTGCCCCGCAGACCGATCCGGGTATATAAGGAGCAACCAGGCCAGGTATCCTTATCATCTTTATCAATTAATCAAAATGTTGAACTACCAAGAACCAGAAGCGTGCAAATGCGGCGACAACTGCCAGTGTGGCGAGACTTGCAAGTGCGGTGAGAAGCACTAATCGTATAGTAATATAACGATGCCAACAATAAGGAGCCAAACTCAAAGGCTGTAGCAACTGGAAGTGTGAACGGGTCAATTGATCTTAGGTATATTGAATCGTCAGGTAAATCATTGAAGATGCTTCAGGATTTCAGCATCGGATGGGAGCTTCTCTAATTCTCTAACTCTTGCTTTGGCCAACTCTCTGACCTGGATGGTTTCCTTGACGAAGGTTTGGATCTTGGTGTCGGCGCTGGTCTTTTTGTTCTTTTCTAATCTGTCAAGCAAGTCGGACTCGCCCATTGTTGCCAAACCAACCCATGCTTTGGTGTAGGAGGCGCTGATTTCCACAGCACGAAGAAACAGGTCTCTGGCGCCCTGGTAGATGGGGTAAAGGGATGCAAGGTCTTTGTCTTTTTCGGACTTGGCTTTGTCCTGTTGCAAGAAGTAGTAGTACTGGTAGAGACCGGCTTTGTAGAAGATGTTGTATGCCAACGGTTCATGAAGCAAAACCTCCTTCAAGCAAAAGACGGCTTCCTCGTAGTCGCCAATTTTGGCGTACTGGTCAGCCAATTCAGCCCAGGTGATTGTATCGGAAGGCTGGATGTTCAAGTAGAACACCAACGACCTGATGTATTCGGGAATGTTTTCAGAGCCGTCCGCCTTGTATCTTGAAAAAGTGGCCAACCTTCTTGAGGCACGAAGCTCATCCTTGCTCTGGCCCAAGGCATCCACAGCCTTCTTGTCTTCTCCAGTGGCTTCGTAGTACATGGACTTCAAGATCAGGTACTTTTGGGAACGCTGGCCAGAAAACTCGTCATTGAAGCGATCAAGCATCAGCTTGGCATTGACGTCATGGTTGGTAAGAAGTGAGACATGAAAGTACAACTCGTACAAGTCAAACAACTCGGATGGTTCCAACGATTCCTGGGCCTTTGGGAGCATCAGACCCAACTCCTTGTGGAGGTTGTGGAGCTTCTCGGGAGAGAACTTTGCATAGGAGCCTGTAAGGAGAATCTCCGAATATTTTTGGAACAATCGGTCGGACATCAAAAAAGAGCGGGCAGGCGGGGGATGGTCGGTATTTATACGGCAACCACTGTGGTGGTTATAGTTGAGCAAATTCTCCTGCAGAAGGGAGGCCCAGGCCAGCCACCGAGGGGGCATTTTTTCTTTGGTATGGTAGGGTCGGGAGGGATTTGATAATAATTTTAGAAATTGTATTAGAGGAATTGAGGAGTGTGATTTTTTTGGATTTGTGTGGAGGGTGGTTCCATCGATTATGGAAGAAAGTTGGAATGTACGGAAAGGATGAAGGGAACCGACCATGAAAGGTGAAGTAGTGAACAGTTTAAGGGTAATAGCTTCTGATTTCAAGTAGACATTACGACGTAAATGGTTTTTTTTTTTTTCTCCTTTGTCGATTTATTAGGTTGCTCGTGTTTGGGATGTTTGTATGGAGTTGTGGGTGTGGTTGCGAAAAATAGGTATATGAATAGCCCCTCAAACATCAGTGTGTATTTGCCACCACCTTAAATTTAAATACTCTTATAATTTCCGTGAAGTGACCTCATAAGACATGATGAATCATAAAAAGGTACCAAAAATGCTAACTTTAGCCTGTCTATTTATATAGCTAGGTTAACTACCTGCCGTGATCTAAACTTGACACAATTTGTCGACTGTCTCAGCATTGACCGGACTAACCTATCCGTAAACCACCAATTGGCAACGGGCTCTGTTGTATTACACCCAATGTTTCCAAATGATTATGATGAAGATAGATGGAGGGATTGCCTAGACGAACAAAACATCACTACGGAAGTGTGGATCACTGATGGGACATACTTAGAAGATTGTGATTTAGAAGAAGGTATGGGTGTAGTTTTGATGAAGACGACATTTTGCGATACGAAACTATCACCAATATTACAGTTCCATTGTCTAGAACAGACTTCCGTGTTAATCACTTTATGTATGGTCAGAAGCTTTGGTGACACTACAGAAAGCGGCCCTCACTGGCCTAGAGACGACACAATTAGAAACTCTTAAAAAAGGGAATTTGCCAATAGAATGTCTAAATTAGATGGAAAATTGCGCTGATCATGATTGTAGAATTGGTGGTAAAGAGCAGAGATTAAACCCAGGTTGGCAGCTTAGGTCAGGAGCTCAGGTTGGGAGCTGAAGTGTTGACACTTGATAATTTACTGTGAGTAACGAGTTAGTATTCTAGCCGCCGTATGATGGAGGAAAGCCTATCCCACGCAGCAGGAGGCAATCAGTTTGAGGTTTTTTAATATGGCTTTATTAGTTTGTAGCTTTGTCGCCTCGAATCTCTTCTTGGACCTGCCAGAAGATTAATTTACGTCAAAAGAAAAAAAAACTCAAATACATCATCTCACGAATTATCATTCCTCATTGACTTCCTGGAAGCACTGCTCGGAGTATGCATAGTTTGCAGCCATTTCTGTCCCGCAACCACGCATACCAATTCTGAGAAAAACCACTACAAAATCTTTCAAAAATCCCCAAATCTTCATGCCATTTTTTTAAATAATTTTCATCACCAACCTTCTTCTCTTGTGCCTCATCTCCTCTTTGAGCATGGCACCAACATTACATACACCGCGATTCGCATCAACAAACACCACCAGAAGATGTCCTTAAGTGAAGCTTGTGAAGAGCTACTAGAAACCGGGTTTCTTGATCATGAACACGGAATTCCAAAACTATGGCACCTGGCCGAGGAGCTCCAAAAACCCAAAGGCCCGCATGCCCAATACTACAATATCAACAAGACCCTCCTACTGAACTTGGACCAGATCGTATACAAGGATCGCCTAAAACAGCTACAAGAAGTCTCTAAAGAGGAAGTTGACGCCTTGCACGAGGACATGACGCAGCTGGAACCGCTACTGCAGTTCAAAAACCAGCAAGAAATTCAGAGTTTCCTAGAAAAGCATACCCAGTCGTTCAAGACCCAAACGCTTATGGCAGATTACCTCCCGTCTGCATTGCCAATTGTGAGAGCTATTCACCATGGTAACGCCAGCTTGGCCGATCTGGAGATTTCGATATTGAACAACCTCAAAAGACTATACTCCCATTATAATGACCATCCAGCCAATATCAAAAGACTAATAAGGGCCTACAGACAGAATGGTGTTTTGACAAAGGACGTTGCAGCTACATCCTCTGAGGTCAGCAGCTACCTTTCGTCCGTTCTCCTTCCTAAACTACAAAGACTAGAGAAGCTCAACGAGGAGCTAACGGTGCTACAGAATACGTACAAAAATCAGGTTGAGGCGAGATCCAGTGCTGCTGAAAATGCACCCTTAGAGACAAAGAAACTCCGTGCTGACTTCCTCCAATTGTCCAAAAAGCTCACGTCTGTGGCTGTTCTTTGTGACTTTCTTCCGAACCTCATCTTATGCCAGGCGTCCAATTGGCACTCCGATGCGCTGCTTCGGAACATCATGGAGGACTGTCAGGATGTAGCTGAAGCTATTGAAGCCTTCACCTCTGTATTACATTACAAACATGCCAAAAGCATGAAGGTTGATGACATACTACAGATTGACTTCGAACCGCTTTCAAGCGTCTAATATATTTACAGGAGTGGCAGGGCCCGCTATAACTATGTGTCTGCGTCGTTTATACCTGGAACAAACGCTTGTTCACAACCTCCCAGTTGATGCAATCCCAAACCTTCGACAAGTACTCGGACTTGCCTGTGATGCCATAGTCGGTTAAGTAAGCGACATCCCAACAGTTCAAGGCCAAAAGAGGCAAGGTCAAGTCGAGCTCACCGTTGGCGGCCTTTTCCTTGATGCCGTTCAACTGTTCAAATGTTTCCTCAGAAACAGAACCGTTCATATCCAACAGCTGGTTCTTGCCGTAAAAGTAAGGTGTACCGTCGTTGTTGCACCGTATGATTTTCAAGGACTTGTCTGGCAATTCCACCAAGAAAACCCAGCCTTGGCCAGTGAGCTTTTCGGCCTCTTTGAGCATGCTGTTCTTAAGTTCCTCCACGGTAGGAATATTGAGGTCTGCCAAACGGTCCATGATGAATCTGGACGGCCTGGTGATCAGAACATCTTCCTTGTTTCCTAGCTGTTGGAAGAAGAAGTGGTTATTGTGTGCTTGCGAGGCGTAATGGAACGTGTGCTGCTCTGTTGTTTGTTTGGCGGTGTTCAATAAGATGAAGTAAGGGGTTCTAGTTTCGTTGGCACTTCCCACGGTGTGCAATGAAAGATTTGTGGTCAAGTACTTCTGGTAGTCCAACCATGCTGTTTTGAATCCGGCTGGTGAGTACACCCCGCTGATACCACTTTCGATAATTTGTTGTTGGTTTTTCAATTTTGGCACCGTGTGAAGGCCACGTGTGGCTCTTGGTATCGTGAAGCCAAGCCTGGAGAACATTGGGTACTTCACTGTGTAGGGTCTAGTTTGGTGAAAAATGCTGCAACACTTTTTTGGTTGTCGCGTGCACGACCAGATGGGAAGTGGAGATCGAAATGAAAAATTACAAAAAAGAAAAATAATATGAAGTATGGGATGCAAATTTCGGTATGCTATGAATTGATTCTACTAATCGTTGTTGGTTTGACGTTGGTGCTCGTTGGTTTACAGACATTCGCAGCCACTCATCACGAGCACCATGCACCAGCAGATTGTGGTCATGATCGTAGCGATAGATATTCATCACATCTGGAACGCCTCTTTCCATTCTTTAAACGGAGCTTCATTCAATCCACTTGCCAGGATGGTGTGCTGTGTAGATCCCTTTATTCGGCCTTCCTCGTCTCATCACCCGTCTTCACCTCTTTCTTCTTCAAAGTCTCGATGTTACGGCCCACTACAGGCATATTCTGCGATACCCAGCCCGCATCACGCAAGTGCCTTTTAGGGTCAGCGGTTCTGGGCAATTTCTGGCATAACTCATCATACAGTGCATCCTGGGTCTTGTACTCCCTCAACACTTCGTTTGTCTCTAAGTCAATGAAAATACGTGTGTCTCTAATTCTGAAAGCCACGTCGTCAACACGTAAGAAGAATCGGCATAATAGAAGCAAGCACAGATGCATGACTCTGATCTTGGTGGAAAGCATGGAGATACCATTGTCGCCCAACTCGTCTTCAAATAAGATGGACTCGTCAAAGAACAAAATCGGGTCTGGCCGAAGAAGCTTTTTGACGGGGATTTCCACGTCTGTTGGCTCAAACTCGGCCTCATGTAAGGAACCCTTGTAATTGGTCGAATATGTCCAGTCGTACGGCTTAACCGATTCAAGTTCTGGGGCTGAGTTCTGTGAAGCAGTATCGCTTGCATCTGCCTTAGCCTTGGGTCGCGTGCTGAGCCATTCCTTGTAGTAGCTGACCTTAAAGTCTGCATTCTCATTGAGCGAATCTAGAGCATCTAGGGTATTGAATTCGATGGCAGCGCCGGTTTTGTCGTTGACAAGACGCACGTAGTTATTTCCAAAAATCATCTCTGGTAAAGGAAACTCAAATCTGGTTTCGTTGAGGTGGTCCAATTCGTCCAGCAGGAGGATAGGCCCCTTCATGGTATATATGCTCCAGTCATTCACGGTAATCAGCGGGTTCTGTTCAAATGGAAAAGACGCCTTCGGCAGCGGAATGATGACGGTTCCACAGTGGCCACATTGGGGATTTTCACAGGTTCCTTGGTGGCTTTTGGCTGGAACACATACATCAGGTTTGGCAGTGGTTGGAGGAGGGGTTCTCCTGGGCATACGAGAATGCAAATCCAAAGTATTCTGTGTGATTGGAACATTCTGTTTTTCAAGCCCTCTGGCAACAGCACTGGCACTGGCTGGAGGTCCACGACCCTGAGTATGGAGTTTGACTTGTTCTCTTGCTCTGTTTATATGGATAGCCAGGATACCCGATGTCGGCGCCGAAGCGGGAGACTTGGGTCTTTGAGTATCGGGTTTTTGGCCAGGTTTGTGGAATTGGTCTGGCTGTGACATGGATTACCGGGTGGAAGAAGCAGAGGAGGTGTTCGAGGTTATCGATCTGGGGCTGTTTAATACAGGAGTGCACTACTCACTGTCCCAGTATATATATACATCTAAAGAATAGACCGAGGGTTGTGGAGGTTGACTGATAAGTTGAAGGAATCAAAAAAAGCGGATCATTGAAAACTAGCACTTTTTTGTAGAGCAGGTTGCTGCGGCATAGGTGGATCTGAGGCGGTTTAGGATGGCTGCGAAATCGGACTCAAGCACCAGTGCGGGGGCTAAAAGTAGATTTTTCAGACACTCATTTTTCAGAATCTTAGTAGACCGTCTCTTCTTCCTTACGGAGACCTTCTCTCACGGCTAAAACAGAGTCGGCAATGACGGCGTCAACTCCGGCCTTCATCTGGATCTTACAGGCTTCAGGATCGTTATTCTCCACGCCGTAAGTCACACACACAAGACCAGAACTCTTGACGACCTGGGCAAGTCTGGGCGTCTTTACGAGCGTCTTAGCGTTGCTGACGATACCCAAAAGATTCCATTTCTTGGCGAATCTGATGGCATTTTGCAAGGACGACGCTCTTATATCAGCCATGGGCTCAGTTCCAGCTTCCGTTAGGTACAAAATCGGCATTGTTGGCTGCTTCAACGAAAGCAAAAGACAAATGTCGGGGTGGAACGAGGAGAACAAAATGTCTCTGCCACTGGTGTTCATCTCGTAAACGGTCTTCAAAATCGTGTCCACGTAGAAATTCATGTCGTAAGCAATTTCACCCATACTTTCGTGTTGGGCTTCATCCAACATGGGGTACTTGAGCTCGATGTTGAAGCCCACGTTCTTAGGCAACTTTTGAAATAGCTTCTTGAGCGTGACGAAGTTTGACGCAATCGACAATCCTCTGGCGTTACCCTTGAAACCCTTCTCCTTCCATGTCTTCGTGAGCTTCATTCTATTGGAGATCTGGTTCTTGAACTCTCTGTCCAATTCATCCTCCTCGGCTGCGGAAGTAAAGTTGGGAGCCGATGGGTAAGACGACATCGAGCGAGGTCTATTGTACTTGCCCAACAACTCGTCGTCAAGAGCGAAATTCTTCGTGATATTCAAGTTGTTGTTGATCTTGTCGTAGCTCAAGATGGACTTGTTTTCTCTAGTAGAGGCTTCATGCTCACTGAGACCCAAGAACTGCTCCTCTGTCAACGCATGCATTGGAATATCAACACCAGACTCGGCCACCAAGAAATCGTGATAAATGACAGGAACGTGATCCTTTGTGAGTTGGACATCGAACTCGACGTACGATGCACCCAAAGAAGCAGCAGCAATAAACGACTCCACGGTGTTTTCACCTAGCTGCAATGAATCTCTCTTGTTCATGTTTTTACCCAAACCTCTGTGGCCAATGACACGAGTGGAGACCAATTGTTTCCAGTACGTATCCGAACGAGTGATGGAGATCTGGTGGTGATCAAAGGACTTAGCACACATGTACTCACACTTGAGGGTTCCCAACATGTCAAGAGAGTCTAACTCTAAGATCGGAATCGTGATGGAGTTGTGAAGAGAACGCAACTCTGTACCGACCTCAGTGTAAGCACTCTTCAACAAAGCAACACCTCTTCCCAAGATCTTGCCTTTCATTGCACCCTTGTGAGTGTTTTGAAGGTTGCTGGTGGGATACTGGTAAGTGGGCACAATATCAAAGTTGACCACCATATCGTCAGCACTAACTCCGGCGTCAAGCTTGAATGTGATAGGATCTGTGGCACTACCGTGCTGGTCTTCCAAAGGTAAATCAACGATGACAGGAGCCTCAATGATATCCTTAGTCTCTTTATGGCGGCAAGTGACCACAAGCGAAAGAGCAGTGTCGAGTTCCGTAAAGAAACTCTGAGACATGGAGATCTTGTTCAAATCAATGGGCTTCAGCTGATCACGTAAATCGGTAGTTCCCAACGTAATGAGCACCAACAGCTCGCCCTTAGCCAAGTATCTGTGACCAAACGATTTGATTGGCTTCATCTTACGGCGGTTCACTGGTGATCTGGATCTAGAATTGCTCCTTGCACGCGATCTTTCTCTGCCATTAGAATTGTTCAGGTTGTTGCTGCTTGAAATATTGGAACTGCTGTCAAGCTGCTTGAACTGGCGGTAGACCTCACTCACGGCATTTCTGTTCAGCTCGGGGAGCTTCTCGATCGAGGAAGTAGACAAGAGCATTTCCTCGCTAGTTGGGTGCAAAAAGGGAGAAGTAGTGTTTGAGGCATTCTTGGACGATGGGTTGTGAGTTCTTGGTGTGTTCTTCGAAGGATCGTCGATATTGTACAAGAGTAAATTGTCGTCCAAGGGCTTCAACAAGTCTGCCACAACAAGATGCCCACGCAAGGAAGCGTGCTCCATAGGCAACCAGCCAGAGTCATCCACAAGATCAAACCTGGCGGCGTAATCAATCAAAGTCTGAACCACTTCTTGGTAACCCTCAGCTGCAGCAATGAAAATAGGAGTCCAACCGAAAACGCACTCACCTAATTCAGTGTCCGCACCCATTCTTAACAAGAATTTGACGGTGCTCAAGTGGTTGAGCTTGGAAGCCACATAAAGGGCTGTTTCTTCGTTGTTCTCGGCATCTGTGTAGTTAACATCAATAAAGCCCGATTCAATCAAGTCCTTCACGATATCTTCACAGTTGAGCCTTGTGGCTAAAAGCAACAAATTGGGGCACGACAAGGGCTCCTTGTTGACAGCTAGAAGGTTCACGGTTGTCCTGGGGTGCTTACCGATAATGGCAAGGTGCAATGGCGTCAATCCCTCCTGATCACCGTAATCATCCACCAGGTCAATTGGAACGTTCTGATCCAACAAGTTCCATTTGATCATGTACTCCAAGAGCAAGCTGGTAACATCCTTGGCACCGTACTGAGCAGCATAGTGGACGGGAGTTCTCAAGTACGTATCCTTGGCCACAAGCAAGCTCTGGTATTCAGGAAGCTGATCCACCTTCTTCAAGATGTTTCTCAAACCATCAATGTAAACGGGGGAAAGCTGGGAACCATCGGGGCCGGACTCGTTTCCGTACAAACGCTTGATGTCACTGGACTCACCGGGGTTGCTTTTCTTCTGCTCCTTGATAAGTTGCTTCTTACCGAGGGACACCACGTGCTGGTGGAAGAAGTTACGGCCTGAGATGTCGATGGAGTCAAAAAGAGCGTTACTCTCGCCGACCTCAGAGGCGTTTTTCTTCGTAAAGTCCACCAAGTAATCGAAAAGACGGTCAGTACAGGCGACGGAGTTGGCCAAAGTGGCCTTGTTCAAAAGCGAGAGGAACAACTTGACCGACTTCTGGGCCCATTCCAAGCTGTCGAGTTCAGAAATAAGCTTGTCGGCCTCGTTCTGATAAATGAGCTCATAAAAATTCTCCATGAATTCCTTGTCAAACGAGTAGCGTCTGTTTCCGCCGATCTTCAAAACATTCAAGTTCTTGGTGGCAGTCGAAAGCACCTTTTCAGCCTCCAAGTTGTTCTCCAACTCAATCTGCTGGTCGCCCAACTGGTTCAAAATCTCATTGATGGTGTCCAAGCCGGCCTGAAGCTCCAGACCATTGGCAAACGGCAACGCATCCACTCTGGTGGTCAAGTAGGTCTCCTTGTTGTTGTTGGGCAAATTGACCACAGGCACCTCCTCGTCCAGATCGGCGTCCACACGCAACTGGTCGTTGGCCAAGTTGGTCAAGTAGAGCAACTTCTTATCGAGCTTCTTCAAGATCTTGATGAAACCCTTGTGGTTGAGCTCGCCAAACCACTTCAAGTTTCTGTAGATGGCCCTGAGCTCCAAAGAAATCAGCACGATCTCGTCCAACTCGTCCGTTGTGTCGACCTGGTGGGTGATCTTCCCGTTGGTGTAACCCAAAACATGGACGATTCTGGCCGTTCTTCTGGAGTACTCGTAGTACTTGGCGTCGTAGAACTCCGAAACCTTCTCGATGTCTCTATCCAACTCATAAAAAAACTGAGAAAGCACGGTTGAGATTAACTCGGGAAGCTCCAACGGCGAGTAGCTGTTGTAGTTGATGAACTTGTCGATGGTCTTGATGACCTTCTTCAAGTGCTTGTAGTTCATGTAGTGGACCGACCATTCTGGGATCTGGTGGGAAAGAAAAGTCTTTCCAAACTTCATGGCCGGTTTGCTTCAGCTGGTTTTGTTTTTTCAGTGTTGGCGAGTTAACTAATGAGGTGCAACCGGCATGGCGCTTGATGCCAGTCCTACATTGGGGGCGACGGGCCGAGTCACCGTTCTGGGGTCACGTGGGGCGCCAGGGTTGAAGACCCACGAGTATATAAAGCGGAGCCTGTCCCCCCGTGTTTTTTTATTTTGCTTTACACTTTTTGTGGCTTTTCCCACGTGGTGGACCCGTGGGGTAGCCAACGGTTGCAAACTCTCAGGCGCGCACGGGGTCTGTTTAGGGTGGTGATGCGAGGAGTCACTGATTAGCCGCAAGTCTCAGGGTGAAGAGGAGGTTCAGAGGAATGGGGTTTTTTCGTTCCAGATTGAGGTTATATTGAGGGGGTGGTGCCACCTTTTTGATCTGTTAACTCCCAATTTCATCGCCTTCTTGCTTCTTGCAGTGCATTGTTCGGACTTTTCAGCGATGCCCATTGTTAGAAATCGTGCTGCGTTATCGCCTTGGACGGGGTTTGGTTTCCACAAACTGGTCGAAAGTGTAGATCTCCG
Source organism: Candidozyma vulturna (assembly GCA_026585945.1). Taxonomy (NCBI): domain Eukaryota; kingdom Fungi; phylum Ascomycota; class Pichiomycetes; order Serinales; family Metschnikowiaceae; genus Candidozyma; species Candidozyma vulturna. The sequence goes on along the minus strand of CM048832.1, from coordinate 868,578 downwards.
CTTATCCTTTTTTTTTTTTTTTTTTTCCATTAAACGAACAACGCGGATTCCTTTGCTTATTGGGGTACAGAGACCCTGAGGGTCGGCGGGTATTTGCTTCGATAAGGTTCAGCAGATAGAACATATGACGTTTGCTGTCGATCCAGATTTCTTGTTTTGAAGCAAATACAATGGGTGGTACTCTGTGTTTGGAGGTTGTTGAGATCTACAAAAGCTTAGCTTTGGCTTTAGGCTTTGGCTGCGATAAGATGCCTTATCAGGGAGGATGTAGTTTAGCTTGGGTAGTGGGTATATGGGGAACGGAAAGATCTACATTTGAAGGTTTCATGTTTTCGTGATGTGAGCAAGAAAATTTGTCTTTCGTGTTTTGTGTTTCTTGTCCTGTTTTGTGTAATTCTCAGGACAGTGGCATATCTAGTGCACCGTTATTCCAGGCTGTGCTGTTTCGCAGCCGTTGATATCCATGCATGAGCCTAAATGATTTGGTGGATTTGAGAGATCGACTTTTGTAAGGTTTTATTTTTTTGAACTGTTTCGATAAGCCCTACAGGATTCAATCTCTGTTCGCTTTCTAGTCTGTCCTACAATTCAGGTAATCCCCCCTCTCCTGTAGTGCATTGAGTATACATGCCAATCGGGTCAACCAACCGGAATCACAACTTTTATTCTGTCACCAGACAGCTTCTATCCTTTTTTAAAGCAAAGTCTCGCCCATGGCACAACGGCCAATGGCACAGGCAGCGCTCACAGTGTCGAGAACATGGTTCTCGTGCTCACCCAAAAGTGGGTTCGTCTCCACAACATCGAGAGAACTCAAAAGACCCGTCTGGGCCACATCCTCAGCTACAAACAAACCCTCTCTCAAGGTCAAGCCACCCTCAACACGGGTGCCGGTGGCGGGAGTGAAAGATGGGTCAATGGCATCAACATCGTAGGACAAGTGGATGGGGAATTTTCTGTCGGGGTTGACCTTGTCCAAGGCCATCTCCACGACCTTGCCAATACCGTACTTGTCCACGTGGTACATGGAGAAAGCTGGGATGTTGTACTTCTTCAAGATGGCCTTCTCTCCGTCGTCCACATCTCTCAAGCCAATGTATGCAATCTTGCCTGGCTTCAACTTGGCAGGCACCCAGCCGAACTCCGGTGGGAAGGAGTCAGGGTCAATGCCCAAGACAAACGACATGGGGCAGCCGTGGAGGTTACCAGAATCGGTGGTCTTTGGAGAGTTGATATCGGCGTGGGCATCGATCCACAAAACACACGTGTCGGGGTTGTTTTCCAACGCAGCGGCCACGGTGGCAGTTCCGATGGAGTGGTCACCGCCAATCACCACCGGAAGTGTGTCCTTCTTGTGTGCTTCAAGACAGCTCTCGAAGATGAGCTTGTTGCAGTCCAGGACGATCTGGGTGTTCTTGACGCCAAACGAGTCCTTGTCGTTGGTCTTTTTCAGCTCAAACTCATGACCTTCAAGCGGGTTGGCCACCAGGGTGGTCCAGCCCAACCCCTGGAGCTGTTTCTCGAAGCCAGCCTCCAAGATGTACCTGGGTCCAAGATCCACACCGCCTTTAGGCTGGCCACCGGAAAATGGGGCGGTGATGATGGTGGATTTCTTTTGGGGATGAAATTTGTATTCTGCCGTTAGTGGGGCACGAAAAGTTCGTCTCTGCTTACTTACCTGGAGTAGTCATTGCTGGAAAAGTAGAGGGTTCCACGGCCGGGTATTTATAATGGAAGCGTGGGGGCAGAAGCGGCAGGCAGGAGCGACGGTTGGTGGTCGTTGCGCATCAATTAGTGGATAAGTGCCGCCAACGGAAGGAGGATGCGGGAACTTAAAGGGAAGGTAACACCAGCGGGGTGATCCACGGTCCAGGACCCCTAATGGCAGGTGACATCGAGGGGGAATTTTCGGGATGATCGGGAGGAGATGGATCATGGAATTTGTGAACTAAGATAGTCGAATTTGGAAGTTGTGTGAATGGAGGTTTTGGTTGCAGTATGGGCTGGCTGCAACTGAGACATCGCACTGGGCTGGGAGCATAGAAACGGTATAGTACGGAATTGGGAATGTGTAGGTTGTTTCCAGATCTTTTCAGATCTCGTAAAGTCCTGCCCCATACTAAGAGCCTGTTCCTTGTTCGCTGGTATCTGAGGTGTTCACCAAGTGCCGCATGGTCCTTGGCACTAGGGCTATGTTGAAGGAGGAAGCCGAACCCGAGGGGGGTGATTTTCGGTTATCGATGGAAATGGGACAAATGGGTGGGAAATGGGATATGAAGAGGTGCTTTGTTTGTTTTGGAGAAATTTGGTTTGTGTCTGGGGTATTTCGGCTGGTTGATCTGGGGTAGTTCGCATCTTGATTTAGTGCCGTTTTCCATCAAACTTTAGGATGGAAGGCGATTTAGCAGCGGATGGGGAAATCAACAACGCAGGCTTTCTTGATCTTGGGTCAATGGTCCATCGCAGTTTTGTCTATGTCATTTGTCGAGTTCGCCAATATGGACCACCGCTATGGCTCATCTTCAGGATGCTATCTGCAATGACGTAATGTGCAAGTGCTAAAACGCCAGATCCAATAGGTGGAAAATAGCTTTTAATTTTTCTTATTTTAAAAGAAAGAATAAAAAGAGCCTGGTCTTTAAGTGCGCTTTTGATAGCGACTTCTTGGGTCATGATTCAAGTTTTGGTAGGCTCCGATCATGATAGGTCTGGTGGTGTCCCTCGAATGCAAAGCACAGAAACTTATCTTCACACTGGCTCTTCTTCTTGATCTACTTGGCCGATTCTCAAATCAGAAGACTTTCAAAATATTTCAATGATTTACAAGCAAGGTTTTGATACTCAGATCAGCGAACCAGCCTTTTCAAATACATCTTCAACGCACATCCTCAAACTCTCCTTCTCCGAAAACAGACAAAGCTTCCCAACTTCAAGTATCAATATTCAGCGGTCTTAAAAAACCAATTATGATTAGCCTTAATCCATCAATTGGGTCGCCGCTCTACAATGGAATTCCCTATCGCGGAATAACGAGCATGAGAAGGTGACTCATTGCAACAATCACTCTTGTTGCATTTCTGTCACTTGCAAAATCACCAATTTCTATAAACTCCATCATTTCAATCGCTCTTCTCCTTCCTACTTGCTTTTACTTCACCCCAATCTCATGATACACCCTCCGGAGGTACTCCGAGACTCCGAGGCCAACTCCGAGCGGTAAAGCAACTTCGACCTGAAACCAACAAAACCTCCCTCTCTCAAAGTCTTCTAAAGCGGAATCCCAATTCCAGCCTAGCCCATCTTCCAACCCCCAAAAGGCACACAAAATCGAAAGGTATATCTTGCTATTCTTCGCGCATCACCACACTCATCTCAACTGCTACTACCCATGAACGTGGCTTCCTCAGACGACGACCACTACCTCCTGCCTGTGGACGATGAGCATCAATACGATGATCTGGACGACGGAATGTTGGCACTGAGCTTGGCTCTGACCCATTTCTCCACTCAAGAGGACCGTTACATCAGAGACCATGATTTGAAGGTCAGGGCGTTCGAGGCTCTTCAGGACGGCAAGGACAAAAACGGCAATTCTGGAAACAACTCACATGGCAAGCTGCTACACCGCCTGAGAAGACACTCGGTGATTGACTTGCCCGCTCATCATCCTCACCCTCTGGTGGCAACAAGAAGTAAACACTTACCAGGAAGCCAGCCTTCAGAATACACCAATGCCTTGCCTGAGGAGTACCCTTCCAGCGAGCTTGTGGACTTGTACGAGAAGGTGAAAATGTGCTTGGACATGAGACACAAGTACATGGACTTGTCTCTTCAGAGATGTGAGTTAGATAACCCCAAGAACCACGATAAGTGGGATATCTACCCTCCTCCTCCCAAGCCTACGTACAAGCTGAAAAACAAGTTTAACCAGCTTCCAGGCCAGCCTGCGGAGGAGGACGATATTGACATGGACAAGTTCCCCATGTCAGACCTTGATGCTAACGATAGGTACGAACTCAGGCACAACGACCAAGACGTGTACGAGGTGATTGACAAAAAGACAGGTGAGCCGATCTCCTGTGCGCCATCTTTAAGGGAGTACTATACCGATTTAAACAAAATTGCTCGTATCTCATCCGATGGTCCTATCAAGTCCTTTGCGTTCAAGCGTCTCGAGTACTTGGAGACAAAATGGAACATGTACTACTTGCTCAACGACTTTGAGGAGAACAAGCAGTCTAAGCGTAATCCCCACAGAGATTTTTACAATGTCCGAAAGGTCGACACCCATATCCACCACAGCGCTTGTATGAACCAGAAGCACTTGTTGCGTTTCATCAAGTACAAGCTAAAGACTGTGCCCAATGAGCAAGTCATTTTCAGAGACGGCAAGCTTTTGACTTTGGAGGAGGTGTTCGACTCGTTGAAGCTCACCGCCTACGACTTGTCCATCGACACTTTGGATATGCATGCCCACACCGACACGTTCCACCGTTTTGATAAGTTTAACTTGAAGTACAACCCAATCGGCGAGTCTCGGTTGCGTGAGATCTTCTTGAAGACCGACAATTTCATCAACGGTAAGTACTTGGCAGAAATCACCAAACAGGTTTTTGAGGATCTTGAAAATTCCAAGTACCAGATGACTGAGTTGCGTATCTCCATCTACGGCCGTTCATACGATGAATGGGACAAATTGGCTCGCTGGATCGTTAACAACAAGCTCTTCTCCCACAACGTGAGATGGTTGATTCAGGTGCCTCGTCTCTACGACTTGTACAAAAAGAACGGCAATGTGACCAATTTTCACCAAATCATGGTGAACTTGTTTGAGCCCTTGTTCAAGGTGACTCTTGATCCAAAGCTGAACCCTAATTTGCACATCTTCCTCCAAAGAGTTGTTGGATTTGACTCTGTCGACGACGAGTCCAAACCAGAGAGACCCATCAACGCCAAATACTTCCCTCCAGCTTCAGAATGGGATGGCAGCAAGAATCCACCGTACTCGTACTACTTGTATTACTTGTACGCTGACTTGGTCTCCTTGAACAACTTGCGTTCTTCCTTGGGCTACAATACGTTCGTCCTCCGGCCTCATTGTGGAGAAGCTGGTGATCCAGAGCATCTTATTTCTGCATTCTTGACTACCCACTCCATCTCCCACGGTATCAGGTTGCGGAAGCTTCCGTTCGTCCAGTACTTGTACTATTTGGACCAAATTGGTTTGGCGGTCTCACCCTTGTCGAACAATGCTTTGTTCTTGACGTACGATAAAAACCCATTCTTCAGTTTCTTCAAGCGAGGCTTGAACGTGTCGTTATCGACTGACGATCCTTTGCAGTTCTCCTACACCAAGGAGCCATTGATCGAGGAGTACTCTGTTGCAGCACAGATCTACAAGCTTTCGGGAGTTGATATGTGTGAATTGGCTATGAACTCGGTGAAGCAGTCAGGCTACGAGGCCTCTATCAAGAAGCACTGGCTTGGTAAAAACTATATGAAGGGCGGTGTCGCTGGAAACGACATTGAAAAAACTAACGTGCCCGACATTCGTATAAGGTACAGAGACGAGACTCTCCAGAGCGAGCTCAGTCTCGTGGAGTACTACACCTCGTTGAACAAGGAAAGGATATAGTGAAGATAGTCAGTCTCTTTAATAACCGCATATGCGCATCTGCCAAATGTATGCGCTTAGAGGGCGCCCATGCCCCATGCGTGCACAAGAGTCTATCGACTAACCTTGCTTGGAATTACTTCTTCATTACTCCTTAAATAATGCCTTCTACGAGTTATGTTGATCTTGTGCGTCCCAAGGTGAACGCCAAGTCCCTTCCTGCTGTTCTCACTATCGCAGGTCTGGACTCCTCGGGTGGTGCCGGTATCGAGGCAGACATCAAAACCATCAATGCCCACGGTGTCTATGGACTTACTTGTATAGCAGCATTGACTGCTCAAAACACCTCCGGTGTTGAGGCGGTGGAGCAGACGTCAATTGAGCATTTGCGGAAGATTCTCAGGAAGAACTTTGAAGATTTCATCGAGGGTTACTCCGGAGATCATCCATTGAAGGTTGTCAAGACCGGAATGCTTACAGAGGCGGCTGCAACTGTTCTTTCGGAGAATGTGGACTACTTGAATAAGAATGACGTCAAGATCGTCATGGACCCTGTGATGGTCAGCACTTCGGGAGTCACCTTGACTGACAACAAGACTGTCCTGTTGTGTTTCGACAAGATCTTCCCTTCGACCTATTTGTGTACCCCGAATTATGTTGAAACGGTGCAGTTGTACCAGGCAAGAAAGGGAAAGGCCCCGGAACTCAAGACCCTCGCTGACCTCGAAAAGATTATTGTGGAGTTGCAGCAGATTCTTCAGTGTCAGAACGTCTTGATCAAGGGAGGTCACATTCCCTGGACCAAGGATGGTCAATTGTGTGAGGACAAAGCAGCCGATGATTTGGTGATTGCGGACGTGCTCTACGAATCGCAAGCTGACAAGATCACCATTTTCAGGTCACCCTACATCGTGCTGAACAACACCCATGGCACGGGCTGTACCTTGGCGAGCTCTTTGTCTTCCAATATTGCCAAGGGATTCACACTCCTGCAAGCCGTGCCTCTTTCCGTTAATTACATCCACTCAGGTATGCTCAGTCTGTCCCTGAAGCTTGGACATGGCCACGGGCCTTTGGACCATACTAATATCGCCAGCACCAGTGTTTTATCAGTCATCAAAGGCTCTGAGACCATTGCAAAGGACTTGAAGGATAACCATGGCGGCGCCCTTGGCTATTTCAAAAATCACAAAGTCGTGAGAGACAATTGGAAGAGGTACACCGAGCATCCGTTCGTGGAGCTTGTGGCCACTAACAAACTTCCTTTTGATAAGTATCTCTTTTACTTGAAACAGGACGTTTACTACTTGGTCAACTACGCTCAGATCCATGGTCTAGCTGCGCTGGTGGCCCCCACATACGAGCAAATCCATGCCCAGGCCGAAGTCATTGACAATATCATGAAAGAAATCGAAAGACACAAGAAGAAGTTGTTGAAGAAGTACAATATTGATTTCGATAATGCTGACTTAGATTCGGAACTCCAGCCTGCCAAGCCTTGCATCGAATACTGTGACTATCTTTTGAAAATTGGCAAAACCCAGGATTTCTTGGGTATCAAGATTGCAGTGGCTCCTTGTCTCCATGGCTATGCTGAGGCGGGTGTGTTTGGTCAGGGCATTCGTTCGAAGCATGACGGGTCGCTTGGAGTTTTGTCTTCCGAAGATGAGTCTGAGGTGTACGGTTCGTGGCTAGACGATTACACCTCTGACTGGTACACAGAAGCTCATGAGCTCGGAAAGAAGGTTTTGGATGACACAATTGCTGGTACAAGTGTTTCTGAGCAACGTTTGGACGAATTAGTGAGAATCTTTAATGACGTTACGTTGCTAGAAATCAGCTTCTGGGACGAGATCGTGAACTCTATATAGAGAAGGAATAGAGCTATATAGAGCCGTAATAGAGCTATAAAGTGAGTTTCATCAACTGTCGGTACTTAAATACAGATTCTCGTCAAGCCTCTCCACGAATTGGTCGTCGTGAATTTAAAATGAGTGGTTCTCTTCCACTTACTCCTACTTTCTCGAGTGACCCCTTCGATTCACGGAAACTGTAACTCGTTCAACGATCAGTCAATAACCGTGTTCCGCTTTCCCTAATCAACCCTACGTGACTAACCGCCTTCTACAGATAAAATGAGGACCCTACGACAATTCACAAGCTATCCACGACTCTCAATACTGACAGTATGTCTGCTTCAATCCAATATCCCGCCAACCTGGCAGAATACCAGCAGTCCTGTCCTTCTTCGGAAACAACCACTGGTGAACTGAGCTACACTGACTCTTACAATGGACTGTATTCCTCATGTCCAAGCTCAGAGACCGGGGACAACTACCGCCCCGTAGATGTCCCACTTCGTGACGAGTCCAATTATAGAGGACGGACAATTAATTACTACATTGTGACCCCAAACTGTCCACATTGTCACCATGTTCTGCAACTTCACCAAGTAAGCCCAAGTGAGCTTAACAGGATTGCAAATGAACAAAGAGCCTATCAAGAGCATCTCTACCTAGGGCAAATTCCAAGAGATTATTACCCTCAGGCCAGATATAGTTTCCCGCCGCCCCAGGCCCTCTACCCATACCAAAGCTACTATAATCACCAATATGGGTACTCAGGTGGGTATTCGTATGGGCCACCGGAGCACCAAAATTATGGTCCACAACAGACTAACACTCAAGCACCTTCTTTGAATCATCAAAGCTACCCCATTCACGGCCCTGCTGCTGAAAATACCCATCAGCAAGTGATTCCCAATGGAGAATGTGAATACTACAACTACCCTCCAGTCCAAATTCAGACCCCCATCACACAAACTGTGAAGTGCCAGCTTACTCAGGAGCCCCTTTTTCCAATAAGTTCCCAACTGCTTCCAAAAAGGTAGACTGGAGCTATACACCTAGAAAGTCTGCGGCTGAATCAGGAAACAATTCAGGGTCGTCAAAGTTTTGCTGGAAGTACCTCGAGGACCCATCGTTTTCCTTGCCAAATCCGAGGCGTATGCAGCCTTCAATTTTTGAAGTTTTAGCCAATGCTGACAAAAAGGACACCGAAGATTCTAGCCTTCCTTGTGATCAGGAGAACGGTGAAGATCTGAGTAACAGTCTGTCTTCTGATGAGTCTGATGCACTGGATTCTGATAATGAAGCAGAAGATACTTCACAAGTTCCTGAGGGACATAATGACGAGAACCTTAATCCTGCTACTTTGGACGATGAAGAGCTCATGGCCTACCAGAGCTACAAGATTTCCAGAATGTTTGGCTACGATACAGATTCCGCTGAGGTTGAGGCGGAGACTGATAGAGTCACACAAGCAACGGAAAATATGGATATCAATGGGTCCACGAATGGAACTGAAGCTCATGATGAAGCCTCTAAGGCGAGTGAGAATGAGAGTTCTGCTTCGATGAACAGGCATCACCAGCGGTCCCTGTTGGATGGCATTAAGTTGTAAAGCCTCGGCTTATAGAAAAAAGGAGAAGAAAAAAAAAAATTCTATACTCTATTGGTGTTCATGCAAGTAAGAGACTGAGACTGTAGTATTTTAGGGTATCGTATTAATCAAAGAGTACAACCAGATGATAGATTGATTACTTTAAGCCTTTTGGACCCAAAGTAAAGAGAAGAAGAACATTATTTTATCTTTTTGATGCACAATCTCATTGCCGAGGAGTCCATCCTCCAAAACCTAACACACTGCTGAGCACGAGCAATGTCTACACCACGAGTAATTTCAGATCTTTCATTGCCTTCATTACTGATTTCAGAATTTAAAGCCTCCATTGCTTTTCATTTTCCCACCATCCGTCACTCCCACTAACACCTACCGTTTCTCGTCCGCCTGCTTGCGAGGTTCTCCGATTTCGCAGCCAAATTGCTGCACCACCCTCCTAGTCTCCACCACCACTTTCCCGCCAGTTCTCTTCAAAAATCCAAAAACCACCCAACCTCAACAAATCTTCAAAAAACCATAAACATAAGGCTCTAAAAGCTCCCCACCGGGGTGTCCCCCTATGCTACAGCCACCATTATCGTGGTGTACGGGTGTTCACTACTGATACGTGCTTCTTTCTCCATCCGATCCACATCCACCTTCTCCAATTTCCATGTACAATCCGTACCAGGGCGGCTACCAAGGCGGCTATCAGCAAGGTGGCGGCTTTCAAGGCCAGTTTGGATTTCAGGGCCAGCAGCAGCAACCGTATATGCAGCAGCAGCAGACCGGGTTTTATCAGCAGAATCAACCCCAGCAGCCTGGTCTCTTTCAAGGCCAGCAGACGGGCTTTCAACCCCAACAAACGGGCTTCCAGCCTCAGCAGACTGGGTTTCAGCAGCAATTTTCCCAGCAGGCGCCTCAATTGAACCAGCAGGCCACAGGCTTCCAGCCTCAACAGACTGGCTTCAACTCCGGCTACAACCAGCCCTTGACGGCTCAGAAGACCGGCTTTTCCGCCGCTTTGGGCTCTGTCTCCGAAAACACTGAGTTGAAGATTCCTAGCATCCGTTTGTCCTTTATCAGCGCTGAGGACCAGACCAAGTTTGAGCACCTCTTCCGTACTGCAGTGCCCAAGGGAGAGAATTCTATCAGTGGTGACGGTGCAAGAGACATCTTGTTGCGTTCTGGATTGCAACCTGTCACTTTGGCTGAGATCTGGACCCTTGCTGATACAAACAAGCTGGGTGCTCTTTTGTTCCCCGAGTTCGCTTTGGCCTTGCACTTGTGCAACATGTCTTTGAAGAACGAGCCATTGCCTGGCGTTTTGCCGGAGCGCTGGCAGAACGAGGTGCAGAGCTTTGTGGATGCCATCAGTTTTTCCGTTCCAGAGGACCCCAACAAGATCATGGCCAACACTCCATTTTCTTCCTTTGCAGCTCCAAAGCCTTCCCAGAGCGACTGGTTGGACAATCAGCCCGTGAATCTGAACTTCTCTGGCAATGTGGCTCCTCCTCCAACCTCATTTACGGCACAGCCAACGGGCGGTCTCAACTCGTTGACTGCCCAACGTACTGGCGGTGGCTCTTTCGTGGCTTTGCAGCCTCAGCAGACCGCTGGTTTGGTTCCTGCGCAGCCATTGCAATCTCAGAGAACTGGCCCACTCCAGCAACAGGCTACCGGCTTCCAACAACAGCAGCAGCAACAGCAGCAGCCCCAATTGACCTCCCAGCGCACTGGTCCTTCTAACTTTCAGCCTCAGCAAGCTGGCCTTCAGCCACAGGGCACAGGATTTAATGGTTCCCAGGGCCTTCAACAGCAGCGCACTGGTGGACTTCAGCAGCAGCGTACTGGTGGATTCCAGCCCCAGCAAACTGGCAGCTTCCAACCTCAACAGACTGGTGGCTTCCAACCTCAGCAAACTGGTGGTTTCCAGCCTCAGCAGACCGGTGGCTTGTTGCAGTCTCAGCCCACTGGTAAGCCTGGTCAATGGGGTTTCGTTCACACCCCCACTGGTGGTATCCCCGGTTTGAATGCAATGGAGCAGCATTTCTTGCCTAATGCTCAAATGAATACCAACAACTTGCAGAATGCTATGGGAGGCTCATTGAAGAGCAACGTGACCTGGGCCATCACGAAGCAGGAGAAACTGATTTATGATGGCATTTTCAGTGCTTGGGATCCTGAGAGAAAGGGCTTTATTCAAGGCGATACTGCCATTGGTATTTTCAACAAGTCTGGTTTGAGTAGACCTGACTTGGAGTCTATCTGGAATTTGTGTGATGCTGGCAACCGTGGAAAGCTTAACAAGGATGAATTCGCCGTGGCCATGCATCTTGTGTACCGTCGTTTGAACGGACTTGAAATTCCTTTGAGGTTGCCTCCAGAGTTGGTTCCTCCTTCTGCAAAGTACTTGCAAGATTCCGTGGATTCCTTAAAGAATCTGTTGAAGGGTGGTTCGAAGGGCAAGCCTCAGGCTGCTAAGCCACCTACGTCTGCATCGAGATTCAGAAACAACGACGACGATATGGGATATGTCTCCAACTCTCGTCACCGTAGCAGAAGACCTACCGAGGAGCAGCCAAGCAGCGTACAATCATCCAAATCGCGTGACTTGACTACTGCCGACTTGAAGAAATTGATTAGAGAGAAACAAATTTTGTTAGATGCCGTTAACTCTGAGGATCAACATTCGTCCATTGCCAACAAACAGTCCGATGATTACAACAGCAGATTGATTGAAGGCTTGAAGACTCAGATTAGAGAGACAGAATCCAAATTGAGCAAAGTTTCCCTTGGAGGTTCCCAAGAGGAGAAGACTCAGCTTTTGGAGAAATTGAACCATTTCACCAAGGATAAGGTTCCTAATTTGATTCAGAGAATCCACAAAGTTAACCAAGATCTTGCCAGAACCAAGACTGAAGTCGCCAAGGCCAAGTTGAAGAAGGAGTACCCTGATTGGACTCCTGAGGCTGGTGATGCTGATATCGTTGGCACTGGTCCAAACGGTGAAGTTACTGATACTGATAGAAGAAAGCACAAGTCCAAGGCGCTTTTGAGACAACGTATGGCTGCCCTCACTGGCAAGTCGGTCTCTGACGGTACCAACAAAGATGCTGACCAAAAGCTCAAACAAATCTCGGAAAATGCCACTAAGGAATGCGAGAGCGAGTCGTCCATGATCAAGGATATCGAGACAAGCATTAAAGACTTAGAAGATGGTGCCGCAGTTCACCTTCAAGTATCTGTGAAAGATCAGAGTGGCAGCGAAAAGTGGGAAAGTGGTATTGGCGTGTCATACGCTGTGAAGGTTTTCCTCGACGAGTTGAAGCAGTTTGAGCAGAAGCAGTCCAAGCCTCAGGGTCTGAGTGGAGATTACTTCTCAGGCTCGAAACCCGCGTCCCAAACCGCTCCAAGTCTGTCATCGACCAGAAGCAGTGCTGTTTCTTCGCCAGCTGCCCACAAAACCTCTGAAGAGAGACAGGCCTACATCAAGGAGCAGGCTCAGAAGAGAATGAACGAGAGATTGGCTAAATTGGGTCTCTCTCGTAAGGGTCAACAAGCCTCTCAAGCTGAGGCTTCATCTCCTAAACCAGCATCTCCAAAGCCTGTGGAAACACCCAAGGCTCCTGAACCAGCTCCTTCAAAACCAGAGCCCCAGCAACCGAAGGAAACGCCAAAGGCTCCTGCGCCTGAGAAGCAAGATGAATCCAGTGATGACGATGATGAAGAGTATGCTGCCTTACTCAAGCAGAAGCAAGAATTGGAGGCTAAGAAGCTCAAGAAAAAGCAAGAGAAGGAAGCAAGACTTGCCAAATTGAAAAAGGAGATGGCCGACATGGAAGGCTCTAGTGATGAAGAGGCTCCACCTCCTGCCAAGGCTTACAAACCTAGCAGCAACAAGCCTACTCCTGCCACGGAAGCTCCAAAGGCTCCTGAGCCACCAGCTGAGACTAGGCCAGAGAAGCCTAAAAAGAGGAGTCAAGCCAGGCTACTAATGGCCCTCACAAGAGCAATCCGTTTGCCAGATTTGGCACTGATGCCAATAAGGGTGCTGACAAGGCCGCGGGAACCCCCAGCTCTACTCAGAATACCAACCCCTTCTTCAAGTCTCAGCAAAAGCAGGAGCCTCTTGATCAGAAACGTATGGAAGCACAAAGAGCCTCTCAGAGAGGTTTGGGAAGTGATGACTGGAGTGACGAGGAGGCAAACTCCTCTGACGATGACGAGCCTAACAGAGCTGGTGCCGCTAAGTTGGCCAGTTTACTCTTTGGTGGTATGCCTCAGCCTGTGACCAGAAACCCAACTGGAAACCCAGGTGTCCAAGAGCAGAAGGCCCAAGAGCAGAAGGCCCAAGAGCAGAAGGCCCCAGAACCAACACAAGCTCCAGAGAAGCAAGCTGAGCCTCAGGCTCCACAGCAGCCTCTGATTCCTGCTGAAGCGGCCCCTGCTCCTGTTGAAGCTCCCCCTGCTCCTTCTCAAGCTCCCCCGGCTCCAGCTTCTCCGGCTCCTCCTGCTCCAGTAGCTAATACTCAACATGACGACGAGTCATCTGAGTTTGACAGCGACTCTACCGATGAGTTTGCAACGCCTTCGCCACCAAGCAGAGCTGCTGATCTCGGTGCTGATGATGTGCCTCCAGTTCCTGACCAGGCTCCTCCCCCACCAATTCCTCAGGAGGCCCCTCCAGTTCCATCTGCTGTCCCACCTATACCACAAGAAGCACCTCCAGTGCCACTGCAGGCTCCTCCTCCACCATCTGGAGGTCCTCCTCCACCTCCCCTTCCTGCTCAGGCTCCCCCCGCTCCTTCAGGTGGTGCTCCCCCACCACCTCCATCCTTCCTTTCGAGTCCTCCACCTCCACCCCCAGATCTTGGAGGATCGAAGGCGGCAGGACCACCTCTGGGAGGAGCACCAAACATCGGTGCTCTATTGGGACAAATTCAGGGCGGAAAGTCTCTCAAAAAAGTTGACGATAGTCAAAAGAAGGTTGCCGATGGTGCTACTGTCGGTAGAGTGCTTTAATCTCCTGTGCTATAATTTTGCCCAATAATTAGATTTAAACTATTTACAAAATTTATCACTCAACGTATTAACAAATTAATCTGACTTGCTCTCCTCTTCATGGTTTGGCACGATATGAAGCTTCTTGTCCTTCATAACAACCTGAACATCGTCGCCTTCCTTTACCTGGCCCTTGATCATCAACATGGCCAATGGATTCAAGAGGTCCTTTTGAAGAACCCTGTTCAAAGGTCTGGCACCGTAAATGGGATCGTACCCCTTGTTAGCCAAAAATTCCTTCACTTCGTCAGAAAGGTGAAGGTACATTCTCTTGTCACTCAATCTATCGCCAATTTCCCTCAATCTGATCTCAAGAATGTTTCTCAAAGAAGATTTTGAAAGTCTGTTGAAAACCAAAACTTCGTCGAGACGGTTCAAAAATTCTGGTGGGTAATGGTGACGCAACGTCTCGGTGATTTCCAGCTTCACAGATTCGTTGATAGAACCATCGTCCTTGGTATCCTTATCAGCGAGAAGAATCTCCTGACCGATGTTGGAAGTCATGACGATGATCGTGTTTCTGAAATCAATGTGCTTGCCGTGAGAGTCCGTCAACGATCCCTCATCAAGAACCTGCAAGAGCAACTTAGAAACATCCTTGTGAGCCTTCTCGAACTCATCAAACAAAATAACAGAGTATGGTTTTCTTCTCACAGCCTCCGTCAACTCACCGCTGTCCTCGTATCCAACATATCCTGGTGGGGAGCCAATCAAACGAGAAACAGTATGCTTTTCCTGGAACTCAGACATATCGAATCTGATGACAGAGCTCTTGTCGTTGAACAAGAACTCTGCGAGCTGCTTGGTCAACTCAGTCTTACCAGTACCGGTTGGGCCCAAAAACATAAATGATGCAATCGGTCTCTTGTCACTCGTGAGGCCAGCTCTTTGCAAACGCACCGCATCAGATACAGAGTGGATGGCCTCGTCTTGGCCTACCACATGCTGCTTGAGGATGATTTCCATATCAAGCAATTTGTCCTTCTCACCCTTCATCAAATTGCTGAGAGGAATACCGGTCATCTTTGAGATGACAGCGGCGATATCGTCAGAGGTGACAGAGTCATGTAAGATCGACAGAGACTTTGCCACGTCCTCGGACTCTGTGAGCTCCTTCACCAGTTCTTGCAATCTTGGGATTGTGGAATATTGCAATTCAGAAGCCTTGGCGTAGTTGCCTTCTCTTTGACTTTCTTCTAAGTCAAATCTGGCCTGCTCCAAATCGGCTTTGGCCTGCTTGACTTCGTCGATAGCCTTTTTTTCGGCCTCCCATTTCTCTGTTAATTCTTTGAGCTCTTCTTCCTTCACCTTGAGCTCTTCCTCGAGCTTCTTAGCTCTGTCCACAGACAATTGGTCCTCCTCCTTTCTGAGTGACTCCAATTCAATTTGAATGGTCATGATCTGTCTGTCCAAATGAGTGATGGCGTCTGGACGAGATTCATGTTGCAAACGTAAGGTTGAGCAAGCTTCATCCACCAAGTCAATGGCTTTGTCCGGAAGAAACCTGTCGGTGATGTACCTGTTGGAGTATAAACCGGCAGTAACGAGTGCTCCGTCAGTGATACGTACACCGTGGTGAACTTCGTAACGCTCCTTGAGTCCACGAAGGATAGAGATGGAGTCTTGAACTGATGGCTCGTTGACCATAACTGGCGAGAACCTTCTCGCTAACGCTGCATCCTTTTCCACGTACTTTCTGTATTCTTCGATGGTGGTGGCACCACAAAGCGAGAGCTTGCCTCTGGCCAAAGCCGGCTTCAACATGTTGGAAGCATCTATGGAGCCCTCAGCTTTACCTAAACCCATGAGAAGATGGAGCTCATCAACGAAGAGGATCACAGAACCCTTCTTCTCCTCGACTTCTTGCAAGATTTTCTTAAGCTTACCCTCAAAATCACCTCTGAACTTGGCGCCAGAGATGATACCAGCCAAATCAAGGGTAATAATTTGCTTTTCCTTCATCAGCTCAGGTACCTCGCCCTTGAGTATTCTCTGAGCAAGACCTTCCATGATGGCGGTCTTACCGGTACCTGCGTTACCAATGAGCACTGGGTTGTTCTTAGTTCTTCTAGAAAGCACTTGAATAGTCCTTCTGATCTCCTCATCACGACCAATGACAGGATCTAGTTTGCCTTCTTTCGCCAAATCCGTGAGGTTGGTACCGTACTTTTCCAACGCTGGAACATTGGGATCATCATCCTTGTTCATTTCCATCTGCATATTTCTTGCCGACGACGAGCTGAAGTTTCTAAAATTCAGCACACCGATTCTCGCATCTTTCAATTTTGGTATTAATGGAGCTGGATCTACAGACCCAGATCTTGCAACAATCGACATGGCTCTAGGGCTTGCCACAGTAGCGGGTATGTGAGCCCGTTGCATGGGCACCCTTCTCAATACTCTAGTTGTACGAGCAGATTTCGAAAGCATATTCCTAAAACTAGGAAATGTCCCAATTGACGATGATTTATACAGCTTTATCTGGAGACCGCCAATGAGTGACTCAAGTCACGTGCACGCACTGGCAATAGGATGTTCTCGAACGATTGCAAATTCTGGAATATTCTAGGTTGTTCTATAGCATATTCAAAAAGTGAGCAGATATCGGGAAATGTATTTGATTTATGTGCTTCTGCTTCTACAGGATGTCTTGAGTATGTATTTTTGTGATTTTTCACGTTGCTTTGAGGTTTTCACAATTTGTGAGATTTGTAGGTTGGGCTGCGAATTCTTCAAGTATCTCACAGGATTCGAGATAAATTCGAAGTCCGCAAAAAATTGATACCTCTATTTTTTTTTTTTTTTAACTGATATATCTATCTGTAAGTTTTAAGAGAATCCCTTAAATAAAAGAAAATATCAGGCAATTGGAATTAATTTTGCAAAGTGAAAGGTTTTGCAGTTGAGGCAATTAACTGAGAGCATTTACTTGATGTTCTTGAGACCTCCGTTTGTAGCCCGACATGCCTAGGGTGATATCCTCATTACTGTCGGCTGCATCTTAAAGTTTCAGAGGCAGGAAGATGACGACATTTGGAAGCAGGGATATCTGTAAGAAGTGACCCTTCCGCTGAACCTTCATTCTAGAAATTCATGAAAGGAAGCCATAAGGTTCGATCAATTTTTTTTTTTAACTGATATCTCTTTATTAGAGTAAAAAAACTATATCTCTATAGAAACAACCTCCAATAAGATCTTTATTATTCTCAATTTCACGAGACCTTCAGGTCAGTTTCCCGAACGTCTCGCCGTGGTTATCGACCCATCGGACTTATCTGTCTGACAGCCTTCTTCAACTGACGTATCAGAAGGGGCGGAAGGGTTGGGCCTTCTTCCCTCGATTCACGGTGCTTCAAATAGGTAGTTCTCACCGTCTTCACAAACCAGTTTAGTTTGCGAAAGTGTTCAAATGTGTGTTCTTTTGGAGCTAACATATTGTTGAGCAGCATTGGTGTCTCAAAGCCAATACGTTCCCACCAGTACTTGGTGGCCAGGCATCGGCTGTATAAATGCTCAAGAAAAGAGTCGACCTTGACCCTTTCTCGACATAATGTACATCTAATTTCATGAGTGTAGTTCTTCATGTCATGTCGAGGCACGTATGAACCATAATGGAACAAGTGCAATGCGGTGAAATCATTGCGTAAAAGCCATTCTTCTTTGTAAAGTGCTTCCCAAAAGGATTTCCATCGTTTCAAAAGATCGAGATACTACATAAGCAAGTTCTAAGTGATAATGATTTTTAAAAACCAAGTAAGCGGAGTAACCAATGTGATTTAGGTGATGAGCTTTGTCAAGTGGCATACTTCTTTTCGTTAAACTGACCGAGTTCCTCGGTTTTTCCGGGCAATAGGCATGCAAGGAAATGGCCATTCGAACTTGCAAGCTATACCAAACTTTTGGCAATTTTTGGTGATTTTAAAGCATAATTTAATCACAAGCTATAGTCATCCTTATATCACGTGACTCACAAATCATCGGTATTTTTAAACCTGCACCTATATCCACTGAAGCTGCCTGCGTGGCGTAATGGTTAGCGCATTTGACTTCTAATCAAAAGATTCCGGGTTCGAGTCCCGGCGTGGGTTTGAAGCGGTTTTAGCTCAGTTGGGAGAGCGTCAGACTGAAGATCTGGAGGTCCTGTGTTCGATCCACAGAAATCGCATATTTTTTTTCAGTTTTCTCTATTTTTGATCAATAAATCGATTCCGAAGTCACTACAAGTCAATGAGCCTGTCTTTTTATTTCTATAAGTACCTTGCGCATCACTTGTCATCCCAGTAGTCATCGCGACTGAAACCAGGCAAAGGTTGGAATGGTGGTAGTGCATTGTCATCATCCAGATCATTAAAGTCATTAGTGTCGTTAGTGTCGTTAAACTGTGTGCCAAGGATGTCGTCAGCGACATTCTGGCGAGATCTAGAGGGCCCTTCTTGTGGCTCCCCTAAGATATCGTTTGTGTTGGTATGGTGGGCGGGTCCATCACCGCCTGCCCGTTCCCAAGCTTCGTCATCATCAATATATTGTACCTCGTAGCCTCCATCACCATCGTCGTCACTATCATCGTGATGTGTGTCATCGTTTACTGAGTTATGCTCGTCTCCGAAATTGTCAAAGTACAAAGTGTCTCTAGCCTCACCGATATTGGCCTCTCCAAGATCCAACTCTGCATCCCGCGAGTTGTTATGAGTCACTGAAGGGGTACGGTTGACAGCAGTGGACGAGGTCTCGCTAAGCATGCTTGTGGCCATTTCCTTTGACTCGTCAGAGACGGGAGTTGCCTTGCAAGTTATCATGTTCCAAAGCCATGTAAGGGTACTGATGAAAGTGGTGGGCTTGGAAAAGTACGAGTTGCTGAAGGTCATGACATCGTCGAGGGATATCTTCCTTCCAAGCATGCCAATAAGTTCCAAGCGCAGCTCCAAGTCACGAATAGAGTAAAACCATTCCCATGCCGTGGTGAGTATGTACATCTCAAGCAAGTATGGCAAGAAGGTGATCCACGAAGTCACGAGCCATTTGTTCTCCCACAAGCTGGCGATCAAAATAGTGATGATGACATGGAGGCCAACCATGAACCAGGTGAAGATCGCCAATGGAAGAAGTCTTCGAGAGTATGAAACCTGTCTCGGGCTGGAAGCTGTGCCGCGGAACGTGTGATAGCCCAAAGTTACGCTGATCCACATAATGAACAAAACTTTGAGAACAACGGTAAAAATGGCTCTGAATTCATTTTGCTTGTGAGCCATTCGGTCAAAATAGCTTTTAGCCATTCCCAAATCGACTGCGTCCACTATAATGTACATTAGAATCAAGCACGCACCAATGAGGCCGTTGTAGAACTTGTATCGCTGCTTTGTCATTTTCACCACGAGCTGGAAGAACGCTAAGCACGTAAGGAACTGCGATATAATCAAGGCGATGGGGTATTTTCGCCTGTCGTTGACGAGCAGGAGAATGTGGATCATGTCGAGGGAGTCATCGTAGTACTGCTTGCGGGCCGCTTGGGTAACCTGAGCCAAAAGAATGGTCAAGACAATCGAGTAGACACCCGTGGCGATTTGCGTCATGATGGGCTTGCGCTTGTGGTTGGGCGAAAGAAGGAAAAGCAATATGAGCATCCAGCACAGCACGCACAGGCCCAGGATCATGAACAAGAACGCAACAAAGGAGTCGCCATTATCGGAAACATTATAAGGGTTATTGTTGTAGTCATCTAGCCAGCGCTCGACGTCGCTTTCGTTAAACAGGAGATGGGATAATTCCTGCTGAAGATTGGTAATGGAGCAGTTGGTGACATAGTAAGCCGGTAGGAAGCCCAGCGTGATATTCTCCAGCCAGCGGCCCGTAAAATACTCTTCATATCGTAGGGACCCCAGAGTCAAGGAGAAAACAGAGCAGTTCGTCTCGAGGTTGTCTTCGTTCAGAAGAAAGTACAACAGGTAGTTGCCCATGGCGAAGGTCTGCGAGGTATTGGAAAAGTCAACGGCATCCAAAAGGCCGTATCCGCCAGTATAAAAATCAAGCCCTGCTTGATGTAGCACGGATGTCATGCTGTATTTATATTTCCCGGCGGGGCACGTAACTGTGGGGCTCTAGCGAAGTAGTTTACAAGAGCCAAGCTCTGGCGATTTTCTTGGGTGCAGCGCACCGCATACCGGCCCCTGGGTGTGGTTAATGGAGAGCGCAAGGGCCTGCGCTGGGCGAGTTGTGGATGGTGGGAAGACGCCAGAAATCTACGGGGGCTTAGAAGTAGAAAAATGTGGGTAAAATTTAGAAAAAAAGAACCGGATATCTTCCGCTGCTTATACTGCAAAGGCAGTCGTGCCGCACCCAGCCTATGCACCTCGGTCCATATACGGACCAGGCACCATCTGTGATCTCAGTCAGCACAGAGCATTCCAAGAGACGAAAAGACGTGAATGACTTTGGATTCAAATTATTCATTGAAGTGCATCTGAAACGGAAGCACATGTTTTATCCAGATTTCCCCGTGTTTTTCATCCTCTTATTGTCTTTCTTTCTGACCCTGCCGGACCGTTAGGCTTTGCAGCCTCGCAATGAACAAGGCCAATTTGCGTGCCCTGCAGCCTCACAAAGCACCGAAATGTAGCAGAAAGAATAACCGTACGTTCGGTACAGAATACCTTAAACAATACGCTTTCAGAATTCCAGCTGGGGTTTAGCATTTTAAGGTTTTGACAGCTTTTCTCGGGGTTTTGCGCCTAGAGCGGTTATGGACCATGGACCGTGGATACAAGCGAGGAAGGTGAGCCAATGGACTATATCGTACGACATTACCACTTTCAATGGTATCATTTCTTCGCTGCAAAGTTGCTCTTCGGCGCCCGTCTAGGCCAATTCTGAGATGGCCGATTCTGAGATAGGGAGGCTGACGTGCTTGTTGATTTTGTTGCTCTGGAGGAAAATCCGGATTTTCAGGTTCCGGGCTTCAAATCCAAAGAGGCATTTTGACAGCACGGACAATGCTGTATTGGCGAGTGACAGAGCCCTGGTTGCTTCCGGGAGCTTTTCTGCACTTAGCCTTTTCGTAACCCTGTTGCTTGAATCAAGGACCCTGGTCAAATTTCAGCACTTAGTGCATTGTGTTCCAGTAGCAAGACCCCGAATCCTCTGTTATTTTTGTGACACAGACAAGAAAACTGGAAACTTCTATGAGCTAGTAGCAATGACGAAAGGGGTTACTGAAGTGAGGCCCTGAGATTCATGAAACTCTGTTGGAAGTACTCTCCACTTAATTCCATGGGTCATCGACTAGTCGGATGACTAAAGAGTTGTTCTTCACAACAGCAGCTGATATTCTGGCTTTCACGCGAGAAGGCTTTTAAAAATTTAGCCACAAGCAGCTTTTGAAGAACGCATAAACGACACTGTGGGTGTGGCGCATTTGAAGCACCAAATGTGCAACGAATACCCAGTAAGCTCAGGAAATGCCCTCCTGCTCAGCTGCTCATCTCAATGAACAAGCAAAATTGAAAGTACTGTTGATCTATCTTTCAACTTTGTTGTTCCACTAGCGATGTGACTCTGGATGCGGGTATGCCATAGAGCTGTTTCATGAAACACGAGAAAAGATTAAAAAGAGAAACGGGGCAGTCAGCTTCTGTCAAGCTCAAATGCACCATCAGGTTCAATTATTTTTCTTTTTCACTATTATCCACCCCAGGGACATAGACCAAGTCGTACGCGCACCGTACTATCACCATACCACTGAGTTCTCCGGATCCGAGACTCTACAGCATGTCTACCACGGAAGAGCTCCAGAAATTTTTTGAAGAAGGAAATGATATAACAGATGAAAACCTCAAACGCTTAAAGGACTTGCCTTTGAAAGAGAAAGCACGCCTAGTCGAGTACATCGCTGCCTCCGCATCTCAGCGTCTTCCATGCCTCGAGAAATATGGCACTGAAGGCGCTTCTTTCGTGCTGTCGGCCCTTCCAGACAAAGAAGCATCCACAAAAATACTCCATATTTGTCAACAGAAGATTACGCTACAGCTGGCGCCTATTGTGGCAGGCTACTACCTCTCCATATACGCGAACATCACATCCAAGTACGAGGTCAATGATCCTGGCTCTGTGCCGGCGATTTTGGACCTACTAGCGCTAGATGAGGAGAAGCTTCATGCAATTGTTGTGTTTACGATCGTGAGTCAGTCGAAAAGAGAACCTTTACCGACTTCCCAAGCTATTGAGAGATACCTTGCAGAGATCGTGGACCAGGACCCTTCCAGCATCACTCCTCCACAATACAGTCTGCTTTTTTGAGACCATCCAGACATTCTTCCCTCTTTTTCCAGAGCAGCTCAAGACAGTATACACAAGTGAGGGATGCAAAAATGCCATACTTCACCAGGTCAGCCGGTTGACCTCGGGCTCCGGGGAGATTGATGCAGAGAAAGTCGCCAAAATGCTCAATGTGGTTTCACTGACATGCATTAACGAGGCTGCAAGACTTTTCAACTCTCAGAACTACCTCCAGTTCTTGATAACAGGCTCTGAAATGGAACTGGTACCGCTAGTGGTATCGATGTCCCTTCTATGCATCGTGAAGTTGTGGAATTTCAAGCAAATTGAGTCACAAATCTCCCAAGCCACTGTTCTACACAAAACAATTGACCTTTTAAAGAAAGATATCTCTGATGCTAGGCCTGCAGTGCTAGAGACATTGACCTACCTCTCTTTGAATGGAACCTGTCGGTCATCCATTTTCAAAGACGAAGATACCACGGAAAAACTTATTAAGATTCTTCAAACCGAGACCGACGGCACCAATACGTACGGAGTCCTTCTCGCATTCTCAAACTTGACAAAAGTCAAGGACATAGCAGACGACAACGAGCGCAGGAGAATGAAGTATGCCGCCTCCGCTGCAAATGCCAACAGTCAGGACAGCAGCAAGGTGGACGAGAAAGACGTGAGGCTCTACAACCTGGCTTTGGTCAAAAGACTCAAGCTTGTGGGCATGTTCAAGAAGCTAGAATTGCTGAAAACTAACATCATGAAAGAGTGTGTGAATATCATCTACAATCTATCGCAGGACCCTGAAAATGCTCTTCATAGAAGCCTCGTACTGCAAGGAGGATTGAATTTGATATTGAAGTATCTCACCTCATACTCTTCACTTGACAAGGAAGACGGGAAGACTCATGGTTTGACGAGTGACGAGAATGAACTCGAGCATAGGATATCAGCTCTTCGTGCTTTAGCAAGCATGTGCCTGTCTGTTGATCCCAGGCTAGCATTCAATGAGTTTGATGTGAAGACGGCAGTACCTTTCTTGACAGAACTTTTCGGAGTAGACCCATCCTTTGGACCGCCCACTGCAAAGACTCCTACTACCATAATGGGCAGTCTATTGTCACCAGTGGACAAGTTCAAGGCACTTTTGGCGCTCACAAATATGTGCTCTCAGCCCAACAAGGAATTGAACAATTTCATAATCAAACGAACATTTGATGAACATTTGAGAAACCTCATGATCGAAAGCACAAATCCTGACATTCAACGTGCTGCTTGGGAACTCATCAACAATCTAATTCAAGAGCCCGCTATGCTAGCCAAATTCTTCAATACCGAAAGCTCTGCCAGTATGACGAACTTGGAGATCCTTGTCAAAATGTTACATGCGAGAGACGAAAATCTACAAGAAGTCATCGCCGGCTTGTTGGCAAACAGCACAATGGAGTATGACCTCGTTGCTACAGTGATATTGACTCAAAAGCCTATTTTTGATCAATTAAGGGCCATAGCTGCCGATATATTTCAAAAGCAGCTGGATGCAAGCGGGTTAATGCTAAGGTTGGGTACTTTTGTCGGGAATTTGATGGACGTCGCAGAGAGCAGTGGAAACGATGTCTTGAAAAAGGATAAGCAATTGCTCATTGGCTTCAAAACAGTGATCCAGTCCACAAATATCCCTGAGGTGTTTGAACTTTTCACCGAGCTCACAAAGATGGCGGTGCAATAAAATAATTAGAAATGAAGCATTCTCTGCGTAAACGATGTGGCATCATGAACAGGGTTAACCGGTGTTTTGTAGGAGCCTCTTTCCGTGTCAACCTTGGCAGTCACTGCTTTGTGCAAGGATGTCAAGAACGTCGCATAATTAGCAGATGTGCTGGCAATTTTTGAAGAAAGCAGGTCCTCTACGAGAGTGTCATGGAATACCTTACTAAGCGGCTCCAAACCCTCGATAACGATCTGAACTGACGACTGACCGATGCTGGATGCTCCAATGATGTTCTTCTGGAAGTACCTGACCAAATTGCGAGCCTGTAACGAGATGTGAGTCGGCATCTCTGGCAAGGAGTCCATGTTGATGTCAATGTCCTCAACCTGATGAACATGCTCTCCAAACAAGTCAGCCAAAAGCTGTTTGTTAGTATCAGGGTGGACCCTTACAAAAACAGTTGTGCCATCACAGAGGATGTAAACACTAGGCTGCAAAGAATGTGCTGTCAAGGGCAAGTACTCCGGCACTTTCATGAAAGATTCTTCAGTATTCTCCATCGGCATACATTCGTCATCGGCCAAAGAGTGCAACTCCACCAAGGCAGGATACAAGTGATAAACTAGTCTCTCCAAAGGCATATTGAGCATATTGTACACATCAGCGAGACGGTCATCAATTGGCACCGCTGTGGAATCCCGGAGTGCTTTAGATTTCGTGAGAGCCATAATAAATAATGGGATATGTCTCAATGAGTCTGGGAAAATGAGCTGGTTGGTGAGCGAGCGGGTTTTGTTGTGACCACGTTCCTCCATCAATCTGTATTGGGCGTAGACGTCCACGAGCTTAGCATTGATAGATGTCCTTAACTCAGCAATCAGCTCCTTACCCACGAACGAAAGAGTGTCCCTGACGAGCGCTGCAATGATCGCATCTTGATCAACAAAGTAGAAAATCTCTTCGAGACGTTCACTTACGGCACATACAAGATTGATCACACGAACCTTTCTTACACCGAAAGTGTCTGTATAAAGCAAGGCGGCTTGAAGATGACAATCGTACTTTGTGTTCAATTTCCCGTCGTACTCAAGCAAGACAGTGAAGGTCTGGTCCTCGTTGAGAACAGGGATTACAGGATCCTGATTGCCCGTGAGACCAATAATACCGCCTTCTGTAGTTGGGAAGCCGTAGTAGTGAGATACCTGGAGACCATTGGAACAACGAAGTTTCAACTGGCCCTGGTAACCTGTGGAAGATTTGACAGAGTTCACTATCTGAGCAGTAAGCGCACGGCTATCTCTATCAAAGATAAAATCGGTCCATTTGTGAACCTTACCACCGGTAACAGAAGCTAACCAGCCAATATTGGAGACGTCAACTGGAGTAGCAGAAACTGCCAACACGTCCAAGCCAACGTTCTGAGCAATCATGTCTTTCGCCAAGAGCTTGTAATACTCGTTATCGACAGAGTACAATTTTTTCTCCATCTCAGCAGAGGGGTTTCTTCCAACAGATTTATTCTGTTTCAATCTTGAGCCGCCAGGTCCCCAAGAGGGTAGGGTGGAAACAATTGCTGTAATCTTGCCACCACCTACACTTTCAAGACACATGGTGGCGGCTCTACAGGCGACCGAAAAGCAGGGCTCGGAATCATGAAGGCTCTTGGTGTCCGCCAAACTCTCCAAATTTCTGAGGGCGTCCTCAATCACCATGCTGCTTTCTTCTGGGTCTGCAAAAAGACCATCGTAGAAGGGAACGAAGGGGTCATCCAAGTCAGGAGAAACGCAGATTTGCGTGGAGTCCAAGTCAGGAGATAAGTTGAAGAAATGAACTGCTTTGTCAAACAAGATAATGGCGAATTTTTGTGGTCTCTTCTCGCCGTTATTTTCCCTCTCATAGTCAAAGAGCGTAGCACGAATGGCGTCCGCTACCAAGACATTGAGACTCTTGCTGATACTCTGCTGACACACATCAACCAAAAATACATGGTGCATTGGCTTGGGTGTGTTCTCAGCACCACCAACATTGTAGAAGTCAGGAACTATAATATCGTAGACACCTCTGTGAAGCTCAGGTCTCTGAGCCCTGTCGGTTCTATTTTCATTCTGATCAGTTGGCGAGATGTACTCCTGAGGCACTGCATTGTTTGGGAACTGACAAACATTACACGTGAACCTTCCCAGAAACGTGTGCACCATCTGTGGGTTGATGTAGGTTCTGCAACGGCGGCATCTTGGAGGACCCCATTCCTGCGGATCCAAAAGCAGCATTTCGCCCAAACGCGACATGTCCACAGTAGGTACGGGACTTTCATTGGGTAGCAAAGGCGCAAAAGGGCGGATGGTGACTGCCATGGGTAGTCTTGTAGCTTTACGCATCAGCTCTTGCTCAGGAACATAGTAGAAAGTAGGTCTCATGTGTTTGGGGGTGGCAGTGCTCTGGTCGATGGCAAAGTACTGGGTTCCGGCAAAAGGAGGCACAATGTTCTCGAAAGAAAGAAACGGTTTCGTGCCAATGCATACGCCAGCCTCATCGTAGAGCAATGTGGTATATTCGGTTTCCTGTTCGTAGCGAGCCTTGCCTAGCGAAAGGTCCGAAGATGCTGGCGGGGCATGTGGAGTCCCCAGAATGTCGAAACTGGTATCATGAACAGGCTCCTGTGGGACCTGAGGAGGCATCAGGCTTTGAAAGCCTGGATGTCCATGTGGAGCCGGGATGTCCTGGTACCCCGGGATCGGCTGGCCCTGAGGAGCAAATTGGGTTGCCGGTTGCTGCTGAACAGCTTCCACCTGAGGTGCAAAGCCCGGCTGACCGGGAAACTGTTGCTGGAGCTGAGCTGGATTGGCCGATTGGGCCCAAGTGGAAGCCTGCTGGTTCAAGTCATGGTAGGCTCTTTGAGGTTTCTTTTTTCTTTTTCCGTCAATATTTAAGTTCTGGACGCCCTGGGCGATATCGTTGGAAGCCATCGGCCGAGCGAAGAGCTGAGCTGTCGTATTGTTCTATGCGGTTGACGTTTTGATCCAATATTTTTCCAGCGCGCCCGAGACCGATAATCGTGGATCATGAGTTTGGAGGGTGGAAGAAAAATGCAAAAAAGTAAAAAAGAAAGACAAATGGGCGAGGGTCAAAGCAACGCAAGAATTGAATTCAAAGGCTGAATTGTTTAGGTCAAGGGGTGTGCCGGAAGTGTGTGGTCTGGCTTGAAGCGCTTGGCTGTGAACGCTTGTGATATCGGGATGTGGCTCGATCGGCCGAGACCTGAAATACAGAGGGAGGCTCAAAAAGAGCTTTTCATGAATTTGGTCGCTTTTAGAACCATTGCCAGTTATGACAATCTTCGCTGTTTCGTCAAAGTAGGTATAGAGGAAGTTTCTTAGGTGGCTCTACTTTTCGCAGCCATATACCCGTGGAGACATGCAATCAGCATTTCATGAATTCACATAGTGAAACGTTTGTCGTGGCGTGTCCTGTTCAAAAGAAATTTCTTATAAGAGAGAAGCGGAGAAGGACCCCTAGCGTATACTTTCTGATTTTTGAGAGGTGTGTGGAGATATAGACAAGGTGAGAACTACCCCGAGTTCAGCCTTTCCATTTAATTCTTCAAGTTTCTAGAAGGCTGTAGGATGAGCCGTTCAACTGTTTGTCACTCATTTTATATAATAACCGGCAATTAGTATCTGGACTTTCCGAATTCTTCACAATTTTATTGCACCAGCAGGACATAAAAGGAAACTAATGCAACACCTAGACGAAATACATGACCAACTACTGCAAATTCTAGAAAGTATTACGAGAGCCGTGCTATTCATTCCACAACGGATTTTTGTCTGTTGCAATTTCCTTCAAAGTCACCTCTACCGTCACGAATTTGGCAACCAGCCCAGAATTTGGAACATAAATAGATGCCCATTTCCCCCAGAATTTTTTTTCTCTATCACTTTTCTTCCCCATTCCCATCGACGGCTGCCACCCAATTGACTTCCCCAGATATTGGCAAGCAGCTAGAGAAGGATGTGGTTCTCAAGCAGCTGAAGACACCTTCAGTGAAAAGGTATGTTGGACCAAGAAGAACCGACAAGTGAAACTTTCAAAGGATGTCCCCAACTTCCCCAGGGTACCCTCTCTTCCCCACCCCGTTCAACAACTTCCCCCTTTTGTTGAACAGTTTCGCAGGCGTACTTTACCACACATTCCCAGCATACTAACACCATGTCTACGCTAAAAAGAATGGGTCTTTCTCCCCAAAGCCTATTCATCTCAATTAAGTCTTTTAAATTGCCCTGGAGGTTGTTTTTGTGAACCCATTTTAGTGACACTCTGGACACTTCCCCGTTGGAACTTCCCCCTTGGACAATCCAATACATTGGTGAGTCCTTTTCCAGCTGTTTCAGATGTCACACTTCCCCAATGGATTTCAAAAAGAATGTACAAGGCAATTGAAGAGGAGGTCTTATTATTGCTTTCTGAGGGCAGAGAGTGTAACAGTTTGGAGATGACAACTCTCCTTCGTCTCCACTGTATTCAAGCAAGCAGTTAAGGTACATCACCGTAACGTCCAAAGAAGTCTTCCCCACTTTTCCGACGGATGAATTTGCTATGTCTTGATTGCAGCTTTATCGGTCCAGTCTTTTCATCCCAAGTATCGAATTTCCCAAAACTTTCCCAATGTCCAGGAACTCCAGGACACACCCCCACGGATTCCCCATTTCCCATTTTCAAGAAACTCCAAATCATATCCGAGGATTGAACTCCCAAAAAACCTTCTCAAAAATGACTTCCCCAGGTCATACGAACACTAATGCACACATTAACCACAAACTAACCAACTATAGAAGTATCCACCATCCCTTACTAACCAACAGCAAATTCGAGATGAAAAGTTACTTGCGACCGCAAGGTATGCTACAGCCAGTCACGCATGTGACTGACCGTTTACACTGAGTTTGGCGGCATTATCGTCTAATTTTTGGAACTTTTTCTTCCGGACCACGGTCAGTTAATTTAACGGCTGTGAAGGGATTATGCTAAAGGAAGTTTTGTGACCATATCGAGGAAACTTATTCGCTATATATGTTTTCGAGGGAGAAAGTTCCCTTTCGCTTTTCTTTTGGCTCACAGTCGGGTTTCTGAAGAATCGGAAAGCATTACTCCTTTCTGACTCTTCAGAATGAGCAGTCCACAAAAAAACCGACATTTTGGAAGTTTTCTTTTTTTTTTTTTTTTTTTTTTTTCTTCGGGGGACTTCGTGAAGCCCCCGTTTGATGGATTTTGAGGTGTAAGAGAGGCAACGGACAATTGAAAACATTTGAAGAGGGGAATGTTTCAAAAGCTCTTGAAACAGCTTTCACAACACCTCCTTTTATTGATCCTTTTTCCGTTGCCCTTTTTCATCTCATCTTTCTTCAGATGCATAGGCTACGTGACATCAAGAGAAGGTCAAATCAATCCTCCCCGAGTTGGCTTTGATTACATCTCTTGTGTCACATAGATGTGTAATTACTCAAACTCAAATAGCTGTATTTTTTGTTTTTTGTTATTATCGAGGGACTCGTTGCCTGGGTTGGCTTCATGCAATGCACGAACGTCAAGATAGATATGCATTTATTTTGATACCCCGGAAAAGTATTAATAGCGACCCGTGCCGCATGTGGCATCAAGTGGACCTGTTTACTGGTAAACAGCATGTTTATGCAAAAAAGCGTCAAGCGCTCTTCTGGGCTTCTATAAATATCATGAACTTATGCACATGGAGTAATATCGGAACTTCTTCAGTGGCATACAGAACATACATTCGTACCTTGCCAACTATAAATTGGTCGACTCGGCCCGTATAACCTCTTCATACAACCAAAATATAAATGCAATTGTCTACTCTCGCCCTTTTCGCTAGCTCCGCTATCGCTGCTGAAACCTTTCACCTCAAGATTGTCTCAGACAACTCTGAGCTCAACGGGAAGGGAATCCAAGGCCTCCATGAAGGCGGCGGCTTTGGTTATTTTGGCGTTTCCGACCAGCTTGGCCAGGAGTTCAACTACGATGCTGACAAGAAGGTGCTATTCCAGAATCAGAATTCCTTGCCCGCCAATGTTGGTTTCATGTTGGCAGACACCTACGGATATTTCCTTGCTGTTGGGCTTTCGGTGAACCCAAGCGACGTTACGTTTGACGCAGATGGCAACTTCAACATTGGAAAGCAGCTTTATGCTTGGATCCCTATCATTACTTCTCTGACAAGTATGGTATTGTTGCAGGGGATGCACCCAACGACAGTTGTGCCAAGATAGCTCTTCAGAAGGTTGACAATGAGCATGCTTCATCCTCTATCGGGCTGTCCGTTGAAGCCTCTGTGGTGCCTTCTGCCCATTCTACCTCCACCCATGCTGGTTGGAATTCCACCGTCACTGAAGACATCACAGTAACCGGCTATACCACCTATTGCCCGGTTTCCACCACTTTCACCATCACCACCTGTGAAAACAAGGCTTGTGGCCCCAAGACCATTACTGTTTCTGAGGCCTCTACCGTGACCATCACTGAGGAGTGTATTGTGCCAAAGACCTCCACTGAGCCAAAGCCAAAGACCAGCGAGCCTGGAGCTGAGGTTTCTGACGCTCCAAAATCGAGTACTCCCACCACTGTTGCTGCTGTATCCACTTCGTCTGAGACCTCTTCTGCTGTGGTTTCCTCTTATGAGGGTGGCGCCAGGAGAAATGCATTTGGCTTAGCGATTGGCTTTGCCGGTGCAGCCGCTCTCTTGATTTAGATCGACATTTAGAGCGATATATTTGTTTTAAGATTTATATGTGCCTTTGTGACTTATGATTACGTTGTTTTAGAGAGAAAATTCAGATGTGGTAAGGTGAAATTAACCTATATAAAGAGATACTCCTAAAAGAGGAAAAAAAACGCGCAATATAAGATTGTTTTTACTTGTACAATACAAAATCCTTCGTGTAGATCACTTGATCAGCCGTGAGATAATCTGTATTATCTGATTACACTTCAAATAAAGCTATAGATGATAACATAAATAACAAGGGAATATTGTACAGACGAACATATAATCGGTTGCTTTATCATATAAACACTCCATGTATAGAGTTATAAGTATATTCATCAATTCTAGGATGGTTATAGGAGAAGTAAGATCAGCCGTACCCATGTCATTTGCATCAAGGTTCTTATCTAACTAACGTTAGGAGAACTCAACAACATGTGAGCTCTCCCTCTATCTATCATTTGATTTGTAGGTTGAGTTGCTGAATGTGTTACCTCCATTTGATAATGTTGAAGCTGAATCTGAATTAGTCTTCGGACAATTTCTCTGGACAATTAACCGTTTTATCAAGAAAAGCGCTCCTCAGAACTCATTAATATCAAGTTACCCTAATATCGATGAAAGACTCATATCTCAAATTCACTCCATAATGCAAGGTCGCTTCCAAGGTTGCGTCGATCCTGGCTCGCTTCAGCAAGGTATGCACACAAAACGTACCAAAAGAGCCGAAACAACATCTTTCGAACCCTTAAACCTTCTGCAATTACCCCTGATTGCTTTTTCCTTAATTGTCCGAACCACCTGAAAATAGCTCGGTCGAAGCTTAACTGCCTATTCTTCTCGCATTTCTAGAAGCCAAGAACAGCCAAGCCACTAAGCCTGGGCCGGCTGTGAGAAACCATTATATTCTTCACCCAGATGATTCAGTCGTCAAAATTTCGGAGCCTCAAAAGACTATTTCGGATGCTTTAACTAAAAAATCCTCACCCCATCTGCTCTTTTCATCTTCGTCCTTATTTTGCAACCGCGGACCGCCACGCTCAAGCCGCCGAAAACACGAGCTTATGCATCGCGTGCGGCACACTAGCAACGATAAACACTACCTCAGTTGCCCACCAGGAACATCCCACGATGTTTGCTCTGCCCCGTTTGGGACCGCAAAAGCCTATTTTCCAAAACCCAAAAACCCTTTTCTCCAATATTGCCAAAAATGGGGTAAACGGCAGGTCTGGGGGGCGTGGCACGTGATCTAAGCCTCGTGGCGCGCCTTAAAGCCTACCCTTGTTATTTGATCCGAGCCCTGAATCAACTACTTCTTTCTTGAAGGCCCTCGCTACAGATCATGTTCTTTTTATACCTTCTTGCAGTGGCGTTTGCCGCTGATGCAGGCGTGGCTCCTATCAACGGAGGCGGATTCACCACAACAACAGATACTGCTAATTTGGCTGGAATGCAACTTGAAACCACCACAAATACCCCTACCACTGCTGCTGCTATTGATACTGATACTGCCACCACAGGCACGGGCACTAAAACCACAACTCCGGCTGCTGATGCCGCCAACACCGCCACGACCGGCACCGGCACGGCCACCACCACGGGAACTGGCACTTCAGCAACCGGAACCACCGCAACCACCCCTGCTGCCGCCGCTGATGATACAACCACTGGAACGGGTACCACCACCACAGGGACCGGAACCGCCACGGCCACAACCGGCACCTCAACGGGCACCGCCAACACTAAAACCATGAATGCTTCCCAGTTGTCCATCTACAAGCAGACTCTGTCTATGAACGCAGATGAACTCATCGCCTGGTCTGCTACACGCACTGATAGTGCTACAGGTACTACCACCGGAACTACTACTACTGCTGCTGCCGCTGCTGCTGACACCGCTGCTGACACTGCTGCGGCCGGATACACTGGCTCCATCGCTGCCACCCAGATCGCCCCTCCCCTGACGCTTACCTTCATGACAACGATGAAGAGCAACTCTGCTGCTCAGACCCAGGCTGCTGCCGCTACTCCAGCCTCTGAGGGCTCTGAAAGCTCCGCTTCGCTGTCATACGCCGCAGGTGGCGCCAGAAACGGCCTCGCTGTCTCTGGCCTTCTCACCGGTCTCGCAGCCATTGCCCTCGCTTTGTAAACAATTTTTTTTTAAAAGTCTAAATATACGTTCGGTTTGGTGTATTTCTTTGAGTTTCCTGCACATTGTCCACTGATACTACTTCTGCTCGCTTCAAGCATATCTTCAACCCCATGATTTTTCTTCATAAAGTGAGGGTCCCAGCCCTTCGAGGTTTCCATTCTTCAGCTCGAATCCTCAATAACCCCTTTTTATATCCTGCATCGTTCACAGATCTTACCAAAAAGATAAATCAGCATTTGGACAAGGCACCGACTGAAAAGACCGTTCTTGATGCCTTGAAGGCATGCAGGGATTTCCGTCTGGAGGTGCACGACAGCGACAAATTTGAAGCCAACCCCATATTCAAGAGGCTTTCAGAAGAAGTCAAGCATATCTTGCTCAATGAAAATGTCAATTTCGACAATGACCTATTGAAAAAAGTGCTCCTCCTTAAGCTCCCACCGATTTGGGCTACGCAGATTATTCTGACATTTTACGAAAGAAACCCAAAAGCTGTGATTGACAAGAAAACAGCGTTGATTCCATTTCGTCATAGTTTGCTTGACGGCGACCTCCAAAATGCATTGAAAATCACCGACATTACTACTGGCCATCCTAATTACATCGCCCAAAAAGACAGTGAGATGCGTCGTGGTATCTACAAACTTGCAGCCACGGCAATTGGAATTACGTTCTTCTCCAAGTACGGCGTCAATCTAGTGATTGACTGGGGTTGGCTCTCGCCAACATGGAAACACTTGGGTTCGATAAATGCCATGATCTTGACCTATATATTGAACTCGAGTTTCTTCGTCACCATTGTGCGTTTTGGCCGCCAAAAAAGCGCTGCGGGAGGCGACTTTTTGACCTGGCAAAAGGGCACCTTCTATACTCACTGGTATAAGCATGCAGACGAGATGAACATGTGCGCCAAGGTGATGCAAGCTGACTTGTGGCTCAATGGAGGACTTGAAAATTCACCACCGTTGGTGGAAGAGTTATGCAGGAAGGACGACTCGCTAGACACGGGCAAAAACCCTGTCGCCAAGTATAATAGGGAAGGAAAGAAAGTGCGCTTGCTCGAGCCCAAGGATAACATAGAGGACTTAAAGATGCAAGCGTACTGGATGAGCGGAGGCGATGGTTTTGAGTGGGTGGAGCCAGACCAGGATCCAGCAGACATCATTTGGAGAGAGCACTTGAAGAAGCTTCATGCTCCTGAATTGAATGGATCCAACCAGAAGTCGCTCAAGTGGGCCGAGGAACTTATTGAGCCTTCTCACCAAGTGTAAATAGAATGACTAATGATCAGAGTCTCTCATGTAGCTACGAGGAATGGTCCTCAGCTCTCTGATGATCTCTTGTGACAACTCCCACCATGGATCACATTGAGTCCACACTTTGGCGAAGTAGTCATCGCTGGCGAGCCAGTGTTTTTTCGTGAGTGATGCAGGGAAGTTGATCACCTCAGTTCTACGAGGCAGCTCGTACTCGTAACCTTCCTCAGCGAGCGCTTTCTCCTCTGCAATCTCTCTTTCGAGCCTTTTATCTTCTCTTTCGGCTTTGTTGAGCTCTGTGACGTTCTTGAAATCTTTTCCCAACTGCCTTGCCTGAATCTCCTCGTTGCGGCTCCTCATTTCCTCATAAATTCCCACAAAGTCGTTCCAATTGGGCAATTCATAACGGACACCAATACCGTCTCCCCTATCGGACATGTACACGGCTGGTGTTGGTCTCAGGGCAACTCTTCTGGCCAAACGCATGTTCAGCACTCTCTTGTTAAGAAGGGCCATCCAGTAGTCCTTAGACATTGGCTCGTACCATTGAATAGCACCAAACCACCATCCTGGATTGTCACCGTTTCTGATAGCCCATTCACGCCACTCACGGGCCTCCTCATACCAAGGGTCGTACGAAATGCCGCATCGCATACTCTCAATGGCGGAAGCTGTAAACATTAGCAGACCAATGGCCTTTCTAGAAAGCAGATAGATACGGCTCATGACAGGCAGCTCACCAAAGCGAGGGACACGACGGCACATCAACGAAAGTCCGAACAACGCATTGAGAGTAATGACAGAAGCCACAGCTACAGTATTGTCTGCAGCGGGCATGATTGGTCTCAAATGCGGAAGTAACATATTTGGGTTTGTGGGAAACAAGTCCTGAAGAGTGAGGTCCTCCTCATCGTTCTCGTCAGTGGCGACTTTAGATACACCACGGCCAGATTCATCCATTCCACGCGGGAGCGCTGGTGATTCAGGAACTTTTAAGTTCACATGATGCTCTCGTTCTTGGTTTCTTGAAGTATTTGGAATACCTGGATTGAGCTGAGCTCGGATCCAAGAGCTTAGCATGACAAAGCGATTTTATATATACGAGTATGACAATGCAGAAGACGTGGGTATCAGCAGCCTGGAATGAGGCAATGACTTCGTGGAAGGTGATCGACGGTTAAGCCAAAAGTGTTGATACTTGGATGATTATATACAGGAGATTCAAAGTGGCGTTACTTTCAAGCATGTTGGGAGCCTTCTTTTACGTTATGTTTTTGGAATCATAAAAGAAGCTGAATATCAATTGGCTTTGGTAAAGTTTTGAGGATTTAACAAGGAGTACCGAGTGCTGTGTCCAGCTCACCAGACGATCGCACGCAGGCATCGTCTTGTGACTTAACCTTAATCATACCGATTGTGATTTTCGGTCTAACGAACAAAATGTTTATCTTGAGGCAATGGCATCCCTTGAATTACTAGAGATGGGGGTAATTTCCCTAAAAGCAATACGTGCCCTGCAATTGGCTAGATTCAATTGCTCACAATAGCAGTATCCTAAAAAGTTGTTTTCGAAAAAATTCCTCATCTAAAAGCACCATTAACGTTGCAACTTCATCTACAGATGGGCAATCTGCCCCGAAGGTCTCGAATAGATCTTTTTTATCTATTGCACAATGCTAATTAGCGGAACCATGCCCGCTCCAAAGTCAGTCTAGAGATATTTCATGGTCCTGCGCTCTTAAGCCTCGTCGGCGTACAACTCCTCCTTCAAATCGATGCCCAACTCTTGTCTGGTCTCCTTCAACTCGTCCAAGTAAGCCTGGTACTGCTCCTTGTTCTCGACCTTGTGCTTCAAGGCCTCAAAAGTTCTGACGGCGGTTGGGTAGTCGTTGACTCTTCTGCAAGCCTCAAGAGCCTTCTGGATCACAGAGGGGGCTGGAACCAAATCGTATGAGAAAGAGTTGTTCAACACTCTCTGGACCTCGAACAAGTCGTAAGCCTCCTCGAACTCCTTTTCGTATCTGTCGTTAGTAAACTGTGGATGATATCATATAATTTGGGAAGAGACAGGCGTCTTTCTGGACCTAGTTGTATCATTGATGCGATGGTATCTAGGTGTTGTGGTGGCCTCATTCAAGAGAATTGGCCAAACACCAGGAGCGCCAAATCCGCTAATAAAAAACTAAACCATCCAATATCCGGGATACACATACCTTGCGGTGAACTCCTCAAAGGTCTCTTCGTGGTGCTCAGAGTACATTCTCACAGAGGTCATCTTGATGGGGCTCATGGAGATGGAAGGTCTGACGGTTCTGGCGACCGAGCGAGGGACATTAGCTCTGACGGCGGAACGAAGCACGGAAGAAAACATTATTTTTTCTGGGTTTCGGCAACTGGTGGGTAGGAACCTTTTAAATTATAGGTTTAATTTTGTTCGCCTGAAAATCGTACCACGGGCGTGCACAGCACACTTTTTGGAGCGGTAGTCAGTTGATTTCCCGGGCCGGCGGCTTGATTGAAAATTTTGGCGGCTCCTACCAATTCAGAAGATTTCACTCTTGCCCTTTTCTACAAAATAGTCCTTTTTTCTCTTGTTTACAACATGCTTGTGGGCCTTAGCAACTTGCAGCCAATAGAAAGTTGGCAATTCTTGTGCGACGTGCATCTTCGCGGGCCTGAGTGTGTGGAATTGGTGGTGCTCTCAGGTGCACGGGTGTAAGCACATGAGCCGATAGGTGTACGGGTGCAAATGCAGGCTCTCCAGCTTATGCTTTTTTTTGCACCCAATTTCATGCAAGCCTACAAGTGTGCATCAACAAACCAATATAACTATAAATACTATCCTTTAAATTAATGTCTACCGCCTGCGGTTGGAGGGTTTTTTGAGCGGCTTGCGTCTGCGCACAGCCTTGCGCAGCGTGTGGGGCTGGTTGAGATTGATGGGTTTCCACACCGGGAGTCTCTTCACGTCCACCTTCATCTTTTGCTGCTCCTGCTCTCCCATTTTGATCTTTAACGTTACCCAACTCTTTGGCCCGCTGGCATTCACTTTGAGTGAATTCGACAGCTCCCGGATAAACATGTACCCGTGAGTGTTTCTCTTGTAGAACGTAGAGCAGAAGTCCTCAGGGTAGTCCTTCAACGAGCAGCTGTCGAGGACGTAGCGGCTGCATTCCTTAGCCAATGAAGCGTAAGGATTGATCTTTGAGGAAATAGCCGGGACAGGTTCCTTTTCCAATGGGCCAAAGTTGACCACAACGTTAGAGATTGCAGGCTTCTTTCTCTTGGTATCGTTCTTGGCGCTCCCGTCCAGAGACTTTCTGCTTGCTGGTCTCTTTTCAGCTTCCCGAGGCGTTTCACGAGCCTCAATTGGCACGAACGGCGGGCTGTGGAGCTTCTCTGCGTAAAAATTTCTGTTTTCCTTTCTTCTATCGAGCTCCAATGGGGGGTCAAAGGGGCCCACGGCTGAGGAATAGCGCAGCCTTGACGACGCAGCCATGGAAAGAGGCGCCGCAGGTGGGCTGATGTTGATATGGCTGCTCGGCTTGTGGCTGTAGTGAGTCTGTCCATAACCACCAGCGCTGTGGTTATGATAGGAAGGCTGCAAAGACCCCTGGGAACTGGTGCTCCAGATCGACGAACGGCTCAATGGCATATCCACATCCTTGAAAGGGTCCATGAGACGCTGGTTGAAAACACCCTGCATCAGCTGGTCCAACTGAAGATTGTTCATCAGCTGGTTGAGCCTGTTGACATCCATGGTAGAAACATTGCCCAGCGAGAAGGAACTCCTGTTGCCCAATGGGCTTGGATCCCGGAAAGTGTATTCCCGGTTGACCTGGTCCCGTGCAAAGTGGTCTCTTATGAAATCTCGGTTGCGAAGATTGAGATCAGGCAACTCCTTGGGTGTAACAGAGGAACGAGGCGTGACTGTCGTGGAGGTGGGGGCCGTAAACGAGCCATTGTACGGCGTATCTAGCAAATTAGACGAGAAGCGGACATTGGGCAGAACGAGCGGTTCCTGAGGCTGTCTGGTCTCAAACCCACATCCGGGTGTCATCAGGCCATACGAATTGCTAAAGTTTTCAACACCTGGTGTTTTTTGAATGCCGGCGTGGAGCATCTCGTTGGCGTAAAAGTCGTCGCCAAGGCCGTGGTTCCCGTAATTCTGGGTGTTGTAGTCGTAGCCGAGATGGCCCACATGATCCGAGGCCGGGAAGAAGTTAGACTGTCGTCTCCCGTCCACGGCAAAGGAGGAGGCAGAAAACATTGCCGTCGCTTCTTGAAAAAAAAAAAAAAAGAGTTACCTTTTTTTTTTTTTTTTGTTGGTTTTCCTTTTTTGTGTGCTAGGGCTCTCGTGCCTTATATACTCTGGCAAGCCAAGGCCTGGAACGAGAAGTGGTTAGACAGGAGGTAGGAAAAACGGCAGGGCAGGCTTGGGCTCGGAATGTGAAGAAATATAAAACCGACCGTGGATTCGTGAAAAAGTGGTAAAGAGAAAGGAAAAAATGTGTTTCCGGGCCTCTCTTATATCCTGAATCTGGGGTCACAGGGGACAAAAGCCAGGGCCAGGATATTGTGGTTATGATGGGTGCCAGGGTTCAGGCAGGCTGCTGCCGTTTTCTTCCTGCGAGGCTCGTTTTCCCGGGCGGTGCCGTCACCCGACGTGGAAGTATGGTGATTTTTAAAAAACTATAAAGGGGGGAACTTTGCCCTGGAAATTCAACTTTAGCCTTTTATTTTTCTCTACGTCCTTCAAGGCCATGTTGCCGGGTGGTCAGATGAGTGCAACTGGTGGTTCCTGCAGGACAGCCCACAGTGCGAATGTGCCTGCTCTGGGTGCAAAATGGCCAAACGTATGCGAAGGCCACTAGCCGAGACTGATCTGGCGGCACATCACGTGACATCTTCATTACAAGTTTTATCTAGCTTTTCTCCTGAAATCGCAGTGCCTGCTTGCTCATGCGTCCGCGACGCAGCAGGCCAGACATGGCAGGTCGTAACCACCATTGGTCGTGCGCGGCACAATTCATCAGGTGCGATTTGTCAGAAACGTCTCAGTCTTACATAACACAGTGCATTTCACATTTGCAACCACTGCGCTCATGAACCCTCCCTACTGGAAAGACTCCGAAGACATCGACACCGGTTTCCGGGCGCTGGCCACCGACCACGCCTTCCGCTCGTCCGAAAACGACTTTGTCGTTACCCATGTTCCCGCTCAGCCCCAGAACACCCTGGGGTCTCCCCAACCACCGGCTCACGTAACAGCTTCCACAAACCAGCATGCAGCGTCTCCCACGGTGCATTCCACCGTTTCGGTAAATGCGCTCAGTTCCCAGTTGAATCCTCCCAGGCTTTCCGATAACAGCCCTATCGAAGGTACCTCTGAGGACGGCGTGGATGAGTCGCTCACTGGCACAAGAAAGAAGGTGTCGAGTACAAAAAGAGCAGTGCAGAACCGAAACGCCCAGCGGGCCTTCAGGCAGAGAAGAGAGAAGTATTTGAAGGAGTTGGAGGCCCGTGTGGGCGAAATGCTGCAGTTGCACAAGAAGATTGATGATTTGCAGCGGGAAAACAGGGAGCTTCGAGACTACACCATGGCGCTTCAGAGCGAGTTGTTGAAGTTGACCCACAATGTAAATTCCGACCACAAGGGATAGGCCCGTGGCGTTATAGTGAAGAGATTGTAATGTCGCGGGACTGTTGTGGGATTTTTGGTCCATTCTGACACTGGGTCAATGACTTAACGCCTCTTACATGAAAACACGGTGCCTCCAAAACAACGGGAGATTTGCCATTGGACAAAAAGGACTTAAGCTCGGCAGTGGTAGCGGCCGCTTCTCAATGGCCACCACCCACAAAGAATGCTCATATAATGACCATTGTGTCGCAGCGGCTGCTCATAACAGGACATTCAAATGCGGCGCTACTCGGTTGCCAAAACTCACCACTGAACGACCAATGACCGAGTCGCCACAACATGACCTTCCCCTCCAAGGCGACCCGTCAAAATGAAAAGCTTCTCCAGAACCTTCGGCACCGCAGCTGCACCGAAGCCGTCGGGGCCGCAAGGTCATCTGATCTTTAGCCAGTGCTCTGCGCGGCCCCACCCTGAGACACCAGGCTTTAGAAGGAAGGAAAAGGGATTGAAGAAGAGGCAAAAACAAGAAAAAAAAAAAAGGGAAAAAATGTTAGCTTTAATCTTCCTCCACTTGCCACGATTCGTTTCATCTGCCTTATCCATTCGCCAATTGCCACTACCCTTGCCTCTTGGCTAGTCGTTGCCTACGGCACTGTTTGCAGCCAGTGCGCCAGGAGCCCCAGAATTCCGTGGCTCTGACACTTGCCGCACAAAACGCCGCACTGATAAGCTCAACGGCTCACGGCGCTAAAGGTGGAGGTGCCAATTGCCTCAAAATGTAAAAATAATGCCCTTTTGGCTTGTATGTTGGTGTGAGGCTCCTGGCTAATCTGGCGAGGCATCTGGTGAGGCATCTGGCGCCAGCGCTTGGCATGCCACGGCATGTGGAGTCGCACTGAGTCAGACCGGCTGCAACAGGTAGTTGAAGGGCCACAAACCGGTTTTCCAGCAGAACTTGAAAAATGCTTAAAAGCATCCCTCCACTCTCACTCGCCAAAGCCCCAAATCCCAAATTAGAATCTCCAAAAGCACCCCCACGGTTATGGCGAATCGCCTTGTCCGCTGACGGACCCGCGCGCCCGGTGCCGGGCCCAGTGCGGCAGCCGTGAAGAGATAAAAGCTCGCCTACCGCCGTTGCACCCACCATGGACGAAAACCCAGTGGTGCCGGGGCTTTTTCCCGCTATCGACCGGAGCATGTGGGCCAGTCTGTGGCAGCTCGACACACCCCGGATCGTTGTTTCCCAGGACGAGTGCAAGTGATGATTCAAGAAGAGGCCTGGCTTATTGCAATTGAGTCAGAAGTATGGCCCATATTGGGCTTTTGGGTGCAAATAATCGACTGTCGCAGCGCGGCATCTATCTCTTGCCTGGCTGCAAGAGGAAGGTTGGAGTTATGGAAATTGAAGCGAAACAGGTTGAAGGTTACTGTCGTTGGCTGACGATCAATTGCGTCAGTGAAATCAGATAGTAATTGGTGTCTTCCGGCCTGGCGACGAACCGGTGGCCCTGGCGGTCAGAGCGGTTCTCACAGCTATTTATTAATGCATGGTATTATGGAAGGGCATGTAGGTGGTGTCTGGAGAATAAAGATGGTTGAATGGCGCTTCTACATGGTAGGGAATGGCTAGT
The DNA here is from genome assembly GCA_026585945.1 of Candidozyma vulturna. Classification (NCBI taxonomy): domain Eukaryota; kingdom Fungi; phylum Ascomycota; class Pichiomycetes; order Serinales; family Metschnikowiaceae; genus Candidozyma; species Candidozyma vulturna. The sequence goes on along the minus strand of CM048832.1, from coordinate 827,025 downwards.
ACCTGGCGCTAAGTGACTTCATGGTCCGTTGATGACTGGTGTATGGCTGCAAGACGGCGAGTTCCATCGACAAATGAGCGTTTTCGTCAAACTCCAAAAATTGACCAGCGTCATCCCAGATAAGACGATTTAAAAATGAGACATGTCTCTCGCCATCTCGTTCTCGACAAATCTTTCACCACTTCTGTTCCACTAGTTTGGCTGCGAAAGACCCATGCTACTACCGAACTACTCATCCACATTGGGCCACCTACGATACTCACCTTCTTGGATTGTACCGAACTTCTCGAGTTTCCCAGTTCAATCTGCTTCTGTTTCTTTCTTGTTAATTTTTTTTTTGTCTTCCATCCCGTCCACCCTGTGAACTACTGGGTCCACCCCGGGTCGTGCGTAAGTCTCAGAACCAGGGCCGAAATTTTCAGGACCCATCTTCACCAACCCAGTTTCCCAACATCACAACCCAATGAGCGTCAGATTCACTCGGGGGCTCGCCTTCAAGGCCAGAACGTGGGGAGTGTGGAGCGACTTTCAGAGTCGGTCACCCTCCTTGAAAATACCAAACGAGAAGATCAAGAGCGACCTCTTTAAGGGCATTTCCAACGATGGTCCACAGTCATACACCATCGAGTCCCACAAAAAGTCGTATCATTCGCCTTTGCACATTGACCCTACGTTTCAGCAGGCGTACGACATTTTGGAGAACGAGGCTGAAAGCATATACAAGGAGGCCCAGGGCTCTGGAAGCGAAGAGCTCTTGGTGAAGGCAGAAATCAAGAACCCAGAGGTGCTCCACAACTTTGAAAATGGTAAGGTCGATCTCTCGATTCCCGTCTACAGACGCCTTGCAGAGGAGAAGTGGAAGGCCCACGATCTCATGGTCACCATGCAAAGATTGGAAACGCTACATGTCATCCCAGACACCATGCCCACTTTAGATCCCAAGGTGGATGTCAAGGTGAGATTTGGCCACAACTCGAGAGATGAGTTTGCTGGAGACATCACGCCGGGCACTGTTTTGCCAGCTTTTGCCGTTTCCATTCCTCCAACTATCGAGGTCCAAGAGTTCAACGCTGCGGACCACGAGCTGGGTCTCTACACAGCAGTGATTGTCAACCCAGACACTCCAGACTTGGAGAAAAACTCTTTCAAAACTACCCTTCACTTCGGTTTGCAAAACGTTCCATTGACTTATACCGACAATGCCATTACCCCAGCCAAGCTCTTGGCCAACCCACAATTCGTGTTCCAGCAGTACACGCCTCTTTTGCCCGAAAAGAATGCTCAGAAGCAGAGAGCCTGTTTGTGGGTTTTCAGACAGACGAAGAAGCTTGATACTTTGTCTTACAACACGGAAAACTTCGACATTAGAGAATTCGCCGAAACCAATGGTCTCACTGCTGTAGGCGCTCATGTTTGGAGACAAGTGTTTGACAGATCAGTCAATGAGACTAGAGCAAAGTTTGGTCTTCCACAGGGCCGTGTTTTCAGAAGAGTAAGGGGCATCAAGCCTCTTGTGTAAATAGCATGCCTGTCCAGGCACCAATGTACAAAGCAACAAGATAGTTAGAAGATAGCAAAGAAAGAAGAAGTAGCGGCAAAAACTAATCGCGGATTTTTATTTACATACGGTTTATTCTGGCATTTTTCAGACCTACCAGATGTATGCGAATTCCCAGTTCCGCAATCTATATAAACATTCAATCAAGTACTATTTTTACATATTTTTGGTGAAACTCAAGTTGGCACTCCTGTGAGAAAAGCGAGATTTTTCGCCTTCCTTTTTTTTTTTTTTTTTTTTGACATAAGAGGAACTTTGTGAATCTTCAGCAGCGTTCAAGCAACACCCTAAGCCAGTTTCCTGCACCCACTCAAACAATACCCACCTACTATTTCACCAATCCAACTCTTGTATTCCTCAATTTCATGTCCAATGATATCACGCGACGCCTAGAGCTTCGTGAACTCAATGAGAGGGCCTGGACTGGTGAACTGGTCTACAAGCTTGCAGCGAAACAGGACCTGAGTTTGAAGAAAAACACAGGTTTCGTGAAGAAGCTCAGAACAGCTTTAAACGCTGATCAGTTCAAGCATGTACTCAAGGATGTGGAAACATTGAGCTTGGAAAAATACCTGGCAGAGATCGTCAATCCCTTGTTTGAAGGTACCATGAAAGTCTCAAAAAATGATGACATACTACCTACAACTGAGATAGTCTCTGCTCTTCACCAGCGTCTCAATCTCCCGTTCACGCCATATTACTTATCACAGGTGGTGAATGCACTTGTGGATAAAGAGCAACCAGATCTCATGCCTAAACAGAGGCTGCTTCTAAAGATCATCACTGAATTTCACTTGACTGGAATAGCACCTTCCCTACAACAGTGTGACCATGAGCTGCTATCGTCTGCTTCCCTAAGATTGTTTACAAAGCATCCAGACGATCCAATCATTGTTCCATTACTCAAAGACACCCTATCATATCAATTCAGCAAAGCCTATGCTCTTCCTATCTTGATATCATGGTTGAAGAGATATGCATTTTTATTTGATGATGGCGAAGAGACGCTTCTACAAGGCGAGACCCTCAATCTCGTCAAACAGATATGCAAAACGTATTTCGAAAAGTCGGTCAAGCTTTGGGAAACTCTGCACAAACAGAAATCGGCGCTCGACCTCAGAAACAAGAAGGCCATGATCCGTACAGGTAAGGTGCTCGATGACATCCAGCAAGAGCTAGAGGAAAAAACAAAGGTACTAGAAGCACTCAGAAATGGGTGCCCGATTTTAGCTGAATTGCTACACACAGAGCTTCCGCAACTAGACCTTTCCAGCGAACCAGCTGCCAATGAGTCTGAGGTTGTCGTCAAAGCAAGCACAGATGACGATGCTCAAGGCTGGTGGGAGGATCAACGTGAAAGAAACTTTTATTTGAAAGTACCTACTGCGGAAGAGGCCGTGCAACTCGGAAGCCGTGATCTCCAGAAAAAAGAATACGCCAAGCTCACCGAAGGTGAAATGGTGGCCCATTGGCTAGAAAAGCTTGAAAACGCCACATCTGAGGACGATATCAACAAGCTTACTTGCGAATTGCAAACATTAATTCCGCAAACCAAGGCGACACAAAATCGACTTCTACGATTTTTCCTTGAAGTGAAGAAGATAGATAATGTCAACTTGTTTGCGAGGTTTCTCAAGATTAACGAGTCACTTTTCCCAGAGCTAATTACAGAGCTCATTGATGCTTTAGACCGTGGTTTTAGGTCTCTGATCTACAGGGATGTTATTAACTTCAAGAATTTGTCGTTCTTCATAGAGCTCGTCAAGTTCAAGCTCATCCCAACGCATGTTGTGTTTCATAAAATACGAAGACTTACACTAAACATTGAGGGTACCAACAATGCTGACATATTGCTGATCTTCTATGAGCGTTGCGGTAAGTTCCTTTTGTTTGAGCCCGACTATCAGGAAACCACACGTGAGATGCTCTCCCTTTTAAGCAAACAGTCCAAGTCTTCAAGATTATCCGTCAATGAAAAATTATCATTGCGTAATATGTTCCTAATTGTGAACTCATTTACTGCTACGAAGAGTAAAATAAAACAGGTGGCGGTCGAGTTGTCACCAATTGAAGATTTCATAACACACATGGTGAGATTTGTGCTCTGGAAGAACAAATCACAACTTCCATCCGCTTTTCTTTCAAAAATCAATTTTCAGGGGTACCCCGAGGCTCGGAACATTTTCGTCGAGCTCTACCTGAAGCCTGAGGAACTTGGACTCGATAAACTCCATCTATATGCAAAAGTTTTAAGACGTCTTGGGTCTGAAAATGTTTGCATACCTCTTATCATTGATACATTAACCGAGAAGGTGATACGAGGGTTAGAGCTCAATGACTATAGGCAGAATTTGGCTCGAGTTGCACAGATGAGGTTCTTTGCAGCTCTCTTTACAGCAAGCATTATTGATTTCCGTTGCATAATTGACTTACTCTATAAGGTTGTGACTTTGGGACATGCAAACAATCTTCCTTTGCCAAATTCTAGAGTTGAAATTGATCTCAATGATAATTACTTCAGGATAAATTTATGCTGTGCCCTCATTAATAACATCAGTTTCTCGAAAGTTGATAGAGCGCGTCTTCTAGTGGGCGGCACAAAGTCTATGGAAGGATTCCTTACCTTTTTCCAGTACTACGTGCTGACCAAGAAACACCCGCTTCCACAGGAAGTGAGTTTTGCTGTGCGTGATGTTTATTCCAAGATGTACATACAACCCGCTTTGGATAACCCCATGCTCGCTCTATCTTTGCTTCAAAAGTTTAACACGGAGCAAAAAGATGCTCCAAAGCAAGACAAGCCCATATTTGTCGAATCCGATCATGAAGAGGATGAGGATGAGGATGAATACGACTTTTCAGATGATGACGACTCGTCTGTCGGAAGTGATGACGAACTAATTGATCAGCAATCTGTGGAGGATGAGGAAGCAACTGCTGAGAATAGTGATGACGAAAATGACGAGCTACAAGATGAGGATGATTTAGATGACGAAGAAACTGCACAAGACCTTGGCCAAGACCTGGAAGAAGAGGAGGAAGGACTAGCGCCATGGAGCCAGCAAGAAGAAGATAAGCGGTTTACTGACACTATCGATGCTGGAATTCGAGATGCTTTACAGGAGTCGCTTCATTTATCCCAGTCTCGTACCAAGGGTAATTTCAAAGTTCCGGCTCCCTCCAACTTTGTCAATGCTACTCCCGAGAATGAACAGTCATCCAATTTGAACTCCCCGGATGGTAGAGTCAAATTCAGTTTCCTTTCTAAAAAGAACAACGTAAAGGAAATGCACTTGCCTTCGGACAACAACTTTGTCAACAGGGTGGTGCGAGAGCAGGCGGCTCAAAAGGCAAACAGAGATAAGATCATCCGGTTGATTAACAACATGGATCAATAGCCAACAAAGTTATTTTCATCCGTCTAATTTATCTATTTATAACACTTCAACCAACACAACGGTCACATCGTCCTCTTTTCCACCCAAGTACTTCTGTCCCGTGAGCCTAGACAATTCCTGGGCAAATGCACTAGGGAAATCTTGATCCTTCGAGACCTTCACCACCTCACTCACAAGACTGGTAGCTGTATCTGGCAAGGTAGCCTGTTTCTCTTTTTTATCTCTCAAGAAGACCTCGATGTCCTGCGGCACAACATTGTCTGTAACACCGTCGGTAGCGAAAAGTACAAGATCGCCCTTTTCAAGTTGCCATTCGTATTCGTCGCTCATGGCTGGTGTGTCCGTGATGTAGCTCTTTCCCTGGCGAGCAGCCTCTTGCAAGATATGCTGTGGAATCTTGGCTAGTTGGTAAGGAGTGTTGAAGTTGTGGGTCTGGAATTGCGTCTCCTCCACAAGCTTATAGTCTCTGAACACACCACACCAAGAATCGCCCAAGTTGGCGACCTTGAGCTTTCTGTCGGGGGCGAAGATCCCGAGACAGGCAGTGGTTCCACCGATTTCGACCTTTGGCGACGCCATGACGTCCTGGAATGCTTTTGAGAGGAGCGACTTTGGGGTGACGCTGTGGCCGGTGTCACCGGATTCGAACACGGTCTTCATGATATGGCACAATTCCCTGGAAATGGCAGAGGAGTCGTAGCCAGCCTCTGCCCAGCCGCCGACACCATCGGCCACACCTAGAGCGAAATAGCCGTCTGAGGATTGCTGAGAGACAAAAAGATTGTCTTCACCAGAGGGCGATGTCTCTGCTGGAGAGAGCTTCTTGTTTCTTGTGAACACATTGGACTTTGTTCTGTTCTTGGGCTGGAACGCCACGGCGACATTGAAGTTGACGATCCGGTCTATCGACGCCTTGTCGTAGTTGTATGAGGCAGAGGCCAGGGAAGCAGCGCCTGTGGAAGATGAATTGGGCGATTCAGACGAGGGGCCCTGTTCCCCCGAGCTCCAGTGCTTATCGGACGAGTAGTTGTTGGAAGCTGCGTTATCGGAGGATCTGGCAAAAGGCGAAAATGAAATGAAACGTCTGAGCACAGCCGGCTCAGCTGAGTACTTGGCAGAGCCAAGAAGGGCTCTTTTGGTGAGCGCCGACAAGAGCATGGGGAGTAGGAAGCAGAAAAGCAAGTACACGCGCATGCACACAGTGGGGCAGAAAAGGAGATAGCGGGGAACGTGTCGCTAGGGGTTTCTGGCTTGGCTGAGGATGTAGGTGATGTTGATATCGGTGCGGGAGTGCTTACAGGAAGAAGCTCGAGGAGACAATAGGTTGGTCAGATCCGCTGGCGGAACTTGCATAGGGGGACGAGAGGATTTGGTTTTTTTCTATCTTTTATTGAAAATGCAAATCTCAATGGTCTACGGTGGCGGTTGGTATCTGGGAGTGTGACGTGGAGAGTTTGCAGCCATCAGGCACTTATAACCGTCTAGGGTCCAAAGCGGCCATAAGCGATCCACGCTGCTGATTGAATTTTCGCTGCAACCGGGCTCCGCGTTCCATCTCTCCAATGATTTCCTGGATCGTCTCGTCGTCTGACTGGCTTCGACAAACACGCTCCAGTCCAATCGGCGACTGGCTGCGAAATCCGTAAGGAGTCTGGCAGAGATCGTCTATCAAGGGCAGGTTATCCAAACGCCACTCCCAGTCGGTTGCTTCCGGCAGTGTCACAGGCGTGAGATCGTCATCCAGCTCGTCTGATGCGTCGTAGCCCTCTTCATCGTCATTCGCCATTTCGGCACGGTGTGCTGCAGGGTCAATGCCGTTGAGAAGCAAGACAGTCTTCATCACCGAAAGCACAAACTCCTCGAGCATTCCGACCTCAATGATTGGCTCGGGAGTATCTTCGGGAGAACGCAGGTCGAGGTACTCGTTTCTGCGTCTGTGTGCGTTCCAAAGACATGACACTAAGCGTGCTGTTCTGCGACCCACCAACCACTCGACTTTTAAATGGTGGTATCTCATGAAGCGGATGAGGCGAATGTACATGGTGGGTACGTGCGGAAGGCCGGTAATGTAAGGAAACGAGTGTGTTAAATCATAGCCGGGGAGCCAAAAAAAGCTTCCCTCTGCTATATCGGCTGGCGACCTCACCCTTTCTGATTCGGGAGGAACGTATAGTTCTTCTTCTTCTTCTTCTTCTTCCTCTTCTTCTTCCTCTTCGTCCGCTGTACTCAAATCTTCCTCTGAGTCTGAATCCAACTCCTCTCCCTGTTTCGTTTCGTAGATCAGTGTATCACCATGCTCAAATATAGGCAGAAAGATGTCTCGAATGTAGTCCGACAGCTCCATCAGAAGCTTTATTGTACTCGCAAGATCGCTCAATTCGTTTTCATCAGGGTAACTCATAAAGTGCATTCTACCAAAAGGATCAAATAAAGCAGGGCAATTTCTATTTATCCATCATACCCAGCTTACTGCCCTGGACTTTCTGTCTCAGAAATGGCTGCAAAATTCCTGCAAGGTGCGTTCGCGCCACTCCGAAACAGGAAGTGACAGTTTCTCCACAGCTCGTCATGAGGTAGGACTTGTCCGTTTGTGACCTTGGTGGTATCAGAAATGCCGAAGCTTGCTTGCATTCTGTTGATCGGGCTTCTTGGTTTGAAATTGTAAGGGTTGATCTGGGTCACGTGCTGGTGCCCGGAATTATTCAATCCAGAAAACATTCTTCCTGTTACCGGCGAGCCCGTCAGAGAACGAGGTTTCAGTTCACTTCCTTCCATTCATTCCAGACCAGTCAAAAACACCCGTTAGCTCTCCTCTCCACCGGAAAAGCATAGGCCAGAGGTGTGGTAGTTCCTTCGGGATGTACGGGGGTCCGCCTGACGTCCAATCAAAATGGAGTGAGAAAACAAAACCGAGCGAAAAAAAATATACTAAGGTCCAACTCCACACAACACATCAACTTTTGAATTTCCAGATGTCGACATTCAACGTGTTAAGATACTCCGCTCTCGGTGCTGGTGTCCTCTACGGAGCCGTCCACAGATACAACTTGGAGTCTGCTGTCAGTGAACAGCACAAGGCCGAGGAGTGGAAGAAGCAGGAGAAGTTGATAAAGGAAGCCAAGGCTGAGTACGCAAGATTGCACGCTCCTAAGGATAAGCCATCTAGCGGTGCTGGCTTGTCTTTGAAGACATTGGAGGACCCTAACGTTGACTTCGGCAAGGTGTTGGAGTCTTTGGTCCAGAAGTTGGAGTAAGCGACTACTCGCACATTATATATATTGAAGTCGGTGAGTGTCCTGCGGGACAATTGAACATGAAGTACGGATAGATGATGGAGAAGCGGGTTGACGGAGAGTTCTCCATGAATATGTACTATGCTCGCATCATGGCATGCCTAGCGCGTGTCAATAAAAGTATACAAAGAGAAAATGTAGTCGTGGCTTCATTTCAGGTGTTAACAAGCCTCCAATGGCTTTTTTGACCGTCATACCAGGCTACCGGTTGTTCTTTGTTTGAAAATTAGTCACGTGACCCGAGCCGTGGTATCAAGCCTTGATAAGCGATAGCGTTCCACAGTAGTACATGCCAGGGAGGCAGAGCTCATCATGACTCCCATCTCCTCCAAAGACGTCGATCTACCGACGAGTCCGTCCTCTACTACAGGAGAAACAGAACTACGAGATAACTCAGAAAAACTCATTTGTCCAATATGCGACGAAGATATGGTTTCGTTGATCCAACTCAACCGACACATCGATGACTCCCACACCGGACAAGAAAATGAAACATCAGCCCAAAAAAAACGACCTATCAAAAAGACCCTAAAACTCGATTTGTTTGATGATAGCAACGGTTTTGGTCTCAGTGACATCAATGGAGAAGCCCAAGAAGGAACCCCAGATACAAGCCTGAAGAGTTCTTTAAAGAGGGCACATTGGAAGCAGCCCGTTCCTGGTAAACCAAACTATTGCTCCCAAAATGAATGTAAGAAGCTCCTTAATGTGAGGACGGGAGTTGTCAACTGCCGAAAATGCGGCTTGCTTTACTGCAATGACCATACCAGATATCGAGTCAAACTTAATAATGCGGCATCCAAAGACACTTTACCCCAGTATGATTCGTATGGCGTTTTTGCAAGGTCTTGTGAGAGCTGCTACTTTAACAAACCACTGGTCAAGTTGGGCACGCAGGTCAACAGCAAAGACTTGACAGAGCGCTTCGCCAAAATACGAAGCACGAAATTAGCGGAGAGACAATCGAAACGAGACGTGCTTCAAAAGCGATTCATCAAACTCACAAACGTTTTGGCGGAGAACTATCTTTGGCATGCCGAACATAGAAACTCCGTCTTTCTGGTCTTTAATTCCCCAAGGCCACCTTATACAACAGAGCAATATCTCGACAAAGAAAAAGAAATTGTTGGTTACGAGAACTGGCAGATCGATGACGAGATCACTCATTGTCCTCTTTGTTATGCGAAGTTCAACTTTCTTGTCAGAAAACACCACTGTCGCTTATGTGGTACCATAGTAAGCGACTTGGCGATTAACTCCGATGATGCGTCTTCAATGTGCTCCTTGCAAGTTCCTGCTGGAATTTTCATGAAGCTTCTTCCCACGCTCAACTATCCGCCTCATGTCATTAATAATTGGGCTACATTGGTTCTGTTAAATCAGGAAAATTCAAGACATGCCAGCCTCTTCTCCTTTAGATGTTGCAAGACGTGCAAAGACACGCTAATTCCACGTGGCAGATCAGATAATCCCGAAGAAGCCTCTGCCATTTTTGCGACTTCTGACGAGCTTTTAATGCTAAAGATGCACATTTCCACATCATTGCCGCGTTACGACAATTTGGCAGCAAGCGGCCTTGAGGAGCAAACTGACGAGATAAACAAGCTACGAACAAAACTTATGAAGTACCTTAAGGACTTTGAAATCGCAATCGAAAACTTTAAGCGCGAGCTGTTTCGATTCGACCCAACTTCCAAGAAACACGTTCCAATTTTCAATGCGTCGCTTGTGACAAATGTTTACATGCTGTCTATCGTGTTCTTACAAGACTCGCTCCTCCACTTCAAACGTATAAACGACGACTATCAGGAATTGGAGAAGACACGCTTGACGGGGCAAATCGGTGAGCTAAAGCCATTTGATAACAGCGAGGAAATTGCCTCACCAAGCCCCGTGCCCAGTAAACCTAGGCTCACCAAAAAGCAAATTCGAGAATTACGAGAAGAGCTCATGGTCGTCAGTGAGCAGAAATTCTTGGTTGAACAGCAAATGGAGGAGGCCAAACGGCAAAGGCGTTTTGATGAAGTGTCGGCGCTAACGGAGAATGTCAACGAATTAGAGAAGCGCAAGGTGGAATTAGAGGGCGAATTGGGCGAGTTTGCTTTTGAATAAGAAACCTATCATACCCAACCTCCCCACGGGGAAATGTTTAATATGGAGGTGATGTTAGAATAAAGTTTGGGGTAGAGTGGGGGCTCCCCCACGAATTCGCCGCTTCCTCCACGCCAGATTACTGGTCCCCACACAATTTTTACAGTAAACCCCTTGAAAAGTGGGGGGAACGTGGAGGAGATGTGGAGGATTCCACGACTATCGCCACCTTTTCCCTCGTATTACGCCCCAAATGTGCTCTCAGGGGCTGTTTACATCATGAACGAATCCAATCCGTGTGGGGGCCAGCCTGTGACGGACTGAAGAGCCCCGCGACACATCCGTGAATTGAATTACTTGGAACAAGGTACTTCGCTGAAAAATCAACATAGCTATGGTCAACGAATACAAAAGTTGAACCTCAATTTTTTGGTGATATCTTTATTGGGCCGACGGAGGCGCAGGTGAGTGAAGTGTCTCACTTCGGACTCTGATCGATGAGCTCGACCTGCACGAAAATCTGCATTAAACTTTCGCTTGGTATATGCTTCTCCACCCTGATCCTGGTTATTCATTCCCGTGAACTATCTGCTTCGTAATATAAAAGGCTTGGAGGATCCTGGTTTGGAGTAGTATTACCAAAATCCTCCAAAAGCTTCTTCAACGTTTGCCTATGGACCAGGTCAAGCCGCTTTGTGATTCAGATTACACGCACACTGATGTCGAGATATCCAAGCTGGAAGCGTTATCTACACTGACCTACAATTTTGATAATAATGAAAGACCCAAGATGCTGGTATGGAAGAAAACGAAGGATGTTTTGATGTTGAAGAAACTTTTTGAGAAGTATGAGGAAAGACCTACACCGCCTGCTGTCTACAACTGGCGCATTTACGGCACAGCCCTCATCGCTTCAGCTGCTGCTATCATTATTGGATATGATGGTGGTTTTATCGGTGGTACCGTTGCCTTAGATTCATTCAGAGATGAGTTCGGTTTGAGCAACATGACCGAAGCTCACGCCGACAAAATCATCTCTGATGTCATATCAGTCTTTCACGCCGGCTGCTTCTTCGGAGCCCTCATTTCATATCCGTTCTCCTATTACTGGGGTAGACGGATTTCACTTATTATTGCGGCTGCCACCATCACTGTTGGCTCTGCTGTCATGTTGGCTGCTTCTTCTAAGAACGGCCTTGCTCCAATTTACGTGGGGAGAGTGCTTGCTGGTCTTGCTGTTGGGTTCTCGACGAACTTGACTCCCGTGTATCTTTCTGAAATCAGTCCTCCCGCCATTAGAGGCAGAGTCATTGCATTGTATGAAATTGGCTGGCGGATGGGAGACTTGGTTGGTTTTTGGATCAATTACGGCATCGACACACATATCGCATCAAGTAAAAAACAGTGGTTTATCCCTTTTGCTATACAGCTTATTCCTAGTGGAATGTTTCTCGCGGGAAGCATCATCATGAAGGAGAGTCCTAGGTGGTTGTTTTCTGTTAACAGACATGACAAAGCAATCGACAATTTAAAATGGTTCAGAAAATTGAGCGAGGATGACGAATACATTATCTACGAGGTCAATCAGGTGAAGGAGTCGATCGAATATCAACGCAACAATGTTGGACTTGGAATTACGGACCCCTTTAAGCAAGTGTTTCTCAGTAAAGACAGAAGAATCCTCTATCGTCTATGTCTTACCTGCTTATTGTTCCTTTTTCAAAATTTTTTGGGTATTCAGTCCATCAATTATTACTCCCCTAGGATTTTTGGAAGTTTAGGCGTTGACGGGACCAATGCTACCCTATTCTCGACTGGCATGTTTGGTGTTGTCAAATTTGTTTGCACCTTCATTTACATTCTCTTCATCGTGGACTCATTTGGCAGACGAAAGGCCTTCATGTGCTCCTCAACCGTCTGTTCGCTATGCTTCTGGTACATTGGCGCATATCTTAAAGTTAACGACCCTACGCAGCCGGGCGTAAAGGCTGGCCCTGGTGGTACTGCTGCGATCGTTATGATGTATATTTGGATCGCGTCTTTTATTCTTGCTTGGTCTGGTGGTCCTTTTGTCATTGGCAGTGAAGTTTTCGATCAGAATATCCGTTCTTTTGTCCAGGCAATAAATGCTGCTGTTTCTTGGATCCCAATTTTCATCATGAGTCGTTTTACGTCGGACATGATCCGAACGATGGACTACGGCATTTATTTCTTTTTTGCATCTTTGGCAGTCTTGTCTGTTCCTTTCGTGTACTTCTGTATCCCAGAAACAAAGGGCATTGCATTGGAAGATATGGACAGTTTGTTTAACAAGCATATCCCTCCACGACTTGCTCACTCCATCGTGCTCAAGGATGCTAGAAGAGGAGCTGAGGCGCTGATGAAAGAGCATCATGGCCTTTTCAAAACAGACACCAACAAATTCGATGAGCATCTGCATGATGAAAATTTCATGAAATTCAATACAGACAAGGTTTAGATCAGTTACAATTCAGAATTGTGGTTTCATCATTCCATACAATATTACACGTCATATTAAGGTTTCCAGGAGGTAGAGTTCCACGCATTGTTTGGCCATGCTGAGTCCATTTAAGTATCCCAGTCCTCCGGCACCATAATTGTGAAAAATGCTACCTTTGGGGGAAATCTCTTTCTCTATCCTTGCCCCACCTTCCCTTGAAGGACGAACAGCAGCAACGACCCTCGACAATTCGAGGTCATCTATCAGTTTACTAGGAAGCAATTCCGGGCAGAGCCTCAGAGTTCTATCGATAATATCCTGAGTCTCACAAATTAATGTATGCGGGTTCGCGACATGAGGTTGGTAGAAGCCACCGAGGATCACCTCGTGGGTTTTAGAGTGAGGCCTCGGTATAATGTAAGTCGAACTCTCTTGCTTCCATTCTGTCACTACCGCTTGAATTTTTGGTTCACTAATGACTACAACCTGGCCTCGTGTCGGAAAGATCCTCTCGTCGCCGACAAGCTCAGCTGCTCCTAAACCTGAGCAATTGAACACCGCAATGGTACCTTTGAGAAACATTTCATCGAGTTTTGAAAACCGTCTCAGGACTGTCTGAACGCCCATCTTCTTAAAGGCTTTAAGAAGTTTCAGGGTTAGCAATGGTGGATTAAAAGTGATGCCAGTAAATGAAGCCTTCATAGAGCATCCAGGTGATAGCGATTAAGTAATTGTGACATCAGGAATGAAGTTCACTATATCTTGCACTTTCGACAGGTCAATTGTTTCAGCAAAATGTTCTATGGTATGCGTCTTTTCAATTCCGGGGAGCTCTTCTCCTATGAACTTGCGAAGTGAGTCGTAGCTCTCGTAAGTATAGCGACAGTATCTTATTGTATCAACGAATGGCGTGAAGTAAGCACCTGCGTTGGGAGATGCGTAATGGAAGGATTGGTCACCGGGGAAAAATTCAGCGATTATTGTTATACTAGCCGGATCAATTCCCTTGTTCAAAAGTTCAAAAACAGTGTATAAACCGATGATGCCCGCTCTTATGTTAGCAAGCTAAATCAATCAATTGAACTTTTACATACCCAACTACCACGTGCTTTGTCATAATGAAAAGCTAAGGATGATTTGATGTGTAGTATGTGCATCAAGGTATGCGCTCAGGGTCTCGTCACTGCATGCTGATAACAGTTTGCTGCATCAATAGGTAACATGGTAATAGGATTAAATTAATCCACTTAATGTGAGTTTCTCTAAAAATGGCAGTAGATCGTCTTTACGAATCTCGATGATGGAGGACTCAAAGCTATTGATTCTCACCTTCGCATCCGAAGATGCAGCGACTCTCTGAAATGCAACGCTGAAAGTATTAAGACGAGTCATGAAAGTAGAATCATGTTGATGCGGTCTATCTTTGGTTTCTTGGGCGATTTTGGCCTTTGCAGAATTATCAAGTCCCCTTGGATATTTTGGTGCAAGACCAATGACAAGGTATGTGTCGGATGCAGGGTCCAAGCTGGCTAGGACGAGAGGTTTCAATGCATTTGAGAGTGACTTGTCATTCTTTGAAGCGAGGTTTAGGAACTCGAGCTCATTGATGTTCTCTAGGAGCCAATTGCCCAACTTCGTGAGAATAAGTGGGTTATTAAACATGCTCAAGTCGGGAATGGATCCATCATTCAAGACGCAAAGTCTATAAAGTCGTAAGTTTTTCATAAGCTTCCTTTCCAAGACAGACATGCCTGTCTTGAATATGATTTGTTGGATATCTTTTGCCTTTTCAAGGCCTCTCATCAAAAGGTCGTAACCCTTCAACTTTTTGGAACTCAAAGCTGAAGCTAACGAGTTTGTGTTGGAAGATACAATTCTTGAAGCATTGCCATGATTGTTCATGTTAAGTGCATCCCAGGATGACCAAAAATTGTTGACCCATAGCTTCTCCTTTCTTTCGATCTTCTCGTTTATATCCTCATCTATGTCGTGGTTCTTATCCCTGCTTATTCTTTCGTCGGACTCAAGAAGGGCAACAAGGGCTTCGACACATTCCATAGCTGATAGTTGTCCAACGAAGCCGTAGGTTCTGACAAATCCATCCCTCACTATGCCCTCGAGTCCGTAAAGAGGTAGGTATTTGTTGAAGATGGTAGGTAAGTTTTTTTTGACTGATATGTCCATGTAAAGCCACTTTTGTTGGGCAACCGAAAGGGAAATGCCCATTTTAGCGAACATTTTATGAAGCTTTTTCCTGCCATCCTCGGTCCAAAGATTGAGTTTGGAGTTCACTAAGGATGAATAAAAGAATGAGTCATATAGCGTCCAGTGACGTAACAAAAACAAGTGATAATCCTTCTCTATCGATAGTGCTGTGGAGTCTGCAGTTCTCTCAGTCCCGGCGTTAGATGGGTTGAGTCGATGAACTTCCTCCAGGAATAGGGGTTGTATTTTGTCATAGACCTCTGGATGGAGTCGATCGAGGGATGAAGCACCAATGATGGAGAGCCAAAGATTATCTATGCTAGTTTCACCAATAGTGGCCAATAATGCATATATGATTGCGGTTGTGGCTGTCAAAACAGCGGTTCCCTGGTTGTAGTAGGTCTCAATGACATTCTCGCTCGCATGGAGCTCTTTCCTCCTCTGTTTTCGTATCTTTTTATTTTCCGCTTCTTCAAGACGGCGTTTTTTGTTCTCGCCAGAGTCATCCGTGACGACGCCGCCATCATCTTCAAAATCTTCCTCATCCTCATCTTCTATGACTTCATGTTCGTCAGACTCCTCGCCACTGGACTCATCACTGGACTCATGGTCGGACGCTTCAACCAACACATTGAAACTTTCTCGCTCCTGTGCCAAGTTCTTGTCTATATATCCATCATCAAAGCAAACTACCATATGCGAACCGAAAACATTATCCAAGTTCCACGGCCTGCTCCCGTCCATGATGTATATCTTTCTGCTGAATGAAGGGCCTTGATCTGGCTCCTCAAGAGGCTGTGATTGATTTAATGGCATTGGATCTTCTGATGTAACAAAGTCATTTGGATCAATCTCGAAGAAAGATTCGATATCGACCATGGCTCCACAGCCTATGAGAATGACATTTGACACCTCTGGATCGAGTTTGAGATAATGTTCTTTTAAATCTGCATATCCAGCAACTGGAATAAGCTGGTACTGGATAAGGTTCTTTTTCAATACTAGACTCAATATCTTAGCCGTACATATGCTATCAATGCTGAGACACGAAACAAACAATATAAGCTTGCATGTGGAATGGGAAGATGATGTTCGCTTGATATCAGAAAACACCTGTGAATACTGGGAAGGGTTTATGTACATTGGGAAGGGTGTTTTATGCTTGGTTGCCTAGTCGAAGCTGCAGTATGTCAATGATGCTGAAGAGTAGTAGGATCACGGTCACGTGTGTCTACAACAATAATAAGACACTCGCGACGCGACGCGACTTGAAAGAGAAGGGCTACCGAGAAAGGCTTAGAAACCGTACATCGTAAATTTTTTAAGTCGTAAAACCGTAGTTGCAAAACTGTTCATGCTTTCTTTCCGTCAGACATAAGAAAAACTGCCGATACTACGGCGAGCACGCACGTTAATGTCCCAGGTGACAATGCCACCATCCTCGCAACCAATATACAACTGGTTCTCGAGCCAGTCCAAGCCGGACAACTCCATTTCACCGTGAATATGATTGACTGATTGTTGGTAGGAATCATGACAAGAATAACGCTGCTGGGGAGGCGAGGAGTCTGCCATATTAGTATCGTGCGACATACCTTGCCCTGCCTCCAAGTCCAAACGTTGTCTGACATCGTGGGGATCCACAGAAAGCAGGTTCAGGTGGCGAGGCTGGGGCTCTTCCTGATTAGACACGCAATCAATGTTGATAGAAGTGGGCGTGGAATTCCACTGTGGGTGGTTGAGCTCTGGAGGTGCTAATGTGCCGTCATCCTCGTTGCAGACGGGCATTGGCTGTGGCTGATAGACGTAATCCTTAAACAATTTAGGGTTCTCTTCCGCAAGATAATTGTAGTCATACACCAAAGGTGCAGAAAAGTGGGACTGTGACTCGTCAAAAATGTCAAATCTTTTGTGCTTATCCACATTTTTTTCATTCATATCATCATCAGCACTGGCGAAGCTGTGCTTTCTTTGGGAGTTCATGAGCTTATCACGTACGCTGAGCCTCTCGTGTTTGTGGCGACCATACTGGTCTAATGCAAATGGGAATACAAGCACTTGTTGGTTGTCCTGGTCGAGGTCACGAAGATCCACTAAATGAACTCTTCCAACATGCTCTGAAATGACAAGCAAATCCTGAATTGCTGTGTGCAAAAACTTACAGCAACGGAAGGCACCAGATTGATGGCCTGGTCTTGTTGATTTGACCTCATAAAGCGGTTCCTCCGTGGCTTTCCTTAGGTCAAAGAGCAAGCATGCACCTTCTTGGAATGCCACTGCCAATGTGTTTTCATTGTTATGGTACGAAATGCCAAAGCCGGAGTCGCACGCAGTTCTGATGACCTCGACTTGCGGCTTCGGCGACTTTGGATCGAGCAAAAAGATGGAGCTAGAGTCTCCTGTGGCTGTTAGGAGTCTTCCGTCAGGCAGCTGGTGGACATTATTAAGTGAAGTGTTGTTCTCGCAAACCAACTTACGGTCTGCGCTGATTCTGCTGTTTGCAATATCCAACACGTACAAATTGGAGTCGTTGTTGCATACGTAGGATGTGAAATGAGAATCTCCACCTGGGTAGTCTGGGTAAACAGTGACAGCATTGTTTATCATCTCACCTAATTTGAACGTGAGATCACCCTCGGTATATGGCGAATAAAAGGAGAATAAGCCCTTGGGCAGCCTGTGGGAGGAGCCTGGAATGGACTTGGTCAAGTCTGGAATGTCCATGGAGAACACCTTGGACAGGGAGGTTACCACGCCACCTGTGACAATGTGACCGCCTGCGCTGTGATTGAAGCATCTGGGAAAATACGGTAGGCTCAAGTAGTCGTGGGATTTGAGGGTTTCTTCATACAAAGGGAATACCAGCAACGCTCTGATCGAGTCGTCTAGCGTGTGATAGATACTTCCCGTGTAAGCATCAACCTGCACCAAGTCCCTAAGCTGCCAGTGGTTAACCGATGAACGGACGTTCGAAATATACGTTGGTTTTGGCTGGAGATACTTGAGAGCGTTGTAGTAGTTCTGAAAGCACTTATAGTTGGAGGAAACGGAACGACGACGTTCTATACACGACGACCTCCTCCTTTCATAGGCACTTTCGGATATCGATATGGTCATAGTCCTAGCAAAATGTTTGAAGTTCGGGTAATTTTGGGGGTCCTTGCGTTATATATGACCTGAGGAGTGGAGGTGAGGGAGGCAGAAAAAGGAAGGTGAGCGGCAGGACAAGAATGCAGGGGAGCTTGGCTGCAAAGTGCTGAATCGGAAACAGAAATTACAACAGAAACTATTTCTTCATGAAGCGCTAAAACTACTTTATCAAACTAACAGGCGATATGCTGTATCACTTTCTGGTTACAAAACCTCCGGAATCGTGCCCTTTAGACAGTGAGTATACTGCGGCGCTTCACATGACCAGAGTGGAGTGCGACCACGGAAACCCTTCGAGGTAACATGTTTTCGAGAGCCTAGCTGAAGAGCTCGTAGAATAGTTAAAATTATTTGTCCGCAGCCTTCAAATCCAATCAGGTTAGGGGTATCAAAAGCACGTCTCTTTGTACTCTCGAAAGCTGCGGATTTCCCCACCAATGTCGCGCGACATCCCTCTATTATCTCTGTGGAGAATCTCGGTAATCAGCTTCTGAGAAGCCATCCTGCAGGCGCCCCAAGATGTCCATGCCACTTTTAATCATACTACGGATGGAGTCATGCGACTGAAAAAAAGGACTCATCTAACAATGATACAAGGCATTTATGGTCGTATGGAATGTCAGAGACTTCAATTCATTGGGACTGTCCATACAGTGCGGTAAAATTTCGAGCCAGGCCAATTATTAGGCGGTAGAAAGTAGCTTTTCTTTCTTTTTCTATTCAATATGCAGGCCATTACATAGTTGTACTCCTATACTGACGTCATGAGAGGACTCTGTCAAAATTGTCGGAGTCCCATCAGTGGGAGTCAGCCACGAACCTGTCTAGATTGACTGGAAATGTACAATGCTCCACTTTGTGCCTTCCAGCTTTGACTTAATCTGGGCCGTGCCAGAAAAAGAAATTACATTCTCGCCTACTCAGGGTCCGAGTGTATTCTGCAACAATTGCTCTTGACGTGCCCACCATTTGGTGTCAGATTCGAGTTTCGGGCGAGTTTTTGAGGTGACGAATTTTCAAGCAGAGCCATCTGAAAACACTTCGCTTAAATTCCTCGGATTTTTTTATTGGCAAGCAAGGAAAGTTAGATATGGCGTACCCACATCGCGAAATCTGTCAACTTATCGTCGTCAGACCTGAACAGGGCATAGCTCTACGTAGACTGTGTACATTTTCTGGAACATTATTATCATCAATGATTCAACCATTTGCTTCCCTTTTCCTTTTTTTTTTTTGTTGTTGTTTTTTTTTTTTTTCGTGGCAAGCCTAGGTAAGTGGCATAAACTGATGGCGTTGACCGGAGTTGACAAGTCACTCATTAGTTCTAAAACTTTTCATTTAAGCTTGTTGAGCATAAAATAACAGACAGGTTGGTCTCTTCACGATTTCTATGTACTTTTAGATTGAGATCTTGAAACCTCATATGATTCTTGAGGGGAAGTAATTCTCCAACATTCTTCATGTGCACCAAGTTGACGTCCCCGAAGAACCTCTCGACTCATTCTATTCTCGAGCTTTGCTAAAAGACAACAAAATTGCCGTGGCAGCAGAGGCACAAGCTTGTAGTTTCTAGGTACAATATCATCAAGGGGCAATCACATCGTCAGGGAGACTTCACGAAGACTTCATCTCTCAATATAACTTATTTCATTAACCAATCACCCTAATCACTCTAAAACCAGAGTGCAATTTGCTAGTTTTTTCTTTTTTTTTTTTTTTTTAGCGCCAAGTTCATCACACTGAACGCTGTAAAGCTTGATCTACCTATATCCCATTTGTTACTCACAACTTTCCTTGCCAGGCCCTCTTGACCCACCCACAGTCTCTAATCTCGTCATTCTTAGCATCCACCTTGTAATTCTTCTCGGGATCATCGTAGCGTCTATCAAAATCGCCTGCGGGCTTTGAGATACAGACGAAATCACCGTTTGGTAAGGGACATCTCATTTGAGATGAAGGAAAAGGGCAGGGACATTTCTTTGGACTAGAAACACACTCGAATGTATCTGGACACAAGTATTTTTCGCACTGGCTGTCTAGGACTTTCTGCTCATAGGAAGCTTTGTCTCCCTCACCATGATGGAATTGGTTTTGAATGAAATCAAATATGCTCGCGGATACAAAATTTGCAAGAACAAATAGTAAAAGGGGTTTGAAAAGTGGTTGCATGGGTGAATGAGCGGAGTCTTTTATATGAGAGCTGTAGTAGATTCTGAGTTGAGGTGGCCAGCTTGGAGAAGTTGGGTACGTTTGACTATACAGGAATGGGTGCAAAATCCACTCGAGCCAGGAAGTTGGGATTTGGCTACTCTCCCCAGGTGAATGACCGCTATAAATAAAAGCTTTATTAAAGCTCTTATCTCGCCAAGGACAGCACTTGCCTCAATGGTCGACCATATCAATGCTCGCTAATAAAGCATCTAGAAAAGAGTAATGGAAAAAGTATACTTCTCACGTTCTTTCCATGGTGGAGCATACTAGTTTTAGCGCAGAAATGAAGAGCTCTGACACTCCGGCGCCACTGAAACTTGATGAGTTTTACTTCACCAAAGAAGACGCTACTCCCGAGCTTTTTGGTATAAACGATTCTTTGGAATTAACGTGGAACGAGGCAGAAACCCCTCAATCTACCGCTACAAGAATTGATGAGGAGTTTGGATGGGATAGTGAGATGATCTGTGACGTATCCCACTCATATCGGAGTATTAGGAAGTACGAAGTCAACCTACTTCGGTATAAGATAGAAAAGGACGCAATCAAAAGTGAGGGTGGAGGCAACACTATCTACTTTGGTGAATTCAGTCAATGTCCTTTTAATGAGGAGGATTCACCTATCGAGCTATTCTCACAGGGTCAAGCCCATGTACCACCTTCGGATTGTAACCCGAAATCTATAGTGAGACTGAGGAACAGCAATGATCTAAAGCTTGCATGGAATTTTCCGTCTCAATTACCTCTTGAATTTCCAATGATTGCCGAATCCTTGTCATGCGATGCTGAAAAGAAACAGATTATCTCGTCTTCGGACATGGGACACTTGTACCACGCTGGCTCTCGGTATATAGACAGCATTGCTGAGAACGTGGCGTTGCTCATGAACATGGCCTTCGGCTGCTGTAAAGCTTTCACCCTTGAAAGAAAGAGGCTCATCGGAGTGACTTCGAGAGCAATATATCTTCTTTGCGACGAAAATAGTGTTGTCGGAGAATTTGGCTCAGAATACTATCAAGCCCAGATGTGTGAAAGCTTTACGGATTGTGAAAGACTCCAGGCTTGTCTTCTTAAGGTACGCAATGACGTTGAAATTAAGCTTTCTTTCTTTCAAAACCACGCACAAGGTACTGTCCGTCTTGTGGAAAACTTGTTCAATGTTGACAGCTGTGTACTCAAAGCCCACCAACACTATCTTTCTTGCACCGAAGACTCGTGCTTTGGAAATGGGGTGTGCTATTTTCCACAATTACCAGCATACCATAATACGATGAAGTTTTTGAGATCTCAAGACCCTCATACCATGGCAGCTGATCTTCAAGGGGAATTAGTCTCTATCCTCAAAAACATGAGAGACGTTGAAGAAAGCTTGATCGCAGTTTTGGATGCACATCGTCAATCCATTTCGGCTTTTAATGACTCACGCGTTGCCCAATACAAGGACAGACGTCTGAAGTGAAAAATGGATCCCCCAGAGGTCTACAACAATGCGATTCACACGTTATTTATATTATTAAATTCAATTAAAGGTTTAGAGTACTTCAGCGAGTGGCCATGTATGCTGCCTTAGCTTCATATGAATCTTTGGATTTCTCTTCGTACTTTCGTGGTTTCGTCTCCTCTGGATTGACGTGCTTGCTACACTTGAATGCATTGAGCGCTCTGCTTTTCACCAGAGACAAGCTTGAGATAACAGACCTTGTCTCGGTGTTGTCGGATGAAATTGACTTTCTGTCGGAAGAAATGGAGTATTTAGGCATAGCTATTGAGTGGGATGCGTGAATCAGGTCCAATTTATATACTATTCATTTTTGCCACCAGCTGAATTGGGATTATGACAAATACAAATACCAGGTAGGCACTGCAGAGATCCAGGCGCTGGAGGGTGATTGTCTCCTCAGCCGTTCTTTAAGCCCCACAGATACGTCAGCAGGTCATGCTAAAGTTTGAAAATTCATACTGATCAGTGTGTATTTTGGGTTATTTTACAAAAAATGAATTGCTACTTTAACACTGACAGACCATCCAACCCTGTGTGTGCAAGGCACCATCTGGCCCCTACGAAGCTCGTAGAATCTGTATGTTGAGCCGCAGCACCATTGCGGGTGCTAGCTTGACATACTGCAGATGCATCTTGTGGATTTTCAATTTACGAAGTGGTGGGAGGGGGCCTAGAAGCCAATTTTGGATACGGAACATCCGTGCAAGTACTGTCATGAGATACCATGTTCCAAGTGCTGCAGAGTGAGTCACAAAAACAGTTGTAGCCATCTTGCAATTTCCGAAAAGATTTGTGGCTTTCTCAAATCAAGGAATACCCCAGAGGCACCCTGCGCAATGAGTCAGCCAAAGCTACCGCACATACTTTACGAGGCATCCAAAAACGTGTACAGTATACCACAATCTCTTCTTGAATTGAATCAGCTTGAAACAATTTACTGAAATCAGGTTACAGTGGCACAGTTTAAAGGTTGATGAATTTCAACAGAAAACGAGAAAAAAAAAATAAACGGGGCGAGCTGGGAATTGAACCCAGGGCCTCTCGCATGTTTGTATTTCGATCAAGTTTCCTCGATCGTCGCCCAAAGCGAGAATCATACCACTAGACCACACGCCCGATTTCCTGGGTGTAACACAGCGCTGATTCAATATTCGTTTTTATAAAATTAAGTTTTATCAGCTCTAGGCGATTGTATATAGGAAAAAGCAAGATAGCAAAATGACAAATTTCACTAAAGCTTTGGAAAAAAACATCTCCGAGTACCTCTCGCGTGAAAGATGTACTTTTTGATCTTTCGAAGGCGATCTTCTCGCTGAGTGAAGGTTTAACAGCGCAGTTTGAAAATCACAAGTCTTGACAGAGGCAAATATTGAGAGCTTATGCACCCCCCCCCCACCCCCGTTTTACACGTCAAAATTTCTAGTTTTGCTGAAACAAAAAAAAAAAAAAAAAGCAATCCAGAATGACTAAAGAAGCCAATTTAATTGTTTAAGTGGGTTTTCTGCTGTTCACCGGGAAATGCAACCGGTTGGACTGACTGGTGAGATTCCTGCATTGTCAGTCGGGGGCACGGATAACCAAGACAGCCAAAAACCAAGATTAAATTTTTTTTTTTTTTTTAGCTGATATCTCTTTATTTGAGTAAAAAAACTATATCTCTATAGAAACAACCTCCAATAAGATCTTTATAATTCTCAATTTCCCAAGACCCTCAGGTCAGTTTCCCGAACGTCTCGCCGTGTTTATCGACCCATCGGACTTATCTGTCTGACAACCTTCTTCAACTGACGTATCAGAAAGGGCGGAAGGATTGGCCTTCTTCCCTTGATTCACGGTGCTTCAAATAGGTAGTTCTCACCGTCTTCACCAACCAGTTTAGTTTGCGAAAATGTTCAAATGTGTGTTCTTTTGGAGCTAACATATTGTTGAGCAGCATTGGTGTTTCAAAGCCTATACGTTCCCACCAGTACTTGGTGGCCAGGCATCGGCTGTATAAATGCTCAAGAAAAGAGTCGACCTTGACCCTCTCTCGACATATTGTACATCTAATTTCATTAGTGTAGTTCTTCATGTCATGTCGAGGCACGTATGAACCATAATGGAACAAGTGCAATGCGGTGAAATCATTGCGTAAAAGCCATTCTTCTTTGTAAAGTGCTTCCCAAAAGGATTTCCATCGTTTGTGGTCGTATAATTCTGGGCATACTTCCAAGAATCGTCCCGGCCTTATAGGTGGCTTCTTGTCTTGAGTTTCCTTACTCAAGTATCTAAAAGGCGTCTTGGCTAAAAGTTTCTTCTCCGTTTCATCGATAAGAGAATGTCCATTGATGTGTCTCTCGACTGCTGCTAAGTCGCGTCGATATGGTGCTATCGTCGTAGTTTATTCCCTATTACCCGTTATCAACTTGCGCCAAGCCTTAACATAGCATATTTCGTTTTTGGTGAACGTCCACTCAAGGTGTTCTGTAAATCTACCAGCTTTCTCGAAGAGAAAGTCTGTCCAACGTAATTCACCACATTTCCATATCTTGGCTTTTTGGTTATTCTGGACAAGTTTGACCATATGATGAAGCAACTTTGCCCTAATGTATTTGTTCCACCATTGTTGACTGTCAGGACTAGGCACCTGGGACTAGCTCACGAAAGGGAAAGCTAGAACGCTTTCCATTTGTCAGCTATATTCCAAATACGGTTATTTCCCTGAGATGGAAAATACCCCTGAGTTAAACCCCGTTAATTTCTGACTCAAGGAAGTATATAAATATGCCCTTATTCCCTAGGAAGAAATGGTTCTTAAGGGAATTAGCTACTAGTTACTTATAATGCACGCTGCGCGTCCTAACATTGACTTTCTTCAAGGGCAACCGCTATAACTTTCGCTCTACGACCCAATAGCTGAGTTTTGAGTTCAATTAGACCAAAACATAAAAATAAAAAAGAAAACAAATAGAAAAATTGAAGATGAAAACTCATGACGAATCAAGCGAGAAGGTAATTTCGACAAGGAATGTCAATTGCAGCGCTAATTCGGAGCCATTCGACTTATCAGCGCACAACCTCAATCGCGGGTCTTCTGAGACTAGCATCAGATGAACCTTGAGGATCTCATTCATGGATTCCATGACATAATTACTGACCACGCCCTCTTTAGAAGAACTCTTAACTCTTACCTTTGCAAAATTGATGATGAAAAGCGCGTCTGATCGAGACGCACCTAACGGCATTGACAACCTACTAGAGGATGATATCAGCTTGAGAAGGTGATCATCCACAAATTTAACTTCCGTTACAAATTAGCACATCGAGTGAGTACCTATGGTGTACCATGGCGCCTTCGGATCGTAAATAGTGAAATACGGATTCGGAGAGGTCCTTCAAACTTTGAAGAACTGAGGTGTTGGTGGTAGATTCGGATGTTCGCTTCTCTTGATTTGGACACTGATCAGTTGAGCCGGACCCACGAGAATTACTCATAGTCTCTGCTGTCGATTACAATCTTAGGCAAGGATAACGTCAAAATAATCCGACACGTTGGGTATTAAACATATAATCTTGTGTTTGAATTATCTAGAAACAAAATTTTGAAGGCATCCGAAAAAAAAAAAAAAAAAAAAACTGCAGCTCTCATTGGAAACGCCAAAGTGTTCAAGAACTGGTTTTAATTCGGAAGATTGATGATTCCAAAGCAATTGTAGAATGTTCGTAATAAAATATAAGTGTTTGATAAAGGCAGAAAAGCAGCCCACCTGATTTAGGATTGTCGCTGGCCAAAGCATCATAGGACGGAAAAGTGACTCAAGCCATTGGTCAGAATTTCTCGGCTCGGTACACGCTTCAACTGTGAGATCGCAGACCCATAGGGAATGAAGGTGTTCCGATTTTAGCTTAAAGTATTCTCCATACATTGACTTCTCAAAATCTCATATGCATTAAATATTAAGTTGTGGGACAATCTTGTCTAAAAAAGGAGCTACTGGATTAGGGATATCCGGCACTCGCCTTATGCCTCTGTAGCTTCTTCATTGAATCTTCTACCTCGAAGCGAACTTCTTGAAGAGCACGCAGCTCTGAGCGAACACCAAACCCCCAAATTAGCCCATTTATGACACCCGACACTGCAATTAAAGTGCTTGCGAGCGAGAGAAGCACAGATGACCATGCTTGTCTCAGCGAAGCAAAGGTGATGCCGATGTGTATGGCAACAACGAGTATGATGGAGATAAAGAAATGGTATTTGCGCCAATTTGCTTGAAAAGGTATAGTTTCACGAAGGTACCAAGAAATTTCCTCGTGAGTCTCACGGTACAATGAGAAAAGCTCTTCGCTGCTGTGGTCGTCGTGGTGATTAGTTACGTCCCGTTTGTTTACCACGAGATCCACCGCAAACGCAAAGTGATCAGATGCCGAGCATGAGATAGGCGGAGGGAGTGTCTCCGTAAACCTCACTGCCGCCAGGACTGGAGTAAGGGTTTGAGAATCAATTAGGACATAATCAAGACGGCAAGCTTCATGGGGCTTCCGGTGAGGGTGCCATGTGTTGAAGACTGAGTTGCAGGTGACTCCCGCCTTGAGGATCTGATCTCCGGGATGCATGTTAGCAATTTCTTCAGGCAGAGGATTGCTATCTCCTTTTAAGATCTCCCATGAGTCGGCCAAGCCGCCTTCGATGGTGAATAGCTTATAGGGCAACAGGCCTGGTTTTGAGTTGAGGTCTCCGACTTGGATGACCGCATAATTTGCTTGTTTCAAGGTTTTTACCAACTTGGCCATATCCCACGCCTGACAAGCTCTATGAGTTGAATAGGCAGCATCGCCCAGAGAGGCGTATGGAGCATGCATGTGTGAATTAAGAAGAGCAATAGGAGGTGTTTCCGGCGTGAGCGGTTCTAGGATGGTGATTGCTATGGACTTTCCCACTAGCCAGTCACCTCTGAAGAATGCACTTGGTCTTCCATTGATGGGAAAGCGATATAGGAAGGAGTTGTTGATGGGTATCTTCAGAAGAATAGCCAAGCCAGGTCCAGCCACTATTCCCGACCGGAAAAGGCGGCGGTAGGGAAATTCGAGGCGGCATTGTTCATCAATATAGAGCCAGTCTTCTTCCACCCAGACTTCCTGGAGTGCCACCACGTCGTAGTCGCTAGAGGCTAGCTGGTTTGCTATCCAGCGAAGTCTGGCTTTTCTATGTTTTGCGATGTATTTGAGGCCCCACGCATTTAGCGTTAGAAGACGCAACCGGTGCTTTTCCATGGGTTTTCCGACCTTTATTTGAATATATGGGAAAAGAAAAAGTGCTCAAAGCCGCCTCGGAACAATAGCGTAGCCGATGTTTATCTTTCCTGTACGTCAACAGTGATGACAGTGTTTGCTGTATCGACAAAGGGGCTGCGATAGGGCTCACCTGAATTAAGTCAAACTTGTAGAAAAATCATTCCAAACCTCAATCATTGAAAAAACACCCCCGGCTTGTTGGACGGAGCAACCTAGCAAAACTCGTAGCTTCAAATTATGTTTCATTATTAGCATCTGCGCATTTTCAGTTAAATCCGTAACACAGTCCACGACCGAACATTATATGGTCGATAAGGCTACCAAGTATCAAGCTGGAATTTTGAACGTTTTTTAAAATGACCCATTGACCACCATCCTTATTGTCTTTTTTTTTCCTTTACTTCTACTTGATTAGTATCATAGACTTGCAGCTGCCAGTGATAGCTTTATCTACGCATGGTTTTTGCGCGCGGAGTGCAGTATACACAAAATACTGACATGGAAACCATAACATCATCACCTTAACCAGATGAGTATTACCACACCAGCAGTGCAAGAGTTCAATCTGCTCCTTAAGGAGATGGAGGATTTTAATCTGCGATTCCAGACATTTACTTTACAAAAAAAGCTGGCCATACTGT
Organism: Candidozyma vulturna; assembly: GCA_026585945.1. Lineage (NCBI taxonomy): Eukaryota > Fungi > Ascomycota > Pichiomycetes > Serinales > Metschnikowiaceae > Candidozyma > Candidozyma vulturna. The sequence continues at coordinate 799,245 of CM048832.1, read as the reverse complement.
CATCAAAGCTGCAACATATCAACCGAGTGAAGGAGCTTGAGAAAAGGGCTCGGTCTCTACAAGCGGAAATTAAAGCCACAACAGAAAAGTCGGAGAAAACAGAAGCTTTAGCAGCCCAGTCATTACTTGATCTACAAGCGAGGCAAGAAAAAGTCGACGCTCTCACGGCCCAGCTGGACAGCAGATTGGCTGCAAAGGAACAACTCAATCGAGACATTGACACTTTGAGAAAAGAAGTGGCCGATCTCGAGAATATTTTGAGAAACACTCGATCCACGTTAGGTGACCAAGCGCTCAAGGACGCTGAGGAGCTCACCAAATTTGAACAATACTTGGGATTGAGAATCGAGGCAGTTGACATCGATCTCCTTAAGTTCAAATTCGTCAATATTGACCCCAACAATGTTGATCGTGAGGTTTGGTGTGAGCTAAATGTGGCGGAGCAAGAATACAAGGTCGGGCTCACGAATCCAAACTTGCCCCGCGATGTCATTCTTCGAATACAGAAAGATCTCAATATGCATGGTGAACTTGTCATTTTTCTTCAGGTGATGCGAAATGCTTTACGTGCTGAAGTTTCCTGATTCATCAAAGAGCTTCTGTTCAAAAAAGGCGCTGCCGCATTGATGAAGGCTCATGATTTTTTGTGCCCTTCTTTACACATTTTTCTTAAACGCTATCGTGGTCCACTGTGGCTTGCTGTCCCAGACAAGGGTTTTCCTGTCTTTAGAAGAGTTGAAAAGTTCAACCTTTTGGAACAATTTTGTGATGGGCCGAAACCCAGTGATTGCGAACACTACTGCTATCTACATCAAGGACTCCGACTCATACTACTTTTTTGAAGATCACGTTCAGAGTTCGAAATGGGGGGCATGGCTTGGGCAGAAGCCTCCAGTTAACATGATAGAGTTTCAACTAGGCCACTACAAAGAAACCATACCCATTGAATATTACCCTCTTGTGACGGTTTCCACAGAATTAAGCTCACTGGATGCCTCCGTGGAGAGAGAAGTGACGCGAGGGTTCGGGATATCATTCTCGCTTGATCTGAGAGTAGACAACGACATTGTAATCGCAGGAGTCAAGACGGGCTTAAGTTCACATTACTCTCTTGACTTTTCCTTGCTGCAAGCTATGGTCTGCAGAGCACCCAAAGGCGGGAAGGTACAGATGCAAGTCAGTGCAAATCTATTGTACTTTCCGTTAGCAAGAACGAGGAGGGTGTCGTATGTTCAAGCCTCTCAGAATTTTGAGTCTAGGGATTGGGAGGTAGTAAGTTCTGCGATAGATAACGAAACTTACGGAGGCGCAATGTTTTATTCTTTGAGTTCCATTTCTCGACAGCGTTGTGTCACCGATCCGATGCATTTCAAAAGCTCCAAAATTCGCTGGCTTCCGCATCTACCAAAATCTTTCATTCGGCAGAACGATCCATAACATGATCTGTTTTGATCAAGAATTATGAAGAAATAATACGACGTTCGATCTGTGTCTTTGGTCAAGAGCATCGCACTCTGCGTCTGACACTAAATGTGTGCCGGAGATAACGCAATACAAGTCCGTAACCGACTGTTCACCTTGTAGTTAAATGCTTCTGAAATGGAGGCTCATGGAATGAAAAGAACAAAAAAAAAGTCGGTGACGAAGAATTCTGATTTGACTCTCCTTACCTTGAGTCTCGTATCTCCGGTTTGGGGCAACACAATCCGGACCCGAGCGCGGGGCAATTACTAACTTAAGTCACATGTACTTTCTCAAGACTTTATAAGCGAGACTCCTTCGGCTTCACACAACACCGCAAAAAAAAAAAAAAAAAAATCGTTAGAATAAAATGAGTGATCATTCGAAGAGAATTGCCTCTCATATGAACAAGGACCACCAATTGGCGTTGGTTGATTACGTCGTGGTGTATGGTAAGATCCCAGCCCATCAACTCGAGCCCGCCAGTGTTCATATTACTGCCGTTGATGAAAAGTCTCTTACTCTTTCTTACAAGAGAAACGATAGAGTTGAAGAAGTTGTTCTCGTGTGGAATGAGCTTACCGAGGAAGACAAGGTGAACGTGAAAGGGTTTATGGATGTCAAGGCCAAGTTGATATCAATGGCCAAGTATGCTGCCGCTGTTCAAGGATATTCACACAAGCAGTTGAAGCAGGTAGTCTTGCCCAATAAGCCTCAGCAGTTTTTAATGTATCCCCTTGCTGCTGTTCTTGCAATTGGCTCGTTCGATAAGTATTTTATCAGGGACGTTATTGCTAAGGACAATTTCTTGTCCCAATTGGCCTCGTATGCTCCATCCTTCTTGAAAACTGGTGGTGCCTTTTTGGAGGACCATGTAAGGACCATTGCTATTGCATTGTATGCTATTCATTTGGTGGAAATCGCTGTCGTTACTTTGCCCAAATTGAAGCAATATAGGGCCTCCAGTAAGAGGAAGTTGGCATGGGCTGTCATGCACTTCTTTGAAGGCTTATTTATTTTCAAAAGACTCAACAAAGCTTTGGAAGAAGCCCATTAAGTACAGATATATGGATATAAATCGAGCAGTGATTCCTTGTAGTATTGAATGGTAGAAAGAAACTTCCTTTAGGGGTTAAGGAATTTCGTGAAACAATTTCTACCCTACAATTATAACTATGCCAGCGAATCTAGCGATACGTATTCTGCTTCTTGTATGCATGCGTCATCTTGTAAGTGATTCAACGGAATGTATTTGCTTGCTGACTCCTAAATACGTCCAATTGTCTTATAATTTCTTAGGGAAGTAACACCTCTATTGAGGTGTGAAAAAGGTCTATAGAATAATACGACAAAAACCATTCAGTGGTGTTCACTTTTGATGATTTGAGATCCGACATGTTTGGTATCCTTTATTTATCCAACTTCTTTCTCTTATGTAAGCGCGTGGCAGCCAGCTTCATTCTCTTTCCTAGAGCGGCATCCTTGTTGTATGAGATAAATTCCTGAGGGAAAAATTCACCAACTGTGGTCTGTGTGCCCTCCGTTCTCTTCTTGTTCATGTCCCGTATAAGCGGAAACATCACCTCATCTACCCGTGATTGACTCCATCCAACATTGTACATGAGGAAGGAGCGTATCTGATCTAGATTTGGAACGCCCCACTTAAATTCACTCGTGTCTCTGTCCACTTCCGGGTGAGTGTAGGCCTGAAAAACAACCTGGTCAGGGAAGTTATCTGGAAGAAACAACTTCCCGGATTTGATCCGTTTCAAGAGATTTTTCTTGAGTTTGGAATCTGGATCTTTTGGATGTGATAATCCCCGAGCATGCTCATCGAACCACCGTTTGAAGCTTTTGAGATCCTCGAACTCTGCTAGAATTTCCATGGCTAGCACAGGCCCTATACCTTTGATACCTTCCGTGTAGTCGCTTCCCAACAAAAGTGCCAATTCAATTAGCTTGATTCTGTCAAGTCCGATTTTGTGATCGATCTCTTCATTGAAGTAGCATTCCACATATTGCTTTTGATTGAACATATTTTTGTAAACTCTACTCCCTCCAAAAAGGAAGCAGTCACTATCGTCCGTGATGATTCCATCTACCATTTGGAGACGATACAACTCGGCACATTGGGCCTCCGCCTCCATTGGAGCTGTGATGAATGGAATGCCAAACCTTTTTAAAAGCTCCTGAACATCTTGTATCATCGTCTGGGAAACCTCATCAGAGTCACGTTTGGCTTTCTGCACACGTTCCTGGTAAAGCTGCTCATCTGAAATAAGTGAAGTTGTTGAAATCGGAATATGATGTTTTGTCTTCATTTCGATCGCAAATTCCTCGTGTTGGTTATCCTCCTCACGAAGCTGATTCATCATTTCAGCTTCTTCATCCTCCTCCAACTCATAATCTAGAACAGCTGGTCGTTGTGGAACGAAGTCCTCCGGTAATTTTTCTGTCGATCCGTAAGAGTCAAGTGTTGTGCTCTGTCTCCTGTCTCGGACAGTCTTCTCTCCAAGATGCAGAGCTTCCAGTTCTTGAACATCATCCCTTTGACTGTTTGCTTTCTCAGAATCCTTCCTTTCATGCTGGACCATTGATGGCTTTACTTTGGGCTGCCTGGTATCATCGATTTTGTGCACATCTTTCGGAAGGCTCTTTGTATCTGTTATCTCCACGTCCAAGCCCGAATCTTCATCTTCGTTCACCTTCTGCTCGTTCACAATTTCCACGTCGGAGTCGTCTTGTTCTATTGGCGAATCTGGACTCTTTTCTATGTCTATGAGATCCCTGGCTTCAGAATATGAAATTAACCCAACTTTCTCGTCATCATTGATAGGTCGAGTACTTTGAGCTTCTTGCGTGAAAAATCTATCACCTGAGTGCGGTCTTTCAATTTGAGAGACACTATGATCAAACCAAGAAGGCATTGCATGAGAGCCTTGAGAAGGTTCAGGGGGTTCCAGACTTCTGGCAGTTGCATCCTCGTCTGCGCTCTGCCTCTGCTCATCATTTGATTCGATGTTTTGAGACCGAAATAGAATTGAGCTGCTCAAGTCCGGCTGGTTTTCATCTAGATCGGTCACTTGGTAAATGACATCTTTTTTATGCTCAGTAGTACCTATCGGTAATTTCTTTTCCACCTTTTGGCTTCCCTCATTTGCATTAGGAGAGAAGTTTTCTTCGTAATCATTTTCATACATGCCATAAATTGATTGAATGATTGCTCGTGAACTATCTTCATCATCTTCTTGCAGATGAGCAGGCACATCCTCAAATTCTTCGTCGCTATCACTGGACTGCGCAGCTTGGGTACCCTCTGTCTTGATTTGCGTTATATTCTTCCGCGGATCATCATCAAAAGATGCCATTAATGATTGTTTTATTTCCTCGTTATCGTCAATTTCGATAAGGTCTCCATCTCCATCTCCCAAGGAAAGAGTCCACCCATCCTCATTTTTCACTAAAGCATAGTGTCGGTCCTTGTCTCCAGCAATTCGACGTGTGATATTCCCACTATCTTCCAGCATTCCACTGACAGTCATAAGTCTTTGTGTGTAGAAGTTTCTTTTCTTGACTTGATCTATCTGAAACTTCAGAAAATCCTTGCTATTTGGAAAAAGCCCTTCCAACTGGTCTTTCGAATACCCTAGTCGCAACCTAGAACGTAATCTGAGGTGAGACAAAATCATATACTGGGTTGCTAATGGAAGTTCGGTGAACTCTTTAGAAGAAGGATCGACTGAGTCGATATTAATGCCATCTACTGTATCAAAATCTGCGTTTTCGGTGTACGCTTGAAATTCATCCGCTGGCATGATCCTATTGTCATCCTTGGAGACGGTAAATTGTCGAATCTCGGGAAGGTGATACTCATCCTTTTTTATAAACTTTCGTGTTGGTGAGCTTTGAACCAATTCGATCTGCTGTGAGCTCTTCTCTTGCAGTGTTTCATGTTCTGGATGAAGAATCGGCATATCCTCGAGATAAACAGTGCCATCTGGGTTTGGCACTTCTGTCTTTGATGAGTCTAGATTCTTTGAAAGGTCCCGCTTACCCCTATGAGGTAGATCCTTATCCTTCTGAAGCTGTATTGCGAGAATCTTCTGAGCTGACATGGCAGCATCCTCTTGGTTTTCTCGTCTTTTCTCTTTACGTTGCTGAATCACTCTTCTTTTGAGCGCCGGAGCCCCTCCATCGAAAACGAATAGCGGTTGTATGCCATGATAAAGTAGTTTACAGATTCTGCGAAAGAATCCAACGATATGTGCTTGTCCTAGAGAATTGCCATCTTTGTCTCTCACGGCCTTAAGAAACTGATAAATCCATATGGAGGCATCTACTGCTAAGCGTTTTCGGGATAATGCATCGAGCTTAACAGGCCTTGCAGCGGGCCCCACAATTTCCCAAAGTGAGGTGACTCCCATGTCTTTATTGTGATATGATAGCTATGTTGCTTCATCATGATGATGATGATGATGCTGCAGGAATTCAGTGGGGCGTATATTAGGTAAGCGCTTACCCACTAAACTTCCTTTTTGCGCACCACTTCGCAGCCATTTGCTTCCATATTCTGAATTATCCTCAAGCAGTTTAAGTCTTATTTTGATATATATTTTTTCCTACTCATTGTTTCTATTAGTGATGCTTCATGACTTCCTCTTAAATTCACTGTTGCGTGGTGTTGCGCACTTTAAACTCGCTCAAAACTTTTCTTACCTGTAAATGATTAAGGGCTCAGTGCATTTGTTTTAAAAGTATACAATATATCTCCCCTTCATCAAAACCATTACTTCAGACGAATCAGAAGCCTGTTGATCAGCTAAAAAATGAAAAACAGTTCAAGATATGGATAGAAATATTACGATGACGACTAATACCAATTTAGCTGGCGAGGAGCCATGCCCAGCAAAATTTTCCCTAAATCCAAATATCAAGCTCGTCAACGTTATAAGAGCTTACGCCTTCGCTATGGGGTATTTCATCAAAACGTGGGTAACAAGGTACCAAAGCATCACAGCTTTGGACGTACGCAGCATTGAAGACTTTCCAAAAAGGAATTCTCACTTTTCTGGCCGGATGAAATAGTCCAGCCCAGATGTAATTGAGAAAAACACCTGGGCCAATGATGTTTCTGATTGCATCGAGGCATTCGATGATCCGTATAATCACATGTGGAGACTGTTCATAAATGTTTGGTAGCACAAGATTCAATAAATGTGTGAACGTTTCAACGTGGTCATCATTAGCAAATCCTGTGCAATTGAGTGCAAGATGGCGTACCACCGTGGCAGCTGTCTGTCTGTGAACCTGATCTCTGTCTGTCAAACCATTTCCAATCAAAGGTGTAACAGCATGAACGTAGTCTTTGCTTTGCGTACCACTGATGTATTCGAACATAAAGCCAAGTGATTTCAAGATACCATTCTGCACATTCTTGTCAGGCATTCTATACTCATTCATAAGGGCAGGTAAGACTGTGAATGGCTCACAAGTATCTGCCACAATTCCAATAGCGACCGCTGTACAGACTCTTAGCTGACGCTCTTGCACTCTTAGGTTATTGAGCAATGTGGCGAGAACATCCTGCGGACCAATTGCGTTAGCTATAAATCCAAAAGTGGCATTTGATGCAATCCTAATTCGCTTTCTTTGGCTTTTCAACATGTCCAATAGATCGAAACAAATACGCATCCACTCTTTGGCATTGATACATTCTGCGCTCTTGGAAGCAATGAGCCCGATCAACTTCACACAAGTTTCTTGCACTTTCTCATGCCGATTTTTCAAAATCGGCGTCAATGTCGGTAAAAGCATGCTTATCGAGGGATTATCGAGGGAAGACAAGCCCTCCTCGTTAAGCGATTCTAGACAGGCATGCAAAGCCCCTATTATGGAACCTAGAACTTCAGGATAAACCTCTCCCAATGATTCGTAAAGAAATAGAATGAGTCTGTTCAAAATCTTGCTATTATTGTCGCCGAATTCATTGAGTAAGGGTGCAACTGCCGACACCAAATCTGCGGATTGTAGACGCACTTCGGGCTCCTTGTTCTTCATCCGAAAAAGGATGGTGCTCAAGAGTGCAGTTATATGGGGCTTTATTCTTGACTGAAGTGCATTACACACTGACGTGACTGCAAAACGGTACACCGATTGCAGTTGGGTCTGTTCTTGAAAAGCAAATAGTACTGCGTCGAGTAATGTATCTGTGGAGCGTTCTTGGAGTTCCAAAAATGCATCAGGAAAACTCCTAGCTATCTTATTTATCGCACCCACAGCCATTTGTCTCATACTCTCGTTCGCGTTCTTTGCCAAGGGGATAAGCGATTCAATAACGATTGTCACGCTTAAATATTTTGCCATCACTTTTGTGGTGTCTATGACAAGTCGACACAACTGCAAAGAATCCAGTGCTATCTTTCTAGTCCAGAAGTTTTGAAAGAAGGGCTGTAGAAGTTGCACCTTATAGTTAGGGAAGACTGTTCGTGATATTGGAAGGCGCAAGAGAGAACGAAGAATTGCCCTCTTCATTTCTTCGTCCGGCGATCGAAATTCCCTGGTCATTACCTGCAATAACTCTTTCGAATAGTAGTTTGTATACTCCTCGTAAGAAGGATTTTGCGCCATCAATGACACTAGTGAGGCCATTGCTTTCAAAAAAGCTGCTAATCCCCTACCTCTGTGGTTTTTGAGTCCACCCCAAAGCGGTTCGAGAAGAGTATTGAAGGCTTCTATTCCATGAGGGAAAACGCTATCTGCGAGTAAAGAAACCGTATTTGCTGTCGCTGTTCTCACTGGAAGAAGTTCATCTTCTAGACCGGGTTTTGTAATGTCGGCAATCTGTGGTAGGTAGGGCAAAAGGGATGCACCATTTCCTCCTCCCAAATTGATGCAGATATGATGTATGATCTTAATCCCTGTGTGACGAGCCTGTGAAGACTTCGACCTGAGGACGGCTTTCATGAATGGGAAAAATTTGACTAAACCCAACGTTACGGCGACTTCTGCAAGGGTTCGGGCGGTCAAGTTTCTCACATACTCATCGCTATTATCGAGATCCGGTCGGAGAGATGTGATGATATTGGCCAAGCCCGCTGAGCGTGCAATTGCAGCTATGGTGTCCTTGGCTTCTAGGCGAAGCGTTATTTGCTCATCGATAAGTAACGGGCTAACTGCTGTTACGAGTTTCTGGGTGAAAGGCCTGATCTCATGTGCCAATTGATATACAGCTCTGCTGGTAAGCTTGAGTAAAATATGTCTTTCGCTGTCTTCGAGATCAGGTTCAAGCATTAAAGGTAAGAGCACGCTGAAAATTGCCTTCGCCCCTAACTCAGAGGAGTGTGAGTTGAACCAGCGGTTGGCTTTTTTTCTCACCTGAGATGTTCCATTCTTAGCCCTTAGGATAACCTCCATGACCTTAAATCGCTTTTTTTCATTGGGGTCGAGTAGATCTTCTTCGCCTTTCCCAACGAGGAGCGACAAATGTTTCCTGTCTTCCTTTTTGAGGAGAATTCCCTCGTATTCCATAGAGATATCATTAATGAAATTTGTATCCACGGAAGGCTGGTGATCTGGTGGCTGATATAGCCGGACAGTGACAGAGGGGTCACGAGATATATTTTCTGGAGTTAACTTGATGTAGCCAGCAGGGATGATTTTGTCAAGAAGTGTGTCTGTGAGACTCACTCTTAAATCGGCCTCTTCAGTCTGTTTGCTTCTCGTCGTGGTTCGTAGAGTGTGTTGGTGATCTTCGAGGTGCTTTCTTTTGAGATTCTGTTCCATTAGGGTTTCACCACTGTGTAACGGCCTTTTCAAACTCACCTCTCCCTTGTCTAGAGCAAGTGATTCTATTCTGGACTGATAGCTCTTCGTTTCATCGATATTTAACACTCTGTTGTATGCCTGCTTTTGATAATCATTTCTAGTGGAGACATTCTGTGTGCGGGAATGCTTATCAGTCTGAGATGTAAGCTCATAATGACTATGGTTAGACATTTAGATGGACGCAAATCGAATGTTTTTGATGCTGCTAAAGTTATGATGGTTTAGGAAGTATGCGACCTGCTATATCATGCATAGGCTCAATCATCTAGTCATCCACTGCTTGAGAACGCTACACAAATAGGGAGGAAATCTTTGAAAGAAAAAAAAATTGATAAGAGGCTCACGGCCTTGACGTCCTTCAATTAATAATAAATGAAGCTGATACAAAGCGGGCTCTACGGTCAGAGTTCGCTAGGACGTAAGATTCCTTCATACAACGATATTGCACTCATCTCATCTGCATCAGGTAGCTGTTAAACTAAAAAATTCCTAGAAGCCCATGTCTTCCCAAAATTTAAATGTTCTCCTCAATAGACATCTTTCACTAAAAGAAACGTCTCCATTATCTTTGGTCATCGACTCGTTGGCTCAGTCAGCCCGCCCATTGATTCAGGAATTTGTGTATAAATCTGAGGCGCCTGTGATTCTTCTATCTTTTGAAAGCAAGATGAAACCTGCTTGGGCAACTCACTTCTTAGATTGCTCTGAGGCTTCACAAAAAACCATCAAAACTTTCGTGTCCGAAAAGTCAAATAAGACGCGAAAGTCTCTCGTCATTATAGAATCGCTCAATTACGTGCCGCTTGACGAGATCACAAGTTTCCTTACAAATTTATTACGCCCAAACAATACCACTTTGGGGATATTTCATTCAAATTGCCCTCAAATTAGTTCAGAGAACTATCCGCCTGGGTTGACATTACTTAATTATATGGCCCTGTCTGTTTTCCATATTGAGCCTCTCAAAGTTCCAGACGAGGAAGAGCTTGAAACATCACTTGCTCGTCTCATAATACCTCCAAACTCCCTCATCAATTCTTCCTCGTTCAAGATCAATTTTACGAACAAAAGAAAGTCTGGTAAGTCTCTGCTTCATGCGTTTTCCATCAACCTGGAACTCCATGAATACGAGCTAATTACAGAAGCTTCCTCGACAGAAATTTCCGAACTATTTGATGACTTGACAACATTCAACTTGAATACAAGCAATAAACAAAAGATTGCTAAGGAGCTGGTTGAACTTCCTTTCATGGAAGCTCAAGCAGAGTTGGGCAAAATGGGTGGTGCAATTGTGTACCAATTTGAGAAGGACGACGATTATGATGAAGAGGATCCTTATGAAGACCCATTTTAGGACAAAGATAACTTATAAGAGACATTAAATCTGATGGTTCACTGGTTTGATTCTCAAAAATGGTTAATCGCTGGGGCTAGATACAATGAGCGCTAGTGTTTATTAGTTCCCGAAGGACTCAAGTCGGCATTATTGTGGAACTGGAGGGGAGGAACGTATTTGAAACTTCAGACGTCGGCAATTAAGCTGAAAATTGGCATGTAATCACAATGACTCACAATGGATACAGATTCTCTACAGACATACTTCAACACCCATAGTTGCATAAACTAAATATCTTTTGTAATAAGTGCACAAGTCGACATCACAACGTGCTAGTGAAATCTTGTAACCTAAGAATGATCCCTCATCTTGCGAAGAGCTTCGGGGGATATGGTTCGAGCACCTCGGCGAATTGACCAGGACATCCCCTTGATGCAAAAAGATTTTATGTGAATCCAATCAAGCCAAAGTAAGCTTACGTGGACCAAACTGTGATAACCTATCGATAGAAGTCTGGTTTGGCAGCATTCACGCCGTATTCGCTCAAAGCATTGCTCAAATCTTCCATGGTGAGAACAATCTTGCCTTGTTGATGGCCAGCATTAAAATGCAGCTGTGGCTGCAGCTGTTCAGTTGCATTGTCGACGCCTGTGCCAGTTCCAGTACTCAGTTGATTAGCAAATTGTTGCCCTTGTAAAAGCTGTTTAGCCCTTACTTGAGGATTGGAGGAGTTGTAAACAGCTGATGAACTTCTTATTCTCGAGTACTCATAAGCGTCCTGGGCAATGTCAGAGATGAACTTCTGCGTGGCAAGGGCTAGTAGCCTTTTGACTCTGACATCAGCCGTTTCGAAACCATTCCGAGCAAGATAGTAATCCGTGACAGCATCAGGGATTATGGGCAGAAAGTCTTTATCCATCAATTCTAGCATCTCTTGTAAGCTTTTATCCTTCCTGGCTATGTTCGGGAGATCATGCAAAGATGTGCTAGTGTTGGGTTCATTATTGGCAAGATTCTCTTCATTTCTTGTGGGTTCATCCAAACGACCCACCAACTCTGTATCCACATCGCCAAAGTCTTCATCATCAACTCTATCTATTGCGTCATTTGTAGCCTCGTTAGACGCTTCCATTTTTGACATTGATTGATAAAACACGAATTCGAACGCTCAACCTGAATTGTTTGTGTAGAATTGGAGGCACGGGTGTCTCATGAGGACTGGAGAGTTCTCCTGAGAATAGAACTCACAAGCCTTAGATTTTTTCAGAGTCTTTCGTTTCTTTTATTAAGTTCACATAAGACTTGTTCTGACTAAATGGGCCCTTTGTAAGTTTACATTGAGGAATACCTCTGGTCAGCTTCCAGACTAGCACACCTTGACCACACCTAGGAACTTCGACGTCCTCTAAGTTTGTTTTTTTTTTTTTTACCGATTAATATATTAAGAGGACGCCAGAAAGAATGAATTCTTTCCATCAAAACCTATATAGTTTTAAGACCTACATAGTAAACCTCTTAATGTGTTATCATCAGAAGCTGAGTGAACCCGGGGGAACGCGACTCTCCTCTCAAGAACTTCTCAAGCCAGAAAGTCTCTAAGCCGCTGCTGATTTTTCCATAGTTCAGTTCACTTTATGTCATCGTCCTCTCGGATCAACCGCCGCCAAATAGCGGTCCATTTCCCGAACCGTAGGGTACTGGAGCTGATCAATAAATGCATAACTGTTTTGAATCAAGTTAAGTCGCTAGTAGGCCATAGCTTGCTATTTCAGAGACATTAAAATATATATATATATTGTCGGAAAAGTTATACATGTAGAGTAACACATCATTTGACCGGATTCACAGTTACCCGCAATAACGAAATACAGTAGCGAGAATGTCGAATAATTAAAAAAGTACTTTCTAATCTTAAAAATACAAAAAGTACCAATTGGAGATACTTTTTTGATGTCCAGATCTGCACTTTCTGTCGCTTGGTTCAGATCAAACATAATCCTTATAACTCGGCCATAGTCCTACTCACCTTATATTTGCATACCCACTGGAGTTGTGCGGTGCATAGAGTCTCACAGGTATCAGTAACATTAGGTGGGAAACAAAAAGTTAGGGCTGTACATGTCACAAAACCCATTCGAATCACTCACGTTCGGAAATTCGCTTTCCCTTCGCGTGGATGGTGCCATTGGTACAATGTCTCTCTCGCCAAATGGCAGAGATGCTGTTTTGGCGGGGAGAAAAGGTTTGTTCATCATCGATTTAGATGATCCATTCACGACCCCGAGATGGCTACATCATATCACCTCATGGGAAGTTGCCGACGTTCAGTGGTCTCCTCATCACTTCGTCAAACCATCATGGTGCATATCAACCTCAAACCAGAAGGCCCTTTTGTGGGACTTGGCAAGACCTTCAAACAACGCTATAGCGCATGTTTTACACCGTCACACAAGGGCGATAGCAGACATTAATTTCCACCCTATGGATCCAGAAGTTTTGGCAACATGCTCTATAGATACATTCGTTTATAGCTGGGATATGCGAAGTCCACGACGACCCATTGGTAAATGGGCGGAGTGGCGTGCTGGTGCCACCCAAGTGAAATGGAGTCATAATGATCCCCATCAATTGGTATCCAGTCATGATCACAGCTTTTTCCTATGGGATACTAGGAAAGGTGCGGTCCCAGTTCTAAGAGCTGAAAATGCCCACACGGGAAAAATCAACGGACTCGATTTTAGCAGTGCTGACAATAAGCTTACGACATGCTCTAATGATGAAAGCATAAAAATATGGGATCTCCTGAACTCTAGTACAGAGAAGATCAAGCCATCCGTTATAATGCAAACCGAGTACCCTGTTGCGAGGGCGAGGTCCTTACCATTTGGCAAAGACGGTTGTTGTGGTATCATGCCGCTCAGAGGAGGCGGAAATGCCATTCACATAATCAACTACCAGGGCGCATTGAACGAGAATGCAGCAACAGGGGAAACAGTTCAAATGGATGTAATACCCGATTACTCTTTTCGTGGCCATCAAGGGCCAGTAAAGGACTTTCTTTGGAGAACTCTTCGTTCTACTTATGCTGGATTTGAGTCCAACCAGTGCTGGGAGAAATTTCAAATGGTGAGCTGGTCTTCATATGATTTCGATTTAAAGCTTTGGCCTGATGACTCTGAGGTGTATAACATTGCGAATTATAATCCACTGCACCAAAAGCTTTTCAATTCATTAGTCAGAAGCACTGGCGGCTCTGATTCCGAGGATGGTGTTACAGTCAATTCTCCAACATATTCACCCAATTTTGAGCTAAGCGAGGATGTATCTCTTAAAAACTCAGATACTTACCGTTACAACACTTATTGCGTTGAACCACCTCTTTCAATGAAAGACTATTATAGAGAATATAACGGAGACAGCTTATCCTCCATGGCATACTTCAAAATCATGCAGTCACAAGAAAATGCTGATAGAAGTACCCAGCTCAATCATCTTGACTGGATCTCTGGAGTGCGTATGGGTGACTCAAGATCGAATGGTCCTGACCAGCACGGGGTGCCCATTCTTGAGAGTGTACTGGGACCGAGGAATCTTGGAGAGGAGGTAAGTACAGTAGGTCACAAGTTCCCAAAGCTCCGTTTCGAGAAAATCTCAGTCTCTACGGGGCATCTTGTGATGACTTTCAAAGGCCCACTTCCAAAGATCGAAAGAACTTCCCCAGAGGAGATCAGTGCTAGAGACGCGAGTAATTCGACAACAACGATGGTAGATGACAATCTGGGCCAAACTTCTATTTCCAAGGCACCCGCGCGTAATAGTAGCCCTTTGCAGCAAGTGAGCAGCAAACCAGCGACTGGGAATAGATCAAATTCATCCGTCAGAGCAGCCGGCTCCAATTTGCCGACAAAAGAAACCGTCAGTCAACCCCAAAAATCGATACTCGGAACACACGACAGCATAGATGAACTATGGAAAACCGATCAGGAACAAAGCTTGGCATTTATTCGCCTAGAGATAAAGTTCCCCAAAAGCTATCCTCATATTGAAGACGTGGCTTTGAAGAGTCACAGAAGCAAAAAACCACAGAAACCCAAGAATCACCGATTGTTCTTCGATATAGAGGAAACTCATGAGATTACTTCCGAGATAAAGCGAACGTTGCTTAATGGGTTGGATAAAATAGCGGATTTTTATACCACAAAATTCGCCAGATTTTGCCTTGAACCATGTCTCAGATTTTTGATGGGTGATAGGATCAATTTGAATGAAGCCGAATTCATTCGTGAGCTAGAATTAATACCAGAACTGTCATTGGGCGATAATCTTATAGAAGTTGGAGATGAGAGCTGGGCAGACGATCTCGTGGACCTCCATAATGCAGCAGGTAGCTCAGATATTACTACTTCACTCACTCGCAAAGGTAAAGAAGTGAAAGAGGGCAAACAAAAAGAAGACGAAAAGTATGAAGAGGAAGATGAGAGAATTAAAAAATGCGACGAACAAGAAGAGGAAGAAGAAGAGGAAGATATAGACTTGATACCAATGGTAGGTGATCATCCACTTCCTCAGCTAACGTCTCATCAAAATGAGGATTTTAAGGATCCAGCAGATGCTGATCCTTTCAAAGAAAGAATAAAACATGATACAACACCACTTCCGAAAGGATGCGGGGCAATTTGGTCTCATAGTGGTCGATTAGTCTGCTTTTTTTTATCACGCGAACACGACGAGAAATCCAAGAGACAGAATGATTCTAAGATTCAAAAACGGAGGCCGGATGAACGGTATTCTAGTGCGGCCAGAGGTGAAAAAGCTATGATGGAGGAAGCTGATCATCTGTCTTCGAATTCAATAATAGATGAAGACTCGGATCACGGTGTCTCTCAGGAGGAAGCTGAATCGCTTAGCTCTTCGCTATCGTCTGATGCTAGCTTCAATAATGACTGGGACGAGCTCATAGAGAATGATGTGCCCTCGAAGTCTCGTGTGAGAGGATTATTTAGGGAATCCATGAGGGTTGGAGGCGATTTTTTCAGTAATGAAGACCGCAAATCAGGATTAACACGAAGTGCTGGAGGCACAACTTCAAATTACAGATCTTCGACACATGGGGACTCTGTCAAGGAAAAAAGAAACTCAAAGTTCTCCAAAGGGCAGTATAATCGTATTTTGATTGCTGACTTCTCCCACCTTATTCCCGAAAAGGTTGAACTTGCCTTATCCTATCGGGTTTTAGGGGACACGCCAGAGAGTTTAGCAAGACATAATCATGAAGTGGCTCAACTTCATGGCTTCTTAGAACTCAGCGAAGCTTGGAAGCTTATTGAATTAGTCCTTATCAAAAAGCTCCCTCGAATTGAAAAAATCGGTAAATCCGAGGCTCCCGTTCGCCAAGATTCGGGTATCTTCTATTGGGGAAATCATCCTTATGGACATACATGGCTTGTAAAAGGTTTGTTCGATTATTTTGAGAGAAATAATGATCTACAGATGCTAGCAATGATGTCGTGCGTTCTTCACGAGAATATCACCAATCTCAAGGAATTTAACGAGGAAAGTATGCAAGCTGTACCGCTCAATACACCTTACAACGTTGTCCCAAACCATTTAGGCCCCAAGATTTTGAATCAATTGGTCGCGTCATCTGATCGTGAAAGTCATGGAGGCACCACGCTGTTGTTTCAACTGACGCTTTCTGATAGAGTACTCTTGTGGAAACCCTCGATTACGAATTACCGCAATGATCATATTTTTCAAACCACTTCCAGCTCAAACGATATGCTTCCATCTAGGGCGTGGTCTACCACACCCGTCACAACATACCAATCTCTCAATGGCATAGATGGCTCACCAGACCTGCTTTTCTCAAAAAAGCTCTTAGTCGATAGCCCTCAAAAACAAGCGAAATATTCGTCAAGGAAGGCTCCTAGGTCACTGACCAATAGGGGCACCTTGTCTTCGCCCTCGTGCTTGCAGTCTCGAAATGGACCTCGTCAGCCCCCGACAATAACTATCTCAATGAAAAACTTTGAGCTGCTCGACGTTTTTGATGATCTGTTCACAGTTTCACTTCTCAGTGAAGTAAGTGACAGAAAGATGGTTTACTATAGAGAGCAATACGCAGAGATCTTGTATTCCTGGGGGCTACTTTATAATAGGGTGAAGATTTTGAAGTTTAATTATACCCTGGAAGAAAAGGCGAACAGCTCGAGCAAGTTCCCACACAAATGTGAATATGGTCTACGATTTAGGAAATCTTTGAGTACTTCACAGCTGTTATTAACTCCCCTTACGTCAATCAAAACTGCTAGAGCCAGTGCATGGAACACGAAGAAGCGAAACGACCTACAAACTTGCGCTCTATGCTCTATGATTGTAAACAAGCGTGCACTGGTTTGCACGAATTGTGAACATATCTTACATCCAGATTGTGCTCTGATCTGGTGGCTTCTGGATACCAGCAACTTGGAATGTCCGACGGGATGCGGTTGCGCTTGCTTAGACCATGGTATCCAAGACTGATACGGCAGTGCCACCTCAAGCTTTCCTTGTTGCAGTAATTTGATGTTTGAGTTTTTCATCCCATTCGATCACTAAATCACTCATGTAAGCGGCCACATCCTCGGCACCCGTGCTGTCTATCTCTGCACTGGTTGTAAATTCGAGTCCCCAACGATTGCAAGCTGAAACCAACTTAACGGACTGATCACCGCCTTTTAAAGCAGCAGTGACAGGGGCATTTGCAGCCGTATAGCCTGAAATGTTGTGAATCTCCGAGCCCATCAAGCGCGCAAGGTAAAAAAGGAGCATCATTCCGTAATATGTGAAGATGTTCAAAAACTCGAAAAACGAAAAACTCGTGAAAATTCCAGGGTGAACAACATAGGAGCCTATATCAAAATCCCTCAGAAGATCTTTGTATGTTCCACAATGCAACAAATCCATCAACCTTTTTGAGCCCTCATAAGGCTCCGGAGACCTCAATAACTGGAGATCATCAAATGAGAGACATTTTGGGCTGGCCATGACTGAAGATATCCAAACCACACGGCCACCATTTTTTAAAAGATGCCGTATTTTGTAAAAGAGGTAGTAAGGCCCGAAAACATTAGCTTGAAAAAGCATCCCCATTCCGTCTGTAGATTTCACGCCAACTCTTTGCAACTTGTAAGTAGGAAAAGTAACTGCATCAAGTATGTTTGTAAAAACGGCTTTGGTGGCTTGCACCCAATCTATGCCACTATAGACACCGAGTGCTGCGTTGATGAAGAGATAATCGATTTTGCTGAACTTTTTATTCAATTCGTGAATAGCACTTAAGACCGATACCATATTGGCAAAATCAACGAGAAGATAATCGAACTCTAGTTCACCTTTTCTCGTAGGATATTTCTCTCGATAATATTCTTGTATCTGCAATATAACATCCTTGACTCGAGGCAATGTTCTCGACGTCACTATTAGGGTCACATTTGTTTCATCGGGAAGCAGGTCGAGTAGGCGATATGCGATGTTGACGCCAAGGTTGGAGGTTGCCCCAGTGATCAAAGCGACTTGCCCTTCTTTCATAGTGGTTGTCCGTAAAACAAACTTCTGATGCGATCGTATAGCCAATAGTGCATCTTGTCACGTGAGTTATAGCGGACAATAGATCTTCCAAGTTGTAGAATCAGAAGCATAAGGTGCGTGCATTGCATTGCCTTGGACAATGTTGAGAAGCATTGACGAATGAAATAGTTTTAAAAATATCCCAGGATTGGAGCAGCTTATATTTCGTAAGGTGAGGAATGAAAAAAATTATTACGACAACTGCAGGACTCGAACCTGCGCGGGCAAAGCCCAAAAGATTTCTAATCTTTCTCCTTAACCACTCGGACAAGTTGCCTGTGTAATTGACATTGTGGACATGACCAAAATTGAGCCACGGAGTACAGATCACGAGATCAAAGCCACGTGAACTATTGCATCAATCATATGACGAATGTTGTGCAAGAGCCAAGAGCCACGGAGGAAAAAAATCGATTAAAACAACTGATATCTCTGTACGTGAGTAAAAAAAACTATATCTCTATAGAAACAACCTCCAATAGGATCTTATTATTTCAAATTTATCGAGATACTCAGGTCAGTTTCCCGAACAGCTCGACCCATAGGACATATCTGTCTTACGGCCTTCTTCAACTGACGTATCAAAAGAGGCGGCAGGCTAAGGCCTTCTTCTCCCCAAACACGGTTCGTTAAAGAAGAAAATTTCGGCGTCTCGCAAACCAGTTCAGTTTGCGAAAATGTTCAGACGTGTAGTATCAGAAAGGGCGGAAGACGTTGCATTGGTTCCTTTAAGCCAATGAGTTTTGTTTGAATTTACTACTTTGAGCGTCCTCTATATTAGTATTTACTAGATAAGAACAAAAGTTGCTGGCTATTATGCATCTAAAACTTTCTCATTGTAGGTTCAACAAAGTATGACTGTCATATAGCGTCTTTCTGATAAGAGATATAAATTAATGAGGTGTAATTTGCGGTAATAAAGGTCCTGGACCCATACTATGGTCTTCAAAAAATGCACCAGGCATGGAGATATTTAAAATTGTTTACAAAACTGATTGCAAGCAAACCGTGCTATGAGAATGATACAAATGTATTTTATAGAGCCAGGAAGAAAACATCCAGAATAAAATTATGAGCTGCGTTTCTTTTTCTCAATGTTCTGCTTCCTCAAATTAGGAAGACCGTACTAAGGGACCTAGAAAATCTTTCAAATCTCATGGCATTTGAAAAGATAAGAATGCCCTCTGAAAATTTCTGCTGTCGGAAACTCATCAGACCATGAAAATCGCTCGCGGTCACTAAAGTTAGCAAGGCGCTGCGCACAGTATTAGTAAGATGCTGCAAAATCCCGCGCCAAGAAATCACACACGAGCCGCACCTCACACGCATATTCATTGCCCCGCGTTGACGCAAGGATTACTTCCCACAGCCGCACGTCGGATTATCCCCCACGCAAGAAGTTTATTCCTTGTGTGACAACCGGGTAGATCGGATTTATCGTCCCCGTTTTCTCAAATTAAGCCCTAACTAAGTGTATGTGCATGTTCCCCAGATTTGTCGTGATTCCGAACGTCAGCGCTCCTGCTCGGGATAGCTCAATGCACTGAACTGAAGGAAGCCCATATTGATTATGAAGCAACCATATGGACACTTCACGTTGACACGAGGAAGCCTAATCTAATTACCATAATCTCTCAAATGTATAAATTTGAAACCCGTTGAAACTTTTTCAATATATATGAAATCTAAATCAAATATCTAAAGTCATCCTTGACTTCAGATCCGTCATTTCCTTTCCCTAGCTCATTTTCCCAGTTCATGGTTCCATTATCAATTCTTCTGTTCAAAATTTGTAATCTTAACCTCAATGCAATTGCACAAGCAATAGCGAGTCCGATAAAGACACAATTACATGTGAATGCAACCGTATAACGTGGAGCAGCAGATGACGGATACAAGTATGCATTCCAGATCGAAGCTGAGTTCGACAAGCAGTTCATCAAAGAAAGCGCAATGGCACGTTTCAATGGTGGACGAGGTACGGAGTTGGACATCCAAGATAAAATTGTGGTGAACGAACAATAGATTGAGGGCACCATGATTACCATAGCAAAGTACCTCGCACCGGTATTCAAGGTAGACACTGCAATAATAAAAGATGCCAATGCGATAAGTAGAGGGGAAACAACGTGCCAAAAACGTTCTCCTGTTTTATCAGCATGAAGTGCCCATATGAAGGTGGTTATGACAGCAAGGATATATGGAGGTGCAGTAAGACACAAAGTGATGACACGATCGAAGTTTAGCGTCTCAACAATGGAGGGGAAGAAATTAGTAACACCCGCTGCTGAGACCAACCATGAGAGGATTCCACAACATGCCCAAACTTTAACGTCACAGACAGCCAACTTGAAAGCGCCCCAGTATGATTCTTCGTTTGTCTCATCACTGTCATCTTGTCCTGTTTCACATCTAATTTTATATAAAAGGACATCCTTTTCAAAATCATTCAACATCTTTGAGTTGTGAGGCATATCAGGCAAGACTAAGTAAGCCAATGGAGCGACTCCCACTGTAATTCCTCCTTCAATAATAAAAAGCCATCTCCAAGATCTTAACCCATGGAGGTAGTCCATGTTGTCAACAATTCCAGCGGCGATCAAACCCGAAAAGGCACCTGAAAGTAAAGATCCAGAATACAACAAGGAGTTTCTGAAGCCGAGCTGCTTTCTTGTGTACCAACAGGATAACACATAGAGACAACTGCCGAAAAAACCAGCTTCAACAAATCCCAACACTAAACGCACGGCAAGGAGTCCACCGAAGCCCTGGACGGCAGCAGTGCAGAGAGAAATTGTACCCCAAGCACCCATGATTGAGGCAAGAAAAATTGATGGCTTTTTGAACTTGTTCAAGAACATGTTAGCAGGTATTTGCATGAGAATATAACCAACGAAAAGAATGGAGATACAAGTCTCATATTGGTTACCCTTCAAATTCAAATCCTCTTCCAATGCACCTAGTCTAGCGCTTGCAATGTTGTTTCGGTCAAGATAATTTAAAATGTACAAGAACACCAACATTGGAATCAATCTCAAATCGACTTTTCGAGTAATTTTCTTGTGGAACGCGTCGATCTCTTCATCGCTGTACTGCCTTAACAGTTCAGGTTTTTCAACTTCGAGAAAATCCCTTGATTTTGTGCCGCCTTCAATATTGCTTTCAATATGTGACACCTCCGATTTCTCCACTTCAGTCTTTTCAAATTTATCCATTTCACTTTCTTGCAGTAGATTCAGTCCTCGATCGTAATAGAAGCAATTCTTCCTAAAATTCTTTTTCTTTTTTTTTTTTTTTTTTTGCTAACTCAAGAATAAGGGAGGATCCACGCAATTTATACCCTGAATTTCAGACCGACTCTCGGGCGGTGGAGTCGACACCCAACATCTTGCAGGGTTTGACGCAGCCTGCCAAACGCGGGTACATATATGCCGGGAAAAGTATTGTAGCGGGGGATATGTGGGGACCTCGGTGGGGCAGATGCATAAATGCGTGGCAACGTTCTGACATTTCTTGTGATTCGGCCGTCTTAAGAGAAGAGTTGGTGAGTCAAATAATACGCTTGCATTGTCAAGGTTCGAGAAAAAAATCTTGACTTGTAAAACTGTCAACTGGGAAAATACTATTCTATCTCGGGTTACACCGCCTTTGTGACGGCCTTGCTCGGATAAACTGTATTGCAACATCAACTTATGCAAAACTATGCAGTATGTGGGGGGCACTTCGCAAGCCGGCGGCAATGTACCTTGCTACCTCTGGCAAGGCGGGAAAGAAATATCCCGCGAATTCGAACGCCAACACATATTTATTGAAATGTTTGGGATTTTGAGCATTCTTTTGGCTGATTTCTCAAGCAGAATAGTGGGAGGTTGAGACTGGCGGCACGTTTTTCTAAGTGATTGAAGAAGTACATAACATGAGAAATGAAGTAGCTGCCAACTCTAGTTTTGCTTTCCGGCTATGCAGACATGGGGGTTTCAAAAAAAAAAAAAAAAAACCATTAGCTTTGGTCTCGTTAAATTGTTTGACACTTCTTTGTTTCTAGAGAGCTTGAGAGAAGAGGGGTATCTGTGTCAAACTGTACGCAGAAGAAATCCTCTTACAGAGCCGCGTACGTTTTAGTTAAGTTTTGCAATGTGATGTATTTGACAGAAGAACTTGGTGCCGTTTGAGAAGCTCCTCCGTATTCGCAGTGAAGTCACGTGGTAGGTACTCCTGAAAAATCATATTATCTAGACTGACCTGTATGGCGACAGATTACTCTCAAACGTCCCAAGAAATAAAGCTGGGCCCAAACATCCCAAGAAATAGAGCTAAGTCTCAGCAAAACTCATTTTTGTCACCAGTGGCAGCTACTTAACGATTCAAGAATTATGCGAGACCACTCGGACAATCAAAGTGTCGAGCAACATCATGAACCTAATGATGAATCGCAAAAGAACAGACATTCGGAACCAAACGAAGACGATAATGACGGTGTTTTGCAAGAAACTGCACGATTTCAGGTAGGCCGAGACTTCGACGAAGAACATGAGGGATTACACGAGAGTAGCAGCGACGAAGGTGAATCGATTCGCGAGTTTGCCGCTGCTATCAATCCATCCAACCATACGAGCGGCTTAAGAAGTCATCGTGACCTAATACGCGAGGTTGTCGGAGAAGAAAGCACACCTTCTGGTACAAACCTCATCGAAGTCGTGCAAAGGTTGGTGGGGAATATGGAAGGGTCACCATTTAGCAGACAACTGACAGAGTTTGAAAATCTTATTTCTAACCTTTCACAGCGTGACGATCCTTTCATAGTGTTAGAAACTTTGAATGAGCTTTCAGAGAGGCTACTCATGATGAATGGTATAACTGCCGAGCGCTTAATACCTTCTAACAGATTTGCTCGGGCCTTGGTTGACATTTTGAGGGAACCTCTTTTCGAGGATCATCTAGAGTTGCAGCTAGTGACTTGCCGTTGCCTCTTCAACTTTTTGGAAGTAAACCAGGATTTTATCCATGATGCCCTCCTTAATGGAGCAGTCGAAGTACTCATTGTCCAGCTTCTCGACATCATGTATATCGACCTCACGGAGCAGGCTCTCCAAGCATTAGAGATGATTTCGAGAGAACGAATCGCTCACAACTTGATCGTATCAAATGATGGGCTTTTGGCCTGCGTTCAAAATCTCGACTTTTTAACAGTTCATGCGCAGCGGAAATGTCTCTTTATTATAGCAAATTCCTGTCTCAATGTCAATGAGAGAAACTTCCAGAAGGTGAAGGATATCATTCATCAACTCTTTGATGTTGTGAAAGGTAATCTGGATGATATTGTCCGGGAACATGCTTGTCTCGCATTATCGCGGATTGCACTGAGCTTCAAATACAAACGGCGTTCGCATGAAGAGCTTTTTGCCAATGAACAAATGTTGGACTTAATTTTGAATGTAATCAGTGGCTCATGTGGGGAAGCGAGTAAGGAGACTCTCATGAGTTTCAAAGTGCTGCTAAGTCTTTTAGAGTCACTTCAACTCATGGCATCAACGTCACCCACGATTTCAGAGATGCTTCTAGGCTTAAATGCGGGTAGGCATTTGTTTTACGCCCTCGAATTTTACAATAAGAAACATGTGAATCGGGCAGTGCTGGATTTGACTTCAGACTCCATAATGGAGGTCTCTTACACTTCGGTGATGGCAGCACCTAAGGAAATTCTACTAAATATTCTTCGGTTCATTGGAGCATTAACTCCAACGTCTTATGATCTTTGTGAATCTCCCTTTGTATTTATTCCCATCAACAGGGATGAATGGGGCGCCATATCAAGAGAGACTCCGATTCATCACCAAGGAGCTATAGATGAAACCGAAGTTTTCTTATACTGGGTTTGGCCAGTTGTTCTCAAAGTCTTCCTCGCAAGCATGGAGTCTGAAATCCGAAAAATGGCCCTCATCAACATGTTCAAAGTGTTAACCTACATTGATTCTGAAAATCTGGTTCTAGTGACACATATGAGCGAACTCACATCCATCATCGCATCTCTCATTAGTACTGCAAAGTCTGATTTGGAATCAGCCATTGGGTTGGAATCTTTAAACAACTCAACAATATCCAATATCATACCATCGGTGGCGATTATTAATTGTGTCTTCCAAAAAAAGTTCTTGAACTGTCTCCTAAGCCTCAAGAAAGAGGGGGTTATTGAGAACACTGAATATATTGCGGAGAGATTGGATATATTTATTTTGGAAATCAACGACAATTACGTTGAGAACGACAGGGTCTCATCAGTGGCAAGGCTTTCGACTTTTGCAAATCCTGAATTGGACTTCTCACGTGTTTCTGATCAGTATCCGAAAACAGCGCTTCTTCTGAGAGCTAAAAGGGATTAGATCAATTTCGACTGATCTCAAATGACCTCTCTTTAAATTTGTCGGGGGACGAATCAACAGCAGGATCGAATCTCTCAAGAAGTGTCCATCTTGTCTTGAATACAGAGAGTCCCGACCCACTTCATTGTGAAACGCTTTGGATTCAATTGCAAGATTTGCTCCTACACGACACGACTAAATTTACTAGTTATGAACTCGTAAAGCTGGGTGTAAAAGAGGTTTTTCTGTCAAAATTCATGAACCCTGCTAACCTCGATGTTCTTCAAACTCCCTTAGGGCGTTTTTTTTATTCTGTCATCCTCCAAAATTCAAAAGCCATTGAAAGGCTTATTCACCTATTCTTGGAGGCATTGCTGCGTGCTGAGTCGTTCGAGATCGTTTCTGTCTCCGACAAAAGTCCAAATGGATGCCCCAGGCACGCTTCTAATCTTGCCCGTCAGATTCGGTTGCGTTTAGTTCCACATACAAGGGCGTCTAAGCCACCAGTTGAAGCAATGACGATCTGTGTCCAAGCGGTAGCAACTTTTCGCTCCATAGAATCATTCCTCATCCAAAGAATTGAACAGGGTTGTCAATCAATTTCGAGCGTCTCAATAAACGAACGAAGTCCACACGAGAATGAGTGCGTATTCTATTCGAATGGTGACATTGTGCCAAGCGATACCACCGTTTTCGGGGCTATCTTCACTTCTGCTAATACAAGGAATGATATATGGTCTCAGATTCATCAAATCAGTTACGAAATTCGGCCTTTGGGTAGTGGTCAAATAGTAAATCCTCCTCGTCCACACGAACGATGGTCTGAACGTTCGACTGACACAGTATCCTTACCCATACTCAATGCACTTCAAACGATCTACAAAATGAATACAAGGGCTAGGCAAGAGGGGTTGTTTCATCTACCAGACGAGGCGTTTTGTTGTTGGAAGCTCGCTGTAAAACTTCGGAAACAGTTGGAAGAAGTTCTCGTGGTTGCTAGTGGGGCTCAACCTTCATGGAGTTTGGCTTTGACCCGAACGTTTCCCTTCCTTTTTCCTTTAGAATTGAGAATATTGTTTTTAAGAAGTACATCGTTTGGATACTCAAGGCTTATCCATTATTGGCAAGATGCAGCGGACCACGAACTTTACTCGTCAAATAGTGGGATAGAGTCCGTCATTTCCAACAGAAATCAACAGCTAGGCCGCATCAGTCGCCAAAAGGTTCGCATCTCAAGATTCAATCTCATGTCCAGTGCGCTCAACGTCTTGAAAAAGTTCGGTTCATCGCCTGAAATTCTTGAAATTGAATATTTTGATGAGGTTGGGTCTGGCCTTGGGCCAACCCTTGAATTTTATGCATCGGTGTCTCATGAATTCCAAAGAAGTGATTTGAACATGTGGCGAGCTTCGGGAACTCGTACCTCGGTAGAGTCAGGTCATTTTATTGCTTCAGAGAATGGTCTTTTTCCAAAACCCTTTGTCTCGACCCAGTACAACTCGCAATTTAAGAAGAAAATCGAATATCTATTCTATTTCTTGGGAGTGTTTATGGGTAGAGCGTTGTTTGATTGTCGTATCGTGGATATTGATTTAAACCCTCAATTTTATCGAATGCTAATTGCAAAGTCCACCTCCGAAGACTGGACTTACGCCCCCACGTTGACAGATCTTTTCGACGTTGACCCTTCCTTGTACCGGAGCTTGAAGCTTTTACTCGACTTGAGTACAATAAAATATGAAGAGACGGATCCCATAGAAGAGATGGAACTTTACTTTGTTCTTCAAGATGATCCAAGCTATGAATTAATTCCCGATGGTGCGAATTTAAAAGTGACTGGACGCAACGTTCATGAATATGTGAACGCGATGATCAATGCTGTTCTCAAGGATGGGATAATGTGTCAAATACAGAAGTTCGCTGAAGGGTTCTCAACAGTTTTTCCAATTCAGTCGTTAATGGTATTTTATCCGGAAGAATTGCGAAAAATTTTTGGTGCAATTGAGGAAGACTGGTCAGAAAGAAACATCTCTGATGCCATAGAGGCCAACCATGGCTACACAACTTCATCAAAGTCAGTGATTCGTCTTGTCCAGGTGATTTCCAATTTCGACGATCTTCATCGTCGCCAGTTTTTGCGTTTTCTCACGGGAGCACTGAAACTTCCCATCGGTGGGTTCAAATGCTTGCATCCAAGATTTACTGTGGTGAGAAAAGACCCGGAAAGCGGGCTCACAAGTGACGACTACTTGCCTTCAGTAATGACTTGTGCACTGTACCTAAAGCTTCCCGATTATAGTCTGAGAGATATAATGAGATCGCAGTTATTACGAGCAATGTCAGAGGGAGCTAACTCGTTCCATTTGTCTTGATTTTTACGCACTAATTGAGTATAATCATCGTGCTTCGACTTGGCCTGACACAAAGTTTCTTTCACAAATTTTCATTATTCAAATCTAAGCTCACAGGCTTTACTAATCCGTAAATTTATGTAGAGGTTCTAGAGCTGTACTGCATCGACTACTCAGTGTGCGCAACTAATCATTTTACAGTGAACACCTCAATTCCCACTATGATGCAGTTAGACACGTTGATTAAAGATTTGATTTCGACAGCCCCACCCAGTGAAATTAGAAAAGTGAGAAGTGACTTGTCTACTATCGTACCTGAGGATGGGAATTCAATTGTGGATCGTGAAGTTGCAGAATATCTCGAGTTTGAGGGCCACGCGACCGAAAGCTCAATCTGTTCGAAATTCCTGAGAGACCTGGGGACAGGAAAATTCATAGACTACAAAGCGAACAAAAAATTCTACTACGATTTCAGCAAAGAGAAGGCTTCAGATTTCGAGAGTTGCAAGCCTGAGCATCGCCCTTCTTATTACGGAGAACTCGTCGACCTCCTTGACACTTACTCAAAGGGTCATTATCCATCAAAATATCAATTCAGCGTGACACCTTTAAGTGACAAAGTGCAAATCCTTATTTTAAGTGAGAAAAGTGAGCCATCCAATTTTTACAGTGGGCGTTGGAAGTCTACGTTCACTATAGAGGGATCAAAGATACATGCTGAAGTTGAGACAGATATTCATTACTATGAAGAGGGTAATGTGAGACTTCACTCCAATGACTCATTTGACGAGATTCTCACCACTGTTAATGCTGAAGCGATCCATGAAATAATCAGACGCACAGAGGATCGGTTGACATTGCAGATAGTCCATCAATTCGATGAATTGAACAAGAATCATTTCAAACACTTACGGAGATTGCTTCCTGTCACTAAATCAAAAGTCAATTGGGGCAAAGCAATCGGGAATTATAAATTGGGATCAAATGTGGCAGAGCGCACATGAACCATAATCATCTTTCAATAATATACCTTGTAGATCATCCAAATCACAAAAAAAAGTAGCACTATTAGACCGACGATGCGACTAAGATTTGAATTGCGTCTCATGGTTGTTGAAAGATCATTACTGCTTCGTTTGACCCGTGTCCACAACTGTGAGAAGTTGTCACTTAAAGAGTCTAAGATATTCAGTTCCGATCGTATGCCACCTTGTATGTCATGTTCGACGGTATTCCTGAATTGACTAAGTGTATCAGCTAGTTGATTGAATCTTTCATTATTCTCTTGCTCCCTGTGACCGTACAAATTCGACATCTAGGCGGTGGTGTTTCTCGTAGAAATTCTGCGAACTATGATCACTGTGCAGAAGTTGAGACCAGAGATATTTCCGCGTACTCATGTAGATCCTTTACGTTATATTACTTACCGACTAAAATGAGGCCTATCAACTCCTTGATTACCAAAGCCACTGCTCGTCGGCTGTTGTTGCAACGCTGGCTCGACAAACCTACTTCCCGAGGGATACGGAAGACTGTCAGCTGTTCGAAATTCACCACTGTGATGTACTACTTTATCAATCAATGTGTCGTAAAAGAAGGTGGCCTTACTCGTACGATCATGAAGTACTGTAAGTTCGTCTCTCCGAGTGCCATATTTCTCAATAGCCTTTGCTAATGAGGGTCTTAAAGGTAGTATGTCATTGTACAATTCTGTGACCCTGTCTTCATCTAAGGTCAAAGGATCCGATGAGATAAGGGCAAGAAGCTCATCAATCTTAATTTGCTCAACTTTCAGCAACCTCTCCTCCACAGACGCTTCTCGCGCTGCTTCCTCTGGTGTTTTGCTTACAACAGGGGTCACATAATTTAGAGGAAAAATACCTATTTTTCCATTAGGAAGCGCACCTCTCCACCAGTCTCGATAAACAGATTCAACAACAATAATAATATCACCTTTCTTGAACGAGAGCTCGTCTGGCTCGTAGGAAATGAGGTCATAGAGAGCGCGAACCTTTTTGACATTGGCGATCGTCATGGGCTCCACCCTATCTTTCTGCAGCTTCTCATGGTTTTCTTGGGGCATGTCTGCAACATCATTCTTTATGCTAATGTTTCTCACGGTCTGCTCCCGTTCATATTCTTGTACCGATAATTGTAGCGCTCGTTCGAGCTCTTGCTCTTCCTGCTCCTTGATTTTTCCAGGTATTGCGGTTTTAGCTGGCTTAGACGGTGCCCCTTTGCAAAACTGAGGATATTTTGCTTTCACCGTTTGTAGCGCATCTTGTATCGGCCTTAAGGACGGATCGTTTTCGAATGTCATATTGAGATGGGCAATTACTTCTGCGATCCGTACCTTCACTTGCTTGTGAACTTTTTTGTCAGACAATTTGCTCAAAACACTATCCTGAAGAAAGGAAGTTGAAGCAATTTCTTGTTGTAACCGTGAGCCGCAATTCTCAGCTATGGCAACAATAAGAGAGAGAGTTCTGAATAACGTATTCGCATCCCTTGTGGAGAGTCGACTTCTGATGAAATTAATAGCATCCTTTGAATTTTTTCAGGATCCTTGGATATCGTGTCACAAACATCGAGAATAAACTGCCAATTATCGTCGGTCAATGTACAATCGGTGGCTTTGTCAATTTGTGTTTTCAAGGAAGACATGGCTATAAGTAACCAATGTTGTGGCAATATCGCGCAGTAGAAAGTCACGGAGGAATCTCTACCTACATGGTGGGATCACAAAACGTGAGACGGCTTCGGCACTGATTCGAAGAGAATTAAATATATAGAAAGAGTTTCACAGTCGAGTGACGGGGTGGAACATCAGTCAAATAAAAAAATAAAAAAAAAAAAAAAAAAGTAAAATCTATCCGAAGTGAAGGATCTGGCTCAAATATTGTAGTTGATTTAGGGGCTATGTGGCGCGTGAGGCTGCAAAAGCTGGAATGGTACTGTTCACGACTACACCAATACACCAGTTGATGCTCCGAACGTCTCCCAAACTTTTTTTATTCGAAAACACCGAAACGAGTCACCGTCCGTGAAAAGAATAAAATTTGTTGAACCAGTCCGAACCTTACGAAGACAATCTTCATACCCCCGAAAAATTACCAATTGTTTGGACAACAAAATGAGCACCTCGTCGTCTCCCAGACCAACCCGCCGAAGAAGAGGCTCCTCGGTTGGGAATATCAATGTGGGTGATACCTCAGCTCCAGGGTTTTCTACTATGAAACTCACAGCCTCGCAAAGACAGAAGCTGAATCAACGGGTGAGAGCTTTGAGCGACGAATCCAGAACCGATGTAGCCATTGTACGCAAAATGTTCGTGGCTTTCAAGGAATTGAGTTTCAGGCATACTTGGATAAATCCGTTCATTGTCTTGAGTGTGTTCTTCGTGGCGTACCTTGGTACGAACGATGATAGTTCCCTCCACCAAACTTTGGAGAAACTAATCAAGCCCTCTTACCATATCGAGGGTACGGATCAGTATGGTAAAGGCGTGAATGATTTTTATTTCGTGGGATTTTACGCACTTTTCTTTACGTTTTTTAGAGAGTTCATGATGTGTGTGGTTTTGAGGCCTCTCGCTGGACTATTGGGTGTTACCAGACCACATAAAGTCAACAGGTTCATGGAACAAAGTTACGCTATGTTCTACTACGGTCTTTCTGGCCCTTATGGACTTTATGTGATGAGCACTATGCCGCTTTGGTTTTTTGAAACGACTCCTTTGTACGAAAATTACCCTCACAAAACTCATGATTGGCTTTTTAAGGTATACTACCTTGGGCAAGCGGCATTTTGGGTTCAACAATCTGTCGTTCTAGTTTTACAACTTGAAAAGCCCAGGAAAGACTTTCATGAACTAATTCTTCATCACATCATTACAATCGCTCTCATCTGGTTGTCTTATCGTTTTCATTTTACATGGATGGGTATCGAAATTTACGTGACTATGGACGTTTCAGATTTTTTCTTGGCAACCTCCAAAACATTGAACTATCTAGACTCGATTCTCACGGGGCCATTTTTGATTGGATTCGTTTTTATCTGGATATATCTCAGACATTATATCAACCTTAGGATTTTGTGGTCCGTATTGACTGAATTCAGGACCGTCGGAGAATGGGAATTAAACTGGGATACTCAACAATACAAGTGTTGGATTTCTCAACCAATTGTTTTTGGGTTGATTTTTGCATTACAGATCCTCAATGCGTATTGGTTGTTCCTAATTTTAAGGATATTGTATCGATATGTTGTTGGTGGGGTAAAGGCGGACGAAAGGAGTGAGTCTGAAGATGAAGAAGATGAAGAATCCCTGAAGGACAAGGCGGAATAAGTGGTGCCAACATCAGAAAACTAAACATGCTACGTAAAAAAAAAAAAAAAAAAAAAAAGAAACTTAAGTTTTGCCTCAGACAATCTATTTACAAAATTACGCTCAAATCAGAGCAGATGATTTGACCGAAGAAAATCTTTGAAAAAGCCCCTTTCTCTCTTGAACGCCCTCTTCGGCAGCTCTCGATAGCACGCCCAAAACTAAGGTGATAGCTCTTATTGAGTCATCATTACACGGGATAGGATAGGACAAGAGTGACGGCTCCATATCAGTATCTGAGAGACCAATTGTTGGGATACGAGCAATCGTACACTCGTTAATGACATTCCTGTTTTCAACAGGATTTAAGATAATAACAATGTCCGGCTTGATAGTGCCATCTTGTGAGATGGTCCTCAGCGTGATGTCATCACCCATGTTGACCTCAACTTTTTGGACCCCGCCTAACTGCTTTGTGACCTCTAAGGCATTAGTAATGGTTCCTGGTATCCATCTTCGGGAAACAAAATACCCACCACTTCTTTCAGCGGCTCTTTCAAGTGCACGATGTTGCTCCACGAGTCTGCCTGTTCCCACAAATAAGATTAGCCCGCCTTTTCTAGAAACATCTTTTATTAAATGTGCTGCTCGTTTGAGTGCCGCCAACGTCTCATTAAGATCGATGAGATGTGTGCCCTGATACTCCCCAAATATGTATGGCTGTGTTGACGGTCTCCACAGAGATTTGGAATGGCCAAAATGGCAGCCAGCACTCAACAAATGGCTGATGGAAATCTCAGAAATTGTTTGCGGATTCTCCCTCACATCTTTAGCTTGATGTACATCCATAAGTTGCGAACCCAATTT
This sequence comes from Candidozyma vulturna, assembly GCA_026585945.1. Lineage (NCBI taxonomy): Eukaryota > Fungi > Ascomycota > Pichiomycetes > Serinales > Metschnikowiaceae > Candidozyma > Candidozyma vulturna. The sequence continues at coordinate 767,112 of CM048832.1, read as the reverse complement.
GCCTGACTTTCCGGTATGAATCAAGTGCCTGAGAAAAAGTTCTGAATCTGAATAAGGTTTATAATCTGGCGTTGGCCTTAAGTTGGGGAAGTTCGATCCCTGAGTTTTCATAGTGGTCTGTATTCTCTGCGAAAGAGATGTAGCGTCTCCTCTCGTCTCCGAAACAGCTTCCTGTGATTCTTTTACCCAGGGCCTATTCGAGATTTTAAAAGACGGGAGCCGCAATTTCTTGGCTAGCAAATCTTCGATTTCGTTATCAAGTTGCTGAAATTTTGCTGAGGTAGTGACTTCACTGCTGCGGTTCGAAGTCTGTGAAAAAGCAACATCCCATGGAGTCTTATTCACAGAAGAAATCCTTGCCTGTGCTCTACCTCGTGCTTCTCTAGCGGCTTTCTCTCGAGCTTTTGCTTCCTCTTCTTTGGCAAAAGCATCTGCTAAAGCCTTTTCTCGAATTTGTTTCTGCTGTAAAGCATCAAAAGACAAAAACCGTATAGCTTTAAAGCTTCTAGCACTGAAGCCAGCTTTGAAGAGAGAATGCTTGAGGCTGTCAACGCCACTTTTTGTATTCCTCATCTTGGTTGACCGACAGAGAAACGTCAAAATTTTTGTCCTAATTTTCATGTCACGTGCGAAAAATTAGTGTGCCACGGATTCCGATCGCACTTGTGCAACGACGAAATGGCTTAAATCCAACTTCGTAAACATTCAGCAATGAAGACCTCAAGATTGATAGAATTGTTCTGTAAGAAGAACAACTTTATTGCAATTCATCAAGAGCTGTTAGACAAAGGCTCAGACTTATTTGAACCTGCTTCGGGCTCGATTGGTGAAATCAATACACTGCGAGGTATTTCAGTACATTTATTTGAAAGCATCAAAGAAGTCTCTACGGCTCTCGTAGAATTGATTTTAATTCAGCGTGAATGCTACCATTTCTTTATTTTCGCAGATTCGATATATCTCAAAAATAGGCAGTTCATCTGTTTCGAAAACCTATGCCGTTCGATAGCTTTTCATGAAGAGAACGTTCTGATAATCAAAATTTAATTGAACACGAATTACTTACGATATTTCCTATAAAAATTCAATACAGTGAGCAAAAGATAACTAATTTTTATCTTCTTCCTCCTGACGCTCCTCGGAAACCTCTCCCAGCAATTCAGATGGATCAGCAGAACCCAATTGACTGGCCAATGCGCTGAGATCTGGACCGCCAGCACCACCAGCTCCGGCTCCAGCCAAAAGTTGCGAGAAGTCCAAATCTCCGGCACCACCAGGTCCTCCTTGACCTCCCATCATGTTGGCCATATCCATGTTTCCATCATCAGCCTGCTCGTCCTGCTCGTCTTCGTCAACCCATTTGTCGAAATCAGTCTTGATGTAATGGAGCTTCAATTTTTCTTTCAACAATCTTGGCCAGTATTCGGCCTTTGGCTCCGCTTTTCGAATTATGAAAGAAATATGATTACCGGCTTCATTCCAATGAGAGTTTTCTGGTTGGATCTTGTCGAATAGTTCCAAGTCTAATTCATAAGTGTCGCTGCCATCAGCGGTTTTGGCAGTAAATTTGAGTCCATCGACGGTGAGATCTATCTTTGAATCTTGTGGATCTTGCGCCTCAATGGTGATGAACAATATGTTTTTCTCAGGTTCGGTTTCGCTCGAGCGCTGAGCCCACGTCACAACTGGATGAACGACCATGATGTAGTATTACTCTTTCTCAGTCAGTTACACTGAGTGCTCAATTTATATTTCGAGAACCTTCTGGCACGTGATCTACGAGCCTCTTACCAACGACTTTTTTTATACAAAAACGAAACTTAATATTTGGCCGCTTATAGCTCGTTTATGCTTTTGGCCCGTCGGGTCGATCATTTTTGGTCTCTCGCGATACTTGAAGATCAGGCCGCCTGTTACCCCAGTTTGTGTCGCACCCATCCTCCACATAGAGATATTCAGAAGGTGTACCTGATAGTCTTATCAACACATCCAATGCTTCATAGACTTCCCTTGGAAATCCAAGTGCTTCTTCTCAAGTCCTGTCCTGGAAGCTCCCTCAAGCATGTCAACTCCCATTTCTACTTTCTTTATAATGATTTATATTTCGAGAAGCTAATCATCACATTTGGCGAAGATGTAGTAGACATAATTGCCAAAGTTTACCCTTGGCTCAGAACTTACATCATGACACTAGATGCTTTCCGAAAAACCTCCAGAGAAGTGATCTCCAAGAGATTGAAACTAGCTGATTATTACGGCACCTGCAAGAGCCCAACCGAAATCATTGAGTCGATGTATATTAAGGACTCCTGGAAATATGTCTATTCATTGTTCAAGAACAAGCGATTATTTGCAGAGTATTCTGATTATCAAATTGATGAGCCAACGAACTACGTCTACAACCATTATGTGGAGATAAACCGATCATACCTCCTATCATACAGAAAGGAAATATGGTTAGCGCCAGGAACATATAACCTAAACGTCGGCTTGGTTGTCAAGTCAGGAAGTGGTCTAGGAACTACTAAGTTTGACATCAAATATCAAAATACGAATGGGGAGGATATAGTTCAAACTTTCTTTCCTCCAACGAATATCAACGAGATTCTTCCAAAGAAGCAATTCTGCTTTCTCAAAGTTGGTGAATTTCGAATCAGTGCTCCAACGTTGCACGTTCGAAATTCATCGAAGCAGCATGGTTTACTCCAAAAAATTGAGCTAGTCATGGAGGAAATAGGCCTTTATCTTAAATCAGGATTCAGAATTTTTTTCATCGACATTTCACAGCCCTCAATGTTGTTTAACGATTACGATCTTCTATATTATTCCTGTCAAGAAACCAACTACAAGTATTTCATCAATTTGCCTTTGAAAAATTTTTATAAGGCTTTGAACTTCGTCCAAAACGGGCCATTCCTGAGCGGCCAAGGGCAATTATATGGAGGAGGTGATCCATGGCAAATAGCGGAGCAGTACGACATGAGCTATCCGAGAGACTTCAACACGGGGCTTAAGCTGGATGAAGAATGCCTCATGGAGTACGCTCGCTTTTTCTTTCGTAATACTTTCAATCACAGATACTACAAGTTTAATACAGTGTACCAGAGACGACAATTCGTGAACAGATTTGGTGACTTTGAGCTTGACAACTCTGAAAGTATTGCGGAAAAGAAACGCTGTTCCTATGATCGCGAGGGTATCAAGTGGAGAATACCAATTGTTGGCGAGCTTTGAAGTAAAGATTTAAACCGCGCAACATGGGTTACTTGAACGTTGTGCACACTCGAAGGTGTTGCGCGATAATGTTCCCTATGGCTTGCACCAATATACATGAGTGTTTGACCTAGATCAAACATGGAAAGAAACTCTCAACCAGTGAAAAGGCAGCTGCCACCCTTGAGGCGGAATCCTTTTTCGATCGCGATAGGCTTAATGAGGTATCGACAGGTCGTCCAAAGAGTGAACCCTTCTATGATAATGCCTCGACGTCAACCGAAGAAAGCTCAAACAGTAAGCATCTCGAGAAGACCAACCGAAGAATCATTTTGCAACGGTTCACTGTTTACAATTCTTCGACAACGATGTATATCGTTGGGAGTAATGCAAAAGAAAGCTTATTCCGAATTATTGAGATCAACTCTGATACAAGAACCGGCACGTTGTCCATCATCGAAGATAAGAATTATTTTTACACGAGAAAGGATGTCGTTGAATTGATGAAAGGTTTGGATGATTCGATAGAAGGTGGGATTCATAAAATTGCGCAAGCTTATGGTCTCTTGGGGTTTATAAGATTCACAAGCGATTACTATTTATCGATCATCACAAAATGTAGCCAAGTGGCAGTTCTTGGGGGGCATTTTGTTTACCATATCGACGAAACCAAACTTATTCCGCTAAATATTAATTACAAGAGGCCAAATAAATACAGCGATGAGGACCGATTGCTTTCCATTTTCAAATACCTCGATTTGGGTAAAACATTTTACTTCAGCTACACATACGATATAACGAATACCCTTCAGAACAACTTATTGAGATTCCGAAAAAATGAGCGACATGACTTGGAGCATGGCGAGACGTCTTCCAATCTAAACAACAGATTTGTTTGGAATGGACTTCTCCTAAAGCCTACATACGATACGGATATTGCAACATACGATTGGTTTCAACCTATCATACACGGTTTTATTGATCAGGCAAGCATATCCATTTATGGAAGGAAGCTATATATTACAATCATCGCGAGACGCTCGCATCATTTCGCTGGTGCCCGGTTTCTCAAAAGAGGAGTTAACCATAATGGTGACGTGGCCAATGAGGTTGAAACAGAACAAATTGTTAATGACGTGATGACCTCTTCCTTCCATGACCCTAAATATGGACCATATTCGAATCCAAAAATTACCAGCTACGTGCAACATAGAGGTTCAATTCCGCTTTACTGGACTCAAGATTTGAATCGTCTTCCGAAGCCACCAATTGAAATCAATCTTTCAGACCCCTTTTATCAAAGCTCGGCACTTCATTTCAATAACTTGATCGAAAGGTATGGCCCTCCCATCGTGATTTTGAATCTTATCAAAACAAAAGAAAAGCATCCACGAGAGCTGAAATTGAGTAAACAGCTCGTCAATTGTGTCACTTATTTGAATCAGTTCCTTCCTTCGACAAAGAAATTAGACTACCTCTCTTTCGACATGTCAAAGCATTCCAAGAAAAACGCCGATGTAATAGGACCATTACAAACTCTTGCAAACTCTAGTATCAAAAAGACCGGCTTTTTTCAAAATGGGAGGACACTACAGGAAACTAAATTACAACAAGGAATTATTCGAACAAATTGTATCGACTGTTTAGATCGTACCAATGCAGCGCAATTCATCATTTGCAAGGAGGCGCTAGCTCAGCAGCTTAAAAGCCTTGGTTTCATCACGTCGTCCGCTAGCCTTGATTACGACTCAGATCTAATTAATATTTTGACGGAGATGTTTCATGATCATGGCGATACCATTGCTGTGCAATATGGAGGGTCCAATTTAGTAAACACAATGGATTCTTACCGAAGAATTAATCAGTGGAGCTCCCATACCAGGGATATTCTAAACAGTATAAAGCGAATATATTCCAATTCGTTCATTGATGTCATCCGACAAGAAGCCATCAACCTTTTCCTAGGAAACTACACTTATAGGTTAGACAAACCGAAATTATGGGAATTACAAAATGACTACTACTTGCACAACCAAGGCTTTGTGGATGAGCTAAATAGCAAGTATAGTTACCTTCAGTGGTTCAATGGGGTCGCAATTGCAAGTGATAAAGCTCAACAAATGCACAATCCAAATAATCTGCTTCGTGTTCAACGTATGGAGCTTAATGAGCTATCTGATAACTGGTTTAATGAATGCTACGTTCCTAGAAAATATCAATCGTTTTCCTCAATTTTCCAGTTTAATATGAACTCAAATGCAAGGTACTTCCCCACAACAACCAACGAGGCTAAGTCATTCGATTACAGCCCATTTGGGGCAAGAAAAGCACGCTTTTTGCAAAAGTCAATTTCTTTGGAGCATCTCGATAGATCAGCAAACGAGAAGCATTCAGAGGATAACGCGACAGAGGTGACGTCTATTGAGCCCAGAGCTTCATTCTCCCACGACTATTATAATGACATATTTTCAGCAGTCTCATGCCAACTAGCAAACCAACAAATTTATGTTGATAACTTAGCGCTCTCGAAGCCTCTCAAACTGACCTTGTCCGAACTTTCCACAAGCACTCCCAAGGTCAATGCTGATCTGTTCCGCAGATATCATACGGCTACCACCCCACCCCGCTTTCACTCCACATTTGATACGACATCTGATAAACTTCATAATGAAGATGTTCACGACTATTGGTTTTACATAAACAATGATCCCAAATCAAGGTATCTTATGGCTACGGAAGAATATATACGATAATAAACAGAAGTTAGACAGATCATACATATACCACAACAATTGATGGATTAAGTATTTAAGGGCTCCCAGTGGCAACCCGGACCGACGCCAACCTCTGTCGTCAGGTGCGTACCGAAGTTCAGACGTCCACGGACTTCGACTAACAATTCATATCTGTAACAACACAAAATCGATATTGAAGAACCAAGAAACGCGGAGAATATTTATAGGTTCAAACCCTCCTCCCACCCCATAAACGCACAAAAAGATTGAATAATATCCACAACCCGCTCTGCAGTAAAAAGAGTTAGAAAAGACATCTTCTCTTTGGTGGACCTTACAGCAACTACATTCAGTATAGGAAGCGCGCTGAGGCATAGATATTATAGAAAACTTCAATAAAATTTTGAAAAAAATTACAAATTTCTTCCTCATAAAACTGTCAAGATGTAAAACCTCAGCTCGTTACACTGTACCAACAACCTTGATCACTAGCCTCCATATAGCCCAAAAGCTGTGATAAAGAGATGAGCTTCAACGGCTACCTAAAAAAATTCAACTGTGATTGAGTACAACAGATGCTTTTTACACTTGACGAGAAACGACTTCATCTTATCGTCGAAAAACCTATAGAAAGAACCTGTACTGCAAGTCTTGATTATTATCCCCATAGAAATAAGTCGCGAAACTGCTACTGGTAGGGGAGATGAAAAGGTGAACGCCCAAGAGCAACTCGATACACCGCGCTTATGAAACAATGATGTTATTTGAATTGTCTCCAGCTTCTGTCAATACTACTTCTTCCTGCTGCAGTAAATTAATACTCACAATCCCTTATACTTGAGACTTTTTCCAACTAGAATATAAGGTTGAAGCCTTCTTAAAGCTCATCAAAACCATTGACAAACTTTCAACAGCATTTACGACAACGATATTTTGATTGAACTTCATGTTTTTCTCTAATTAGCCGATCATGTCGCAATGTTCTTCTAGTATTACATAGCTTAGCATCGTGTTCAGCTTACTTGTTGAGAAAACATAGGATTAAAATCATTTCATTCCTGAGTAATTACTCAGATAGTATTGCCTCCTAAATCCAACAAAACCAATTTGAATCTAGATGCAAGATGCTGAAAAGTTTACTGACCATTCTGTATTAGATTAGAGGAACATGTCTTTTGAATAAGTCCTCAAGATACTTTTCATGGATGGATTTCATTCGACACACTCAACTTTGCCATCAGGTAGCAAACTCCCTTTTATCCTGGTAATTGGTTAGTCGACATTTGCGTCTATTTGGCTACTGGTGTATCAGACGAGACAAGTCTAGCTGAGCTGATGTTTGTTGGCTAAATGCAAATCGTGTTGTTACAGTGTTCATTTCTACCATGTTTTTGCTTCCAATATAACATGACCAGTTAACTGAAAAAAGTCCATTTTTTCACTCCAACTTGGAACATTTTGAAAGTGAAATGTTGTCGAATGTATGATAACTTTTTCGAAGCTATAACGAATTGTATATCTGCTTAGAGAGTAGCGCCTTCGTCAAACAATGTTTTTTTTTTTTTTTCCTTCAGATTTTTCTTGACAGATTCAAGAATGGATAACTTTTCATCAAAAGCTACGTTGTACCAGGACCATAGATTATCCCTGGATGTGTGATTCCTTAAAGCAGAACTATTTTCGATGTACGTGGCTCCTCTCTCAAGCTGAATACAGTCAGAAACAATTAGCAGTTGATTCTATACAGTTACCATGAGGCATAAAGGTTATGTGATTATTTTTCATTATCGCTAAATACTTTCAGAATTCGAAGCCATATCCTTTATTCGAGCTATTAAAAGCGCCATTCTGCATCGTCCCTCCGTCTACCAATTGCACGCCGTTTGCTACCACTGAGATCATCCACCTCGCGACGCATATTCTCTCGCTTAAGGCGTCTTGAATTGCGCTCTCTCTCGATTTCTCGTTTTTCAATTTCCCAGGGGCTTAAGATCTCGATGAACGGTTCCCAAACAGCATTACCGTTGTGTAGACTGCTATCGGTACGTATACGTATTGACTTCTCAAAGATAAGTCCCGATAACTGCTGATACCTATTCAAATCGTTATTGTATGCACCTTCAAGGATCTCGCGTTTGAGTCTTAGAATAGTATCATGTAACGAGTGTGCAATCGCTGGCTTGAATTCGAGCGAGAGTCCTAAATCGGAGGCGACAATCTCTGCAAACTCTTCGGGAGAAACCTCGGTCTGTTGCATGTCCCACTCAAATTTGTCTTCATATAGTTTTTTGTCAAGATTCACGGACAACTCGATAATGACGTTGAAGCCAAGAGCTTGCGGAAGCGGGATTTGCGCGATGGCTTGATAGTCCTCGATTTGCTTGTTTATCGATTCAACGATGTCCTGGTGGACATGTGAGGGTAACTCAAGATCGGAAGTGAGTAGTGAGGCAAATTGTTCTGGTGAAACAAGACTTTGATCAACATTCCACATGAAAAAGTCAACAAGTTTCGATGTGCCTGAATTATACTCGATATTAAGCTTGATAGGAATCAAAGTTTCGGAAATTTTGGAAGTCAGTTGCTGCAATTTCCCTTCATCTTCAAAACTTGCGGGCCGTGTCAATTTCGCAGGTTTCAACAAGTGTTTAGGCACTGACGTAATCACATGTGTGCTTGCTATCGGGATATTGCCATTCGTTCCATGCTTGTCTTCGTCGTATTCAAAATCGTCATTGATATTGTCAAATTCAGCATAGTTGATCTGTTGGGCATTACGCTTCGCTGATCGTTCTTGGGGAATACTCGTGATAAGCATAGCACTATCAGGGTCCTTAGAAACTCTTGAAGGTAAGCCAGAGCTTAAACCCTGTGGCTCGTAGGGATTGCCATGATACGTCAAAGACATAATGCTGAATGTTCGTATTCTCAAACTGGTTGTTCGACACTTGTGATCATTATGTGCAGCACCGTCAGAACAACAACATGAGAAGCTGTGATCTTTTGAAAGATGTATTAATATCATCGAAATTTGAAACAGTATGCACCATATATGACTTTGAATCTTTTTTCGAGGACTCAACAGAAGAAGACGCTATTTTCGAGTTGTATACTGCTGTATCAGGCCATTATAACCGTTCCATTGAAGATGTCGATTCTACGAAGGCAACGAGGGCTATAAATGAGGTATTTGCCTCGATAAGTAAGATCAAGCCACAAGCAGTCAATGTTCCACTACTCGATGTTTGCGATAATCTTGAGAAATTGCTTGTGAAGACTAATGCGGACCAACTGAGATTGCTGGACTTATCGCTCGATAGAGGACGTATATCGTCTGGTTGCTGATTTTAATTCAAGGACTTATGCTTCGAGGCAATTCTATTACATCATCTTCCCTTCCCAACCACCGCCAAATCTCGAACTTCCAGTTGAGATCCTTTCTATCTCCAATAAAAAATGAGGACTCTATACCACCATTCACGTGTGGCCTCAAATACACCAATCGATCGATTCTAGAATGAACTAGGGCCATGCTACACATGATGCAAGGTTCATGTGTGGTGTATACAATTAATTCCAGGCAAAGATAATGCGGAAGCGATGAGGTTTCGTTCGCCAGCCTTTTGAGTCGTTCATGTTGAGCAATCTGATCTATAGCCTCCATGATACTGTGTCGTAAGGGGTGCTTTTCACGAGCATCGATAGCAGTAGCCCAAATCTCCATCTTCGAATCCGAATCTTCCTGGTTTTTCTTGGCAATCAAAGTTGCACACCCAAGTCCCAGTTCCTTCTTCGCTAGCTCAAGAAGAGTATCTATCAAATCTTTTTCTTTGGGAATATCGAAACTCGCGTTTTTCAAATCTTGGTGATTTGGGTTACCTTTCCAGGAAATAGGCCAGTATAATGCACTCCATTCAATAGATTCCTCCTTTGTAGAGGGTAGATTGGAAGGAACTTGAATTTTTTGGAATTGTATTTCGGACGCACCTCTCGGTCCATCAGAAGACTGTTCGAGACAATGGCACAACTCCTCTTTCGTTGTGAATAGGACGCATGAAGCGATTAACATCGTGATCTTAGTTTTCCCATCTGTGAGACTCTGTCGTATTCTTTTGAGGTTAGTGAAGGTCAAAGGATCCTCACCAGTCACATGGCAAGATATGAAGTTCAACATTTTTTTAATCTCTTGTGGTTGAACGTCGCAAACCCAAGCATCCACCAAATCAGGAGCCACAGTTCCGGTATTGGATATTCTTATTTGTTTGAGAATGTCATCAATTGTATTATTCTGTAGATCTACCTTGTGCGGAGTTTTGTTAGATAGCATATTCTGTGAGTTCTTTCACAGTTTCCGTCTATTTCGCGAAAAGTGTAGAAAACGCGATACTATGTCCATCACTAATGGGCAAACCCTATGGGCGTATCTTACAACAATTGATAATTACCCTTACCAAGCAAGTGAAGTTGACAATCATGAGGACACATTTTTAGACTTCTTGAAGAGCACGACCATTCATCGTAAGCGTGGCTTTGTTGACGCAAAAGCCAAGCAAGATGTCTCGTGTTTCGAGATTGAGGATACGACAACATTTGTCATTAAATTGATTCAGAATTTTATTCTGAATGGAATTGATTCATCAAAACCATTTCTTACCGTGGAACATCAGGAAAAGGGCTACTCAGCTCTTGATTTCCTGATAGATTGTATCCGCGGACCATTTTGGCTGAGATTCTGTTCTTTGATAGGGAGACATCACTTTGCTTATATGATTCAAAATACGCAATCATTCGTTTGCAAATCCCTGCTGGTGTATTGGGCATTCTTACAAAACGAGAGTCCTTCGCGGAATCAATTCAAGTCGAATCTATCGAAATCTGGAATGATGTATCGGGTGGGTGTCAAGAGAAAAAACTGTCAATTTATAATCGAAACAGATCAACAACTTTTAACTTACTTACATCATCCGAATACTGTCAACTTGAGAAACCCACCGAAGCGTACAAGGCGGCTTATGGCTCTTTTACGTCATGCTAGAGTGCTTGATAGTACAATTAATTATACCGAGCTATATACGGCACAAGTTACTCACTCCTTCGAGGCAAAGTCTAGTTTTGGAACCCCATTGCACTTCGTCGTTAACTATACTATAAAAGTCCTTGACAAGCTATTCACTCCGAAGTTTATTGGTAGTATCAAAAACAGGAAAATATTAAAGGAGTTTATCATTGAGTTCCTCAAAAGTCGAAAAAAACCTCGCTCCTGATACTGACTTTAATGAAGGATTTAAACCTAAGCTGCATATGTTGGTTAGGAACGACAGAGAATACAAGAAAGCTGGCCAGACATCAAATTGAGAAGTTAAGTTTTCGCTTTTTGAAGTGGCTCTTCAACACTTTAATTCCTAGAGCAATTCGGCAATTTTGGTACGTTACGGAGACGTCTACAAGAGTCCCCGGCGCAAATATGCTGGTTTGTTTTATCCCTCATGCCGAATGGAAAAAGATTTCTGAAACGTGGTTGCAGAGTTATCAGAACGACTATCTCACTGAGCTTAGGGTTTCTCTGAGCCAACCTCGTTTCAAGCAAGGGATATTAAGACTTGTTCCCAAAAGGGGGACTTTCGTCCCCTTTGCATTCCACTCCGCTATCATCATTTTCCTCTGAGTGAAAGGCTAGGGCCGGACGAGATCAAAAAATCACACTATTTTGACCACCATGTTCTTGGTTCTGTGAGAGACATAATACGATTTCAGCAGACAAAGAAGGCAATATTTCAGTTTCAAGGTCACCTGAAATGCTTTTCTGTCAATGAAGTCGTGAATGCCGTGAATAAATTCCGTAATCATCTTGTTGACCGTCATGGAAATCGTTTCAAGCGATTGCATGCAATCAAGTTTGATATGAAGCATTGCTACGACAATATAAATCAAGCAAAAATAATACAATGTGTCCGGAATTTGTTTTTAGGCGAGGAAGATAAAACACTATTTTTAAGAAAGGGACTTGAATATAGCGACTGCACTCTCACTCATGCTCGAATGAGCAGAGTGATAACTCAAGTAAGTCAGCTTGAGAGGGTTAAGCCTGCAAACTTCTCTGAAAAGCTCACGTTTGTGAAGGCCTTTCAAAAACCACTTCATTTGAGCAGACTTCATGTTTTCGATTTACTTGACGTTGTCTTGGATCAGATTGCGAACGGTGTAATACATGTAAAGCTTGATCAGATGGTTTGCTCAAGAAAACGAGGTGTATCTCAAGGTTCACCTCTCCTGGCCACTTTTTGTGACGTGCTTTACGATCAACTTGTACATGACGCATACAAAGATTCAATAGACATGAGAGACTCTTTGCTAGTTCGACTAGCTGATGATTTTTTAATTCTTTCGCCCCATCACCAAACCTGTCAGATTATTTTTCAAAAGGCATGTTCAGAGAGCTTTCGGCAATTTGGCGCATACGTCAACCAAGAAAAGAGTCAATTGTTCTTGTCCACTGAAGGGCCCATGTCAATCAATTTCGTTGGGCTCAAAATCATGATCCCATCACTTGATATCATGAAAGATGTTTCCGTCAGCTCCCAACCACCTTCAAGGGCGCTTCGCTCACTCAGTCATATTCTACGCTATTTGCTCTGGTCATTCAGACTCAAATTGAGAGAGCAGCTCTACGATGGAGAAGTTGTCTCTATGCTGAAGTATGAAACCGTAGTTGAGCAGGCTCTTTGCCACATATTGAGGAGTCTCGAGACCTACAACGGAAAATTGACGTTTAGATCTATCAATCGGCTCCTTCATTTAAAGCTATTTCGACAACAAGTGCTTTTAATTATTCATGAAGTAGCAATAAAGGGCCCGATAAACGCAAGTTCAATGGCACGTTTCTCTGAATTTGTTTTTAAAAAGATCTGCAAGATGATCGATGCCTCCTTCCAAAGATTACAGATATAGAGAGCTATATAATCCCGAAGAAAGACCGCAAATTCTCATTATCCTTTTCCCTTCTGCTTTTTTCCAACTCCTCAATTCCCCCAGACTTTTTCAACCGACTCTCATTCACGAAAGCGTCAAGCTCTTCCTGGAATTGATCGGGCCCCAACATTTGTTGCTCCTTGATTCTCATTCTTTCGGCCCTCGCAATTGCTTCGATACGGTCAGAATGATTTGGAACTAAAGAGGCAACCTCTGTCAACATCGCATCCTTGAGACCGTGTAAGCTTTCTTTCGAGTCTAGTAAATTGATACGAGAAGCTATCTCGGTGCGCTTGGTCTGGAATATCCGACTTTGTTGAGTAGAACATCGCATTATCAAATCAAAAGTCTCCTCGATCTTTCGAATGTCCTCTTCCAAATCCTGGGTAAGATCGTCTTGCAAAGTAAGGAATTGTTGCTCTTCACAAACTTTATCCAATTCTTGCTCCCAAATTTTCTTCCAAGCTGGTCGCTCTCCGACGATGTATTGACGAAGGGCATAGAGTGAGCTCTTAGCAGCTTCAATTTCACTAGAGGCATTTTTTATCTGTTTGTCACCAACACGTACACCTCTTTGTGCGACATCTTTTCTCAAAGCTTCCATCATATCCAGAAGGTCATCCACTCTAGTGAGAAGTGTATCCGAGTCTTTCGAGAGCTTGGCATAGGAATTGTCCATATAATCCCGATTCGAGCCAAGCGGCAAGGTCAAGGCTGAGTCTTTTAGCTTCGCTATCAAGCCAATCGAAAGATGAAGGATACCCTCGAGCTTACTTCTTTGTGAATTCTGTACTTGCTTCATGGCTTTAAATTCACGTGAGATCGATTCGAGCTCTTTCATCAACTTTGACATTTCGCTTGTCAGTGAACTTCCCGTAAGTGGTTTCATGATTTGGGAAGATTGATAGGCCTTCATCATTTCAGAGCTCAAATTGCGAAGCTCGTCTTTTAAATTTTCCAAAGAGGAGTTAACACCATCTGTGAATTTATCGAACTTACTATCGAGACTTTCATTTTCAAATGGATCCTTTAAAAGTAGTGAGACACCTTCGACTACTTCTGTCTCAAGCATATGTTCTTCAAGCTCATATGATCTCCCATTCACCGTACTCTCCACATATATGTCTGGAAATATTGTACTGCCAGGCGAGTATGCAAATTTTTCCACAAAGCAAAGACGGAGGGATGCCATAGTGACAGGTTTCTCGAGATGAACCTTTTTTGTTTTGCTACCTATCAGGAGATATGCTGTTATCTGACATGTTGAGTCTTCCTTGACTTTATGATCATTGACTGCCTTGGTGGGCGACTCAAAAGAGAGACCTGGCTGGTCTGTCTTTAGAGTTGGTAAGTTTGGTTTGCTGGCATTCGTAAGCTTGGCAAACTGATACGCGCTGAACCTCTTAGAAGCTCTCCGCAGAATAGCTTTACTTTCCTGCAATTGTTGAAGAGCGTCTTTACCAATTCCCTCAGCACATGTCTTTCGATCCTTTGTATTCTTGGTATCCTTGGTATCTAAAGTTTGGTCAAGCAATGAGTGCTCATCATTTTGGGTTTCCCTGATTTTACCTTCTTGTCGAGGCGTTCGTGCTGTGCCAAACGAACTCGAATGACGGTCCAGCTCGTTCTCAATTAAAATTGAATTTTGAGTGGTATTATCCTCCAATCCTTTCGCTTTGAGCTGCTTTTGCTTGAGATTTTGAAGAAGATTCACGATGATGCTCCTTATGTTTGGAAGAAAGCGATCTAAACTTTGTTGTGTGGGAGGCTCGCTCAAAGCAGACTCCAACACTATCCTCAACGCTTTTGGCACATCTCCTATGTCAGAGACGTCAACTTTAGCATTGGAAAATGCTCTGATTGCCGCCCTGAAGTCATTTCCCAACTTGACGTAAGCATCCGAGACATACTTATCATCAACCTCCTGTCTCGTCCACTGGGTCAAACTCTCGAGCAAGTGTTTCGTAGAAACTAAAAGACGAGTAACACTACTTTCAATTGTACCGGATCCCGGGCGCTTGTTAACTGAGGTGAGAGAGGAAGATTCGGAGTGCGATCTGTTCATTCAAGACGGTGTTCGATAAAATGTTCCTTGAGAAGGCCGAGTAATTAAATATATATCACGTGACTATGTTGATCTAGTCCGTAAAATACTTAGAGATAACTTCTTGGTCAGGGAAATTCCGAAGAATCTTAAGAGCATCATCATGTGGCATCTTGCTCAAAAACACCCTTGTCGCTTGGATGGTGACCTCGGCAGTGTTACCACGAATTGCTTTATGAAAAAGTGCTAGGAGAACTGATTCCACCACTTTCAGAGATTGCGCCTTGACTGCAGGATGTTCATTCTGCATGAGAATCGATAAGAACGAAAAACAAGAAGAGGCTGCTTCTTCGTCGTAAAGTACGGGCAATAGCGCCAACCACTGTGAAATGACGTGATCAAACTCGCCTATAGCAGCACCATGAGCCTGGCAAACCCTTGCAATCGCGTTTACACAATTTTCAGTCGCTGGTAGATTCTCATCCGCCTTTGCATCCGGAAAAGTGGCCACTTGAAATAAAATTGGTAAACTCTCCAAACACAATGAAGGATACAAAGAACCTTCATGCTGGGCAGCTAATGCGATTGCGTGGGCTGCTCCCTGCCTGATCTCAGCTTGAGGGGAGGTCAAGCCTTCTGTGATTATGTATTTGAGGTAATTTGGCAGATCTGGATATTCCGAAAAGTATTTGAAAATATCGCAGACGACACTCAAGCCACATAATTTTATAGAAGGGTTATCATCCACAATAAAACTTGAAACAAGTGGAGCCAATAGCTTCTCATAAAAGGGAGCAAACTTCGTACCCCCAATCTTAAACAAGCATGTAATTACCCGATTAAGTTCGTCGAGAAGTTCCTCGTCAGTGACTTCCTCCTCGCTATCATCCACATCCTCAGTAAATTGATCGCCTTCGCCGTCTCTATTCTTAATTCTCTCGTAGATTTCATTGAGGTTCGCATGAACAGCTTCAGCTAGGAAATCAAGATGCGCAGTAGTCAATATTTGAGGATCCAACGTTTCCATACATTCGACTAGCGACGTGTGATACGCCATGAGAAGCTCAGGGACGGGCTCCGTTCTCAGCACTTCGCTCAACTTTACACAGATTTGCTCCCATATACTTGACGTCTCTTGAGATCGAGCACCAGTAGCATACACGACGCTCTTAAAGAGTGACGCAAGAAGTAAGGAAGATGATGCTCTAACTCCGTCATGGAGATAGAAATCTAAAGCCGGTATAGCAATCTCTTGTGCGATCTCTCCAACCCAAGGAAAAAAGTCCTCCCTTAACTGGACTGCGTAAATTCGAAGCAAGTCTAAAGCCGTAACCTTGTCGTCAAGAGCAGCAGTGTGTACCGCAATCAACTTCCCGGATAAGTTTATGACATCCCACTCTTCACTATTATTGAATTCTTCAGCTTCATCTTCCTCCAAAAATGAGATATCTTGGGCGGCTTTGGCAGTCTGGAGTAGAGGCGGTAAAACAAGAGGCAAATATTTGACAAAATCTTTCCCAATGAGCTTGCAGATTCTTCCCCACCCTTGCTCCAAAAATGACTTGAGTGGATCATCCACATCTGTGCATGTCTCCTGAAGAGCAATCATGATGTCAATCAAGTTGTCACTATGTTGGCTGAAAATGTCCTTTCCCACAGCGCTAGATATAAGTGTAGCACACTCGACACATTTAGCTTTTAGTAAACGGTACTCCTCACCTAAATCGCTCTTTAAAAAGTTTACTAATAAAGGGAGGAGAGCGTCGTGGTACTTGACAAATTTTTTCTGCGCTGCGTCTGCAATGATTGCGATAGTGGTCAAAACTTGTTCCTGGACGTATCGTTTTGGTGATTGCAAGAGCGCCAACAAGTTATTCAACAAACTATCCAAGAACGGGTCTAAAACGTCATTCGAAGCTGCCTCGCAGAAGTTCACTAAGGCAGCAGCGGCATGTTTTTGAACCTTGAAAACAGATTTATCTGTGAGTTTCGAAATCAAAGCAGGAAGGATTCTATCTCCAGAGGTTCGTTGAATCACGCCAGCAAAATCAGTTGATATTTGGCCCAAAGCGTTACAGCAAGCGAATTGAACTCTTGAATGGGGATGATCGATACATGGTAACACTAGATCTAAGATCTTTGGTATCTCGGCTATGAGTAGGTCCGCACAACCTTCAGCGCATGCGGACAATGCCATGAGAGCTGCGAAGCATTCTCTCCAGCTGGTAGATCGACACATGGAGGGCACAAACAGAAACAAGTGAGTCGCAATCGACTGTCCCCCAAGTCTTAAGGAAATTCTATCAAGTGACTGTCTAGCTGCCTCATATTCGGGTTCATCTTCATCATCCTCGGTATTGTCATTATTGTTCCACTCCGCTGCATCTTCATCATCGATGCTAACTTCAGTCAAGAGTGATAGATTTATCATAACCATCGTGCTTGCATAACTTGAAGTCAGCTTACACATCGCAGGGGAGACTTCGGCGAAGGTTGTCAAGAGCTCTAAAGCTCCAAGCCTTGCGTTCACTTCCAAATCTCTATTTTTGCAAACCGTCGAGCAAAACTCAATTATTTTTGGGAACATTTCCTTGAACATTCTGGGAGCCATCTCCGCGAGTTCGACAAGACTTTCCAAAACATTTGCAAGTGCCTCATCATGTGCATTTTCGAGAAACCTTGGTAGGGAGTTCAACAAACTTGGTAGCAATGGGCTCATCACCAGCCAAACGTTTCTTGGGGATTCCCTAAAAAAGAAACAAATGCTGTGCAAGCGGCAATCCTGACTTCATCGTCGCCATCTTCAAATCCAGCTTCAAAAAGGAGCAAAATTCTGTCAATATAATTGGTCTCAATTATCTCAGGACAGCTAGATAATACACGGAAAGCGCACTCTCGAAGGCTCGATTCTTGACTGCTCGCACAGTCGAACAAGTTTGGGATTAGATCGGGCCAGGTACCCCTAGGTGACGCATCTTCACGAGCAACTTCAGCAATAGCATCTGCAAGCTTTCGTCTCACTGCTGCCACCTGCTGTGAAACAAAGCCCTTCAAAAGGACATCTCTTATTTGCGTCTTCACAGATTCATCAATTTCTCCTATAGTTCGATCTATCACACTTCCAAGGTCCTTTGGCGAGCGAATGGCCATACGACGGAACAAAATTGCACAGAAAGAGCGAACGGTATCATCTGAGCCATTTGCAGCATTCGTAGCCAAGTACAAAAGAAGAACACCCACTCTGGCTTGGCCTCTCCAACTTGTCTCCAAAGTTTCCTCTGCCGCTTTTCTGGGGTCGTTTTGAGTCGACATCAAGCCCCCTAAAAGCTCATTTAAGCCATCTAAGTCTATAGAACTTAACGACATTGCGAAAGTGAAACTGAGGAACTCAGGCGCTGGTATGCTCTGGTAGAATTCTTTTCTCAACATTGGTGCGGCATATAACTGGACCGAATGCAGAGAGGTAGAATAAAGAAAAAAGTGAAAGGGAATCGAAATCAGCAATTTTGAATCTTTAATGCTCTACTTTTAAAAATGAAACGTTGAATTTATTCTTTCTTTAGCTCTGTAGCAAAAGCCAAAGGAGGCACACTACCTTTTGAGAATTGTTATAACGTCTTCGTCCCGCAAAGCATGCGTTAATCCCACGATTTGGGGCTGATGTTTTACGGATGTACCATAAACAACAGCATTTTTAAAATCTTCGACCAATGACTTGTGAATCGAGTTACAAAAGTCCTCTACGCTGCAACGATCATTTCGCAAAACGACAGGCTCATTGAAGTCAGGAAGTTTTCCCTTTGGCTTCGTGTAGACGCGCACAAGTTTCAATCGATTCCACATCATTTCAAGAAGATCATCCAAATTCCAACCACTGCCAGACAGTATAGGTACAGCATTTGGGATCTTATACAACAAATCGAGCTCCTCGATCGAGAATGAGTCTATCTTGTTTAGAACGTAAATGGCAGGGATATACCTGCGTGACTTCGCCTCTATCGTATCAATGAGGTCGTCCACTGTTGCATCACACCTGAAGGCAATGTTTGCAGAGTTTATCTTGTACTCAGCCATCACAGCTTTTATCTCATCGTTATCTAGATGGGTCAAAGGAGCCGTGGTTGTAATATTGATACCGCCCTTTTCTTTTTTATTGATCACAATGTTCGGAGGTTCTTTGTTGATCCTTATACCCACTCCTTCCAACTCTTTCTCAATGATTTGTTTATGATGTAATGGTTTGTTGACATCGAGCACCAAAAATAAAAGATTCACCGACCGTGCAACTGCGATGACTTGCTTTCCTCGACCTTTACCATCCTTCGCCCCTTCAATAATACCAGGCAAATCCAACATTTGGATTTTGGCACCCTTATACTTGATGACACCTGGGACAGTTGTGAGTGTCGTAAACTCATAAGCAGCAGCTTCCGAATGCGTCCCTGTAAGTTTGGACAAAAGCGTCGACTTTCCGACAGAGGGGAAACCCACGAAGCCCACTGTTGCCACACCAGTACGTGCAACATCGAATCCTTGACCGCCACCCCCACTACTGGAGGCACTATCGGATAATAACTCTCTTCTAAGTTTGGCCAACTTAGCTTTGAGTTGTCCCAAGTGGAATGAGGTAGCCTTATTCTTTTGAGTTTTGGCCATCTCATCTTCTATAGCTTTGATCTTTTCAACAGTAGTCATATTGAGTGTTCTTTACGATGAAAATTTGGTAGTATAGTAATGATATGTCTCGGACTAATGTCTTGCAGTAAATAAAATTTTGCAATGGATTGTACCTCTTCATGTAGTACGGTACTCGCTGCGCAGTAGTGTGTGAACCATCAGAGGAAAAAACTTTAAGCAGAACAGAGCTGAAAGCAAATCAGGTTCAATGGCGAAAAAATCGAAGAAAGGAGGCAAATCCGGAGGTGATTTCTGGGATGAGGAAATTGAAGCTGAACTGAATCCCGAGCAAACATTAGATCAGGATCCCGAGGCTGTCGTTGAAGAGGAGCCACCTCAGGATAATGACTTTCTTAATTCTATTCGAAGTTCAAAGAAGAAGAAAGAGGCCAAGGAAAAGGAGGAAAAGGAAAAGAAAGATGGTCCGAAACTTTTAAGTAAGAAGGAAAAGGAGAAGTTGAAGAAGGAAGCTGAAAAGCAAGCGAAGAAGGAGGCCGCAGCGAAGAAGAAAGCTGATCAAGCGGCTAAGAAGGAGCAGATCAAGGAGGCTAACAAGCAGAACGCTGCAGCTAATGCTGAGAAGAAAGCTGAGCAGCAAAAAGCAACTTCAGAGGAACCAGAGAGCAAAGTGCAAGTGAAGAAAGGAAAAAAGGCACCTGCCGGTATAGCTGCATTGAGGAAACAGCTTGAGCTCAAAAAGCAGTTAGAGGAGGAGCAGCGTCGCTTAGAAGAGGAAGAGGAGCAGCGACAAATTGAGTTGGAGAGATCTGCGGCAGAGAAAGAAGCAGAAGCAGAAGCAGCACGCCAGGCTAAGAAAGAGAAGGACAGACTTAAGAAGGAGAGATTGAAGGCTGAGGGCAAGCTTTTGACTAGAAAGCAACGAGAGGAAAAGAAATTACAAGATCGTCGTCGGGAATTACTTTTACAAGGTAGTGGAGTCAGTGTTGCTGGTTTGGGAAAGAAGCACGCCTCCGAGAAAACCGAAAAACCCAAAAGAGTCGTCTACACGAAAAAGAGGTCAGGTAAGGCGAAGACCCACGAAACCCAAAGTACAAACCAAGATGTCAAAAATGATGACGATGATGTTCTAGATGATTGGGAGCAAATGCTTGACGACGAAGAACAAATAGCAGGCAACGATCCTTCACTGTTGACCCAGACCTCTCCCGAGGCTGATACAACAAGCCTGAAGGCAAGCGCCACTCCAGCTGAGCATGAGAGCACTGAGGTTGCAGAGAAGCACTCTTCCACTCCTACCCCCTCGGATAATCAGATTGTCGAAAAATCTACCCACCCTGTTAATGATGAAACCGTCACACCCGAGAATAGCTCTTCTCACAGCGCCAAAGAAATGCGGTCCCCTATCTGTTGCATTTTAGGTCATGTCGACACCGGTAAAACCAAATTATTGGACAAAATCCGTCAAACAAATGTGCAAGGTGGAGAGGCCGGAGGTATCACCCAGCAAATTGGTGCTACGTATTTCCCTGTTGAAGCAATCAAGCAAAAGACCGCCGTTATGTCGCAGTATGAGAAGCAATTTTTCGATGTCCCTGGCCTTTTGATTATTGACACTCCGGGGCACGAGTCTTTCACCAACTTGAGATCTCGTGGCTCTTCTCTTTGTAACATTGCAATTTTGGTGATCGATATCATGCATGGTTTGGAGCAGCAAACGTTAGAATCAATCAGACTCTTGAGGGATCGGAAAGCACCATTTGTGGTGGCATTGAATAAAATCGACCGTCTTTTTGATTGGGAAGCGACTCCTAACAATTCTTTCAGAGACTCGTTTGGGAAGCAAAGCAAGTCTGTCCAGGGCGAATTTCATAACCGTTATGAGCAAATCAAGCTTGCTCTCGCAGAACAGGGTTTGAATTCGGAGCTTTACTTCCAGAATAAGAACATGTCGAAGTACGTCTCAATTGTACCGACATCCGCCGTAACTGGCGAAGGTGTCCCTGACCTTTTATGGTTGTTGCTTGAGTTGACTCAAAAGAGAATGTCGAAACAGTTGATGTACTTGTCTAAAGTGGCCGCGACGATTTTAGAAGTGAAGGTGGTTGAAGGTTTTGGATACACCATCGATGTTGTGTTATCGAACGGAGTTTTACGAGAGGGCGACAGAGTTGTGTTGTGTGGTCTCAATGGGCCTATTGCCACGAACATCAGGGCATTGCTAACCCCACCTCCATCCCGAGAGTTGCGCATCAAGTCGGAATACATCCACCATAAAGAGGTGAAGGCGGCTTTGGGAGTCAAGATTGCAGCAAATGATTTGGAGAAGGCCGTTGCAGGCTCTCGATTACTCGTCGTGGGGCCTGATGATGATGAAGATGAGCTCATGGAGGAGGTCATGGACGATTTAACAGGCTTGCTTGATTCAGTAGACACATCGGGTAAGGGTGTTGTTGTACAAGCCTCCACTTTGGGATCATTGGAGGCTTTGCTCGACTTTTTGAAGGATATGAAAATTCCAGTCATGTCTATCGGATTAGGCCCAGTCTATAAGAGGGACGTGATGAAAGCAACCGCGATGCTCGAGAAAGCGCCAGAGCTCGCAGTAATGTTGTGTTTCGACGTCAAGATTGACAAAGAAGCAGAACAATACGCAGAGGAGCAAAATGTCAAAATTTTTAATGCTGAGATCATCTATCACTTATTCGATGCATTTTCCGCCTATCAGGCCAAGTTGCTCGAAGCCAGACGAAAGGAATTCATGGAATATGCTGTTATTCCTTGCGTGTTGAAGACAATCCAAATTATCAACAAACGTAACCCTATGATCATTGGTGTCGATGTTATTGAGGGAACGGTTCGTGTCGGAACACCAATTTGTGCAGTTAAAAAGGATCCTCTGACTGGTGCTGCCAATGTCTTGGTCTTAGGTAAGGTGGTTTCGTTGGAAGTCAATCACAAGTCTTCTGATTCCGTGAAGAAGGGCCAGACAGCGGCAGGCGTTGCTATGAGATTGGAGAACCCATCTAGTGCCCAGCCTACTTGGGGAAGACATGTCGATGAGACCGACAATTTGTATTCGTTGATTTCTAGGCGGTCCATTGATACTTTGAAAGATCCCGCGTTTCGTGATACTGTTCTGAGAGATGACTGGCTTCTTATCAAGAAGTTGAAGCCTGTATTCGATATTAAGTAAATACGAATATATGATAATTCGAACAATTGGACTGCGCGAACCAATAAAAAATCTCCAAATGCGCATTAACCAAAGTAATCGATCCTTCTAGGTGAAGAAAAGAAGAAGCCATGCAAGATCTTCCCCCTATAGGAGGCTATCAACCAGTGCAGTGGAAAAGAAACATCCCTTCAAGAGGATTCAAACCCAGTGTCTATTTCTGGAGTATTACTGGCTTAATCACGTTCGGCTTTTACAGATTTTACAAAGGTGTGGATGAGCAACGAGAGCTAGCAAGAGAGAAGCAATGGGCCAGATTCTCGCTTGAGCCATTGTTGAGAGCGGAAGAAGATAGGCACCTTTCAAGACGTTACTTTTCCGAACTCAAAAGGCGTGAAGAAGTTGCATCTACCATGTCACCACTGGACAAACAGAAGTTCGAGGAAAAGATATACAATGATGAATCAAAAGTCAGATTCCCCAAGTTTACCGCTGGAGTTGAGCCATCACAACATTAGCATTTTTAAGATCTTCTTTTCTAGCAAGGTAACAATAAAGCTTTCGTATCAAGTTAGGTCTGTAGATTTCCATAATCATATCGTGTAGACCAAGAATTCACGGCTTTAAAAAACATAATTTAAAGGCCAGCACACCTTCGAACCAAGTTTAGGGAACCTGTTCCAAAATCCTATCTCTTGACGGTTGTGCTCCTCTATCGCGCAAATTTTAGTAATTTCTTCTGAAGCAGATCCATTATCCGAGCTTGATGACGAAATTATCGAGCGCCAAGAATGCCAAAGCCGTGTTGGATAAATACGAATATTTTTTGTTCGATTGTGATGGAGTCATTTGGCTAGGAAACCATCTCCTTCCTTACGTCACAGAAACGTTGGCTCTTCTAAGAAGGAATGGTAAGAAAATTATTTTTGTGACAAACAATTCAACCAAGGCCAGATCGGACTACGTTAAAAAGTTTAGAGAGATTGGCATCGAAGGTGTAACGAAAGAGGAGATCTTTGGTTCATCTTACGCTTCAGCCATCTACGTTGATCAGATATTGAAGCTTTCGAAGCAAAAGAAGGTTTGGGTTCTCGGAGAGTCCGGAATTGAGAAAGAACTCCAAGAATTAGGGTATGAAACAATAGGAGGTTCGGATCCGTATTACGTTAGAGACGGTGTTACATTCAATGCTGAGAACGAGGACCTTTTGCGTTTGGATGATGCCGTAGGGGCTGTGGTGGCAGGCTTGAGCTTCAACATCAATTATCTCAAGTTATCCATCACCATCCAATATTTGCTTAAAGATAACAAATCAATTCCTTTTATTGCGACCAACATTGACTCAACTTTTCCAATGAAAGGAAGGCTTTTGGCGGGTGCGGGCTCAATCATTCAGTCGGTTGCTTATGCCAGCGGTCGCGAACCTGATGCTGTTTGCGGCAAGCCGAACTCTTCGATGATGCAATCAATTTTTGCTGACAATCCCGGCTTGAAAGCTCAACCTTCAAAAGGATTGATGATTGGTGACAGATTGAATACTGATATGGAATTCGGAAGGAGCAATGGGTTAGACACTCTCTTGGTTTTCACAGGCATTGAAGATGAAGAGTCAGTTCTAAAACTTGAAGAGTCCAAGAAGCCTACATACTACGCTGAGAAGTTGGGAGATATCTATTTACTTTTAAGCGGATCCAGTGAATAGATTTATGTTAAATAGAGCAAATGACCTAATCTTATCCTTTGAGACGAAATTCATTGAAATGATGTCACTTGACTGCATATTGCGTAAGTGCTCAATACTGAAAGGAGAACAAGAATTTAAATGATTAAAAACTAAAAACAAAACGTTCACGCCACTTCAGCACTTAGCAAAGCAGGTGAATTGAGGAAAAACCTGCACTTTGTCGACTAAGAGTATCAATCAAAGCTACATCTCAATATATCAGAGATGAGTCAGGAACAGAAGGAGAAATTAGAGAACAGCGGACTTGTCGAATGGTCAGTATTCTCAGAATTGGTGGCGATGGATGAAGACGAGGAAGAATTCTCAAAAGGGTTGTGCCAAACATTTGTAAATCAATTTAAGGATACAGCCCAAGAGATCGATGATAACTTGAAAGAAAAGAATTTGGAAAAGTTATCTTCCTTAGGACACTACCTAAAAGGTTCAGCTGCAGCGTTGGGGTTGAAATCTATTTCTTCACAGTGTGAGAGAATTCAAAATTATGGTCATCGTGTTAACTTCGACAACTATAAGCCAGATAATTCAATTGACGAGGACAAAGATGAATTCTGGATAAGCTTAATTCAGGATGCAGTCGAGAAGGCTAAGAGCGGGTTCAAAGAATCGAAGGCAGCTCTAGACGAGTATTTTGAAGACGAATTATGAGCATGCCTTTGGAGCCACGGCATTGAACATAAAAGGAATGTCAGAACACACATGGTTACATGATAAACATTAAGTACGGAAGTGTAATGATGCTCAAATACAGTCGTTGGGGAGTTATTCAGATGGTACGTTGTGTGGCTATTGGGTTTTAAAGTAGCCAATTTTTTCTGCAACAACTTCGCATCATTGGTTTGCCTTCGGTCTGAGAAGGCAAAAGTCCATGTAGTCTATTTCATAATCAATAGCATGACGAAGCCACTCCGGAATGTAAAGGATTCTTCCAATGCCAGTACTTTGACCTCCAAGGTCAATCATTTTTCTGCATTCGATGATCGTGAAATCTGCGCTCAAAATACCCTTCTCAATCCATATCTGTGGGTCACCCACAGATTTATCAGATGGCGTAGAATTATCAATAATGAGATCACACGTATCTAGGTCAATGAGCTTATCGGCCTCGAACAAATTTTTGGAATTCATGTTATGAGGAACATTGGATGTTGCTAAGTCAATCGAAATTCCTTCTGTGAAGTCACCAGGCAAAAGGCCATCAAAGCTACTTTTCACAAATTTCAAGCGAAAGTTGTCTGGAAGAAACATTGATGTGGGAAAATGATACCATTCTCGCCCGATGCATAAATTCACAATATTACCTTCATCAAATGAGGTTGAGATCGACTGAATACTTCGAGAGATGGCTAATGGGGCTGAGTAATTCTCAACAAGGTTGAGAATTCGAAGTCCCAGGACAAGCACAATAAGTAAGCCGAAGATGGCTTTTACAAGCTTTGAAGGAAGGCTGCCTTTTGAATACTTCCGAGCGAAATTGAAGGAAGCATCGTACATCCAACCAGCTGCTAAAGATATCAAGGGATAAACGGGATACAAAAACCTCTCTTCTTTGTGAGGTTGTATGCCAAATACAATGGTCCAGATCCATAAAGGTATCACAATGCACACAATGTTACGAAGGCGTTCTGATTTGGAGCATATCATGTACAAAGTCGCAAAGTAAGCGGCGACAAACAGTAAGTTGAAATTGAGTAGCAAGTTTCTCACATAGTACGAGAAAGGCTCGACACCAAAAATCTCGGGACCCTCTCCCTCAGTTGCGAAAACATTATAAAGAACAATGTTAATCGGGATAAATGAAAGTCCCTTTTTATAGTAAAACGAATCGACCACAATCATTGCTGCAACAAGAGTCAACAAGAAAGATAGACATGCGAAGATCACAAAAGCCAAGTTCCGCCGCTTACTCCACAAGGTATACATTCCAATAGCAACACCTAGGACCAAGGTAAATGGCCAACCGACAAGGCCTGAGACCAAGAAGCTATAGATGGCATAGATATTAAACCTCGATGAATTGACGTTTGAATCCCCGAAAGTTGAAAGGGCGAATGCTGTTCCTAATGTGACCCAATTCATTGCGAATGAAGATGGTAGCAAAGCACTTGAGGCATGTGCCATTCCGGCTGAAATACTTGATACGAGAAGAAACCACCTAGCTGATTCTGTGGATATATTCTTTCTCACACTTTTAAATAAGCACAATTTCGGTAAACGATGTAAAGCCACAAAGACAAACAATCCTGATGAAGTAGAAGTAATAATATGGGGGAAGGTTCTTACCAGTGAGCTTGGCGAAATCTCTCAAGGGAGAGGTTGCCAAAAAGTATGGAACGAGATAAAAATACGAACGAATCGCAAAATTGGGGGAGTACTCCCAAGTCTCTTTCCCAAAACCCCGAAATAGAAGGTTTAGTGGCTCCCAGTAGTTGAACGTCTCATCACAATCCGAGATGATCATGTTCAATGCACAATACAATCTCACCATGACATTGCACAAGACAAGTATATAGTCATAAAACAGAAAGTTTGTGGCCCTGACAAAGCGTCTCGCGTTACTTTCCGCCTTCATAGTAATACCAATTCCAAACCAAGTATTTGAGAATTCTACGCGCGCCTTGTAAAGAAGAGTTTCGCTACCGGTACATACTTAATTTATGAGCTTTTGTGCAACATGGACTCACGAGCGGGACCAACCCCCACCCATTTCACAGGAACTTTCAAGAAGTCTTCGATAAATTGCAAATAATTTTTTGCATTATCAGGAAGATTCTCGAATTTAGTGATTTTACTAATATCACATTCCCACCCGGGCAAGGTCGCATATTCAACTTCGACATTTGCAAGCTTCAATAAATCTTCAGGAAAAGAGCTTAGCTTTTCTCCATTCGCCCAATATGCCACACCGACTTTGATTTCCTTGAAGGTATCAAGTACATCCAACTTGGTGATGTTGAGATGCGTATAGCCGTTGATCGCATTGGAGTACTTTAACACAACAAGATCCAACCAGCCACATCTTCTTTTTCTACCAGTTGTCACTCCAAACTCAGCACCCACATCTTGCAAGGTCTCACCGACTTTATTCAACTGTTCAGTAGGAAACGGACCCTCTCCCACACGTGTGGTATATGCTTTGACCACTCCGTAAACATTCTTTATGCTTCGAGGTGGAATTCCCAACCCTGTCAAAACTCCGCCAATGCCCGTGGAAGATGAAGTGACATAAGGATATGTACCGAAATCTAAGTCTAACATCAAGGCATTGGCACCCTCGACGAGAATCTTCTTGTTTGTAGACATTGCCTTATGCATGAAGTCTACAGAGTCGACCACAAATGGTCTTAATTCCTCCCTGTACCTCTCATACCTCTCAAGCTCTTCTTCCACATCGTAATTGAATTCCCCATACCTCTTGTACCTCGACTCCACCAATCTTTGATAGCGGACTTTGAATTCCTCCCAAGCACCAGGCTCTTGAGAGATCAAATGATGAACTCTGATACCGGAGCGAGAAGACTTGGTGGAATATGTGGGCCCAATACCCTTACCAGTAGTTCCGATAGACTTCTTTGTTTCAGAGAGTTCTGCCTCTTTCAACTTGTCTGTTCTCTGATGGAAATCAAAAACGAGGTGAGCCCTGGATGAGATGAAAAGTCTATCTCTTCCTTGAAGTCCTTTTTTCTCCAATTGTTCCAACTCATCAAAGAAGGATGGAATGTGAATGACGACACCAGAGCCTAACAAGTTTTGACACCTGGGATTTACCAAACCCGAAGGGAGCATATGGAAGTCATACTTCACGTCATTTACCACAATAGTGTGCCCAGCATTGTTACCTCCTTGACATCTAGCGCAAACGTCGATATCATCACATAAAATGTCGACCAATTTACCTTTCCCTTCATCGCCCCATTGAGCACCTAAAACAACATCGCACATGGTCAAAAAAATTGGCGTATATTGGTAAACCTCGGAAGTTTTTTAAAAGTGAACGTCGAAGCGTTAAGTCGGAGAAAAAAAATCAAGCTAAGACTCATTTAAACCAATGCCTACTCTGCATATAATTATGTTTTTAGGAGCCAACCAATTAAAGAAGAGGCCAGGTGGGCACATGTGCAGGGCGATACACTGGAGTCAGAGAAAGATAGCGATTCGATCTATTGGCATGTGTCTTAATTGAAGGTAATGAAGTTTCAAGTGACCTCTATAAAGATGCAAATCAAGCATTCAATTTGGCTAAAATGGCTTCTGTGAACTCAGTAGTAGTCGAAGTACCGCCGATGTCTCTAGTTCTGACATTTCCCTCCAAGATCACGTCGTGAGTAGCTTGCGAGATTTTGTCTGCGTGCGAATTTAAGCCCAAGTGCCTCAACAACATAGTAGCCGACAAGATCATGGCGGTTGGGTTAGCAGTGTTTTGGCCCTTGATATCCAACCCAACATGTCTGCAACCTGGCTCGAAAACGGCGTACTCTCTTCCAAAGTTTGCGCCTGGTACCAAGCCTGGACCACCGATCAATGCAGCCCCTATGTTGGAAAGAATCGATCCATACAAATTTGGGGTAACCAAGACATCAAACTGCTGAGGTTTTGCAACAGCTTGCATGGATGCATTGTCAACAATCAAGTCATTGACCTCAATTCCTGGGTAGTCCTGACCTACATCCTTAACCGTCGTTCTAAACAATCCATCTCCCAACTTCATGATGTTTGCCTTATGGATAGCAGTGACCAACTGTCTATTGTTCTTCTTCGCAAAATCGAAAGCAAACTTAGCAATTCTTTCAGATTTGAATCTTGTCATAATCTTCAAAGATTCGACAACACCGGGAACAGATTGGTGTTCCAATCCCGAGTATTCTCCCTCAGTATTTTCTCTGACCAAAGCAAAATCAATTCCATCCAACCTTGACTTGACACCGGGAATGTTCTTGATCAACACCAAGGAGGCATAAATGTCCAACTCCTTTCTCAAAGCAACGTTCAAAGATTTATGAGTCTTGTTTGTAGGTGTGTATAAGATTCCCTTCAAGCCGACCTTGTTTCTCTTCAAGGAGTTCACGGCTTCGGTGACACCTTGATGGTCTTCACTCAAGCCGGAAACATCAACAACTTCCCAATTTATGGGAACCCTTTGATCCTTGAAAATAGTTTGCACAGAGTCAGTGATTTCCTTGCCGATACCATCACCTGGGATTAAAGTGACTGTGTAAGTGCCACCATATTTTTTTGGCAAGACAGATTCAGGAGACGCAAACGTAGCAAGAGAACGAATCTTAAAGTTAGTAGAGTACTCATTGATCGACCTGGAAAGTAACAGCCCGGATAAGGGGCACGAGCACTTCGGAGCACAATATTTCAGCCTAGTGATTTCCATTCGTATATGGCTCACCTCAAATAATTATTAATGGTCAACATACGTTTCTGGTAATTGGTCTGAACATGGTCTGAATATATTCTCAAGAAGAACACAAGAATGTAGCTTGGTTTTTCCGCCTGGTGTCTTGTATCCACCATGGAAAATTTCGCACGCACTCTTTCGGACCCGAAAACAGATTCTATTGGACAAATATTCGCGAGTATCTGTGTTCCCCTCGGAGTACGAATTTAGGAAGCCCGCTCAAGATAACTGTTTGAGGAGGTGACCGAACGACGCTAGAAGTTAATCAGCATTGACAATAGTGTCCCACAGATCAAAAGACTACAATTAAGTGTAAAATATCGATGAGAACACAATTTTGGTGAAAGAGTCCATCGCAAGACTGGGAAGTCCTTAAGCTTGTCTTCTTTCTCCGCATTCACCTTCCTCGTATTAATCTCTACTACTTATAGATTCGATGCTAAGTAAAGATGTAATATGTCATTGCACTTTCCGCTTAATCACAGTGTGATAAATAGGCTCATCTTTCCTAGAAATGCGCCGACCAGCACACCAGAAGAGATGCGGGACAAACAGAAAATACAAGACACGAGAGAGAGATTTTTTTTTTTTAAAAAAAAGAAAAAAAAAGGAGGTGTAAGACAAGTGGCAGTCTACGATTCACTTTTGAAGTCAACTTCAATTCTTTGGTTTAGGCGCGGCCATTAGTGTAGGTGGACACGACCGGAAAATATTAAACAGCCCGCAAGCTGAGAGGGAACCAGAACAGGCCAATGAAGTGGAAGAGTTTGGTAAAACAGCTAAATCAGGAGCTCAGAGTAGCTCAGAGAAAGGTCGCTGCATGCCGAGAATCGATGGATTATGAAAAAAGAAAAGCACGTCTTGCCTATGAAAAATTCCGTTTGATCACTGAGCGCAAACCTTTTCACAATATTGAACTTGAACTTGCAAATCTTGCTAGTGGCAAAACCACATCAGTACCCTCTGCCAACACTAGAGCAAAACTGCTTTTAAAGTCGTCCAACGATATCAACAATCTCAAGAACGTTGTCCATTATCTTCGATCACTGCGTGTATACGATGAGTTGTTAGAGAGATATAATCCAGGAATATCGATGTCTCAAGAGGACAATATCAAAAAGACTGCAAACATGGTTGGCTTGCAGGTTCCCGGAAAACACTGAACACTTGTGAGGTTCACGCTGAGCGCTTAATACTGAGCGTGTTCGGCTCGGCAATCTCACACGGACGTTTCAAACGAGAGTGCTCCGTCAATATCAGACTCTCATTTTGCTTTATAATTTGATTTTCAGCATAAAACTTCTTTAGGCTATCGACGAGCAACACATCATCGTAGTGATTGCAACTGAAAAGCTCCGGCATTATCGTACAATTTTCTGGTGTTATTAAAGGCTGCAAGTGTTTGATACTGGCCTCCAAATTGAAACTGTACTTGTCCATTAAGAACAGCAATGCGAGTGCATGAAGTAGCGAGTTCGATGGATGATTGATATCGAACTTGTGTGATAGAAACAAAATTCCAGCAGAATCATTTATGTTTGTGATGAGTTTCAATAGGCGATTGATGTTGAAGAACAGTCTTAACGGATTACCATTTATCGTAGGTGATTCAAACCTTAACACCGCATTATTCAAATTTGAATTAATAAAGAAATTGATTTTCTTGTTTGATTGATAAAAAAAGGAAAGATAATGTTGTAGAATCCTGTTAAAACGCCTGTGGATCTCTTGGTAAGTTTGCAGATCCGATGAAAGACTAAGATCGAGGTTCAACACCACTACATCAGAGGATAATACTGGCAACTGCGAATCTAGGAAGTCGATAAAGCTGTCCGAAAATCCACAGTTCACGATTATTTTGATGTTGGCATTATAAAGAAACTCGTTGTCAAGCAATGAGGCGAAAGACCCAAGAAAGACTCCCGGAGTCAACTCTCTTCTCGGTAGAGGGTCGAACACAACCATACCGCTATTGGTAGATAGTTCGAAATGTTCAAAAGGCTCCGGCCACAAAAGATCCTTTCGACAGCAAATTCACGAGGCGGCTAACTGATAAATTGCGTTCGGCTTCAGCCCCCGAGTTATCAAGTCCGGTATTGGTGCGGCTCGCTAATAAAATGCGACGTTACCGTCTTCTTTTTCCAGGCAAGGCGTCTGAATATATAGTCATCGCTTATGTAAGAGAACTCTGCGCACAAGAGCTGAACTGGAAACCGCGCCCTCCCAGCATTTTGAACGCTACAATTGCCGCATAATAAAGCAGCCTTTTGTATGCAGAAACGTTTCTTCACTGGGGCTAATCAATCGACTTGCTAATTTCGTTCCTCCTGGACAGATCTTAGCATCCATTGATCAAAATTGCGATTAGTGCCACGAGCGTCAAGTAAGTGTAGTTTGAATGCATTCCATTTCGTGTTGGGATTAGATTGGAAATTGTCATTTACCTCATACCATTCGCGAGCCTTCCTGATTATACCATTCAGCAACCATGTTTATGTCAATCTTTGGACGGACCGCTACAAGGACTACATTACGAGCAACATCCATTATCGGAGCATCTTATCTCCTTGAGATCAAGCCTTTCTTGAGAAACGACAGTTGGCTCCCCAGCATAGAAGCTCGCCAGCCCTCAGTCAAAACCACTTCTGTGAGAAATGAAAACCCCAAGAATTCTACCTACAGAGATCTTTGCATGGGATCCGTTACAGGTCTTTTTTTGGAACGTTGATAGGCAAATTCTCATCCTTGTTTATCTTCCTTGCTTTACTGACATATCTCGGTATACAATTTCTCGAGCAACGAGGTTTGATTAGAATTCCCTGGAAGAGATTGTTCTCATTTGAGGGTTCCGGGACACGATTTGAAAACCTTATGAGAAGCAGATTTTATTTCAATACTTCATTCTCTGCGGCATTTCTCATCGCAGCATTCAACATATAGCTTCTAAATTTTCAATTATATATACAAACTGGCTAATTCTTTAAATTCGTCATGATGTCAAATGATCCCGTGCCAACATTTGATAACAAACCCATAACAATTTTAGCAGAGGGTGAGTCCAAATCCTCTCTCTCCCCGTCTAGCACGGCTTTGGTCAAAAACTGACATGTGGTCTCGTAAGACATCTTCTTGAATGCTGATGTTGATGAGTCAATACCTTGTCTGTTGAATGCACGATAGGTACCTTCTCTCGTCATCATGTCGGCAATGAGGTCAAGATGGCGGGTGGAAACAGAAATGGCATATGTCGAGAAAACATTATTGATTTCATTCACAATGGTATTTCTCGCAGCTTCCACACCATAAGTTTTCAACACTGATACAATATCGTTCGAGGTGATTGCATTGACATCAATGAAATCATCTTGTTCCCACATGGCCTTGAAATTCACACCCTCAGTAGTCAAAGTGCGCTTTCCATTTTCGGGTTGAGGACGAAGACACCTTCCAATATTCGAGATTTCTCTGACAACAACCCCACGACATAAATCTTCAATAATATTCACCATCAAGAGTTTCTGCACATTGCCAAGAAGCTCAATTTCAAACTCACACCATTCTCCGTTAACATCATCGAAATCATATTTCTTTATGAAATGATGCGATGAGATCACTTCTGCTTGCCTATCCCTTGCGGATTTAGTCAACTGTCGTGGATTTCTCTTACTTTCTTTCGCTTCGTCATTGACAAGACTTCCATCACTTTCGTCATCGGAATCACTATCAGATTCAGACTCAGAATCATCGGTCTCTTCAAGTTCCTCTTCACTGGTTTGCTCTGCTTTTCGCATATTCTCAACCTCATCTGAATCAGGCTCATCGTAAGACACGGCCTGTTTTGAATTTGATTTCAATTTTTCTTCAGTCGCATCCTCATCACCCGTCTCATCTTGGAAAGATGCACTAGGTAAAGCAGCATCTGTTTGTGCCTTAGGCACAGCTTTTCCAATAGCTGGTTTGAATGAATTGTTGACTTGTGCTTTGAGGTTTTTGTTGATAGCCATCTCAAGTTTGTCCAAAAACTTAGATGATAGGATTTTCTCCAACTGATTCTGTGAAATGTCGTATTCACCTTCGTATTCAAGTTTGGAATAGAACTTCATCTTGACCTTGTAAGATCTGTAAGAAGTAGAGTTACCCTCCTCAATTCCGGTGATCTCTGTGACAGTGACATCGTCGATGAATTCACTAAGATGTACTTTTCCAATCAGTTTGCAGAAGGAATCTGCCATCGAATTGTCGACATCATCCAAGATAGGGAGCGACATTTGAGGCGTAGCGATAGATGCTGATGCAGTCATAATAATTTCTCTCATTCTTGGAATTCCAAGCGTCACATTAGCAGCGCCGTGACCAGCGAAGTGGAATGTATTCAAAGTCATTTGAGTGGAGGGTTCACCGATGGATTGAGCGGCAACAATGCCTACTGCTTCTCCAGGGTTGATCAAAGACCTCATATACTTGAGCTGCATCAAGGCTTTGAACTTCTTCTCGCTTACGCCACTAGCCAGATTTTTGGAAAAGACGTCTGGATGCTGCTTAGAGAAGTCATCCAATTTGTCTTGAAAAGTTTCCGAGACAGACCCCAAATATTTCGATGGGTTAAACACTGAAAGCACCGGATCATATTTCGTATTCTGCTCATAGTGCTTCAACAGCTTAACCTTCTTGAGCTGTTTCCGAACCTTTTTGGCGTACGACAAAGCAGTGTCAGTATCCAAATGATCAGCCAAATCACCAGGATTATGTCTGCTCACCAAAGCGTCATAATTCTTGAGACAGAAATCAAACTGGTTCATGTGAGATTGTTTGGTTGTATCAATAGCATCGCCGCCATAAAGGAATTGAAGAAGAGAGCCATCACCATCTCTGACAGAATTATCATACGCGACATGGACACCTTCTAACTGTTTTGTAAGACAACGCTGCAAATAGCCGGATCTCGATGTCTTAACAGCAGTATCGATCAAACCTTCTCTTCCAGCCATACAATGGAAGTAATATTCCTGAGGTCTTATTCCTGAGTAGAACCTACCCTTAATGTAACCACCAGCTCTGGCGTCAGTTTCGAATGGTTTAAAAGAGGGAAGTGTTTTTCCACTGACCATGACAGGTACCCTTCTACCTTCCAAGGCCTGTTGACCCAACAAACACATAATCTGGGAGACGTTAACACCAGATCCCTTCGCACCAGATAGAGCCATTGCTTGCATGCTATTGTAAGGAAAACGCTTCATCGTTCCATCAGGAATACACTTTCCAACAACTTGAGATGTGATTGCATTGACCTTCGACTGAGTAATTGCGTCCAAGATTCCCAGTTTTCCATCATCTCTCAAAATTTCCTCAAGTCTTTTCAACAATTCGCCATCATTATTCGCCGTATCATCAGATAAATTAGTGACTTCACAGGCAGCTGCCCGCCCAATGTCGACTGACTTTTTCAAGATCTCATTCCTCCAAGTGTTTCCTTCTCCTGTGAGTCGCAAATCGTCCATGCCACATGTAAAAGCAGTGCTTAATGTGTAATTGGTAAAAAGTCTTCCGAGAACAGACAATGCTTTGCTAGCAACTTCTGGCCCATAAACTTCATGAAGGGAATGAACAATACCATATTGGGCAGCTCCATATTGAGATTTATCCAAGATGCCGCAAAGGAGCTGACCCTCCTTGAAAATAACACTGTTTTCCTGAGATCCCGCACCCCAGTATTCATTCTTAACTTTGTTCTTTGACTCAAGATTGATGCCTGGGACGCCCTTCGGCTTGATATTCAAAAGAATGGTGGTAATAACCTGCTTTCCTGTCCAAAGTGGCTCAGGCTTCAATATAGAAGGGGGAACAGTGAGAATTCGAGAACTGCCATTTGTGTGTCCATGCTCAGGACGAATGCATCCATAAATGAGTTGCTGATACTTTTCTCTCGTGAAGAAGGTATCCTTGTTTGTGAGCCAAACACCAGCACTGATATGATCTTGAATTAAGCCTCTAAGTGGAGATCCAGAGGTTGGTGTCAAATATTGTGAGTCAGTGTTCGCGAGATTGAGAGCCTCAGACTTTGCATTCTCATTTTGTGGGAAATGCATGTTCATCTCGTCACCATCAAAGTCTGCGTTATAAGCACCTGTGTTAGCGTAGTGTAATCTGAGAGTTTTCTCACCTGGCAAAACTCTGACTTTGTGCCCCATCATGGAAGCTTTATGCAATGTAGGTTGACGATTCATAACAACAACGTCGTTGTTTTTGATATGACGGTATACTTTCTTGTTCAAACTGGAGTACCCATTGGAGGGGTAAGAAGCTGGTTAGCAACGGTTTTCCTTTGCTCAATTGTCATGCCCACCAACGAAGTTACGTAGCCATCCTCGTTTTGAACTTCAATAGCACCCGGCCACTTATCAGGACCATTTATGACAGCCTGTCTCAATTGGGAGACATTATGGGAGGTGACTGGTTCAGGGTAAGTCAATTTGACAGCAAACACAGGAGGGACACCAATCTCGTTGGTCTCTAGATTAGGATCTGGAGAAATGACCGAACGGGCAGCATAGTTAACTCTTTTGCCCATCATATGTTTTCTAAAAAGACCCTCCTTCTTTTCTAATGCCTGCTTGATACCTGGCGTTGGTTGCTTTCCACCACTACCGTTCATATTCTTCGTTGAATCGATGAAGACGTTCACATCGTTTTGAATGGTCACAAATGCGTTCATCAACCTGTTGAACAACAACTTCCTGCTATCTGAGTTTGCTGATTTGTTTTTGCTAAACAAGGCAGAAATCTGGTCGTTTAAGTCCCTGATTAGCAAACACGTTTTCAATACATTCGACAAGAGCTCATTTTGCGCATTCTCGTGAATTTCATCGCCAAGCTTCGATGGAAGACGGAATCTCGTAGCAGGCACAATGAGTGAGTGGATAAAGAACATGTCTGCACTTACTGGTGCGGTAGCAGACGGACGTGAGTGGAAGATTTTTTGCATAACCTCTTGCTCGTTCTTGAACACATTGCGCAATATGTATCTCACCTCAGTCAGAAGGACGTACTTGGAGCCAGCCTTAGATTTTGAGCCCAAAGAAGCCGAGCTTTGAGTGGGCTGCTTCTTCAAAGCATCTGGGCGTGATCCGCCTTTGACTCTATTGTTGCTTTCTTGTTTGTCCGTTAAGGAGTTTTCAAAAATTTTGACGGCGCCATCTTTACGGAACGTTGGAGAGAACATACCACAGTTCTCACACTTTCCCCTAGACAAAATCTTCTTGTAAAACATTCCAACGACCTCCTTACGCACTTCACCGACAGTTTCAGTGACAATTCCGTTAGCATTTGTTCTTCCTTCACTCAAGGCTGACGAAATTGCAGCTACAACAAACGACTCTCTCTTCAGTTTGATAAGGCCGACGGAGTCACTTGAAATATGTTCTTTGCTTCCATCTTCCTCATCGTCAACAGAAGAACCATCTTGTGACAGCATATCCTCGAGCTCCTGACACTCAAGAAGCAAACCATATTGAATCAACTGTAGCTTACATGCAAACTTGTGAACCTCGAGGGAGTTGAGGCGAAGTCGATGGCAATAAAGACAAGATGATCTCAAGAAAAGGAACACCTGATTCAAGAACAAAGGATTATAGACCGGAACTGGCAATTCAATATGACCTTGATGACCTGGACAGGAATGCTCGTCGAGCCCACAAGTGGTACACAAATTTCTCAAGAAGGCTCCTAAGGCTAAATCGTATAAACCGTTGGCTATAGGATGGCCTAAATTATCGAAGACAATGGGATTAGTGATTTGCTTAGCCGACAACCTTCTAATTTCATCAGCCGACATCACGCCGAAGTCAACCGATGAAATCTCCGATCCAACCGGTTTGGCAACATCCATGGTGTTCCGGCTTCTTTGAAAACTCAAGTGAAGGGTATTGAAAATTGTGTAGGAGATGCGAAATACTTCGTGCAAAATTAGTCTTCCTCATCGAGGCGTGATAAAACGCACGTGACAAGCATCGCAGCTGTAAAGCTGCAGAGGCTGCAAAACGTTTCACAATTTTGATTTCACCCAGTAAGACTGCCATCGTCAAGTCAATTGAAGCAAAACTACGAGAAAATAGAACATGTACTACAAGATTTGATATTGGCTTTTTAGAGGGCGAATCAAACAATTTGATATTTAGATTTGAGCATGCCCAATGTCACATGTTTAATGTTAGGTACACTGTCAAATAGACTGAATAATTCTCTCAAGTATTTTGTGTCTATGCGCTAGGCTTTCGTTTATTTGACCCCCCAACTCAAATTATCATACCCGAAGACCCAGGGACCTAATGTGTGACGTAGAAGAAGCATGAAGATGCCAAGTCCAAATTGGAAAGCTAAAATGATGATGCAAAGAGTGCTTTCCTTAAGAGGCCCGAGCCAAACAAGAGTTAGATTGATAATGGTGAGATTCGTGAACTCTTCTATCTTACCTTTGTCATTTCTTCTCACTCCAAGAAGTTTGAAAAGAGCAAGGCATTCTAAAACAGCTGTGCCTATTCGTGATCCCTCAAATTTGGCAAAACTAGGGTGCATCACATTCTCACTTGCGTTGAAGCTGGGAAGTCTATGTCTGGGGCACGGCACAACATGGAATAGTTGGGGCAAGGAATAGAGAAAGTTCACAATTTGCAAACAAAAAATCATCAAGAGAGTCTTCGAAAAATGACCCAAAATGCCGACAACCGCAAACACCATTCCACTAAAGTAGCAATATGTGTCACCCACAAATACACGGGCCGGATAGCGGTTAAAAACGAAAAGACCCGTAGAAACTCCAAGGAACGGTAAAAGAAATATTGCCGATAATAAATGAGAATCGTGAGCTGCCTGTGAAACTGTGGGACTCAATAAATAGGCAAAGTCATTAAGTAAGAGAACTGCGCCAAGCACTATTGATTGGCCGACCTCCAACCCGTTTATTCCAGCCAATATATTAATGGAGTTTGGGCAAAATATTGACAAAGCTGACATATAAGCGTAGTAAAATATTCCAAGGTCTAAGAGTCTTGGAGCGGTTGATTCAATTTTGTAGTCAACAGCGAGGGTGGTAAATTTGAGGCCAGTGAGCATGGTAAGGAGGCCGTTCGCCTTCTGTGAAAGTTGGTTCAATGTTATGACAAAAAACTCTCCCACTCCATTTCTCATAAGAAATCCAGGAACAACTATGGATGTGACACTGAAATCAACGTAATATACAATCAACAAGGGTAGCGAAGCAATGGCTGGCAAAAAAAATTTGTGCCTCCACCTAATATCGAACAAGTCATCAAAGAAACCAAGAATGATTGTGCTGAGTAAACAAAGGGCAGCGCTCAAAAACTCCGCCAATTTATTGTGTGGGAATAACTGTTTGTTCTCATAATCTTTGTACTGATTTTTGTAGTTGAGAAGCATATCATCGTCATTCGACAAGGATGAATAGGAAACCAAGTATTTGAAAAACACGAACGGTATGATAAGGACGATCAATATCATATAAGTAATAGATGCAACGACGCCCATTGACTCGGGTATCGGTTCAGAGGGCCCTATCTTTGAAAGGTCCTTTCCCTGGAGGCCCACCTTCTTGAAACTAGGGCCTAATCTAGGAATGAGATAAGTTGTGAAACAAAATCCCAACACGCCAAACCCAGCCAGAGTTTGTATGGGATTGTCGAATTTTATGATCGCTGCCGCCAAGCACACTAACCCGGCATGGAAGAAGCCATTCATGCTGCGTTTTCTTCGATAAGCACAAGTTGTTACTCTGCGCGCAGAAATTACAGAAACCGGTTTCCGTGTCAGTCCAACCATCGTCACGGCGCCAGATCAATTTGAGATCTAGAAATTCTGCCTGCAATATCTTTTCCTTCATTCCTTTCTGAGAATAAACATTTCTAAAATCACCTCTGAAATGTCATGAATCCTCACCGTAATTATGAGAAGTCGTCGTCCATGGCCGTTGCGGGTAGCCTGCAGTTTGTTCACGGTATCGCTAGAGACAAGTGATTAGTATATAATGCACGTTTTTCAAACTGGTCACGAGGAGCTTATTCATGACATAAAATACGATTATTATGGTAAAAGTGTTGCCACTGCTTCTTCAGATCAACATATTAAGGTGTTCGACCTAGATCATGCTTCCTCAGCTTGGGTGCTCAACGATCTGTGGAAAGCACACGATTCGCTGATCGTTAAGTTGT
This sequence comes from Candidozyma vulturna, assembly GCA_026585945.1. Classification (NCBI taxonomy): domain Eukaryota; kingdom Fungi; phylum Ascomycota; class Pichiomycetes; order Serinales; family Metschnikowiaceae; genus Candidozyma; species Candidozyma vulturna. Next base: position 726,976 of record CM048832.1, on the reverse strand, counting down.
CATGGGCGCATCCAGAATTCTCCAATGTCAAGCTATTTGCTTCGTGTTCCTATGACAGAACAGTCAAGCTTTGGCAAGAACGGCCGAGTGAACTTCATGGATCTGGCCGTAGGTGGCAGAAGTTGACAACATTGGCTTTCGAGTCCTTTGGTCCGATTTATGACGTTGTCTTTGCTCCGTCACATATGGGACTAAAGCTAGGATGTATTGGATCTGACGGCATTGTGCATATCTACGAGTCAATTGAACCCTCAGATTTGTCCGTGTGGTGTCTCACGTCTGAGATTCCGGTTTTAACTCTGACCCTTCCGGCAAAGAGTCTTCAAAGCAGTTTTTGCATTGAATGGTGTCCTGCAAAGTTTTCTACAGTCGAGATGTTATGTGTTATAGCGCTCGATCAAGGCTTCATATATGGTGCGATGGGAGAAGGAAGCGAAGGTGACACCTTCCCACAACAGAATCAAACGGATAACTCAACAATTCCCTCTGCGCTTAATATTGACCAACGCGTTGCAGAGAAGCCTATCCGTCAATTTACAGAGAGCAATCAACCCAAACATCTGTCTCCTGGAGAAGCCACTCAAAGAGCTAAATACACCAAAATCTGCAATCTACCAGAGCACAATGGCCTTATAAGATCTGTGAGTTGGGCACCATCGATGGGACGGAGTTATCATCTTATTGCTACCGGTTGCAAGGATGGCTTTATAAGAATCTTCAAGGCAACAGAATCGAGAGAAAAGGGCCTACAAGTTGACCTTATGGCTAAGCTTGACGATCACAAACAGGAGGTTTGGCGAGTGTCATGGAACTCTACAGGAACCATCCTTAGCTCTGCCGGAGATGACGGCAAGGTTCGTCTTTGGAAGCAAAACTACATGAACGAGTGGCAATGTATGAGTGAAATTAATAGCAGCAACCGGCTGGATTATAAGTTACATGGCGACCAAGAGAGATCTGCCTACCCACACAAGCCTTTTACCGCTAGATGAGCTAGATACGTCTCCTTTTTTTGGTTATCAAAGGCTTGTCATCGACCTCTTTCTTGTCCTCGAGCTGCTCCCATAACTCGTCTTCCTGTTTTTGTTGTTCGACTTTGTCGGCTGTTTCCTTCTCAGAGTTCAGCTGCGAGTCGTCATCAATGAAAACAATGCTGCTTATCTGAGTTCCAACGTACACTTTGGCTAGTAAATTGCGTGTCTTCACGTCGAACACTCGCAAGTATCTGTCCAAGCCACCAGTCGCGACTATCTCTGATACTGGTGAGTGCTCAACACTATTGATTGCACCTGTATTACCTCCCTGAGAGTATCGTCCAAGGACCTTGAGTGATGGTCTGTAAAATGTGCCAGCGGAAGCTGACACAATTCGCACGGCCTTCGCATCAACCTTTATCAAGGAGAGCTTAGCAACATAAGTATGCGTATCTGTAATGATAATGTCCTCCTCGCTATCTGTGGCAAATCGTAAATTGGTGATTGGTTTTTCACAAATCTTGTATGAAGCAATTGGCTCCAAATCACTCAGTGTGTCGTACTTTCGAATGTGGCCGTACCAAGATGACGTGACAAGTTTAAAGTGCTTAGATTCAGAACTTTTTTGAAAGAGGATGCCAGTGATCCAGATGGGCACATCAAGACCAAGATGGTCTGGCTCGACATTTTCCGCCTTAAAAAGAACTTTTGGCTTCCATAAGCGGGCATCTTCGAATTTGAACCCCTTTTTCTTTACTTGTTTTTCGTCAAAAAGCTTTATTACCTGAAGATCATTCTCCTTACCACCGTATGCGAATACCCCAGGTCTTTTTGTATTCGAAGTAAATGCGCTGATGGACATCGCTTCAGGTGTTCTTCCTGGAAGTATAATGGTGATGGGAGTAGAATCGGCTTCGCTGGTGCTGAAAATGCATAATTTTGACGATTCTAGAGCAACCATTGCTATACCGAGTGATTCATTCAATTCTAATGCAATCGGTTTGGCGCCCTTCCCGCAGCCTAACTCAACTGAACGTAGAAGCTTCCCGAAATCATCGGAAGATCTATCGGAAACATCGTAAAAATCAACGTATCCTCCAATACGAGCCGCGACCAAGACATTATCCTTCGTAATTTTCATTACTCTGATCCTCGATTTTACTGTCAGGCGATCTGAGTCCTCTAAGACGCTTCGTATAAGCTCAGGTTGTGAAGCATCTTTCTGTGATGTATCAGTTCCAAAAGGGCATATTACTTCCTTAACATTACCAGTCTCATCAGCAGAAACGAGGAACCGCATCTTGTTCCGATAGATTTGTAGAAAATTCTGAGCGCGACCTTGATGATCATCGCACTCGCTATAGATACAAGTACATAGAACAACTCATTTTTTCCACAATGCTCTTCCATCACCATTTAATCTTCTTATAAAATGAACTTTATTGACCAGTTTCGAACAGTTGCCCATGTGCTCTCGGTGTCACCTACCACCAAACCGTCGGTTTTCCAAGAGTTAAGAGCTGAGAGCTGGGGTATTCGAGAAACTACAGCCAGTCCTGATACCAAAGATTGAAAAATGATCTCTGCGCTACTGTGCTTCGTTCTGAGAGTTTCTGAGTTAAAGGATTCAATGCGTCTCATGAAGGCCATGCCCTAGTGATGAACACAACTTTGTGTCTTCATTTGCCATTGGGGGCCAATTTGGATTCACGCGGGATATACTTTGCCGAATATGAAGCAGAGATACATTAACTGAGTTCAGTTTCGTGTTTTGAGCACTTTTTTTTTAATAGAATGTATTAGCAGGACACTTCTAGTATTATTGGTTCAATATGCCTGTAACATTTTTTTTTTTTTTTTTTGAAAACGTTGATTGAAGGTCGCTTCGGGATCGGTGTCTCACTCACCTACTCCTCAGCTTTAAAAGCTATAAACCGAGATTATATAGTAAAAACCTTCTCTCAAGTTACCAGATACCAGAGTGGCTATGACTTCACACCTTGTTCTTGTTAGTTGGGGTGGATAGCGAGCGACAATGTATCTTTGAGCGGTCTTTCATTCATATCATGTCATCGACCCATCGGCGAAACCGATTTCATTGCCCTTTTCAATTGTTGGGGCAGAAGGGGGTTATGTGGTTCATCCTGGAGTTGGAGAACTCTCTCCTTAGACCAGTACGTGTACCTCACGATTTTAACAAACCAATTTAGACGTCTTAAATTCCTGAATGTCGTGTCAGCTGGAGCTAGCATTGAATTTAAATGCATAGGCACCAGAAATCCTAGCTCATGGCACCAGTATTTTGTGCATTCACATTCTTGGTAAAGATGTATCTGAATAGCATCCTCCTTCACTGAATCACAGCATAGGTTGCACATTACACTACCGGGTTCTTCTTGTTCACCCTTTGGCAGACAACAAGTTGTTTGCCCTTGATAAGGCCATTCAGAAAACATTTCGCCATGTGGGAGAGAGAAATCTCTATGCGAGACCAAAAAATGGAGGTTATGGCTTGATCCACTTAGGAACTCAACTCTTGGGTCATCGAGCCAAAGTGCTAAAAAGAGTTGAAGACGACGAGGGGTGATATGGCAAATACTTAAGGGTAAAGATAGTTTTTCACCTCAATCGTCTTGGAAAGAAAAAGATCAGGAACTCAGAACTCAGAGACTTTGATCGATGTTTTTTTTTTTTGTTGAAAACATGTACTATCGCGGTTTTTTTTTTTTTTTGTTGAAAACGTTGATTGAAGGTCGCTTCGGGATCGGTGTCTCACTCACCTACTCCTCAGCTTTAAAAGCTATAAACCGAGATTATATAGTAAAAACCTTCTCTCAAGTTACCAGATACCAGAGTGGCTATGACTTCACACCTTGTTCTTGTTAGTTGGGGTGGATAGCGAGCGACAATGTATCTTTGAGCGGTCTTTCATTCATATTATGTCATCGACCCATCGGCGAAACCGATTTCATTGCCCTTTTCAATTGTTGGGGCAGAAGGGGGTTATGTGGTTCATCCTGGAGTTGGAGAACTCTCTCCTTAGACCAGTACGTGTACCTCACGATTTTAACAAACCAATTTAGACGTCTTAAATTCCTGAATGTCGTGTCAGCTGGAGCTAGCATTGAATTTAAATGCATAGGCACCAGAAATCCTAGCTCATGCCACCAGTATTTTGTGCATTCACATTCTTGGTAAAGATGTATCTGAATAGCATCCTCCCTCACTGAATCACAGCATAGGTTGCACATTACACTACCGGGTTCTTCTTGTGTCTTTCGATCAAACATCGGAACATATGACCCATGATTAAATAGATGGATCCCTGTAAGGTCAACACGACGTGTCCATTCGAAATGATAAAGGTCTTTCCAAAATTTCTTCCATCTTTTGTCCTCATTAGCTTGAGGGCAGATCTTCAAGAAATTGCCAGGTTTTATACACGGTAACTTCTCTTGGAAGGATTTGTGAATACCTTTGAAGCCCATGCGCCTAACCGCATCCGGAATGTCCTTAGGTACCGGTTCTCTTTCCCCTAAACGCTGAAGTTGATCCTCACGGAGCTCTGTAAACATTGGCTCCCTCGGTGTTCTATGTCTCGGAACAAGCGCCAACCATGCCTTAATATATCGGATCTCCGTTTTAGTGAAGGTCCACTCCAATTTCTTGTATGATGCGTTGGTCTTGTCATAGAGAAACGTGTAAGGATCAAAGTCTCTGAGTTCTGAGTTCCTGATCTTTTTCTTTCCAATATCAAGACGATTGAGGTGAAAAACTATCTTTACCCTTAAGTATTTGCCATACCACCCCTCGTCGTCTTCCACTCTTTTTAGCACTTTGGCTCGATGACCCAAGAGTTGAGTTCCTAAGTGGATCAAGCCATAACCTCCATTTTTTGGTCTCGCATAAAGATTTCTCTCTCCCACATGGCGAAATGTTTTCTGAATGGCCTTATCAAGGGCAAACAACTTGTTGTCGGCCAAGGGGTGAACGAGATCTCTGTATACTGTTTTTGAGCATATAAAGGTGTTTGTTCCTTGAGCTTTGCTTATCAAGTCTAGTTTGGAGAAGCCTTGTTTGTGCGTCATAAATGGGAGGTAGGACGTAAACTTCGCCCAATCATCTCGGACTAGGTTCAATCCCAAATACTTCATTGATGACGCCCCGAGGAAAAGCTGTTCGAAAGGGAGGATATCCTGCTCTAGTTTCTTGAAATCTTTCCTCACTCCAAGGAGCTTAGACTTTTCTATGCTCACTCTGCTGTTGCTGGCCTGTTCATAGTCATATAAAGCATTGAACGCAGTGATATAGTCTTCTTCATCACTTAGGTAGATGTTGACATCGTCAGCAAAAGCATGATATTTCATCGTGTGAATCAAAATGTTGTTGTACGTCACATCAATGCCTCTCAACTCTTCCAACTGATAGAACAAGGGTTCTAGAGCAATGTTAAAGAGTATGGGCGATAGAGGGTTACCCTGACGGGTTCCCCTTAACAAAGGAAACCGCTGGCCCCTGCAATTGTTGATCTGGATGCGTGCGTACTGTTGAGTGAGTATCAGCTTGAGTAATTTGAGAATTCCTCCATTGATCCCCATACGTGCCATTACCTTTATTAGGTAACTGTGTGAGATACGGTCAAACGCTTTCGTAAAATCTGCCATCAAGACCGCGCAGTATGGGTCGTCTGGAGGTGCCTTCAACAAACCTTGCATCATAGTATTGAACTCCATTGTGTTTTGAGAGATATGTCTGTTTCTCATGAACCCTCTCTGGTACGGGCCAATAAGTTTGTCTCTGTACTCTTGTAAACGGTTACAAACAGCAAGTGATATAACTTTGAGTGCCGTATTGGATAACGAGATGGGCCTGAGATCTTTGATATCCACTGACGATTGTTTGTCCCTTTTGGGGATTAAAGTAATCTCGACAGGCTCAAAACATTTTGGAAGTATGCCTGTTTTCATCATGTCATTAGCGGTCCGAGTAAGAATTGGGCCTAGGCTATCCCAGTACTGGTGTAATACTTCATACTGAAGCCCATCAGGGCCCGGAGCAGTCGCTTTGTCGGCTGTACTGAGCGCCCTATGTAGTTCTTTCACAGTAAACTTTTCATTGAGGCTTTGTCGATCTGTCTCGGTTAACTTGCAAGTAACTTTTTGGTGGATGAGATAAATGCTCTCCGAATCTCCCAGTGCCGGCAAAGAGTACAAATCTTTGTAGTATTCGGTCGCTACGTTGAGCATACCGAGCGTCGTTACTGCGTTTGTTCCTCTTTCCACATCGGAGAGTTCTGTAAGGACATTGGGAGTGAGCCTTTTTGTTTGGAAGAACAATTTAGTAGCCTCTTCTGTTATCTCTTTATCCGTTTTGTCGTTGTTTGTGTCAAGTATCTTATCAGCAAAGTCAGGATCTTTTTTCCGGATGTTTCCCATGAGTCTCACGTATTCCATGCCTTCACCCTGGATGGTGAATAGAGCATCGTCAATAGAGGTGTGACGAGGAATTTTACGTACCTCACATTTAGAAAAGGGGTACGAAAATCTTTGGAGGGGGTAGCGGAATCTGGGTTTCCCGATCTTGATGTTCAGTTCCGTTTTGAGTTGGTAGCTGATGGATACTAAGTTGTGAGTGGAAGGAATAGCATGAGGTTTGAGAGTCTTATACTCAATTGCCCTAGGGCTCCATAGTGTTGGAGCATAAATCCTGTCAATTCTCCGGCAATGAGCAGCCCTGTTCGTAGGAATATGTCTAATCCCTCTCTGATAATTGGCTATGTCCTCTGTATTTGTTGCAGATTGAAGTTTTTGCATAGCGAGTCGGGGGTATCTTTCTGCCTCCAGATTATCGTCTGAGGAGTGATTGAGGTCACCCCCATATATGATGTCGAGATCTGGAAATTTCTGACGAAGATGACTCCATGCCTCCCTCGTTTCATTGATGATCTCGGCTTGTCTTGATTTGTCCGATGTTGGAAGGTAGAAATTCTGAAGTACTAGGTGATCCCCTGCTGAGGTTTTTATTCTGACATCCGTGGTATGGTCTTGATGGAGTCTTGTTGCTTGAAGCTCGTTCTCTCCCAACACACGAATAGACTTTTTCAAGAAAATACCTGTTGAATTTTGTTGAGGAGGCCTCGCTGAACCACAGAAGAAACGAAGGTGGGCCCTATCAGCCGTTTGTGTCATCGCTTCGATGTTGTCAGCCGTTGCTTTAAATTCTTGAATGAAAAGCACATCGTATTCTGTAGCCAAATGAGCCACTAGGATAAATTTTTTGTTTTTCTGGATATTATATGATCCAATCTTAAAGCTTTTTGTGTTGCCCTGAGACGAGCTGTTGGCTCCTTTGGTAGTAAATCGAAAGGAGCGGGATGGTACGTCATTAGTGACTGTCATCACTGATCTCTCCCCGGAGTCTTTCCCAAGTCAGACTTTTGTCTCGTGGCACTCCGTAAACGGCTGGCCACTCCATCTCTGATTGGGGTGCTGGGCAAGGACCCTGCTTTCCGGGTTTTAGAAACTGGCGTAGTAGGAGGAACTTCTCGCGGTGAAGCTCCTTGGGAGTTGACTCCCGACGGAGGAGAAAGCACTGCTCCTTCTTTGGACCCCATATCCGGGTGGAAACCGCGATTGAGTTGTGCGGTCTTGGCCGGACTAGATTTTGGGGTTGTCACTGTTGACTTCTCACCGCTAGTAGCAATACGGTGAGCTGCGACAAACGATTGATTAGGAAGAGTACCTAGAGAAGACATGGAGCTCTGAGAATCAGGGATTTCTTGTGCACTAGATTCTTTTCCTTGTGTTTGTTCGTTGGAAGGATTTCTTTGTCCCGCTGTAGCAGTCGAGAAAGAAGGGAGGGGGCCTACTGAGGACATAGTTTCTTGCAGCAGACTCTCTGGTTGGTTCCTTGGCGTTTGCGGTGCGCTTGCGCCATCAAAAATGGATTGGTTAGGAAGGGTTCCTAAGGAGGAGAAGGGAGATGGAGTTGGTTGTGAGGATGCTTTTGGAGTAGCACCCTTTTGATTTTGGAAAACACCTTGAGATGGGAGGGTACCGACAGATGACATCGTCTCCTTGTCCGTCAGTGCTTGATTCTGCTCTTGAGGTTTGGATGGTGTAGAGCTGGGTTGAGAATTGGAAGGGGTGTCCACTGAAGTCAAGCGATCTTCAGGGTTGGACATTGGGAAATCTACCTCCGTAGGGGTACCTTCAGCATCCGAAAACTGCTCCGAGTCGGACATTGTGTCCATGTCAGTTGAGGCGTTGGTGTTTTCGGATTGTTGTGTAGTAGAAGCCATACCAAACAGGGTTTGTTGGGTGTTGTTATCAGCCTTAGTTAAGGTCAACAATGGATGATCACGAGTGTTGTCTTGAGAGGGAATTTCTTGAGGCAACACTTCAAACAAATTCCTCTGCTTTTGGGGGGCAGATTGCTGCGGAGCAGCATGTTTTGACTGTAAGTTCTGGCGACCAGGGTTGGATGTTTTGGCTTTTCCGGCTCCTGACTTTCCTTGGACGACCTGGAATTGGTCAGAACGGTTGTTGTTAGCTATTTTGGGGGCAGTGCTCTCGCGCTGTCTCTTTTTGTTAATTGGTGCCAACTTATTTGGACATTTGTCCTTTCTGTGAGGTTTCTTTCCTCCACAGGTGCATCTTTCTGGGCATCTGGCTTCATCGTGGTTTGGTCCTTTCTTGCCACAGATATGACAGAGTCTGTTAGGACACTCACTGAAAGAGTGTTCTGTAGTGTGACAAACAAAACATTCCTTGTGTACAAAAAGTCTTGTACATGTCATGTTAAAAGGATCACTCGATTTGTGCATCGCTTTGAAGCCCGTAGCTACAGGTGGCCTAGCAGAAATCAATTTCTGGAGGGTTGTATGGTGGGCTTCCTGAGCGGATTGGAGATTTCTCACGTAGTTGGGAGCCCCCTCTTGCTGAGTGAGGCCTGTCAAGGGTTGGTTTGCTTTATCCGTGGTAACTTTGAGGGGATAAACCTCCCATGTGTTTTGGTGGTGAAGGCTATGTCTTTCCTCATACGGGGTGAAGGGAGGAAGGGTGGTCAGGCAGAGGTTAATGATCGCATTAAACTCAAGTCTTCCTTCCTTGGTGCGGTTTTTGAGTTCGAAATCCAAGATTTGGTCATCAGGACGGAGGAAATATTTCTGGAAATACCCTTGAACGTCATGGGCTTCGTTAGTTGCCTCAAGGACCCACAAAAAGGATCCAGAGCTCACGGGGTTCCTTTTCAAAGTGAAAAAGCGTCCTGAGTTGTCTGGGACAACAAAATCTTGATCATTGAGCAATGACTGGATTCTTCTTGCGATTTTATCGGTCTCAATCACGTCTGTTTCAACGTTTGCCTTCAAGCCAATTCCTTCTGCAATAGCTTCGTAATTCTCTCTCCATTTTACGTGCGAGAAATGAACGCGGTTGTTGATCACTCGGGCATTTCGGATGAAAGCCGCAGCTAACACATCGGTCACCGCTTCAATTTTCGCCATGGACTTATTCTCAATACGTTTCAACAAAGAAATGAAATTGGAGGCTGCTTCTGGAGTAATGAGGTCACCTTGGAAGTTGCTGTTGTGAGCCTGGACCTTTTCAACATATTCCTTTACTAGGCCGTACAATTTCAAATCCAATTCTTTTACAATATCGATGAGAGCCATCATATTCTCATAACCGAAATTGTGGAGTATTGTTTGAATAGATTCTGTATGGATTTCACAGTCTTTTTCAATGACCATTTTCAAGCTGACATCGTTATCTGGGAGGATATTGAGGCCGTTGAGTGCTTCTTGGTCACTTGCGCAGGTGATAAGTAATCTCTGCAAAGCATGTCTTCGTTTAAATGAACCTGGGCCTTTATTTCCGTCATGGACTTGACGGATAAGGTATTCAAGGTTCAGATCGCGAAGTTTCTCCGGGTCCTTGAAGGTCGGATACTTAGGAGGGGCTGAAAGCGTCACCGGTTCCACATGATTGCTGTGTTCGAGATGCTTATTCACCACACATCCTGATAAAATGGTTCTGGAATTTTTTTTATCATTTTGGATTTTACTAGTGTCATATTGGTTATCTTTTTGGTTTTTATTGTTTTCTGTACCCCACATCGATGATGCAGGAATCTCGCCAATTTGTCCAACTGAACTAAACTGACTGTTCAGGGGGGGCGCAGACGCTTCCTCCATTTGGACATCGGGAGATTGGTTTTGGCTGCTCAATGTAGATGAGGTATTTTCTTTGGGCATATCTGGCATATTTCCCACGCTTGTTGCATGGGCGGATGTACCCTGGTCATAATTTTCTTCACTGTTTGAATTTTTGGTCGAATTATCACTGTTTGCATTAGGCGTTGCTACACCTTCACCGGGAGCGAAGGGCGCATTCAAATTCACAAAACTTGCTGAGGTCGCGCCAGGGTCTGGGGGCCTGGGTTCCCTCAATTCGCGCTGCGTTTCGTTCGGTCGAAATGACATTTTTAGCAAAAAAGTTCTTTTTTTTTTTTTTTTTTTTTTTTTGTTGAAAACGTTGATTGAAGGTCGCTTCGGGATCGGTGTCTCACTCACCTACTCCTCAGCTTTAAAAGCTATAAACCGAGATTATATAGTAAAAACCTTCTCTCAAGTTACCAGATACCAGAGTGGCTATGACTTCACACCTTGTTCTTGTTAGTTGGGGTGGATAGCGAGCGACAATGTATCTTTGAGCGGTCTTTCATTCATATTATGTCATCGACCCATCGGCGAAACCGATTTCATTGCCCTTTTCAATTGTTGGGGCAGAAGGGGGTTATGTGGTTCATCCTGGAGTTGGAGAACTCTCTCCTTAGACCAGTACGTGTACCTCACGATTTTAACAAACCAATTTAGACGTCTTAAATTCCTGAATGTCGTGTCAGCTGGAGCTAGCATTGAATTTAAATGCATAGGCACCAGAAATCCTAGCTCATGCCACCAGTATTTTGTGCATTCACATTCTTGGTAAAGATGTATCTGAATAGCATCCTCCCTCACTGAATCACAGCATAGGTTGCACATTACACTACCGGGTTCTTCTTGTGTCTTTCGATCAAACATCGGAACATATGACCCATGATTAAATAGATGGATCCCTGTAAGGTCAACACGACGTGTCCATTCGAAATGATAAAGGTCTTTCCAAAATTTCTTCCATCTTTTGTCCTCATTAGCTTGAGGGCAGATCTTCAAGAAATTGCCAGGTTTTATACACGGTAACTTCTCTTGGAAGGATTTGTGAATACCTTTGAAGCCCATGCGCCTAACCGCATCCGGAATGTCCTTAGGTACCGGTTCTCTTTCCCCTAAACGCTGAAGTTGATCCTCACGGAGCTCTGTAAACATTGGCTCCCTCGGTGTTCTATGTCTCGGAACAAGCGCCAACCATGCCTTAATATATCGGATCTCCGTTTTAGTGAAGGTCCACTCCAATTTCTTGTATGATGCGTTGGTCTTGTCATAGAGAAACGTGTAAGGATCAAAGTCTCTGAGTTCTGAGTTCCTGATCTTTTTCTTTCCAATATCAAGACGATTGAGGTGAAAAACTATCTTTACCCTTAAGTATTTGCCATACCACCCCTCGTCGTCTTCCACTCTTTTTAGCACTTTGGCTCGATGACCCAAGAGTTGAGTTCCTAAGTGGATCAAGCCATAACCTCCATTTTTTGGTCTCGCATAAAGATTTCTCTCTCCCACATGGCGAAATGTTTTCTGAATGGCCTTATCAAGGGCAAACAACTTGTTGTCGGCCAAGGGGTGAACGAGATCTCTGTATACTGTTTTTGAGCATATAAAGGTGTTTGTTCCTTGAGCTTTGCTTATCAAGTCTAGTTTGGAGAAGCCTTGTTTGTGCGTCATAAATGGGAGGTAGGACGTAAACTTCGCCCAATCATCTCGGACTAGGTTCAATCCCAAATACTTCATTGATGACGCCCCGAGGAAAAGCTGTTCGAAAGGGAGGATATCCTGCTCTAGTTTCTTGAAATCTTTCCTCACTCCAAGGAGCTTAGACTTTTCTATGCTCACTCTGCTGTTGCTGGCCTGTTCATAGTCATATAAAGCATTGAACGCAGTGATATAGTCTTCTTCATCACTTAGGTAGATGTTGACATCGTCAGCAAAAGCATGATATTTCATCGTGTGAATCAAAATGTTGTTGTACGTCACATCAATGCCTCTCAACTCTTCCAACTGATAGAACAAGGGTTCTAGAGCAATGTTAAAGAGTATGGGCGATAGAGGGTTACCCTGACGGGTTCCCCTTAACAAAGGAAACCGCTGGCCCCTGCAATTGTTGATCTGGATGCGTGCGTACTGTTGAGTGAGTATCAGCTTGAGTAATTTGAGAATTCCTCCATTGATCCCCATACGTGCCATTACCTTTATTAGGTAACTGTGTGAGATACGGTCAAACGCTTTCGTAAAATCTGCCATCAAGACCGCGCAGTATGGGTCGTCTGGAGGTGCCTTCAACAAACCTTGCATCATAGTATTGAACTCCATTGTGTTTTGAGAGATATGTCTGTTTCTCATGAACCCTCTCTGGTACGGGCCAATAAGTTTGTCTCTGTACTCTTGTAAACGGTTACAAACAGCAAGTGATATAACTTTGAGTGCCGTATTGGATAACGAGATGGGCCTGAGATCTTTGATATCCACTGACGATTGTTTGTCCCTTTTGGGGATTAAAGTAATCTCGACAGGCTCAAAACATTTTGGAAGTATGCCTGTTTTCATCATGTCATTAGCGGTCCGAGTAAGAATTGGGCCTAGGCTATCCCAGTACTGGTGTAATACTTCATACTGAAGCCCATCAGGGCCCGGAGCAGTCGCTTTGTCGGCTGTACTGAGCGCCCTATGTAGTTCTTTCACAGTAAACTTTTCATTGAGGCTTTGTCGATCTGTCTCGGTTAACTTGCAAGTAACTTTTTGGTGGATGAGATAAATGCTCTCCGAATCTCCCAGTGCCGGCAAAGAGTACAAATCTTTGTAGTATTCGGTCGCTACGTTGAGCATACCGAGCGTCGTTACTGCGTTTGTTCCTCTTTCCACATCGGAGAGTTCTGTAAGGACATTGGGAGTGAGCCTTTTTGTTTGGAAGAACAATTTAGTAGCCTCTTCTGTTATCTCTTTATCCGTTTTGTCGTTGTTTGTGTCAAGTATCTTATCAGCAAAGTCAGGATCTTTTTTCCGGATGTTTCCCATGAGTCTCACGTATTCCATGCCTTCACCCTGGATGGTGAATAGAGCATCGTCAATAGAGGTGTGACGAGGAATTTTACGTACCTCACATTTAGAAAAGGGGTACGAAAATCTTTGGAGGGGGTAGCGGAATCTGGGTTTCCCGATCTTGATGTTCAGTTCCGTTTTGAGTTGGTAGCTGATGGATACTAAGTTGTGAGTGGAAGGAATAGCATGAGGTTTGAGAGTCTTATACTCAATTGCCCTAGGGCTCCATAGTGTTGGAGCATAAATCCTGTCAATTCTCCGGCAATGAGCAGCCCTGTTCGTAGGAATATGTCTAATCCCTCTCTGATAATTGGCTATGTCCTCTGTATTTGTTGCAGATTGAAGTTTTTGCATAGCGAGTCGGGGGTATCTTTCTGCCTCCAGATTATCGTCTGAGGAGTGATTGAGGTCACCCCCATATATGATGTCGAGATCTGGAAATTTCTGACGAAGATGACTCCATGCCTCCCTCGTTTCATTGATGATCTCGGCTTGTCTTGATTTGTCCGATGTTGGAAGGTAGAAATTCTGAAGTACTAGGTGATCCCCTGCTGAGGTTTTTATTCTGACATCCGTGGTATGGTCTTGATGGAGTCTTGTTGCTTGAAGCTCGTTCTCTCCCAACACACGAATAGACTTTTTCAAGAAAATACCTGTTGAATTTTGTTGAGGAGGCCTCGCTGAACCACAGAAGAAACGAAGGTGGGCCCTATCAGCCGTTTGTGTCATCGCTTCGATGTTGTCAGCCGTTGCTTTAAATTCTTGAATGAAAAGCACATCGTATTCTGTAGCCAAATGAGCCACTAGGATAAATTTTTTGTTTTTCTGGATATTATATGATCCAATCTTAAAGCTTTTTGTGTTGCCCTGAGACGAGCTGTTGGCTCCTTTGGTAGTAAATCGAAAGGAGCGGGATGGTACGTCATTAGTGACTGTCATCACTGATCTCTCCCCGGAGTCTTTCCCAAGTCAGACTTTTGTCTCGTGGCACTCCGTAAACGGCTGGCCACTCCATCTCTGATTGGGGTGCTGGGCAAGGACCCTGCTTTCCGGGTTTTAGAAACTGGCGTAGTAGGAGGAACTTCTCGCGGTGAAGCTCCTTGGGAGTTGACTCCCGACGGAGGAGAAAGCACTGCTCCGTCTTTGGACCCCATATCCGGGTGGAAACCGCGATTGAGTTGTGCGGTCTTGGCCGGACTAGATTTTGGGGTTGTCACTGTTGACTTCTCACCGCTAGTAGCAATACGGTGAGCTGCGACAAACGATTGATTAGGAAGAGTACCTAGAGAAGACATGGAGCTCTGAGAATCAGGGATTTCTTGTGCACTAGATTCTTTTCCTTGTGTTTGTTCGTTGGAAGGATTTCTTTGTCCCGCTGTAGCAGTCGAGAAAGAAGGGAGGGGGCCTACTGAGGACATAGTTTCTTGCAGCAGACTCTCTGGTTGGTTCCTTGGCGTTTGCGGTGCGCTTGCGCCATCAAAAATGGATTGGTTAGGAAGGGTTCCTAAGGAGGAGAAGGGAGATGGAGTTGGTTGTGAGGATGCTTTTGGAGTAGCACCCTTTTGATTTTGGAAAACACCTTGAGATGGGAGGGTACCGACAGATGACATCGTCTCCTTGTCCGTCAGTGCTTGATTCTGCTCTTGAGGTTTGGATGGTGTAGAGCTGGGTTGAGAATTGGAAGGGGTGTCCACTGAAGTCAAGCGATCTTCAGGGTTGGACATTGGGAAATCTACCTCCGTAGGGGTACCTTCAGCATCCGAAAACTGCTCCGAGTCGGACATTGTGTCCATGTCAGTTGAGGCGTTGGTGTTTTCGGATTGTTGTGTAGTAGAAGCCATACCAAACAGGGTTTGTTGGGTGTTGTTATCAGCCTTAGTTAAGGTCAACAATGGATGATCACGAGTGTTGTCTTGAGAGGGAATTTCTTGAGGCAACACTTCAAACAAATTCCTCTGCTTTTGGGGGCAGATTGCTGCGGAGCAGCATGTTTTGACTGTAAGTTCTGGCGACCAGGGTTGGATGTTTTGGCTTTTCCGGCTCCTGACTTTCCTTGGACGACCTGGAATTGGTCAGAACGGTTGTTGTTAGCTGTTTTGGGGGCAGTTTTTTTTTTTTTTGTTGAAAACGTTGATTGAAGGTCGCTTCGGGATCGGTGTCTCACTCACCTACTCCTCAGCTTTAAAAGCTATAAACCGAGATTATATAGTAAAAACCTTCTCTCAAGTTACCAGATACCAGAGTGGCTATGACTTCACACCTTGTTCTTGTTAGTTGGGGTGGATAGCGAGCGACAATGTATCTTTGAGCGGTCTTTCATTCATATTATGTCATCGACCCATCGGCGAAACCGATTTCATTGCCCTTTTCAATTGTTGGGGCAGAAGGGGGTTATGTGGTTCATCCTGGAGTTGGAGAACTCTCTCCTTAGACCAGTACGTGTACCTCACGATTTTAACAAACCAATTTAGACGTCTTAAATTCCTGAATGTCGTGTCAGCTGGAGCTAGCATTGAATTTAAATGCATAGGCACCAGAAATCCTAGCTCATGCCACCAGTATTTTGTGCATTCACATTCTTGGTAAAGATGTATCTGAATAGCATCCTCCCTCACTGAATCACAGCATAGGTTGCACATTACACTACCGGGTTCTTCTTGTGTCTTTCGATCAAACATCGGAACATATGACCCATGATTAAATAGATGGATCCCTGTAAGGTCAACACGACGTGTCCATTCGAAATGATAAAGGTCTTTCCAAAATTTCTTCCATCTTTTGTCCTCATTAGCTTGAGGGCAGATCTTCAAGAAATTGCCAGGTTTTATACACGGTAACTTCTCTTGGAAGGATTTGTGAATACCTTTGAAGCCCATGCGCCTAACCGCATCCGGAATGTCCTTAGGTACCGGTTCTCTTTCCCCTAAACGCTGAAGTTGATCCTCACGGAGCTCTGTAAACATTGGCTCCCTCGGTGTTCTATGTCTCGGAACAAGCGCCAACCATGCCTTAATATATCGGATCTCCGTTTTAGTGAAGGTCCACTCCAATTTCTTGTATGATGCGTTGGTCTTGTCATAGAGAAACGTGTAAGGATCAAAGTCTCTGAGTTCTGAGTTCCTGATCTTTTTCTTTCCAATATCAAGACGATTGAGGTGAAAAACTATCTTTACCCTTAAGTATTTGCCATACCACCCCTCGTCGTCTTCCACTCTTTTTAGCACTTTGGCTCGATGACCCAAGAGTTGAGTTCCTAAGTGGATCAAGCCATAACCTCCATTTTTTGGTCTCGCATAAAGATTTCTCTCTCCCACATGGCGAAATGTTTTCTGAATGGCCTTATCAAGGGCAAACAACTTGTTGTCGGCCAAGGGGTGAACGAGATCTCTGTATACTGTTTTTGAGCATATAAAGGTGTTTGTTCCTTGAGCTTTGCTTATCAAGTCTAGTTTGGAGAAGCCTTGTTTGTGCGTCATAAATGGGAGGTAGGACGTAAACTTCGCCCAATCATCTCGGACTAGGTTCAATCCCAAATACTTCATTGATGACGCCCCGAGGAAAAGCTGTTCGAAAGGGAGGATATCCTGCTCTAGTTTCTTGAAATCTTTCCTCACTCCAAGGAGCTTAGACTTTTCTATGCTCACTCTGCTGTTGCTGGCCTGTTCATAGTCATATAAAGCATTGAACGCAGTGATATAGTCTTCTTCATCACTTAGGTAGATGTTGACATCGTCAGCAAAAGCATGATATTTCATCGTGTGAATCAAAATGTTGTTGTACGTCACATCAATGCCTCTCAACTCTTCCAACTGATAGAACAAGGGTTCTAGAGCAATGTTAAAGAGTATGGGCGATAGAGGGTTACCCTGACGGGTTCCCCTTAACAAAGGAAACCGCTGGCCCCTGCAATTGTTGATCTGGATGCGTGCGTACTGTTGAGTGAGTATCAGCTTGAGTAATTTGAGAATTCCTCCATTGATCCCCATACGTGCCATTACCTTTATTAGGTAACTGTGTGAGATACGGTCAAACGCTTTCGTAAAATCTGCCATCAAGACCGCGCAGTATGGGTCGTCTGGAGGTGCCTTCAACAAACCTTGCATCATAGTATTGAACTCCATTGTGTTTTGAGAGATATGTCTGTTTCTCATGAACCCTCTCTGGTACGGGCCAATAAGTTTGTCTCTGTACTCTTGTAAACGGTTACAAACAGCAAGTGATATAACTTTGAGTGCCGTATTGGATAACGAGATGGGCCTGAGATCTTTGATATCCACTGACGATTGTTTGTCCCTTTTGGGGATTAAAGTAATCTCGACAGGCTCAAAACATTTTGGAAGTATGCCTGTTTTCATCATGTCATTAGCGGTCCGAGTAAGAATTGGGCCTAGGCTATCCCAGTACTGGTGTAATACTTCATACTGAAGCCCATCAGGGCCCGGAGCAGTCGCTTTGTCGGCTGTACTGAGCGCCCTATGTAGTTCTTTCACAGTAAACTTTTCATTGAGGCTTTGTCGATCTGTCTCGGTTAACTTGCAAGTAACTTTTTGGTGGATGAGATAAATGCTCTCCGAATCTCCCAGTGCCGGCAAAGAGTACAAATCTTTGTAGTATTCGGTCGCTACGTTGAGCATACCGAGCGTCGTTACTGCGTTTGTTCCTCTTTCCACATCGGAGAGTTCTGTAAGGACATTGGGAGTGAGCCTTTTTGTTTGGAAGAACAATTTAGTAGCCTCTTCTGTTATCTCTTTATCCGTTTTGTCGTTGTTTGTGTCAAGTATCTTATCAGCAAAGTCAGGATCTTTTTCCGGATGTTTCCCATGAGTCTCACGTATTCCATGCCTTCACCCTGGATGGTGAATAGAGCATCGTCAATAGAGGTGTGACGAGGAATTTTACGTACCTCACATTTAGAAAAGGGGTACGAAAATCTTTGGAGGGGGTAGCGGAATCTGGGTTTCCCGATCTTGATGTTCAGTTCCGTTTTGAGTTGGTAGCTGATGGATACTAAGTTGTGAGTGGAAGGAATAGCATGAGGTTTGAGAGTCTTATACTCAATTGCCCTAGGGCTCCATAGTGTTGGAGCATAAATCCTGTCAATTCTCCGGCAATGAGCAGCCCTGTTCGTAGGAATATGTCTAATCCCTCTCTGATAATTGGCTATGTCCTCTGTATTTGTTGCAGATTGAAGTTTTTGCATAGCGAGTCGGGGGTATCTTTCTGCCTCCAGATTATCGTCTGAGGAGTGATTGAGGTCACCCCCATATATGATGTCGAGATCTGGAAATTTCTGACGAAGATGACTCCATGCCTCCCTCGTTTCATTGATGATCTCGGCTTGTCTTGATTTGTCCGATGTTGGAAGGTAGAAATTCTGAAGTACTAGGTGATCCCCTGCTGAGGTTTTTATTCTGACATCCGTGGTATGGTCTTGATGGAGTCTTGTTGCTTGAAGCTCGTTCTCTCCCAACACACGAATAGACTTTTTCAAGAAAATACCTGTTGAATTTTGTTGAGGAGGCCTCGCTGAACCACAGAAGAAACGAAGGTGGGCCCTATCAGCCGTTTGTGTCATCGCTTCGATGTTGTCAGCCGTTGCTTTAAATTCTTGAATGAAAAGCACATCGTATTCTGTAGCCAAATGAGCCACTAGGATAAATTTTTTGTTTTTCTGGATATTATATGATCCAATCTTAAAGCTTTTTGTGTTGCCCTGAGACGAGCTGTTGGCTCCTTTGGTAGTAAATCGAAAGGAGCGGGATGGTACGTCATTAGTGACTGTCATCACTGATCTCTCCCCGGAGTCTTTCCCAAGTCAGACTTTTGTCTCGTGGCACTCCGTAAACGGCTGGCCACTCCATCTCTGATTGGGGTGCTGGGCAAGGACCCTGCTTTCCGGGTTTTAGAAACTGGCGTAGTAGGAGGAACTTCTCGCGGTGAAGCTCCTTGGGAGTTGACTCCCGACGGAGGAGAAAGCACTGCTCCGTCTTTGGACCCCATATCCGGGTGGAAACCGCGATTGAGTTGTGCGGTCTTGGCCGGACTAGATTTTGGGGTTGTCACTGTTGACTTCTCACCGCTAGTAGCAATACGGTGAGCTGCGACAAACGATTGATTAGGAAGAGTACCTAGAGAAGACATGGAGCTCTGAGAATCAGGGATTTCTTGTGCACTAGATTCTTTTCCTTGTGTTTGTTCGTTGGAAGGATTTCTTTGTCCCGCTGTAGCAGTCGAGAAAGAAGGGAGGGGGCCTACTGAGGACATAGTTTCTTGCAGCAGACTCTCTGGTTGGTTCCTTGGCGTTTGCGGTGCGCTTGCGCCATCAAAAATGGATTGGTTAGGAAGGGTTCCTAAGGAGGAGAAGGGAGATGGAGTTGGTTGTGAGGATGCTTTTGGAGTAGCACCCTTTTGATTTTGGAAAACACCTTGAGATGGGAGGGTACCGACAGATGACATCGTCTCCTTGTCCGTCA
The DNA here is from genome assembly GCA_026585945.1 of Candidozyma vulturna. Lineage (NCBI taxonomy): Eukaryota > Fungi > Ascomycota > Pichiomycetes > Serinales > Metschnikowiaceae > Candidozyma > Candidozyma vulturna. The sequence goes on along the minus strand of CM048832.1, from coordinate 707,276 downwards.
GTGCTTGATTCTGCTCTTGAGGTTTGGATGGTGTAGAGCTGGGTTGAGAATTGGAAGGGGTGTCCACTGAAGTCAAGCGATCTTCAGGGTTGGACATTGGGAAATCTACCTCCGTAGGGGTACCTTCAGCATCCGAAAACTGCTCCGAGTCGGACATTGTGTCCATGTCAGTTGAGGCGTTGGTGTTTTCGGATTGTTGTGTAGTAGAAGCCATACCAAACAGGGTTTGTTGGGTGTTGTTATCAGCCTTAGTTAAGGTCAACAATGGATGATCACGAGTGTTGTCTTGAGAGGGAATTTCTTGAGGCAACACTTCAAACAAATTCCTCTGCTTTTGGGGGGCAGATTGCTGCGGAGCAGCATGTTTTGACTGTAAGTTCTGGCGACCAGGGTTGGATGTTTTGGCTTTTCCGGCTCCTGACTTTCCTTGGACGACCTGGAATTGGTCAGAACGGTTGTTGTTAGCTGTTTTGGGGGCAGTGCTCTCGCGCTGTCTCTTTTTGTTAATTGGTGCCAACTTATTTGGACATTTGTCCTTTCTGTGAGGTTTCTTTCCTCCACAGGTGCATCTTTCTGGGCATCTGGCTTCATCGTGGTTTGGTCCTTTCTTGCCACAGATATGACAGAGTCTGTTAGGACACTCACTGAAAGAGTGTTCTGTAGTGTGACAAACAAAACATTCCTTGTGTACAAAAAGTCTTGTACATGTCATGTTAAAAGGATCACTCGATTTGTGCATCGCTTTGAAGCCCGTAGCTACAGGTGGCCTAGCAGAAATCAATTTCTGGAGGGTTGTATGGTGGGCTTCCTGAGCGGATTGGAGATTTCTCACGTAGTTGGGAGCCCCCTCTTGCTGAGTGAGGCCTGTCAAGGGTTGGTTTGCTTTATCCGTGGTAACTTTGAGGGGATAAACCTCCCATGTGTTTTGGTGGTGAAGGCTATGTCTTTCCTCATACGGGGTGAAGGGAGGAAGGGTGGTCAGGCAGAGGTTAATGATCGCATTAAACTCAAGTCTTCCTTCCTTGGTGCGGTTTTTGAGTTCGAAATCCAAGATTTGGTCATCAGGACGGAGGAAATATTTCTGGAAATACCCTTGAACGTCATGGGCTTCGTTAGTTGCCACAAGGACCCACAAAAAGGATCCAGAGCTCACGGGGTTCCTTTTCAAAGTGAAAAAGCGTCCTGAGTTGTCTGGGACAACAAAATCTTGATCATTGAGCAATGACTGGATTCTTCTTGCGATTTTATCGGTCTCAATCACGTCTGTTTCAACGTTTGCCTTCAAGCCAATTCCTTCTGCAATAGCTTCGTAATTCTCTCTCCATTTTACGTGCGAGAAATGAACGCGGTTGTTGATCACTCGGGCATTTCGGATGAAAGCCGCAGCTAACACATCGGTCACCGCTTCAATTTTCGCCATGGACTTATTCTCAATACGTTTCAACAAAGAAATGAAATTGGAGGCTGCTTCTGGAGTAATGAGGTCACCTTGGAAGTTGCTGTTGTGAGCCTGGACCTTTTCAACATATTCCTTTACTAGGCCGTACAATTTCAAATCCAATTCTTTTACAATATCGATGAGAGCCATCATATTCTCATAACCGAAATTGTGGAGTATTGTTTGAATAGATTCTGTATGGATTTCACAGTCTTTTTCAATGACCATTTTCAAGCTGACATCGTTATCTGGGAGGATATTGAGGCCGTTGAGTGCTTCTTGGTCACTTGCGCAGGTGATAAGTAATCTCTGCAAAGCATGTCTTCGTTTAAATGAACCTGGGCCTTTATTTCCGTCATGGACTTGACGGATAAGGTATTCAAGGTTCAGATCGCGAAGTTTCTCCGGGTCCTTGAAGGTCGGATACTTAGGAGGGGCTGAAAGCGTCACCGGTTCCACATGATTGCTGTGTTCGAGATGCTTATTCACCACACATCCTGATAAAATGGTTCTGGAATTTTTTTTATCATTTTGGATTTTACTAGTGTCATATTGGTTATCTTTTTGGTTTTTATTGTTTTCTGTACCCCACATCGATGATGCAGGAATCTCGCCAATTTGTCCAACTGAACTAAACTGACTGTTCAGGGGGGGCGCAGACGCTTCCTCCATTTGGACATCGGGAGATTGGTTTTGGCTGCTCAATGTAGATGAGGTATTTTCTTTGGGCATATCTGGCATATTTCCCACGCTTGTTGCATGGGCGGATGTACCCTGGTCATAATTTTCTTCACTGTTTGAATTTTTGGTCGAATTATCACTGTTTGCATTAGGCGTTGCTACACCTTCACCGGGAGCGAAGGGCGCATTCAAATTCACAAAACTTGCTGAGGTCGCGCCAGGGTCTGGGGGCCTGGGTTCCCTCAATTCGCGCTGCGTTTCGTTCGGTCGAAATGACATTTTTAGCAAAAAAGTTCTTTATCTTTTAGAGCCATTGAGTCAGCTTAATGGCTATAATTCGGGTAAGCAAAATCACAAACAAATTATGCATCTCCTTGGTCCTTTTTTGATATGTAACAAGCCATCTAATAGAAAGTGCAATGTTCAATTTTACTAAATTGATGGGCGTGTGGCGCAGCTGGTAGCGCGTTCGCTTCGCATGTGAAAGGTCTTCGGTTCGACTCCGGACTCGTCCACTTTTTTTTAGAAAGCAAGTCATTAGAGCTTCATGCTTACGGTCCGAAATAAAGAAATCTGCCGAAGCCTTATCAAATGAAGCACCATTTGCTGACATTCGCGCGTGGGTGTCTTTGCACACATTGCGGAAACCTTCAAATTCTCAATTATTTCGTACTGCATGTAATCCAGATAGTGAGAAGACTTCAATTCTGAAAAAAAATGAGCCTAAAAAGTTGTGGTTCTATCACTCACAAGCACGCATAATGTCCAGTGTTATTGGTATTACCTTCGGAAACACATCCTCTTCTATTGCTGTGGCCACTCAAGACGGCAGAGTTGACGTTATCGCCAATCCTGACGGTGACAGAGCCATTCCCTCTGTCTTGTCTTATGTTGGGGTCGATGAGTACCACGGTGCTCAAGCAAGAGCCCAATTGGTGAGAAACTCCAAGAACACCATCATCAACTTCAGAGACTATGTTGGTAAGAAATACGAAGAAGTTGACTTTTGGGCTTCCTCCGCCGGTGCTAAGCCAATTAAAACTGAGGATGGCGGTATTGGTTACGAGATCGAAAGAGAAGATGGTGTTGAGATTGTTACTGTGGAAGAGGCGGTCACCAGACACTTTAAGCAGTTGAGAAGTGCCGCCGAAGATTACCTTGGACAGGCTGTTGAGAAGGCAGTTTTGACCGTCCCTACAGATTTTACTGAGCACCAAAAGAAGTTCTCAACAAGTCTGCTGAGGCTGCTGGCTTGAAGGTTTTGCAGCTGATCAATGAACCATCTGCAGCTTTGCTTTCGTACTTGACTGCTGCTGGCGATGAAGCTTTGCTTGCTGACAAGCTTTATGTTGTTGCTGACTTTGGTGGTATAAGGTCAGACGCCGCTGTCATCTCTGTCAGAGGTGGTATTTTCACGATCTTGGCTACCACCCACCAACACAAGTTGGGTGGTGATGACTTGGACGACGCTCTTTCGGATCACTTCGCTAAGGAATTCCAGAAGAAATTCAAGGCTGATGCTAAGGGCACCGCTAGAAGTTTGGCTAAATTGAAGGCTGAATCCATCACAGCCAAGAAGACTTTGTCCAATGTCACATCCTCATCATTTTCTATCGAGTCTCTCGCTGATGGATATGACTTCTTGTCCAACATCAACAGATTGAGATTCGAACTAGCTGCAAGAAAGCCTTTGAGTGATATGACTGCTTTTGTGGAACTGGCTGTACATAAGGCAGGATTGGAGCCATTGGACATTGATGAAGTCTTGTTGGTTGGTGGTTCTTCCAATGTTGTGAAGTTGGCCAGCAATGTGCAATTCATTTTCCCTGAATCCACCACCGTTGTTGCTCCCTCTTTGGACTCCAAGGCTGCAAACCCAGAGGAGTTATCTACTAGAGGTGCTGCTTTGCAAGCTGCGCTTGTGGAAACATTTGACGATGAAGAGATTAGTGAGTCATTGCAACCTATCGTCGTCAACACCCAGCATTTGACAAAGCCTATCGGCATCAAGGACAATGAGGGCAAGTTCGTCCCAATCTTGGTTGCTGAGACCGCTTACCCTATCAAGAAGTCCATCGAAGTCACAAACGGCGATGCCGCAGATGTCTCTATCGAATTATTTGAGGGAAAGAGGCATGTCAAGGAGACTGTTATCGAGCCAGCACCCAAGAGCGAAGACGATGATGATTCCGAGGAGGAGTCCGATGATGAGCCTGAGATCAAGAGAGAAGTTGAATATCTTACAGGAGATTTGCTCGCCAAATTGTCCCTCTCAGAGTTGAAACCAAACTCCAAATTGGAGGTTATCATTAGCATCACTCAGAATGGTGTATTGCACTTGTCTGGAAGGGAATTGAAGCAAGGGTCTGTTGCTGTCAAGGGTGAGTTGAAGTCAGACGCCTAATGTGACTAAGTTTACTTATTTAATAGATTTCTAAACGTCTGATTCTGGTAATCTCAGACTCTCTAAACGACCATTAGGCCTTTGGCGAAGTTTCTCTGCAGTACTGTTAGTATGGTATGGAGATAGTACCGCATTCGATTTAAGCACTCGTCAATACGATCTCGCTAAGAGTCAATTCGACAGGTGAACTTAGAGAAGTGGGTGGCAATTGTTTGCAGGCAAGTCACTTTCCATCACACGTTTAGCTTTTATTCAGAATGCCTAAAAAGAAGCAAGAAATGTCTCAAGTGTACAGTCAGAACAACGAGTTCATATTTGGTGAGAAGGGTGGTAAGGGGAAAAACCTCCTGTCATTCCTAAAAAATCTATCACTTACCGGGAGTCCCAACTCTCTGCTGCTGCGTCAGGGAAATAGAGGGGGTGATGCAGAAAGCCTAAGGGAGGTCAACAGCAACATTTATGGCAACTTGTCATATGGCATTGGCGCTCAAGATCATGGGGGAGGTGAGATCGGTCAAAGGCCAATGATGACTAACAGAGGCTCGAAGTCCTCACGATCCATATCTGCAAGCCAGACACGAAGCTCAACGGGCTCTCACGATGGCACAGACGAAAAGCAAACAAGTAGGCTGTCCTCGCCTTTCACTATCAGCCGAGCTGTGAGCGGATCAGGATACTCACCAAGAAATGCTTACAGACGGCCAACCTATACGGACCTAGACGATGATTGGGATGCAGCGATTGACGAGGTAAACCTGAAGAACTCACGCATTAAACCTCCTCCACAGGAGCATTTAGCCAGTTTAAGCTCAGAGGAGCGTCAGTCTAGCTCAACAGGTGTCGTTGATTCGCTCTATCCTGAATTGACCATGAGTTCCGGCGCTGGCTCTTTGTTGCCAAAGGAGCTGATGGACTCTCAAGACAAAGAAATGAAAAACGAGGTTCAAAAGCTTAACTCCATCCACACCAGATTCAGTAAGTTCCAAAAGGTACTTGTTGAGGATGATAGTGGTGTAAACATGCGAGACCTCAGAAAATTGTCCTGGAATGGCATCCCGTCGGAGCTTCGAGCTCTTTGTTGGCAATTGCTTTTGGGATACTTACCTACGAACAAAACAAGACAAAGCTCCACTCTCAAGAGAAAAAGACAGGAATATCTTGATGGTCTCAAGGATGCAAATGCTGGCTCCATGTTCGATGGAACGATAACGCCGAGCAACGAGTCATCTGGCCTGTTGCCTGCCTCCAATAATAGAGACAACAGTTTGAACAAAGAAAAGCAACTCCATCATCAGATTAAAATTGATGTCAAAAGGACCAATCCAAGCATTAAACTCTTTGGTTACGATGCAACACAAAGATCACTTCGCAAAGTGTTATACTTGTGGGCCATTCGCCATCCTGCCAGTGGTTATGTGCAAGGTATAAATGACTTGTGTACCCCATTCTACCAAATCTTTTTATCAAACTACATTTGGCAGTTACAGCTCAAAAAAGCATTTGATGCCGGACATGGTGATGACCCTAGCTCTCTTTTCATCCCGGGACTCATAGACGGGACAGGATCTGACACGTTTGAGAATGAGATTCTTCTGGATCCACATTTGCCCACGTACACATGGGAGAATTTTGATAGTGGGAAGCTCTCGCCCAGAGTGACTGCGATTATAGAAGCTGATACTTACTGGTGCCTTTCAAGACTCCTCGATAATATCACTGATAACTACATCCATGAGCAGCCAGGAATTATAAGACAAGTCAATGATTTGAGAAATCTCATTTCAAAGATTGATGTGTCACTCCTTGAACATCTCGAAAGTGAGGGAGTTGAATTCATTCAGTTCGCATTTCGCTGGATGAACTGCCTACTTATGAGAGAACTTTCAATTGGACTCATTGTTAGAATGTGGGATACTTATCTAAGTGAGACACCTCTCGGATTCAACAACTTCCACGTGTATGTCTGCGCAGCATTTCTTATTAAGTTTACGAACGAGCTTAAGCAAAAAGACTTCCAAGAAATACTTCTTTTTCTTCAAAACCCGCCCACATCCGTTTGGACCGAGAAAGACGTTGAATTAATGTTGAGCGAGGCCTTCATTTGGCAAAGTCTTTACAAAAATGCAACAGCTCACCTTCGGTGAGACTTCAAAGGTGTCCTCGATGTGACCAAAAAAACGGCTCCTACCAAATTATTCCCATCTTGTGTAAAGCTGCCCTTAATAGAGCCCTTTTCGAGTCCGATCATTCGCATAATCCCTAATTCTTGCCTCTCACATGACGTTTACTTTAATTTTGTTACTACCATTCATCATTCGAAACAACTCATCATTCTCTTTGCCCCATTCAGACCCACAACAATTGTTGTACTCATGTACATAGCTATATTTTTTTGTAATTCTTCCATTGCATAACATCCGTCATAGGTGCTGCACGGTACTGACTTCTGTTTAATTACCGATGCTCATCGTGAGTGCAGGAGTCAGAGGTTAATATCACTTAATACTTACTGCATTTTTTCCCCCTTCAGGTTGAACGTTTACCAGAGTCCCCATATCTTTTTCGGTGGTTTTCATCGCTATTCATTGAAATACAACTAATGGTCCATCCAGCTGGAAGAACAATTTTGGCATCGACTATTGCTAAGCAGTATGTCACTGAGATAACGTCGCAAGTCAAAGCATTGAGCTTTAAACCAAAGTTGGTAGGTTTTTTGGCCAATGATGACAGTGCTGCTGAAATGTATGCGAACTGGTCAGCGAAAACTTGTGAGCTGATGGGCTTTGAGTACGAGTTGAGAAGGAGGGCCAAGCACGATCTTGAGAGTGCCTTGATTCAGGCGAACAACGATGACAAGGTTGATGGTATTATGGTGTACTTTCCCATCTTCGGTGACAAGCAAGACCAATATCTTCAGCAACTCATCTCCACCGAGAAGGACGTTGAGGGTCTTAACTTCTTGTACTACCACAACTTGTACCACAATATCAGATTTTTGGACCCACCTACGAATGAGCAAAAGTCCATTCTACCTTGCACGCCATTGGCAATGGTGAAGATCTTGGAGTATTTGGGTGTCTACAACAAGCACTTGCATTATGGTAATCGCCTTTACGGCAAGAAAGTTTTGGTTGTCAACCGCTCCGAAATCGTTGGTAGACCGCTTGCTGCCCTTTTGGCCAATGACGGCGCAACGGTTTATTCTCTCGATATCAACAATATTCAACAGTTCACCAGAGGTGACGACTTGCTGATGCAGAGACACAAAGTCATCGACTTGGATCTGAAGGAATACCCACTCGAGAAAGTGGCCCCTCAATGTGACGTAATCATCACCGGCGTGCCCTCGGAAAATTACAAATTCCCTACCGAATTGGTCCCGAACGGAGCCGTTGTGATAAATTTCGCAAGTGCCAAAAACTTCAACGAAGATGTCAAGCAGAAGGCCGGCTTATACGTTCCTCTGATCGGAAAAGTCACCATCGCCATGCTTCTTAGAAACTTACTCCGTTTGATCAACAACAAAAGAATCCGTGTGGAGAAAGCTAGCGGAGCTGGTACCGGTGCCGCCGATGCTTCTTCTGAGACCGGTGCCGCCGTTGAACGTGGGGCAGAATATGACAAGGCGGAATAGAGAACCGGTCTTTGCCTGAATCGAGCAGGCGGGGGGCCTGCCTGTACTGAGAGCGGAACTGAGATCCGAAGAATTAACTATGAGAGGAAATGTTACACGTGATAAATGTCACGCTCCTCATCCCGATGGCCTCACGTGCGGCGGGAGAACTCCGGTGTATGTGCACCAGAAAGCTTTCTCCACTGACTCAGGCTCGCCGAAGTCAGCCATAAATCAGTGACAATTCCCACCCCCATTGCTGGTGGTCCCGTTTTCAGCTAACATTTTTCAATTTCCAAATAATTAGAAGATCGAAGAATAGACTACACGCGTCAATAAACTAGCCTAGTCTCGACTCTGCCTATTGTCTTCTCGTTTACGAACAACCCAAATGAAGAGATCTCACCAACCGATCGACACACTCGCAATCACGGAGTCGTTAGGGCTTCAAACTTTCAGAAAAGGCGGTCGAAAGGCTTGGACAAAACAAGAAGATGCTAAGTTGGTTCAACGATTACATGAACTTTATCCAAAAGAAACGTCGGAGAGAAATGTTGATCCAAAGAATGTTCACTGGGAGTTGGTGGCGGAAGTATTTGATGAACAATCTCGCAAAGCCAAAGACTGTCGGAAGAGGTGGGTCAGCTCGCTTAACCCCAGCCTTCGACGTGGAAAGTGGACCCCCGAGGAAGATCAACAGCTCTTGACAAGCTACAAGAAATACGGTCCCCTGTGGCAGTTGATATCCGCAGACGTCAAGGGAAGAACAGAGCATCAATGTCTGAAAAGGTACCTCGAGGTTCTTGATCCGTCGTTGAGCAACCGTCTAAAAGTGTGGTCACTTGAAGAAGACTTACTCTTAATCAATCAGGTCAAGGAACACGGAACCAAGTGGAGAACCATTGCCGCTGCCTTTGATGCAAGACCATCCCTCACTTGTCGAAACAGGTGGCGTAACCTTTTAACGGCTGTGGCTCGTGGTCGTGCTGACAAAGAGGTGATGGAGGCTATGGAGCTGATGACTGATGGCGACATTGCTAACAAACTTGTAATAAAAAGGGAGGAAATGGATGAGAATTCGAAGAATGGTAGCGCAGGCGTTGATGATGCTTCGGATTTACTTGTCAAAGCTGAACGTGGCTCCTCTTCTCCAAGGTCGTCTAGACTGTCCACATCAGAAGTTCCTCAAAGTAGCCCCGACAAGGAGGTGGAATGGAGGTATGCCATTGTTAGCCGGGACCAGACTGAGGATCCTGACCAACCGTTCAGGGAGTTGTTGAAAAATGGCGGTCAGATCAAGTCCAAGGAGTTAGCTCAATATCTCATCCAGTATGCATCCGTCTACAAAATGAAGGTCACTGTCCATCAACATATTCACCACCACTACGGATCGCAGGAATCGTCCGCTACAGCAGAAAATCAAATGGACAAGACGGACGAATCTCCTGCATTCTCTGGCTCTCCTCCCATCACTGGCCAACCAAGGAACAGCCGAGTAGCTGGAAGTCCTTCAATCTATAACTTGGAACCTGAGTCTCAGCTCCATAGAGTTCAGCATTTTAATTACCTCCCGCCCCTCACAGAGGTTCCCCAATTGAATTCGTCTGCTTCATCACCTGCTTCCACAAAGGACGCTAGCACACATCATCATCACCATCACCACCACCATCACCATATGCACGAAGCAAGAAATGAGAAAATTAAGTCAAGAAGTCATCCATACAAGGGCCAACAAGAGTACAGCAATGGTGTCGTTTCACTTGCTGATGACGCACAGGCTAAGGAGTCAGATTTGCTCAAGCTTCTCGATCGTGCTGATAGCAGAGCTAATAGCATTAGTAGGGCGAACCGCAGAGTGGATGACAGGACAGAGCAGACACCAAATGAGCCCGAGTCCAATCTGCTTACACCTTTAACTCAAGCTGTGCAAATGGTGGCAGATGCCGAGGCTGAGAACCTGCTTCTTTCGAAAAGACCGCTTGAAGATTTCGATGCTCAAAATAAGAAGATGAAGCTTGACATTCCTGAAGAAGATGGGGATGAAGGACTTGATTTCTTTGAAACCATGCGCAATCTCAGTGCTCCATATCAACCTCAAAGACATCGTCATGATAGGAGAGCCCTCAAAGCGCACGCAAAAGATCGTCGTGGGTCAAAAAGCAGCAACGGTAGTATCGATGAGGTGCCCAATCAGCCGGTCTCTCAGCATCACCCATTGCATTACTCTCAAAGCAGTGTAACCCCAGTACCTGAACCACTTGTTGTGGAGGAAGATGAGGACGAACTACTTGACGTGTACGGACTTTTCTACAATTCTCATCCCAGGGAACCCACCGTGGAACCAACAGCTAACACTCAAGCCCACAACAATTTGCTTGAGTTGACTAATCCATTTGCATTTCCGTTCAACCCCTCCTAGTTGAACACATTTTTAGCATTATAATTCACAAATTTTTACTGTCCCAATATATTTTGATATCAGAAAATTAGGTCTTATTGTATTGCCCCCTTTTTTTTTAGAGAGGCCAGCGCTTCTCGGGTTCTGGCAGCCCTGCTGGGGTTGTTTTGGCTGTGTCGTCGGATGAGACCGTACTTTCGTTTTGTGTCAGCTCACTTTTTTGCCTAGTAGGTTCTCTGGGAGTCTCTGCCTCTTGGAAACCCTTTATAGATGCAGCCGTCGCTAGCTTGAGCTTTCTTTTACGATAGAATTCTCTCCACTTTGCATGAGAGTCGGCAAAGTCTCGAATTTTCCGATTCCATAGTTTCTGAGCTTTGTAGTAACTACCACCCCTATGTGCCGAGTTAAGGCAGGACATCATATATTCGAATTCCCCTGGAATGCAAGGTATGTCTGCAAATGCTTTGAACTCGTGGATTGATAAGACGCTGCCCTGAGGAGAAAAGACACAATGGCGAACATCTAAAGGGATATCAAAATTGAAAATGTTTGCACAGCAACCTTCAACGCACATGGGTGTAGTAAGATAAGTTAGAGGCCTGTTTGCTTGGGGCAAATATAGTGCATCATGATGTGCAGTGGACAACATTGCTAGAGTTTCCAGATTCGGGGCTTTCAAAGATCACTGTCATTGAAGGACGTGACTGATTGAAGGCTTCTTACGTGCTCGGTGATGCCCAGTGGCTACTGCCGGTTTTATGGGTGAACCGTTGGAGGACTCGGAAAACCAGACCGCTGTCTGGCTGGGTCGCCCAAAACAAATTGGAAACCAAAGTTTTCGCTATCTCTCTATGTTACACGGTTTTTACGAGCATATCGCATTGAAGTATCCCATCCGTCTCATGTTCATTACACAAGGGTTGTTACGCCTGCGGTATCCGTAAAGCTCACGACTTTTGCTCGTCGCTTCCAAAACGCACAGTAGCGTAACTACAAAAGACGAATTCTTCTCACCTCTCTGACCCCACTCAGAAGGGTTTCTTTGTGTCAGAAATAACTCTGTCCTTCATCTATTGCGCCTACCTCTCCCCCTCGGCTGTACTACCAGCCGAGGATCCTGAAACTCCAGGTTGCAATCACGCAAAAAGCTTAGGAATTACATAATCTGAATATTTCACAGTCGCCGTTTTGCCCATCTTCGTCGCTCACTACCTTCCCTCTACACTTCCATAATTAGTGCTGTTGGTGCACCACTTTCCCGCTGCGCACCAAAGATCATTCCTCACCAGCCTTGATCTAGTACATTTGTGACGTCCCAATCCACCCTATTACCTTCACCTGCTACAACGTTTTTTCTCCTCTAATCAGGCTTGATAATGCAGCAGGTGAGGCACGGACGCAAACCGCCACCAGACCTAGCTTCCACGCTGGCAATGCACAAGAATCTATCGTTCCAGAGCACAGCTCACACTCCAGCCCAAGCCCGATCCCACCATAATGCCGCCCTGGAGCCTCCTCTGCTACCCCCGCCGCCTCCTCCGCCCCCACATGCTCACAAGCCTTTGACCAAGGATGAGTGCATGAAGATCATCAACTCCGAGTTTCGTTCGCTTCAGTTAGACAGCCGTCTTACCACCATGTCGGTCTTTGATCTCATAGACCATTGCTCCTCGTTGTTCGAGGACCTGAAGGAGCATGCTTACACCACGCTGGGTCTCAAGAGCTACGTCAGAGCGTACTTGATCTTCAACTACTTCATCAACTCCTTCATCATGGTGCATTTCGAAGGGTTCGATCGCTTTCTCAAGCTGAATCAACAGGATTTCATAATATACTTGAACCTCTACAATTTCTTTAGAAGAGAGGATATCATCGGCCGCAACGTCTTTGATATTGACTTGGACACTTTGCAGCTTCACATGGACGAATACTTGACGTCTCACAATCTCCTATCCTTTGACATTCAAGAGCTTTTCGGCTGGTTGAACGAGTACATTGAGTTCTTGAAGCATAAAGACGACGACTCAGAGGAGGAAGAGGAGGACGACCTTGGCCAGGGCTTCACTCAACCTGAGGTGTCGAAGCCTTATTATCAAACGGAACCCACGAACCTGCTCAACTTATCAGATATCATCAAGCAAGGCGATCCTGCTGGAACAGAGACAGATCCAGATGTGTTTGACTTTGCAAATCGATTCCCTGAGGTGGCCGAAACTCCATACCCTGTGCGCCAATCCAGGCTGTCTTTGACCGAGCCTACCCTCGACAAGCATTACACCCTGCCACAGAACAATTCATCCAGAAGCGGTACCAGCTATCGTCAGGATACGATTCCTCCTGTACCACACATTACTCCAGTACCGCAGGTTGCACCGACTCCACCCTCGCATCATCCACAAGCCATGAGATCGCAGGAAAATTTGTCATCTGCGCCTTCAGTACAGTCGTTGCCAGTAAACGGCGAAGTCATGGCATATGGTAACAATGGCAATTCATTCTACCATCAAAATAGATCGCATATCCAGCTTCCGAACCATCAACAACCCTCATACCCCCAACACTTCCAGTACCAAAACTCATACCCTAACAACCATATGCATATGCTGCCTCAGATTCCACACGCACATCAATTTGTGAGTCCTCCAGTGCCTCACTCAAATGGCACTTACTCTGCTCCTTACACTGGCCCAATGATGAACCCTCAGAAGGCGCATACTACAAGCAATCTCCAAGCCATGGATGTGCAGAGAGCCAGATATCAAGAAAGGCTACAGAAAACTGAATGGCTACGATCTCATTCAATCTGTGGTCTCAAAAATTTGGGCTCCTCCTGCTACATCAACCTGACGATCCAAGTCATGTTTGGCGTAAGCCGCTTTGTCTCACTTTTCTCAAAGAGGTCCAATAACAATACGTTAGCCAAGGCTATGAGTCTAACAAAGAATAAGACAATCTTGACGGAGGCAATTGTGGGTCTTTTAAGTACATTTCAAGCAAGCGGTGGAAGCGTCATTGCGCCCACAAAATTTATGAGAGTTGTGTCTCTGCTCAAGCCAAGTTTCAACATTCCTTTTGAACAGCAAGATGCTCAAGAATTCCTCCTTTTCATCATCGACAAAGTGCATGAGGAGTTGGCGAGACAACCCAATGAGGATATGTTGGAGATAGATTACGTGCGTAAATGGGGCGTTGATGTTACCCCTATGGAGAAAGAAGAATATCACAAGTGGTATCGTGCACTTATGAAGGCTGAAGGTGTTTCGCCGGTCAATGACCTATGTCAGGGACATGTACGAAGCCAGTTGGTCTGCAATAAGTGCGGCTGCACTTCAAACAGTTATTCGTCGTTTTCAATGCTCTCGCTTCCGATTCCAACGACTCATCTGCCTGTGGTTGACTTGATTGATTGTCTACGTTACTACACCCAGGATGAAACGCTTAGTGGTGAAAATGCGTGGAAGTGTCCGAGATGTAATAAGTCGGAGGGTGACGGCAATCCAATGGATGTCGTATTCCAACAGAAGAGGTCACTTAAACCGTGGAAGAATAAGAGCTCCAAGAAACCAAAGGAAAATGGCTCGCCAATGGGCCCCATCAGTATCAAGAAGTTGAGCATTATCAAGTTGCCCCCGGTGTTATTCATCCATTTGTCAAGGTTCTCCATGTTCAGCATGACAGATAAGCTTAGTGCTACAATCACATATCCGTTGCGACTCAAATTCAATCACCAGACCGAAGATGTGCATTACAGCTTGGTTGGTCTCATCAATCATTTTGGTAACCTTAAGAGCGGACACTACACATCACTTGTCAACAAATCCAGAGACAAGACTGACAGGTTATTGCATCCGGAGTGGTGCTACTTTGACGACGAAAATTTCAGACTCCATGTCCCTCATGGTGATGTTCGTACTGAGGGTGCTAAGAGGCTTCATTCTCGTGATGTCTATGTATTATGCTATGAGAGGGTTTCGTGATGTGCGCTCTAGAGCAATTTAGCCTTCGCCTTCGCTATCGTCATCGTCATCCCCAAATGCGGCGGGTGTCACTTTCTTATTCGTGGAAAGACCCTTGAGTGATAGGTTTACAGGTTTGTTGGATGCAAAAGTTAGGTTTGATTTCGTCATCTGCGGCGAGTTATCCATGACGTCACTGTTTGTTTCTTTGCCCTTGGCGATTTGCATATGGATGAAGTTATTCGATCTAGTTTCATCCGACACGAGCTCCTTTTCTCTGGTTTGTTTGGTGTGCAACACCAGTGGGTCCACCAAGCTGATCAAGAGGTCGAACTCGTCCACAGCATCATCGTGAGTCTCGACTCGTACTTTGCCTGTCCTGCCCAAGTACTTAACGAAGGAAGTAAGTGTATTCCACTTTGTAGCGTTCATATGAACATGGTTCTTGTCATTGAGGATGTATTCCTGGTAGAATTTGTTAGCGTTTATCTTCTTTGTGCCGTGGTTGATTCTGAGAAGTCTTAGGAATTCACGTTCGAATTGCCGCAGGTAGTCTTGCACAACGGACCTACCCTTTCCGTCTTTGCTAAGATTGGATATTCTCCCTAGGTGCGAAGGCGATTGCAAATGGTTCTTGAAACCGTTCTGGTCTCTGCACTGCTTCTCGCAAATCTGACAGTAAAATCGTAGTTTTTGGAGGCCCGAGGCTTTTAGTTGTTTGGACTGGAACTTAGCAGTACCAGGATCAGCTCTTCCCATCTTTACCGGAAGAAGATGTGTTGGTGATGATCATCAGTGAGATCAAGACACAGGACACTATTTTTCAAGACTATCGGATGTTCAGGAACATACCCCTAAGGCACACGCCAAACCTCCGCTCCTTTCTGAAATCACAGCTACAGACTTTGAGAAGCTACCTGGGGCCTCCTGTAAAATCTTACCATGGATTGAGAACACCACTAGCTCTTCTATGGGCAAGGTCACCTCCACAAACCAAGGTTTTCGGAGGCCTTGCATTATTGGGCCTTGCTATCGCCAACCTTCATCCAAATACTATCATCACATTGGGTCCTCCGCTCGGTGTGGGTGCGTGGTTTGCTCGTTCACGATATGAAAGGACGGAATACTTTAGGCTGGTGAGACAGATACAACCGTCCTCGCCAGAGGAGTTTGAAGATTCCGATCAAAGAATCCGCATAGCTCGGTACAACGAGGAGGATGTCAATCTCGTATTGGAAGGATTTGACAATCAGTTTCAGTATTTCAAGAAGCAGGTGCTTGACCTTGTGGAGAAACGCATAGTTGACTACATAGCTATGTCTGAGTCTACGCCGCATACAATGTCAAAGGTAATCAAACCACTTATTGATGAGAACAAACAGGTGACGGTACATTTGGGATCCGATGTCGAGACGTTCGTTACAACAAAAGCCGAGGTTCCCGCTCTTTCTGATGATACTATCGTGGAGTTCACCAAGCTCTCGGTACCTTACTATAATTCCAATAATGCCCAGCGTAGAAAGCGACTTGGGATTGTCGAGGTGAGCTTGCTTGAGATTCCACAGGAAATGGCGCAGTTCCAAGACTTCCGAATCGGGGTCAAGCTTGTTCAATACAAGCAGTGGGGCGCTGCCTCCGAATATATAGGTGTTCTTCCAGGTCTGGATGTCCAGAAGAGCCTGTTCTGTAAATAATTTATCTGGCCTTGCCGAAGAAGTTGCGTTGGAAGTCGTCGAATCTTCCCCATTGGTAGCAGTTTGATGCTTCTCTGATTTGTTCCAACTCAGGCATCCAGCGTTGAATGTCATGCACTCTCTTATGTGTGTTGGGATGTGTGGACAAGAACTCCTGAAGCATCCCGCCTCTCGCCATTGGCGCAGCCTGCTTCTCCCAATTCTCCATCCGGTCCCAAAAGTGCACTGCCTCGTGGATATCGAAGCAGGAACGTGCCATCAACTCACATCCAATGCGGTCGGCCTCTGACTCCATTTCTCTAGAGGATGGCATCTGGAGCAAACCGGCAATTAGCAAATCGTTGAACCATGAAATACCAGTAGCAGCGTATAGGATGGTAGAAAGAGCTATATAGATGGGCTGCTTGCTGAGTTGCTCTGAGGAATGGTTGGCCAACTGATGGGAAAGTTCGTGAGCTAGCACGGTAGCAAGACCATCTTCGTTCTTGCAAACTGGGAAGATTGAGGAGAAAATGAAGATTTTGCCGTTAGGCAAGATGAAGGCATTGGGAGGCTCTTTTCTTGGATCTTGGACTTGGATAATGCTGATTGACCAGTCTAAGCTCTTCAAATGAGCAGCTTGCTTGGGATCAGCAGTATTGTCTATAGCCGACGCAAGTAATCTGTTCATTATACTCCGGATCTTGCGGTACTGAGGATCCGAAGAGGGTAACAACTGACCACCGAATTGGGAGATGATCTGCGAGTAAGAGTAGTCACCGATCTTCCTCTCCATCCAGTAAGGCACCCATAGGAATCTGTATCTGTGTGTGAAGGGAGCTTCGTTAAGATTGTATAAGTAAAAGGCCACGCAGCCGCCCACAAAGTATTGGAAGTTTCTGTTTCTTATGAAATCGTGAACGGTGAAGTTGGATCGAGAGCTGTTTTTGAAGCCTTTGTAAGTGGCATAGCTGCGATTGAAATATTGCCTGCTGTGGATTTCGAAACTGAATCTAGTCCTTGAAGCATTTTGCCAAAGGGGGCGTAGAGGCGCCCTGGTGAAGCGGAACATGAGGTAGTAGACAGATTAGAATATGAGAGCTTCGCGACATACATAGAGACCACCACTACATTTCCAATTGAGCGAGCAGTATAAGCCATTAATAAACTAATCAGCGAGCAGCCAGCACTCACTTAAATACAACGTCAGGTTCCTCCTCGTCAAAGCGATCTGTGGCGATGTTGTTGTCGAAGTTGCCCTCAATATTGCCAATGCCACTGTACGCCGTTTTGCGAGGAACAGACTCCGTCTTCGGCGTGTCAACCTCCTCTTCTGTGACCATCAAGTTATTTTTCTTCGCCTCATCGCTATCAGCATCAGCGTTTACTCGTTGGAAGTAGATGTGCTTCTGGCGCGGCGTGGAAGTGCGGTCTTCGTCATCTTCGTCGTCCCTTGAGGGCACTTGCACAATGTAATTTTCGTTGATGGCATCATTTTGAAAGTAGTCCTTCACTAGCTCTGTGCTTGAGTTATTGTTGACAGGCACCTGGGGCCTCTGCTTGACGGACACTGTTGCGGCTCTAGAAGGAAGTTTATCAAATAGTTGGGATTGGTGGAGTTGCTTGGCAAGGTTCTCTAGCGAGCGGTTATTGTTACCATTGTGGTTGTTGTGGTTGTTGTGGTTGTTGTGGTTGTTTGAACCTGTGGCCATGACCAGGCTGCCATTGAGGCCCGATCCGCCTATTAGACTTGTGTTGCTGCTGCTTGCGGACGACTTGCCGTCGTGATGAACCGCAGGCGGTGGTTGCGTCAACTCGCTGAGGTCGCCGGCGGTGGAGTTATGCGAGCCCAAGATGGGGATGAATGTGTCGTAGACGTCGTAGGCTGACGGGGATTTTTGGTGCAAGGCAGGCGAGCTGTTGTAGGAGGCGGCGTGGGGGATGTAGCGGGCGCTGTTGCCGTTCAACACGCTAGGAGGAGGCGTGAAGAAGTTGGCCTTCTTCTGCTCACTGAAGGCGTTGCTAGCAGACAGACCTCTCGACAGGGAGGTGTTGTCGCCGTGCACATCCAAGTCTGTGGACAGCACCTGTTTCTCGTGGGCGGTGGCGGAGTCCGAGCCCTCTTTTTTATCGTAGTTCTGCTGTCTATGTAAGGCATCCTGGAACTGGTTGAAGGAGTTGTCGTCTCTAAGCTCTACGTCGATATCCTGCTCCATGGTGTCCTCTTTTCTCTGGCGCTTCCGATTTCGAAAGTAGAACACGACACAGAGCACGAGAATGACAAAGCATGGAATGCCCACGGAGAGGCCCACAGCTAAGGAGTTATCGTAGCCCATGGGTTTTTGCGGTGGCTGAGGAGTAGGGGTGTTGTTCGTTCAGCTAGCTGTTCTGCGGGGAGAACAATAAAAAGATACACAAGCGATGGGACAATATTACTGAGCGAAGGTCGGGTTCATTAACGAAGGCGGGAGGAGTTTTGGGGCTGGAGGAAACGGCTCTTGCGGTTGGCGGTTTCCAGGATCTCAGCACTCCCGTAATAAAATGTTTTCTTGTAAAAGAGAACCCGGTGCGGAATAGGGGGATGTGCTAGGACGGAGCAGACGGTTCTGGTCTGATGGCGACGGAGGGTGGGCTAGCAAAAAAAGGCGAACGCACGGAGGTGGCAGATAATGGAGGTTGTCTTAACTTTTTTTTTTTTTTTTTGGAGCCCTGTCTCTGTCCACGCCAGCTTCGACCTGTCTCAGGTGGCTCAGGCAGGCTTTTCCGAGGCGCTCAGTCGGGGGTGCACCGGGGCACAAACCGGCCGCCGCTTCTATTGCTCTCACGTGATATCCGGTGCCATTCTGGGCGAACTTCCGGGGGTGTTCCTGGCGCTGTCAGCGGCCTTCAGCAAACGTCGAGCGCTCGCCTGGAGTTCCGGATGCGACGGCGAGTGCTGGCTTTAAAAAAATCTTTAAGAAGCACAATATTTTTCAATATTTCCGGTCCTTCTGTCTTCGATTTCCGGTGGTGCCCTGCCAGCGTTTTGTTTGCGCAGCCTCCGGCGCCCAGCAGCACCTCTCCTAAACCCCCTGGGCGCTAGCCCAGTGCACCTTCCTGCGCCCACCGGGACCAGCACGAGATGCACAATCTCTCAATTGAACTACCCTTCCTTTTTTTTCAGCTTTCGTCGATAACTTGATTTGTTATGGTGAAACATTCTTCTTTTTTATACATTTTCTTCAATTGAACTTCCCCAGGGGGCGGTTGGCGGTAATTGTCGGTGGAGTGCAGTGAGTGCAGCGGTAGAGCTGTTGCGGACCACAGACGCAATGCGGTGCCCAGGTTTGGGGAACCTTTTGCGGAAAGGGTCGAAAGGCAGTAAATAAGAGGAGGGACCCTGGCGCTCAGCAAGCACGAGGCCCGTTTTGCGGAAATTATCCCACGCCTGTTTTCTCTCTTTTGTGCTGTCTCTCAGTTGCTGCAAATGGTCCGGACGTCGTGGCTCCCTGCGCAACCTCCCGCACCATTCCGAGGGTGCCCAATCCGGTTGATCTGATTCGGCTGAAAAATGGCCCAATGGCCGATTCAGGTGCCCAGGATTTAGACGAAGTAGCCCTTGTCCCCCTCATTGTTCGCCACCTCTTTCGTAAAACCTTTATGAACGACAAAGTTTTCCAATTTTTCAAACTTCCATATCTTTGCACGCCCAGTCGATGTCACTGTTGCCGCATTTGGCACCCTTCTGGCTGGAATCGGCCCACGACTGGCTGCGAACTGGACCGCAGCAGCTATTTTTGACACCTGCAACGGCGTATTTTAGCTTTGGCGAAGCGTGGTTTTTGACACATCAAGTGGAGGCGTCAAGCGGTATGCCCTGGTATGGCGTGGCAGAATCGGCGGCTCAGCTGGGTATTTTCGTCTGTCCACACACAATGTGCTCGTTTAAAGCGCTATATTTAGACCTCCCACATACCCTGCTCTAATACCTCGAACGGACGTTCGTGAAATCACCTCTACATCTCTCCTACAATGGATCCAGGCGACTCTAAATATATACGGCCCTTGCTGTCTAGCCAAGGAATGGCATCCACTGCACCACAGCCTCGACCCAGCCTACTCGCCCCGGAGCGCTGAAAAACCAAGCTTCTCTTCCGTCGATCTGCCTTACACACAATCCCAACGTTCTCCATTAGCTATGTACATATTTTCTTGTCCGTAAGCCTCGCTGTGCTGTACTGGGCACTTACAACTCAAACTCCACTGACGCATCCTTGGCCAAGTCGATCACCTCGCCCGAGTCCGTCTCCAACGTCCATGCGTGAATATCAAATGGCACCAATTTAGACGTTCTCGTGGCGTTGAGGTGCAAGTTTCCCCCGCCGGTATCACCTTTAACTTGGAATGTAATATCGATATTGCCCTTCACGGTGTTAAGCGTGCCCCAGATCCACGGCCACAGGCTCGCAAATCCGATATTTGGACCAAGTGCAGCCTTAGCATGTTCGGATCTTCTCAAGCAGTAGAGCACAGAGTTCACGATGGGTGACCTCGTCTTCTCGTAGTTGAAGATAAGCACGCACGAGAGCGTCGTGCCCACAGCGTAGGCCCAGAAGTATCTTCTGTTCTGCTTCTTCTTTTGAACGGATCAGGCAATTCCCTCTCCACCGACACGGGGATGGACCTCACCACAGTGTCCAGAGGAGGAACACCATCGTCTAGGTGCTTGTGCGCAGCTTGGCTGCTATTGAGCCTGGTAGACTGTAACAAGGGCTGCGGTGTGGCAATACCACGCCATATAGAAGAAAGAGCTTTTGCCCGTCCTATCCGGAATCCAAGTTGAAGCATGCTGGTTTGAGTGGTATGAGCAAAGTTTGATAATGGCAGTGAGTCTGGTGTACGGGGGTAGAAGAGGCAGCACCGTAGGAACTTGGGTTACAGGGTAGGGGTTGGGATGTTGAAAGAGAGGTGTTTAGGATGGTGTCTAGGTCTCGGTCAATTATAAGGCCTCAATTTTACGACTTCGTGAATTTTTGATTTTTTTTTGCGGTTTTGTGAATTTTATTGATGGTTTACGTTTTGGTGGACATGCTATCATTTGGCTGCGAAAGATGGGAATTTAGTTTTTGAGTGGTCCTTCAAAATAGTGAGTGCTTTTAACATGAACATAAAAAATTAGTTTCGTTAGATTTTGAGCTTAAAACCACAAAAAAGTCTATGAAGAGCCTGTTTGGAGGCAACGAGGTGAGGTTCAGTGAGAGGGCCCCTTGTGTGGTTCGTATTGATATTTTGAATCCATAACTATGTTGCCGAACCAATGCACTTTTTATAGACAGCTCAGATGAATGCCTCGATATTTTATTGCCATCACTCTCATCGCATTCAAGTGGTTCCAACATAGAATTTCCTCGTGTCGTTCTGTAAATCTACATCCTTTGCAATCTACGCTTATACTGTCGCTACCAATATATAGCTTTATCGAATAAACTGTCATTATCGTTACGTATACCGAATAACGTATTGATGGACAACACCCTTTGTCCAACCTTGGCCATGGCGTCAATGACCATGCGGCATCTCGTTCTAATCATATATCACACTTGCAGACAAACCAGTCTAGGGTATCATAGCCTCTCAACAGCTCAACGCCTTCAGCTTCAGCAAAGCTTACATCGAGACACTGGCTTAAAAACTTGATCATTTGCTGGGCTCCATTGGTTCTCTTCCGGATCAAGATGTAGCATTTTGCGATTCCCAACTTTTCTTCACACATTTCTACAAAGTCCACGCATGAACGCAAGGAGTCTTGTGCAACCAACGTTTCGACCCCCTCTGTGCTCATGAGAAACACGCCCATTGGGTTCTCGGTTGGTAAAGGTTCAATCCACCCGTCTAGGAGATGGACATGACGTGTATCCCGCCTAACGCTTACCTTCATAGCGGAGCGGGAAATCAGAATTGCGAAGTCACAGACACGACGGAGCTGACGGAGCTAGGAAGGAGCACTGGTTAAGCTGAGCAGCAGCGGTATTGTAGTTGGCAACCTTGTCAGCACCCAAGCAGCTACCAGAGGCACCGGTAACTGGACGATAACGATTCAGGTCATATTCTGGTTCTGGGATGTTCATTGTGGTGGAGGATTATTAGAGCTTTTGTGTATCAGGAATGAGATTGTGGTTCGTGATAAGAAACCAGGACCAGGAATTAGCGGACCTACAGTGCGCTAAGTCATGTGACGCGGGTCAGGAGACTTTGGTAGGTAATCGATGGTATTGCATTTGATGGCAGTTGAACTCTTTTAAAGCTCAAAATGAATTGGAGTAGAATTGTTTGACACCACTTAGCAGCTATTCTATTGAACGGCGATCAGGCTTAGCAATTGTTGAGTGGCTTGGTGACATCTTCTATGGTTGGAGTGCCCCATGGCCTTCAGGTGTGAGGGAGAAGATAACTTTCGAATATTTGAAGATGGCTTAACCCAATTTAGTCCTATCTCAGTCTTTGATATTTTTTTGAGTTTGACAATTCTTCTGTTGTAACTCCCTGGTCTCACAAAGCGCATCGCTCTATGAGACTTCTACGCACAACTGTGCACTGGTACCTCATCGGATCAAAGAACTCATCTGTTATCCACCATGGCAAAGAAGGGTATGTTGACGAAAGCATAAACAGCTTTTCCTCTAAAAAATGCCTTCCACAATATACTAACAGCAGTTTCTAAACACAGCAGAGCCGCCCGCAGAGGTGAGATCAACCTCGATGGAGAAGCGAAGTCCTTGGCCAACGTGGCCAAGGGGGAGAACAGCGATGTTCGTAAATCCATTATCAGAACTACTATCAAGAATGAAAACCTTTTAGCGAAGAAAATGGAGAACGATGCCATCCGCAAAAAGTCCAACAAGAGAAAGACCAGTGCATTGAAGCACAAGTTGGATAGAAACCTGAAGCTTGACGGTGTGTTGGCCAGCAAGATTCAACAGAGCATAGACCGTGCCAAGTACGTGCAAACGGCAAGAAAGCTGGGCTGGGACCAGATCAACAAGGGCTTGAACGTGAGGCTCGTCGATGATTTGAAGAAACAGGATAAGCCAAAGCTGGAGGAAGAGATGGCGATGGACGAGGAGGATGCATATGTGGAAGAGTTCTTCAAGGAAGATAAGCCCGATGAGGAGGAAGCCCAGAAAGCACCAAAGCCAGACCAGAATGCTTTTGCGTTGCTCGAAGAGACTGAGGCTTAAAGGGAAACTTGATCATTTTGCACCAACTATGTACATTAGACAATGGGAATACACGTTTTGAACACGGTTTAATTGTGATTTCGGCACTAACGGCTCTGTAACAGTAGAACCTACAGCTGCCAACCTGCATACAACCTAACATGGCGTAGATTTCCAGCTACTTCTTCCGGCTGCAACATCACCAAGTACTCTCCAAATCAAAGCTATGAAATTTCTGCATTTGGCTTTGCTCCTGGCTCTGGCTGTCACAGCTCTAGCCGAGCAATTTGTGCCTTTTGACCAATCACTGCTCCAGGAAGATTCTTTCCTTGAACAGTTCGATTACCCGTCTCTACTCGAATCAGGATGGGTGCCTTCCCAGAGCCAAAAGTCAGGGCCCTACGACTACTTTGGCAAATGGAAGATTGCCGATAAGTCCAAGTATCAGGCATTTGAAAACGAAAAAGGTTTGCTTATGGCGAAAGAAGCAGCCTACTACGCGATCTCCAAGAAGCTTCCTCAGACGTTTGTCAGAGGCGAAAACGGCGATCTTGTGGTTCAATTCGAGGTGAAGTTTCAGGAAGGCGTTTCTTGCAGCGGTGGATACATCAAGCTTCTCAGCGAAGGAACGATCGAGGAGGAATTCAGTGACAGGACTCCATTTGAGGTGATGTTCGGACCTGACATTTGTGGATCCGAAAGCAAGGTGCACTTCATTGTGCGCAAGCACGACGAAGTAAGCGGCGAGATGGTGGAGCATCGGCTCAAAAGACCCCCAATGGCTAGAAACCACGTTCTCACCAACTTGTACACGTTGATTTTCAGGGCCGACGGAAGCACCGAGATCAGAATCAATGGCGACGTGGCCAAGGCCGGAAACGCATTCACGTCTTCGAAGTTCATGGATCCACCATTGTCGGAGCCCGAGTATATCGAGGACAAGACTGCGAAGAAGCCAGACGACTGGGACGACGAATTCTTCATTCCTGATCCCGAGGCAGTGAAGCCAGACGACTGGGATGAGGTCTACGGCAGTCCATGGATTCCCGACCCCGCCATCAAAAAGCCTGATGGCTGGAACGATGACCCTGCTGTGCCCAGTTCGATCCCCAACCCCAAGGCTACGAAACCGGCTATGTGGCTCGAGGAAGAGGACGGCGAGTGGACTCCGCCCTTGATGAGAAACCCCGAGTGTCTCCATGGCTGCGGCGAGTGGAAAGCCCCCGAGGTGCCCAATCCAAAGTACAAGGGAATTTGGACTGCTCCGCTGATCCAGAACCCGAACTACATGGGTGTGTGGAGGACGCCCAAGATCAAGAACCCACGTTTTGGCAACGAGGACCATTCGCACTTGATTGGGCCCATAGACGCATTGGGCTTTGAGCTCTGGACAATGACACAGGGGGTGCTCTTCACCAACATCTACCTCGGCCGCTCTGTGGAGGAAGCCGAGCGGATCGGAAACGAGACCTTTGTCCCCAAGCTGCAACTCGAGTGGGAATCTTACAAAGCCAACAAGCCCAAGCCCGAGCATGACGCCAAGCCGCCTCCGCCAACGTTTGAGGACTATCTTGACGAAGACAGCGAGAATTTGGTGCACGACGCTATCCAGCTTATTGGTCTTTTCTACAAGTCGCTCTACAACGACGCCATGGACTACTGGGCCGATTTCCAGGCCGATCCTGCAATTGCAATTTCGCAAAACCCCGTCAAGTTCGCAGTGTATTGCGCCATTGGAGTGGTCGGGCTTACGGTCGTATTCGTGGCCGTCAACGTGGCGATGTTTGTGGCGCTCCAGGCTAAGAATGCAACGGGGCCCACGGGGCGTAACGGTTTGACAGGCGATCCAAACACACCAGCTAAGCTGCGAAGCGAAGCAAAGCCTCAAAGTGCTGCGGTCGCTAAAAACGAGGGCGGTAGCGCAAAAACTGGTGGAACGCAAGTTGCAACAGGCACGGAGCAAATAGACCCCGTGGGTGGGTCCACAGGGGCCAGTGCTGGAGAGGTTGACGGATTGAGGAAGAGGGCCGCTGGAAACTAGAGAAGTAGTAACAGCTTGGGAATTAGGCTTTGGCTAGTAGGTTTGAGCGTTGCGCGGGAGGCAGAGCGGTTTCGAAAGCGGTCACAAAATCAACGATTCCGCCACAAAGCCAGCCGTAGCGCCGCCCCCCTAGGGCGCTAGTTCCTGAAGGCTCTCTTTGTTTCACAAGACGTTAGGTGATTTCGCAATCACATCCGTCAGTTTGCCTGTCCTATTGTGAGGGCTGTCTTCTACAGGGCTTAGTGCGCACATGGGCCATAGAAGTATTAGAGGAGCAGACAGAACAAGTTGGTAAAAAAAGTTCGAAGGAGCTACCGTTGCCGGTACCAGATCACAGGGCTCAGTTTCAGAGCAGTGCCGCCGTGCTAGGGCGCAGCTTTCGATAGCTTTGCCTATTGTCAGGGCGCAGTGATTGAGTGAGTTGCCCATACTGAGGGCACAGACGACGTGCATGTGCATCCCCAGAACAATGCATTATCTGCGGCAGGCCACCAAAACGCAAGTTTGGTTGCAGACAAAGGTTGAGTTTTAGCTCTCCTTGCCTCACGTGGCGGCCAGCCGTGGAAAATCACCATCTCTCATAAGACACAAACCCACGTTGGGCTAAATTGCGGGCGTATAAAGACCCCGGCTCTTTCCCTCCACAAGTGGTCTTTATCGGTGCCAACTCACAGTGTACACACCATTACCCTATTCGTTAATTGCCTGCGCCTAACATGTCGACTGGAACCGCGAACACCTCCAACAGGAGAGGTAACGTCACTAAGTTCACTAGACTCGCATTTGTCTTGGTTACAGCAGCCTTTTTGGTGATTTTTGACATAACGCTTCCCGCTGCCGCCGCCATGAAGATTAGACTCTACACAAACAACATCAGATACGACAACAAGAACCTTGTTCCTGGAGAGCACAAGTGGAGCGAGAGAGAGCCATTGGTCTCAGAGAGCATCAGGTTCCACACTCAGGCTGGTCCTTCCGTGGTGTGCTTGCAGGAGGTGCTCCGCAACCAATTGGAGGATATTTTGGGCGACTTGAACCTGAAGAACAAGAACGAGTGGGACTACTATGGTGTGGGCCGTACTGACGGAAAGTACAAGGGTGAATACGCCCCAATTCTTTTCAGAAACGACGACTGGACTGCCATTGAGAAGAAGACCTACTGGCTCAGCCCTACCCCAGACAAGCCTTCCAAGGGCTGGGACGCTGCGCTCGAGAGAATTGTCACCACGGTGATTTTGGAGCTGAAGCTGAGTGGCCAGAGGGTGAAGGTGTTGAACACCCACTTCGATCACAAGGGCGTTACCGCCAGAAGAGAGCTGGCCAAGTTGCTCATGAGCAAGATGGAGGACGGTCCTGAGATCCCTTTCTTGTGTGGAGACTTCAACACCGAGCCAACCGACGAGCCATACCACCTTTTGACCGACGGAGGCTTCAAGGACTCCAGAATCCAGGGCAAGGGCTACGGCTACAATTCCACCTTCAGTGACTTCACCCGTGACCACGAGGCCAACACCATCATTGACTACATTTGGTCTGGAAACGATAGCCACTGGCAAACGTACGGTGTGGTTCCCAACTACTTTGACTTTTACATGAGTGACCACAGACCCGTCATTGCCGATTACGAGATCTAAATCGTTCTGCCGCTGATATCGGCGCCTAAAAGTTTTTGACATTTGGACATTCTTAACGACCGCTTCATTCGAATTGATATGTTTTTCACGTGTGTGTAAGCAGTAGGCTTCCGTGGAGGAGAGCAAAGCTTCCCCATTGGCCTTATGTAGTGCCTTGAAGTGCCCCACTCTATACTCCGCTCTGTTTAGTTATCAGATTTACCTGACAACCTGAGATGGTATTTCTTTGGCTTGGGGCTTCAGTTCAAATCTAGTTCAAATTTGCTCTTCGAACCACAGCAGGTATATCACAAATTTTCCACCAACAACCAGTGTTCATGTACTAATGCATCGTGCATCTCGTTTAGGTGGTGAATCCTGGGGGGCATACAATGGAGCACAAAAGCAAGCCTATGGAAAAACCATTCAAGCTTAAAGCTTAAACGCCAGGGGTCATCGAATTTAATTTTTCAGTTGGGAACAGTGGAGAAGGTCAAAGAACAAGGAAAAATGCTGGCAGTCTTCCATCGTTTTGAGCCTCAGGGCCCGTGGGTATCGGGACCAAAAAATCACTCAACCGCATCGAGAAGAGGATATCGTGGGATCTACGGTGATCGGAAAAAACCGTATACTCGCAGAGTACATGGAGACTACGATACCCACGGCTGAAACTCAAAATGGAGATTCAATTGATAGAGACAAAAAATACCTTGAAAAAGCAGGAACATCAGCAAAACGCCTTGCGTGTTGGGATCCCGGGGCATTGTTCCCAGAGGACCCCAGGGTCCCGAATTCCAGAAGAACATGGACTTTTTTCTTGGACTCCGGGGTCCCCCTCCACCACTCAGTCCACTTTGCTTTTGTATTCTGCCCCACCAGCTCTGTTTGGGTGATCAACGGACCGAAAAGGCGAACCCCACTGCCCCGCTTCCTATCCGTTGGCGAAAACCGGGATCGTGAAATTCCGGGAACGGTTGTTGGGCAGGGGGAGGCGTAGAACAATGGACGGCTGGCGATGATCGTGAGATTTAGAGAGGAAGAACAGCAAAAAAAAAAAAAAAAAATAGAGCTGTGTAGCAGGCGACAATGAAACATCAAGAAATCTGTAGGTGAGGCTTGGGCGTGGGAAACGGATCTGCAACACCCTGCGCCTCGAACAAGAAGTTCAATTGCCGTAGTAAGCGTGACGTCTCTTCTAAGAGCAAGGAAGACATGCAATCAAAGCTAAAGGTGAATGTTGTTGCCTGAAAATTCGGGCGGTCCTGCTTGCTTCCAGAGGGTGGGAGGACTAAGTGCAGGAGGTGGGGCAGCTTTGCTAATGCCGCATGAAGGAAGCGTGGGATTATTGTTTCAACGGCTGAACGCGTTGCAGAGCGCCTAATATACGACGTAGGCATGCTGATACGGCCGATTTTCGGTGAAACCCGTTGGTGGCACAAGCTGGAGCAGGTTGAAAATCTTTTTCCCAAACCACCCCTCCGCGCGGGACTTTGTCGCTTTGACAGGTGCGCTGACAGCAAAATGGCATATTTTACGTTCGGCGCAGGAAAAAGCTGGGCGTTGGCTTGCCATAACTCCATGCCTCAGGGCGGTTACGGTGGTTTGTGCTGGGGTCCCTGTGTTATTTGCAGGAAAGCTGGCCATCTCAGGCCCCGGGTGACTCACCAAGGCTGTAAAAGCCGTATTGTCTTCAGCAAGATTCTGGAAACCGCGCTTTGAAACTTTATTGTTGGACTCATGAACAATGCACCGGCGTGGGGAGGAGCCCGAGATTCTCGGTGGGGCACTCCGAATCTCCACCAGCTCAAGCCTCCGAGGGTTGTTGCTCCATGCAAAACCACCCCTCCAGCACAAAAAAAAAAAAAAAATAGCTCCGGGTTCCCCATTCCAGTTAGGCGCCCCCACGGGATCAGATCATACTGGCTCGGCTACGCTGTGAGAGGTTGAGAGAGTTATGCACCCCGCATTGTGGGGCACGCGGCGTACGCTCTTGTACGGTCCGTGAATGCATCCGAGCTCGCTTTACTGCTTTCAATAGCCGCTCCACTTAACCTTCTTTGCGGACTGGAGACGAGGCTGACAGTCGATTGACCAGAAGACGGGGGCGGCTGCGGGGCGCTGGAGTAGCAGCCCGGAATCAGCCCTTCGTGCTGCAAAAAAAAAAAAAAAAAAGTAGTAGAACTCTTCATCCCATGCAGCCTATATAAGTTGCACCCATCCTGCTGATTTTGCCGTATTCTCCATCACCAGCCATGGCCTCCATCACCTCCTCCATGCACCTGGAGTACGTCAAGGAGCACAACAAGCATGTTATCCAGCCTCCTCGGTTCACCTCCAGGGCTATCAAGAAATACCTTTGCACCAGAGTATCGTCGCTTTTTCCTTCCAGAGAGGAGCTTCGTTCTTACTCAAAGCGGGAGCTTTTCAACCCGTTCTACCCATTGAAGCAGATGACTTGGCACCACTGGAACTACTTCTTCATGGGTTTCGCAGGCTGGACCTGGGATTCCTTTGACTTTTTCACTGTTTCGTTGAACGCCCACGAAATCGCCGAAACCTTTGACAAATCCGTCACCGACGTCACCTGGGGCATCACTTTGGTGCTCATGTTGCGCTCGGTGGGTGCGTTGATTTTCGGTTTCTGGGGTGACAGATACGGCCGTAAATGGCCCTACATCATCAACTTGAGTCTTTTGGTTGTGTTGCAAATTGGCACTGGTTTTGTGAAAACGTTCGAGCAGTTTTTGGGCGTCCGTGCTCTTTTTGGCATAGCAATGGGCGGTATATTCGGTTTCTCCTTGGCCACCTCTTTGGATGACGTTCCTGTCGACTGCAGAGGTGTCTTGTCGGGTATTTTCCAAGAAGGCTACGCTTTGGGCTACCTCTTGACTGTCATTTTCAACAGAGCCATTGTACCAAACTCGCCCGAAGGCTGGAGATCTATTTTCTGGTTTGCCGCCGGTCCTCCAGTGCTTTTCATCATCTGGAGAGCTTGTTTCCCAGAAACAGACACCTACATTCGCCAGAAGGAAATCATGGAGAAAGAGCAGGAAAACAAGCCTGCCGCCAAAAAATT
This sequence comes from Candidozyma vulturna, assembly GCA_026585945.1. Classification (NCBI taxonomy): domain Eukaryota; kingdom Fungi; phylum Ascomycota; class Pichiomycetes; order Serinales; family Metschnikowiaceae; genus Candidozyma; species Candidozyma vulturna. The sequence goes on along the minus strand of CM048832.1, from coordinate 677,187 downwards.
CTTCACCATGTCGAACTCCGCCAAGGAGGCCTTCAGACGCTACTGGCTCATGATGATCTACTGTGTGTTCATGATGGTTGGTTTCAACTTCATGTCTCACGGCTCCCAGGACTTGTACCCTACATTGTTGAAGGTGCAATTGCAATTTGGTGAGGATAGATCCACTGTCACCAACGTTGTTGCTAATTTGGGTGCCTTATTTGGCGGTTTTGTGTGCGGTCACTTTTCCACCTTCATCGGCAGAAGATTGACTATTCTTTTGGCGGTGATTTTGGGTGCCGCCATGATCTACCCATGGGCTTACTTGCGCACTGGTGCCATTAATGCTGGTGCCTTCTTCTTACAAGCAGGTGTGCAAGGAGCCTGGGGTGTGGTTCCAATCCACTTGTCTGAATTATCTCCTCCAGCCTACAGAGCTTTGGTGGTGGGTCTTTCATACCAGTTGGGTAACTTGGCTTCTTCAGCCTCGTCCACTATCGAAAGTAGAATGGGAGAAAACTGGCCCGTGAGAGCCCCAAACGGTGAAATGGTGTACGACTATTCCAAGGTGATGGCCATTTTTATCGGTGCCGTTTTCGCCTACATGTTCTTCATTATCTTGATTGGTCCAGAGAACAGAGGTGCTGACTTTAACATGATGAGAGACGCCAAGATCGAGGATGACGGTGTCCACAGCTCTGGCGAAGGAGACGACAGCTTGGACTCTCTTAACAAGAGGGATGTTGCTCACATCGAGAATGATGATCTTGAGAAGAAGGCTGAAATCACTCACATTGAGGCCGACCCCAAACAGTAATTATGTATTCGAATATTAAGCTGCAGCCCTCCGGACAGGGCTGGTTGTACTTTACAAAAGGGAATCCTGTAAGTCTATTATAATATGCACGGGGAAATTAAGCTTTTGAGTTAAGCTTTTGATTGACATGTCTGGTATGGACTAGTGCTGGTCCCCTGTCCCAAAGTCATGCAGGGTGATACCAGAGTTGTCACACATCTGCCTAAAAATGGACCCTTCTGAATGGAAAAGATTTGACGGTGTGTCGAATTCGGAAATTGCACCCTGATCCAAAACCATCACACGGTCGTAGTTCACAATAGTCTTGAGACGATGGGCAATACAGAGAATGGTACAGTCGCTGAACTCTCTTGCAATTGCTTTCTGCAACTTGCTATCGGTAGCATAGTCAACGCTTGAGGTTGCTTCATCAAGAACAAGGATCTTGCTGTTTCTGACCAAAGCCCTCGCAAAAGCAACCAATTGCCTCTCACCCAAGGAGAAGTTTTCACCGTCGTCTTCAACCTCGCCGTCCAAGTGGAATTTGCTGAAATCTTCATCGTCTGGCTTTTGGGATTTCACTTTCTCTAGCTTATCTTGCGGAATAATGTCGGCCCTGGTCAAGGTATCCCACAATTCGTCATCAGTTTTTGTACCAAATGGATCCAAGTTTTTTCTGATTGTTCCTTTGAACAAGATAGGGTCTTGCGGGATGATCGAGAGTTTGGACCTCAAGGCGTGTAGTCCCAAAGTAGCGGTGTCAATGCCATCAATAACAACGGAACCGTGGCTCAATTCTGCGATTCTGAAAAGTGCAACCATGATGGACGATTTACCAGCACCAGTACGACCGCAGATGCCAATCTTTTCATGTGGAAGGATTTGGGCATTGAACTTCTTCAAGGTTAGCGGCAAGCCCTCCCTGTAAGCAAAACCAATATTGTTGAATTCTATTGCACCCTTGTCTGGCCACTCTGGAGGAGGTGTGGTCTCGGAAATTTCATATGCTTTCTCCTGTGGAAGCTTGTAAGCGTATTCGAGAATTCTCTCAGCCGAATTCAAATCTTGCTCCACTTTAGTGAAGATGACCACAAACATGGAGATTTGGTTGGAGATTTGCATGACGTAAGACAACAACAAACCGACAGAGGAGGCATTGATATCGAACACACGAAAGACGCAAAGGAAAGAAATCAATAAAGCAAAGCATGAGGCCAATATAGCCAAGTGATCATCAAGCCATGCCTGAGCCGCCAAGGTGATAAAGTATGCCTCACTTGTTTTGTCTATAGTGCTGGAGTTCGTTTTCAAGAATCTGGGTACCAGCCCAAAGCTTTTGATAGTGGGCATTCCAGTGAGCGCTTCATTGAAGTTGTTGTAAATGTGGGATCTTTGCACTGCTTCCAATCTCTTGACTTCTCTGGCAGATGCTTGGTAAAAGGTAGCAACAACAATAAAAGCTGCAACAATAAATGGAACTGCAATTGCAAACCAGGGCATGTAAATGATGCACAAAATGACGACACCAACGATATTGGCGAACATATAAATGAGCATTGCAATCTGATCGCCGAGTTCATTATCCAAAACGTCTGTGTCTTTGGTAAACCGGTTGATAACTCTTCCCATCGGGGTGATATCCATATAAGACATTGGAACGTGGATAATTCCTTTTAACGCCTTGATGTTGAGGATTCTGGAAGCCCTGTTCAAGACATAAATGATACCGCAAAACTGAGATGCAACGAACACAATGGCAAGTACCGTGAACATGACATAAAGGCCAATGTAGAACCCGTTGGAACGATCAAATTTCAAGGAAATCCAGAACGACAACCAATTATTAGTGAACAAGGATGTAAAGGTTGCGAAGACTACCATCATGACAACAACGTATAGCAACCAGTTGCCTCTGAAGCCATCTAGACCCGTCAATAAGAATCTCCCATATACATCCCAGCCGATTGCGTTGACCGACTTGTGCTCTTCTTGGATCAACTTTCCATCTGAGAATTCTTTGATGCTGTCATCGTTGACCTCAATGGTATGTGTTGTTGTGTGTCTGGTTAACTGCTTCTCAATGAAATCCTTTTCGTTTCGTTCTTCTTCAACAGCCTCTTCTTCCTCAATTTCTTCATTCTTTTGGCTGTGATCCATGAGGGCACTAAAAGAAGGACTTTTGCTCTTTAGTTCAGCAAGGTTTCCTTTAGTAATCGAGCCATCGCCATTCAAGAAAATCACAGAATCCGCCTCACTAATCAAGGAAAGCTGATGTGTTGCAAGTACCCTGGTCTTGTCTTTCAAAAGTCCCAAAATGCACTCGTTCATTATATGCTTTCCGACTTTAGCATCAACAGCACTTAAAACGTCGTCAAGGAGAATAATGTCACTTTTAGCATAAACTGCCCTTGCTAAGCAGACACGGGCTTTTTGACCACCCGAAAGCGTAATACCACGCTCTCCAATTTCGGTTCTGTCACCAGCAGGAAGGATATCAAAGTCACTTGATAAGGAGCAAGCTTTTACAACCTTGTTATACCATGTTTCATCAAAAGGCAACCCAAACAAAATGTTCTCCTTCAAAGTACAATTTTGAATCCAAGGAGCACCACACAAAAGAAGGGAGCCGTTGAGGAGCAATTTTCCTGAGTTTTTCTTCATAGTTCCGTCAATGGCGTGAAGCAAGGACGACTTACCGGAGCCAATTGAGCCTGTGATGACCACAAACTCACCTTGTTTCACGTTGAAATCGATGTTATTAAGTTTGAAGGAGGAGAGTTCCAATGACTTCTCTTCCGAGTCAGTGGTAGGAGATTTGAGTGCTTTCTTTGCTTTCTTCATTTCCTTTTTTTTCTTCTTCAAGTCTGCCTTTTCCTTCTTCAACTGCTCGATGTCTTTGGTGAGATCAACATCCTTCTCCTCCTCAACATCAAATGTCTCCCACTCAAAGTCACAGCTATCCAAAGAAATTGAAAGCTTCTCGTCATCCATTGAAATTTTATCCTTTTCAGTTATGAGGTGGACAGAATCGTTGGGGTCCAATTCCTCTGCTGCCAAAACCTCAGCTACCCTGTTCATACCGAGAAATGCATCAACAGATCCAGCAAGCGCCAATGGGATAATCACAAACTGAGACGCCAACATATTAAAAAGCGCCACGGATGAAAAAATGGTGGCTGGATTCCGGGAGCTTGCGGGTGCAATAGCGTAGAGGGTGAGGAAAGATGCCATGGCACTGACCAAGGTTAACGAGGTGGCCAACGTGATGACGATCATTCTGATGAACTCCATTTTGAGAATAAAAGACATTTCCCTGCGTCTGATTTTCGATATTAGGTTGAAGTAGGGAACCTCCCACGAGTAGAACTTGATCATCTTCAAGTTGTTGAGGAGCTCCTTGACGTAACTGACTCTTGCGTCAGTGGACTTCTGAGCAGCCACTCTGAACTTGAAAAGAAATGCACTCAAAACACCCCCGATAAACATGAAGGCTATCATGAGACCAATACCCACCATTGCAGGGGCTTTTATATTGTACACGAGTATTCCAATGGCAATTGCCACAGGACACACAACTGGGAAGAGCTTCACGGAAATACCTGTTCCCATATCGACACGCGAGACGTCCGTACTCATGATGGCAGTGAGTTTTGAAGCTGTGAACTTTTTTCGGGACTTTGCGCTGAGCTTGAAAGATTTCTCTAGAAGAAGAGTGGTGAAAATCGCTCGTATTTGAGCACCAGTGAGTCGAGCAAGATAGGTAGCCTGGGTGAGAAGAATGTCAGTAACGAGAATCAAGGCAGCAACGCCAATTGCGTAGCCCACGCCTGTCCCCATATTCACATCAAGTCCATACGCTTTCTTCAGAACAAAACTGATCAACTTGCGAGATAAAAGGGGAGTGCAAGCGGATCCACTCAACGACAATGCAGCGAAGGTGATGGCCAATGGGTACTGGACGGAGAATGTTTCTATCAAGGACAAAAAACAGAGAGATTTTGCCAAGCGGTAGTCGTCCATATCCTTCTCAGGAGCCACAGAAGACGTATCAATGGTCTCTCCTCTCAGCTTGGCCTTCCTGTAAAGATGCTTCTTTTTATCATTTTCCACCCTGCGTTCAAAGATAGCCCTGAACTTTGCAGCAAGCCGTTCTGCAGTCATTTCGTCATTGAGCTTGAGCATATCCTCCTCGACCAAAGTACGCTTGTATCCCACATGGAGCAAAGGGTACAACCAAGTAAAAAGGAAGAAACTGAGTGGATTTCGCCATTGTTGGTGAAGGGGACGTTCTTCGGTAGTTGGAATCGGAGGGACTTTTTTCAGAAGTAAAGGCGTTAGAAGCCGTTTTTGTAGCTGTGGCGTTGTGCCATATTCAAAGTCAGACAGAGAAGGTATGGCAGTCGTCATTATGGAGAAGCAAAAACACCAGGGACCCAGCAGCAGTGGCAATGCATGATATTTAAGGAAACTATGCACGGGCACGTAAATAGAAGAAACGGCTTTTGCCACAGGTTACGCAAGGATGTGAATTTTTATAGGCGATGCGGCTCAGTTCCAAGCATCTTGGAGGCGACTTTTCGGAGAATCGATAGCATGGCTGCGAAATTGGTGAAGAGACCTGCATGGGGTGGCCGCATGGTCCGGAAGAAATGCTGACATTTAGTTCCGATCCGGATGGGAGGGTGTTATATTGTCAAAGGGAGCGAAGTTTTATTCCAAATTTTCTTGAAAATCTGCAAAGAAAGCTCATTTTTCTCAACCAAGCCTCAGCGGGGGTATTTGCCACCGTTGAAAAGGAGCCTCCTAGGCGCACGGCGCAACTACCAACCTAGCCTTTAGAAGCCCAAATGAGGCAGACTTTTATAACTTTGGTGATTTTTCTTCAAACGGTACATGGATTCTATATTTGGGCCGACCCATTGAGGCCCAGGCCGCTCTTCCAGCCGTTAAACTGTCATTTGAGGTTTCGGGTCGGAGTGCGACACAATGTTCCGAGACCCGACCCGCATGATAGTGCAACCCGATAAGCGATTGTCCCAAAACGGTTATGAACCAAAATGAGAACGAGAAGGAAGCCAATAGCAGGGCAGCACTTTGTCATGATCTGTTTGGCCTTAGCATTCTTATTTGCTTGGAAGTTTTAGTCCACACAGCAAGAACACAAAAATGGCTCGAGCCCCTCACTGAAGGAATCCATGTTGAATGTGCTATTCGTGGCAACCCTGAACGCCACGCCGACTACCGCCGAAATCTCCGTTGTTTCTGCCGAAAGATCACTAAACGGAAAGATAAGGCCGTACTGAGGGTTTTACGGATGAAGAGACGGAAGGAGGTTGATAAGCGGTTGTGTATTGTTCGTTCGTCATTTAGTATAGCTACACTCTTGAAGTCATGTAGTAGGATATTTTCAATATCCATTACAATTGAAGGTTAAGTGATGCGATTTATTTGAGTGATTACAGTCACATTTGTCCGAATGGATTTTTTGTCGATTTGATATAAAAAATATCAGAAGGAATAGAAAAGCTATCTTACAGGTTTATCGCCTTTAATAATACTGCCTTGTGCTTCCCTTTCTATTTTATTTGATCTTTTTGTTCGAACATAACATTGATTCCTGAAAGGGTTTATATCTGGAAGAATCAGGCACATTGATAGTCCTTGCAACGGATATTCAATTGATGCTTTCGTTGCAGAGGACGACACTTCTCCCTTGAAATTACTACTGACCGGGAAAATTCAGAAGTCGAGAAGTCTGAGACAACCAGCAGGTCTCGCTAGCTTCGAATAATATTAAATTATCTCGAGAAAGAGGATAAGCATATGATCTGTGAAACTAGTATCGCCGCTTCCCTTAAATTCTTCCCGTATCGTTGACAGCTGCTTGACACTTCAGACAATTCCCAAAATCAAACACGGTCCTTAAATATGAGTTCTCCTACATTACTTTTTGATTATTTTTATTTTTTTTCTATTTTTTATATTTTTCCTTTTTTTTTTTTTTTGCTTTTCTCTTTTCCCTTTTTTTTTTTTTTTTTTTTTTTTTTTTTTTTTTTTTTTCTTTTATTTATAGTTTCCTGAACTAACGGTGGCACACCTCAGTACTTCCACTTAGCTCCCTTGGCTAGACTGAAGTCTGGTTCATAAAACTCGTCCTCGTACTCAAACAAATCAAGCAACGAGGAACGTGCAGAGCTATCCAGCTCATGCACAGGCTCGTAAGCAGCAGGAACCGGAGGTGCTGGTTCGAAAACAAGTTCAAAGGGAACCAGTGTCTTCTTGTTGCGGTTCTTTCCCTTTGAAGAACGTGCCTTCTTTTTGGACTGCTTGCTGGGCTGCACAAAGCAGGTCTTGGAGGATGAGGTGGACTCCGGGGGAAGCTTGGAGTTGCCCTCTTTCCTCTTCACATTATTGTCTGGAGCCGTAGGGTGTACCTCAGGTACTGGCTCGATAGACTTGATAATGTCTTGAAAGGAGCAGAAGTCCAGGGGAAGGAAGGACTCGCTGCTCTTTTCGTTGAAGACACTCTGCGAGTGGAAAAAGTCCCTTGGCAAAAAGGTGGGGGTGTCTTCATCGTGTGTGGCATCCTTCCAAAAGTAAAAGTCGTTTGGAAGGAAAACCTTGTTGTACTTGGGAGAGGAAGTCCAGAGCTGGAAGAAGTTGCAGAAGTCTTCGGGGAAGTATACCTCCTGAGTCTTCACAGGCTGTGGTTCTGGTTCTTGTTTGGGTTCTGGTGCTGGTTCTCCTCTGGAGTACAACTCAAAGTGCTCTTCACGCAAGCAGAAATCGTAGTCAGACAACTGCCCCTCGAGCGACTCGAGCCCATCAACAATGTGCTGAAAGCTGAAAAAGTCAGTGACAAAAAGGTGGCCGTCATCAACGAGCATGACCCTCTTTGTCTTTGGGGTTCTCTTCTGCGTTGCATTGAGAGGCACAAGCTCGTCAAGAACGAGACGGAACTCGAAAAAGTCCTCAAGGTTGAAGGACTCGTCCGACTTCTCGGTCCAGGCATCCTGCCAGAAGTAGAAATCCTTGGGGAAGAAAGCGGATTCCTCTTCCTTGAGGGACTTTCTGAAGTGGAGAAAGTCGCCTGGAAAGTAGGTCTTTTCAGTCTGCGACAAAGATGACCAAGTCTTGAAAACGGGAAAGTCCAAGGGCAAAAGGGTTGCATGGACACGGTCAGTGGAGACCTCTGCTTCTGGAGTTTCCTGAACTGGAACTGGGTTGATGACCTGTTCTGGAGTTTCCTGAATTGGGTTGACTGGTTCAGGCAAGTTTGGTGTTTCGACCTGAACAGGAATGACCTCGGGCTCAGGAGTTTCCTTAACCTCTGGACATTCTTCCTTCTTTTGGGCCAAGTAGAGCTCAAGGTAAGAAGGCTGACCTGGGTTGAGAGGTACAAAGTCCTCAAAAATGAGCTGGAAAGTGAAGAAGTGGGAAGGGTAGTAGGAGTCGCCCTCGTTGGAGAGAAACTTCTTTGACTTCTTCTTTTCCTCGGTGGGCTCGACAGGCTTGGAAGCCTGCTTAGCTGGGGTGGAGTTGGAAGGCTTCTCCTTGACAACTTCCTCAGCCTTGGGGTTTTCTTTAGTAGAACGCTTTCTCTGAGAACGCTTTCTTTTCTTGTCCTTCAATTTTTTTTCCCTAACGTGGGCGTCACTTTCCTTGAGGCTGCCTCTGTCAGTGGACGACTTCTTAGGGAAACTCTTCTTCTTAGATGCTTTGGTGATAGTGCTGGCGGTAGAAACGGCGGGCATTTTTGATTGATATGTGGTGGATAGAGAAAAAGAATTCAGGGAAAATGGACGTTGATTTATAGTCCAGAGGCCCGTTCTACGAAATAATATTCTACTGTCTTGATGGTCACAAACGTGGGTTTGGTCATGATGGGTAATTCGAGAGAGGAAGGTCGTAGCAAAATGGTCATTTCACTGTACTCGAGAATAGTAAGTGGAAAATAAAAGACGATTTTGGTCAGGCTTTTGGGCGGTTTTTTACAGAAATTGATCCATCTAGAGTAGGTCCAGTGCTCACGCATGCACCTCTGTCGAAGGAAACTCCACCACTTCAATCACCATAGTTAAGCCTAAATAATAAATCCGGGCCCAGGATAATATTTTGACGCACTTTTCTGTCAATTTGGGGGTTCTGGAGATTCCCGCCCGAATTGGGACAAATTGCACTTATTTTGTCTCACATTTTGTCTTAGGGTATGTTGGTGAGGTGATGAAGTTCCCTCTTTCTCAAGTACACAGCAACTTACTAACTTAAAGCGTGCACTGTTTTGAGTGACAGAGGAAGAACCCGGCATTATCTAAACTCGTACATATAAAATGAATGTCATAGCTTTGCGGATACTAGTTTACATCGAAATGGCGTTGAAAAGGACCTGGAGTAGGATGAACAGTTGATCCTCCATTGTCATCAATAATGCTCATTCTGGACTTAGTATAGATTCAGCTTTTGCTTTACACTTTACAAGTATATCAATTAAGAGCCATAAATTTTATTGTAACATTTATTATCATGCGTACAATAGGTTGACACAACTGATTTGCCAATAATAAGTCCTTTCTTGGGTTTCTCTTATTTAAAACACCTCGATATCTTTGGTTGTAGAGTATGACGGAGTCTATCTGTAGCACTGGGATCGCCGATTGAGATAAGAATTAATGGAAATTATTGACACTGCAACGACAAGAGAAACTTTGTTGACAGATGGAAAATCATAATGAGTGCTGGATACGTGAAAGATGAACTGAATCAATGGTCTCTCTCCCTTATCTCTCGAGGTTGCTGTAAACGATGCTTTTTATCTGGTTGTATCTGGCCCTACTGAATGATGGAATGTTGCTATTCACAAATGATTCTACAACTTTGAAGTGAACGACTGATCATGTTGAAGGTGAGTAGTTGCATTCACAAACCGTGAAACAGCAGTTTATAAAGGGGCCTTGTGTGTCCGTATATAGTCAAAAAGTTTAACAAAAATCCATAACCGCTTGTAAACTTTACCTTCGAGATACCATTACACTTGAAACAGCACAACAAAAATGTGAAATTTTCTTAGAAGCGTAATGAGGACCGCCTTTCGTCTCTCTCAAAGGTACGGCGCTATTACGAATGATCAAGTTCTGGGCTGCCAGAGCTATGAAACACCTTGGTTTTGATCATTTACCTTTTGCTAGTGTTATATGTCTGTTTCAGGATTTTAGCTTCTTCTCTTCTTCTAACAACTCTTCTACTGTCTTGTTTACGGTATCTACCGCGTTGGCAAGATCTAGCGGACACCCAAAAAGGTTTACCATTGCGAAATCATCGGACTCGTCATGGTGAGACACATAATCAACACCCAAGCAGGGGTTTTTGCCACGAGTATCTCGGTATTCACCAAGGAGATAGGCAACCCACAAAATTTTTGGTACTCGGATTGCAATTGGATATGTGGACTCCTGTACTGACTCTTAAAGTTTCAAAAGGCTGATTTTAGCCTCAGCCACCAGTGTTTTTGACCCTCCACTTATTTGAGTTTTCTCAACGTCGACAGGTGAACGGGAAAGTCTGAAAAGATGGGGATATCTTGGTTTACTACAGATCGAAATTTCCACCCCAAACCTTTTCTCCAATTCGAGTTTGTGACAGAAATTCTTTCCTGCGACTTGTTTACGAAACATTTGATCAATCTCACACTCTTCCGTGAACATGTAAGGAATGAATCTGTTGACCCTCTCTTCGATATCACATTTAAGTGCACCAACGTAGACCCTGTTTCCTGTAAGGGGACGATGGATATGTCCGAGGTACTTGTCAACCATGTTGGCCTATTGGGTAGTCCATCCTTTCTAACCATGTGGGGCTCTATTCCATACTTTCTTTTGGAACAGATGGCCATTTTTAAAAGGAAGACTGCCAAAGAAGGCACTTCAAATTTAATTGTACATGGAGAGTCCTCTTCATCATTCTGCAATATCTGGTAAATGATGGAGATGGCTGTTTCGATTCGCTCACTTGTGTCAAAAAGCGTAATTTTGTCCTTGCATTCGTTTTCACCGTCACGATCAAAGATTATCAGGCAGCAATCCCTGACGTAATCTGTTAGCAAAAGCGGCTGTTTCCTCGATGGCACATCCATGACAACCATGGATTTAGAATCAAGTGTCTCCCTCAATGAGTCAAAAGCCAATTTCAACTCCAGATTTGAAGGCTGGTCCAGGGGATCTTCCGAACCCAAACGCCTCTGATGTAGAAGCAAGAAGCCATTATCGACACTGAAATGAACCTTCCCTCTCAAACTTTGTGATAATTCGTTCTTCCACTCTTCTTCACATCTACACACGACCTCTTCTGGACACACAGTCTTCTCTAGCTTGGCTTTGAAGACTAGATCCTTGTCGGAGCATGAATAAATGTCGCTTGGCTTCACTGATTCTATGATGGAGCTCAATCTTTCTATCGCTTGCTTTGTTGACTCTTCTGTGTAACCAAATACATCGATGTAAACAGTATCATGTGTATATATCGATGGATCTTGAACTTTAACATCTAAGTTAATTTTAAGGCCGAGGAGTAATTCTTCCATTTGGTCCAATGACAAAACATTCCTCACATGTTCCAAATTTCCCTGGTGAAGTTCTGTCAACATGAGTCTTTGGGTATGAGTAGAACCAGTGATGTCAAGAAAGTTTTCACGAGCTGAAATCACATCTGACCTTTGGCCCATTATGGTGATCTTCGCCTCGGTGTCACTTGTTTGTGATACGTGGGTTCTAACATTTTCAAACCCCATATGTATGGTCGCAAATGCCGGTGGAATCGTGATCGTATCACAGAAGAGGCCTGTAAACCGGCTGATTAGCTTCATGGCGTCACGAACAAGGTCCACATGCCCTTGCACTATTAACGTAGATGAGTTGTCGGGATCTTCCTTGAGTGTCAAACGAATCAATTTTTTATCGAAATACTCCCTTACCATGTGGATTGCATCGTACGCATATAGGTTGTGTGGAAATTGACACAGTTCTTCGGCCTGTTGGCGTGTTAAATCCAAAATCAGGCTCCTTGCTGCCAGACAATTCCTTTGATTACCTGTGACTTTCACTTTAACAGTAGGCGTGAAACAATGATATTCATCGTGATTAATCCATGTATATTGCTTAAGCATAGCTTCAGGGTCATCGTCGTGATATTCACACAGATTGAAACGCCTACACAATTGCCTGCGCTCAATGTTGATTTCAACCTGATGTTTTCGTTTGATGGATTTCACTATACTTCCTTTTGGTCCAACCACAAGACGGCGTGTTGTCCAGGGAATATTAAATGTGATAGAAGTGCTTTCTTGAAGGTCACGTTTAATGAGATATGCTGCCCTTTCCAAGCCCTCTGGGCGACCATGAAGCAAGAAATTGGTCTCATTCTTAGACTTCGATATCTTGACCACAGCTCCCCTCGAGACATGAATATTGTTCAAAGCACTTTTCAAGGTATCCATAGACATTTCTTTGAGCTCTTCATTTGGTACACTCAAGTGTTCGTAGGTGGAGTTTTCACAAGGATCAATCATGTTGAAGGATGTGAGTGGAAGATCTACGCTCGAAGTTGTCTTAATAAATAGACGTGGGATTTACCTGAGGGTCTCGTGAATTTGAGAACATCAAGAACTCATTGGCTAAATGTTGATTCCTCAGAGAGATGAAACTTTTCACTCTAATAAAGAGTTACTATTTCTTTAAAAAAAAAGATTTGTGGATTTTCTGTGACTCGTCTTTGTTGCCATCGTAGGTTATTCAGTGACCAAGTTGTCCGCCTTTTTCGCGCCATCTTTCGCCAAGCAGGTATTATTATTATAACATCGAAGAGGCTAAATGCTTTTCTTCACAAGCCCTTGATGTTTGAGTCGATTTGGAACGATGCCACTCAGACCGCTGAAATCCTATATAATGCGATTCATCACCAAATTCTTTTTTTTTTTTTTTTACCGATTAATATATTAAGAGGACGCCAGAAAGAATGAATTCTTTCCAACAAAACCTATATAGTTTTAAGACCTACATAGTAAACCTCTTAATGTGTTATCAACAGAAGCTGAGTGAACCCGGGGGAACGCGACTCTCCTCTCAAGAACTTCTCAAGCCAGAAAGTCTCTAAGCGGCTGCTGATTTTTCCATAGTTCAGTTCACTTTATGTCATCGTCCTCTCGGATCAACCGCCGCCAAATACCGGTCCATTTCCCGAACCGTGGGGTAATGGAGCTGATCATTCAATGCATAACTGTTTCGAATCAAGTACGTTCTCCGAACTGTCTTGACAAAGTGATTCAATCTTTTTAAGTTCAAATAAGATGTGTCAGCTGGCGCCAACATTTCCTCAAGAGACATAGGCCTCTGGAAGCCAAGTTGGTGCCACCAATGCTTTGACACTTCACATTCATTGTACAAATGTCCTAATGCTTGATCTGACATAAACTCCTTGACACAAAGCAGACACTCCATAGGTGCGGGGTGTCTCTCATCATCATGGCAAGGAACATATGAGCCAAAGTTGAATAAATGGACAGCGGTAAAGTCATGTCGCTGTAACCACTCATGGACATAAAGCTTTTTCCAAAACACCTCCCACCGCTTTAATCCTTTAGCAGATGGGCAAATCTCTGTAAAACGCCTCGGCATAATTGGTGCAAGAGAATCCTGAATTCTCCTACTTATTGACAGAAATGCTGTATGTTTAACTGTATCTTCCTCGTCCTCCGTAAGCAAATTCCCGGCCGGGAATTGATTCATCGGCATTTTTGAACTTTATTTGACAGGTTTCTCTAATGCAAAAAGCCAAAAATGGCTTTGATCACGTGACATCAATTTAACTGTCATAATTAGCCCACAAGCTCTACATGTACAACTCATCCGAGATAGTTTAGTGGCTAGAATTACCGCTTGTCGCGCGGTAGACCGGGGTTCAATTCCCCGTCTCGGAGCTGCGCAAGTGGTTTAGTGGTAAAATCCAACGTTGCCATCGTTGGGCCCCCGGTTCGATTCCGGGCTTGCGCATTCTTTTTTTAAAAACAACACATTCATCGTTTTTACGGTAGGCATGTACTGAAGGTCTGGTCCAGTATGTCTCAGAGTAGTAGTACATATAAGTAAACCGGTTGAACCCCTTTCACCAGGCGAAACAAGACTACGTCAGCATTATGAATAAAATAATCCTCCTTTTGATCGTCTGATTTTGAAATCAAGCAACATTGGCAGACCTAAAGATGCTTCTTGACACTACAGGTCTGAATGTTTTGATTTAGATCACGTGACCTCGACGCGGCAGAAGCCTACAGCTTGCAACATCAACTTTACATCGAACCCAAGGAGAATCTTCAATCTCTAGGCTATTACCAGGCTATTAATCCAGTTCTGTGAACTATTTCTGCAGGACATTTAACAATAAATCGCTTGTTGAACTCAGAAGATCGCCCCGGTCCATAACTGCCAAATAATCGAACTGGACCGATCCCGACTACTTACATGCGTTTGGAGGACCTTGGTCTCCAGAATCCCATTTCTGTGGGTTACTACGATCCCTTCAGCATATACAGTTCTGTGAAAGATGATTTTGAATCCAAATTTCCATTGACCAATCTCCACTGGAAATATCACCCATTGAAACCAGTCAAGCTGATACCGCTGCTACCTGTTCAGCTTGTCGAGGAAGTGCCCCATAGCTCGGGAAAGCAGAAACAGCCAATTGTTTACGACAATGTCTATTTGCGTTTGATATTTGTTCGGGCTGACAACCTCGAAGTGTACAGATCACAAGTAAGACCCTTGATCCAGGCGTGGCTTGGTGATTTGGTCGAGGGAAGAGAGGTCAGCTGGGCGATTGTGCTCATGAGCTCGGGAATCCACAAAGAAAAATCCCTGACATTGATGAAAAAGTCTGTTTATGAGAAATTGGTGACTGACTTCTCGAAAAACGGGAAACACCAGGTTCTCAAATCGCACGGGGACTTGGACGACATTGCAGCCGATGAAGAGGAGTTTGTCTTCCGCCTTGGCGACAAGTACAATAGCGATATCGAGAAATTGGAGCTTTTCAACCACATTACCACGGAGTTCAAGGGTCTTATACTTAAAACCTTTGACAGAAGATACAACTCATATAACGAGGAACTCGACAGTATAAAAGAGACTAAGAGCAGTGATCCTGAACTCTTGATCCGTGAACTTTACTACAAGCTTAAACTCGTCGATATAGTCAGCGATATGAGGTTCTTCGATGAATCCTTGGAGTTGTACGAGGAAGTGGGCGAGGCTTTGAAAGAACTGTCTAATTCTGTGAGTCATGCATTTGAAACCGGATCATCGACCTTTCTCAATACTGTGGACCATCCGGATTTCAACCCAGAAAAGACCGTCTTGTCACGAGAACTTCTCAATCGGTTTGACAAATATTTGAGTGAGGGCATTCCGATCAACCTCCAGCAAACCAGCTTAAGCATCTTTCTAGGTGCCTCAATATTGCTTCAGTCCCTTGCAAACTCCGCAGCATCATTATCATTATCATCCATCTACATTCTGCATCTTTTCCAAAAAGTTATCAACTTCGTGAATGAAGTCTCAGGGGGCAGAAGTGGCGACGCCTCCATTCTTGAGTGGTCATGTTCCTTAATTGACTTCTATTTGAAGCTCCCACTTACGCACAAGCTAGTTGAACTAAGTTCAGAGGGTGAAGAAGGGGCTATTCTATCCTCTTCATCGGGCATTTTCGAGTACATCGGTGAGCTCAAGCTTGTCAAGAGAGGATTGGCAGGCAAACTAGCTAAATTAAAGGGCATTGAGACTCCTGAAATAGGATTTCTACTCGAGGATGTCAGCCTTGACGATAGCAACGGCTCAACTCATAAAGCGCAGAAGTACACTTTCAAAGACCAAGCTCTTGAGGAGATTACCGCCTCACAAAACAACTTCGATGCATTTTTTGAAGAATTGACAATGTCAGCTATTCAAGATTTTGCTTATTGTGAGAGGAAAAAGACCATCGACCTCCTTAGTGTCGACTTGGCAGTATTGCATTACAAAAAGGGTAACTATCAACAGGCTTATGATGTTCTCCTGACCTCATATGAGTATTTCATTGAGAATGGGTGGAGCTTCATGGGTGGAATGCTACTTGAAATTTACATCCATTGCTTAGAAAAACTTGAAACGAAAGATGAGATGCATATTCTTGACACCAATCTCAAGTTGCTTGCCACGCTCAAACACGAAACCTCTAGCGTTGGTGGAATCAATAGGTACGAGATTGTGAAAAGTAATGAGCTGAAAAAGAAATTATTGGAGCATGTTTACGATATCGCTCTGAGATTAGAGGAGCCAGTGTCAGTGTCATTGGATATTCTTTTTGAAACTAGCGTCGATCCCTTCATAGAGTCAACTCAAGATGGAAAAGGCATATATTCCATTGAACTCATGGTCAAGAACCATTTGGGTATGGACTTTAGGCTTGACAAACTTACCTTGGAGTTGGAAGAATGCGGGTCCACGCAATCCCAAAGTATAAAATTCAGCAGAGAAAACATACAACTCTCAGAAAAGCCACAACTGAAGATACAACTTTTTACCAATGACTTCAAGAATAGTTACTTCAGACCAACGCTGTTGGTATATAAACCATGTGATAAGCTTACATTTGTTCAGATGTATCTGACAGAGGGTTTGACCGATGAGGTTCTCGCAGATGAAACTGTGGTGCATAATAAAAGTACGGCGGATCTTCTCCAGCCAGGCGCAGAGAATGGCAACTCTTTGGGAATATCTGTCCCGGGATCATTGGATCTGCTGAAGGGTCAGATTTATATGTATGGAGATTCTGCAAACTTGAATGCTAAATTCAGGGTTCCGACAAAAATTGAGCTTAATGCCTCAGACGTTGAGCTCGCTGTCAATCTGGGAAATAGCTCTGTTACAGATTTGAGTATTGAAATCCAGCCCTTGGATGTTGGGGTCGAGATTGTCGATGGTCTGAGTCTGTTAAAACAGGCTTCATTGGAGCCTTACAGTGAGCTCACCAAGAAGATCCCTTACAAATACTTTGGAGATAGAAAAATACTTCAATTTGCTGCCACGATCAAATACCATGTTGATGACGTGCCTCACACTTACTACGTCCAACAAGATGTGGACAACAGCTTGAAGATCCTGATATCTGTGCAAGATATTTTCAGGGAGAAGTCCATTTATTCCAAATTTCAAATTGGCTGTGCTCAATCGACAACCCCTATTCGTATCGTGGGGTCAGAGTTCAAATGCAACAGTGACAAGTATCTTGTGGCTAGTCTGACATGCGATATCAGCGAGCAAAATACACAGCTCGTATTTGGGGAGCAGCCAGCTTTCATGTTTTACCGGATCACCCCAAAATCCGAAAATGTTTCATCATCTGACACCCTTGATTTGACGATCACGTACTCCAATCTACAAAATGAGTGCGAGGCCAAGGTGCTAGGTTTGCAAGAGGAGTATTTCCAAAGCTTCGAACTTCTGCGCTATTCAACACTTTTCACGGAACTCGTGAAGCTCCTTCAATTTGACCTAAATGAGTACGCCATCAATAGCGTTATACAGATCAAAAATGCTGGACATGTGAGAACGTTGTTTCAGGAATCAATCGAAACCCACGTCAGATCCGAGAAAGACAAAGCTGAACTTATTTGCTGCATCGACATGATTTTGAAAAGTACCATCCCTGTGGAGGACGTTACATTTGTCAGACAGCAGCTATACATCCCAGTTGCGGTGCCTATTTTGGATATTCTACACAACGTCGAATTCACATATGGCAAGAAAATGCAGCACCTCGTTGGGGAGCCTATTGACATGAAACTTCAGATTACGTCATCGATGAAATGGAGCGAGGAGAATGATGTCCCTCGGGAGGTGCTTGCGTCATCTTCCCCCACAGGGAAAGGTGCAGCCAAGCAACAAATGTTCCAGTTCATTGTTCATCATGAAGACAACTGGCTCCTCTCTGGTCTAAAGCAGCATGCCTTCCCTGTTCTGGGACCAAATAGCAAGACCGAATTCGATTTGACCCTCATTCCTCTCAATGTTGGCAAGCTTCCTCTTCCCAGGGTCACAATTAAGCCGGTCGAGCAGAACGACAGAACATCTACTGACACTGTGCAAGAGAATGGATTGGAAACGGTGTTAGTGGTGCCCGAGCTTCAGAGCATTACTTTTTCTTTTTGAAACAGGTCATACATTGCATATCAAAAAAATACAAACAATCAAGTGGACGGGGTGTGATACATCCCCGTTAGTAGCGCAGTCTTAGAAAAAGACAACTTGCAAAACGATCGGAGTGCCTCCAGTGCAATCATTGTCGGCCAATGAGTATTCGTTGTCTCCACTTGGACAAGCCCTCCAGTTGTCATTTCCCTCAAAGACCAAATGATCTCCGTCGATAGAGAAACCTGGAGTTGCGCCAGAGCGGCCAAATGGTGCAACATTGCCTACTTCACCAGTCTTTGAATCATGGTTGACTCCTCTGTTGTCTTGGTCAGCCAAGGATCCTTTGTCATCGAAGAAGTACAAGTTCAAGTCCTTGCCTTTGTCGCCTCCCACGGAGAACACATGGGGATGCTCGTCAACCTTCATAATTGGGGTGTTTTGGAATTTGTCGCTCTTTGTGCTCCAGGCTCTCAAGAAAAACAAGTCTCTTTCGTCAGGGTAGTTATTGTCGCATTCCTTGACGTTTTCCAACTCAAGATCGATTTCCTGCTTGTCGTCGCAGCCAGTCTTGAATCCTAAAGCAGAATCGTCCTTGGGGCAGCCGTACCACTCGTTCTTGTCGTCATAACGCAACTTGTTGTCTTTGACAGAGAAACCCTTGAGGTGATCGTCGCCAAGCTCGGCGAGATCGGACTTGAAGTTGATATACTTCCTTGAAGGGCCGTCCACGAGGGAACCGTCGTCATTGAGAACAAAATCAATGCCCGCATCGTCGCCAAGGGTGAGTCTTCCACGGTTCATGACATTCTTGTTGTCAAAGTCAGAGCCGTCCTTCTTGGACTTCAAGTTGAACGAAATAGCAGCGTTGACTGCGGTGGTGATGGTGAGAATTCCGAGAAGCTTCATGGTTAGAGAATGATGGAGATATAGGAAAGGTGGTGAGTTGAGCTGTCCTTATATACCTTTTTTTGCAACCATTTCACTAGAGGCTGCACCCCTGCAGACGACGAGGTACACACAATACTATAATTAGCTGCTCGGGGCTTCTTTTCTCCACACTGGTCAGGTTTTCCGTCGTTCTATGTCTGAAATCCATCAGATAAGATGAAATGGCATGACGTCATGACAGCTCCGTTGCCGCCGTTTCTATTCTTGGTCCTGCGCGGCTTCACAATTGGACCCCTGATGGAGGCTTTAGCGTCAGCCGCTTGAATTTACGCTACTAAGCGCTGCTGCTAAAATAAGACATCACCTCCGTGTGTTTTGAAGAAAAATTAAAGAAAAAGCAGAATTTTTAGTTTTCATGGAAATCTCTTCCCAGCTTTTAAACGTAGCTTCTCATTTCCAGCAATTCTTAGAGAACAACGTTCAGGCTAGCTCAGTCAAGAAAAGTAAGCGGAGATACGCAACGGATGACCACCAAAAACAAGGTTGCAGCTTCTCGTAAGTTGGTAGCGGCTCCTTAAGCCTCCATGGCTTTTATCCTGGAATTGAGCCCACGGGGTCCTGCCGTAGTTGGGTGCAAAAAAGCAGTGACCATGCGCGAACCAGGAATCGAACCAGGGACACAACAATGGGAACGTTGTATTTTACCACTAAACTATTCGCGCCACCGAACGCTCAAATTTAAAAATTTGAGGTATATACGGCATACTAGTAGAGAATTGGTCATGTGACCAAATTTTGTTTAATTTGGTGAATTTGAGTCGTTTTTCGTTGCAATGGGTTAATCTCGGATGATTTGAAGGACGTTAAAGGACGGTATAGAACATTAAAGGGTTCTCTGTCGCGTTTTTTTGGAAATGGAGGGCTTTTGGGTGCCTGGTTAGGGTTTTAATAGGATATAATTTTGCTTTTTCATGAAAGAGACTCTTTTATCAAAAGCGTCCTGCTAATACATTCTATATAAAAAAGGCTATTTTCTTTGTGAAATAAAGGTACTCCCATGACTATTCAATGAGGATTATCATCCTCATCATTTTCTTCCTCATCATCATCGTCATAGATCCCTTTATACACGTATGCAATCTTCTTTGAAACATGGAAGGAATACTGATCGCAAATTGTCCTTATCCACATGGAGGCCTTGAGCTCTGGAGTTATGCTGCCACAACGGTCGAAAATCTCCTTTACCTTTATTGTCTTATTGTTTCCCCCAATTCTACATATACTAAACTCATTCGTAGTTTTGTCAAATAGTAACTTGTACTCATTTTCGATGATTAACACAGTGTTGCTATCTCCAATCCTCGACTTAAAATCATCAAAATCAAAGTTATAGCTTTGAGTAAGCGTCCGGTCAACTCCTCCTATCGGTGCTCCGCTCCTGCCATCATAGTAATAGAATCCATCTTTCTTTGTCCGAAGAAACCCGAGTACTTTTGAGAAGCGCATTATTATGGTTATGCTGACTGCTATTAACTCTATGTTTGTGTCTCCCCTGGTCAATCACTTTACGGTAGTTGATAAAAGTGCTTATCAGCTATTCGCGCCACCGAAAACTTTGTGGTATATAAGGGATATTATTACCACGGAGTCACGAAACCGAATCAAAATATATCTGGTGATATTAAGGCGTTGTAGCAATGTGTTGTAGCTTGAAGATGTGAAGGAGGTTATAAGAAGACGAAGCGTGGTCTAGGTCTGACACATCGAACAATTCTCGCTTTGACTTTAACTTTCTCTGTATTACCCTAGCAACGCTGGTTGTTAACAGCATCTCCTTCCCCTGGATCCAAGCTAAAATTGCGTGATTCTGTTGAAACAACTTTACGAGCCCAAGCTCTGAAAGGTTATCTCGATGTTTAGTCGTTAGGGTAACGTTACTATGGCTATGCCAACCGACAAGATAACGCAGTTAGTTTATTAAGTACTTCCAGGGGGTAGAGACGCCTTGAAACAGAGAGGAATCACAAAGCTTCACGTAATAGGCCAATGCCCGAATTTTGAAGGCTATTCTAGAATTCTCAATTTGTGTGGCTAACGAAAACAACATTGTATTTTGGAAGCACAGTGTCAGTTTTCGCAGCCAATGGAGATATGATAGAATGAGCAGCTTTCACAGAATTAAATAACTCCTACTCTCAAAACAAGTAAGAGCCTACTTATCCAAGCACACTGAGGCTGGAAATAACCCCAAAATCTTCAGAGTCCAACGTGCTCTAACAGTTCACTGACGCTCGCCTCACTGCTACAACACAAACAGACGACATGAATAGGCCATTTCCCGTTGACGATCAAAGAGCAGCATTTTTTATTTCATCCATGGTTCGATCAAATGCACATTGTCTGTTTGTCTGAACCTTCCAAACCCATGACTGAATCACTCTCCAGGAACCTCTGGAACACTGCAGAAGCATCTACCACAGATACCATTATTTGCACCTTCCACAAACCGCCAAATCTCCCTCCACCACCTCTTCCCCTTTACTCACCTCTCACACTACTGGACCTTCCCCCACAAAACAACCACAAATGACCATCCCACTGGACTTACCCTCAAACGCC
The DNA here is from genome assembly GCA_026585945.1 of Candidozyma vulturna. Taxonomy (NCBI): domain Eukaryota; kingdom Fungi; phylum Ascomycota; class Pichiomycetes; order Serinales; family Metschnikowiaceae; genus Candidozyma; species Candidozyma vulturna. The sequence continues at coordinate 655,692 of CM048832.1, read as the reverse complement.
ATAAACCCAAACCCACGGCGCCAGAACAACATAAATAGAGCCCGTTTCTCCCTCCCTTCTCTTTTCCTCATCACCACATTCAAACATTTTTACTCAGCTACAATGATCGCCTACAAGAACATCTTCCGTGCTACTACTTCCCTCGCCTACAAGGCAGTAACCGCTACTATCAAGACCGTCTTTGATTCGGCCGCCTCTGTCGCCGACGTCTACAAGGAATTTTCTCAAGTCACCGTGGACGAATTCGTGTCTTGTATTCTTCCAGGCTCTTACGACCTTGACTTTGAAGAATGCCCCTACCCACCTTTCCCAAGAAGGGTGCCCTCTTCCCCAGCTTCCCCAGGAGCTCCAGCCACTTCCCAAGCTGCTAGCGCTTCCAGAGCCAGTGCCAGCGAATGGCACACCGTTGAGCCTCGAAAGAGCCCACGGAGAGCTTCTCCCTCTCCACCCGCTACCCCTGCCCCCGAGCCAGCAAGCATTCTGGAGTTCAGACATGTGAAGCAGCGGACTCACGGGCGGTACAGAGAGCCTGTCCACGACATGGACAAGCGCCTCACCCAGGGGAACATCTACCTTGTTCTCCAGGAATGCTGACGCCGGCCCAGTCAGCAGTAAAAGAAAAAGAAGAAAAAAATTTATCACAAAAAATAGAAAGAAAATAAATATAACGAAAAAGGTAACAGTAGTCGTGGTTGGAGTGTTGTTCAGGGTTGAGGAGGCAGTCTGGGAATGTGGGAGAGGCTAGCGTCTGTTGGTTTTGCGTTGGTGGGCAGGGAAAAGAATTAGGAGGATAAGGAAAGAATAGTTTGAAGAAGAAGAAAAAAGAAGCTGAGAGTAATTCCAGGACTGATGGCTTTCTGTCGCCAAGCTTGAGCTACTGTTGATCGGGGCTGCCGTCGAGGATGAAATCTCTGAGTCAAAATCAAATTCGAGGGGACATTTTTTTTATAGAATATCAGCAGACGCTAGATTGGATATGCGGGCACAATTCGAAGCACAGTTCTTGCAGAATTGATGTTGTAGGATGTCTTTGACCCGGTACGCTCTCTATGCGGAAGGTGGAATATCCCTATGGTAGTAAGAAGTGCCCACGGAAGAAATTGATAAGGAAAATTGCCGAGTGAAGCATAGCACGAAAACACCGGGCACTCAATTGACCTACTCATCGATTGACCGAGTAAGAACATAATATCACTCATTGGATTACTCCCAGGTTATGAACGAACTCATGTTCCTAAAGTTAGGGAAAGTCAATAACGGCAAGACCACCAACCAAACCAATCTTTTGGATGCCTTGGATCGCAAAGATCATCAGGATTTTAATGAAGTGGTGGCCTCATCGTTCAGTAATAAACAAAATACCCTATGCAAATTCCAAAGGTTTATCTTATTGCATCGACAAGTTCATGGGTTCCTCATTAGAAGCTTCAAGTCAAGGTGGAGGCACAAAAAGTGTTATGCCCAGCCATTGAATTACAAACGGAGCTTGGAGCTAGGGTCAAAAAAGGACATAGTTCCATTCTTTGCTGCCCCATTGATGTCGTTCAAAAGTCAACGCTGAGGAAAGCCCTGGACGCACACGATCGACATGAACTCACGGGCACTAGCTGGAAATGCTCAATTCGTAAACAGCCCGCTATAATCAGAATTCAGGTTTCTATGCACTTGCGGTGAGGAAAAACCAAAATCGTTAAAGCCGTGTCACTGTTGTCTAGTTTGTCGCTTCTCGGTCTCCAGAGCACTCCACATCACCACGAACAACCATCCTTTTCCTCCTAAACCCACCATTATTTTCACAAATAATCCATCTAATTTCGAAAATAAATCGATACTATGTCATTCCTCTTCACCATCCCCAAGTTTGTGTACCATTGATCGTCTCACCTACCACCAATTGCTAATGAGCAACCAACCAACCACCAGCAACCCATACCCAGATCCAAAGCATCTTCAAAAGAATCTCCACAGCGATAAAACGACAAAACGGTAAAAACAAAAAATCAAAAATTCAAAATCCATCACTGTCGCCACCCCATCCACATCTCTATCGCAGTGTGCCTGATTCTCAACTACTCATGGAGAACCAGGTAGCGGTGCCGATTCCGGCGTACCCGCCCTTCAAGCTTCGACTGTCTCTCATTGACAAAGACCCCGTGATCTGGGTGCACTTGCTCGAAGGCTACATCCAGCTTTTCCAGCTTTTGTTGAACGACGATGTCGCTTTGAGCGTCAAGTCTCAGCAGCAGTTGCAGCAGTTTCTCAAGAGCTTCCTAGAAGAAACCGCCGAGGAGCTGACCAGAATCTTCTCCTTGGGCGCCATAAATCCAGACATCAAGACTAACACCGCCACGCTCCGGGCTTACGTGCTTTCGGTGGTTCGTGCTCACAGTATAGTCAAGCTAGGCATCACAGGACAGAGTCTATGGCATTTTGTGGTGGTTTACGTGGAGAAGAACGCCTCGATCGTCAGGACGCTCCTTGACGGAACGTTCAAGCTGCCGCTCAACGACAATCGCAAGTCAAGCAACATTTCCCTGGTTCCTGCTCTTCGTGCTGCCATTGAGGCTCAAATCATAGAGGGAGCGTTTGACGGCACGGCCCAGCAGATTCTTTTCTTGCTTTTGGGCCAGCATGCGTCGCCAAAAGCACAGACGTTTCTGCTTTCTGGAGGCTCGAAAAAGGGCAAGGTTTTGGCCAAAGACAGAGACCGCAACTTCACCTCTCTGTCCAGCGCCCTAGCGTTTGCCGAGTCGTTTGTGGCGCCTGAATGGATCGAAACGCTTGAAAGGCTCTATTCGGGCGGCCGGAGCGTCCACGCCGAAACAGTTAAAAATTGCATGGTGATCAGTGTGCTAGCGTTGTCTGTGTCCAAGTTAGCGACGCTTATTTCTACTTTGGGCGTCAACAGCGCAGTCACGATGGGCATCTGCCCGCTTTTGAGCTCAATTATCATCCTGGACTCGTATAAAAAATTGAACCCTGGTCTCGAGGAGAAACTACCGTTTTTGCGTACGCTTCTGTTTGGAGAACCTGAAGAGCCGGTGGACGAAAAGGATGTTGAATTTTTGACTGACATGTTCCCGTCGTTGTCGCCAGCGAAGGCCAGAGTTGTGTTGCTACAAAACGACAGAAACGCCGAAAAAGTCACCTCGTTGTTGCTTGACGATCCGCTGATGATCGAGACGATTCCAGAAGAGCTCGAACAACCAAAAAAGGAGGAGGTGAAGGTTTCCGCTGAAGAACTTCAGAGAGGCATGGAGCGTTTCAAGCTCAACGACAACGAAACGACCACCCGAGTCGAGAAGAAAAAGCAACCCGTCAGTGAAGAAGAGATCAAAAAGCGTACACTTTCGGCAGCTCTCAAATTGCTCTACGAGGACGACGAGGACGAACGTGACGACACCTACGACGACCAGGAACACACCTCCGGTGCTGCATTTGAAGAATTGGAACACAAGCCGAAAAACAAGGACAAGGCTCGTTTGGCTGTATTTGAGGATGACAGTGCATCCAAAAGAGAGTCTACACCAACAGATGTCGTTGCTAATGAGCTCGAGAAAACAGAGCTCAATCTATTTGGATATTTCCGAAGCAACGGCGAATCCGCATTCGACAAGAGCGGGCGGAAGACCAAGTTGCGGGATGAGATCAAGAGTGTCTCTAAATGGAGCGACGAGCAAATTGAGGGCTGGTTCAAGATGCTCTCCAAGTCGCCCAAACGTTTTAGATTGCTTGAGGAGCGCTTCGCAGCTCACTTCTCCAACAAAAAAGTTGCCAATCGCCAGCACCAGCAACCCAAACAGGAAACGTCCAAAACGGCTGGCGATCAGAAAAAGACCCAAGCTCGCAACGAGCGCCAGAAGAGTAGCAGGGCTAATCATAACCGGAAAAAGGGTCACAACAAAAAGGCAAGGGCGGAGCTTCAGGGCATGCAATAGACTAATAAATTTACCAACCATGATCAAAAAGCATGGACACGGACTCACCATTGTGGATTCTTCTGATGGCCTCGGCAAAGATACGCGACACATCAAGCACCTCAAATCTGTCGGAGCCAAGCTCATTCATGTGATCCAATTGGGGCAGACTGTTTGTAGTAATAAGCTTGTCAATATCAGAAACTTCAATCTTTTCAAGACCGTCCCCACTGAAGATGGCGTGTGTGACCAAGCAGTAGATATATGAAGCGCCAGTCTCCTTCAAGAGCTTGGCTGCTCTGGTGATGGTGTTACAGGTGTCGGCAAGATCGTCAATAAGCACACAAACCTTGTCCTTGACATCACCCACGAGCATGGAGCTGTTGACCTGAGTGGTTGTGGAAATTGAGGAATTCATAGACACCGATGCAGAAAGAATAGGGGACCCGATGGTGACAGGAGTCACCTTTGTTCTTCTCTCTTTGTGGATCAATGCGAACCGACAACCCAAGGCGTCTGCAATGGCAGTAGCTCTCTTGGCTCCTCCACTGTCTGGGGAAACAATAACGCAATCTTTGTAATTGGGAACGTAGTCTATGATGTAGCGCTTGAACAAAGGCATCAGGTAAAGGTTGTCAACCAGGATATCGAAAAAACCCTGGAATTGGGGATCATGCAAGTCCATCGTCATGCAGCGGTCGGCGCCAGCGTTCATAAGCAAGTTGGCTATGAGGGTTCCGTTGGGGCTGACCCATTGTTTGTAACCACTATCGTCCTTACCGTAGCCATCCACAGCACCTAAAAGGTTCGTAGCAGCTGCGTTTGTCAGAATAGCACGTGGTCTCAAGGCAGGCTTGGGTAATGAAATCTCCTCTTCGTCGGCGATGGCGCTGTCACCACCCATCAGCACTTTAGGATTTTCCGGTTGCCTTGAGTATGGGAAGAACGGCAACACCGCGGTAACTCTCTTAGCACTTGCTGTTTTGCAAGCTGAGATCAAAATCAAGAGCTCAATGAAGTTGTCATTGACTTCTCCACAGCCGCTCTGGACAATGAAGACGTCCTTTTCACGGACCGAGTCCTTCACGGTAATGGAGGTTTCTCCATTTGAGAACTTCTTGGAGTCGACCTCACCGGGAACGATGGTCAAATTTCTGCAGATAGCCTTAGCAAGAGCCGGTACGGAGCTTCCGCCGAACACTAGAAGGTCTCTCATGGTGTTTGGGTGTTGATGTGTTGAGACTGAAGAAACGTGGGGAGTAAAATTTTGAGATGGTGATGTTTTCGCATCCTGTTTCGCAGTGTAGGACCGAGAGCACTGATAAGCTGAAACACCGGATTCGCAGATTTTTTGTGGGACGAGGCATGGGGTGGAGCTCAATCAAAGGCTTCCATATAAAGAATCATAAAAACCGTTGAATTGCGAATTTTGGCCTTTTTGCCCTGTAGTAGAAAACTCTAGTTTGGACTGGTCAGCACCCCTAGGTGAATGTAAATGTCAATTTCGAATGTCAGATGTAATCCAAAGCCCAAAAATGAGGTATTGACACCTAATGCTTTTTGACCTAAAGACCCTAAAGCTCTAGGAAGGCTCTTACGGTCTGATTTCGTAGGAACCTGCCGTGGTGGTATACTTGATCCACTTGACGGTTCTGTAATTGTTCTTTTCCACAACCTTCAAGAACTTCACCAGAAGGCCAGAAGCGCTGTACATGTCCATGGAAAACTCTAGGTTCAAAGGGCTTTTGGCGACAGCGTGTTTCTGGGAAAACTCGTCATCCTCCGAAAGCCTGAGTTCAGCCGTAAGCGAGTGTTCCAGCTCGCCGTAAATTTTATTGAATTTCCACGAGATGGAGTTTTCGGCTGGGTTGTATTTGGCCTTTCCGTTGGAGCAGGTGATATTGTTTTTGACAACGTCTTGGGGGGTAGGGATAGTGAGCGTCACACCTGAAGCAGCGATGGTGGACTCGTAGGTGGACCGCAACCTGATCCTGATGGTCATCTTATCCCCCTGTATGCTGGTTTTCGGGATCACCTTGAATGGAAGCATAAACTTGTTGCTTACATGGTACAGCATGAGCTGGAAAGCACCGTCCGGCGGTACGAAGCGGATGACCTGGTCGGTGTCGTATTTGGCCAAGTCGACGCACTTGTGGAACTTGAAGTCGTCAAGGCTGATTTTGTCAAGGAGACCGGTATCGGAGCGTTCGTCAGCAAAGCCAAAGCGGCACACAGGCATGCCCAGAAGATGCGTTTTGAGCGTGATTTCACCATCAATGTAAGAACGAAGACAACGGCCGTGGCTGTCCAACGTAACATGCACTTTTTCATCCACATTGAGGAAGATCTCGTTTCGGCGGTACTTGATGCCCGGCTCTCGCCACAGCACCATGCGGGAGTCGTAGCTGTGGTCCATGGCAGTAGCGGCGGCTTTCTCGGCCCTATCGTTGCCTGGCTTCAAGAGAGACGCGTGGAAGTCAAACCCTGTCTTTTGCTGTGGAAGGCCCGGAATCACCAGCGCCAAGTACGTGGGCTCCATGTTGGTGGGATAGCCGAAAGGGAGCATTTCGCCAAGCATTTCGTAGATCGAGCAGAAGTTGCCCGTGACAGCATCCTCCTTCAATGGCGCCAGCGGGTCCTTTAGGAAAAAGTGCTTAAGCAACGCCGCAAAAGTGAACAAAAACTCAAACACGACCAGCAGGTCCTGGTTCAGACGCGTCACCGCCACAAGCCACATGGTGCCCACACGCGTGTGCAAGAAGGAGGTGCTGCCCAAGGTCAAAACAGGCGATCTGACGTCTTTGGATGTTCCTGCTCTGGAAGCCTGGTTGATGACCTGAATTCGAAACACATCCAGATCCAGCTGGCGAACGCCGTCTTTTAGAAGACGCGCCATGACCACGTCGCCCTTGGCGTTGAATATGAAAACTGCGCTGATCATAAAGATGGAGTAGTTGGTGTCGCGAGTTGAGTGGTGATATTCCTACACGGAGGGTTCGGAGGTGGATTGGGGAGTACTGTTGGGAGGGTTTTTTTGATTTTTGTTTTGGGGTGGATTAGGGTGTTTTGGAGGAGTGGACAGTCTTGATATTTTGGTTAGGTCTAGGGTTGGGTGGGTGTTTTACGGTGGAGTGGTCTTCTGAAAAGTTGCAACCGAGCCTTCGCGGTTGGTGGGGTGGGTGATTTTGGGTTTGGGAGTGGAGTTTCCTTTTTTTAAGACAGTCAGTTAACGGATTGATTGTAGTAGTGTGGGGTGGATTTGACTTTTGTTGCCAATTGAGGGGGGGTGGGAGTCGTTTTGTAGAGAGCTGGTTGCCTACCTCACAAACCGTTATAATGAGAAATCGGTAGTGGTATAATGAGAAATCGGTTGTGGTTACTTCGGATGAATATCGTCAGAAGCTTTTTATTATGAAGCTATGAAGGGGTAAAAGAATTGGTTCAGGGGGTTCTTTGGAGCCTGTGGCGTGGTTATTCGGTCATAGAGCATATTAATCCTATTTTCGATGCGGCACTCGATATCAAAGCTATCTAGACTGAAAAGACGTCTACGTCCATTACGTGGGAGGAGCGATACAAATCACAAAAAAAACTTTAAAGTTTCAAGTGCTAGTCTCGTAATGACTCTAGTCTCATCATAGTGCTAGTCTCATCATCCCTCTACCACCTTGTACAAGGTTCACATAGTCTGACCACAAGTCGGCAGTTCAGCTAGCCAGCTATCGTTCATCAGAACATAAAACCTGAAAAGCCGTGAAACACGACCCCCAACCAAACCACCGGAACACCTCTCCAATCAATCATCAAACGACCCACTGGCGCACTTCCTCACCCCACCACGCCAATTATCAACACCACCTACTACTACCACCACTACTTCCACATTTTCTTTTTTTTTTAAAAATACAAATCAAACAAAATAAATAGGATGAAGCCTCTCGGCCTCGGCCACGGCGTCTGGTCTCTCCAGTCAGCGCTGGCAGCCACAGGCTCAGACCCAGCTCGTTCCCGAGCGTCTGGTTGGTCGAGCCTTCTTGGACTTGGTCTTTCTGCGGGTCTTGAGCAAACCGCACCACGCAGAGCGCTTGGGCGGGCGGGAAGAAACAGCTTTTCCGTCGCCAGCACAAACCGGAAGGCAGGGGAGAAGCTCCAAAGGAACCTCCACAAGGGGAAGCTCCACAAGGGGAAGCGTTCTGGGTTCCTGGGAAAGGGCAACCAGACGGTAGCGGCGCTCCTGGAGGAAAAGGGGAAGGTACTCGAAGAAACGGGCGAGTCTCTGGGAGTGGTGGTAGTGGGACAAGGTCACCTGGGAAGCGTTTGCAGTTTCCTGCTGTGCTGTGTTTCTTGCAGCCTTTTGGGCAGCCTTTTGGGCAGCTTCGAGCTCGGCAGCTTCGGCCATCATCGCCTCCTTCTGCGCTTCTTTCTTGTGGTTGGCTCGGCGCTGTCTCTTGATTTCCTGTCTGGCTCTTCGCTTGGCTCTCTGCTTCAAGGCTCTCTTGGAGGGTTGAGGAGGACGGGCTTCCTTGGGGGAGCCAGAGCGGGAGGTGACCGAGGGGGTCCGGGGACCGTGGAATCTGACCAATTCCTGGGCAGACTTCTGGGGATGTTCAGAAGTCAGCGAAGTGTCTCTGGAATCCTGGGAAGGAACGTTCAGAGGGGTGTGAGCCTTCTGTGTTTGTGGCGCTGGCGAGGCAGCCTTAGCAGGCTGGGGAGCTGGGGAAGCAGCCTGAGGCTGTGGAGTTGGCTGGGCTGGTTGGGCTGGTTGAGATGGGTGGGGAGCAGCTTGGGGGAATTCCTTGGGGAGGCCGGAATCACCGCCACAGAACACAAAAGGATCAAAAATGTTGGCGTAGGGGTAGCCGTGGAGGAACATGCTCAAGCCAGCAGGCACAAGCACCTCGGTAGGCTGGGCGTAGAGCTTGAAAAAGCCCGGGGAAGTGGGCTGCAAGATCACAGCAGTGATGCTGATGTTCTCGCCAACCGACACGGGCGGGTTGAGCCTGGAAAAGTGGTGGAACTCCTGGATGCTCTGGAAGAAAAGACATGGCTTCGTGGGAGCAGGAGGCTGCACTCTGGCTTCGTCCATGCCGATTTCGAAATCGACCTTGTCGAAGTGAGAAGAAGAAGGAACGGCAAAACCGTCGTCTTCGGTGAGGCGGGTGCCGAGGATTGTCTCGGAGACAAATGGAACGTTGTAAGACATTGCTGTAGGACTGGGTTGATGGCAGTCGAGTTAGTTAGGTGTGGTGGTATTAGGCACTTGAGGTTCTTCGTCGTTCAGTAGGTTGCTGAAGGAAAAAGATGAGATAAAGTGGTGGAGAAAAAAACTGGAGGGAGGGAGAGAGGGCGGATATTTATGTTCCAGCGGGAGCAGGACTGCCTGGGGGACCCAATGGATGACCACTCTGTTTGTGAAAGCGATGACAGCTTGACGGCTTTATTTTTTATGCGAGTAATAATATTATTTCTGAACAAAGGGCGTTATTAGGAGGCCGTGTTGGGTCAATTGCTTCGCCAGCTATGTCGGAAGGCCTTCAAGTGACGAAATCTGTAAGAATTCGGCTTTTTCAGAACCATTTAGACACCCATAACCGGTGGGTTTGCGATAATGGGTTGGCTGCAAATCGATCGAGACCCTGCGTCGTGCAGCGTCGTTTGTGCGAGTTTCATGCACGGCCGGCGCATGGTCCGAGGCTTGGCGATAATAAAAGCTCGCGAACTCGAGCACAAGCGTCACACATCTACAATACTTTCCTTTTAGGAATTTCCTGGTGTGACCTGGGCTCGATGGAGGATTTCTTCTGGGGTTGATTCGCAAAATGGATGACTCAATTGGCTTCTACGGGTGGATGAAAATGGAAGAATAGCAGTGTGGGTTCGATCATCAAGTGGAAGTTTGTGACCCCAGCAGGTTGGGATCCGAGGAAGGTGTAGTGGTTGAGGAGAACATGAATTGATGGTACGTAGTTAAAGGCAGGTGGGCTGGAACAATTGTCAGTTGTCTGGAGAGTTACCTTCATAGTCAGTGTAGTATCTGTATCACCAATGCCTAATGGGTTGTGCCCAAGCTCTGCACAAGGAGAACTGTAATCTTCATTTCTCAAATGGCTTCTTTGCCTCTCTTCAGAAACTCAATTTCTAGCGCAATCATACTCTTGTAGGAATAGCGTCATTGTATGGCGAGAAGAGTGAGATCAACAACTACTGCTAGGGCTACTTTCGTGAAATTTTCTTGAATTCGATCACAGCTACTCTAAATCTATTGCCTAAGAGGGTACCTCTGAACAGCGGTAGAACCGGTAGACTCGGGCATCCCATGCTTCGCTTTTGTGAAAATGAGAACACCAAACCATCGAAACACTCGTAACCCAAAACACCATATTCTCCCATACCTGAAACTCTATCACAATGTTATACCATTCTCCATCTTCAGCCCCCAAATATGCCTCGCTGGCCACAATCACCGAAACTGAGGGAATCAGTCAAGACTACGTGAGCCAGACACACACAGAAACATTCAGTGCCAATCCTCCAAGTGAGTCTAAAATGGACTCTAAGTCATTGAAAGCAATGACGAGTGTCGGCTCCTCGAAGTCAATTGAGAAATTGCTCAACGGCCTGTCTTGTGGCTCGTTTACAGAGACCTCAACAGAGGGACTTTTTGAGAGCACTTGGTTTGAAGAGCTAGAGAAGGAGACGCTTCAGTGCCTCGAGGACCTTGAAGCTGCATTTCAGGAGAGACACGAGAAGTATGAAGCAGCTCTTTACCGCAAGGCAATGGGCACCATGAGTTGTCCGATGTGAGCTGTTCAGGAGGCTCAGTGGTCCCCCAGGCTAGAATATCAATGTTGTTGTAATTATGCAAACTTTGATGAGAAGGACCAAAAATGTAGATTGACTGAAGCTGTACGTCATTGTTTTTGGATAGTAGATGGCGATTGCTTGATATAAGCTCCACTACTCGATGGCGTTTGCATAGTAGTTCACATTACCAGAAGTTTCAAAAATGGCTAAAATCCGGGCATACAAAAGGTTAGTAGGCTGACTAAAATACCTGTTTTGTACGACCCCATGGTTGCGAACCGTGAACCCTATAAGCCGCAACACATGCTGCAGTTTCCGACGAGGAATCAAAGCTTCCGTGGCACGGTGTTTTTTCTGATTATTCAGACTCAAAAGTAGGGAATGCATTCAAACAGTGGTCTGGTGATGACACTTGTTTAGGCCAACCCGACAAAGCATGCTCGATAACCCAAACAAGGCAATGTGCCAGAACAGCCGAATAAGAGAAGCATGTCAGACTCGCCAGTGTTGAATGGGTGAAATTGTGATTAGGCGGCTCTATTGAATTTATTGTGAGATTCACATCAATACGAGTAGATACCCCTTCAGACGAGGAATCTGCAATGACAGGGTTTCATGTCAAAGGCAATGGACAGGTTGCAGCTTTGAGGATAGTCGCTAGAACCTTTTCTCAAGACCTTACGTTTCGGCCATCGATTAAATTATTCACTCAGAGGAGCATGGGTAGTTTTGGGCGTTAATTGAGGTGAATCAGCAGTGGTGCTTGAAGCTCTCTTGCACATTTTCAAGCTTGATTGCCTTTACTCCAGAACCCAAAACATCATCAGAATTGCAAGCCCAAAAGTTGGTAAAGCAAGCGAAAGAGTCCAAAACGTCACCCACGCTGGAGGACGATGTCCTCAAAATACCTAAAATAGTTACCACGGGCTCAACACCCAAAACCACCGCAACGAGACTAGCTGTCTATTTTATCGATCATTCAATTAGAGGACGTCGAGATTTAGTTACTGAAAACGACAACCGAATAGGCCGTCAAGTTGGGAAAGCCTCGAGCTATTAGTCTTACATTTACCATCACGATCAAGGAAGTCCTCCATTCGTCGCACACAAGTTTTAAGGCTCATTTAGTTGACCTCTTGATAGAGTATTTGCATTTGCAGCTTGTTCATGTCCATCCTAGCGATCCGTAAAAGATCATGAGCCTTAGACTCATTCACTTGTCTCAGTTATTTGCTCCACACTAATTTTGACCTATCCTTACCCTGTCTTACTAGTAGCAACCTCTGCCTCTGCCGCCGTGTTTTACTTTTCCAAACTGCTAACGCCTAGAAAACTTCATCCCAACAAGACCTATACAGTTTCAAGACCCACATAAACCGCTTAGTATATTTTCACCAGAAGCTGAAAAGTGGTGTATCGCAACTAAGCCATTGGGGACACTCCTGAAAAATAGCGGCCTGGCAATCGTCACCGCTCAAGCCAAATCGGCTCTTACCTGTTTGGTGCAAAGTGAGACATGCGACTACCCCAGAGTCCTAAATTAAGCAATTGCAGCTGACAACAGAACCCTGCGTCGGCGGCCCAAAAGTCAACCAGAATTGAAAAACCACCAGAGTCATTTTTTGAATGTAAAAGAGAAGAAATGCGATTTGGGAACAGAGGAACGGGTAATAGAGGGATGAGGAAAAGAAACAGAGAATGTCAATTCTGAAGCCGGACCTGGCACCGCGCGGGTGTCATTTTTTCAGCCCTCAGTGCAAATTCTCAAATCAGAAGCTCCATCCAGAAGCTCCCCAACGCCCAAAGCAAATTTCACCACACCAAAGTTTTCAATTTCTGCAATTTCCCAAGTTTAAAAATCTGCATTCTTGCATACAACCGAAAATTTCCAAACTGCCGTCAGCTTTTCCCGGATTCTCGAAAACCGCAGCGGTGCCTCGGCGGCCAGACCGTTTCTAGCGCACAATTGAGGGGCGGAGACCAGCTCCGAGCGATGCCGTTTAGCGGTTCGAGGCGATTTGGCTGCGCAGTGTGGGGCACAACGGTCGCCGCAAAAAAAATAAAGGGGTCTCCCAAAAAACCGGGGAATCAAATAAAAAAAAAAAAAAACTGTGAATGAAATTCAGAAGGCAGCGAAGAGGGCAAAAATGAAAGAAAATGTAAGGGAAGGACGCTTCAGGACAAGAAATGTAAGCACTAAATCTCATTCTCACCTGCCTAGTTGTGTCTCTCAAACCCCCGGTGCGACAGGGCGGGCTGGTGAATGACAGGTGTTTCAGCCAAGAGAAGAATGACCTTTTTGGCCGGCTGGGCCAGGTGAAATGGCCATTTTGAAAACGGCTGTCTTGGACGAGATCTGCCTTTTTATTTTTTTTAGACTTCTGGCGCAGGCCATGCCAGGCCACTTGCTAAGGCATTTGCCGTGATCGCAATGCAGGCAGCCTAGACACCCTGGGCCTCCAGTGACGAGAATTGGGAAGAAGTGGGAATTGAATGATGGGGTTCTTCACAGGCTCCACAAGTTTGATTACCAACTTTTTTTTTTTTACTTTATTTGATGCCAGGCCTGCAACATGGTGGTCTTTTTGTGCCCCACGGACTATGAGGCATTTGGCGCGGCTGGTGCGGACTCGTAGTGCCGAACGCCTAGCGCCACAGCAAGGCACATTCTGGGGAAAAGAAGAAACGAAAGATTTTGGAGAATACGGTGGAGGTTCAAGGAACGACATTTTTGCGGGTTTCCTTTTGGGGGGTTTTTTCTCGCCACAGCCTGCCGTTTATGATGGAGATCTTTCGGGGTCGCTGAGAGATGCCCTAAGCGAGGCGCCATTTTCTTCCTTCTATCGAGTTCCGAGGGCCCCCCGGTTCTCAACAAACCACCCACCGACCACCGTGGGCACTCTGGTGCATCGACATAGCCATGTCGCCGGGGTCCCCCTTTTTCCGGGGGCACCTGTTGCCGGGGGTACCTGCTGCCGGGGGTACCTTATTCGTGATGGGCTAATTCGTGCTGATTTCCGAGGGTCCCGCAGCCGCCATACCAGTGGCTCCAGAACCACGTAGCATAATTCATCCAACAAAAATGACCTCCTAAATCGAATCTCATCATTTAGGCTTTTTGGCCGCCTGAAACTTGGGGTAATCCGGGGGTGTCAACACCTGGAGGGCATTCCGAGGGTGCTGCCCAGTCCCGGTGCTGCACGGCATCCCCGAATTGTGGGGTCTCCGAGACCGAGTAATATAAATACACCTGTTCCCACCCCAATTTTCCAGATTTCCCACAATTTACCCATCATGTCCGTGGACATCTCAAGACTCTCCATCAACGGCAAAACCGACGACGCTGCGTCCGTGGCGTCGTTCAAAAACGACTACATCGACACCCCTTTCCTGGGAAAGCAAGATCAGTTCGACCAGGTGCTCGATATCTTGGATCTGACCGGTTTCATTCCAGAGTCGCTTATCGAGTCTGAGGCCAAGTGGTTCTACAACTGCCTTGGAATCGACGACGTGTACTTTGCCAAGGAAACCCCGAAGGGCATAGCCTCCCACATACATTCGCTTTATTCTTGTAAAGTCCAGGCGTTTGCCTCCGACATCAAGGTCAGCGAGCAGCCCTTGATCAGATACAAGAGAGAGGGCGCCTCACATTCCGTGTTTTTCGACACGCTGTTCCACGGAGCTGGCTTCGACAAGCGTCGTTTTGACGATGTCATTGACGAAAAGTACATTGACTCCTCCTATGGCAACGAGGCATACAGATTGGAGTACTTCTCGGCACCCCTCCAGTACTCGCTGGATCCGATCTTGGCTGGTGTGGCGGAGAAGTACGCCGCTAACCCGGAATCGGCTGCCATTTTCGCCAAGCAGCAGGTCAAGTGCCACTTTGTCTACAAGACCAAGTACGCCCACGAGAATGCAGACCCCAATGAGACCAGTATTGAGAAGATCAGCGACGAGACTTTCTGGAAGATCGCCTCCGACAGAACCAAGACCCTCTACCAGGACGTGATCAAGAAGGTGGTGAGCTCCACTGGCCCTGTGATCCAGCACTTCCCCATTGAGGAGTCTGAGGAATACAGAGTCGTGATTGGTTACCGCCAGAAGACCTCGCCTTCGTACAACTCGGCTCTTTCTGACCTCGCCGACTACTACAAGCTCTCCACCACCAGAAAGTACGTGGAGCAGTTCTCTAATGGCGTGACCATCATCTCCATGTACATCAAGGCCACTGTGGACGGCTCCGGCAAGACCCCAATCGACCTCTCGATTTACCAGGTGATCAAGGAGGCCTCCTTGTTGTACTGTATCCCCCACAACTACTTCCACGACTTGTTCATCAAGAACGAGTTGTCCTTGCAAGAAGCCATCTACTCGCAGTGTGGTGTGATTTTTGTTACCCACTTCTTGAACCGTTTGGGTCCCGAGTACACCAAGTTGTCGCAATTGCTTGATCCTTCCAAGCTGATCCAGCACGCTGAGGTGTTGAACTCGTTGAAGAAGCGTTTGCGTTCTGAAACATACACCCAGGACTACATCAAGGAGGTGTTTTTCACCAGAAAGGACATCATCCGCAAGTTGTACCGCCAGTTTGCCGATGTCCACTACATCAGACTGTCGATGGAGAAGACCTTGTCTTACCAGCGTCTTTCTCAAATCACCCCAGTCGGTACCGAGGAGGAGTTTGAGCAGATTTTGAGCAGAGAGTGTGGCCAGAACGAGCACCACGCCATTGTCTTGAGAGCCCTCTTCATGTTCAACAAGTCCATCCTCAAAACCAACTTCTACACCTCCACCAAGGTGGCCATCTCGTTCCGTTTGGACCCATCCTTCTTGCCCCAATCGGAGTACCCTGAGACCCCTTACGGTATGTTCTTCATTGTGGGCTCGGATTTCAGAGGATTCCACATTCGTTTCAGAGACATCTCCAGAGGTGGTATCCGTGTGGTGCGTTCCAGATCCGTGGATGCCTACAATGTCAACGTCCGCAACTTGTTTGATGAAAACTACAACTTGGCTGCCACCCAGCAAAAGAAAAACAAGGACATTCCTGAAGGCGGGTCCAAGGGTGTCATTTTGCTCGATCCCGGCTTGGCCCAGGAGACCCCCAAGGCCTCTTTTGAGAAGTACATTGACGCCATGATCGACTTGTTGCTCAAGCAGCACATTCCTGGCGCCAAGGAACCATTTGTGGATCTCTACAACAAGCCCGAGATTCTCTTCTGTGGTCCTGATGAGGGTACTGCTCCATACGTCGACTGGGCTGCTCTCCACGCTCGTTCCAGAGGTGCTCCATGGTGGAAGTCCTTCTTCACCGGTAAGTCTCAGCAGATTGGTGGTATTCCTCACGACGAGTACGGTATGACCTCTCTTTCGGTCAGATCCTACGTGAACAAGATCTACGAGAAGCTCGAGATTGACAATGCCACCATCAGAAAGGTGCAGACCGGTGGCCCAGACGGTGACTTGGGTTCCAACGAGATCAAGCTTTCCAGAGACGAGAAGTACGTTGGAATTGTCGACGGTTCTGGTGTCATTGCCGACCCTAACGGTTTGGACAAGCAGGAGCTCTTGCGCTTGGCCAAGGCTCGTAAGATGATTGACCACTACGACCGCTCCAAGCTCTCCAAGACCGGTTTCATCGTTCTTGTGGACGAGAACGACGTCCAGTTGCCAGACGGTACCGTCATTGGTTCTGGTGTGACTTTCCGTAACACCTTCCACGTGAAGATCCAGGAGATCTACGGTACCAGCGGCGTGGACTTGTTCGTGCCATGTGGTGGTCGTCCTGCTGCCATTGACACCGACAATGTGCATTCCTTGATTGACCAGAAGACCGGCAAGAGCATCATTCCATACTTTGTGGAGGGTGCTAACCTTTTCATCACCCAGTCTGCCAAGCTCATTTTGGAGAACGCCGGCTGTGTGATTTTCAAGGACGCTTCTACCAACAAGGGAGGTGTCACCTCGTCGTCCTTGGAGGTTCTTGCTGCTCTTTCTTTCGACGACAACGGATTCTTGAAGAACATGTGCATTGACTCTTCCGGCGTCAAGCCCGAGTTCTACGAGGCCTACGTCAAGGAGGTCCAGCGCAAGATCGTGGACAATGCCCAGATGGAGTTTGAGGCCTTGTGGAAGTTGAAGGACGAGACCGGCAACCCCATCACCGAATTGTCCGACAAGCTTTCGCAGGCGATCAACAAGCTTGGTGACGAGTTGGCCAACTCGCAGGAATTGTGGAACGACGATGCTGAGTTCAGAAACGCCGTTTTGGTTGACTCGCTCCCTCCATTGTTGCTCAAGTCGATTGGCATGGATGCCATTTTGGAGCGTGTTCCTGAGTCCTACCTCAAGGCTTTGTTTGCCACCCGTTTGGCCTCGAGATTCGTCTACTCGAGAGGCATTGACCTGAACCCAGCCAAGTTCTTGGAGTTCATCTCTTCGATTAAGAAGGAGTACAAGGAGAGACAGCTCTTGTGATGAAGATGGAGAAAGTGAAAATAAGCTAAAAGCACGTATAGATTAATTAATATGCCCGAAATCTGAGTGGAGATGTGTAGGTTAGAGGGAGATGTATTGATGTCTAGGGAATGGGTATCTATTACATCAGCTATTACTTCAGATACCTATAATCAGACCATGCAAACCCAGCCAATATCAAAGAAATAGTAAGATGTGCCTTAATTTGTTTCATAGTGAATTTTTTGGTAGCTGCATCTAAATGAGTTGTTTTTATAGGTTTACACTCTAGTGATACTCAGTAGATCATGCCATTTGATAACGGTGGTACAGCTTCACCACAAACCTTGAAATTACATCATTTACTCCAATCATGTACAAAATAAAAATTCAATGTTTTCAAGAAAATAATCAGTTTGTTCAAATGGCACCTTCTAATGTCCACGGTGTATGCACCGGTATTATCAACACTCGCAAACTACTCCCACCTACACCTACACCAAGCTTTCAATTTGATTTATTAATATAATACAGTTTCTTTTTTTTTTTTTTTTATCTTTTATCTTTTATCTTTTTATTCTTTGGCGAGCTGAGCTCAAGCTCTGGCACGTCTTCTCAGTCTCCTGGGACCTCTCTTTGTGGTCCTCAACGACCAGAGTCTGAAGCATTCACCGGGCAAAAAGGTGACCGCCTCCTTCGGGTAGCAAAGTTCCCGGAATTTGAAGAAATCGCCCGGAAGAAAGCTTTCCTTGGGCGAATGGGCCAAAACATGTCTAAAGAAGGGGAAGTCCTCTAGACAATAGGCCAGGTTGGTTGAAGCAAGGAGGTCCTGAGCATTCAATGGAGAAGGACCAGAACCATCCGGCCTCTGGAAAACCGAACTGGGGGAACAGTCCTGGTTCAAATCGGCTTGCAAAGTCTCAGATTGTGAAACGCCAGTCTCAGATTGTGAAACTTCCCAAACCTCAGGATGTCCAGCGCCAGAAAGCTTCTGAACTCCAGAAACCTCAGGATTTGGATATTCTGGCTTACAGCGGGGCAGAGTTGCACCAGGCACCGTGGTGGTGTGAAAAGTCCATGAAAAACTGAGCTTTTCGGTTTGTGGCATCTCCTCAGGTTCGTCCTCCTCAGGAATGGTGTAGATGCGGTTGTTGTAAAGCCATCCGTGGCCCAGGGGAAGGGAAACGGGCTTTGGGGAAGAAAAAGAAGAAACAGCTTTATTAGAAACTGAGGCTTCATTTGGGGAAGCTGTATAGGCCTTCTTGAACTCACTGTACAGCTCCTCAAGGCTTTCGAAAAGCTCGTCATCGGACACCTCTGGAGTGTTCGATGGCTTTTTAAAAAATTCAAGGACCCCTGCCTTGGCCTCCTGAAAGGTCTCCAAAACAGCAGCCTTGGATACTGGGGAGGAAGCTGGGGAAGTGTTGTTGGAGGATTCCACTGGGGCATCCTCAGAAGCGTCAGAAGAAGCGTCAGAAGAGGAAGCCTCGGAATCGGAATTTTCTTCAATACTTTCGTTTTCATTGTTCTTCTCTTCAATCTTTTCGTCTTCAAGCTTCTCATCCTGCTTCAGAGAGCTCTCCAAAACGTCATCTTCGATCTCTTCAATATCATCCCAGGAGGGACAATGACGGCGGCAGAATTCCTGAAGTTTCGTTTCATAGAGAGCCTGGGCGTCTCTGCGAGCAGAATCGTCAAAAGTGGCCTGGTGGATCAAGGCCTTCATGCGTTCGAATTGGCCCCTTTTCCACTCAAGCAGAGTGTGGTTGGCACCGTGGTTGATTTCCATCAAACCCGAGGCGTCAAAAGTAGCGTTGAAAACGGCGGCGGGGAAGAAGCTGCCGTTGATTTCGTGACACTGGAAACACATTTTTTAGTTACTTGGGTGGTACTTGTAGTAGCTTTGGTAGTTGTAGTCTGTGAAGCAATAAATTGATCAAAGACAAAAGGTTCTAACGTGGTGGGTCAGAACGGTGGGCCAGAATGTGGTAGAGAAGAGAAAATAACTCTGGAGAAAGCGGGCATATTTATGTTCCTCTGGTGGGCCTTCTGTTTGTGAAATTATTTAGGAAGGTGAGGTGGATGACCAGAACAGTGTCACGCCGGCGGGAAGGCCGTTGGACTTACTGGAAATGGAGTAATTGAAAGAAAATAGGTAATTGGGAAAAGAGGTATAACCCTTTGGTCTCTGTGTTGGGATGCTCGTAGAATGGTTGCAAATGTGTCATGCGCTTGTTATCTTGCAGAATGCCCGATTGGGATACTTCAGGGTGGAAGCGTTTTGGAGTTGGGAATTGGAAAGAGACGGAATGTCATCTGATAAATTCCTGGTTTGAGAGAACGGGGTGGGAAAACTGGTTTGTAGTGGATCAGAGAAGTGAGATATATCGTACAGAAACAAAAAAGCACAGCCCATTGAACGCTACAGCAAAAACATGTGTTTTAAAGGTTTCAGATTCTGGAAACTTAAAGCCCACTGCCTCTAGAACTATCCTACTAAGTCACCAACCTTACTACATATTTCGATCAACTCTCGGGTGTTTATCAGGAATTGGTTTCTCCATTGGCGGTCTGAAAACAAATATCCCCACAACACCTCAGAAAATTGTCTTCAATAGATGTACTAGACCATACTGCTTCACAATAGCTCACCCAACGTATTCCAGAGCATTCAACATCACCGTCACTAAATATTGCATTTATATGAACATGAGTCGCCCGAGATAGCTATCCTAAACCTCCATTCTCTTTCTCGAAAGAAGCCGACCACTACTTGGTTCATATCCTCCTCAACCATAGAGGCACTCTTCTCAATGCCGTGACATCATGGAAGAGACTATCACTGCCTGTCCAGACTTTTAATTGAAGATCAAGAACATTTCCTCAAAGAAATGCTCAAAAAGCCCCATTTTTAACGCTCTCACCACAGCTACTCCAGCGGTGCCTTAGACGGCCATGGTCACAAAGCTCCACTTCCTCAAAAGCCTACATCCCATCCTTAGACTATGCAATTGATATGTGCACGTATCGTAAAACACCACAACCACACCGAGCTTCCATATCTTGTCAACTGAAAAAGCCCACCACTATATGGTCACTCCTCTAATGCAGCAAAACATTCTCTCAATCTAATGACCTTAAAGAAGAGCCACCATACACTGGCGCCTCCTCAAAATCAACAAACTCCCCTCTCAACGTCCCAAACCGTCTAACATCCGAAAAATCAGATCCTTTTGTATCCTCACTTGAGCAGCTCCTCGAGCTCTTTCCGAGCATGCACCTCCTCGTTGACACGGGAGGTCACGTGGTCACCCACTAGGGCAAACACGAACGTCAGGCCGGCGATATACAAGCGTGCCTTCTTTGGAAGCGCCATCCAGCGTTGCCACAAGTTCATGATGGGGAGTAGTGAGATGAAAATCTCGCGAAATCCGGGGAAGCCTTGATGCGATGAGCATTTGACGGGACGGTCGGCAGCGAACAAAATCAAGAATGGATTCTTTTTCAAATGATTGGATTATTGAGATTGGATCTCTTAAGGTGACTTCTTCTGGGCTTGGGAAATGGGTTAAGGTGGTATGGAAATGGTGTGGTGCACGGGTGTGGATATGGCATGGATGGGTGGACCTGGGATGCTTCCCGTCACTAAAGAAGTCCAAAGGTAAGATTAGCAAAAACCAAAAAGGCATTTCAAAGAATTATGGCCTCGAATTGACCTCATGAAAGATTTCCCGTTTTGGTAATGGGGTTTTCAGCGTCCTCCTAGAAGACCAGGCATGGAAGTTGAGTAATCAAGACCACACCAAACATTCAATTGACGAACACCGAGGGATTTGAACATACATAGTTTCCTATTCGCCTTCCATTGAGCTCATTTCCTGAGGACATGCCCATTGGGCTCCTTTCAAAGATATGCCCATTGGACTTATTTGCAGCCATTAAATCCACACCAGACAGCCTAAATGCTCTCTTTCTTCATTATCTGTACCAAATCCTTGAGATATTTTCAACCGCATCACTCCTCTCCTCATATCTCCCTGAATATTGCAATTTCAGGGCGAATAACTCTCCAGCTGTCTCCAACCATCAGACTCACGATCCCTCAACCAGTGAACACTCAGAAGGCAACAATTTCACACATCTCCGGAAACCACTTCCCTTTCAAATCAGCACCATCCCTTCTAGCCAAAGTATCCATCTTACCAATCAAATAGATATCGATCTCCATCATCTCATTGCATTAGACCCCCACCTCATCGCTACCCCGGATTCTCGCGATGTGAAAAACTCCATACTAATCCACCCTAACTCTTCCAAACACACACCAAAAACACCAAAATCTCGCCATGAACACTACCACGGAGCTCCCGCCGTGCTGTCTCCGCGTGCACCCGCAGAATCCCGAAATCGCCGTCCTCGGAACGTACAAACTCGAGGAAAACGGCTCTCGCCACGGATCCTTGGACGTCTACACCACGAAAAACGGCCATTTCGAACGCCTTTCTTCCACAAAAACCGCCTCCGCCGTGCTAGACCTCAAGGTGTCGCCCACAGACGCATCTCTCTGGGTCCTGGCGCATTCCACAGGGAATATCAGCGTGTGGAGGTTTGAAGACGATAAGCTTGAGATGAAGCAGAATATGGAGTTGTTTGAGGGCGATGTGCTTGTGACGTCGGTTTTCTTCGACCCTCAGGATGCAAATCGGCTTTTGGCGACATTGACGTCGGGTGAAGCGGCCATTGTGGATCTCCAGAACGGGACCTTTGATCTTCTAGAAACTCCTCATTCCTTGGAATGCTGGACAGGTGCTTTTGGAGAGGAAGGCGCCGCTGCAAATGTCGTTTTCACCGGCGGCGACGATGCAAAACTCATAGCCCACGATCTCCGCCAAAACGGGAAAATATGGGCCTCAACTCGGCACCATGATGCTGGAGTAGTACTGATATTGTGTCCAGGCAAAGAATGGAGAAACCCAAGGTCCGACTGTCTCTGGACAGGCTCTTACGATGACCATCTTCGGGTTTTTGATTTGCGTAATATCGATACCGATGAAGGTCCCTCTTTGTTTCCCAGCTTGCTTCCTCAGGAATTACACAAAACGAACCTCGGTGGAGGAGTCTGGAGACTTATACCCGGCCCGGATCTTTCTGTTTTGGCTTGTTGCATGTACAAGGGAGCTTATATTTTGAAAACCGGGGAGAACGAGCCTCAGGTGGGTAAGTTTTTCAAGGGAAAGCATGAGAGTATGGTTTATGGCGGTGACTGGTCAGGAAACGATGTATTGACCTGTCTGTTTTACGACAATATCGTGGAGAAGTGGGCCTCCGAATAGGGAGAATTATAGAGGTTGGTATGGAGATGAGGTGTTGGTTGTAGAGGCTTGTTAGTAGATAGTGATGGTGACCAATTGAATAATGAGCAGCGAGAAGAGTTCTCCTTTGCAGAGTTAGAAGAAAGCATTTTGCATGATGATCAGAGATGGATCGCCAATTCTTCTTTATATAGAGCCTGCGGTGTTTCGTATAAAACCGAAGTCATCAATCCGTGTAGTGTATTTTTGGTGGTACTCATCGTACCATCTATATTCAATGCAGCCGTTGAAACCGGTTTTTTCATAGATAAATTAAAGTGCCAGAGACGCTTTCCGACTCCTAGCCCAGTGTCAACATCAATAAATCTCCCTAAAACAACAGGAGGTCAAGAGGCACAGAGGAGCCTCTGCCACTAGGATAAAGCTTCTCCTTGCGCTCAAAACGACGAGGGTTGGGCAAAGCGTCGCTATTGACCCACTTGAACCTCGTGTCCTCGATAACCAATCTTTCTGAGCTGCTTCCGTTTCTCTGCTGCGTATTGATGGTGTAGTCCAGAGCCGAGATTTTCCGGAGATTCTGGCCCGTCGACTGCTGCTGCTCCATGGTGCTTGGCGGTGGGGGAGGTGCTGCCTTTTTTGGTTTGTGAGTTGATGGAGCAGGTGGAGTCAGCTTCGGTAGCGATGGAGCCAGAGGCGCCAGAGAAGCCAGAGGAGGCGGGGGATACAGCAGAGGAGGCGAAGGGGCTCTTGGAGGTGGAGGCGCCTGTGTTGGAATCAGCGGCGTAGGTGGTGCCTGCGAAGGAGCCTGAGGCGTAGGAGGCAACGATGTAGGCACTGGAGGCGCCTGGGGCGTTGGTGGAGCCTGAGAAGGCACCGAAGGAGCCAGTGATTGTGGAATTGGCGGAGCAGCCGAGGGTGCTGGTGACTTTGACGTCTGTGCCTTGTTTCTGGCATTGAGCTGGTCCAAAAACGACGGAGCCGGGCCGGATGGCGGTTCAGGAGCAGACGATGCAGGCGCCTTTGGTGCTGACGATGAAGGCGGTTTAGGAACCGACGATGTCGGTGGTTTTGGCACGCTCTGAGGAATTGGAGGAGCTCCAGAGGGTGGTTTTGGCGTAGACAGCTGCGGCGTGGACGCCTCCAGGTTGTAAGTAGAGTAGCTTGAGGTGCCGTCGACCACGGCGGAGTCGTTTCTTTTTGCGTTGATCTGGTCCAAGAACGGAAGCGAGCCGCCTGGCATGGCAGGAGCCTTGGGAGCGTCTGATTTCGACGATGGTTTGCTCAGCAGAAGCAGAGGCGGCGGAGGAATCAGCGGCGGCGGTGGAGGCGCCAGATTTGTAGGTGGTGGAGGCGCCGAAGAAGGCAATTTTGGAGGACCTGAAGAAGGTGGTTTTGGCGGGCCTGAAGAAGGCGGTTTTGGCGCCAGCGTAGGTGGAGGAGGCGCCAGCGGAACGGGAGGCGTAGATGCTGAGGGGACTGGTGGTGGAGCTGATGGGATCGGAGGAGCCGAGGAAGTTGGTGGACCTTTGTTTGCCGCTTTGGGCCTGGAAGAAGGCGCTGAAGGGGCCGAGCCGCCGGCGTTGTCCACTACATGCGAGTCGTTTCTTTTGGCGTTGATTTCGCTCAAAAACGGGAGGCCGCCTGGCGGAGGCAGCGGTGCAGCAGGTGCCCCAGAATCCTTGGAAGCCAGCGGAGCCTTGGGAGCCATTGTGGGTGGAGGAGGCGCCGAGGGGACCGGCGGAGGCGCTGAAGGGACAGGAGGAGCCGCCGTTGGCGGTGGAGCAGAAGGCACCGGAGGAGGGCCTCTGTTCAGGGCGGCCAGTTCCACCGAGCTGACGGAACTGACGGAGGCCAGTTTGAGGTGGCCCTTTTTCGACGGTCTGGGCGGCGCCTTGGGCACTTTGAGCGAGTCGGAGCCCGGCACCGGCGGTGGCGACGACGGGATCGGAGGCGCTGATGACGGAGGAGCAGGTGTTGATTTTGGAACCGCCGGGGTCTTCAGAGGCCTCGACGAGGGCATTTTCGGCACGGCAGGGGCGGCAGATTCCGGCGGAGCAGGCGATTTGGGCGCCAGTGTAGGTGGCACCGGTGGCGGCGCCAGCGGCACGATTCCCGACCGGTTGTCCTTGACGGACTTCAACTTGGGCATTCCTCCCAGGAATAGGTCACCCAATTGCGGCGGAGCGGGAGCACCCAGCGGCGCCGGCAGCGAGGTCGGAGCCGGCAGGGGCAGCAGAATACCAGGCGTGGCGGCGCTGGAACCCCCTGAGCCCAAAAGGGGGCCTGACTTATCGACAGTTGTAGCTTTCTTCAAGTTGGCACCTTTGCGGATATCGCCCAAAAGAGCGTCTCTTCCTTTGGGCATGGAGGCCGGTGGTGCCGGCGGGAGATCGAGCCCCGGAGGCGGAGGGGGCGGTGGAGGAGGCGGACCGGCCATTGGAATTGAAGAAGAAAGTGGTATGTTTGATTTGAGTAGTTGGTGAGCTGTGATAAGGCGGTGTGCAGGAGGTGGTGATGTGACGGTTTGACGGTTGAAGTGTTGGAGCAAAAAGAGGAGGTTGGTGGCTTCTTGGTATTTTGTTTTTGGTGGGCTGAGGCTGAAATTCCGGGTTTTGGCGGTTTGTTTAAGGCAGGCTGGGTGGACGGTTATGGATGGTTGCTCAGGCTGTGGCTGCGAAATCGGACTCGGAGGACAAGGGGATGTATCCGTTTGGCGGTTGAATTTTCGAATCGTGTTGATTCTTCGTCCTCTTGTGCATTTGGAATTTTTAACAATTTGAAGAATTGAAGCGCTCCATCGCATTCAGGTGCTTTCGATTGGTCGTTTAGTCGGGTGGTCATCTCTGCTTGGCTGCGAATCAGCTTGCTCATGGTACTTCGGTGAACAGAGGAAGAGCTTTTTAGGCAGATACTCAGTAATTGAGGCTGGAGGTTGATTATACGTGATGCTGAAAGCCCTAGGAAATCAACAAGAAAAGTTCTTCAGCTGTATAGTGTATACTAGAAGCGACAGAATGGTTCTCAGGTTCTGTGAAATATTGTCGGTAGAATGGATACCTTGCTAATAAACCAATGATGCAGATATGCGAATATTATTGCAATTGCACTCGTTCGACCGTTGGTTAGACGCTGGCCGTCTTGAGTCTCCAATTATTACTTGAACGTCAAATGGTGAACTCCATTCAAATACCGAAAGCACGTATTGCTGTCTCAAGGTAACAGCTGTCTGAGCATCCTTTCCGATGAAATCGACAAAGGCGAGCTGTAGAAGGGAATCCAAAGCTTAGATTTGATGAATGTTGTCCTGGATGTACAGCAAAGTAGGATCTCTACTAAATCACTGAGACACGAATGCATTTCTCTTGCACTTTGAATCGAACTCTTTTACCAAAAAGCTGTAAATCAATCCAGGAGCATCAGAGATAAGATGATTCGAGACCTTGTAAATGGAGTAAAAAGTAAAGATTGCATTCTTTCTCACAAAGCCAATCTCTGAGATATAGCTACATCTGCTCAAAAAGCAGCCTTCAGATTCTCAATAAATACATCAATTCACTATGGCCGAGGATTGGCGGCGTATATACATGCGGTGTAGTAACTGACATCCTGAAAGGGGAAGAAGTTGGCAAAGATTGAGTTAGGCAAGTAAGTAATTCTCGATTGGAATGACCGAACGAAGGTCAGTCGAAGAGATCCACCAGAAACGCTAAAGCTCCTAGTTTCGATCACATTGAGGCTCGAGAGTGCCTGTGGCTTGATCTCTTTAAGAGTGGATTGGCAACACAGGTCAAGACAGTCAAGACATGGGGTATTAGCGATACTCAGAACGGAACCTCCCCAGATGGAGCTAGACCTGGTAGTGGGATCGATTGGGACGAACCAAGACCCGAGGTTTTAGTCTCGACTGGCAATTCACTGAGGGAGAACAACGTAGGGACGACCAGTTTGTAAAGTTGGTCAGACAGACCAAGAGAGCCGGAGACCGCCTGGGAACTCATAGCTATTTCAGATCGCGAGACGACCAAGCTAAACAGCAGAGGTCTTGTTCAACTCATGTAGACAGAGAAAAAGCTCCGGCCTTTGTATTGATTTTGAAGCGGATCATCCACTCAAATAGCCCAAGATTTACAACATGGTCTTTTCTAGCGCATGAAGTCCGCTTAAGCAAATCAAGCCTGACAGCCAGGTCTAATTCAAGTCGAGGTCCACCTAGAAACCAAGACACACCCTGGTCTCATTCACGTCGTATAGTGCAATTAGACAGACCAAGACCACAGCCTTGATCCATGGAGTTCTATCGACTCAGGTAGACCAAGACGTATAGAATGGACTTATTCAAAGGAAGCCATCAACTTAGGCAGAGCGGGATGACGGCCTCAATCTCTCAAAACTGTGAAATCTGCTTGGACAGACCAGGACTTATGCCTTCGTGCTTTTCAAAGCCATCCACTCAAACAGACCAAGCCTTGCAGCCTTGGCCTAATCTGAAGAGTACCGTCGAGTCAGACAGACCAAGACTTGCAGCCTTGGTCTTAGACAAACAGTGCCATCGGCTCAGACAGACCAAGACTTGCAGCCTTGGTCTTGCGAATCCCTTACTCTTCCACCTCCAACTCAACTTCAGCCCCCAACTCCTCGCTCAACTCCTCAATCAACAACTTCGTCAACTCACTTCCATCCCTCAACGTCGTCCACTTCCCCTTGATCAAATCGTACCGCTTGGGCCCGCTCACAGGGCTGCTGAGCCAGATCTGCTTGTTAGGAGGCTGCTTATTGATCACATAGGTCTTGCCAGGAGCCACCGAAAGCGTCATAACGCCGTGGTTGAGCTCGGCGTCGATCTGTGGGTAGTCCTCCAGAAGCTCCTCCAAAGAATCGCTCAACAGTTCGAGATATGTGTTTGCCAAAGACGAGTATTCGTGGTCCAGGATGTTGTCGATCTTGAGCGAGACGTTTTCACCGCTTGTGGAGATGGAATACGGTTTTTGGGCGATTCTAGGAAATGCAATAGCGGGGCGGACGACCGGAAGCCTGGCAAGGCGTGGGAGGGCCTGTGGAAGGCGTGCTGTGAATCTAAACATGGTGTGGTGTGGGTAGTTGAGGTGAGAAAGCGAAAAACCGAGAGTGAGGGTTGCGTTGTGGATCGTGGGGGAGACTACATTCAGTTGAGGAGAACAAGGATGAAGAAGAAAAGGAAATCGTAAATCAATGTTCTTTTTCGCTATTTGAGAAACGTATTGGCTAGGTTGGGACTTGTTGGTTTTTGGTTTGACTCTGATCTACAGTGGCTGCGAATAGGCTTGAAGGCTGGTTGAGTGATGGCGAGTGAAGTTCATGAAGAAGGGCCAAAACGGGCTTTCGAGAGTAATTTTGAGATTTTAACCTTCACGTTGAGGTTAATCGAACTCAAGCAGAGGCACCGGGATCGTCGTATCAGTGATGCACAGGGTCCAGCCACTCAGAGCCTCGGTAAAGCTAAGGTGGTGATTTGTGAGTTGGTCCCGTTTTTGCGAATGAGGGCCTTGGGGTTTATTTGGGCACTTGATATGGGTTTTGAGTTTTGAGTCTGACCCAAGGTGTGGCTCAAAGTGAGAAGAGAGGACTATAAAGAGAATGTCAAAGACGAGACAGAGCTTTCTGAAAACAATCCCTGTCAGCTTCTAAGAATGTCCATCGAGATACGAACAACTTCCGAAAAGTCGAGGTGATCTTGAACGCTGAGAGGCCTATCTTCAAGAAGTCCCACTACCCCAGGATACACTGACTTTTAGACACACACGATATTTTCGAGCTCTTTTTGTAGGATTTTTCAACAAACTTCATACGTCAATCGAAGTTGAATCATGGGTTTTTCACAGGCGGGCTGAAGGCCCGATGAGAGATACAATGGGCAACCTTCACCCGCCGTCATTCCACCCAGACCAACCATTCAGTCACACTTCACAGATATTCACCCAATTACCTTTCACAGTAATTGAAGGAAAAGGTGCATGTCATGGGAGTTCGTCTCTGGCCTGCCTCATGTGGGTAGGTCTGCTTGAGCTTACGTTCCTTACGATCAGTCAGTGACACCTCCAGTTGCACAAAAGGGAGGTGAATTAACCTAACTTCTGGATCATCCACCAAGTTCGTCTCCTAGTTCATCTCCTAGTTCGTCTCCTAGTTCAATTCCCCATTGCCTCCCTATCGTTTGCAGCCATGGCACGGCCGACTCCGACCGGGACCTTCCGGTTCGTCCACAGCATGACCTGAAGATCTACAAACAACTTTCCCAGAAAACGCACAAGAAAACTCTAAATCACCAAAGCCTCTGGAGCTTCAAGCCCTAGCCAAAAAGCCTCTCATTGTGTTTGGACTAAATAGCCGAGGCTTAAGCTCTCCAGACGCATCGAATCACGAACTCCGACGTCCTTGGCAACAAAGCCAAAGGCCTAGTAGCAGACCTACGGCCCTAGAGCAGAAATTCCAGTCCAGAGGATTATGTAATACCACATGCTACCGAATGCCACCGGAGGCTACCGAGTACCACCGAGTACAAATCTTAACTGATCCAAACGCACTCCATGAATTATCCTGTGCCCCGCTACTCCAAACCGTCTGCCAAGTAGCGACCAACGGTCCTCCGTCTGAGCCAGACCCCTGGAGTCGCAGTAGGCAACTCCATAATCTCCTCTTGACCAAAACCACCTTTTGACCAATTTCACCCTTTTGACCAATTTCACCTTTTTGGACAAAATCCATCTTTTGACCAAAATCACCCTTTTGACCCGACATTGCTCAATTTCATGCCCGGTAAAAGCATAATCAAAACTGCCCACAACGCCAAGCTCGTCGGAGCGCCGCCACTAGCTCCGGAAGCAGGATCCTGGAGGTCCGTCCAAAGGCGTTTTGTGGATTTCCAAAAGCACGGAATTACGCTCCAGCGGTGGAAAAAATAAAGTGTTGTCTTCGAAAAGCCCGCATTGGGCCCATTCCCCAGGCCTCATCTTCACTACTCCATCGACTGGGCGGGGCCTTTCCACGCACGTCACTGGCTGAAGTCTTGGCTCGGACAAAACGGCCATTTGCCGGGAAAGCTGCTTCGTCAAGTTGCAAATTGAAGAAAAGGAAGAGAACGAGATATGAAAGCCAAAACAAAGGAAGTCGGTGTTTCAAACCCTTCAGGCTGCTGAAGTAGCACGATCTCCCAGTGCACAATAGCACGGCGTTCGCAGAGCGGATTCTGTGGGGGTACCAAGAAAAAGCGTGAGGCTGGCCCAGAATTCCCAAACAAGATAAGTTTGCTGATAACAAGTGCCGTGTCCGGCTAGAAACATGAAATGATGAAAATGACTTTTTATCCTGGACCAGCTAGGGAACCTGAGTTTGTTCTCGTGCGGTGAGTAGCCTTAGTGTAGTACCGCCGTAGCACGGCTGTAAAAAAAAAAATCGGTGGTGCGGGAAATCAGACCTGACTAAATGTCCCATGAAGGACTGAAATCACCCGATAACCGCCATTTCAACCCACTTTCACCGGCCTGACTGTGAGTTTGCGTCTCCGCCTTCGTGGAGGCACAATGACCGTGACGGCGTGCCCCTGCTTAGCCAAGGCCGCCATTAGCCGGATTCTGAGGCCGGTGCGACTGGGCTGGAGAGTCACTGGTGACCTTGTAGTTTCTGGGAGACGAATCTGGAAACAGCCGCCAATCGCTTGATTTGTTTTCTTGGGTTTCAAATTCCTGGGTTGGTCCGCCAATTGCGATAAGATCACGGGAAATTTGCCCTGGTGCATTTGCTGATTGCGCAGTGCTGGGAGATTACGATTAGCAGATTTGCACCCGCGGCACCGAAAGCACCACCCAGCCTGCCTCAACCACCCAAACCAAAGCATAAACAAAGCCAAACAGCCAAAGAAACAAAATACCGAATCGAGCCAATCAACCCGCCATTTCAATCAGCATTGTCTAAGCAAGCCAGTCGCCTCCTTGCCCATTCATCTCTTCGATCCTCTCAACTTCGTCCACTACGGTTGGGCTTCTGCGCACTGGCTATCCAGTCCCTGCGTTCTCGCAGCCGTTTGACCCCACCAAAACAGCCTCCCGAATTCCACAAGCCCTCTGAACGCCGAGATCCTCTAAACAGTTCAATTCTCCTGTTCCCCTCGCCTCGCGCCTCTTATCTCAAGCAATCCCATGAATTCCTTGCCAAGATGCCAAGGTTCGTGCCGTGCGCCTCTGGGCTGCTTCGCTAATTACCATTACTGCCGACCTGCACACAACCATCTCTCACACAGCAGCGGCTGCTCCACCTGCGGGCCTGCCTGCGGCTTTTTGCAACCATTTCCTAGCTTCGAAACGCCGTGCAACCAAGCTATATAAGGCCCCGAGAGCCCGCTTTTTCGCCAACTCCATCGCCATGTCACACCCCTCCGGCGACGTCGTCGCTTCAAACGTGGAAAAGTCCATCGTTGTGCAGGAAAAAGAACCCCTTCCCACCGACTCCGTCCTGAGGCTGTCGGACGAAAAAGCTCCCCTTGAAACGGTGGTCAAGCTGCCCTCGCTGGGCTCTGAGTTGGAGCAGGGTGACGATGACGGCAGAGAGCCCACGTTGGAAGAAATGAAGAAATTGCGCCATGTGTCTGAGAAGATCCCGCTTCGCTGCTGGCTTGTGGCTATCGTGGAATTGGCTGAACGTTTCTCCTACTACGGTTTGTCGACGCCGTTCCAGAACTACATGCAAAATACCCCCAACGACACCCCTCGTGGTATTCTCGGCTTGAACCAGTCCGGTGCCACCGCCTTGTCGTACTTCTGGCAGTTCTGGTGCTATGTTACGCCTATTTTCGGTGCCTGGATTGCAGACACTTTTACGGGCAAGTACAACGCCATTTGTATTTTCTGTGGCATCTACTTGGTGGGCATTATCGTCCTTTTTGTCACATCCATCCCCGCCATCGCTTCCAGGGACACTTCGCTCGGGGGTTTCATTGTGGCTATCATCGTTATTGGTCTCGGTACGGGAGGAGTCAAGGCCAATGTTTCTCCCTTGATTGCCGACCAGGTGCCCAAAAACAAACCGGTCATCCGTGTGCTCAAATCCGGCGAAAGAGTCATCCAGGACCCCAACATCACCATCCAGAACGTCTTCATGTTCTTCTACCTCATGATCAACGTGGGCTCGCTTTCTGTCATTGCAACCACCTCCTTGGAGCACCAGGTCGACTTCTGGGCCGGTTTCCTTTTGCCCTTGTGCTTCTTCTGCATTGCTCCGCTTGTGCTCTTTTTGGGTAAAAAGTACTACGTCAAGGTGCCCGTTGGAGAACAGGTTATCGCCAGATCCTTCAAATGTACCTACATTGCCATGAAGAACAAGTTCAATTTCGACGCTGCCAGACCTTCGCTTCACCCCGAGGCCGATTACCCTTGGTCCGAAAAATTCGTCGAAGAGGTCCGCAGAGCTCTTTACGCCTGTAAGGTGTTTGTGTTCTACCCGATTTACTGGTTGGTGTACGGCCAGATGATCAACAATTTCGTGTCCCAGGCCGGTCAGATGGAGCTCCACGGGCTTCCCAACGATATTTTGCAGGCCATCAACGCCTTGACCATCATCATTTTTATCCCCATCTGTGAGCGCTTCGTCTACCCCTTCATCAGAAGATTCACTCCCTTCAGAGCCATCACCAAGATCTTCTGGGGCTTCATGTTTGCATCCAGTGCCATGGTTTACGCCGGTGTGCTCCAGCACTTCATATACCAGCAGGGTCCTTGTTACGAGTTCCCAATGCAGTGTGCTGAAGAATACAGAAACACGCCCAACCATATCCACGTTGCTATCCAGACCCCTGCCTACTTCTTGATCGGCATGTCAGAGATTTTGGCATCAATTACCGGTTTGGAGTACGCCTACACAAAAGCTCCCGTGACAATGAAGGCCTTCATTACTTCCCTTTCCTTGTCACCAACGCCTTCGGTTCTGCCATCGGTATTGCTCTTTCGCCAACTGCCGAAAACCCCAAGTTGGTCTGGACCTACACCGGTTTGGCTGTTTCGTGTTTCATCGCTGGATGTCTTTTCTACGCCATCTTCAAGAGCTTCAACGACAAGGAGGACGAGTTGAACCAGTTGGACTACATGGAGGAGGATGAGGTGAACATCCACCCGATCACGTCCATCACGGAGTCCTTGGCCAACCGCTAATGTGTATAGTTACGAGTTACGACGGCAGTTGAGCTGCCCAACAGAGTATCAGGAAATGGGGATGTAGGTAGTTTTGGGAGTCAATTTTCGGGGGTGAGGTTTGTGGTGATCGAAGGAGTCAGAATGTTGTAGAGTCAATGATACGGTAGGTGTCAGAGTCAGAAATGTGTTGATGGTGGTGATTGCAAAAAACACCCCAAGATTGAGGTTACTGATGGACGCTTTTCTATTTATGTTGGCACTAAACCAGTCGTTTGTAACAAACCTTGAACTCAAAAAAGAGAATCCGTCATTGTATTTAGCACTTTCGTGGATGTTTCTTGCTGCATCTCGGTGATGCAACACATACTGTTCGACAATCTCGAAGATGCCATTGTACCCCACAATTAAGGAACACAAGTAGCCGAAGAAACATAAACAAGCTGCAGTAAGTCTAATCTCCGTTGGTGGCTGTGTAGTCCCGTTGCATCTCACGGAATACGGAATCTGAGCTTATCACTAGGAGATGCACAAACTCTAAAACACGTTGTTATCGAAAAGTTCGTCAAATGAGATCTCCTTATCCAGGCTCGTTTTTGCACCTTCTGGGTCATCTGCTTGCTGTTATTGTCAGACTGGCCCAATTGGTGCTTTTGTGTAACTTTTGGAGCTCTTATCTTGAAAGGTGCATGATCCGGAGATTCAAGACAGCTTTTGACAGGAGGCTTTTTAGTTGCTCAATCGCCACCCAGATAAGACAACGTTTTAGTCTTTAATTGGTGGATGGCCGATTTTGGCGGGTTTCGATAAAGGTGATGTGGATACAATATTGCGCCTCTGATAAGAGATAAGGCAGAGGAGCATACCTATTGGTGGATAGCTGTGTGATTCAGCAGTTACAAAGGCGTCAGAACAAGGTAAAAGATTAGATTTCACGATAAATGTGTGATTTCTGGGGCTTGTGTTGGTCTAAATCTATATTTGTCGCAGCCGATTGGGCAATGATAACGGTTTCTGATCGGCCAAAGTGGATACATGGGGGATCCGAAGGTCGAGATTAACTATCGTATCAGTTGACAAATTTTAGAAAGGGATATATTTCTTCGAATCGGAGTTTTCAGAAGTCCCGAGACTCCCGTTCTGGCGATCTGAGTGATCAACGAACGCATTTTAAAACCGTCAATTCTATTGAAACATTTTTCAGCCCAGTATCCAAGTTCCATTTTGGAAAATTTAAACCTTTAAAAAAATTGAGATTTGTACATTTCGTTGCACTCAATCATTGGCGGTGATCTTCT
Organism: Candidozyma vulturna; assembly: GCA_026585945.1. Lineage (NCBI taxonomy): Eukaryota > Fungi > Ascomycota > Pichiomycetes > Serinales > Metschnikowiaceae > Candidozyma > Candidozyma vulturna. The sequence goes on along the minus strand of CM048832.1, from coordinate 621,748 downwards.
GAAAATGCCGCTGGTTGCAAAGTGACCCCAATCAGCATCCACAAAACCACGCAAACAACTCAAAACAAAAAAAGCGTTAAAACCGAACCAACAGTCAAAAATCCAAGAACGGGCTTTTGTTTTGAAAAATAAAAAACAAAAAACCTTCCTTCCTCTTCGTCTCACATCCTCCTCTTCATCACTACATCATATATCGCGCGCTCATCTCAACTACACCATCACCATGTTCATCTCGCTCATCATCCTCGCCGTGGTTTTCTGCGCCATTTCGCTCTATCTCCCCTACTCTGCAGGATTGACTCATCTTGAACGCAGAAAGAAGCAGCAGCAGCAGACAAAACCAAAAAGAAAAAACTCCGATGCTGGACACGGCTACATTTCTCCAGATGAAGAGTTGAGAAGACAAAGAGAACAGGAGGAGCAGCACGGGCTTAAGGCACGTGCCTCGGCGTTGAAGGAGCGTTTAAACGTGACCGCCGACGACATGCCTGTTCTGATCAAATTGAACCAGCCTGGCTTGAGAAAGAGAACCGAGAAGATCGCCAACGATGTGGATCCTAACAACTACGATTATGATTTGGAGGAGTTGATCCAGGACGAGACAAGGGAGGCAAACGAGGAGGCCATCCGTGCGGCGTACGCTGGCCAGCAGCTAGGAGGTGACAAGGAGGCGATGGTCTAAGAGTGGAAGTGGATATTGCAAGTAGCCGAGGGAAGTCGGTCGGACGAGATCATTTGAGGAGGAAAATGTGGCTCTTTTGGTTCGCCTTTACTTCGTTGGAATAGGCATCTTTGAAAGTCAACTTTGTTAGGTGCTTTCGATTGCCTCTTTCGAACTGCTGACCACTACATGTTGGCTACCAGCGACCAGACTGGACGATGAGCTTTACAATCGATCATGATCCTTTGTCGCCGATGATCTCTACAACATTTTATACATTGTTTACATACTGGGCCTACTTCATACTTGGTATGGCTCAACAGCTATCGACAAGTCACACCCAGCCCCACACATCAAGAACCATTCTCTTGTATCGCATTTGGCATAAGCAGTACGTCGATGGCTCGATATTGCATTAATACATAGAAGAACATTTGTCCATCCGGCTATTTACATGTAAACCCATTAGCCCACCATATCCAAAAGGTCAATGAGATGACCCTTTTTGATGTAATTCACCTCGTCACGACGGTATAGCTCCGCAGTGGACGGTCCATCGACACCCTGACTTCCATCTCCTCTGATTTTTCTGAGCTGCTTGAAAAGTCCGTTTTTGTGTTCGGCTATTTGGCCAGCCAAATCACGATTCTCTATCACAGCATCAAAAGCCTCGTAAATCAGCAGAACAAGACGGTCCAGAAGCTTGAGAAAAGCGCCATGTTCAACAGGAAGATTGGCTTTTTCAGAGACCATAGCCTGGTTTAGCCAGGATTCAACTTCTGGATGCATGTGGAGCTTGCCGATTTTGTCCTTCAATCGCAAATCGGTGCTGATATCATGGTAGGCATCGTGGAGAGCTATCACCTTAGCAAGAAGCTCCTGAGCGTCTTGGGGGAGAACTTATTGTTTTTGAAGGATTCGAATATCTTGATGAAGACCCTGGTGGTCAACGGAAGCTGGCATGTGTGCTCCATGATTCCTAATAGCTGCTCGATTTTAGCGAATGAAGCTCCAGAAGAACACAAACTGTCGAGCACAGGAAGGAAGGTATTTTCCGTAGGAAACACCCTGTGTGTGCCATTTTTGGTGCCTTCTTCTAAAGCAGCAATATATAATTCGTCATCTTTTGGTGTCAACTTTTTAAGGTAGCACTCATGAGATTCCAAGGGTCTTGTGATTTGAGATGTCACAGCCTGTAAGATCTTTTCGGCTTCTTTGATTAATCCAGACTTGACTAGGGCCCTAATAATAGCGTTGACAGCTTTTATATCGACCAATTGTGGCCACCGGTCAATCATAATTGACGCGTACTCAAACGCCGTATTGTACTTTCCATAGTCAGTGTACCCGTATATCAACGTCAGAAAGGTCTCACCATCAGGATCAAGCCTCTGGAGCTCTCCTCCAGAAAAACTTATCATGGCCTTCAAGTCGTCGACAACATCAAAACTTTCACTTCGTAAGGCACTAAAAAGAAGTACATTCACAGTACTGAGAGGAAGCTTCGCAGGAAGGGTCTCCTTGAGTCTGCAATACACAGCCCATGTTAGCGGAGGCGGGCTGACCCTAAACTTTGCGTACTTCTTGGCCACATCAGGTTCGAGCTTTTTCAAAGCAGATGTATGGGCACTTTTGATCTCTTCCAAAATATCCTTCCTGTCACGAAAGAACCCCAAGTATATGAGCCTGTTCTGCTCCTCTTCGAGCATGGGAATCCCTGCTTTCTTCACGTCTTCCACTACTTTCCAGCACATCTTCACGTGTGCATCTCGCTGCTCCAATTGGTTCTTGTAGCTTTTTAGCATCAGTAAGGGCAGATAGTAGTTTCCAACCAAGGAAGCCAAAAGGCCCGGTTTTACGAAATCACGTCTCCTTAGAAGCTCCTTCATGAAAGTTTCAAAGTCCTCTGGCTCCATGCATGCCACACCGGGGCTTGGTAGTTCGCTATACCTTTTCAAAAGTGTTGAATGGTTCACCAAGGCTTTCTTTGATTTGGGTGCCTCAAGCCGTGCTAGCAGTCGTCTGCTGGGATATAGAGCTTTCAAAAAGAATGCGTATGAGCTTGGTTTTGGTGTATGGACATTCTCGGTTTGCAATTGTCGTAATCTTTCTCTTCTATTCTCGGCTTCTAGATTTGACCATTCTTTGGCCAAGTGAGAAGGTCGTAGTGAGTTTTTCTTTGCTAGTTCACAGAGAAGCGGTCGTGATGACGTCTTTGCGATATGAGATAGTAGCGTGGATGCTGCCTGGGTAGCATTTGATGACATCCTGTTGTTGTAGGATTAACAGTGATCGAGTCCAATCGGTCGATTCCTCGGAGTATTAGATAATAATGGTATTTTTGGAATAAGAAAAGCTTAAGGAATGGACATATGGTATTATTGATGACTCAATGATGTTTCAATGGAAATGCCTCTGGGGTTATGGAAGATGAAGTAATTGCCTGCAGAGAGGTTCACCTCGATGCCTCGAAGATGGTGTTGGAGATCAATGATCTGAGGTACAACCTTGGCAATGAAAGAGGGAAATCTACCCCCTTTGATAGAAACAGTTTCTTACCGATTGACGAGTTTATACGAATTAGATCATTCTGGTTGTCGGTTTTAAGATATACCCTGATGATTTTCCTGCACATTCATACCCACCAGAAGGCCCCAAACTTCCACCCAACTACCCTCTAAGCATCATAATTCATTATCCTTAAAAACAGTTTGATTATCAAATTCCCCTCCCAATCAATCTCCCATCACCTCTTCTCCAAAAACCACGGGAACCTCTGAAATCGGTCACGTGACGCTACCTCAAAATTTGAAGCGCTTTTCATTTTCCAACCAACACCATGAAGATCCAGCACGACGCCTCCAGGGTGCTCGAGAGAACATCGCATTTTCTTCGTAAGGGTGTCATCACGGAGCGTCCCGCATGGGTGCCTGCCGTGGGCCTGCATCCCACGGGGTACGACTTGACGAAAAGACCCAAGCGTTTCGATGCTGGCAGACAACCGTCAGATCCCCAGAACGATCTTTACAAGAAACAGGGCCAGTTTTACAACACCAGAACGTCGCCCAGAGAGCGCAGAAACACGCATGGCTCTGTAAACGCCGTGCCCAAAATCAAGCTTTTAGAGGACCAGTTAAGAGACGTTTTCTACCATCAACACCCCTGGGAGTTGGCCAGGCCCAAAAACACCGTCGAGAACGACGGCCAGGATATCGCCAAATGCGACTGGTCGCACATGCTCCAGGTGCACAAGCCGTTGGACGGAGAGCTGGTGGTGCAAAGAACGTTGCATTTGTTGAAGCAGCTGCCCAAGACGAAAAACAGCCTTTTCGAGGCGTACGACCAGGCCCGTTTTGAGTTCTACCAGTTGCGTATGGCCGACGAGATGAGCCTGACCGTGCTGCGTGAGGAGCTGGCCATGTTCGGTGCGGTTTATCCTATTTCCAACATGGAATGGGGTATCAAGAAGGAACAGGAGGCTGTGGACGTGTGGACCCAGCAGGCTGCTGAACAGACGCGTGCGAGGGAGGCTACGCGGGACGGCAGCAAGGCCGTGGCGGCCACGGAGGGCGACTCGCTGGGATCGATTTGGGAATCGACCGTTGTGGAGGAAGTTGAAGAGTGAAGGATCATTGTAAATAGCCAAGACAAATCAGCATGACGAGGTGTAGGGCCGGGAGGGGATTTTGGGGATTTGGAGCTATGGTGGAAGGTTTATGGTGAAAGATAATGAGAATAATTGGGTGATGAAAAAGAGGTGCTGAGATGGATGGCAGGCAAAGCCGTGGTTCTGGCAACCTTTGACGCTTTCAGACCCTTCAACGAAGAATCTTCTCAAAAGCAATTTGTTGTTCGTTCATCTGTTCTGGTGATCTACTTACGGCATTGACATGGTATTTATATTCTCTACAGTCTCACTTGTTGCCATAATAATAACTTGAATACAATCCGCTAGAGGGGCCCTCTGGTTGAATATGGCTCGTGCGGAGAGTCACGTATGTCCACTTGATTGATCAAGTGCCGTGTAAGGCAGTTGAATAACTGAAAAAGGCCAAACTCAAAGGCCAAAGCCGAAGGCCAAACCCAAAGGCCAAACCCAAAGGCCAAACCCAAAGGCCAAACCCAAAGGCCAAACCCAAAGGCCAAAGCAAAAGAATCTTGTTCAAAATTCATAAACGCCTTTCGTTCAAACGCTCAGTCTAGAGTATAGAATACGGAGTAAAGTATAGAGTCTGGAGGTGCAGCAGTAACCAGTCGGAGCTCTGGTATAACGGAAAGCACGATAAACAGAATCCTCAAAACACGATCGATACGTTCGTCAAGCCTTGACCGTTGCTTCCATCGATCACCGTCCCTCGTCGATTCCATCAATGATCCATCACTAGCTCCATCATCTGAGACCCTGCACCATCTCAGACCCTTCACCATCACCATCCTTGATCAACCCAGGTAACTTACCCTCCTCGTTGTCTCCTCGTTGTCTCCTCGTACAATGTCTCCTCGACAGTTCTTTCATTCCGTAATGCATGTATTTCTATCTAGTGGTGGTGCTCCTCAGGCTTCTTGATCAACTTGTCGTACACCAAGTAGGCGGAAAACGCCACGGTGGCGATTCCAAGACCAGGGAAGGCCGACTTGAATCTGTTGAAGCGGGAGAACTGACCCTCGTATCTCCACGCGTCTCTCTTGGCCCAGGGATTGCTGCTCATGGTAGTTGATTTGGAGTCGATTATTCGCAGACGCTCTTATTGGTGGGTCGGGCGTGCGCGAACCGGGATATCACTGGGTGGCAGAAACCAGCATTTCAGGAAAGGTTTATTGGCTAGTGGGTTTTTGAGAGGCTGTTTGTTGTGGGTTTTGAATTTTGAGTAGGGGTAGTTTGTTTTGGTTTGTTGTTTTGTGGGATGGCCGGAATGCGATGGCTGCAAATGAGACAGATGAGTGAGATGGGGTCTGAGTACTCTTCTTGCTTATTATTATCATATCTCTTTCTCATCGTCAACTTAGTCTTCGTTGCAAATGTTGAATGGGCGGACATGGTTGCTCAAATTGGATGAGGCGTATATGACTTTCTTGAACTCCATCATTGAATACATAGACTTCGCAGGCATCACAATCGTACATCCAAATGAGACAAGCTAAAGCGGTTTAATTTTTGTGAAGCTGGCTCTACGGTAGAGATTTTCATGACAAAAGCTCAATATGTAACTGTTATTTTCTTTGTACGAGGGCAGTAAGGTGCACAGATGTTAGGAGTTGAAGTTGGCGGCATGGACTTCTGTTTTTTTATAAATAGTCCCAGATTTGAATGCTTGCCGTATGTCCAAATTGTCTTACTCAATGGAAAAGTGAATGAAGGCTTCATGAGTTTGTTTATCACCATCAGAATAACTAGGTGGGTCTTGAATCATGATATGCTGATTGAGTTTTAATGTTCCAAAATTTCAAAGGCACGGAGGATGAAGGATTAAGGACTTCACATTGGAAAAAATATTTTGTTTGCTGAGCAGCTCTGACTGATCACTGAGGAGAGTGATTAAAGCGATTGGTTCAAACGAAAAGGAGCATGAAGCTTTCGACAGGGAAGCGGTTATTTAGTATTGAATAGCAGAAGCTGTCGGAAAGAAATATCAAGACATGTTGACGTTTGGTTTATTTCAATTAAAACCCAGGCATGTACCTCATTGTTCGTGGAATTTTTCACTTCTGGCTCTTTCGTATTGCATTTAAGTTATAGTTTCATAAATTGTAGCGTGTACCACGGTTTTGCCAAAAATTCCCTCTTTGCAGCTCATATCAAAAAAAAGGGGAAACTCGACTTAACTGACACCACTCGTCAGTATTCCAAGTAACCAACCAAATGGCTGCAAACCCTTCAGCCGCATGGTCCAGGCCCCAACAATTCCTGTCAGTGGAACATGAAATGACATTAATATTATCTCCGATTGATGATCTCGGTTACTATTAGTCATATTGTAAAAAAATTCATTCCAAATCTGCAACTCACGATGTACCATCATACACTGTTTCTCAGGGTTCCTTAATCGCATCTACTAGCAGCTGTGGCGCACCACGAACCCACGCCTCAAAGAAAAAAAAAGAAATAAACGCCTGAGACCTATAAATACAGCGCTTTCTCTCATTAAAAAAATGAGTTCCCAACGTCCCTTTTTTCTTGTCTCTCTCACCCTCCGAAATGCTAGTCCGTTCAAGCAAGCGAGGTGCATATGACGTGAAGAGCACCTGCAGCACGATACGGAGCGCAATCTACCCCAGAATTTACAGACCACTTCTTTTTCCATAATGCCCGAGGAAAACAGCCAATTGGAACGCTTGGTCGGTGCTCCAGAGCCCCAGAGTGAAGAGCTCACGGATTCAGAAAACGAGGATGACTTTGTGAGAAAGTACGGAGAAATCGACTTTCGTTACATCAAAAGACCGAAGGACTCGGTGTGGTTCATCAGACCACATGCCCTCAATTACTTCAAGGGGGGTACCTTGTACCGGACGAAAGGAGAACGGCTGTCGGGAAAGACCGAGTTGTTTTTGGATTTGATCTATGTTGGCATCATCGGCTCGGTAGCTGGAGATGCGTGTGAGAACGCCTCTTGGTACGCGCTTCTCAAGTACATTTTGGTGTTTTTGCCCTATTGGACCGTTTGGGCGGACATCAAGGACGTGACCAACTACTACTACAACGAGGACTTGTCGCAGAAGTTGTACCTTTTGTGGATTTTGGTGTTGTTGACCACGTCTGTGAACGCGCAGACACACGTCTTGGAGCTGACCAGAGGCGCTGCGTTTACCATTGTACCTTATATCCTTTGTCGTCTTTCATTGGCCTTTTTGCTCTTGTTTTACTCGTTCTACGTACCCGAGCACAGGCCACAACAGCGGTTGTATTTCGTGTTTTTAGTCATCACGAGCAGCCTCTGGATTCCTGTGATTTTTGTGGGCGTCAAGACCAAGGTGATTTTGGCGTTGGTGACTATCGCCTTGGAGCAGATCACCTTCTCAATTGCGTTCCACCCAATCACCAAAAGAATGCTCAAACTCACCATGTCCACAGCTCTCAATATCGAGCACGAGGTCGAGCGGATGGCTGCTTTCTACACCGTTGCAATTGGCGAGTTTTTGACCAAAGTCACAGCAGAATCGCCCATCGGCGTGGGTTTCACCAAATTGTACCCTAGGGCGATTTACTTCCTCGTGATTGCCTATATTCTTTTCTGGTTCTACGACAACGCCGGTACGTCTCAGAAAGCCGTCCATCCTCTTCGCCATAGCGCCACGCGTGCCATTTCATGGATTTACATACATGTGCCGCTTATTGGCTCAGTGGTGCTTGCTGCTGACGCTGGAGGTGAGCTTCTTGGAATCGAGGAGCCTCGTATCTTCGGCTGGGGCCCTCCAGTGTCTGACGTTGTACTCGGAGAAGAAAAAGATGTTTACGCCCTCACCTTGTTTTTCACGGGTGGCGTATTTGTGACTTTGCTCTCGATCACTGTCATCGGATTCCTTGACGATTGCAGAGATCCTCCTGAGGTGTTTTTGGTGCTGAAGTTCTGGCGTGTAGTTTGGAGGATCCCTGTTGCCTTTGCCATCCTCTTGCTGAGTTTCTTGAACATTGGCATTTCGAGCATTATGGGCACTGCCATGGGGCTTCTTGTGGCTCTTTACGTGTACGAGAGTGTCGTGGCTACGCCGAGGAAGAACCTTCCGTTCTGGTGTCAACGCAGTGTTGCCTTGTAATGCCCGGCTCCAGTGATGCAAGAACGGTATCCAATACTGCTTGAAGCGACTTTACCATTGTGCCACTAACATTTCGGTTCAAAGACTTTTGTTGATTGCTGAAAAATCCCATCTTCAAAAGTTCGGTTGCATGCAGCTGTTTGCAGCCAATGACAATGGAGTACTGCGACCTAGGCAAGAGCTCTATTGCCGATTCATACTTCCCCGTTGATTATCCGGTCTCTTTTGGTGAGTCAAACATATTCCTCCTTTTTGCCGTCCGATGTGGCTGCCTTACTCCGATCAGCTTACGCACTTTCGGTACCCCGAGCTACAGCTAGGCACAGCCGTCTGGACTACACTAGAAACAATCCACACTTTCAAGTTAACTCAAAACTTTTTATGACCTTCCATTTGTTGCGTTCCGTCGAGTGGAAAGAATCCTTTCGTACAAAACCTTCACTTACTGTAGAAACAAGTGACAGTAGATCCTCCTCCACCTTACTCCACGCGAAGCCAAATCCGCACCATCTCAGTATCACATACCATCGAGGCACTCACAACGCCAGGGGCAAACCACACATTTCAAACATATACAGAACTATATATCCCCCCTTCTTCCAAAAACTATAAAAGCAGCCCCATCCCCCGAAATCAAACCCCGAAAACCCCAGTACACATAGACTCCATCGCGCCGATTCATCCATCAACTACATGCCTAGAATCCAGGTGATGGGCCCGAAACTGGCAAACACGGGCCCGGTGAGCTACCGCACATGCTCAGATGTAGAGAACGGCGCCGTTACGAATAAGGTGCTAGTGACGATTTCGCTTCCTCAGCTACGACAGGTTGGAAGTGGTGATAACGAGAGGAACCAAGAGGGCCTTGAAAGCCAACAGAGTCCGAAAACGAACAATAGTCTTCCGAGCATAAACAAGGCGTCCGACCCAGTGGAAGCGCCTGGAAACACGCTTCCAGAAGGTCCACCGAAGCCAGATTCTCAAAACCTCAATAGCCACCACCAAAATCAGAATCCACCGCCACGTCCAGGCCCTGTGGCCCTGCTACACCAGAACATTGCTCCGCAGCTTCAAAACATCCTGGAAAACACGCCGCTTTGGCCTCTTTCGGGGAATTTTGCTGTAAATGCTGCAAATGCTGCAGGTGCTAGAACAGCTCCTAGACCTAATGAGGCGCCTCCAGCGGAGAAGGAGCCTCCTGCTACTCAGAACGACGATTCAGAATCAGAACTAGAGGTCCTTGAGGTCCGCATGCTACCGCCCAGGTCTAGACCGCAGCAGCTTCTAGACGATGATGACTCGGATCTTTCGTCTCTCGACGATGAACTCAACAACGCCTTGTCTTCCACGACTACCATGCCTACACAGGTGATTTCGTCGCCAAAAAAGGAGCCGGAACCTAAAAAAGTGCCGTACCAGCCGCCTCTACCCATGCACAAGCTCCTTCCTACGCTATACAAGCCCATCAAGCTTCAATCGTCGCCAGCGCCCCCTGGCTATAGGAATATCCCGCCCAATTTGGTGTGTGCCATTCAAAGAGAGCTAAATACGTTTTTTGATACCGGCAGCGACGACAAGGACGATTTGGAGGTTGTGGGAAAGATTGTGTTTTCTCTCAAGGATCCGTACTCGGCCACAAAGATAGCGCTTCCCGTGAAGGCCACAACGTGCCGTCATTTTGAGTGTTTCGACTTTGACAATTTCTGCACTTTTTCCAAAATGCCCACGGGTGTTCGTCACCATTTGAAGAAAACGCTAGTGCTGAAAAGCCACGACTCCAGACGCCTAGAGCAGCTTTTCCTCAAGCAGCAGAAGCTCATTTCCGAAGGTGCTCTCCTGTTCAAGGCTCCTGGCCTCGTTTACCCGCTGTTTTCGGAACACGGCCAGATGTTCTTCCTGGAAGTTTACTGCCGGACGCCGCCCTTGTACAAATGCCCATTGTGTGACGAAAAGTTTGGCTTAAAGCAGCTCTATATCAGCGACATTTTCAACTTCTTCGTGAAAACGACCCCTCGCAGCATCAGCAAGATAGAGTTGGTCGAGACGGACAGGTACAAAATTATAGACGAAGATGCGCCTGTCAGAGAGGAAAGAACAGAAACGCCGGACGTGGTTGTTCTTTCAGAGGACGAGAGCGACGGGGAGGTGAAGAAAGAAGTGAACAAGTCGTTCAGTGCAGACGACTTTAATGACGGATTGGACGATATGTTGACGAAAATCAGCCAGGATGAGGGTTCCTGGAGCAATCCTGTGACGCTATAAATTGACGAGGACGGTTGACTTATAAACTCAGCTTGCCGTGGGGCTCATATGGATAGAACAATACCAACACTGCTGCAAACAAAAACAAGGCTCCTGAAGTGTAGATGGGAGCTGCCGTTTCCAAATCCGCATAGATGGCAATGATGGGAGAAAAGATACTGAACACTCTGTTTGCCAGAGCAGCTAGACCCACAGCGGTTCCTCTGATCTTCGTGGGAAAGATCTCGGGCGTATAAGCGTATAGCGTTCCGTACATGATGTTGGAGAAAAAGCTGAAGAAACAATTCCATGCCAAATATGAGTTGGGTGTTTTGGCTGTGGTGGATCCAAAAAGCACCACCCCAGTGAGTATAAGCGATCCGAACAATACGCCTTTTCTGCCTGTTCGAAGCTCTACCATGATCCCTGCTATTATGGCTCCTGGGATACCCAAAACTGCCACAATCAAGGTGTTTCTGTACGTTTCGTGAACACTGAGTGGCTGGTTGGCTTCACCTCTTTGCTCCAAGAATGTCGGAAGAAATGCCGTGTATAACGGGAACGCAAGCCCGATGATGCCCCAGGAAAAAATCACCAAACTAGACGAAATCATGAGTTTCTTGGACCCAAAGCATTGTCTGATTTTGGTGAGGTTGTACCTCCTCAACTTGGACTTGAGAAGCTCGTTTCCCTGTAGTTTGGGCTCTTCCGTCAGAGTTGTCTCGTCGCCCATCTGGAGATCTTCAATCCTCAATTCACACGGCTCCCGGTTGATTATAGCGATTTTGTGGACGATTTCCACGGCTTTTTCGTCATTTCCCTTACCGAGGTGGAAAGACGGGCTCTCAAAAACAGGCACCACGAATCGAGCCACAAACATCATCAACGTGAGCCCGCCAAGCGTGAAAACAAAATACCGCCATCCCTTATTCTCCTCCCTCAAGCAATTGTCCGAATCTGGGCAGCTGTAGTTGGAGATAAGAGCCCACGAAATAAGCGCCGTCACAACCTGCCCAATGGCCCACCAAATGGACATGACGGTCAAAAGCCATTTTTTGCTTGTCGGAAGCGCCTCAAGCATGATGGCAGAATCCACAGGCAAATTGCCACCGACGCCGAAACTCCACAAGGAGCAGAAACACCCAACGGCTGCAAAATTGGGAGCTGAACCGGAACACACGCCAAAAACGCCAATGAACAAAAAGGTGATGTTGAACGCCCAGCGTCGGCCGATTATGTCGGCGGAAATTGACCAAAACGCCGCTCCAGCAAGAAGTCCAAAACTCTGTGACAAAAGAAGACGGTGACCGGCCTTCTGGATAGTGCACTCCATCGACTTCAATCAAACGAGGAAGAATGTACGCTGTCACCGAGGGCCAGGCGTTATCGGCAAACCAACCAAACCCAGCTACCACAAAAAGTCCATACTGGTACCTGCCAAAGCCGATGTTGTCGATGGTGTTGCTGAGAACTAAGGCCTTCTTGATGTAGACCTCATCGAAATCCGCAGAATCATAGAGTTCCTGGTTCTGTTCAAGCGATACCTCCTCCAGTTCCCTCACAGTGACTTCTTGTGCACCCATGACAAAAAAAAGAGTTGTTGTTTTCGTACTTTTTGGGGCTTTTTATTCGTGGCATTCTATCCATGCAACAAGTCCGTGAACAATAGCTGTCGTTACTGCGGCAGCCCCTCATAGATGCATAAGCGCGTGGCTAGTCTCTGCATCAAGTAATAAGCACGATTCTTGTTGGGGCACGTGCTGCCCATGGGTTAGTTCTCGGCATCACTATCGGATAATTTCCCCAATCATCCTATTATTTAACAAAGCGTCTTGGGGTGCTGGGAAATGCGGAGGTTTATCTTGGTTTGCGGCGCTCTGAGGGGTACAGCCGTGGGGTCCATTGGGCACGGAGGGGTCTTTGTGGGCCAGTGACGTCACAAGTTTTCTCTTTGTTTGAAGAAATGGTCTTAGAGATTCTTTGAGGTGGGGCGCATCGTGATGAAGGAAAGTACCCCGTGTTTCGTTGCTGAGGCGACGCACTATTGGAGCATTTTGAGCCAATCGGTAGTATATAAGCTGCTTGGGTCATTAGTGATTAGCCGTTAGGTGCATCTACACCATTCCTGGTATCTATATACGATCTCTTGGCTCGGCTATTCTTGAAGTGCAGCACATTCTGGTGAGTTTTCTGAACTCCAAATCTGGGGTAACGGGTCACCTGGTTGCAAATTGCACAATGCATTGGCGCAACCTGGCTGCAGAGGTCGAAGCAGGCTCCGACTTATGTTGAGGTATGAACAATGATCCGCTTCAGGCAAATACTCCACCAATGGACCCCTGGTCTTTTGAATCTTTTATTTTTCTGAATGCCCCTTACCGTAACTTACTAGAACCCTCGGCAGCTAGAATGTGATCCCACCATGGACTCACCTGATCAGCACACCAGCTGACCTCCTTGGTCTATATAAATAGGTGACTTCGTAGCCGCCTTTGAATTGACCACTTTTCCTTATTTTCCGATTTTAGTTAATTCCAGCGATAATGTGGTGCCTGGTGAGGACATTTGGCCCACTAGCGCACCGTTACACCCATACTAATTACAGTATCCAGCCGCCTGAACGAAATCTAATATCACGCCCGCCAAATTTCAAAAACCGCTATATTTCACGATACTTAAAACCCCTCCTCCCTGGTGTAGCCCACTCATTACAGCAAACACAATACCCCAAAAGCCCTGCGATACTCTCACGTCCATTGTGTTCCACTCACCTTTATACTTTCAACTAAGAGAAGTAGATATTTGATTTATCCACTGCAAGCCCCAAGTCACGTCCTCGGCATTTCCATAAACAGCAGCTTCCCCTAAAGTCAATCATTCCCATATAGCCTCACAGCCTCCCAGCATGTCTCCTCACCAAAAGCCATTAAACCCAAGAATTCTCGTCGTAAGCCCAACTCACAATAATAGCAAAAAGCAAATTTCGAAGCCTGTTCCAAAAATCCAACCACCATCTTTTTGTCCACGATGGATCGGGAAATCTCGCTTATAAGCGCTGTGCCTGTAGCTGCAGATCCCCAGAGACTAAAACCGTAATACAGCGAGCCGCAGGTCCACCGTTTTCGAAGAACCTGAAGCGAAACAAGGATTTCGAAAATTTTAAATCTCAAAGGAATATCGAACAATCGCCAAGTTGCTTTTGTGCGTCTGGGTATGCACTGACCGCTGGATCGATCTGACATGGCCGTGTCCAGGCTGATTCGAGGCACAACCCAAATTTTTCACCCGGCCCCGGAAGCAGACCCAGGCTGGATTCCCAGAGTCTGGATTCATGAAAAGTCAAATTCTTGAATTCGGGAACCACAGCAAGTCCATTTTCCAAAACCACCAACCCTTATGTCCCCCTCCTAAGCAAATCCAAAAAACTACTACAGTTCACTTTTTCAGTCCCCTCGTTTCAGACGTTTCCTGTCAATCGACCCAACCCAAAAAAGCCCAGCCATTGTGACCTTCCATACTTACACTGCACAACGTCAATTCTTTAGAAACTAATCCGAATTTCCAAAAACCCAAGGAGGCTTAAAACGTCCATATCCCCCCTTCGTCCAATTCTCCTCCGGTTAGGTCCCCTCCGAAAAACGGCCAGTGTCGTTATCGCATTTTTCACATGCGCGATTTTCAACATATAAGGACCTCAGATCCACCATCAACTTCACAACTTCTTAAAAAATGGCCCATGGGATCACGTTCCGCGGCGAAACCTTCGCCGTCCCGGAGACCCACGACATGGTGAAGACGCTCTTTGACCCGTCGGTCCGCAAATCCGTGTGTGAGGTGTTGATCTTGCTAGTGCTAGCTTCCAACGGAGCCGTTTTCTTGGTGGCGTCTCCAGACGGCCAGATCAAGGCGTTTATTGCCTTGTACGTTTTCTGGCGTTTTTGCTACAACTTCGGAATTGGGTACTTGCTCAACCAGCAGCTGAACCGGTTCCGCTTGGTCGAGTGGGCAAGAAAGTATAAGGTGTTTGAGAAGGAAAACACCTCCTCCTTGGCCAATTTCGTGCAATTGGAGGTCAGGTCCCAGATGGGCGCCGACTACAGCATCTCCGGCCACCCGGTCGACTTCAACACTTGGTTGATTTTCAGAAAAGTCGTGGACTTGATCTTGATGCTGGACTTTACCACGTTTGTGTGCCTTGTGGTGGCGTGCTGCTGCAAGGACGATTACCAGTTTTTGCACGGCCAGCCTGTGTGGGCTGTGACGGCCAGAATCGTCGTTGGAGTGCTGTTGATCTTGTTCAACCTTTGGGTCAAGATTAATGCTCATAACACCATCAAGGATTACGCCTGGTACTGGGGTGATTTCTTTTTAGACAGATCAACAACGAGGATTTGATTTTCGACGGTGTTTTCGAGATGTTCCCCCACCCCATGTACTCGGTCGGCTACATTGGATACTACGGTTTTGCGCTTATTGCTAAGTCATACACCGTTCTTGTAATTGCCTTGTTCGGCCACTTTTTGCAGATGGTGTTCTTGCACTTTATAGAAAACCCCCACATCGACAAGATCTACGGGCCCTCGGCCAACGAAAATTCCTTACTGCAGTTGATCTCCTACAAGGATTTGGCCAACTTCGATAACACCAAGCCATTGGTCGGTTTGGCAAATTTCAACGTCCTTAGAGCCAGTGACGTGATCAACTTGATCAATTGTCTTACCTACCTGGCCTTTATTCCCATTTTGGCCTCGCTTTCTGCGTCGAACGTCTCCGCAGTTGCTAGAATTTTGTTCTACTTGACCGTCACGATCAAGGTTCTTGAATCCGTCTCCATCAACGTTGTTCTTGTGCTTCAGAGCGAGTTCAAAACCTTCACCAAGTGGTACCTCTCAAATAACATGCCAGTTGAAAAGTCCCTCAACAACTTTGCCATTCTTTACAACTCCATGATCAACTTGACCTACGCATCATTCATTGGTATGAACTTGTTCAAGGTGCTCACCTGGTGTGAGTTCCACGACTTCTTCTTCAGTGACTACCTCTATTTGCGTATTTTCATGGGCTTGTTGCTTGTGGTGACGCAAGTCTGGATCAACACTTCCATCATTGAACTGATTGGCTATTTTGGCTGGTTCTACGGTGACTTTTTCGTTCCAAAATCGTCCTTCATGCCTCAAAGAACCCATTTGACTAAGGCTGGTGTCTACCGTTACCTCAATAACCCTGAACAGGTGTTTGGAGTCTGTGGAGTCATGGGAGCTACGTTGATGTTGCCTACCTTCGATAACCTCGTAATTTGCTTGATTTGGGTGGTGAACAATTTTGTCAGAATCAACTTCATTGAGAAGAACCACATGATCAAGGTTTACGGTGAAGATGAGGTGCTTAAGGATAGCGGAGTGACGAAAACGGTCAAGAAGCACTTGTTGCCTGAAAGCATTGAAAAGAAGCTCAGTCGCTCTGATTCCCAAAGACGTAATTCTGGCCCAACCTCGATTGTTTCTTCCTTTGATGCCTTCTTGAAGGAACTAAGATTTTCCGCTAAATTGTTCTCGAAGCAGAATATTGCCGACTTGTCCCAAAACAAATACTTTGCCAACAGCGACTACCACTTGGACGTTGAGGGACTCACAGCCACAGATTCCATTCCTTACACATACGTCGGACAGCCTATTAAAGTTGCCTTTTCTGCAACTACAGACCACTCTTCTCACGACTGGGTCGGTTTGTATAAAATCACCCACACTTCCTACTCCCGTTACAGAACATTGATCTCGTCCAATTCTCGCTGGTCGTGGACCGGTCCTGAAAATAGTGGAACTATTGAGTTTGCTAGAGAAAAGTTGTTTTGGGAGGAAGGCCTCTACGAGTTCAGATACCATTTTGACGGAAGACACGATGTTGGATTCATTACGTCGCCTTTTGAAATCAAGGTTCCAGAAATTGAGGTTCCTAGAAACCCTGCCGAAACTACAGAACTCGCCCACGAGCTCAACTCTACCATTTTCACGCCCATGTTGGCGTCCGCTCCAGATATCAACACGCCGATTTACGAATCTCTCACGAAGAACGACGACATTGTGGCCATCTACACTCGTGCTGCTCAGCTTATTGCCAAGAGCACGGGAGTGAAGGTCAGCAAGCGTTTTTTGATTTACAACGACAACGAAAGCGGCAACAAATTCACTATTTATGACTTGGCTTCCAAATTGGTGTCTATCCACAATGCCTTGTCTGAGTTGCTGGCGGACGACCAGGATTTACAGGATAAGAAACTTCAGTAGAGCACCTCGTGTACATAGAATCGCATAGATGCATAGGACTGCTGTAGTCTATTATGTGGGGGTAGCCCTATGTTGATGAGTTCACCATATGTCGCCACACTGTACTGCCATAATGACAGCAAGCCTTTAAATAATATTTTAAGCGGAGAAGTGCATTGAAATTTTGAAGGCATTATGTGAATCTTGCGATCAGGGCATCGTTTAACCTGAAGTGGAATCTTCAAATTCTGGTCCTTCCCAATTCATCACTTGAAAACAACAAACGGACCATTAAGCTTCCGCCATTTCAGTGTCGTCCTCTTCCTCCACCTCCTCTTCCTCCTTATCTCCTTCTCTGGCAATCTTCAACAAATAACCATTCAAGTTCTTTCTCACCTCAGTCGACATCTCATCACATCCACCCACCAACTTCTCCAAATTCGTCTCGTCCACCTCCTCTGCACCACTGCTCTCGACCCAAAAAGCCACCATTTCGTTTCCCTGCATTCTCATGAAACTGGCCACACATTCCGTACCTGAGCTCTGGTCTGCTTCAACAAGCTGCAGATCCAAAAGAACCTCGTTCCCGTCCACCTTGGCATGGCCTGCCGTGACCATATCCTTAATTTCTATACCTGAATCAACCATCGCCAAAGCGGCGCAGTTGACCACCCACGATATTAAATTGGGCAAGGTTCCCGTGGTAGGATCAAAAGCGACCACATTGATAAAAACGTCAATGGTCGATTTGGGGTACTTTTCGACACAAATTGACGGCAAAAAAGCAGTCTCCACATAAGTACTAATTCTCTGCTCGATATTCGTCAAGCCAGTTCTTCCATTGCGTTTATCACCGGCATTAAAGATCACCTCATTGGGTTGTGTTAAATAAGGCAAAAACTTGCACTCCACGGAAAACGATGCTCTGTCTATGAAGGAGCCTCTGATTGGTCGAGGTCCGTAAACGCTGACTTCTAGTATGGTGTTTCCAACTTCTAGATAAGCCAGCCCATTGGCGTTTTTTGTGAGGCCGGATCTAAGGAAGAATTTTCGAAGGCCATGGGTTTTCTGGGGTGTTTCTTTTTTTGGTGCTGAGGTTTTACCGGAGGATATGCCTATTTGGGGTGTTTTGGCGTCCGTTGGACCGGTGATTCGTCTTCTGTCACTGTTCATTGAGTGGTAGTCTGAGTAGTGAAGGCCGGTGATGAGATAGTGGTGTGTTGTGTGCAGGTTGGCATCTTTGGATTTGTATGAAGCCGCCGAATTCTCCTCAGGATTGAAAGCTAACGAAATATGGAAACACCGCTAGAAATATTCTGCTATGAATATTTAGTTATACGTCTTTAGGTGGCATATAAACTGTAAAGTTCCGTATTTCGGGCGTGCACAAAAAAGGGAAGAGGAAGCCACTTGACTACACGAAGGCTAGCAAACAAGAAGCTATGGGCGGTCATAGAGGCTCATTTCCAATTCAAACAGCCTCGAACTGTTCTTGTTCAGGCTAGTGCCGTCTAGAAAAGTTTCAGTAATTAAGCACGTGATCTACGGCACGTGATTGTGTGAATATCAACGGAGCCTAAAATCCACAACAAACCAGCGTACCCAATTCATTCTAGATCTCCTTTCTGATTCCTGCTTACGCTTTACTGCAAGAGGAGACTTCACAGTGCATAGAGGAGTCAGCCGTGCCGTATCTGCCGAAAATCACCTGTTCACGGAACCTTAATCACAAGAAGCCTAAACTCAGGAAAGCAGCCCGCTTGCTCTCGTTAAACTTTTAAAAGCTGGTTCAAAAACTCGTAATTAAAAAACCGGTCACTTCCATTTACCCGAAAGCCCCTTTTTCAATCACATTCCCCAAAAGGCTTCCATTCTCGAAATCAAACTTCCTAATCTGTCAAGCCATCTTCGTTCTGCATTGCTTCATGATCCACCACATCTCAACGACAGACGGGGTCCAGAAGGCCATTTTGCAAGCTTTTGAAATAATTGAGTCCCGGCCCGAATCGGAAAACACAACCTACTTCAATTGTACCTCTTCCGACGAGCTCCGGAAAGTAGTACAAAAAAGCCCTTCCCGTGGACACAAAATCCCGAAAAGCTTAAGCATTTCCAGTACGAGCACGTCAGCGATTTGCACCAGTTGCACGAAAAAATAGCATCCTGCAAAGGAAACCTTATTGTGATTGAGCAGCTCGACCACATTGTGTTGCAGCCGGGTGCGGGCGATTATGACCGGTTGAACGAGCTTTTGGCCGGGGTGCTCCGGGCATCCGAGCACGTGGTCCTTCTAGATTCCTGGGACTACATTGACAAGTACTATGCCACCTGAATCAAAGTCGCCCGATTCCTTCGGCGTTCTCGAAGAGTCTGTTAAGGGGACAGAGGAGGGCACATAGTAGGTGTTCCTGTACATATTGGTAACCGAGCATGGGGTAAACCTGGAGAATACGAGCCCGGAGGGGCTATTGGTCGGTGCCCCGCGGTTGAGTGCAGGACAAAAGTACTCCAGGCGTTCATGTGCAGGTCTGCCGTACGAAGCGTGCAGCTTCTCCTAAACAGCCGTGGGGGGCAGTATAAAATAGAGTCGATCCGCTCTCTTCACTCCCTGTTTTCCGAAAAATAGCCATGTCTGACTTCGACTCCATGCTGGTGCTTTCCCCATGCCTGCTGACGTCCACGGTTGTTCCCGGCAAGACCCTCCCATTTGGAGATACCACCACCCGAGAACTCCCGACCCCCGATCAACTCAAAGTGATGTTGCCGAATCTTGTTGAGACAAAGACCGTCGATTATGCGTCTTTGAAAGCCTTTGTAAGCCGGTACCTCGGTGACGACATCGTCCCCACGATGCTACATTTCCTTGTGTATCTTTAT
Organism: Candidozyma vulturna; assembly: GCA_026585945.1. NCBI lineage: Eukaryota > Fungi > Ascomycota > Pichiomycetes > Serinales > Metschnikowiaceae > Candidozyma > Candidozyma vulturna. Next base: position 601,954 of record CM048832.1, on the reverse strand, counting down.
GCTCAAAACTGGAACCATGATATGAATGCTGTCAGCGACATCAAGCTTCTCCATATGGGCAAGCAATATCGTCTAACGAGGCTTATGGACATCCACAACGACCACCTCACGATCCTGAGCGTGGCATCCCGTTTCCCCAATTTCCAGCTTTTCGTGACTCCAGACCAAGTTCTGCCTGCTGTGACGCTACCAGTAGAGGAGCTTATGGCGAGATCCCAAGCATCAAAAACCCCTGAAGAGGATATCCCAGTCACTTACGCTGATGCCATGATGCGTATGATCAGAAGAGCGCTGCATCGGAAGCTGTCTGTGGCTCTGGCAGGCTCTGGAAACACTGTCAGCAGAACAAGCCTGTCTTCAAGCGAGAATTCAAGAAAAAGAAGCAAGTTGAAGCAGAGTTGGAGAAAAGTGGTTAACTGTGTTACCGTGAGTGCCCGTTGAAAAGGGATTCCCAATTGAGTGGCTTTTGACTGGGAAAGTTGAAAGCGCTCCAAAAACTATTTATTGCATTTCCATATTCAGAAGTCTATTCTGTGAGCACGATCTACCTCCAGCTTCAGAATAAGGTTTAGTTGGTTAGGGGTGACGCACGTGAATCTTCATAGAGGGTTAGTGAATGGTCATTCATTTACATGACCAAGCTTCAGTATCACTCAAACGGAAACCGTCTCAAGAATTTCCGGTGACTCTAGCAGGATCCTACCGAATATCTTGAAGTTTGTTGAAAATCGGGAGATTCAGGAAATCTTGGCGGATGATCGCATCTATCCAGGCTCTACATTTCCACTCTGAGTATGCTATTCGTTATCATTACATGGCTCAGCAATCAGAACAACAGCTGGTCCTGGCCTTCGCTGCCTCTGAGTTGTGCCATTTCTTTGGAGCAGCAGTCGCAAAATGCCAATAAGTTGTCCACACCCTCGGTGTAGCTGGCCTTGATCTCATTCAGGGTCTCGCCTTCACTGGTTGGATTCATGAGAACGCCGCATTTTTCAAGCTCGTCCAGAAGCCAGTTGCGCCACTCGCCCTTGGCAACTTCCTCCTCGAGTTGGTTGAGCATTTGCAAACTCACCACCAATTCGTTTCGCCTGATACCGATCTCGCGCAATGTACGTCTAAGATTGGTGGCTACCGAACGGGCAATGTCGTCCTCATACTTCAATTTCCAGGCCAGCGCCTGATCATAGTTCTGGATAAACGATTGGTCCTGGAAGATGCGGAAACATGTCGAGTTGTCTTCCGTAACGTGAGTCTTCTTGATGAGCTCGTGTACTTCCTTCAAGTAAATGGCCCGCTCCATTATCATTGGTTCACCTTGAATAATATCTAGCATGACACCTTTGGCATTACGAGCCTGCCAATAAGTGACAGTGGACCTGCCCATAAGGAAGACATTCATCATTCCCATAAGTATGATAATCAAGACCAAAACCTTGTTCATCGACAAGCTGCTCAAGAACAATTGCGTAGAACGAACGACAAAGTAGATGAATGTGGAGATCAGCCTGATGATAGAACCAAGTGTGCCTCTCAAGGTCAAACGGAACAATGTATCAAGGTCCAATTGAGTTGGAGGCAGCTGGGGAATTTTGTAAGGTACATCCGTGACAGGCACTTTTCCGTACATGTAGATCGCCTTTGCAACCTGACCATGACTTCCGATGACCTTTGCAGTTTTGTCAAGGCGGCGGCATACACCTCTGGCGAAGGAGGTTTGGAATGTTTTTGATAAGCTCCGAAGAATAGGATTGAAGATTGTCTTCTTGTCAAAATCGGCTCTGGCGTAGTTCAAAATTTTCGAATTACCGCCTTCACTAGAGAAAATGACAATTCTCGTGCTGATTTCAAATTGAAGCATGCCAAATTTGAGAGTTGATCTCAGAGTTTTCAAACAGTAGTACTCATTCTCGCTCATATCCTCAAGCTCTTGCCTAACGGTGACAGTCTCGGCTTTACCATTGTGATAAACAATGGCCGAAAGGAAGTCTCTGTACAAACCTCGTTCGTTGCCTGGCGTCCTCATCCATGCGCCTTGACTGATGTACTTGACGGAAACAATGGGATATGAGGCATCCATGATATGAGACTTATTTCCAATAAGAGCATGAAGAACAGCTTTTGGCAGAAGCTTGACGGTATGAGAGCAGAGAAAGTCCATATCCTCACTGAAATCAATTCTGAAGCTGGATTTCTCCTCATGTTTCCTAGGATCGATTTCAAAAGAGCTGGCTTCATTAGGAGACGCCTTGTGTTCTGCCAAACGTCCAATACGCTCTTTTTCGGAAGCGTAATCCCTCTCGATGTCTTTGAGCTTGTTTATCAAACCGTCGACGGACAATGGACTGTCACTGGCAATATTCTGGATGATACCGTTGATCTTTTGAGCAATCAAAAGACCGTCACCCAAAAACAATTTCGTCTTGATGGAACCGCTGACCTTGAAGATCTTCATGTAATCGTAGCTCTTTTTGACAACGCAGGTTGCCTCGACAATCTGGTCTATAGGTGTTTTGCTCAAGGCCACAAATCCCAGGGCATGTAAGTAAAAATACAAGTTTTTTTGTGAAGAATGCCGTGCCCCGAAGCTCTTGGTTGGAATTAGGCAGCCAGAGACAGTAGAAAGAAAGTAAACAGCATTCATTGTTGTCGACCTCGGATTCAAAAAGCGCTCTCATCTGGATTTCACTACCAAGAAGCGTATCGGGGTAGTTTGCTGGCACCATGATACCCTGGCCAATCTGCTTGGAAAATGGCTCCTGTGGCATCGGCGCAACGTCATCATAAGCAATGGGGTGAAAATCTTCGTGGAGATAGTAGCATCCCCAATTAAGTGATCCCCAAATATTGGCGCTTAGGGCTGTAGGAACAGCAGTTGAACCTGCCAAACTGTAGGCAATAAGTGCTGAACGGCTGGATTCAGTGAAAAATGGGAGTCGTATTCTAGCAACCTGTTTGTAGACGAAGTTCTGGAACAATTTCTGGTTTTTCATTAAGTGAGCGGAGAGCTTAGACGAGGTGATGATCTGGCCCTCCTTGTTGATAATTCTCGAGTTCGTCATTTGTCTATCAGTGGTTGTGTTGTTGGAGTTGGCGAACTCGGACATAAGCGGTGGATACCTATTACTGGCAATCCCGAACAAACTGGTCATTGGGTCACCGTTGGTAGTGATTCTGGTTCTGACATTTTCAAAGACCTTGAGCCACGATGCTAGCTCTTGCACTGTTTCTGTCTGGAATACAAGAGTTGTATCGATGGTCTTGAGCTCAAAGCAGAACCGTCTTTCTTCGTTAGCTGTGAATTTCGTGTTGCAGAGCAAAGCACCAATCTTGTCGGTTTCCTGAACGGCCGTTCCAGACGGATTGAGTACCAAAAGACCAAAAACACCGCCTTGAAGGAAGGCCCACCGCTGGACCCAGATGGGTTTGGTCGATTTGTCAACGTACGTCTTCATAAACAAATGGCCATGCTTTTCCACCGCAGTTTCGGGGTAAGCGGACAAAACCATTGCATTGACGTGTGTGGTTCGGTAGTCGTTCAAGTCTCCAGAAGGTACAAAACTGGCACTGGTGGATTCCTGGATCTGCTTTTTCGCAGCCATCATATCACGATGAAGGCGTTTCACGGAGCCTCTGTAGTTATCGCACCAGGAAGAAACACGCTTAAGCTGTGCCCACACGTCGTTCAAGAGCTGCTGCACAACCGGATGAGAGCCAAAACGCTCCATTTTCTGGTGCCACATGAGGTAGATGAAACGGACGATTTTGTGGTTGACATACTCCACAAGCTCATTGAGCTCAATAATTAGATCGAGACTAGCCTCCATGTACTCTTTTCTCACGGCAAAAAGCTGCAAGGCGTCCTCCATGACCAAAGCTGGGTCCTTCAGTTTCGGCGTAGCCATGTGGATCCGTAGAAACTTGTCGTAGTTGGCCTGGGCCTCGTCAAAACGGATTTTGTGGGTTTGGTACAAGGCGATCTGCTCCATGATGGAGTCTTTTGTGGATTCTAGCCGAGGAACCAGGTAATTGAGCAATCCCAAACTGATATCCCAGACCATCTTGAGTCCGTCAAAGATCGTGTTCATTGCCTGCTGCGTGTACTCCTGGTCGACCAAGCCTTCCAGGAGACTCTGCGGCATCAAGTACTCCAAGAAGGAGTTGACGTAACTTTGCAATTCCTTGACTTGTTTGGGGATCTTGGTCAAACTGGACCGCAACGCCAAAATCCACTTCTCCGTCGTCATGAGCTGGGTATGGAGATGCGTCACGGAAGCTCGGAAGGACGGCAGATCCAAGGCAGCCTCCTTGAGCGCCACGGATATGAGTTTGATGTGATGAAGCTCCGATGGAGGTCTGAGCTCTTCTTCCTCTTCGGCCTGAGCTGCTTCTTTGATGGTGGCGGACGCTTGCGTGTTCACCTGGACCAGCGAAACCGGCGGTGCCGATTCGTGGGGCATTGTGGGCGGAACTGGCTAAATTTTAGGGAATTGGTGGTTTTGATGTTTCAACTGCAGCAAGTGTTCTTGACGGAGGACGGTGTGGTGCACGGGTGTTTGGGCTGAAACGGCAGCGGCAGGTGAATTTTCGGTCTGGCGGGTGGAGCTGGCGATTTGGCGGATTTCGGGTGAAATTGGCGGTGGTGTTGGTGGTTTCTTTGTTGTTAGCAGGTTACTGTAGATGTAGGTTGATCGCACTCGGTTAAGCAAGCAACAGAAAAGCCGAGGGAGGCGGGAAATATGGGGAAATCGGGAAGTGAAGAATTTGGATTTTTGAGTCGTGGGACTTGGTTTTGAGGTTTTGAAATTGGAGTTTTTAGAAAATTGAAAAAGTTGGCTCACGAAAATGCAGCATTTGGGGTTCCTCAGAGCACCACACTTCTGCGTTTTCACGTTTCTTGGTTCCCTGGAATGGGGGCCCATTGGGGTACATTTACATCGAAACTAAATTTTTAGAATGTAAAAGATTCCGATTACATTGCTCCGTTGAGGCCTGCGGTTATAGGCGGCTCTAAATGAGATCAAGCTGGTGTAGTTAGCAAGCCTTGCATTGTGAAGAACAAGGCTTTGCTCCAGTCAGCCCCAATGTCTTGAAACTTTATGCTTTGAAAAATTTCCACTTCGTGGCGGCTGGTTCAGTGGGTCTGGTGACTTTACCATCAATGCATGGCTGCAAAACAGCCTCTTGAGCGGCTTGCGGGATTGCAGTGCCTAAACTTTGTCAAATATAGCCCGTGTTTAAGAGGTCCTGGGAGGCTCATACGGAACACAATCAAGTTGGAAAAGTTTGCGTTTGGGGGGTTTCCTCTGCTGGTGGGTGTATGGTGGTTTTGACATACCCGTAGTTTCTATGGGTGTAGCAATATCGAAGAGTGAAGTCAGTCTACGAAGGAAGTGCAAGACCAAGGAAGAGGATGGTGCCAATTTGGAATGAACATTGGTCAAGCCGGTGAAACGTGGATGTATCGCTCGAACACTACATCATGAACATAGCTCCAGAAGTGAATTATGAAACAGGAAAGCACTGGACAAGAAAACTAATGGAAAGCCCATTGGAGCTTCCAGTGCTCGAGCTGCTAGAAGGTGGAGCCGAGGATTGTGGCTTTGATAAGCGGCCTGGCGACAGAGCAGATGCTGGTGCCAGGGAGCTGTCTGGTGAGTTAGAAGGATCGCTGGAGCTGGGAACCCGAACCAGTATTTTGATATGGACAGAAAGCAGGCCTATAAAAAAACTCCAGACCCTTGGATACACTTGCCCACGCTTTGGGGATTCTGGAACTGAACTACACCTACTGGTCGTGCTGTGCTAACAAGAGCCATGAATACGGAGATTACTGAAACAAAGAGGACTTTGCTTTCTGGTGTCCAGAAGATCAAGGAAATTCTTGCTCGGTGAGATTTCGTCAAGGAGCGTATCAAGAACTGCTATCCTTCTCAGGACGGTGTTCGTGCTCCTAGTGCTGTTCTTCGACCACTTTTGGCAACCCACAAGGGTAAAGTGAAGGCTGTGGAATTTGACATCAAGATCAAAACACTCGCTTAGTATTGGTGTCAGCGACTATCGCTTGTTCAGGCTCCAAATTGTCATTGAGCTGACAGTGGGTGAAATGGTAAGAAATCCTTCAAGACATATACTAGACGTCACAAGAAGGGTCATGCTTCTAGATATCGTTAGTCAAATCGCAACAGGAATAAACCAGCTCATACCAATCGGAGACCTGAATATGAAAGTGGCACTACAAGTTCAACGAACAAGAGAACAGCAGTTCGGAGTAACAAGGCACGAGTCCTGTTATAGGATGCTGGTTGGTCGTTACAATTCCGGCCATGTGCACAGTTCTTCACTATCAATGGACACTGGAAAGTTCGTCATCATTAGTATGAGCTAGTGGAGCTCTTCACTATCGACAGAGAGTTGGAAATTCTTTCATAAAAATCTTGAGGGAAGAGAAGTTTTACTTTTGCCTCTTCTTAATGTTGAAGAAATGAAGGAGCCTCTGTTCATCACCAACAGCATAAGCCTAATGACCTAATAAGCCAGCCTACGAACTAACTACCTCAATAGATCAAACTGTTTTTCGGCAGCCTGACCAGCAACGGAGCTGTCTCTCTTCACAGATGCTCTTGAACAAGTCCTGTGGAGCAAGACCCATGACGTATCACCAATTGTTGTTCCTGTCTATCTAGGATGACTTCAGCAATCCTGATTCTTCAGAACCTGCTTTCCAAGCTGCATTATCAGTCTGAAGACATTCTCCACATATACACCGTCAATGCCATCTACATCATTTCCAGGGCCCTCACTCGGTGCTTTCAAACTTTACATTATCGCTTTCCATCTATTAATTTGTCATACCAAGTAACGCATTGTTCGTATCACATACCACTAAATCATCGAACAAATCCACCACATCCAACCCATCTTCACAAATCATTTGAAAAACCAAAAAATTGAGAGTTGTAGGCACTGATGAAGATTTTCTACCACCGATCAAAGATCTGCCTTTGCATTTGATACTAGGAGAATTTTGGTGATTTTTGAGGTTCGAATAAAGTTCAGATCGAGATCCTGAGCTAGAGGTGAGGGATGCGATAGTCCAATGATGCTATAACATGTTCTCCAGCGTCATATGAAGATTTTTACGGATTGCAGCAAAGGTGAAAGGACAGAGGCTTCCTCGGTAGAGCCCGTGCAATGGATCCAGGCTAGTCTGTTTCAAGCAATTTGCAGAAACTACTACTCTTTTTTTTTTATATTCGAGAATGGTGATTTAGTTGCTGCGCTGCTTCACGAGGTAGCTGGGGAAGATTTTTCGTTGGGGATTGTCGGTCCCTTGGACACAACCTGAAAGCAGTGTGGTCTCCTGATGAAAAAGTTTTGCGTTGATCAAATACACCCTTAAATGATTCTTCGTTCAAGATTTCTCGAAGTACCTTAGAAACAGCAACTTCATCGGCATCCAGCGCATCAAGTTGTGCAATTGACCCCTTCAATAATCAATCCCCACCTGCCTCTACTCAATCCTTAACTTCCTCTTCATTATCTATACAATTACACCTGAATGTCAGCCTCACCCACGAGAACCTTGATGGGGTCAATGTTGTGCTGCTGCAACAACACCTTGACGTCCAGGAAGCCCTTGTACAACTCGTCCACGGTGTGGTTGCCGATAACGTCCTTGATGGTGTCGTCTCTCTTGAGCGGAATGGGACCCACGAGGCCGAGGAATCTGCTGAAGCCGTACAGAATGATCTTGCTGAGCCATGTGGAATCGTTGATATCGATGGTATCCTCGCCAATGTCAGCACCAAATATGCCCTGGACGTAGGTGGCGATCACCTGGCTGTAGATCACATCGGCGCCTGGGTACTCGAGATTGGTGGTTCTCATGGTCTTCAGACATCCAGAGATGGGAGATTCTCCGTTGAAGCGCTTTTCGATCCAACTGAGGCCAGCGCCAACGCCAAGGAAGGTTTCAATGGCATGGCCGGTGTTCTTAGAGACAGACCACTCGATCGAAGGAGCACCCCACTCGCAGAAGTTGTCGTAGGCTCTTTGGGGCTGGATGATGGGCACAAGCTCGTCCGCCTCACCGTGGAAAGCGAAAATGGGGATTTCAGGAACACCGTCCAGCTTGACGTACGCAAGGGTGTTGTTTCTGACGATCTCGGCGATCTCAGGAATATCGAAGAACCCGACTCTGTTCTTGAAGTAGGGGAAGAGACCCAGGAAGAACTTCTGGAAAATGTACGCCACAAGCGAGTTGAGAAGGCAGTTGTCCTTGGCGGCGTAGAAACGGCGTTTCTTCAATGGGGCAATCTCGCTATCGATGAGCTTGGTGAACTCGGAGTACTCAGAGATGATACCGTTGATAGCGTTGGGAATAAGACCAGCTCCAAAAGTGCCGTCTGCAGCCAAAGCAGTCAGCGTGATGTTCGTGACCCAACCGCCAATGGCAGCGCCAATAAGGTTGGTTTTGAGTTCTGGAGCATACGCTGGCTGGAGCTGGGTAGCCCATCCAGAAGCCAAAGAACCACCGGAGTAGCCGAAAAGAGCCACCAGGGCGTCTTTCTCGATTCCTGTCACGTCCTCGGATCTAAGCACGGCACGAATACCGTCCAAGACGGCTTTTCCAGATTGGTGGCCCGCGGTGAAGGCCGACTTGGGGCCCTGGTAGTCTGGAACAGCCACAAACCAGCCCTTCAGAAGACCGTACTGGATGAACGGAATCTCCGTCTGCGTGGTGATGGTGTCGTCGTTGGCGTTGTACAAAAGAGCGTAAGATGGTGCACAGTCAATGCTGTTGGAGTCCTGCCATGCCTGGTAGGAGAGGACCTTGGATGGGTCTGAGTCAAAGGGCTCTAAGACGGTGGTGACGAAGGCATTGGCGATTCCGTGCGAGTCCTCGGAACGCACGAGAAACTGCCACGAGTTCTTCACGTTCATGGGGAAAATGAGCGATCTGACCTTGGCGGGGGTGGGTCTGACGGCGATAATGTCACCGTACTTGTAGTCAGAGACGTTGTGGGGCACATCGTAGAAGCTGTCCCTGGAGGGGGGCGTGGGGCGGTTGAACAAGGCCAGGGCCGCTGCGACCCACAAGAGAAGCGAAAGAAAAAGCATGGATTGTGGTTTTGAAAACTGGGGATTATCGCCGCTTTATACGCCAAGGGTGGGCCAGTTTTGCAGCCATGGGCCCTCCAATGTGTGGTACTGCAGGCAGTGCTCCCTCTGCGGCGGGTGGTGCATGGGCGTACCTAGCGAGCGTGGTGCATCAGCACAATGAAAAAGAAGTGGCAAGTCTGTACAGTTGTCCCACTTACGAGCCGATTCTGGCAAGAAACATAGAATTCAAATAAACAGGTGCTCCAAGTTCTTTGTTGCAGGCACGACAGCCCCACCGCGGCGGCACCGGGTATACGCAAGTGAGACTTCCATGTCGCTGGAATTCGCTTAGACTTGACCTGCAGCTGTGGCTGTTTTGATAACTCCAGACCTTAGCGGTTATTCAGCATCGTGCAGCCTGGCTAAATTAGATCGATTGTGAATGCGGATCGAGGGTCAAGGATGAATCAGGCTTTGGAGACTTGTTGGTGATACAATTGATTGTCGGTAGATGAGACGGTCTATTGTACTAGTCAAAGGCCCTGTTTCACTAGTAAACGCCCTATTGTGCTAGTAAACGCCCTATTGCAAGTTCAGCCAGATCCCCACCCCCACAATGTCCGTCTAAACGGGTAACGGCGCCGCCGCAGAAGCTTGTTGTTTTGTATCGCATGTCTCAAAATATCACAGCGCCGAGAAAACAGACCCCAGTCTTACTCCCGTGAGTCAATCAACATAGGGTCAGATGCATTGTCGGCTGGCCTGACCGGGATGGCTGAAACTCGGCTGAAGCTGCAAATCCTACTCTCCAATGGTGAAACCACCCGAGCCTCGGACCCAGCTGCAAAGCGGAATCTGTGGAGCCAGTGATGCACCTGTGTTGTTGCATCCATCTGTTATCGTTTTGTTGGCGCACTGGCACCAATGTGAGGCCCTTTTGGTAACTCTACAGATTTGGTCCGGGAAATCAGGCTACTTGGACTTGGCGACCCGGACTTGTGTCACGGGGTGCGGGGCTGGCTATTTCTCCATTGTTTTTCTCAGCATCTCTTGAAAACAAGACATAGGGACCACCTCTGGCTGCAAACGCGGTAGGGCTTCATTTCTGCACACAGCGCCAGCATGTTTTTCGTGATTACCGGCTACACGCACTCCCTGCGTCGACATGCTGAATCCATATCGTGGGGGTGCTCTGGTGAAACATCCACTAAAACTCGCCTGCTTCCAGAAGCTGCATTTACGCTGTTCTTCAGTCAGCTCTCTGTATAGAGCGCTGTGCGTTGCTTCCACACTCACGCCTCAAACAGCACCGTGGTTTCCCCATAGAGAACAGCCCACGGGTCGATACCCTCGGATTCCCACAAGTCGATGATATCTCGGAATCCGTGAAAAAGCTTGTTTTGTGGCTTTTCGCTAATTTCGGGGCCCTCGCCCTCTTGCCGCTTGAACGGGCCAAACGCCCTGAAAACGCCATTCAAGGTGTACGCAAAGATTTTGCTCAAAACCGTTGACTCGGTGAAATTCTCAGTGTCTTCCCCCACCCTCTGCCCAAATATAGCCCGAACAAATGTGTCCAAATACTGGCGAATCATGACGTCCGCGCCGGGGTAGAGCGTGTTTGTAGTTCTGTAGGTCCTGGTGCATCCATCAATTGGCTTTTCACCGTTCATGCGTTTTTCAAGCCAGGCGAGTCCGGTGCCGATTCCAAGAATGCCCTCGGAGACATGAGCACTGTAGTTGGATACGGCAAATTCGATCGAAGGTGCACCCCACGAACACCATTTCTCGTAGACCTCCTCGGCCTGGTTGACTCGGATGACCTCATCGTGCAAGGCCTGGAACATGAAGATGGGTACTTCTGGGACACCGGCTGATTTGTAGAGACCCAAAGTGTTGTTGTGTAAAACCGCTGCCATCTCTGGATTGGCAAGAAGGCTGCTCTGTATCAATGGGTTGGATCCGTTGAAGAGCTCTTCGTAGATGAACTTCTCGGAGATCTCTCCAAGACACATATTTCTTGCTGCATTGAATTTGTGGAGCCGTACGGGGTCCACAGCTTTCTCGATTATGGGAATCAACGCCTCGTACTCCTGGGAGAGTCCGTGGATCATAGAAACCACCAACCCTGCAAAGGCCGTCTCGTCATTCTCAATAAGTGTCTGTGTGTGGTTGGTCATAAAGCCGCCAAAGGCACTTCCCACTATGTTTCTCTTCAACTCTGGAGCGTAGTCGGGCTGGATCTGAGCCGCCCATCCAGAAGCAATCGATCCACCAGAGTACCCATAAAGTCCCACTCTAGCGTCTGGGTCAATTCCGGTCAAATTCCCAGAATTCAAGGCCGCCCGGATGCCGTTCAAAACAGCCTGGCCAGACTGCAATCCCGCCGTAAACGCCGACTTGGGCCCCTGGTGATCTGGCAAAACCACATACCAGTTCTTCAGCAAGGCTACATCCATGATAGTCATTTCCCACTGGGTCGGAAAAGTGTCCATGGAGGCGCCGAACAATATTCCGTAGGACGGGCTGCAGTTGACGCTGGGCAGGTCTTCAAAAGACTGGTACGAGAGGATTTTCGTTGGGTCGGCGTTGTATGGTTCCACTATGGTGGTAACGACGGATGTAGGATTTCCAAAAGAGTCCTCGGATCTGATCTGCAATTGCCAGGCGTCTTTGATGTTCAAGGGGAGTATCTCGCTTCTGAGCTGGACCGGTGGAGGACGCCAGCCCATGATCTGGCCGACCTCGTATTCCGATACATTTTCGGGTATTTCGTAGAATGGGTCTTCTGAAGGAGCCAAGGGTGCTGTGAAAGCGGAAGTCGGGCTTGCCAACAAGAAAAGAAGAAAAAGAAAAAGCATCTACGGTTTTTGAAGTTTGGGCGCTGTTTATATTTCCCTGAAGTCGACGGTACAATGGTGATCGGCGTCGAAGTCGAGGATGCGCTTTTGGAGGCTTGTTGATTGTTCGGTGAAAAAGCATCATTGTCCGGGGTTTAAGGAAGTTTGGATTTCGCTGATATCGAGGATTTTTCCCGTCTGGGAAAGTGCCCAGTAGCCAGCGAATTGAAACAGTATGTATTTTGGAACTAAGAAAATCATTGCTCGTGACATAACACGCAAAGCCTTGTGAATTGGTAAATAGCTTGGATCTTGGGGCGATGAGGTAATTGATAACTACTGGGTTGGATATTCGGGGAAATTTGGGTGGTTGGAGCCAGTTGCACTAACCATGGCGGAACCTACCGATGCTTTAGCGGGGGTATTGGCTTTGATAGTTTGAGATGCTTTCAGGAAAAATGTTGAAAGTAAGTGAAGAGATCTTTATTGCTTCCTGGAGACGAACTCTTCGGTCGAAGACAAAGCATAGAATGGAAAATTCCTAGATCCAACTGGAGCTGTGGGAAACCATCTACAGCCCATACGCTCTAAGATGCGTTCAACTTTCCAGGTTTCTTTTGCAGTTTACCGTTTAACTCGATTCTTTCTAATTGATGATTTGGCACCAAAACCAACTAGGTGGGTTACACTGTTCCCCATCGCTATACTAGTTTTCGCAGCCATTGCCCTTTCAATGTGAGTCAGCGGGACAGCCAGGTAGCATCAAACCCTACATTCTTCAAAAGACAAACCTATTGCTTAATGTGGGCCTCCTCGATGACCCTCCACGGATCGATCTTCTCTTTCCTCCAGAGGTCCACCACATCGCCTAATCCTTTAAACACCCTCAGTTCGGATGCATTTGCAGCCAATCCGACCCTGGGGCTCTCCAACGTTCTCTGCTCTCCCTGTAAAACACCAATCCACTCGCTCAAAATAAAAGCGAGAATCTTGGCTAGCATGGTCTCTTCATTGGGATCGTCTCCGATCTTCTCTCCAAAGATCCCTCTGAAGAAAGTGTTCAAAAGACGCACATAATTGGGATACGCTCCAGGGTAGGCAATGTTGTTGTCTCTGACGGTCCGCTGGCAGCCTTTCACGGGAAGATACCCGTCAAACCGGTCCTCTAGCCATGCAAAAGCAGCGCCTAGTCCAGTGATGGCTTCAAGCTGGTGACCTGTGGAGCTGGAAACGGCAAACTCCACAGAAGGTGCACCCCACGAGCACCAGTTGTCGTATACTCTCTGGGGCTGCTCTATCGGAGCCACTTCATCCTTCTCTCCGTGGAAGATGAAGAAGGGCACTTCTGGAGCAACACCGCCGTCCAAAGCTAGAATGTTCTGTTCAAGCACCTTTTTCACTTCAGGCACAGCGAAAAACCCTAGGCCCTTGGTCATCCACGGATCCTTGCCTATGAATAGTTCAGTCAATCCGTATACCCCAGAGAGCTCTTTGAGGCATAGGCTTCTGGCTCTGTAGAAGATGTCGAGCTTTGCAGGGTTGATTTCCTTTTTCAAAACGCCCAGAAGTCCAGAGTACTCTTGAAGGAGACCGTTGACTGCCGCAACCGCCAATCCAGAGTAGGAGGTTCCATCCATGGCGATAGCAGACAGGGTCATGTTAGTGACAAAACCGCCAGCGGCTGCACCGATTATATGGTCCTTGAGTTCCGGAGCATGCCTGGGCTGAAGCTGAGCTGCCCATCCTACAGGTATGGATCCTCCGGAGTACCCGAAAAGACCCACTTTGGCGTCCTTGCTGATTTCGGTGAATTCCGACGATTTCAACGCAGCACGAATCCCGTCCAAGGTAGCTTTTCCAGATTGAACGCCTGCTGAAAAAGCAGATCTGGGCCCTTCGTAGTCTGGAAGAACTACGTACCAGTTTTTGGAAAGCCCGATATTCATCATGGCCACCTCTACCTGAATACTAATTGTCCTCATGGATGCACCGTAAAGAACAGAATAGGAGGGGCTGCAGTCCGAACAGGCCGAGTCTTCGAAAGCCTGGTAGGAGAGAACTTTCGAGGGAATGGCGTTGTACGGTTTGATGACCGTGGTGACAAAAGCCGTTGGGTTCCCTTCGGAGTCCTCTGATCTGACTAGAAGCTGCCACGAGCCGTCGACATTCAATGGAAAATATACCGATCTAAGCTCGGCTGGAGTGGGTCTCCAGTTGATGATATCCCCATTTTCGTACCCTGACACATTTTTAGGAACCTGGTAGAACGGGTCCTGAGATGGAGGTAGAGGTGGTGATACCCATGCAGCCGAAGCAACTGCCCAGAGAAACACAGTGACAAATATTCCTGCAAACATTCTTTACATAGCATTATACGGCCCTGCTTCATTATATATTGTCAGAAGCCATTAGGAATATGCTTACACGTGGTGAAGCGACACAAAGCCGTGAAATGTGCCAGGGTGATGAATGGAGGAAAGGGAGGTCTGACGGCGTCTTTTGTTTTGTTTATCCTTGTCTTGTGTTCTGCAATTTTCAGGTTCGGGGTCCAGATCAACAGATTGTTCTGAATTCCCCAGATCGTTTGAATTCTCCTCGTTTCCACTGACATTGAGGTGTATCATAATGGCGCTTCAGGCTGTGCTGAATGAGCCCATTCAAAGTTACTCAAAACTAATGAAGTGGAATAATAAAGGTTCGTGGACTGGCTGCAATTCTCATTCTAGCCAAATGCTCAATATCCTCTTTGGAAGTCCAGACCCCGCTGCCCTAGACGATATCCAACATCACCAAATTAGTGCACGACAATGACAAAAGCCAAACTCGGCCTGATCGGCGAATTACGAGAATTTGCTTTTCCGCTGGCTCAACTAACCGTGTAGTTTCTCAACCACGTGGATGTCTTTGTTCTCAGCAGATCCACGTTCCGACCGCCAGGAACATAAAAGTTTTATTGTCAGGGAGGAAAAGTGGTTTTGTGGCACCAACGGCCGGACTAGACGAATTTTTGCCGAGTGTCATTTCGGTTTTGACTTATGCACGAGGTCTAACCGAGAGGTATTGTTGCAGCGGACTCCTCTTGCTTTACCAGCTTGGACCTGTATTGTATAATTGATAATATAGCGATGGGGAGAGTTTGAGTTCTTTAATTTTGAGTTTGAGTTTTGTTAACTAGGATGTTGGGTAATTTGGGTGGAGTATACTCAATTTATAGTTTACATGCGCATAAGCTGAGAAGGTGCAAAATTTGGGATACTTACCAAAATTCGAGATGTGCTGCAATTTGGCCCAAATAAGCACATGAGGTGGCTTGGGTGGAGCGCTTTGCCCCGGAAAGCCGTCAGACCGTTCTGGCTAGCTTTCCCTGTTTAGTGGTGGGTGTTGGACTATCAACACATTTGACGCACAGAACCGTCTATGGCATCGTTGAGGACGGATAAAGCCGAAATGCCCAAAAGGGCTAGTAGCTAAACAGACAAGAAAACGATCCGAGCAAGATTTTCAAATCGAGTGCCTCGGATGGTCGATGCCCTTTTTGGGTATAACAGTACCACCCCATGGACCCACACCATCAAGTCCATGGATTTGCAACCAGCCTAGAAGCAAAGGCCTAACCCCCTCAAACCAGCACTTCATTAGCACAAATTACTTCGCCACCGCTCGGCAAAGCGTCCTCTTACCGATCTCCACCTCTCCACCCTACATCCCACTCCAGAATAATACATTACTAGCTAACCTACCTGCTGGCAAGCTCGGCGATGGGGTCCACGCCCTCCCGCTGCCACAAACGCATGACATCGCTAAGACCACGCAACTCAGGCATCTCGGCACCGTTCTCTCTTTTCAAAGCCACAGGACCAATAAGCTCAATAAGCGAAGAGAACGCCAGCGTCATGATCTTGCTCACCATCGACGACTCCGTGATATTTCTGGTGGTTTCTCCGATTTCACCCCCCGCAAAAGAGCTGAAAAGCGTTCTGACAAGCTGGCGGTACTGGACATCGGCACCAGGATATTCGATGTTGCTGGTTCTGACGGTCCGCTTACACCCCTCAACAGGCTTGTCTCCGTTGAACATCTTTTCAAGCCACACAAGCGCAGCACCGCTGCCCTCAACCACCTCCAAGATGTGGCCGGTGGTGTTGGATACGGCAAACTCTAAACTGTCGATACCCCAGTCGCAGTAGTTATCGTACCCTCTCTGAGCCCCCGAAAAAGGCACAATCTCGTCCTCGGTGCCGTGGAATACAAACATGGGAATCTCAGGAATTGGGCCGTCCTCACTGATAGCAGCCGAGTTGTTCCTCACGACCTCTTGTACAATGTCAAGATCGAAGAAACCCCAGCCGCGGGTGGCCCATGGGTTTTTGCCAGAAAAGAACTTTACAAAAACGTACTCGATGATGGACGTGACAAGGCACTTGTCCCTGGCGGCAAGGAACTGTTTCTGCTTGGACTCCCGGATTTCCGTGTCCACAAGGTGAGAAAGCGAGGGATACTCATTGAGCAAACCGTTGATAGCGTTGGGGATGAGTCCACCAAAAATGGTGCCGTCTGTGGCCTCGGCAGTCAAGGTGATATTTGTCACCCAGCCACCAACAGCACAGCCAATAAGATTGGGTTTGAGTTCTGGCGCATAATCAGGCTGAAGAGCAGCAGCCCATCCAGAAGCGATAGTACCACCAGAGTAGCCCCAAAAAGCCGCCTTAGCCTTGGGGTCGACTCCCGAAATATCCTCAGAATTGAGAGCAGCACGAAGCGAGTCCAAGGTGGCCTGGCCAGACTGTTTTCCAGCCGTAAAGGCTCCCTGAATACCCTCATAGTCTGGAACAACCAAAAACCACCCTTTTGCCAATGCCGTTTGCATAAGCACCATCTCAGCTTGTGCGACAATGGTGTCCATGGGAGCATTGAACAACATGGAGTACGACGGGCTGCAGTCATTGGAAGCCGAGTCCTGAGCAGGCTGGTACGACAAGAGCTTCTTGGGGTCTGCATCGTAGGGTTCCAAGATGGTGGTGACAATCTGGGTAGGGTCGCCGTGGGAGTTCTCCGATCTGACCGAGAGCTGCCAAGCATTCTTGACGTTCACGGGAAAGTAGATGGACCGGATCATGGCCGGTGCTTTCCTGGAGGCGATGATGTCACCGTTCTTGTAATCTGAAAGGTTTTTGGGCGCCACATAGAAGTCGTCTTTGGTAGGCGGCGTGGGCACAAGGTACTGGGCTGCAGCTACAGCCCACAAAACGAACGAGAGAAGAAGCATGCTGGGGAAGTCTACAAAGCGGTGTGTTTAAGTAGTTCGGAGAGATGGTGAGACCTCCGGAGGAGAAAGGCAATTTCTTTCCAAAAGCGGAAAGGAGACGTTCGTGAAGGTGGAGGCTGCACACGAGTAGAGTCAGGTCCGGTGCAGGTGGGTGTGGTGGTTTGTGGATGGGTTTTCTTGATTTTGCAGCCATTTGCATGGTGGACCAGGGCGCCAAGGGTTTGAGGGATGGAGGCGTGGTTTTGAAAAACACGGTTGTGCTAGATTCTCTTCTTTCTGCCTTTCACTTTGCTCTCTAGCAGCCACCCACAACTTCTGCCAAATGGGTCATGATCTGTGGATATTACCTATGCGAGCCTGGCTTTTCCTAAAGAGGCAAAGTGTTCTATGCATGAGACACAGGAGAATCGCCAAATGTTCCATCTAAAAAACACAATCCGGATTTTCCAGCCCCGTGCCGAGCAAAAAAGTCCCTGGATATTTTTCTTTTTGCATATTTTTGCTTGGTATAGCGCCAGGGTCAGTGTCCTCCAGCTACTCCAGATTGACGGCTTTTTACGGAAACGCCGCATCCAGATGCATAGACCTTAAGCGCCGGGCATAGGAGATAATACGGTGGGGACCTCCGGACTTTCTGCAAATACGCGAAAATGCTGCAAACGGAAAGCTCCTGTGAAACAGCCATGTGTCAAAGTGCTACTTCTCGGGATCTCCATCGCCTTATCTAGACGCAGGTACATTGTATGAGGTAAGGCAATTGGAAGGTAAGCTGAGGCATTGTGGAGATGGAGGCGACGGGGTGGCTGAAAAACGGCAGTTACAATGTGAATCTTGTAGTATCGGTTAGGCTGAGGAAACGCCGATTCCGCTGAAAACGGTCCGGAGGGGTATCGCATTATCGGTAGGTTGCGGCTGAAGCGTTTGGATGCAAAATTGCTGTTTCCAGGAACCAAAGCTTATTTACGACAGCATGTGCTTATGGGTCTGGCGGAACGACGTGTGTGGTGTGGTGGAATGTGCTGAAGCGGTTGATTGGTCAAGTGGGTGGATTGAAGGTTTCATTAGTTGTGCCTTCATTGGCGGGGTGTTTCATTGGTGAGAAGTTTCATTGGTGGGAAGTTTCCCTGATGGCGAGTTTCATTGATTGTATTTTCCCTTGAATTTTCCCTTGAATTTTCCCTTGAATTAAAGCTTTGTTGCCTAATGTGGAAGAAAGACTGCTGTTTACTGTATTGGATTACGTTTCAAGAGGCATTGAGCCACCCGGTACGGACTATCGGATTGTTCAATTAAAAGCTTCTCAACTTTTTAGAGCTACTTGTGATCAGCCTCTTTATATCACTTCCCTTTACATCTCTTTGTAAAGCCTCTCCTCAGCATCATAGACCATGGTTAACAGAATTGACTTTCAGCCTGGAAAATTTGAAAAACCATAAATTCGTGAGATCCAAAAGCTTGAAAAGGTGCAGCTGTACTACTCTCCACTGATGTGTCTATCCCGACTGTTCAAATGGGTCTGCAAGCGGCCTTGAAATTCCCAGCTCCAGCACTAACAGAAATAAGGTTTACCATGTTATAAAAAAGTACCTTTAAGTATACTTCAATTCTATACAAGGCCAAAGGTTTTCGTAAACCACGTAAGAAGTCCTCTAATTTTTTTTTCTCGTTAGATTCATCTGATTAAATGGAAATCACTGTTTAAATTTACATAGAGTGCCATTTTCTACAATCAAAGAAAGCGAGCGTAGATTAAAAACGAAAGAAAGAAGTGGGTATAAAAGAGTGAAAAAGTGGGTGTAAAAGTGAGAGTGGGTAAAAAGAACGAAAATGTGTGGTCTGGAACTCCGACCGACCTATTCTGGAATAACCGTTTTGGCGAGAACGTCGATATCGTGGCTTCTCCACAAGGCAAGCACATCGTTCAAGCCCTTCAATTCAGTAACCGTACTGTTGACACTGAGGTCTCTCTTGAGCGGAATGGGACCGAGGAACGTAAACACCCATCCGAAAAACTGCTGCAACATCCAGCTCACCAAGGTCGAATCGTCAATGTCTTTAGTAGTCTCGCCGATTTTTCCACCAAAGAAAGAGCTGAAAAGCGTGGCCACAATCTGGTGATACTGGACATCGGCTCCGGGATAAAGAATATTGGTGGTTCTTTCGGTGGCCTGACAGCCCTCTACCGGTTTTTCACCATTGAACATTTTCTCAAGCCAGACAAGAGCAGCGCCACTGCCCTCGATGACTTCAAGAATGTGACCTGTGGTTTTCGAAATGGCAAACTCGAAACTGTTGATGCCCCATTTACAGTAGTTATCGTAGCCTCTTTGGGCACCTGAGAAGGGCACCACTTCGTCAGCCTTACCGTGGAAAACAAACATAGGGATTTCAGGAATGGGTCCGTCGGGCGAAAGTGCCGCTGTGTTGTTGGTGATCACCTCCAGCACCTGAGGATTGTCAAAAACGTCCCATCCTCTTTTGGCCCATTTGCCGATGCCGCTGAAAAACTTGGTGAAGAGGTATTTCAGGGCGGACTCCGGGAGACAGTAGTCCTTGGCCTTCAAGAAGGCCTGGATCTTACTTGATTTGATTTCCTCTTTGAGGGCGTCATTGAGACTGGGGTACTCAGAAAGCAAGCCGTTGAGAGCGTTTGGAATAAGACCGGCAAAAAGCGTACCATCCGTGGCCTCGGCTGTCAAAGTGATGTTGGTGACCCAGCCGCCGACAGCACAGCCAATTAGGTTCTCTTTAAGCTCCGGGGCGTATTCTGGCTGGAGAGAAGCAGCCCATCCTGAAGCAATGGTTCCACCTGAGTAGCCCCAAAAGGCCGCTTTGGCCTGGGGGTCGATTCCAGAGAGGTCTTCAGAATTCAAAGCGGCACGAAGTGAATCAAGAGTTGCCTGGCCAGACTGGATTCCTGCAGTGAAGGCGCCCTGGTTTCCTTCGTAATCAGGAACAACTAAGTACCAGCCTTTAGCCAAGGCAGTTTGCATGAGGACCATTTCCGCCTGGAGCACAATGGTGTCCATGGGAGCGTTGAACAACATGGAGTACGATGGCGAGCAGTCGATGGATGCTGAATCTTGAGCAGCCTGGTAAGACAAGAGCTTCTTGGGGTCTGCATCATAAGGTTCCAAGATGGTAGTAACAATCTGTTGAGCTTCACCGTGGGAGTTTTCCGAACGCACCTGGAGCTGCCAGGCGTTTTTGACGTTGACAGGAAAGTAGATAGATCTGATTTTGGCCGGAGCAGGTCTCCATCCTATGATATCACCGTTTTTGTAGTCGGAGATATTGGCTGGAGGATGGTAGAAGCTATCTTCGCTAGCTGGAGTGGGTTTGACGAGGATGGCCGAAACTGCGGCGACCCATAAAAGGAGTGACAGGAGAAGCATGGGGGAGGGAGATTTTACAAAAAAAGGGCCGTTTATATAGTTTTCGTGGATGGTTGAAATGGCACGGTGTTTGTTTTGCAACCAAAATGTCGTGCTTCGGTGCCAGCGAGCATACATTGTCCCCGCTACCACGGTGCAGTGATGCATATGACGTGGGCTTTGTCCTTTTGGATACAACAAGGAAAAAGAAGGGAGATCAACTGAATTCAGTATACCATTAATAAAAATAATAGTGATCAATAAATAAAGAGTAATTGAAAAATTTACCGAAACCCTTCAAAGAACTCCTCAAATGTGTAAACCGCAGAGGCTAAATCACCCTCCTGCAAAGAAACGATCTTGCGTCGCGACATGGTGACGCTGCATGGACAAACCTCCAGTGTCAATTCTCCATTGTAGACCGTATTGAACGTATTTTAGTCCATTGTTCACTCTTTTCTCAAGTCCAACATCACCGCTCCAGTGGAGACCCACGCCTGCCGTTGGAGTTATCCCGGGATTAGGAGATAAAGGCGGGGTGCATTGGACGTTTATCGCGTTTCATGACATGGCTCATCTGTCGAGCTAGCGGGTATAGACATAGATACCGTGAATCTCCGAGGTGAAGTACTCGGCTCAATGGCGTTGTGTTTCAGATCGAGATAGTGCAGTTTAAAACGGGAATGAGGGGATCAACGTGAAGATTAGCCAATTGGAGATTGTGAGGTTTGGTGAAAGTGTGTATACGTTGGATCACTATTGAATTCACAGCTCTGTGAAATAAGAGTATGAATATGGATCGTGGGCCAAGTAACGGCGGTTTCTTCCAAGCGGAATCAAAGAACCTCTGGGTTGCTTGACGTGAAGAGAACGCAAAAGATGACATAAGCAGGTAGCGCAAAACGTTCAAGGTGCATTTTGTGGTGTGAGGTTTTAGCGCTGGACCAGACTGGCTGAAACAGATGTCCAGGCGTTTTGATCTATTTGCGGAGACTAAGTTGATGTCCAAATGATGCCAAATTCTGCAGAAGATCTTACTGAACGGGACGAAGTTGGATGAATTGATTGCTCATGGAAGATTTGTGAATCCATAGATTGACTAGATTTCTCACTGCCCTAACGAAATGGACGTATGTCATGCAGCTACCAGACCTCCAGCATGAAACAGGACGTTGTCAAAACATGCATTACGAGGATACGTTTCCTGGGAGCTTCGTGATAATACTGGGAGATCTATTGTTTTTCACAAATCCCCAACCCTGTAGCGTAGAACTCGGTATCTTCCGCCTCAATTCCATACAGAGCAGATGTCCAAGCTCTTTAGAAAATTGTGTTTAGAAAAGCCCACAAGTCTAAAATAAACTGCCCCACTGTACTTCACGGTCAGCTGAGGATTCAGGACCATCAGAAACAGTAGACCTCAATCTCCTCTGGAGAAATTTAGATCGATAAAAAGGCCATCTCACCCGGTAAGCAAGACTCTGCAAATACCTCGCCAGTTTCCGCCGAATAGGTGTTATTCAAAACCTCAATTACCAGGAATTATCAACATTCTCCAGCCCCACCTCAGGGCTATCTGGAGCAGTATCAAAAACCTGCTAGACGAAGGAGAAAAAGAGGCAGTAGATGCCCTCAAGGCCAACCACCGAACTTTCATCACTGTCGCTGGCATTTCTCCAATTGTTCCACCAAAAAAAGAGCAGAAAAACGTATGCCTGATCTGCCTATACCGAGCCCGAGTACCAGGACAAAGAAGGTTGGTGGAACGCTCTATAGCTTGGCAACTAACCACGGGCTTCTCTTCATTAAGTATTCTTCCTTGCCAGGCCAAACTGAATCCTGTTTCTTGCTACGTCAACTGAAGAAGGCCGTAAGACAGATGTGTCCTATGGGTCGATAAACAGACGAAACATTCGGGAAACTGACCCGAGTGTCTTGTGAAATTGGGATTGACAGGATCTCACTGGATGATGTTCCATCCATTAAGGAGACATTAGTAAAAGAATGCTGTTTCATCTATTCAGGAGACATCAGTAAAAGGATGCTGTTTCATCCATTAAGGAGACATTAGTAAAAAACAAAAAAAATAAGTCTGGACCGCTGTATGGTTCCAAGCCCGGGTGATGATTTGCTGAGTAACACCTAGGGAGTTTTCCGAACGCATATGGACCTGCCAGGATTGCTCAAGATGGACCGGAAAAGGAATTAGCCGGACATTTGAAGGGGTCCCATTCGATGATATCGCCGTCCGCTTTGCATGCTATAATCGCTGCTTCCAAAACTTTGGGAACTTTTGAAGGCTAGAAGTACTTTCGCTGTTGCATTAGAAACATCTATATCTGGCGAGCAGAAGGCGCTTATTGGAATATTTGAAAACAAGAAAGCTATTTCACTTCTACCTCAAGGTGAATCTTTGTATATAGATCAGTTCGTTGGAGTTTGTAGATGGATCTTCGCTAGGAGGGGTAACGCTGTTGCTGAAACCACCGCCTCCCAGAAGCTTTAGGAGAAGCATGAGAATAAAAACGGCGGAGGTTTCCCTCATGTGGAAATTGGTGATGGAGAAGCCACTCTTAGCTTTCTAAGCAGCACGACATTTTGGGTGCAAACTTCAGCGACACCGCACGTTGTGTATTGCACTGGATGACTTAGTAAAGGCGTTCAATGAAGGGAGTGAGGTTCAATGAATGAAATCGAGTGAATTGACGACTTTTTGGGCTTTAGGGTTTCTGAGCTGTTTTAGGGGACTCTCGCAAAACGGCTTGGTATGCAACATTGGTGACGCTGCATAGGCGAGAATGATCTTTTCCGCAATGTAATAGGGGCTATATGAGTTCTCTTGTAACCAAACGGAGAAGCTGGATCGTGTTTCGAGGGTGGTCGCTGGTGTGAAGAAAGCTGAAGTGCTCTCCTGGCCCTGTAACTCGAATGGATCGCATAGTACGGATGATTGGATTAGGCGCATCCGCTGTGAAACTGAATCCTAATTTGGGTGGAGCTGAGCTCTTGATATTTATCGAAAGTTCTGGCTCTGGGTATTGAGGGGCGAGTAGCCACACGAGTATGGACTCGAGTCGATCTAGTCACTTCGCTGAACAGGCTTGTTCACATGTTCAACCTTCTCACATGGACCCTTTTGCCCTTCCAAAATCCTCGAAGCTAACTACAAGCAGACCTAGCATGACAAAGCTTCTTTGCTTCCAGTAATTAGCCACCAACATCCAATTCTTTGAGAATGCACTGAATTTCCAACGAACAGCTCAAACCGAATCTCGACAACCACCCTGAAAATACAGGCAATACTTACCCAAATAAGCTCAAGCCCAATTCCAGGTCCAGCAAAATCGGATCACCTTCTTCACGTTCATTTTGTCTTTTGCAACCGAAGTCCTATGCCCTGCACCACCAGCATAGTACAGGAATTGCAGCAACCCCCCACATATAGACGGACCAATGAACGGACCTAACCGACTGTGGGGTCAAAGCCGACCCGAGATACATTGTTAGGGATTCATCAAAAGGGTGACCAGAAGCCGAAATCGAACCACCTGGTATCTCTTGAATGGGTAAGGTAAGATGAAATTGGAGGAGGAGGAGGAGGAGGAGGAGGAGGAATGAAACACAGGGCAGAGATCAGGATCTGCATAGTTAGTGTGTAGATCTGTAGAGTCAATTGTATAGCAAGTTTGGAGAAATAAACGCAAAGGCGTCAATTACTGAAGAAGCTCTTGATTTCAAAGAGTGCCATGCTACCTAGAATTGGACCCCCTCGTAAGAGGCCACTGCCCTGATTCCACGTCCAGGGGCAGAATTGCGTCCCATTGTTCCGTCGTATTACCTAACCCTTCAGGGCGTAAATCCCAATAATACCTGAAAAAATAGAAGAAAAGCCAAGTAAAATAGTCGATCTTCAAGCAAGCAAGATGCCCAAGACACAGAATCTTGATTTGCGTGGACCCCCAAATAATATTGGTCCTACATAGTTGGGGTCCGTCTGGTGCACGGTTCCCAAAAAGTCGCCAATTTCACCCAAGCTTTGGTTCCACGGAAACTCGTCCGACCGCCTAGACGAATTGCCTCATTCAATGCGAGTTGCTCGCAGCCACAATCGAGGAAGGGTCAAAAGCTTAAATCAACAAACGGACTGAAATCGATTGTTCTCAATTGAATCGACATGGAAAGGTCTCATCTCGAGGCAATGCGCTTAGGCAAAAAGGGGCGATGTGTTGTGGAAACGTCTCAGCACGGCGCCACACCCGCATACGAGCCCGTTGGGTCTTCCAAGAAATTGAGATGTTCTAAATCTGGGGAGCGTCCAAAATTAGCAGTGGCCGAGCTTCTGGAAAAGACCAAGCGTTTTCCGCAATTTCAGGTCGTCAATAATGGCGCCATGGATCGTTCACGCAGCGTGTCAAAGCCACTCTTAGGCGGGGCGCTGGTCATTGTTGGACTTGAGCCGAGGAAGTAGAGGTTGCAATAAAATTACCGCTAGGTTGCACAATTATGCACTATGAAGGCTCTGGCTGGCGAGATGCGACGATCTCGATCTGCGCGTGCATGTGTTCCTGCACACAGCCGAAACCAATCTCACGTCCTCTCTCAATCTCAAGCATCTCCTTCGCCTAGCTGTTTCTGCAGGCCACGCCTTGAACTGAAAATTTATAGATTTACGAACCATTCAGTCCCAGAGGCAGGGTCTCCACAGGCCCAGGCTTCCTTGCCTAAGCCCCACCGCTGCGCTAGCCCTAAAAGCGCTAACCGCGTCATGGCCCCATAGTGTGGGTCTACTACATTTACGGAAGCCACGCCACAGAAAGGGAAGGCCGAACCAGAAACACCCTGCAAACCGTAGGTCCAGCCTGAAATGGCTGCAAAAAGCCAAGCCGTCAGCTAAAACAAACCACCTGGAACTCCGTGCGGACGCCAGCAACAGTTTACTATGTTCAGTAACGATACGTGAAATTGGCCCTCCCCTGGTAGTTCCGCGCTGAAATGTGTTTAATCTCTCAAGATCTTAATGCCTCGGGTAGCGTATCTGCCAGATCTAAGACAGATGGATCTTCGCCCAGCTGTCACATTTCTGGTTCCACAACGTTGCACTGGTCTGGCCATTTTGGGGATGACGCCGTGCGGGACGCAGGGAAACGATTAGAGCCAATTCTGGCTTCACGCGGGCGGGGCTAATTTCACTTCTAATGCCCCAGGGTCCAATTGTTGCTGTTCCAGGATAGGAGAACAACCTATGGATGTCCTGAAATTGGTGTGAATGTAGACCGCCTGTGGCAGAACAATTGGGCATCGTGTAGCCGTGTGCAGTCCGCGCATAAAACTGGCGTGAGCTAGCCATGCGAGAAGCACGGAAGCTGCGAGGCGACAATAGAACCCGTGTGAGGCAAATCGTTCCACATGCACGAGTTTTTCCGGTCAGCGCTTCTACACCGGAGAACTGCAAGGGCCGTCCTCGGGGTTTGGTACATCCTTACTATAAAATGGCCCAGCCTTTCCTCGATTCCAGCAATCCACAGAAGCAAATCACAGTATAATCACAAGCATGGCCTACTACATCGACCAGTCGCTCTCGCCCTCAGCCGCGGCAGAGGACCAGTGGATCAACAACTTGTTATCCACACTGGCACCCATGACTTCGACCAATTCCTACCTGTTCAACATGGGAGTCCCCGTGGTTGAGTCCAATTTCTCCACCACCGACTTCCCCAGCCTATTAGAGGACAACAGCGTCTTTTCCGGCTCCTCAAGAGCCTCGACCGTCTCCACTCCTCCTATCAAAGAAGAAGACTGGGATCCATATGTGGAATCCGACGGCCTGGACTTCATGAACACCGTGCTGTCCAAGCTCCAGATGATGCAGCAGAAGAACAATTTGACGCCCAAGGCGTTGGAGTCGATTTTCGACACCAAGGACGTGCTTAAAGAAACCGAATCCAGCCCCGAACAACAGCCACAGTCTGAACAGCCACAGAGACTGAAACGGCGGTGTCCCCGCAAGAGACTCACCGAGTCTCAAAAGGAAGCCCACAACAAGGTGGAGAAGAAATACAGAGTGAACATCAACTCGAAGATCAACAGCCTTCAGACGGTGATTCCGTGGTTTGCCAGCGACAACAACAAGCAGCGGATGGACTTGAAGGTGAACAAGCTGGTGATTTTGGAGAAGGCGTTCGACTACATCGTGTACCTCCAGAAGGAGAACGAGGCGATGAGAAAGCGCCTCGAGGGACGTTAAGACGTTAATGACTAATGAGCAAGGGAATAATTTATGAATACACGGTACACGGAGGCAGGTGTAGGCGGGAAGAAGAAGAGACAAGGGATGGGGTCCAGGAGGAGAGGGTAATGGGATGAGGGCGGTTGAAGTCGCTGACGAATTCACGAAAGATGACAAACTAATTAATATACGTTTAACGAAACAACATCAACAAATCACCTGTAAACACGAATTCACGAAACCGAGTTCCACCAAAGCGCTTGTGAGACAAAGTTCCACAAACGCCAACTTCAACCACCTGTAAACCATATTTGAAACCCAACTTCAGCAACCACCGCCAAACACATTTCCGCAAATACCAATCAATGCACATCCAATGCACTTCAAAAAACCAACTCACAAACCGCCCGTGGGATTCACCACCAATCCCAAATCGTCAAACCACAGACCGAGGATACACTTCCCAACGCATTGGCTGATTTGAGATATTATTCTCGTGCAGCGGGGAACACCGCAAGCCCGAGTGAAAACGGTCGATCATGCTCCGAGGCACGTTCGCTTATGCAGCCGTTTGCCACGATCTGGCAATGTGGACCGTTGCGTGTTTGGCGGGTGAATCCGGAAAAACCCCGAGCGGCTGCGACTCCGAGCGACTCCGATGCCGCACGACCTAGTGGATTTATGGTTTCTTTTGGCAATTTGAAAAAAATCAAATAATGATTGGGGAGACCGAGAAGGGGGCCGAGCAGGGATGACTTGTCGAGTCTGGGCGGCGGAAGTTCGCAGCTTATAGGAGGTTTTTCCGATTCTGTGACACCTCCGATGCTTGCGGTGGGTCTCGGCTGTGAATGGATGAATGTACGGTTTCGTGGCTGTGCGTTTCGGACTCGTGAGCAGATTGCTGTTTCCAAGATCTAGGAAGTTCCCAAAATCGTAGAAGCGCAGCGTAATTACACTAGATTCAGTAGGCTAGCTTTCACCGTTCCTCTGCTTCTGGCCACCAAAGTACAATGGAGCGAGGTCCCCAAAACATCCAAATAATCAATAGTTTCCCAATCGTGCAAAGACTCAGTGAAGCCACAAATACAGGCGGTGCCTTGCGTCGGGGATCTGCTTCGTGGATGCACAAGCTTGTCATTGGATGCGGCGATCGAAGAAACCATTATTAGTTGATCTGGTGCGGCGATACAAAATGGGCTAATCAGCTTGACGAAGCAGAATATGGAACAAGCTAGAAACGATCGATTCGCTTAGCACCAAGCGTGTCAGCTATCAAGATGGAGGAGCTGCTTTTCTGATTTGAGGACACAAGGTGATACGGGGTAAATTCACGGTTTCTCAGATACCAGACAAGAGAACATTTAGGCAATTTCCTGTTGACGTAAAAATAGGTCACATCAAACTCTGCCTTTTCAAGTATCTGCTCTTGGCTACTTGGAAGATGGGGGTGATATCTCAGTGCTCGTAATGTACTACGATGGAGCATCCCCACCAATCGAAATAGGGTTTTCCATTTAATCAGATGAATTTGACAAAAACAAAAGTTGAAAAATCGGAACACCGAATCAGCATGAACAGGAAATCACAGCTTTTCAAATCCCAGAAAGCCGCTTTTGTTAATTTTCTTACGGGATCAGATCGCAAAACTACACTCAACCATCAGGCTCTAAGCCCTCTAACCTCATAAGCCAGGGAAGTCATATCACACGTACTCAAGCGGTGCTGGTCTGGAAGCTGCTAAATTGCTTTTATATTCATAAAAATAACGGTTCCCATTTGATCAGATGAAGTAACAAAAAAGGGTCCCACTGTTGTTCCTAACCTACCATATTGGACCATCGAAATCAAATCCCACTCTCATGCCAGCCATTCTTGTACCACTAGCCCTACCAACACCTACATCCTTCTTCCATGAGCTTTATAAATTACATATCAGCACTCGGCTGCAATCCGCTTGGCGCCCAAGCATTCCTCGTAAGAGCAGCGCTCTCCTCGGATCTATAAATAACCTAGAAACGACGGTTCGCCAAAGGCTGCGTGTTGGATCCCGTCTGTCTCTGACGGAATCCTCCTCCTCCACGACCACCGTATCCTCCACGACCACGGCCACGGCCCCCACGGCCTCCTCCACGACCGTACCTAATGTGAGATCCGTACGAGCGACGGTCGAATCTCTGCAACTCAGGTGGAATGGTCTGGTTGGCTTCTCTCATGATTTTGCAGAGATCACCACCAAGCTTGGAGTTGCCGTCGGTGAAGAAGGAAACAGCGGTACCCGAGGTACCAGCACGGCCGGTTCTACCGATACGATGGACGTAGTCCTCGATGTTGCCGGGCATGTCGTAGTTGATCACGTAGGTGATACCCTTGACGTCTGACTTGTTAGTAAATTTGCACGAAGTTGTCGGCAGGATGGTCTACGAAGAAGAAAGGAGTTCGATGTCTATTGATTACGTGGAAAGCATGTATACTTAAAGAGTCGGCAGGCAAGATTCCTCTGGGCAGCCACGCCGGGAATCACCCCAGCGGCTGCCGCCGTGTCTTACTCGTTGAAGGCCCATCGATCTCGTTCTTTCTGTTTGCTTTCTCATAATCAGGTAGTTGTCTTCTAGTCTCCTCGCTTTCGTAGTCAACAATGTGGCTTTCGAAAGGATGCTGTCTGTCACCTTAATACCGTGTACACAACGGTAACAGTCCATTCAAACCTTGTATGTGCTCGCTGGCCCACCAAGGACAAAAAAAAAAAAAAAAAGCCAAAAAAATTCAATGCTTCGCAACGCTCACGTTGAAGCTAGTCAAATTTCTCTACCAGGCGTTCCCGACGCCCAGCTTATGCTGACGCCCAAGCACTGTCCAGCAGTGCCCGGGCAACCCCACCCTAGTCCGTTAGTTACAAAAAATCCCAAAATACATACCAATACCTCTGGCAGCCACATCGGTGGCGACCATAATAGGCGACTTGCCGCTTCTGAATTCACGCAACACCCAGTCTCTCTCGTGCTGGTCCTTGTCACCGTGAATGGCCAAAGCAGGCCAGCCGTCCTCTCTCAAAAACGACGTAATGTCGTCACAAGCTCTCTTTGTAGAAGAAAAGATAAGACACTTGGCCTCCTTGTCGGTGGTGGCGGTCTCCAAGTGCTTGACCAAACGGTCTCTCTTCTCAAACTCAGTGACAACCTCCACAAGCTGGGTGATGGTGTGAGAGGCAGCCAATTCCAAGGAGCCAATGGTGACCTGAATTGGGTCAATCAAGTAGTCTCTGGTCAAGTTCTTGACTTCCTTTGGCCAGGTAGCAGACCACATCAAGGTTTGACGGTCTGGTCTGATCTGGTCGACAATCTTTCTAATCTGAGGCTCGAAACCCATATCCAACATTCTGTCGGCCTCATCCAACACCAAGTAAGTGACTCTTCTGAGGTTCGTCTTCTTGGTCTCCAACATGTCAATCAAACGACCTGGTGTGGCGATACAAATCTCGACACCGCGAGCCAAGTCTCTGATCTGCTGGCCCTTGGGGGCACCACCATAGATACAGGTGTTTCTGATTCTGGAAGAGGCACCGAACTTGGAGCACTCCTGCTGAATCTGAACAGCCAATTCTCTGGTGGGGGCCAAGATCAACACGACAGGACCGTCACCGTGCTTCAAAAGAGGCTGAGCGTTGATGTGCACGATAGCTGGCAAACAGTAAGACAAGGTCTTACCGGAACCAGTGGCGGCGATACCCACCATGTCTCTACCGGACAAAGCCATGGGCCAACCCTGACACTGAATGGCAGTGGGCTTAGGGAAACCCTGCTGCTTGACCTCGCTGAGCACATAGTCTGGGGAAGCCAGCCTCGTCGAACGAGGTGATAGGCTTGGGAATGTCTGGACCCTCAATGGTCATGTCATTCTCCTTTCTAAAGGCCTGAACATCGGCGTCGGAACGGGCAGCCACCTCGGGGTGCTCGGTGTAGAAGTTCTTCTCAAACTTTGGCAAGGAGTCGAGATCCCACTCAGGAGTGGTAAGCTCTTCTCTTTCCATAGGGGGTCTGTTGAATCTACCACCACGACCACCGTAGCCACCACGGCCTCCGCCGTAGCCACCGCCACGAGATCCGTAGTCGTCCCTGTTATTGTAGTTGTTGTAACCGGAGTTGTAGTTGCTGTAACCGCCGTTGTAGGACATTTGAAAAGTTAAATTCAAAAAATGAGAACGGGAATACTGGGGGGTTTATATACGCGGGCGATGAGAAAGAGAAATTTTTGGTGGGCTATATGCAGGTGATAAAGCATGACAGCGATGGGCATCATTTTGGAGCTTACAAAAGGGATTGAATTTTGTGTGGGGGATGAGCTCGCTAATTAGGTGGGGAACAAACATTCTATACAGTTTTTGGGTAATTGAGGACTGGCTGGTTCGGAAATGGAAGGGGATGAACAAAGAGTTATATGCAGGACAAGCACAGGGCCACATGAAGACACTGGAGAGGATGATATTTGAAAGGATTGTTGTGCTTTTGTTTAAGTTTCTCTAAGAAGTGTGGAGAGAGGGAATTCTAATTATGTTGATACATTTTTAGGTTCAGTAAAAGAGGGTTGAATGCAGAATAATGTCTCGATGACCTGGCAGTCAATTTCCAGATACGACAGGCACCAGCGGAGGGTGAGGTTTTCGTCAAGTCCCCCTATTTTTAAATTATAATTTTCAGACCTGGTATCAGTGAAAGCCTTTTAATACCAAATCTGCAAAAAGCCGAGGCAATTGGGTTTTTTCATTCTTGAAATCAGAGCATCTCATGGCTTGAAAGGTTTTCGCAGCCTTCCATGCGTAATAGACGATAGAGGAGGCACCAAAAGACACCATAATGCTAGAACCATTTATGAGATTGTGTAATCCAAGGAAATGCTTCAACACTTTCAACTGATAAAAAGAAGAATTTTCATCTCACTACATTGGTGTCGATGTGGTGCATCTCTAGAAAACACTTTCGCAGCCATTCGTGAAAGCGGTAGTTTAGTTATTTTCACGAAATGGGCCGTAAAGGATAAGGTTCAAAGGGGTCTCTTCACTTTACTGCTTGTGAAAGTGAAATAACCGAGTGCAGCGATATCCACCTTTTGAACGGTGCCTCCGTGACGATTCTCTCTGTATGCTGTCAGACAGCAGTAAAATCATTCCTGACCCAAGAGTCCAATTTCAAACTACGTTTCAAAATCTTCTCGCTCATAAACCATCAATCCACTAAACCCCAAAACCGCTGCAGCTCCTTTCGTCCGTTCCCAAGCCCTCTTTGCAACCAGGACCCACCTCATCACATCTTCGCGAAATCTCATCTCTACCGACCACATCCCAAACCACCTACATCATGGAAAACGACACCGCCATGGACGTGGAGAGCGAGCAGGAGTACGACATCGACAAGATCCGGTTGTTGCCCGGACTGGCGGAGGACGGCACGGCGCTGTCGTTTCAGATTGTCGACGAGGACCACACCTTGGGCAATGCCTTGAGATACATCATCATGAAGAACCCCGAGGTGGAGTTTTGCGGCTACTCGATTCCGCATCCGCTGGAAAACAAGTTGAACGTGAGGATTCAGACGTACGGCAACATCACGGCGTTGGAGGCGTTGCACCAGGGAATGGACAACTTGAGCGAGTTGTGTGGGCATGTTGAGGAGGCGTTCACCGAGAAGGTGGAGGCCGGGGGGTATGCCAGTGAGGAGGCCTAGCTTCTCTGAAAGGGGCCGTAGGCGCCTTAAGAGAAGAGGTGACTTTGAGAGAAGAGGTGACTTTGAGAGAAGAGGTGACTTTGAGAGAAGAGGTGACTTTGAGAGAAGAGGCGACAGAGAGAAGAGGCTTTTCGAAAAGTAAGGCGACTAAGAAGTGCTTTTTGAAAAGGAGCAAGAAGGCGACTCAATGAAGCAGGAAGGTTTCTTGAAGATCGACCAGATGGACATGATTTGTCCGTGGAACAGTGTAATATACGAGAGCATTGGGGAAGTGTAGAAAAAGCAGGTAAGGTGGAGAATTGGTAGAGGAATTGGTGAAGTGAAGGGTTTGGACGGTTTGGTAAAGGTTCTGAGAGGAGGCCGAAGGAGGTTTTCGGAAAGCACCGAAAGCTGCATTGGCCACCTCTGACTCAGCTGACAGCAGGAAGTTTTATGATCGTTGGTGTTTTGTGGAAAGACATCATCGGGATCCCCAGCTGTGACAGGTCGACGATGAAGAATCCCCTTGAAAATAAAAGAAAGCGAAACACACGAAAGCACGTTTATTATCACTGCACGAGAGTAGCATATTCGTCATTGGTTTTCATGTTCTTGCAGAGATCTAAAAGACAAGCCGTTGAGAGCCGAAAACAAGCTTTCTTGAGGTACAAAGAAGATTTCACTCCATCAGTTCATTATAAGAGGCTCGAAGGCCTACTTATGCAGCGCTTTAATGGCTCTCATTGATAGCATCTGATGAATATGGGTTGGTACCTCTCAGGTTTTACCATGGGCATGGGTTGTAGATCCTACAAAGCCTGAAACCACAATCTACACGGACAGAACGGCGAATGAATTTTTGAACTAGCCTTCAAAATGCCAGGCTGTAATTCTTGGGAAACTATGCTTCATCTCATGAGACCTTTAATGGGTGCAAAACACACAAAGCCAGCCCCACCTGTGGAATCCACACAATTTTGTAGTTCATGAAACGAATGATCCGCCGAAGCCAAACATTCAATATGAACAGCCCATGAGTCTCTAAATTTGGCAAAATTATGCTGCAAAACCCTGGTCACATACACCGTTGTTCCGTGAAGTTTCCATTTATAGTGACAATTCGTCAGGACAATTTGGCTTGACTGTGTTTTCAGACTATTCAGAATGGCGGAACCAAAGTATAACCCCGCTTCATTATCTTAGGGGAGTATAAACGGAGTGCAATTCCTGATCACCATCTCTGTACCTCTACTCTCACAGAGAATGGACACCATCAACTCCGCCACCCCCACTTCCACCAACCATCCAAGAACAGCCCCAGAACTTGCAATTCAAATAAAAGGAACCAATTTCCTTTTCAAAAAAAGTACCTTTTTTCATCTAGTACTCCACCATCCACCTTCCTGGTTCACCCACCCGCATGCACTCCATCGCGTACTTGTACCATCAACACCAACTTCTTCTCCAAAACACCATGAACGCTTCACCGACAGCGGACATTTCCGAGCTGTTTTTGCACGTGAGCGACCACACGGCCCGGCTTTCCCTGGTGGACGACACCACGCGGTCGCTAGCCGACTTCCGGGAACTTATTCAGTTGGCACAGAAACACGATCAACAGAGGAAGAGGGACGAAATTCTGAGCAGGAAAGTTGACAAAAAGGAGGGGGATTTGGCCAGTCCGGGCTTTGGACGGATAGTGGGCCAGCTGAGCCAGCTGACGCCGTTGGCAGGCAGAAACAACGCCGATGTGGCTGAACTTTTCCACCTTTTGCAGCCATTCTTGGAGCGGTACCTAGGGGAGAAGAAGGAACAACCGCAGCGGAGCCGTTTGGGCAGCGTGGCCGAGGACCCGTTCACAACACCAAGACGGCTGCCCGTGGAGCCTGAGCTGGACTCGGACCGCCACTCGGAAATCAGACCCGACGACACGTTTGACAAACCCAGAAAGCTGCTGCCAGCACCGGCGCTGCTGCCGATCACGACGCCGCCCATGTCGAGGGAAAAGCTCGAAGAAACGGAGGAGGCGACGGAAACGAGGTCTGATTTCGGCACCGACGACTCGGATATGTGCAAGTACTTTGGGGGCGCTCCACAGGTGGAGTTGGCCGACCTCACGGCGGGGGAGATCGAGATTGAGACGAAAAAGCCCGACTCCGCCAGGGAGCTCGCCGAGCTCAGGCTCCAGTTGGACTTGGCCCGCCAGCAGAACAGAGAAATGGCCAACGAGCTCGGCTACCTCCGGGACAAGCTTGCCAGCAAAAAGGAGGACACCACGCCCATCAACAGCGAGAACGTCGACGTCTGTTTCCGTCCGTACTACCTGAAGCTCCAGCTTGACAAGGTGGATGGTCTTAGCGACGTGGAGAAGAGCAATGTGATCAAAAACTTGATGCTCTCGTTGCTTGTGTCTGATTTCGACCATCTCCAGAAAATGGCGCCCCGCGTCGGCGACTACCTCCGTATTTCGTCCCGTTTCCTCGATAAGCTTCACTCTCGTTACTACGAATGTGGGGAGTACTGTCCGCTGCGGTACTTGCGGGACTACGCCGTGGAGACCATGGACGACTTCCAGGCGTGTCTAGACGGCATGATGGCGCTTGTCGTGGGACTGGAAAAGAGTGAATAATGAATACTTGATCAACGGTACATTGCTGGCTCTCAGAGCTGGTAGGGATTTTTTGGCTGGGTTACTAGGAATGCTATACATATGCTAGCGCGGAGTAGACTATGCTGGTTTGGTAAGTCTGGGATTAAAGTTTGCTCTGGTTGTGTTTGGTGCTTCATGTAATGGAAGGTTTTGGAAAATCGTCCATTGTGTCAGAAAATTCTCTACAGGAGACCTGAGGGAGCAATGAAAACCAGAACTTTGATCAAATGCCTGAAAGCCAACGCGTAGTTGTCATTCACCAATAAGGTTGTCATTCCAGCATCTTGGTTGCTCAACTCTAGCTTGCATAAGCAGATGACCAAAGAAGCCGGAATCACCTGCCCTTCCCAGAAACACAACAGTCTATCAAGAAAAAACGATTTTTACTTAAAAGAAAGACGAAACTTTATAAATAGCTCTTTCATGGAAAATCAACTCCCACCAAAGCTTCTCCTCCGGGTTGCCCGATAAGTCGTGCGACGATATCCACCCATGCATATACACACACAATTAACCTGCATATCAATAGAACACTAAAGAAAATATCAATACCTCTCATTTCTTGGAAACCGTCACCCCCCACGGGGAACATTGCTGAAAAGACCAGGGCTGATTTGCAACCAGAGCACGTGACTACACACGTGACAACAACAAATAGCCATCGCGCGTCACCTGATCTCACAGCCTGCACACAAGCGCCTCACCACCCAGGCAAACCGTGCAACTGTGCCTCGTGTTGCTACGTGGGAATGCCCACTAAAATTGCTGAGTTTAGGCACAGCAGGCTGCTTGCGGGGCTTGGCTACACCCGTACACCACAACCATTGTATGCACGGCCTAAAGCTTCAAAAACCTCTACACCGGAGAATGCAGCGGGCTGCGGCGGTATCTTACCCGCTACTCTGGCGCCGTGAGCCGCACGTGACCACCCATCCAGAAGCAAACGTCATTTATCACCTTTCATCGAAACCTAAAACCACCCATTCTAGTCCACGAAACAAGCACTCCACAGCACACCTTTTTGGTACATAGCCCGTGCCATTGAAAATCCGTGCATCACGCCACACCGCCATTATCAGCGCCGTCTGGCTTTCCAAATTCCCCATTGTGGAGGTTGTGAGTCTTAGATAAGCACTTAGAGGCTCGCCAAAAGAACTCCCTCCGTACCGGTCCCAGAACCGGCCCGAATTCAGTTGAAAGCGGCGTTTTCGTCATCTCCCAGCTTTTCCGGTGCCGCCGGTGTAAAAAAATTTAAAAAGTTCCCAACCATTGCCCCGTTTTGCCCCATAGTCCCAAATGGGTGACACACTTCGAGCTCAGAAACCCAGAACAAACGGGGCCCCGCCACCAATGAAACGTCAGGGCGCCCAGCAAAGAGCTACCCCGACCTCCCTGGAGCAGCCACGTCTGCTAGACCAGCGCCAGCAACAAAAGGATAACTCCATGAGACTTGAGGTGGGCAACTACCACAATCTGCCCATGGCTCCACAGACCGTACCTTCGGCTGCTCCGCATTTTAACCAGTCCCGCCACAACTCCCAAGCGTTTCTTTTCAACCCAGGCCGCCAGGACCTGATGCTGACGCTTTTGAACCTGTATCCCCTTCCCAATACCCAGCAGCCTCAGGGTCTGGGCAAACGGCAAGACCTGAGCTTCCCAAGCTACTACATGGGTCTGCGTGACTCCTTGAGCGGAGCTGCGGGTCTTCCTCCTGAAAGCGGACCACCTGGACGCCTCAGAGGCGATTCCATTTTTCTTCCTCCTCCGGTGAGTTCCAAGCATCCTTCTGAAGACGGTCTGGGCCAGCAGAATGCACAAGCGCAGTACCAACAGCAGTTCCCAGGGCAGCTGCGCTCCAACAGCATTTTCAGCTCGTTGATCCAGATCCCAGGATCTTCGCTGAATCTGGTGCTGGAGCCATCAAGAAGCGGAAACCAGGGCACTGCAAGCCCGAAAAAAGAAGCAGCAGGAGGAGTTTCCTTCTTACGATTCTAAGGATTCCATTGGCCAGATGTTTGGGTGGTCGCAGACGCCATCTAAGCTGAACAAGGGCTCGAAGCTCTCGTTCGACATTCTGAATGCATTTCTAGAGAACTCGGGCCTCATGGGCTCTATAGCGGGTGTCTCTAACGACAGTATCAACGCCTTTTTGGCGAACTTGCAAAACAACGGCTCTGTTGACTTCAATAGCATGAGCGACCAGCAACGACGTGATTCGCTTATCAAGTTCATCAACGATCAGCAGCATGTCGAGCAGCCGAGGAAAACTTCTCTGCGGACGACTTTGAGGGAAGACATATTTGACAAACTGAGACAAAGCTCCACGCTGCGTTCCGGTGGCCAGCGCAAGTCTAGTCTAGGCATGTCTGACCAACGACTTTCCCCACTGTCGTCCATGTCCTCTAAACTGTCGAATCGCTTCCATGACGAACCCCACTCACCTAAAACGTCGCCCAGCCAAGTGAAACGTACCTTAGACCCGCAGGAGACCCTCGCTCCACCCCATCAACACTATCCTTCGACAGCCCATCCAGCATCCATCCAGAAGCCTTCGAATAACAACTTCTACCAAAATGCTTATCAGCAGTATCCCGTCTACGAAAACAACATGCGCTACCCGGTGCAGCAGAAGCAGCAACAAGAACCCGCTCCACCCCAAAGTAACATGAACCCCCAAGTTCAGCAATACCACCAGAACCAAATGCCCATGTACAATCAGTTCCAGCAGCCACAACAGCTTCCTCCACAGGCTCAGCAGCATCTACCGAACCAGCAACAACATCCCCCGCAACATCAACCCCAGCAAAATCAGGGGTTCGAAGTCCAGGGCACAACAGCCTATTCACCTCAGATGCTCAAAAACGCTCCCCAGCAATTCTCTCCTGGTAAGAACTACGCTTACGGCAACATGCAAAATCAGAGAGATGCTTATGCTGTACTGCAACAGGCTACAAACCCAAATTTGTTGCCTGCCCAGCAATTTGCCAGATCTGAGGATGGAAGACCGTTATTGGGAGCTACTAAGGTTGACCAGCTCATGCTTGTGATTCAGGCTAGAGAGAAGGGAAACACTGGAGCGATAAAGCAGGCTGCTGACGGAAGCATTCTTGCTCTGCCAAACTCCAACCATGAGAAGAGTGCGGTTATACCGCTGACTGTAGATTTGGTTGGTGGTATTGAAAAACCTCAGCGTGAAGAAGAGGAGCAGCCTGAAGGCCCAGAACGCAAAAAGAAGCGGAAGGGCAAGACGCAACAGTGCCCATACTGTTTCAAGACTTTCAACCAGTCCACGCACTTGGAGGTCCATGTACGTTCTCACATTGGATACAAGCCGTTCCAGTGCTCCTACTGTCTCAAGAGGTTCACTCAGGGCGGTAACTTGAGAACACACATGAGGCTCCACACTGGAGAGAAACCATTTACGTGCGAGGTTTGCAACCGCTCGTTCAGCAGAAAAGGAAACCTTGCTGCTCACATGTTGACTCACAATAAGGAGAAGCCGTATGAGTGCAAGCTCGACAATTGCGACAAGTCGTTTACACAGCTTGGTAACTTGAAGTCTCATCAGAACAAGTTCCACTTGCCCACGTTGAATCGCTTGACGCAAACTCTTGCTGAACTTAGTGGTGAAGCTTTGGAGCGGTTGCCGCCTGAAGAGAAAGAGCTTCTCAGCTACTTCCGCAAACTCTACAAAAACCTGAACAAGGGAATTCGTGGACGTGGTCGTGGCGGTAAAGGAGCTCTTGATGATGATGCCATCTCAGGCGAATCCAGTGTGCAACTGAGTCCTCAGCAGTTGAAGCTTCCGAGGGCGGATGGACAGATGCAGATGTCCC
Organism: Candidozyma vulturna; assembly: GCA_026585945.1. Lineage (NCBI taxonomy): Eukaryota > Fungi > Ascomycota > Pichiomycetes > Serinales > Metschnikowiaceae > Candidozyma > Candidozyma vulturna. The sequence goes on along the minus strand of CM048832.1, from coordinate 562,967 downwards.
AGCAAGGTTCGCCGCTAATGCCACCGACCGCGCAGCGTCCCGACGGATACTAATAACGACCCCAAAATCACGAACCTAACGATTGATATTAATGCGATACCGGGCCGGTCCCGATGAAATAAATACGAGAGAGATAATGAAAAATATTGGAGACAGAGGTGCGGATACGTAGTTGAAGCAGGTAGGTAACTTGAGTAAACTATTTATTGAGGTAAGATGTGAACATTATGAAACTCATTTTGGTTGTACTGGATCATAATGAAGATTGGTTTGGCAAGATAATACACTTACATTTATTTAGCACTATTAGGAATCCAGAAGAGACATTGAGTTCATAATCCAAGTCATGAAGTAAAGCCTGAATAAGAACCTGTTAGAGCCGCTTATAGTATCAATGGTTGCAAATCGCACAGCTCCACAGCACTTAACTCAAGATCCACGATTCTGAGTGATCCCACGCCTTTTAAGAATTTCTTATAGCAAAACTTAGTGATTTACGGTTTCACAATTAGGTTCACCTTTTACCGAACGGGAACTTGTTGTCCAGGAAAGGCTTGGAGAATAAGAGAGAGTGTGCACATATCGAAAAAGATAGCGCCTATTAATTCCAGGAAATAGAAATCAACATATATTTGATATAATAAATTTGGCTTCGAACTACAGAAATAAAAGTCAAATATTATACAAGAACTGGACAGACTCACCTAAAGTATCAGTGGTTGCAAATCGCACAGTATACATCACCAGCTCACCTTCACAGCATTCATCCCGAAACACACGCTTTTAACTAATTTCTTGAATTTGAGAATCTCTTTAAGCAAATCTAAAAGAATTTATAAAATTTCCTTTTCTGTTCGGAAGTGCTGCCAAAGCCTGAAGCTCAACACCCTGCACAGAAACCACATCAGCCTTATCCCACTACTGAGTTTCAAAAGTCCCGTCAATTTTCACCATGCTGAGCCTCTACAAGCTCTCAATCTCGGGAATACGATCCTTCTCTCCGAAAGACAACGAAATCATCCAGTTTGGCGCGCCGCTCACGCTTATATGTGGTCAGAACGGCTGTGGAAAAACCACAGTGATTGAATGCCTAAAATACGCTACTACAGGCGATTTGCCACCAAATTCCAAAGGAGGCGCTTTTGTGAACGACCCTGCTGTTGCAGATAGGCTGATGGTGAATGCCGAAATCAAGTTGGGCTTCATTTCTGTTGACAATAAGCTGATGACAGTGACTCGAAGTATGCAGTTGACCAGGAAACGGACTGGACGTCTGACAACTTCAACAAACACATTCAAGACTCTCGAAGGTCAGTTGGCTGTTCATGCCAAGGGCCGCAAAACGTCGATATCCACGAAAAACGCAGAATTGGACACAAGAGTTCCGCAGTACTTGGGTGCATCCAAGGCTGTTCTAGAATACGTGATCTTCTGCCACCAAGAGGACAGCTTGTGGCCATTGAGCGAAGCTAGTGTGTTGAAGAAGCGGTTTGACGAGATTTTCGAGGCGTCCAAGTTCACAAAGGTGTTGGACAACTTGAAGGTGATCACCAAGGACATGGCTACCGATATCAAATTGCTAGAGCAGAGCGTGCTGCATGCCAATTTGGATAAGAATAGGGCAGGAAAAATCAGAGACAAAGTCCTGGAAAGCAGATCTAAGGTGGAGCAGTACAATGCCGAGATTGCAGAACTCAATATGGAAATCGAGGCCTTGGAGAAACAGGCAGACGACCTTTTCCACTCGAATCAGCTGTTTCAGAAGACCCTCTCGGAGCATGAGAGGCTCAAAATAATGTATGAAACCACGGAAAACAACCATCGCCGTTTGGGCCTGTCGATCGAGGTGTTGCGAGAGAGCGATGAAGAATTGAGGCACCAATTGTCCAACTTTGCGCTGATACAACAGCAGAAGTCTGAGGATGTGGAGGAGAAGGAGCTTTTGGTGGTAGATCTCGATGCCCAGCTGCTGGCGTTGCAGGAAAGTCTCTCAAGATTGACCAGGGAAGAGGGTATTTTGTTCAACAAAAAAGAGGCCTACGAGGAGCGCCAAAAGAGGCTTTTGGAGAGCCTGCAGCAGCTCAGAGAGAAGTATGGGCTAGGAGACGCCCTAATGGAAGATCTTACGGCGCTTGTTTCTCAAACAGAGGCCCAGTACAATAAATTGGTCGATACCAACAAGCAGCAGATTGAAGATGCAACTTCCAAGGTCAAGGAAGCCGAAAAGGTGCTTTCTCGTGAAGAACAGCATAAGAGCTACAACGCACAAGAAATCAAAAACACAAAAGCCAAGCTCAAGGAGTATCATGCTAAGGTGAGCTCTTCTGCTGCTAGTGAGGATAACCTTACCATTGAAAGCGCTGAGCTTGAATCGCTTCAAAAAAAGTTGGCCAAAAAAAAGGAAGGCGATAACACAAAGGCACTTTCAAAGAGCATACAACAGGAAACTGAAAAGCTCCATGTCTTGGAGAACGACCTTGATGATCTTATGAGGAGGATCACCACTGCTAACAAGCAAGCAGATCTATTCAGCAAACTAGATTTGCTCAAGGATGCTGTATCCGTTAAAAGTGACGTGCTTCGAAAGAATTTTTCACTGAACCAAGACAGCTTTGAGAAGGTCACTGGCAAAAAGTTGGCGGATTCTGAAGAAGCCGCTCTTGACGATATTTTGGTGAATCTAAGCACAAAGGAGAAGGATCAGACAGATTCAAGCAAAGCTTTGGTGTCGAAGTTAGACAAACTCAAGGCTAATAATGAATCTGACGGTGTTGCTTTGAAGAAAATTGAGGATAATCTCTCCTCGCATACGGCAAATATACTCAAGGTGATCGAGAAGAACGAGATTGACCAATTTGAAGAGTTAGTACAGGAAGCCGAGGAGGACTATAATACTGCCACTTACAATTTGAACACCTTTGACGTCACCAAAAGCTTCAAAGTCAAAGCCATTGAAATTGCCAAACAGTCCAAGTGTTGTACGCTTTGCAACCGAGGGTTCTCGAACTCCGAGCTCGATACGTTTATTCTGGAGGTGCAGCAAAATCTCAATAATGTGACTGCTAAGAAATTACAAGAGGATGTGGATTCCACCAAGAAGGATGTGGATCAGATGAAGGCGATAAACTACGATGTTTTGCAATATCGCTTCTTGACCAAAGAGGTGTCCAACTACAAGCTGCTGATTCAGAAGAGAGTCGAGGAAATACAACAGCTTCAGAAGGAGTACGATATACTAGAGAACAGCCTCGAAGAAACCAAGAATTCTCTAAATGAAGCAAACAGGCTCAAACAACCGCTTAGTAACATTGCAAGGTTGAGAGATGAGATCAACCATTCGCAGAAACAGATTGAGGATGTTCAGCTGGAGCTCGATGCAAGTGGCGCTTCTTCGATGTCCATGAATGAACTTCAAAAGTTGCAGCAGGAGAAAAACTTCGAACTCAAGAGATTGCGCCAGAGCATTGCAGATGCAACTGTTGAAAGAGACTCGCTTCAAAAAGAGCTTTCTAGAATTGAAGGGCAGATCAAGGACAAGGAGCTTCTGATCAGTAATTTGAAGAACTCCATGAATGAGCTTGTCACCTTGCGGAGTACCATTGAGGAGACCGAAAAGCATCTTGTTTCTTTGCAAGAGAAGGAGAAGTCGATCGAGGAAAACATCAAGGAGTACGAGCTCAAATTAACAGATGTGTCCAAATTATTTGACACTTTGAAGCAACAACTGTCTAATGAGGAATCTGCTTTGCATGAAAAGCTTCAGAAGTGCCTAAAAGATGAAGCAGAGTTGCGTGAACTTTCACACCATATCGTTGTTTTTGAGGGAGCATGACCTCAACAGAGTGGAGGAGAACCAACATCAAATCAGCGAAGCAAGAGCCAAGATTCAGGGAATCACAAACTCCAGAAAGGCCTTGGACAAGGAGATGACGGCCTTGAAGAGTGCCCTCAATGACGCTGCGAAAACGAAACGTAACATCGAAGACAACATCGAGTACAGAAACACAGAACAAGAGCTCGACTCCATCAGAGCCCAGATTGAACAACTCGATGTTTCCAATGCCGAAGTCGAAAAAGAGACCTACCAAGCTGCGTCTAAGAAACTCCGTGATCAGATCAACGATCTCAACAGCCAGCATTTCGGAAAGGCCGGTGAAGTGAAGCAGATCAATGACCAGATTCAGCAGCTTCAACAGGAACTTAACCTGGAGTTCAAGGACGTGGAGAAGATGTACCACAAGGAGTGGATAAAGCTACAGACCAACATGCTTGTTTCCAAGGATCTTCAAACGTACTCTCTGGCTCTCGACAATGCCATCATGAAGTACCACAGCATGAAGATGGACCAGATCAACAAGATCTTGAGAGAGCTCTGGAACCAGACTTATAAGGGTACCGATATCGACCGAATTGAGATCAAGTGTGATGTGAATACACTGGGAAGAGGTCGTTCGTACAACTATCGTGTGGTGATGTATAAGAAGAGCTCTGAATTGGATATGAGAGGAAGGTGTTCTGCTGGTCAGAAGGTTTTGACAAGTATCTTGATTCGTTTGGCTTTGGCGGAATGTTTTGGAACAAACTGTGGCATGATTGCCTTGGACGAGCCTACGACGAATTTGGATACAGAGAATGCCGAATCGCTAGCCACGGCGTTGAATTCGATCATTGACGCCAGAAAAAACCAAAAAAACTTCCAACTCATTGTGATCACCCACGACGAGAAGTTTTTGAGCCATATCAACGGCGAGAGCTACATCGACAACTTCTACCGAATCGAGCGTGACGAAAACCAGTATTCTGTGATAAAGAGCTTGCCCATTCATCTCATGCAAGATGAATAAGCAGTTAACTAATCCTCTTTGGATGACCGCCGTGTGATCGATTCTACGGTTTTGTCTTTCTCCACCCAGCATTTTTCAAGCCACCGCTCCATTTTTGCCCGTCTGAGAGGAACCCTCTCCAACATCCTCTTCTTTATATGAACCGTTACCTTGTGAGGTTTTTTGCATGAGAAAAATTCAAGAAGCGTCACCGGCTTGCTGTGTACTATCAGAACGTCAAACAAAGTGGAGAATTTCTGTGCTCTTGTGGCCAGCTTCTCTGCTTTAAGCAGCCACACGGCGTTGGAAAAGCTCGAGAACCTGGGGTATAACACCTGGTGCATTTCTGGAAGAAAGTACCGGTTAGCCTGGGCTGCCTGGAGATACGATGTTTCAGGCGTCCAGATATTGACTTCTGGAAAAACGACCACCCATTCTGGCGTATTGGAGTCTCTGACTCTGTGAAACAATCTGTCGCTTTGCAGCTGGGCCAATTCCCAGTTTTCGTCGCTTCGAGCCATGTTCAAAAGAACCTTAGCTGTTGGAGCACGGGCCAACGTGAACCACGTGAAGAAATTGATTTGCGGAAGCGCCTCCCATTGGATTTCTCCCTGGTTTCCCAGCTTTTGAGCCAAAGCAGCCAAGACTATATAGTCTGCAAGCAGCTGATGGTTGGCAATAAGAACAGCCGAAAATGGATCAACAGAGTCACCTTCCACGTCAATGCTGACTCTGTTGAGCTCGCTCAAAAAGATGCAGAGCTTCCAGACCAACATCCCTGCCATTCTCTTGGTGTACTCTGCCAAGTCAGGAAAGAAGACTGAAGCCAACGACAGACCCAAAGATACCATGTGATACCAGCCACACGCCGTCAGCACTAGCCACAAACAAACGTAACCACGTGACTTATAGAGAACCAGCTCTAGTGTTGGGTTTGGTGCTGCCGAGATGCCCAAGTGTGAAAGAAGCTCCATGGTGGTTTTTTGTGGATTGAAATGGCTGCAAAAAAACCGGTACTAAGCGCGGCTCCAAAAGGTTGAGGGTGTATGCATTATATGCACTACCACATCAATCAGTCCTACATTTTCATCTCATCGCTGAGATGCCCCATACTATCCAGACATGTCTCGTTTAATTGTCAAGGGTCTCCCGAAGTATCTTACAGAGGACAGGCTCCGGAAACATTTTGCTGCCGAGGGCAGTGTGTCGGACGTGAAGCTCATGAAAAAAAGAAACGGCGAGTCCAGACAGTTTGCATTCATTGGCTACAAGTCATCTGAAGATGCCAAAAAGGCGGCTAAATTCTTCAACAAGACGTTTATTGACACAGCTAGGATTGAGGTTGAAGTCGCCAAAACGTGGGCCGATCCTACGGTTCCCCAGGCCGTCAGAGAAAAGAGAAGACTAGCCGAAAGACGTCTCATGGAACAGGAAGAAAGGCTCGAAAGACAGAAGGAGGAGGCCGAGCAGAGAAAGAGGCAAAAAACGGATAAGAGATCCAAGCTTGACGAGGAGATTGCTGCAAACCCCAAGTTGAGAGAGTTTATTGAGGCTACAAAGCCCGCTTCTCAAAGACAGTCTTGGGCTAATGATGGAGCCGATGGACTGGGTGCCCCTTCTGCAAAAGCTCTAGAAACTGCTTTGGCAGAGCAGGACGGGCCGAAGGTTAATGAGGAAAAGTATAACGTGGCTCAGGCTCGTGAAGCTGCCAGTGACGATGAATATGACGATTTCGGCAAGGACGAGCTCGAGGAGGACGAGCCCATGATGAGTCTCAATGACGTGAAAGACGGTGAAATGGGAAATACCGAGGTTGAAGCTGCCGACGACGATTTGGCTAAGGACGAAAACGTCTCGGATCTAGATTGGCTCAAACTGAGAAGAATCAGAATGAAGGAAAACGAGCCTGAGGAAGAGGAGACCAAAGAGGAGCAGCCGGTTGAGAAGCCCCAAAGAGTTCCCAAAGAGCCCGTTCAGCAAAAGTCCGAGGCCGAAAAGATCAAGGAAACTGGCCGTCTTTTCATCAGGAACATCCTCTACGAGTCTACGGAAGACGACTTCAGAGAACTCTTCAGCGACTACGGCCCTCTTGAGGAGGTCCACATTGCCATCGACACACGTACCGGAAAATCAAAAGGTTTCGTTTACATCCAGTTTGTACGGAACCACGATGCCGTTTCCGCCTACAATGCCTTGGATAAGCAGATTTTCCAGGGCAGACTTTTGCATATCTTGGCGGCCGAGGGCAAAAGGACCATCGTCTTGACGAATTTGCATTGAAGAACTTGCCACTTAAAAAGCAGCGTGAGCTCAAGAGAAAAGCCCAGGCAGGTAAGTCTCAGTTCAACTGGAACTCGCTTTACATGAACAACGACGCTGTGCTTGAATCTGTGGCGGCTAAAATGGGTGTGTCCAAGCTGCAGTTGATCGACCCACAAAACTCCAATTCCGCTGTCAAGCAGGCGTTGGCAGAGGCCCATGTCATTGGTGATGTAAGAAAGTACTTTGAAGATAGGGGAGTCGACTTGACGAAGTTCGACCAAAAAGAGCGTGACGATACCACCATTTTGGTGAAGAACTTCCCTTTTGGAACCACAAGTGCCGAATTGGGTGACCTTTTCGCCGAGTACGGCCAGATCAAGCGCATTTTGATGCCTCCTGCTGGAACCATCGCCATTGTGGAATTCAGAGATGCACCGGGCGCCAGGGCTGCCTTCACGAAATTGGCATACAGAATGTTCAAAAAAAGCATTCTCTATTTGGAGAAGGGTCCTCGTGACTTGTTCGTTCGTGAGCCCGTTGCGGGCGAGTCTGTTGAAATTGAGAAGCCTTCTGAAAAGGCCGTGGAAGCCAAGATCACCGCAGATGATGTCATGGGCAGCGAGAAGCGTGCTGAGAGCGATGTTGAAGACGAAATCGAGGGACCTACTGTGTCTGTGTTCGTGAAGAACTTGAACTTCGCTACTACATCCGCCGCATTGACCAACTTGTTCAAGCAAATTCCCGATTTCGTCGTTGCGACTGTCAAAACGAAACCGGACCCAAAGAACCAGGGCAGCGTGCTCAGTATGGGTTTTGGTTTCGCTGAATTCAAGTCCAAGGATGCTGCCGATAAGGCCATTGCTACTCTCGATGGCTACAATTTGGAAGGCCACAAGATCCAGTTGAAGTTGTCTCACCGCAAGTCCGGTGCCAAAGACAAGACCGCCAAGTCGAAGAAATCCAGCAAAATCATCATCAAGAACTTGCCGTTCGAAGCTGCCAGAAGGGACGTTTTGGAGCTTTTTGGCGCTTATGGCCAGATCAAATCCGTCAGAGTGCCCAAGAAGTTCGACAAGAGTGCCAGAGGTTTCGCTTTTGTGGAGTATACGTTGTTGAAGGAGGCAGAAAACGCCATGGACCAATTGCAGGGTGTTCATTTGCTTGGAAGACGTTTGGTAATGCAATATGCTGAACAGGATAGCGAGGATGCCGAGGAAGAGATTGAGAAGATGACCAACAAGATGAAAAAACAGGCTGCCTCCAGGGAGGTTGCTGCTTTGAAGATGACTGGTAAGGGCAAGGTCTCGCTTGAGGAGGACGAAGAGGACCCTTTCAAGGAGTTTTAGGTTATAGATAATGGGATAAACTAAGAGTGTCTACATTGTACTTCTTAAACCTTCATAGATGGAGTCCATGCCGGGACACTAATTACAAGCATAGAGCGCCGTGGCGCCTTCGCAGACTTAGTTCTGCTTCAAGTACGAAGTGACGTCCTTCAACAAATCTCTGTAGGACTGCTCCTCTCTGACCTCGGCGTAGCCAAAGATAAAGTCGGCCAACGAGGAGTCGATGCCCTTGTTGTCCAAGTACTTCTCAACGGAGGCCTGCAAGGACTCGTCCAAGTTGGAGAAACGTGGGCCCTGGTACTCGAAGTTGCCCAAAAAGACACCTTTGTCCTCGACCTGCTTCAAGAAAGAGGCAACGTCGGGCTTGTAGTTGAAGTAGTCAACGAAAAACTCCTCCTCGGAGCTCTGCAACATCAAGTTGAAGAACAAACCGTTGTTCTTGGCCTCGTTGGAAACCAACACCTTGACGTTGGCGAAAGTGGAGTCGTACTGGTAGAGCTCATCGTCGAGCTGCTCTTCGGTAGCTCCATCTTCTTCCTCGGGGACCTCGGGAGAGCCGAAAGAAACATCGGTGACCTCATCAATGTCGAAGAACACAGTAAGTTTCTCACCGGACTCCAAAGTCTTCAGGAGCTGCACATTGGACTCGCCAGGTTTCTGAATAACCTCAAATCCTGACTCCTTCAAAAACTGCACGTGGTCAGGAGCCAACTCGTTCTCGATGGAGCTGGCAATTTTGTACTCGGATTTTACTACATCAAGCAAAGCGGCGGTGGATTGGTTACCACGGATGATGGAGGATGAGAAAGAACGAGCAGGACCGGCCAAAAGAGGCAATCTTCTGGCCATGTGTGGGGCAGCAACTCTGGTTGCCTGGGCAACTGTACGAAGGGAGGCGAAGGCTCTAGACATGATGATTGATTGTTTGGAGGAACCTGGTGGAAGGAGGAGAAGTTTAATGGCGCGATGATGTAGGGCCGTGTACTGGGTGCAGGACATACACACATTTGCAACCATGCCGACGACAAAGCTTGATAGTGGTGATTAGTGGCTGAGATGTAAATGTAATTTGAAGGTATGTGAAAATGATAGCGAGTGACAAAGCTGAAGCTTGGAAAATAAAGATGTAGCGAATGGACGGCCAATGGCCTTGGTGATGCTCGTGCAGTAAATGTGGCGTGGGGAGTCTGCCGAATCCTCAAGATCGGAGAAGGCAACCCATGTAATTGGGGATATTATGCAAATCACTCATCCTTGGGAGAGCGCATGGCCCGCAAGAACTCTTGCACGAACAACAGAGAGCGTCTGTAGCGTCTTTCCTGGTATTTCTCGTAAATGGCCTTATGATGGGTCTCCGCGCTGGAGCACATCTCCATCATGATGCGTGCGAGGGGCTTGAGCTGTTCCTCGGTGTAGCCTGAGTAGAAAACGTGGGCATCGGTCCAAGAGCCCTTGTTGAGCATCTTACGCAGAAGATAGTGGGCGCCTGCCGCTAGCCATGAAGGCTGCGAGGCGACGAAACGGTGGTCCATGATTGTGATTTCCAAGAAGTATTTGGCGAGTGTACGGGTCTCGTAGTCGTAATCGTCGGCCTTGGAGGTCCTTCGCAAGAAAGACATGGGGCCTGGCCAGCCCATATCAAACTCGAGCACGTCAATCATAAAGCGCTCAGCCTTGAGGAAGTCCTCGATGCTGTAGGCATTGTCGGCCATGTAAGCGACCTCTTGCACTGTGGGGCAGTTGATCTCCTCGTATTTGGCGGCAATGAAGAGGGCGACAGCGCCCACGAGCTGGAAACGCAGCAAGGACACTCTGCGGCGACTGAGGAAACGGTCGATGTAGTTGACAGTGAGAAATAGCGTCTCGGGAAGCAAGTTGAAGCGCTGGTGCACCTGCACCACCCAGTCTATGAGCACTCCACGCATCTCCCAGCGCAACTCGTCTTGGTTGGCCATGTAGTTGGCGTCGGCAGCATACATGTGCTCGAGCTCATGCAAATAGTTGAAGATTTCAGGCGCGTACTCGGCGACCATGGTCACGTCGTACGTGTCTTCGTCCAGCTCGTCGAGCGTGGCACGCGAGAACGTCCGCATTACCGCCTGGAGCTTCAGAAAGATCTGTTTGTTCCACTTGGGCTCCTGCGGGCCCTCGTAGTCGGTTGAATCACTATCGTCGTCGTAAAGTTCGTTTGCGCCAGGCTCGCCGTCGGAGTCCTCCTCGATTTCGGCAAAGTGTGACCGGTGGACCTCGTTGTAGCTCGGTGTTTCCAGCTCTGGACTCGCCGATCTGGACGTGGACAACGACATTCCTTGCAACGCGGCCGCCAGCTCCAGACCCGTGGCCGTGTGGGCGTCTGAGCGGATCGGATCAAAGTGTTGGCGTATTAGGCCGTCGTCTGAGCTCGGGGCATACGCTGGTTCTAGAGATCCCAGTTTTCGTGATTCCTTGGGCACCCTGATCTCTGCTTTAGCGCTCCTGGTAGCCAAATTCACGGGTAGCTGGCCCAACGGCTTCCTCGATGTAAGGCGTTTGGGAGCTTCAGGCATGGCTGTTCTGTTCTGGAAAGGGGTTTATGGAAGAAGGTGTTCTTGGTTGTGGAAGACTGAATATGCTAGAAACAGAACGGGGAAGGCGAATTTTACGGAAATTTCGCGATGCTGGGGTGAGTGGGTTGTTTAGAGACGATTGAAACGCTCCAAATGGGGGTTTTGGGGGTTTTTGACCAGAAAGAACGTAGGACCTTGTGGTTGAGCAGCTCACACAAAACAAACAAAAGGCTCCTGGGGGGCTTGGGTTATGTGCAGTCCATAAAATATGGAGAGAATGTTTTTACAAAATGTAGGGGTTGGCGGGTAAAATTTATATGGATCGAGAGCTGGAAATGTGGAGAGCACGATGAAGTGGGTCATTTTGTTATAGGGGGTGTGTGTCGCCCGCAATGGGTGTGTAGCACCGTATTGTTTGTTTGTTTTTCTTCGCGTCCAGTGCAGCGCCTAACAGATGAGGGTACCAGGCTGGAGGTTTGCTACCATTTGCAACGCCAAAGAGGGGCTTTGAGGGTTGGGGATTTGAGATTTTTGAAAATATTTATTCGGAAGAAAATGATTTTTTGCTTTGAAACAAAATTGCCTTTTTTCGTTGTTTCAAAGGTTGAGACGGAAGCTGGGATTGGCTGCGAAAAGCAGGGCTGAAAAGTGGCTGAAGGTGAGACAGAGGCTGAATGTGGTTTGTTTCAGAAGTGAGACGCAACGGTGATTCTTTAATTTTGAAAGTTCTTGAGAATTCTTGATTTAGTGAAGTAGAAATAAGTTGTTTTGGCGAGGATTTCGTTGTTTGTGGGATGCAGCTGTATCTGAAATTTCGATGATAGTGGACCAATACATGGTGGGTGAAAGATGGGCTTTCGTAAATCCAAAAATCTCGGGTTTGGAATCAACATGGTAAAATAGCTTTAATTAGTGATAGATCAATGTTATGTACTCCTAATGTTTGGGTGAACACGTTCCTCAGTATAAGTCAAAGATTGACATGGTGTACGACAAGCTTCGGTCAAACGGCAGTAACACATACCAACTGTTCATTCATAGTTTGAACTTGACAGTCAAACCTCAGAGATAGGATATCAGAGCTCAATTACCCTTCCTTGCATCAACCTCTCGTGTGCCTACACTGGCACCTTCCATTTCGTATATTCCAGTTAATACATCTTCACATTGACACCATTCATGTACCGTAACGTGGCATTGGCCTCCTTTTTTGCAGGATAAGGACTGCCGTCGCCTTCCAATGTCTCAAACATCTGAGCCAATCTGACAAGGACATACAGAGCTTCCGTAAGAGCAAACTGCTGACCAAGACAGATTCTGGGGCCGCTTCCAAATGGCATAAAGGCCCAGCCAATCCGGTTGAGATCGGCCCACCGCTCGGGTCTGAATTCATCTGCGTCTTCACCGTAGTGCTTCTTCAGACGCTGAACGCAGTAGATCAGGAAAATGATTCTCGAGCCCTTGGGCACGAAGATTGGGGCATTTCCATCTTTACCACCGCCACTGGGTAACGTCGTGTCCTTCAAGGCCTCTCGAAGGTTCAGTGAAACAGGAGGATACACACGAAGGGTCTCGTTGACCACCCATTTGAGGTAGTTGCACTTCTTGAGAGACTCAAAGGTGATACTGTCGAGCTCCTCGGGAGTTTCTCCAGTTCCAAATTGCATGAGCACCTCTTCCCTGAGCTTCTTCCACACTTCTGGGTTCCTGGAGAGCTCCGACATCGCCGTCAGGAGAAGCGATGCTGTGGTAGAACGCCCTGCAAGCATGATGTTCAAAAGCTGGTCTCTGATATCCACTGGGTTTCTGGTGTCCTTGACCAATTCATACAAAAACGTATATCCTTGTCTGGACCTAGCCTCAATTTCCTCGGGCTTGAGTTCCAACGCTCTGTTGACGAAGTTGTCGGTGTAACTGTGGATGTCTCGGATACTCTTACGGAACTTCTTGTTGTTGGCAATCCAATAAAAATCAAAGAGAGCCAGTCTCTTGATCAAGTAAGACTGGACAAACGTCAAGGCGGAATTGAACTCCTCCCTTCCTTCGATGTAGTTTTCCTGGGAATCGTACCCGATAGTTTCATCTCTCAAGTCATTGACACTCTCGCCGAAAAGGAAGTGGGTTCCAGCGTCCAAGGTGAACCGGTGGAACAACAGCTGGATATCGAAGAAGCCCTTGTTTTTGTGGATGTGCCTGGCTAGCATCTGGACGTGTGGCTCAAGCATCTTGACGTGGGAAATCTGCTCCCTGACGAATTGTGGTTTCAACAACGTCCTGGAGTGTTTCCAGTGCTGACCCTCAGATGCAAAAATTCCGTTGCCCAAGAGCGGTCCAAACGCCTGTTTTCTCACGCCGATGCTGAAGTCGGAAAACTGCGTCAGAAGCATTGCCTTCATGTTCTCCGGGTTCATGGTAATCATCAACGTGCCTGAGCTGGCAGGAATGGAAAGCGACAAAGTGTCTGTGTTGGACGACTCAAAACGAGAAAACATCCGCTCCAAGAGGAAGCCCAGGGCGGTGTCCTTCTGGTGACTAAAAATCTCCGGCACCGTTTGCAAGAACAGCTTGCGGTTTTTGACCGGTTCAGTGTTCCACTTTCTGGCGAGTTGGCGATGTCTGAAGTACTGCAAGGTCCATTTTGCAACCACCAAGAATAGCACCACCACGAGGATCCGGTCCAGCCGCATCCACGCCGAGGAGTCGAGTAGCGCCATATTCAGAAAATTGGTTTATTGGTTTGGAAGGCCGACGGGATCTTCTCTATTTATGTACCTCCAACTCCGAGCCCTGTGATTTTGTGTTCCCCACATTGGCAATGCAGGACCCGGAACGGTTGCAAATCCACCGATGGGTCTATCTCCGGGAGGTTAATATCTGGAACTTGTGGTTCTTTGATTTGGAGCTTTTATTATTTACAATGTAGCAGAGTATTGTTTCACGATCCTCGACCGTGTGGTTGATAGTACGTGTGGTGTTGATTGAGTGCATCTCGAAGTACGCATCTTCCATCCCCGACCTACATGAAGAGAAGCTGAGAGTTAGAGGTGATGTACAATCCGGAGATACCCAAGGCCTTGCACATGAAAAGTCAAACTAAGAATAAACAAGTCATTCACATTTACAGATGTTTTCATATCCCAGTCATTCAATTTTACAGATCTTTCGTATATCTGAAAGCCTAATGGGCGTCTCATCAATGATGCACCCTAATGTATGTGTCACCTGTGCGTCGCCAAACCCGATCTTGACGTTGAGGTTTGAAGTTTGAACATCCAAGCAAGACCTCCATTTTCTTCAATAACTTGCTTAAGATCAATGGCCGGTCTCTGGGCCCCTTTGGTTCCGATGCAGCGTGCATTCAACAAAGATACCGGTGGCTCAGGTGCGTCTACACTGGCCTTGGCCCCACTGAAGAATGTAAGCGGGGCACCACCTTCTGATGTCAATGTGAAAAGTGGGAGATAAGGTAGCAGAATTGAGATCTGAGGTTTGTAATTCAAGATCATTGAATTTTTCCTTTTGGCATTCCTCGCTCAATTGGTTTTTCGGTCCTTGCTCTTCATTGAATCCACTGGTGACCGGATGTATTGTGCCAAGCCGTCTCAGTCTTGGAAAATTGACTGAAGGTGGATTGGCCAGTTGTGGCAATTGGTTGCTCAATTGGTGACCCAGCACGCTTTTCACACTCACCGATTCGTGGAATTCATTGGAAGACACTAAAACTGATGGACAGGCTAACAGGTCTTGGGCAAAAGCTCGTGGGGTTGCAAGAGGCTTCTATGGATTTCCTTCAAAGAGCACACTCAATTTTGTGGGAGGCATACACGAAAGTGACTTTTTCCTGCTCCTGCCACGTATCTGTGATAGGCCATTGGGTAGCCTGGTCTGGCATGTGCATATTGCTCAATTCCTACTTACCCAACCTCAACAAAACGATAAGCTGAGTATCTCCCTCAAGTAGCTTTACATTGATAGAATAGCCTATTTTTTCAATTCGGATGTCTTACAAAAACCGTCACATCAAGAATCTGAGAGTCTCGAAAACCTGAAATCTTCTGTACCTCTGTACTCCCCACAAGGCATTCCCCCATACAACTCGCACTGGTTGCAAAAAGTACCAACTGCATCACCATTCCCCCGTTCCCACCCACCTCATTATCTGACCCAAGCAAAATCTAAATAGATTCAAGTTAAACATTCATCTTTTCACAAATCCCCCAAAGTATGCATTTTTTCTCCACTCCGCTGAATCCACCCACAGCCTGCCTAGGGTGACTCAGAGTCACCGCGATTTCCACCACTCTCATCACTACTTCTTCTTCCATGGTCTCCGTCCACGGCGCTGTGGTAGATTCCTTCACACGGTGCACGCATTACCATAGTGACGTTGACATTATTGCTATCAAATTCAAGTGCTGCGGGCTCTACTTTCCGTGTTTCCAGTGCCATGACGAGGTGAGACAGCATGAGACCAAGAGATGGAGGAAAGATGAGTTGGGGAATGAGCTGGTGGTGTTGTGTGGGAATTGCAAGAAGGAGTTAACTTTTGGAGAGTACAACGATGGGGCGAGCCGGTGTGCTTTCTGTAACGCCAGGTTCAACCCGAAGTGTGCGTTGCATTACGATTTGTACTTTGATTTGGGAGGGTGAGGACATTGACGAGTTCTCAGAGATTTTGGGAGGATGAAAAGCAATGAATCGTTGGATAGTTTGTCTTGTGGTCTGAGTGGATTTAAGGGAATCGGAATGAGTGAGGTGAACCAAGAGTACCCAAGCATCTCGGCTAGTTTCGAGAATTATATGAAATAAAAGGAAGCTTTGAGCCTCTTTGTGACTTCAACAGTCCCTATTAGCGCTGTTGTGGTCAATGCCAGGCTTTCGGTAGGGTTTTGTCGTATTCACAGTCGGCGTATCTTGGATACCCATAGTGGAGAAGTCACATTCAGCGCACACTACGAGGCCTTTAGCTACCTCAATTGTCGTCCTTTCGGCACCCCGATTGGGTCTATTCTTCGGCTATGACGTGAGCCGTCATACACCGGTCTAAGAATTTGAACGAAAACACGGCAGAATTGGTCCAGACGAGAAATCAAGCTGGAAGTAGCTGCCACTATTCCATGAATCTGGCTGTTTGCTCTCTGTCTCTTCCCAAAGCAATAGCTCATGGTGCCTATGGAAAGTCGACTCTGAGACGGTGTGCCAGGTTTGAAATACAGAATTAAGAGATTTATTCACTGATTTGTTTTCCGGGTTCATGAGCTACCTCTGAAAGAGTTTAGTCGACACCTGTGAAGAGCGTGACTCACGGGATTGCCGCCTACTAAGGTCTGGATGGGTGGGGCATCCTCATTGATATCACAGCTGACCCGCTCAATTGTCAAATCTTCAGGTCTCCTGAAAAGGCTGAGTTATGCTTTTTGAGTCTCCAACGAGCCATACGACCTTCCACCCGTTGCGTTCGACGAGATGGTGTCTAATAGTAAGAAGTGAGTGCACTTCACCTCCACTGGCAACTACCCAAACAACCATTACATTTGCGCTTCTCCAATGAAGTCAAAAGCTATTTGGAAGCACCATCCTGCAATTTGTGACCAAGGACAGACGACCAACGACAGACGACCAACGAAGCCCGTCCATCCTTATATCCCCAATTGAAGCCATTTTAGAGAAAGATTTCTGTTTGGTGGCAGATAGAGCACATGCCTTGTTCTCCATATGCTCGCTTGCTAGCAAAACATCCCCAGGAGCAGAAGATACATCTCCTTACGTATTCCTGATGAGTTCATCCATTGTCTTCATATCATGACCTCAGTGCCCTACCCAAAATCCCATCAACTAACCATCGATGCAGCCCTATGTTCAACTTCCATTCCCCATGGCTGCAAACTCCAAACCTCCTCCACCAAACCTCCCCCACCAAAACTCTTCTCCGCAAAACCACCACCTCCAACCCGTGAAAGTGTCCGTTTCAGCGCCGCCTCCGCCGCCTCAGCCTCCCGTTTTCTTGTCCACCTCGTCCCAGCATCGCCATTGCTGCGGCTACTTTGCTTCTTTGCAGCCATGCTGTGCCTCTCAGGCCGCATACCCAGATGGCTCGATAGCCGAATTGCAGATGCAAGAATTTCGATTTCCGCTTTGTTGCAGCTCAATTGGGGACCAAGCGAAGAAGGAATATGAAGTGTTCGTTTGGACGATTATCGAGGAGTCTACAGAGGCCGGTCTGTGTCCTGACGAGGCTGCGGCTCTGAGCCTCATCTTGCCGGATCTCATCGCAAGAGGAAACCGAGGCCACTTGATTTTGGCACTTTTTAACGAAATCAACAAACTTCACTGCAACATCACAAAAGCTTCACCAACCCACGGATGTCTTTTTCCGCCTACGGCCACAAAGCGTGGTGTCTGGTTCTGTCACGAAATAGGCAGTGCGGATTCGCAACCTATACTACCTACTGCCACTCAGCCTCCAATCACGATAAGCGGGATATAAGCTGATATAAGGAAGCCATTTGTCAGAAAGTAGAGGCGTACTTTGTCGAGTTCAGCCTTACGCAAAACATCCATCCTGTCAAAGAAACAACTGCTGTTTTCTCCATTCCACAACTACCTGGTCATCAGAATCACCAATTGCCACACCACGCTTCTCACACCACACTTGCCATTCGAAATGTCCAAAACCTCCGTCATCGTGTCCAACTTGACAAAACAGGACTTCGTCAGCCAAAACTCCAAGCTCGCTGTGAGCGACCAGATCAAGCTATCGGTGCTCAACCTCCACAACGACGAGTTTCCTGATCTTTTGCCTCTCATCACCCACTGGCTGAACCTCCCGTTCTTGAGCAGAATCGTCATCATCTTGCAGAGCGAGGAGGCGGCGTCGTTCGTCCACGATTTCTTGCAGAAGGCCGTTTCGGGCGAAAACGACCTCAAGTTGCCCTCCACGGCAAAACTTCTGCTCCAGGAGAACCTCTTGCAGACCTCTAAGCTGTCTGACAACTTGCAAGACGCCAAGGATCTTGACGTTACTCACTCATTGGAGAGGTTCAGATCGGCCCATGCCTCTGGCGACTACAAGGAGCCCGAACCTCAGAAATCGCCGAAAGCGTCGCCCAACTACGAGGCCTTGGACCTCAAGAAATTGGGCATTGAGCTGGGAGACGTGCCTCCCACGCCGCCTTTGGAGCGTTCGAGATCGGTGACTAAAACGCTTTTCAAGCCGTCCTTGAAGCTCAACACATCGGGCACGGCACCCAACGACGCTCCTGCTTCGCCAACGATTACTCTAGATGAAAGTTAAGGCAACGACTCGGG
Source organism: Candidozyma vulturna (assembly GCA_026585945.1). Classification (NCBI taxonomy): domain Eukaryota; kingdom Fungi; phylum Ascomycota; class Pichiomycetes; order Serinales; family Metschnikowiaceae; genus Candidozyma; species Candidozyma vulturna. The sequence goes on along the minus strand of CM048832.1, from coordinate 544,682 downwards.
GGCACCAGTCAATGGCACGACTCAAGGGCCAGAAGCCATTAGCTGGGTCCAGTTTGGTGCCCAGTTGCTCAAGCATGGGCGGACTTCGCAGGTTGAACCAGCAAGAAAGCCCAACACTGAATCGATAAAATCAGAGGCAATAATTTACTAAATGTCTCTGGTATGGTACCCATGGAGGCTCGGGCTCTTCGGTGTCTAGCCTGCCAATTCATGAGAGGTTCATTGTTTAATTGCTGTGAAGGCACTCAATTGCTGTAAAGGTACTAATGGACAAAAATCATGACGACTTGACTGCCCACACACCCCCAAGGAAATCTGTGTTTGCGCTGAGTGCACGATAGATCCTCAGCTTTGACTTCGCCTCGGCAAACCGGGGAGGTTTCTGCTGATTGCGTTGACCTATCCGTCACTCATCACCATCTTGTCGATCTTCTTCCCTCTTAATCTGCGATCGTCAAACCCTCACGTCTTCCGAAGCTTCCACTGGAAGTCGCTCAGAACCATTCCCATACACAACGGCCCACCGCAAATAGCAAATCCAGCCTTTCAAACTACCCAGTCTACGCCTCCATTCGCTAAAGAAGACCGCTTCTTTTGACGAATAGGAATAGCAGCTAAGCCCGGAAAAACCACCGATTTCGGCGTCCTGAGCGGTTTTGCAACCGAGTGCACGTGATCCCGTCTCGACATATATTCCAGAATCTTGCGCCCCCGATCTTTCACATCTCCATCTTCGACAATGGCTGTGAAAGGACTCGGTGAAGTTGACCAAAAGTACGACGGCTCTAAATTGAGAGTCGGTATTCTCCACGCTCGTTGGAATGCCAAGATCATCTCGGCGTTGGTCGAGGGTGCTATCCAGAGACTCAAGTCGTTTGGACTTCTGGAGGAGAACATCGTCGTGGAGAGCATTCCAGGTTCTTTCGAATTGCCTTACGGTACCAAGCTCTTTGTGGACAAGCAGAAGAAGCTCGGCAAGCCATTGGACGCTGTGATCCCCATCGGTGTCTTGATCAAGGGCTCCACCATGCACTTTGAGTACATCTGTGACTCTGTTACCCACCAATTGATGAAGCTCAACTTCGAGTTGAACCTTCCTGTGATTTTCGGTGTCTTGACGTGTCTCAGTGACGAGCAAGCCGAGGCCAGAGCTGGTCTTATCGAGGGCAAGATGCACAATCACGGGGAGGACTGGGGTGCTGCCGCTGTCGAGATGGCCTTGAAGTTCCAGGTCTAACGGTCCAAAGGGTCTAGCTTAATAAAAACATCAGAAGAAGGTTTCTGTAGAGGATGTGGACGTTGCAACTTGTGGTGAGAGTTGGGTAATGGCCTTGGTGCTTCCAGGCTTGTAGGACTGAAGATTCTTTTCCATCGTTCCAAACTCTGACACTATGTGTATCGCTCTGAACTGGCAGAGACAGAAGATAGCTGTGGTCAAAGATAGTGGAATACTCTCGGTTGGCGTTAATCTGAGAAGAGTGGAGTCTTTTTGTCATTTGCGGCCGTCTTGACCAGCAGAGCTCATTGAGACCATTCCACGAGATGGAGGGCTTTCAAAGTGTGGAAAGTCTGTTGATAACTTAAACGCCCTTGTGGTAAAGCTTGTGCACCAACACCATGCCTGTTTGGATGAAATGGACAAGTTTTTATCAGGATTCCATAATATCAGAGTCTCAGATCTCTACCAGCAAATATGTGTCCGAGAAGAATTCTTCAATTTCAAAGGCTTATTGTTCAAATGCCTGAGGTGTGTGACCAGTTACTATGGTGGGAAGCTCTCAGCTATAGTGATACCGGAATCTGATAAGGGATCTTGTTATGTAGCTCACTTGAGGTGCTTGATACTGTTGAGTGAAGAGAAGCATGAAGACCTCAAAGACTTCAAAGGCACTGCTGAAATTGCACTACTAATGAGGCTTTCTGATGCTCGTGTGCTGAGATGATACCTTCATTTTTATGAAAGTACGCCGTAGTCAATTTCTCCACCTGATCCGCAATCTAGCTACAAATTAACCAAAACGAACAAAGCAACTAGTCAAATACTGTTCGACGCTTTCGAAAGCTACAATCTACAATACCTCATGCTTCACGAGGTGTCTGACCGATAGTGCTACAAACCCAGGTGCCCCTCGACCTTTGATCAATAAATTCAATCCAAACTTGAATTATCCTTTTCTCTTCAATCCCCCCTTAAAGTAATCGTAATTGCCATATCGTCACTTCCATTTCTCCATCACTGTCCACCTCTTCAATCGCGCGGGATGTCACCAGACTAATTTTTCACCCCTGGTCCGAAAATCACCACCAAACCACGGAACAAGATATGAAACAAAAAGGCCAATCTCACGTTTTCGTCACCCAAGAGCCCAGCTCAACCAAAATTCTCAACCACCAAGTCAGCACCTCCGCCTTCTTCACCTGCCCCAAACGCCTTGCTTTGCTGGTTTCGCAGCCGTACGAAACCGCCCAATACTACCCCACCAAAAACACAGAAACAGCCGGAAAAACGCCAAAAACTCCACAAACTCCAAGCCCTCCACCCGCTACAGCCCCAAAAACGCCAAAATCTAACCCGCAAATCGCCGCCAGCCCGGCCCCTCCAACTCCGAAAAACCACCTCGTCACGTGACCACACCCACCTACTCAGTCGTCCATCGTCGAATTCTCCTCCATCCACCATGACTTGTATGTATCAAAACCCCCACCTCCCCACCAGCCACTAACCACAGTCCGCCTTCTTGACGTGGCCAAGTTCTTCACGGCGTTTGTGCCGGAAATCGAATTCCCCGATGAAGCCATTTCTCTAGATGAAAAAGTCGTCTACACCATTGGAGCAGGCATCATCTTCGTGTTGGCCCAATTGCCCACGTACCTGCTTGTCAAGGACGCCTCGCAGGCCATGGCCGACCCTTTTGCCACCTTGAGGCCGCTTTTCGCCATGGAGCAGGGCACCTTGTTGGAATTGGGTCTTTTGCCTGTGGTGCTTTCTGGATTTATCTGGCAGTTGGCTGCCGCTGGCAAGTTGCTCAAGGTGAACTTCAACTATGCTTACGACAGAGAGTTGTTCCAGACGGCGCAGAAGGTCACGGCCATTTTCTTTGGCGCTGTTTTCGCCTTGGCTTTGCTCTTCCTGGGCTACTACGACAATGTCATCAAGAACTACACCCCGGGCGGCGAAAACTCGCCTTACGGCGCCTACGTGTTGATTTTTTTGCAGACCGTCGGCACCACGTTCTTCTTGACCTTGATTTCTGAGGTCATCGACAAGGGCTACGGCTTTGGCTCCGGTGTGTTGTGCTTTGTTGCCTTGCACGCTGCTTCTGGCCTTGTCAGAGATGTGGCCGGTTTGGAAATGGTCTCTGCTGCTCCTGGCGAGGCTCCTCAGACCTACGGTGTCGTCACCTCCTTGGCCAAAACCCTCGTGACCTTGGACTTTGGTGCCATCAAGACCTCCTTGGTGGGCTTGTTCTTCAGACCCAACTTCCCCACTATTGGCTCCGTCTTGCTCGTTTTGGCCGCTGCTCTCGCCACCATCTACTTGCAGAACTTCCGTTTGGAGATTCCCGTCAGATCAAACAGAGCCAGGGGTGCTGCGAACGTGTACCCTCTCCGTTTGTTCTACACCGGTGCCTTGCCTGTGTTGTTTGCCTTTTCCGTGCTTGCCGCTGCCCAAATCACCCTCTACTTCATTTCCGTGTTTGTGGCTCCTGTGAACCCTCTTGTGGCCTCCATTGTCGGTTCTTACGCTGAGTCCGGCAGGGTCCAGAGCGGTATTGCCTTCTACTTGACTGCTCCTTCGTCCGTGGTTGAGTCGGCTTTCTCGCCCATCAGAGCCGTGGTTTTCTCCACTCTCGTGGTGGTTTTGTCTGTCTCTTTTGCCAGAACCTGGGCCTTCTCCTCTGGCTCCTCTCCAAAGGATATCGCCAAACAGTTCAAGGACCAGAGCATCGTCATTGCAGGTAAGAGAGACGCCTCTGTTGCCAAGGAGTTGACCAAAACCGTCTCCAGTGCCGCCACTACCGGCGCTGTTCTTTTGAGCGCTGTGGCTCTTACCGGTGAGTTGCTCGGTTCCTCCGGCAAGACCGTGGCTGTTGTTGTTGGAATTTGCTCGGCTTTTGCCGTTTTGGAGGACTTCATGATGGAGTTCCAGCAGGGCGGCGGCTCCAACTCCCAGCTTGTCAACGCCATTGCTTCCTACCAGTAAGCTGGCTGGCTTCCATAGACAACTCGTATTAATAAGATAGTAAAGACGTGGGTGTAGGAGCAGCGTTGGAGAATTGGAGGTGAGATTTACATAGCGCTGTTTCGGAAATAAGGTTGTATTATTTCATCGGAGGTTTTCACCAAACAAGTTTTTCACCTACTGGATTTTTCACACCAACACTATAGATAAGCTACCTACTTTGATGAGTCTATGAAAGAAAGCAAGGAATTCAAAAATTCAGAAATTGCATTTCTGATGAAAATGTATTTTTAAAGCTAAACGGTACTTTTTATTGTCCTTCAAATTCAAGGTGGTCTTCTTCACCTCTCAACTATATACTGGCATATTTCGCAGCCATTAGTTACCACAGACCATCCATACAATTCCACCACGGGAGCCTTAAAACACATCAAAACCATGTATATCCGAAATCCTCGCCACCAATTTCCAAATAAGAAAAATTAATGAACTAATTCACTACCCCCTCCTCAACTTAACCTTCCTCCAATTCGCGCTATCAAATCCAACATCAACTACACTCTTTTTCCCAAAACACCACACATCCCCATGAGAGCGGTCATCCAGCGCGTGAAAAGAGCCTCTGTGACGGTCGACGGCGAGGTTGTTTCGTCGATTGGCAAAGGCTTGGTGGTTTTCGTGGCAGTCAAGAAAGGCGATGTCTGGGACGAATTCAAGAAGTTCTCTCTGAAGATCGAAAACCTCCGTATTTTCGACGACGAAAACGGCAAGATGTGGGCCCGCAGCCTCCGCCAGCTCACGGACCACGAATTGCTCCTCGTGTCCCAGTTTACGCTATACGGCGACATGAGAAAGGGCACCAGGCCCGATTTGCACCTTTCAGCGAAAGCAGACGAGGCTAAGGCCACGTATGACCGTTTTGTGGAGACGTGTCGGGATCTTTTGGGCAAGGAGCGTGTCAAGGACGGTGTTTTCGGCGCCATGATGGACGTGGAGTTGGTGAACGATGGTCCCGTTACGTTGACCTTCGATGGAGCTGATTAGAGGGAGACGGGAAAGGGATGAATTTCGAGGGTGAGAACACGATGCTAAGGGTAGATTCGATCCTTGAAGGAGATATGAAATGTCCATTGGTTTAACTGGACGCTTGAGAGTACCTGGTGTTGATAAGAAGTTGAGGAGTATCGAATTATTCTTTTTAACAGATCCTGGTGAATATGGAGCTCCACGAGTTTGATCGCATTTTAGTTGCCCTAGATCAAGATGGTCCAGCAAGTCACACGTAATGGTAGCTGATTCCTGGAAACGCTATGATGAATGGCTCGTCTCCACAATTCACAGAAGCATATTCTTCTTGCCATTCGCTCTGGTCCATTGATATCAAGATACTGTTCTCCTACACAGCTCCACACCATAACCTATTCACCATAACCTATTATTACAAGGCGGGACCAGCCCGCTCACAAAGAATCCTTCTTATACGGCGCAATCCGCCTCTAATATACATATCTAGACTGTGCTGGGGGTGCACTCAAACACCAGGCCGTACAACCCCGACTGGTACGACAAAACAATACTCTTGATGGTGGCATAGAGACCCGGGCCGAGAATGTAGAGGCCCATGATGATCAAAATGACGTTGCCAACGAACTCGAGCTTGACCCACCACACCGATGTCTTAAAGAGCTCCACGAAGCTGACGCCAGGATTGTGGTGGTTTTTAAGCCGGAAGTACGCCACGCCCCAAAAGACAAAGCCGAACCAGCAGTCGAAAAGCGAAGACATAAGCGAAAGCAAGTCGGAAAAGAACGGAATGACTTCGGCAATGACGAAAGCCACTACCCAGATCAATCCGTTGAGGCCAATCCACACCGACCAGCCGAGCACGGTGTGGTCCTCTCTGTTCTTGTCGCCCTCCTTGAAAATAATAAGGAAGAGCCACTGGGAGGTGACGTTCGAGTACAAGGAGCCCAAGAAGAGAATGGTGGGGAGCGCAAACGAGTAGGCGATTTTCTTGTAGTTTCCCACCAAAGCGCCAAACGCCGGCGCCGTCATGTACTTGTTGCCGACGTAAACATAGACAATCAGCCCGGCAAGCGCAAATGTGACCAACTCACACGCCGTCACCACGAACAAGGCCTTCTTGAAGTCCCTGGGCTGCTTCATCTGCGAGATAAACGAAGGGTACGTGATCTGGCCCACAAAAGTGTACACAATGTTCAACATGGCGGACATGCCCTGGACGTAGGTGGTTCCCTTGGCTGGCCAGAGGTTCCATTCCACCGGGGTGCCATCAAAACCGGCCGGATGGTCCTGAACTCCGGCAAAGGCCATGGAAAGCACCACGGAGATGAACATGGTGAAGGCGGAAACGTACGCCACGCCCAGCATGGACGAAAACGTCCGTGGAAGCGAAAACAAGAAGCAAATGACCGCACTCACCACGGCAAACACAATCTGGCAGATGGTGCCGCTCTGGCCGGCGTAATTGTCGGAGATGGTGCTGAAGTACTTGGCTCCCACGAGCACGTGGAGCGCCAGAATCAAGGTGTTGTTCAAAATGAACGCCACGGCGGTAAGGTACCACACGGTTCTGGAGTTCCAGAAGATGTGCTGGCCCACGTCACACACGGACGTGATTCCCGGGTACGTGATGCAGTAGTCTGTGATGATGCAGCCGGTGTAGAGGCAAATTAGGGAAACGCCAGCGGTGAGGATCAAGCCGGGGACAAGACCCAACACCGAGTAACTCCACGGGAACGACATGATGGCAAGGCAGATGTACTCTGAAAAAAGCAAGCCTGCTGTTTTCTGCCACAGGCAGTTCTGGTAGTTGATAACGGGTGACTCGGCCTCGGAGAGCCTTTCCCAGTCTTCTTCTTTTTTATCGAGCAGCAGCAGCATGGTGATTTTTTGGAGGTGGGAATGCCTCTCTTTATATCTGCTGCATGGTCTGCACCGGCTTCTGTGCCTGGCAGTGGGGCGGGTGCCGAACCCTACATTATTAGATTTCGAGAAATTTAAGGAACTCTGAAAGTTCGAATCGGGCAATCACGATGACTGGTTTTGCTTTCCGGAAATAAGCTTTTCTGTCCAGTTGGTGGATCCTGAAAATGCACCCACCCTCCGGCTTCTGGAAACAAGGCTGCGGCTGGCGCATCGTTGCGATCACATTCCTGGTGGATTTCCTGCCACACTGCCGCTTTCTTTTTTTGATCGAATTTGCAAAAAACGCCCGCCTGGTTTCGCAGGCTGGTTTCGCAGGCTGGTTTCGCCGTGTGCTTGCTACGCAGAGCGTCCAAAAAAGCATCTCATCTTGCGCCAACGGTGGCCTAATTGTGGCTCGATTGCGTTTTCGCAGCCATTACGCTGTGGGGGTGCCCCGGGTGAAGCATCTCGAGGGGCCAGGGAACAAACGGCAAATTCGTAAATTGGAGAGTTGTGATCCTCGTTCGTTGGAGGGCTGGGGTCCTCGGCAAAACGCCTCTTGACGTCTCTTCACAAAACGTCTTGGCTCGTCCTGTCAAAATCTTCCTTCTTTCTTCGCACGGCGTTATTCTCGGGCACTGCCCGGCGTCCACAAAACGGCTCAACACAAAACGGCTGAACCCAGGAACCTTTGTTTTCTTCGTCCCCTGGGCCCACTCCCCTGCTGCTTAATTTCCTCATAAGCATTTTCCGTAAAACCGCCCTCCGCCGTGACTCAACGGCGCTTTTGGTCTGGACCCGCCGTGCAGTAGCAATAAAGAAGCATTGTTTCGGGGATTCGGCGCTCGACGAAAAGAGCCCTGTTTTCGTGCCCTGGCCGTGGAAAAAGTGTGGAAAGTTGCCAGGAACGGGGGAGTTTTGTTGGAATCCTAAAGATGTGGAAATTGGGCCGAGGGGCGGAAGATGGCTGGTTCTTCTTTAGGTTTTCGATGTTTTCTTTTTTCTTTTTGCCTTTTTCGTCGACAGGACCCTGAAGCGTATTCGGAACGGGCGCTTCCGACGGCCCGCCTGGACTTTTCTTCACTCGTTTGTCGTTTCTGCTGGTGGTGCTATCGAAGCCTGCGATGACGTCATTGACAGCGGGGGAAGCGTCGCTGAGCGGGGCACTCAGGTCCTTCAAGTGAGCCACATCAAGCTGACTTAAACGATTATAAACAGAATGGAGAGGATGGTCCCGCTCATTTGGGGTGGCTTCGATGTGTGCTTACGTGATGTGTCGTTCGGTGGGTGCTGGTACGCAGGCCAATTGTGTGTAACGTAAAACCAGCTCTATGTGGTGAGTTTTGTTTTTTTGCTTGAAGACATTGACTGAAGCCCGCTTCGGGATCGGTGTCTCATTCACCTGCTACTCAGCTTTAAAAGCTATAAACCGAAATTATATAGTGAAAACCTTCTCTCAAGTTACCGGATACCAGAGTGGCTAAGACTTCACACCTTGTTCTTATCAGTTGCGGTGGATAGTGAGCGACAGTGTATCTTTGACGGTTTTTCATGTGTCATGTCATCGGCCCTTTGGCGAAACTGAATTCATTGCCCTTTTCAATTGTTGGGCAGAAGGGGATTATGTGGTTCATCCTGGAGTTCCAAAACTCTCTCCTTAGACCAGTACGTGTATCTCACGATTTTAACGAACCAATCAAGACGTCTTATGTTCTTAAATGTCGTGTCAGCTGGAGCCAGAATTGAGTTTGAATGCATATGCACCAGGAATCCTAGCTCATGCTACCAATATCTTGTGCATTCACACTGTTGGTAAAGATGTATCTGGTGAGTAACGTATAACCAGCTCTATGCGTTTATGCTGAATATATGACGCTCTCGTGATTCAAGGCGGACTATGCCTGCTTTAGTCTAAAACAGGGAGAAAATTGCGGTGGCTGCAAATTCGAACAATCGTTCTTCCCACTTCGACATGCTGCTTAAACGCTTACATTTTCACCTTAGGAACCTGAATACCGGATCTAGGCTGATGTGATATCAAAAATGGAAGTGATAAAAAGGTATAGAGATCATCACGTAGCCCCGAGAGCTGAGAAGCTCCTCTTCGTGCTATAGTCAGGTTCTTGTGTATTTGACTACAAACGGTGCCATCAGCACATTTGACCTTTCCCAAAAATTACTAAAAACAAACCTTACTAGCGGTTGGCAGAATTCCTCGTTGGACCTACTCCACAATTGAATCGCATTACCTGGTGGTTCTTTGGATCGGAAAATTGCATCAACCTTCCAGTCCTGACTCCACTAAGGCCTCATCCCCCTTATTCAACCTTTTTTCCAGAACTAACTCTTGTTCCTCGTCTCGCTGTATACGGCGGCGGCTGGCTTTCAACGAGATCCACTTTCCTCCCAATGGGAATCCAAAAATTAGTTGACAAACAGTGATTGGTCTTTTCTTGCGTTTGGTGCACCTGAATACTAACGCACAAACTATACGTTCGATGAACGGTATTCGAGACAACCGAAGGAGGGACTTTGGGAATTTTGCAGGAGCGAATGTTGCCGGAAAGCTTTAAAAACCGCCACTTGTCATTATGTGGTCTCATTTGAAATCGAGCATTGGGGTACCTCTCACAGATCGTGGTGTGTTTCCTCCTCACTTCCTGAAACCCTTTGGCAGTTCTTGTAGTTGTTTGTTGTAAAAGCTCAACCATTATCCATTTTATGGAGATGTTTTCGGTCAACAGGGCTCTTTGGTAAAGTTCGAGGGTGGCTATCTCGTCGAGAAGCGTCCCGGGAGATACTGGACTTTCATGCATTTTGCAATAATTCAAGATGAAACTCGAATCTTCCAGGGCGTGGCGTACCGTGAATCTGGGAACCTCAATTGCTGCTGAAAATGCGGAGAAATGGAATTTTTCTTTGCCAGAACTCCCCAGACTAGCGTCCTCGACTATCCAAGCTCCTTCAGAAGGAACTAGCAGAAGCGCCAGATTCTCCTTTATTGCACTCTTTTCAGAGCTCCAGCCGAAAAAGACCTCTTTTTCTTCAAAAAGTCTTCTTGAAGAAAAACACTGCTTATCACCATGACAGAATCGCCCATAGCGGTGGCACTCACATGATAACCGAAGCTGTCGGAATGCACCTGTTGAAGCCGTTTTGCCATTATAGATTCAGCATCGGTCACTATGAACGGCGATAGATCCACTTTTTCAAGTGACAAGACATCCTGCTTCTTGTGGACTTGGTCTTGCGGCTGAATGTCCGATGTGCTATCGTTGATTGCAACATCGATATCTATAAGCGTGGAAAACTCCGAACGACAGCTGTCGTTTGAGTCGCATTCAATTGTTGCTTTAATCTCGAGAGCGTAGCTTCTGGAGCAAATTTCCGAATGAAACGTGGGCCCGATCTTGGGAAGGTTACAGTCGTAAATGGATTTTTTCAAATTAGCGACAAAGACGCTACCTTTGTGTATGAAAGCGGACGGGTCGAGAGGATTTTTAAGCTCCACATCTCTTAGAGTGCTTGTTCGAATGTCCTCCTGGATTCCAAAGCCTTTCAACTGCGGTAAAATGCATCTGGTGGTTTCTTTCAAATTCACCACCACTCGCTTAAGTGAAAGTTTGGCTTGGCAGCGACAGAAATAAGTATTAGTTAGGTTCATCTGGATTTCGAAGAATTCAGAAATCTCGGCTCCTGGCGACACGACGTTGAGGAGTCCTGAATCAGAGAAGCGGCTCGTTTTGTACGATGCAATCATCTTTAGATAAACGGCACCATCATTGTTAAACTCGTATATTCTCTTCCCGACCTTGTGTGTCACGCCACACGCGAGAGGAACCCTGTCGTCCATGGAATGGAAACATTGAACTACCCACTCATGCGTTCTTTTCCAATAAGGACTGGGCATCATTAGAAGCTGCTTTAGATGGATGACCGAGGACAAGAGACGAACTTTTCCGTCTTTCATGTTTGGGCCTTGTCCAAAATCCTGGATTCCTTCAATCTCTCTGGCGTTTTTGATAGCAGATAAATCGTCTGTTTTGGCTTTAGGCAATTCTCTCAAACGGAGAATGGTGGCTTTCCACTGCTTGCCTTTCAACCATGAGGTGTAAGAATCGTGGGAGACATAGTTCGAAGGGTCTTTTTCTATTATCAGAGCAACAAAGTCGTTGCCGGCGTTTTCGCCAATGTAGTAGATGGTATGCATTTTGATATGTGAGAGAAATGGAGAAGAGGGTGCTTTTAAGCAGTGGAGTACCGTCACCTAAAAATAATTATGTTTTGCCCCGGCAAATAAGAGAAGCTGCATTGTAGTGACCAGCTTTTTACGGCGATCTTCCCGATGATCGCTTCCTTTCTGTTAGCAATGTTTTTATTGGTTTGAGGGTTTGAGGGTAAAGTTCTGAAAGGAAATATCCGAAGATGCTTTATTGCAGTCATGAGGAGCTACCCGTTAGAGAGGTAGTTTGAAAATTGAATAATATGATTATATGAATATTGCTTTGGTAGTGCTTTATTACAAGGATCACCAATGCTGCAGAAGCCTGATAACCACTTTGGTGCTTTGAATGGCTGCAAATTGTGTAGGTCAAGTAGATAGGCCCACACACAGACAATTGGCTTTCTTACTTTTGAATTTTGTCTGACGTTGCTGAAAATGAAGAGATTGTAAAAGAGTCCTGGACCATATAGCTGGAAAAGTGAAAGCTCAATGGGTATAAATCGATGCAATCAACCGTAAAGCCCAAACACACTTTGAAGGTATTGCAAGGAATCCAGAATACCCAGAGATTAACAAACAAAATAAAAAAAAATAGAAAATTAAAGCTCATTTAAATCAAACAACTTCCATTTCTGCTGTTTGTTCTCGACAAAAAGCCTCCCCCATATAGCTATGCCTCTGGATTCATCTTGAATTCACGCCACATCATCTGTTAACACAATTCTTTAAGCTTCACATCTAAATAAGAAACAGTGCACCTCTTACTTCCCCCGATTCAGAGCGACTCCTCGGCAGATTCAAAACTGGTACCGCCTTCAGTCTCGCTTTCTATGGCGCGATATGGCGGTGGTTGGCCCCTGGAAAGTAGATCCCTTGGATTTCCAATGGGCAAGTCAAAACGAGTGGACAATTCGTGGTAGGTGCTCTGCTCTAAACTCTTCACTTTTACATCAACACACACAAAGTAAGCTCGACTCATGGTATTCGAGAGTAATGAGGGAGGAACAACGGGGACTAAGCAATCGAGTAAGTCATCGGGAATTATTAACTCTCTGATCCCGCCTTTTCTTCTCAAATGAAGTCGTAACCCGGTCTTCATCTTTTGTAGATATGTTTTATGAGTCTTCAATACCTGTTTTCCCTCGGAAGTTCTGTGTGCTTCTTGCGTTTGAAGCTCGACGTTAACATGGACTATCTCAACGTTCTCATGCAGCACAGTATCCTTCCAAAGTTTGATGGAAATTACTTCGCTGAGGTTCATTGCAGGACAGGCTAGTCTTTTTCTGTGGTAGGCCAAATTGAAAGTGGGGTCGTACGTTACGTCCTCACCCAGAAAAGAAGGAATGTCAAAAACTGCTAGAAACTCCGATGGAAAGAATGTTCTTTCAACAGTACATCCTCCCTCCAATTTCCAACCTTTTTTGAGGGAATTAGAAGGAGCTCAGTAGGGTCGTTTTTTTCATTCCAGGACGCCAACCGGAAAAAGACTTTTTTCAATGTAATCATCTGGGATGAAAACGGTAGTAATGACGATAACAGAATCCCCTATGGCTGTTGCACTTGCATGATGGCCCAAGCTTTCGTATTTCACTTGAAGAAGCCATCTTGCCATTAAACTCTCAACGTCACTCAAGATGGATGGCGATAAATTTGCCGTTTGAAAAGACAAAAACTCCTGGCTTTTTTCAACCTGTTCTGGCGGGCAAAGATCCGAATTATCGTCATCAATTGCGACGTCGATATCTATAAGCGTGGAATATTCCGAACGACAACTTTTCGTTGAATCACATTCAAATATCATTTTCACCTCGAGAGCATAGTTTCGGGAACAGTTCTCGGAATGAAAAGTGGGCCCGATATTGGGGAGTTTGAAGTTGTACATATGTTTAGGCAACAGACGGGTGAAAACAGCACCTTCCAATTTGAATTTCGAAACATCAAGAACACCGTTGTTTTTTGTATCTCTCAAAGCGGTTGTTCTGGTGTCCTCCTGGACGTCAAATCCTTTAGACCGTTGCACTAAACATCTTGTGATCTCCTTCAAATTGACAATAATGTGGTTCAACGACACCTCTCCTCGACAGCGACACAAGAAAGGGCTTGTTTGTTCCAATTGGAAAGAGAGGAATTTCGATATTTTAGTACCTGGTGACACTACATTGAGAAGACCAGACTTCACAAACTTTTTGGTGTTGTAGCGTGCAATCACCTTTAGATTCACGTTTCGATCATCACTGGAATTCTTTTCCAACTCGTACTGTCTTTTTCAACCCCGTGTGTCACACCAAACTCAAGAGGAACCCTATCGTCCTTGCAATGGAAACACTGCATTTCCCATCCACACTCCATATCCAAATCACTATTAGGCATCACTAGAGGTTGCCTTGGTCGAATGATAGACGACAAAAGGCGAATCCTTCCATCGTTGAACTTCGGGCCCTGTCCAAAATCCAGAATTCCTTCAATTTTTCTAGCTTTGTCAATAGCAGAAGTGTCATTTTTTTTGGATATGGGTAGTTTCTTGAAACGAACAATGGTAGCTTTCCAATGCTTGTCTTTTACCCAAAACGTATGAGAATCGTGAGATACGTAGTTCGAAGGATCCTTTTGGATTTGCAGAGAAACAAAATCGTGGAAGCTGTCTTGGGGTTCGCCAAGGTGGTAGATGAGACTCATTCTGTGAAATGGTGAGAAAGCGGGAGTCGAGAGAGCAATTTATGACTGTCGCCAAAAAATAATAATGTACCGCTTCGGCAAAGGTCAGCGCTTTACTATTATTGCCAGTTACTCGAGGGCGATATTTCAATAACCTCGTAAAATACCTTTTGAAGCTGAATTCATTTTGAACCGGTCTCAAACTTTGGGTCGTACTGCTCTTAGAAAGTATTGGTGAAATGCTTCATGAACATGTCTATGATACCTCGTCAGACGAGTACTTTGGGAAACTGAAGAAAATAGCAAACTTTACTCTATTTAATGGCAGCAAATCAGACTGCAAAACAAAAAAAAAAAAAAAAAAAAAACTACATGCGGTATATTTTTACAGCCTTTTGGTGCTAGCATTCTATTCTACTTTCAAGTATCATCCTGAAGAAGCATCATTTTACTCCGTCCAACGGTTCAATTATACGCCTGGCATCATCTCTCCTTTTGGTTGATAGGAAGTTCCACAAAACGTGTCAATTCTTTGACCATTTCGGGATTCCATTCAAAGAACAGGATATGGATTTCCACACTGTAGGTTCGATGGACAGAACTAGATAGTAACGAAGGAGGAACATCTGGAATTTTGCAATTGAGCAAAGCGTTGTCGAGTCTCAAAAGTTTACCCGTTGTATTATCCAGCTTCCTATGCGAACTCCTCCACAACTTGATGCGTTTTTTGCGCAAATTGATAATCTTCTTCTTTTGAGCCTGGGATCCGTCGACAGTCCTTTGTGTTGTGTGTTGAATAAGATCGACTCTGATTCTCCTGAAACAGATTTTATTAAAGTTCGTGTTTCCATGAACATAGACCTCGATCAAGTTGTAGAGATCCTCTCCAGGAACGGCTCGTCCCCCAGGAACTCTTGTACATGTCAGCCAGTACTTCGAAGTACAAATTCCACAACCGAGCTTACTAGCTCTAGAAACTGCCAAAAACGGCGACAACCCGTCAATGTTTTCATGAATCGGTCCCTCAAATTTCCATCTGCCGTTTGAGAGCACTAGACGAGGCTCGTCATCAGAAAAAGCTTGCTTGCCTCTGGGCCAGGTTATGTCGAAAATTTGCTTTTTGAGTTTATCAGGAAGAAAAATTGTCGTGATGACAAGAGCATATTCTCCCTTGGCTATGGAGCATGTATGATACCCCAAGCACCTGGAATCCATGCTTTGAAGCTGCTTTGCCATAATGCCTGCAACGTCATTCATTATGTTTGAAGACAATTTCAACACTTGCACTGACAAGTATTCCTGCCTTTTTTGAACCTGTGCTGGCGCTTTCAAGTCGGTGTTGTGGTCCTTGAATGCAACATCAATATCCATAAGCAGGGAAAAAACCAGGGAACAGCTGTTTTGTGAATCGCAGCTAAATGATACTTGAATCTCAAGAGCATATGTTCTGGAGCAGTTTTGCGAATGAAACGTTGGACCGACGTTTGGAAGGTTGCAGTTGTATTCGTTCAAAGCCATATACTTTATGAACGCAGCTCCCTGACTTGTGAATGTCGAATGATCCAAACAACAATTTGTGAAATTGCAGTCTTTCAACGTCGTCGATCGAGTATCCTCCTGAATACCATAACCCTCTCTGTGTGGTACAATACACCTCGTGGTCTCATGCAATTTGACAACAACATTGGTGAGTGAGACTGTCCCCTGGCAGCGGCAGAAAAAAGCATTCGTTTGTTCTAATCGAAGATCAAGAAAGGTGGATAGCGATGCACCAGCTGAAACAACATTGGCGTTACTTGTAGAGCTAAACTGGCTCGGGGTGTAGTACTGGGCTTCTACTTTTAGAAACACAGGCTCACTATTTCCAGAATTTTGCTCAAGTAGAAGGGCCGTTTTATCGGTTGATTGTGTTACGCCAAATTCAAGAGGAACTCTCTCGTCCATCGTATGAAGACACTTCATTTCCCACACACCAGTGTTCTCATATTTATCTGGACAAGGTTCCATGAGAAGCTGCCTCGAACGAATGATAGAAAAGAGGACCCGGATCTTTCCATCCTCCAAATTCGGGCCTTGTCCCAAATCCATGGTTCCTTCTGCTTGTCTGGCTTTTTCAATTGCAGAGATGTCGTCAGTCCGAGGAAGTTCACGCAAGTGGATGGTGGTCAACTTCCACTGCTTTCCGTTCAACCAGTATGTGTGGGTGTCGTGGGAATTGTAGCTTGAAGGATCATTTTCGATTTGGTCAGCCACCCATTTCTGGAATTTGCTTTCGTCGCTGTAGTCGTCAATAAGGTAGACTGGAGTCATGATTGAGTAGGTGAAGAAGGAAAGGACCCCTCTTACTTAAGTAATGCAATGAGGAGGGTTTTTATCAGGAAAGTACAATTTGCTGCAGAAATAATTGTTTTTCGAGTTTCCTGACTGGTCAATATCCATGACGTTTGGGTGGAAGCAAACGTGCTGCTTGGACTTGCAAGGTCCTCAAATTGATACAAATTTAAAGATTCAATATATTCTCTAAACCTCAAAAAAGCTTGATATCGAGAAGATCGCTTATGGTGGTGGGTAATATGTGAGATGGTCCAATTTCAACCAAGAGGTTGGACGGACACTACGACAAATGCATTATTTGAAATAAATGCTGTACTGCCGGTTCTCTTCTATCAAACCGCAGATAATAACCTCATTTCTCAAAATGAAAATGTGTCAAAACACTGAACGTACTATCTCATAGCCACTCTGGTATCTGGTAACTTGAGAGAAGGTTTTTACTATAGTTTCGGTTTATAGCTTTAAAAGCTGAGGAGTAGGTGAGTGAAACACCAATTCCGAAGCGACCTCCAATCGACGTCTTCATGAAAAAAATAAAAACCATCCCAGCCTGGGCTGTAGCTTATCTTGCGTCTAAGATGTCAATGCAAGAAGGAAGTACCAATGCAAAAGCGCTACAACCTGTCTCACATTCTTCTAAGCATTATGAGCATAAAAGAGGTTTCTAAGACATTTTATTAAAATTCGGCCGTGGTCTTGAATCCTGCTTAATTCTTAAACCGCACCGTAAATGCCTTATCTAGATGCATCGCAACGTTGCAAAACTCAAAAACCTTGCAATTCTATTTAAATCCGTGCAATCCTGATTCTGAACTAAACTTTCAATCTATGAACTCCTTCAAATTCACCCCAAACCTGAACCAATGAAACTGCTCCATCAAAAACCCAAAACCATAGATGTCGGAACTTACTACAGCCGATGTCCATATCTCAGCCTTGCTGCGCCGCACAGCATCCACACTTATCTCCCCACCCCTTCGTCGAAAACACCAAAGATTATCAAATCTATATTTTTGAAAAAGAAAATTAATTACATAGCCACCTCCTCGAATACAAGACCCGATCTTGCCAATCAGGTCGGTCACGTGATTCCCAGTCATGTGACGCCAAGGTCCAAGCAATACGCCCCATATGTAGTCCTACCCCAGGCTACCACATTTCTTCCATCACCAACAACTCCTTTTTTCTAGAAAATCACAAATCCTTCAAAATCACATGTTCATTCCGCCAGAGCGCCTCGCCAAACGAGCGACTGCCGAGTCCGTCGTTGGCATCGTCGTACTGCTCTGTATCATCTTGGGAATCGTTGCCTTTGCCTTTGTGAGCCAGAAAACACTCCGTAAGTTCTTGACACGAAAGAAGGCACGGCCGTTTTCTCGAGAACCCCGCCCGCCACAGCCTGTGGCCACCTACAACCCCCGGCCCGTCCAGACGACACAGAATACGGAGCTCCACACTGTCCATACGCCTCCTCCCAAGTACGAGCCTCCTCCACCACCGTACCAGGCCCATGTGCGAGAGGAGCACTGATCGCCTGGGGTCAATTTACTTCTCCATTTACGCTAGGGTTTCAGCTCATGGCTGGAAGCGGAAACCCAGGTAGACGTCATGGGGTGGGTGAGGATTCTTGGCAACGCCGTGCTCACGCAATTGGGTTATGATAGAGATGATCTACGTTGACGTGGGTGGCTGCCAGAGTTGGAAGGAGAATCGTTCAAACGAACGTTCCATTGGCCTTTCAGTACTCCTCGTTGCTCTGTCGGTACCCCTTTCCCCACTACCATTGTGGAACCGCCATTAAGTTACATTTGTCCTTCAACCTGCTTCATGCCTGCGCAGCCCAGATCTTTCCAAAACCTCGGCTTCGTCACCTATGTTAGCTACGCCTCGTGGTGATAACTCCCGGCTACTGCGCCTGGTCTTGATGAGGCTTCCTATCGCGGAAACACCATCAGCCAATCTTCCCCTATCCACCGCCCCAGGCTCCCCTATCCCCTATTCTCGCTACGACCTTACGATTCCTTCGAAGCGCATCTCGCTGCACACATTTTATGACATCCCCCCTAATACTAACCTTCCCCTAACTGTGCTTGAGGCTCAGTCTAGCATCAATCGGGCTGCGCCCGCCAATTGAGCCCCATGCGACCACAATTAGCATACTCACGAATTAATAAACGGAACATAAATGAACACTTGAATAAATAGCATCGGAATCGGGTCCAATCCATGTATAAGGGCATCGTCTCCGCACGTGACACAGATCACGTGCGTGGCATCGCCATAAAATCTCTAATCAACCTCCATCACCATCAATGACACCCAAACCCACCAGATTCCACCCGAATATCATCATTACGGGAACTCCCGGCTGCGGAAAGACGAGTCTTTCCAAAAGTCTTGCCGAAAGTCTCTCCGGAAGCGACTACAAGCACTACAACATCAGTGAGCTTGCCAAGGAGAGAGATTGTATTGAAAGCTACGATAAGGAAAGAGATACAGGAGTTGTGGATGAAGACAAACTTCTAGACAGCTTGGAAAACGATCTCAGAGAAGGAGGAGCCATTGTGGACTGGCACTGTTGCGACATTTTCCCCAAAAGGTTGATTGACCTTGTGGTGGTGCTTCGAACCGATAACTCCTTATTGTATGACCGTTTGAAGGCCAGAGAGTACAGCGACAAGAAAATTGATGAAAATATTGACTGTGAAATCATGGAAGTCATCTTGAACGACGCCAATCTGGCCTACAACAAGGAGATTGTCATTGAGTTGAAGTCCAATAACGAAGAGCAGATCAAGGATAACCAGGCAAGAATTGAAGCATGGATTGAAGCCTGGAAGAAGGACCACGAGGATGGCGCCACCAATGAGATCAGTGAATTTTATGCCGATGAAAGTGATGTTGATGGAGAGGATTCTGAGGATTCTGAAGCAAATGACGATGATGAAGAAGCTTCTGCTCTGGAGAGTGAGGAGGAATCCGTTGATGAGTATGAAGATGAGGAGGACGAGGATGAGCCAGCTCCCAAGAAGAGAAAAAATAATTGAGGCTCTTCTCAAGTGTATAATAGGTGGGGAAACCCCCAAGCTGGTAGAAATAGATGTGCATGGAAAATAATTCAAAAGAAATTCCTCGAGTATACTGATCAAATTGATAGGGGTGCTCGTCGACTTTCCCCATCCAGTGCAACGTTACATTTGAGCCTCATGGCTCGGACATACCGATCATTTAAATGCCGACTGATTTTCTAGATAGCCGCACCATCAGCTCATCTCAAGATTCTACACTTTCCTATTTGTTAACCAATGCGGCTGCTCCATGCAGCGGCCATGTATTGATATCCCATGAGATCTAATGTACAGCGGCGCAAGGCCGATTAATGAAAAAGCTAGTAGAGCGAGTGAACAAGCTTGGAAAGAATCAACAAGGCGGCGATGGCGAAAAGCGCAATCACCACGTAGTAGCCTCTGGTGGCAAAGAAGTAGGACCACTTCTTCTTGATACGGGTCAAGTTGTGGTGCTCCAACTCAATGACACACTTGGCGTTCTGCTGGAAAATGTACTTGGACTCCTCGATAATGTCGAGCTTCTGTTCCTCGGTCAAGTCGTTACGCGTGGCCAACTCGTAGTCTCTCTTGTAGAGAAGTCTGAAGGCGTTCTCGTCGGCAACGTCAAACTGGAAGAAGTTCGTGCCGAGCTTGACAATGTCGTCGTGCTTCAAGCCGTCCTTTTGTGGGAAAAGTCCCGTGGCTCTCAGGATCGACAGTCTCATCACTCTGCCTCCGGCGAAAAGAGCCAAGTACATAACGTGCAAGTATGCAAACAAAAGCCATGGCTTCTCCAGCGTCACCTCGCGGATGTGCTCGACAAACTCGATCTGGGCAGGCATAATGGGGCTCATGAACTTCTCCTTGCGGTCGTTGTAGTAGAACAACAAGTCCTGCTGAGCTGGAGCGCTTCTGGCAATGACAGGCTTCCACACCTTCTGCAACATCTCGCTCCACTCGTCGCCCTTCTCCAACTGCGCGTAGAGCTGTCTCTCCACGGTGGCGAAAACGTGGTAGAAACTCTGCAAACCCTGTCTGTAGATCTTGTAGTCTCTAAGGGCCAAAGCGAACTTTAAGGTGACAAGCTTGTCGATTTTGTTGTGGAGGGCTCTGGTCTCCAGGTTGATTCTGTTGGCAAGGGCGCCAACATCGGTCTTGTGTGGGATAGTCTCTTCCTCAGTCAACTTGCTCATGGTGGTACGGAGGGAGGTTTTTGAAAAGTTGAAATACATTCTGTAGCGTGGGCGCTTGGCTGCTTATATAGTGGTGCCGATAAGTCCGCGCATAACGCGCCTCGGCCATATCGGTGCATACCACCCTGCACGCGCGGCTGACTCTTGGACACGTTTGTGGGCTGTTTTGCTCAAGCGAACTTTTAGCAGATATCGGGGAACCCCATGGAAGATACGGATGGACCCTGGGCTTTGGGACCAAAAAAAGGCGTACTGCATGTAGACGCGACCCAGACATGCCCATCACCGATGTCCGCAATTTGAAAAACCCGTACATCCCACACTAACAATAGGGTCCCGGTTCTGGAGCCATGAGTAGCTGCCGTGATCCATAGTGCCGGTGCTAAGCGAAAGAGGGTCCCGAGGATGGCTTGCGACGATGTGGTTGGGAGAGGGGGAATGAAATCGAGAGGGTTCAGTGAAAAAGAAATTAAAAAATATTTGTAAGAGGTGGCATTTATGGTACTTAAGGTACTTTTGGTACTTCCCGGTAGGTGGTAGGTTGGGTAGATCTAGGGCCCGGTGGGGTACCTTTTCATTGGACGTATTTAAGAATAGTATGGAGATGGAACAGCCCGGTGGTGTTTGGAGGTTTGACGGCGGCTATTTTAGGCTTTGGTATCATGTGTGGTTTACTGGCATCCGGGGATTGAGACAACGTGAGTTGACTGTCGAGGTTGCCGAGTGGCTCAGAAAGATCCAGTACGGCGAGGAGGAGTTCGACAACTGGTCGAGAGTGCACCTAGTGAAACTGGCACCTGCTATGGAAGCGGCACTCTGGGCTGATTTGTGACATTTCATCTTATGTTCAAAGTCCACTCTGCTAGATTGCTGGGATCAATTTTTTTTTTATTGTCTGAATCTTCAAATTGATGGCACAATGAGTAATTGTGGCCTTGGGTCTCAGTATGCGCATTGCAGTATGGGCGGCTGAATGGCTGCAAACCAGAAGCAATGGCGCCGATCGGACACACAACCTTTACTTTATTAAATGAACTGGTTAGAGTGTTTAAGGCTGTAAGTAAGTGCCTCAAATGCTATAGGCTTGAGAGTTAAGATGGTCATTTCTGTAGAACGCAAGGTATACTTCTATCCAGCTGTCTCTATTGCAAAAAGTAATTGACGGTCTTCGGTGGTTTAGGCTAGGCTATCTGAAGCCTTGGCTGTCGTGATCTGGCACTCCCGTGGTGTGATAGGAAGTCGACGGTTTACCAAGATGCTTTCTGGAAACTGGCGTCCCTGGAGTCAGATATTTCCTTCTTTTGTAGCTCACAGCTGATTGAAAGTCTAGTGGCCATCATCTTGCGTTTTTCTTGAAGTATATGGTTTTTACAGCACTCACCCTGTACGGGTTCGGTTACCAATATGGCTGCGAATTGTGCGTTGCTTATCGAAAATAGGAACCCTCCAAACCTCCGAAATCTACAAACCCCACCCAAAATTCAGAAACTTTTCAGAAAACGCCAGCCTCTTTCTATCCTTCCCTCCACCGCCCAAAGCAGCCATTACCCCAAAATTGATGACATAAACCTTCGCTATCTTCGCGATGGCAGGCTAAGGCCTAGTGGCGACACATGGGGACGACACGGTTCACAGGTGTGGCCAAGCGGAGCTAGTCTGGAAGCTGATAAGATGGTTTTTTTTTTTATGTAAAATTAAATAGGGCTTCCCACTTAATCAGATGAATTTAACAAAAAAAAAAAACACCACTGTTTAGCCTCTCCTGCCACACAACCAGGACCCTACCCTAGTGCGACATCCCCATTGAGCCACAGCTCCATAGAAGCTCCAGATCCAAAGCGCACATCCATTCAACTGGCATCGAATCTTTTATGGCTAAAGGCGTCTGATACTGATACCAACGATCTCCCCTTCAATTTCCCAACCTCCCTTCTCTTCTGCTTCCGTTTCTCATCCGACACCCCAGTAACCCACAACCCATGACCCCAATACCCAAGCACCTTGAACTCTCCAACACCCAGTCCTCCCCAAAATCACCACCTCCAAAATGACTCGCTTTCTAGGACTCTCCATGTCTTGCGAGCCACACCCGTTGCGAGCCCTGCACCGGCTGCAAATCGGCTACTCCATAGCGAGTTGTGAACAAAGTGCTATCACGTGGAATTGACTATATAAGAGCTCCAGGAGCAACCATCACCCCTAATGGCACCTTCTACTCTTAAAGTGGACCGCCACACAAAGCGGAAACTCAACAACGGCCAGGAAATCCCCATTGCCGGTTACGGCGTCTACACGCTTACCCCAAAGGAAACTGTGGACTTGGTCTACGAGGCATTGAAGCAGGGCTACAGCCACATTGACACAGCTGTGTTGTATGGAAACGAAAGAGAGTCAGCACAGGGGGTGGCGAAGTTCCTCAAGGACAATCAGGGCAAGGTGAAAAGAGAGGATATCTGGTTCACCACGAAGATCTGGAACAGTGACCACGGCTACAACGAGACGAAAACCGCCGTGGACAAGATCGCCTCCCAGGTCAAGGACCACATTGGCTATGTGGATTTGATTTTGGTGCACTCGCCAAAGTCCAACAAGGAGAAGCGTTTGGGTACGTGGAAGGCGCTTCAGGAACTCCAGCAGGACCCCAATAACGGGTCCCTTGAAATCAGGTCAATTGGTGTGTCCAACTTTGGCGTCAAGCACCTTGAGGAGCTCTTCGCCTGGGACGGCTTTAAGGTCAAGCCTGTGGTGAACCAATTGGAGTTGCACCCATGGTTGCCTCACCACAAGATTAGAGACTTTTTGGTGAAGCACGATATTGCCGCCGAAGCGTACTCTCCACTCACTCAGGGCGAGAACTTGGACGATCCTGAGCTTCTTCAGCTGGCAGAGAAGCACAAGATCAACAAGGTGGAGATCTTGTTGAAGTGGTCTTTCCTCCAGGGCTTCATTGTGTTGGCAAAAACGGCCAAGGCGGAGCGGATCAAGCAGAACTTGGAGGTTTTGCCCGAGAGCGGAACTCTCCTGTTGGACGAGGATATCGTCAAGGCTTTGGATAAGCCCGATTCTCACCAGGTGTTCACCTGGTTTGGTCTGGACCCCACTGTGTATGTGAACTAGCCCTGGCGGCCAGTGTATATGAATTTATGTGGATTTATGTTTTGATACTGATATTTGGCACATTGTGAATATAGGCGGAAATATTGTAGACACGAAAGACGCAGCTATAGGCTTTTGACATGTACTTTTCTTAGACAATAAGGAACGGCAAGGTTCACAACCGTTAGGTAAGAAGCGGCATTGACAGGTAAAAGTTCAGTAATTGAGAATCTCTTGATTTGACGATTCAATTCTTTTCCTGAAATTCAGTACCCTCAGACAGACGACTAGGTGAAACAATGCATTGGCTGCGAAATGCTCTTATGCTTGTTCATCGAACCACCAAAACATTTTCAAATATTCCAAATCAAGCAACTTCAGCTCTCACAATGACACTTCAATAAATGAAATTTCATTAAGGACCCCAACAACAAATTGCCCCCTTTACTCATAGCTTCCCCTATAGGAGCCCAAAAAAGCATATTCTCTATACACCAAGCAAGTCACACCCAACATAAACCAATTCCATCAAAGGCTCAAAATCTCGAGATTCAAAAAGCAAAAAAACAAAAAAGACGCAATTGGCAACCCCGGCTCCAGGCTTTTCCCTCCTTCAGTAACTTCCCACCTCGTCCACGTGACATCACCAACTTCTCGAAACTCCAACCTACTACCCGATCATGACGACAGTGGGCCAATTGAAGCACGATTTGGAGGCTTTGCTCGCTGAGTGCAGGCGAAAACACGCCGACGTGCGTACGGCCACAGAAACAGCGCTCAATGCTGCCAAAAAGGTCGATCCAAAGACGAGAATAAACGACAACGAACAGCTCCAACACACGCTATGTGTTCCGTTTATGATGGCTGTGGCGGGCGGGCTGAAGCCTCAAACACAGGCTCTTTCTGTTTTGCCAAAACTTATTGCTGCTTCGGCGCTTCCGGCTGATTTCGCCGACGATCTTCTTCAAAGCTTCTACAAGAACGATGTCCACCTGCTGCCGCTTGATTCCCAGTTGAAGATACTTCAGACGATTCCAGGGCTCATGCAGAACTACGAGATTCACGGCAAGAGCTTCTTGTTGCTTGTGGCGGTCTTGTGTCTGCTTATGGGCTCAGGTAGTCCTGCCTTATCGAACACTGCTTCTGCTACAATGCAACAGGTGTTTTCGGGGCTATATGATAAGTTGGGGAAACACACTAAAAGCGACCAGCTCCAGACGGTGGAATTGGCCTCAGCGGTCTCGGAAAAGCCACACGTGTTCCACTTGGACAGCTTGGAGTCCGAATGTTACAAGGTATTCAACGATCTCAGCGCATTGGTAGCAAATGACGAGGTGGAGTACTTCGACCCGGATATCCAGATCCGCCGTGTGGCTGTGCTTGAGATTATTGAAAACGTGCTTTCGCTCAACAAGGCTACGTTTAGAAACCACGAGGAGCTCATTGCGTTGTGCCGTGTCAAAACGTTTCCCGCATTACTCAAATTGGTCACGTCAACCACACACAACTTCCCAACTGTCGTAAGAGCTTTGAGAATCATTCACTTGCTTGTGGCTACCCAGGCTGACCTTTTGGGCATGGAGACAGAGATCGTGCTTTCCTCAACCAATCACCTATTACTCGATGCAGAAGACTCATCCTCTCGTTCTCTGTCTGTCACCGCTATATCTGCTGAAAACGTGCAGCCCTCAACCACTTTGCCTTTCTGGGTGAAGGTCTTGGTTTTGGAAATGTACAAAACTCTCTTTAATAACTTCGATGTGATTCGTGTCATCTACGAAACTCACGATAAAGATGAAAAGAAGAAAAATGTGATACGCGAACTCTTCAGCGTGCTTAATCACTACCTCGAGTCGAGCTTGCCCCAGTTCTTTGCTGAAGAGACCGTTCCTAACGCTGAAAAAAACACTTCCCGTCTTAGCAAACAGAACGCCGCTTTAAAGGTTTCACTTCTCGATCATTTGGATAAAACCGACCCTCCAGCATCGGTGCCTCCGCTCTACCCTGCTCATTTGGTGTTCAAAATCCTCATAAGCGTGGCAGACGGAGTATCTGAATTTGTATCTCGCATTTCAGCCAACTCAAACACAAATGATATCGAGGCCAATGTGGACTTTATCACCAGTTTCAACGAGACAATATCCCCGGAAGTGTTCAAGCTACTCAAGAAGTACCTTCATTGTGCCACAGACAATGAATACTTCCACAACGTAGTGAGGGCAGTTCAGAGGTATACTCACGCTGTGGGGCTTTTGGGCATGACGCTGTTGCGGGACGATTTGCTTGTGCTTCTTTCTGACTGTGTGATCAAGGGACCAGCTCCTTTGGAACCACGGAAGCAAAATAACTCCAACTTGCTTGCATTGGGTGAATCTATTGTTGACACCATCAGCTCTACCATTCAGGCTCCAGCATCCCCTCAAAACTCCCAGGCTAGTCAGTTTGACAACAGCTCCAAAAAGAGTATCTCTGATGACGAGCTGCTCGCCTTCGGATCCAGAGTGTTCACTTCCCGTCAAATAATCTGCTACAGGGCTTTGACTAACTTGGCCATTTCTCTTGGCCTCACATTGCAGGATTCTTGGAGAATCATGTGGATCACTTTTCAGTGGGTGGACTACTTCCTTAGCGGAGCCGATGAATATAGTGGCTTTGCCAATAACAAAGAGCTCAGGAAGTTTGCCGAGCCTCAGGTCAGCTCACAAGATTTCACCATCATCCGCAACGCAAGAGCAAAGTTGTTGGAGAGTATTAGTGCTTATCAGCCTGAGTCTTTCGAGGAGCTCGTGAAGGTCTTGACACTGTTGTACAAAGAGGATCTGGCCACCATAAAGACCATCCAGACTTGTCCCTTTAACCGAAGCTTCTTCATACGCCTGTTAGTTCTTCTTGTTACCAATAGCCCATCGCTATTACTTGAGAACCAGCCCGTTTGGGACCATCTCATCAACTATTTTACCGACTTGGCCACTGACAGATCCATTCCTCACCACAGAAGGAACTTCTATGTCACTTGCATGAATGATGTGGTAGTCAGCGTCACCAAGGAGGGATTTCATAATTCGAAAGATACAGATGGCTTAGCTACAATGTCCCTCGAAGCCTTTACAACATTCATTGACAAGCTTTTTGGGCTTTCAGACTCAGAAGAATTGCTCGTGTCCAATTGTGAGACCGAAATGCATTTGACCGTGCTTACTACGCTCAGGAGTCTCATTGACGAGTTTGATGATCGTTTCCAGAATTGCTGGGGTCTAGTTTTTACTATCTTGAGATCTGTGTTCCACAAGCATGCTGGTTCAAACGTCCAAGACAAGAAGCTTGACGAAAAAACCAGACTTTTGATTGCAACATCTTTCGACACTTTGAAGTTGATTCTAGATGAGTTCTTGAATTCTCTCCCCGAGGAGCACTTGAAGACGCTCATCGACACACTTGTCAACTTCTGCTCTCAAGAGCACGACCTCAATATCTCGTTCTCTTCCGTCAGCTACTTCTGGTCTATCAGTGATGCCATACGCTCTCATATGGATGGTGCATCTGCAACTAGCTCCGATATCTCCGTCGAGGAAGCAGATACCATACAGAAACTCGAGCTTGCATTGGAAAGGTGCTCCACCGACACCATTGCCTTCAACCAGGGCTTGAATGTGTACCTTCTCGCCAGGTTGTCGGACTTATCGTCAGACTCACGAACTCAGGTAAGGGAGGGAGCTATCCAGACGTTATTCCAGATTTTGGACGCTCACGGGAGATACTTGCCTTCCTGGCAGATGATATACGATGTTGTGCTTCCTGGTGTCATTGATGTATCTAGATGGAAGGAAAAGTCAACTTCGCCACACAACGATATAATAAGTACCTTCAACCTTGTGTTGTCGGGTCTCGTTGCGGTGCTTAACAAGTACATGATTGACTTTAAAGACAAAGCCGCTTTGCCAGTGAAGCTCCAGTTCTGGCTGCAAATATTGAACTATTTCAACAACCTCCTCGCCTTGAATTGGAAAGACCTCAACCTCAAGATCTTTCAGTCTTTCCAGGACCTTATCTTGCCCTTGCCCAAGGTGAAGGATGTTCCTAGCGAGGTTGTCAATTCCGTATTCGACTTTTGGGTAAATGTTCCTGTGGAATATGACTTTGTGAATCCAGAGTACCAGGACTCGCTTGCGGTGTTCAACAGATCCTTTACTTCAGTCTATCCGGTTGTTGAACACAGGCTTTCATTGGCAGATTTGAGCAAGGTATTGAGCCTTTTGAATCAGTGTGCAAGATACCCTATCCTCAAATCGAGTCTGAATGATTCTGAGAAGCTCACGGACATACAAAAAGCCGTGATTGAAAATCTCAATTTGCTTTGCAAGGATGAGCTGAAGGACGAGTTTAATTCTGTCATTATCCAACACCTTTGCATTATCCTCTGCTATCCATACCAGACGAGAACTCGGATTGAAAGAAAGCTCAAGAGCAAATTCGAGGGCAGACTCAAAATCCCTACATTTACTGCTATCAGTGAAGCTTCGCTAGAGTTGATGACGGAGAAGATCCTCGGCTTGGGTAATCTCGATGTACTTCTTCCAGAACAAGGTTTCGAGAAACTCGTATCATCTTTGATCGAGGCCGTGAGCTACAAAGCTCAAGGCTGTCAGGGTAACAAAAAGCCACAGTGGGTCAAGTGCAACGAGCTCATCACGCACCTTGCTCAAAGGCTCTTGAATGAGAACTTGAATGAAGTGAAGAACAGAAACGAGGTATGGCACCTTTTAGTGGATGCGCTTACCGTTTGCTTCGAAGACGTGCGGCCCGAAGAAGAGTTGGAAACTTTTAGACAAATCGATACTCTCGAGGAAATCGTTTTGCCTGTCTTGTTTCTGGGTAATATCAAGCAAGAAGAGGCATTGCACCAGACGATTGGCCGGATTTACAGCCACTCGTATCTTTATGAAATGAACAACGTTGAACGTGAGCTTTGTGAGGGCAGTTTGGAACACACGATTTCATCGTTGGCCAACTTTGCGTTCAATGACTGTTTCGGAACCACGGCACAGCTTGTTCCGTACAAAAACAGAGACATAAGACTTCGCTGTCTTGTGGATTTGTTCAACTTTGCTCTGAACAACGACCGCAGCCTGGCTGTTGCCTTCAAATTTGCTTTGGCCCGTGCATCCTTCACGCTTCGTCGTGTCATTGCTGAGCAACGTCTTTTGAACAAGAAGCCTATGGCGAGAATTCTTGAAGAGGAACTTAAGGTTGTGCTTGAAGGATTGAAAAAGATACAAATGGCAAGAAAAGAGAGAATGGGCGGCATCAGTATACTTCTTTCAAAGTTGGTGCCTTTTGTTTCAAACATCGAAGGCATGGGAGCAAGAGTGGAGAGGATTCTCTTGCGGTCTCATGCAGAATAAGGACAAAACCAAGAAATTGAGGAGTCAGGATTTTGAGGAAAGACAAGTGATTCAAGAATGCGGCGAAAAAGAGGCTATTTATAAGCTTTGTGAAGTTTTTCTCTAAGGTTCACCATGTTGCAAAGCGCAGCCTGTTTGTTTACCAGATTAGGAGGCTTTGCAGCGCAGAATGGTTGCAAAAGTCCAGACGTCTTCCTTCCTGCAGGTAGCCCAAAAAAGGGCAAACACGTCTACATGAGGAGGATGTGCCTTTTGGGAAATTCAAAATTGCTTAGCAAAAAGCAGCCAAAAAATGAATTCTGAAAATCGCCACCATCAATAAATCACACCATCCTCGCCCACGGGGCGTCTCAGACCGTTATTGCCCAGGCGCGAAATTAGTCGAATCGGGAAGGCCGCACATATTTTTAGGTAATTGCAGCACCTCATTTTCACGAAAAGGAAAACACATCGAAACCACACCACGTATTTATATAGTCCTACCACCAGCAACCGCAAAACAGCTGGAAAGGCAAGAAACTGAAAGTCACGTGTCATTTTCAAGCCACGGCTCGTGTCGAATCAAAAAAAAATCCTGGAATTTCGGAGTAATCCACTGCCTAGGAGTTTCAACGAGGAGAGGCTACAAAGAAGGGCCTCAGGTTTGAACGAAAAGCACGAATTCTCGGCAAATCGAGCCTTGGATTAAAAGTCCTACCCTTAAAACCGTCGACTGTCGTTTAACATTTTCTACTTGAATAGAGACGTCCCTGAATCCACTCGCTTCAGATTAACAAGAAAGGAGACAACATTTCGGCATGAAGAAAAGCTCGTCGCTGCATTACACTGAGTTCGATCCCGAGCTGGGTGATCTACAGAAAAAACGGTCGCTTGTCAGAAGAGACCGTCAAAGAATGGACGAGAACAACCCCAGATACCACTACACACAAGTTGCCAATCAGCAGCAGAGCCACCTTCGTATTCAGCCTTCGCTGACAGGTTTGGATCCCACAGCAAGTCACGAGAGGTCCGCAAGACCCAGCTTCCAGTACCCTCAAGTTGCAGAGGAAGATGAGGGAATCCCGCTTATGGATATGAACGATTCGCCCAAAGCTGGAAGAGAAATCATTGGTTTGAACGACGAGGTGCTGCCCAAGAAGCAGAAGCCAAGGAGCCAACTAGCCCAGCGGGCGGCGGTCGTTCCAAAGAACAATGACCTTTCGTTCTGGAAGATCTACTGTTACGTCATCACATTCTGGGCCCCAGCACCAATTCTCAAGCTCTTCGGTCTCAAAACCAAGGATAGACAGTACGCGTGGAGAGAGAAGATTGGTCTCATTTCGTGCATTTTATACATCGGTGCTTTCGTGGCCTACATCACCTTCGGGTTCACCAGAACGGTGTGCAGCAACTCCACCATCAAAACAAGAAGCAATGAGGTTTCCAACGGATACTTGATCATAAACGGTCGTTCTTACGACTTGACATCGTCGCAACACCCCAAGGCAGCGGGAATCCCTGCTGGTTCTAACATTTTGTATCCGCCAGTCAATGCCGGCGGTATGGATGGCTCCTTCTTGTTTCAGAACGTCAACGGTAACTGCAAGGGTTTGATTCGTCCGAGAGACAACTGTTCGATTCCACACGAAGGTGATGAACTCGCCTGGTACATGCCTTGTCGTCTTTTTGCTCAGGATGGATCTAGTGAGGTCAATAATACAGATGTTTACTACGATGGCTGGGCTTGCCACACGTCGCTGGATGCCAGAGACGTCTATTACAATATGGAAGTCAACGGTGATGTCTACTTTACATGGGATGACATCCGTAACAGCTCGAGAAACTTGGTCGTTTTTTCTGGAGATGTCTTGGACTTGGATTTGATTAACTGGATCTCCACAGACGATGTCACTTATCCCAAACTTTTCAATGAATTACGTGACGATCCTCTCTTCAAGGGTCATGATATCTCCATGGTGTTGTCCAGTGGTGAACAGCGTCAGGCTGCCCGTTGTTTGAGCGAAATCATCAAGGTCGGTGTCATTGACTCCGAAACTGTCGGGTGCATTTGCTCGAAGATTGTCTTGTATGTTTCGCTTGTATTTATTTTGTCTGTGGTGATTGCCAAGTTCCTCATGGCTTGTTACTTCCGTTGGTGGATTGCTCTGAGACAGGGTGCTTCCGATTTTGACAATAAGTCCACGTACGAAAGAGAGAGGGAGATTGAAGACTGGGTCGATAACCCAACTGCTGCTGCACCTCTCACCACCGTTCCAGCAAAAGCTAGAGCGGATTACCAGACACAGAAGACCAACAGACAGAGTGTGTTCATCAAGAACTCTCATGCTCAAAAGTTGATTCCAGCAGCCGACATTGGCAAGTACTATGAAGACGGTGACAAAAAGCTTTCCAAGACTTTCAAATACACCACCATGTCTACACAAGCCGCTTTGCTCGGTCGCAACAAGAAGCAACTCGGGAGAGAGCATCAGAGCCGTTCGATGGTGTTTTCTCACTCCAGAGCGTCTTCCATGGATTTGCTTTCACGGCCAGCTTCGATGCTCGATCCATTCCTGGTTCAAAATGATCCTATCAATGGATTGAGTCCTGAAATCATTCACCCTGACGTCGTTCCTCAGCCACCAGTTGAATACCAGCCATATGGATACCCATTGGCCCACCTTCTTACATTGGTTACTTGTTACTCCGAAGATGAGGAGGGTTTGCGTACCACCTTGGACTCTGTGGCCACCACTGATTACCCTAACTCACACAAGTTGATTTTGATGGTCTGTGACGGTATGATTAAGGGCTCAGGTTCCGACATCACTACTCCTGACATTGCCTTGGGCTTGATGACAGACTTTGCTATTCCACCTGAGGATGTCCAGGCATACTCTTATGTTGCTGTTGCTCAAGGTACGAAGCGTCATAACATGGCCAAGGTGTACGCTGGTTTCTATAAGTATGACGACTCTACTGTGCCACCAGAGAAGCAGCAAAGAGTGCCAATTATCACGGTTGTCAAGACTGGTACTCCTGATGAGGCTGGTACTGCTAAACCAGGTAACAGAGGTAAGCGTGATTCTCAGATCATCATGATGTCTTTCTTGCAGAAAGTGATGTTTGACGAGAGAATGACCCAATTGGAGTATGCTTTGCTTGAGTCCATTTGGCGTGTGACGGGGCTTATGGCTGAATTCTACGAGATGACATTGATGGTGGATGCCGATACCAAGGTTTACCCTGACTGTTTGACTCACATGTGTGCTGAAATGATCAAAGACCCAGCCATTATGGGTTTGTGTGGTGAGACGAAGATTGCCAACAAAAGAGACAGTTGGGTCACCGCCATTCAGGTGTTCGAGTACTACATTTCGCATCACCAGGCCAAGGCCTTCGAGTCTGTTTTCGGTGGTGTCACTTGTTTGCCCGGTTGTTTCTCTATGTACAGAATCAAGGCACCTAAAGGCGACAATGGTTACTGGGTGCCAATCTTGGCCAACCCCGATATCGTGGAAAGATACTCGGACAATGTTACCGATACCTTGCACAAGAAGAATTTGTTGTTGTTGGGTGAGGATCGTTTCCTTTCCAGTTTGATGTTGAAGACATTCCCCAAGAGACACCAGATTTTCGTCCCCAAAGCCGCCTGTAAGACTATTGTGCCAGACAAGTTCATGGTTTTGTTGTCGCAGCGTCGTCGTTGGATTAACTCGACGGTGCATAACTTGTTTGAGTTGGTGTTGGTGAATGATTTGTGTGGTACATTCTGTTTCTCGATGCAATTTGTTATTTTCATTGAGTTGGTCGGTACGTTGGTGTTGCCTTGTGCCATTGCCATTACCATTTACGTGATTATCTTTGCCATTGTGTCGTCGCCTACACCTATCATGTCCTTGATTCTTTTGGGTGTTATTTTCGGTTTACCGGGATTGTTGATTGTCATTACCGTGTCTTCCTGGAGTTATGTGGTTTACTTCTTCATCTACCTTATCGCTTTGCCCATCTGGAACTTTGTGTTTCCTACTTACGCATACTGGAAGTTTGATGACTTCAGTTGGGGTAACACGAGAACCGTGGCTGGCGAGGCAGCAGGAGCAGGTAAGAGTGGCCACAACGGAGACGGTGTGTTTGACTCGTCGAGCATTGTCATGAAGAGATGGAGAGAGTGGGAAGGCGCCAGACGGGATGAGTTGGCTGCCCCACAATTAGCATGGGACCCCAACCCAGAGAAGGAGTTGGAGTACTCAGAAGGGTCGCTGGGATCGCCATAGAGCCGTCGACCTAGACATATATTATTGCATGTATATTTGAGGTAATTGTAGGTCGGGATACGCCGACGAACCAGGGAACGACACAAAGAGTTGTATTTGACTACTTGTTGAAATGTGGGATGGCTTAGTTGAAGTTGGATCATTTTCGTGCATTGACCCTATGAGGGTGGCCTGATTTGAGAGACTATGCTAGTGCGCCAAAACCCGAACCAGCGGGGAGTATGGCGAGATTTCAAAGCCGAGAATCTTAAATTCGTGAATATATGCGAATATGGGATGGAAGTCAGGAAGGTTTGGTTATCTTAGAGCTCTCATGTTCCCATTTGCAGCCATGTCTGAGAATCAGCAAGGAAGGAGCCAGTGCACCGGAAGTACCTGATTTTGAAGGACCCAAATGAGATGTTTTAAATGGGCTGTCTTGCTATGTGTGTAATGTGTGTTGAACCTGTTGGGCTCCTAAATCGGCCCACTCTGGCCGGTACCGAGCAGTCTCATTCAGGCACATATCCGATCTGGCCACCCAGGATCCGGGCTTCATTGTACAACAAGATCTCTGGATGAGCCGTTTAATACACTAAACTGTCATCGTATTGCCTTCGAATTCAAACCGATCATAACCAACCGGCTAGATTCTCAGACAAACTTGAAGAGGCCACTGGCCTGGGGATCCACGGACTCCTCCTTCAAAACCTCCTTCATCTCAGGAACCTTGGGGGCCCTGGCATCCACCAAAGTGGTCTCGGACTCGGTCCTGGACGGTCTTCTGCCCTGGTGGTGCTCCTTGAACTTCTTGAGGCGCCACGTGATGGGCGGTTTGTTGAGCAGCGGCTTGAAGGCGGAACCCTTTGTTTCTAAAGCGATAAGCATTGTTGAGAAAAAAACAAACGGGGATTTCTGTGCCCTTTTATACCTGGAGGGCACATCGCAATAAGCGTCTGAAGCGCCGCACATGAGAATGCGGCAGCCGCCTAAGCGAGAAGCACCGTTGAGAGAGAAGGGGTATGCACGAGGGGGAAAACGAATGGTACTTGGTTTTTTTTTTGGAGATTTTTGGAAATGTGACTGGTTTTGTTTTGGAGGGCTCTTTCAAAATCGAAAACTTCGACTTTTCCTGGCCTCCTCCGAACATTCTCCGTTTCGTGCTTGCATTCGCAGCCAGCCTACATGCCAGTGAAGCTTAGTCTTTAGCATTTGGCTCCAGGGGCCCGCCGGGTTGCACTTCTCGACGATTTTCCATAAAGCCCTCTTAATTTCTCATTTCCTTCATTTCCTTCATTTTCTTCTCTTTTTCCACACTGCCGCTCCCAAGCCTCACTGCCTCGATGCTGCGTCGCTTACCGAAAAGAGCAGACGTCTGAGCTTTTCGATTTCCAGGCTTTGGGTTTCGGGGCGGCCCGGGATTGGCCCTGATCGGCGGCACCGGGGAAGTTGAAGTACTCTTTCTTTTTAGAATAAGTCAGTGACTTGGAAAAACCTGGAAAATGGTCCTTCTCAGGCCTTCCCTCGTCTAAAGGCGGCTTTGCTCGTCAAACACCCGCAGAAAGACCCGCCGTGCCGATACTACGAACGAAGATGGCGAGAAGAGAAGAAATTAGGCATTTGCCTTAAACAATATTAGGGCATTGGCCTGGAAGAATGAATTAAAAAGACTCCTTCCTTCGTTTCAGTTCGACAGCTGTTTCTGTATTCCTCCCAATCCTGAGGCAGCAAGCCTGCCTTTGTGATTCTGTAGAAGCTTCTGTGCAGCGGAAGCGTCCCTGATTTGTTCGTCCGTCGGCGCCTCCGGTCCCGTAGAATGACGCTTTCATGGATCAGGGGGATCTTCGGCGCATCCTCTAAACGCTAAAGCTTGTGAGCTATCGAATCGGGAAGCCATTGGAGATGGAAAAGTCAACACTGGCTTTGCGCTTCGAAGGGGTCGTTTTTTGTGCTGCAAGTGGCCCTTCCCCACGCTTCAGCGCCTGTTTCCAGAAGCCTGTTGTGGGTTGCCTCCTGGTATACGTAAGGTGGATTTTGGGTCGAAGTCAGGGATTTGAGCGAGTTGCAAAGCCAGAAACACCAGAATATCCGGCCTTTTCCGAACCCGGGCCCGGATTGCTGAACCGTCCAGTCAAGAACTGGCGTACCACCTGGCTGCGAATGCGGACCACCCTCTTTTCTTATCGACATTAAGTTAGCGATCATAAAGTTAGCGATCATTAAGTTAGCGATCATTAAATTAGCGATCATTAAATTAGCGATCATCAAATTAGCGATCATTAAATATTTCAATTTGTCCGAAGTCACTCATTTTGAACTATTTTTAGTTCACATAGCAACTTTTAACTTGTCAAAATCGACTTCTAAATCATTGCTAAATCAGCGATCAATAAGTTAAGAGGACGCCAGAGAGAAAACGCTCTTTCCAAGAAAACCTATATAGTTTGAGAGCTACATAGTGCACCCCTAATGTGTTTTCAACAGAAGCTGGGTACCCGAGAGAAGCGACTCAAGTCTCAAAGAACCTCTCTAGCCAGAAAGTCTCTAAGCCGCTGCTGAATTTTCCATAGTTCAGATCACTTCATGTAATCATCCTTTCGGATCACCACGGCTAAACACCGGTCCATTTAAAACCGTAGGATACTGGTGCTGATCCTTAAACCCATAGCTGTTTCGAGCCAAGTACGTTCTCTGAGCTGTCTGTGATTCAATCTCTTGAGTTCAAAAAAACGTGTCAGCTGTCCACACTTCTTCATAGGCCTCAGGAAGTCAAGTTTGTGCCAACAGTGCTTTGACACTTCACAGTCATTGCATAAATGTCCCGTTTCATCTGACATAATGTTCTTGACACAAAGCAGATAGTCCATAGGTTAGCGGTGTTCCCATCATCATGGCAAGGCCCATACGAGCCAGAAACGAAGAAATGGAAAGCGGTTAATCATGTCGCTGTTACCAGTGCATAAGCTTTTTACATAGCACATCCCGCCGCTTTAGCACTCTACCAGATGGGCAAATCTCTGTAAAACGCCTCGACATTATCGGTGGAAGCGAATTCTAGATCATCCTACGTATTAACCGAAACGCAGTGTGTTTAACCGTATTTCCTCGTCCTCTGAACTCCACTGGCGTCTTGGCTTGGGTAAGAATTCCCTGAACCCCAACGAATCCACCGATACCGAAGAAAATGTTCAAAAATTATGAGACCAACATCTCCAATCGGAGTTTGAAGGAGCTGATGGGAAATGTTTGGTCTTTTGGTTGGTTTTTGAGGGAATGGCGCCTCTGACTTGGATGATTTATGCGGTGGAACAAAAGGAAAGGTTGACTGCTGCTTTGCCAAGCCGCTGGTATCGTGGAACCCTTGAAATCTGAAGAATCTAGCTGCTGTATTCGGAAAACCCATCAGAAAACTGAATCTTTATTGAGCTAGTGTATCTCAAGGTCGAGTCTTCCAAAAGCGATTGCGTTGGCAGAATCGGAATTTGAAGGAGGAGAATTCTGCGATATCCTGGTGGAACTTTGAAGGGTAAACGGAACTCAGATCTGGGTACAAGTAGGGTGGGATCTACTAAAAGTTATGCTTTTGGCTCTCAAGTGCCTTAAACTAGTGCTCAAGGTATGTCCTGATCGATAAGCACGTCGAGACGCCCGGAAACTGACCTGAGGGTCTTGTGAAAGTTAGAATATCAAGATCTTGGAGGTTTAGAAATGTGGTTTTTTACCCTAATAAAGAGATACCAGACACAAAAGCTCACACCTACAACCGGTTATTATGATCGGGTGCACCCATGGTAAATCACGACTAACACTTAGATAAAAGCTTCTCTTCTAAACTAAGAGGACCAAGGGAACCTGGAGATAAATAGAGTTCGTTGTGCTTTGTTGTTACGTTAGCAGGAAATCACCTTCAGCGCTGTCTGAAACCTGTGAATTTCCTGCTGTAACGTATCAATTAGTGCCATTACTCAAATAAAACTAGCTCCGGCCAGGAACCTCCTTAACCATGTTTGATATATTACTTTTGAAGTGTGTGAATTACCTAACGGTAAGGATTCCATCTCCAATTGGCTATTCTCCTACAAAATTAGTGAACCTGCC
Source organism: Candidozyma vulturna (assembly GCA_026585945.1). Taxonomy (NCBI): domain Eukaryota; kingdom Fungi; phylum Ascomycota; class Pichiomycetes; order Serinales; family Metschnikowiaceae; genus Candidozyma; species Candidozyma vulturna. The sequence continues at coordinate 507,286 of CM048832.1, read as the reverse complement.
AAAGGTCGTCTTGTAGTACGAGGGTTTAACCAACTTTACGGACGAGATTATATGGATAACTACACCCCCGTGGCGAACTATCATTCAGCCCTAAAACCTAGCTTTTAAGTACTCGGTCTATCTTCTCATCACAGAGGTTAGGCACTTGCTTTAGGCAATAAACGGAGCCTAGAGTCTTCAATACATTTCCTTTATTCGCTGGGACCCTCAATCCCTCAGGAATCTGAAAATATAGGTCAGTGTCAATCTCACTGTTTAGAAATGCAGCCTTTACATCAACCTGACGCTTGATATTAAGCGTGTACCGTAGTGCCTAGCGTGGTCTTAGCACAACCAAAATCTTCTACAACCAAAATCTTCTACAACCAAAATCTTCTACAACCAAAACCTCCTTCAACCAAAACCTCCTTCAACCAAAATCTTCTACAACCAAAACCTCCTACAACCAAAATCTTCTACAACCAAAATCTTCTACAACCAAAACCTCCTTCAACCAAACCCTCCTTCAACCAAACCCTCCTACAACCAAACCCTCCTACAACCATCTGTCTAAATCTCTATCATCTAAACCCGATCTAAACTAACGACCCGAGCGACTTGCACCGGATCCAGAAAAGCAATCGCAAGATTTCAAAGTCCCACTCACTGGGGCCTCACACCGATCCCGTTCACATTCCTAAACATGTAAACACCGTTCTTGTCCTCGTCAGCGACAAACTGGCACGAACGAAGCACCTTCCACAACGACTTCCACATCGACTCTCCCTCGTATCTGTAGTGCTCTCCCATGACCTCCTTGATCGCCTTGGTGGCCTTTCTGGCGTTGTAAAAGGGGATTCTCAGCACATAGTGGTGGAGAACGTGGGTTTCGATGATATCGTGGAAAATGTGCTGCCCCACAAAACCAAAATCACGGTCAATGGTGGCAGCAGCGCCTCTGGCAAAAGTCCACTCTTTTTCCGAATAGTGGGGCATGGAGGGGTCGGTGTGCTGGAGGAAAGTGACGAAAACAAGCCAGTGGTTGACCCAGAGCCACGGAAAGAACCAGTTCACAAGCACCGGGAAAGCGCCAAACGCCTGGGTGGCAGTGTAGACGCCGAAAACGGTGGCCAAGATGCCGATGTCGCTGAGAATGATGTACCAAAATTGGGATTTTTCGAAAATTGGCGATTTCGGAGCGTAATGGGACTTGGCCCACCACGACACACCCGGAATGGTCTGTCCCGTGGCGTTGGTGGCCAAGTAAAACTGCAAGCCGCCAAGCTGCTGGAAAAGAAGCACCGCCAACGTCCAGATCGGCAGGTCCTCCATCACCTCTCCAATCTTATTGGCTCCGTGGCCCTCAACAAACTCCTCCTGGGTGTGTGGAACGAAAACCATGTCTCTGGTCAAATGGCCAGTGGCCTTGTGGTGCTTGGCGTGGGAGAACTTCCAGGAAAAGTAGGGCACGCCGAGGTACGAGTGGAGCACCCAGCCGACGAGGTCGTTGATGTTCTGGTAGTCGGAAAAGGCACCATGTCCACACTCGTGGGCTAGGATCCAGAGTCCAAAGCCAAAAAGACCAATGAGGTACAGCTGGAGCGCCCAGAGACAGCCTCGGACGAGCGGCAGCGCCACAGAGGGAATCATCGAGTTTCCAGCCCAGCCAATGAAAACCATCATGGCGATATCTCTGGCCACATAGCCGAGAGAACGCACCAAAGAGCGGTTGTAGCAGTCCTTGGGGATCGCCTGGAGGATGTCCTTGATGGTGTAGTCCGGCACATGGAAGTCGTTGCCGTGGGTGTCTTTGGTGACGATTCCGGCGGTGGGGGCCTTCTGGGTGGTTGTAGTAGAAGACATGGTGTTGGTGAAAAATCGGCCTGTGGGTTTATGTGGGCCTGCACCTGTCTTATCCGGATGGGCACGGGGCTGAGGGAGGAGGGGGGTGAATCCCGGCGATATTGGTGTCTACGGGGAGCCTCGAGCACGAAGAATTTACTGGTGGTGCTTGTTTTTGAGGTAGAGTGTTGAGTGGCGAGATCACTGGCGCCTGGCGTGGCTGCAATTTCCGGATAAGAGGGGTGCAGCGCATCGCAGAAAAAGCACGTCAAGCCATATGGTCCAGCCTTGCAGCCACTAAAAAAAGCTCAAAAATAAGCACATGGCGTCCTGGGCGGGCAAGAATCCGGGGAGGTCTTTCCTTTATTTTTGATTTGAAGAGGCGGTTGATCAAAGTGAATTTTGAGTTTTTTTTTCGTTTTTCAGTTCTGCTTTGTCCTCCCCTAAACAGCCCAGCGTGGGTGTCTCTGTTCGATGAAACCGTGACTTTTGGTAATGGGAATTGTGATTTTGGCGGTTTGAAAATCGGCAACCCCGTAGTCTGAAAACTCTTCAACTCCCAAACCACGAATTGTTTACGCCGCTTGCGGCCCGTTGGCCGTTTTCCAATCCACGGCCAAATCTCGTTATCCGCCTTGCGCATTGAAGAAGGAAGATGAAAGAAGGAAGAAGGAAGAAGGAAGATGAAAGAATTAATTTACAAAAACCCTCAGAAAGTGTAAAATTCTCCTTGACGCTTTGTGATAGGAATCTTTGAAAGGCATTTGTGGTTTACGTGGATCGGCTATCGTGCCAGTGCTCATGTGGATCTACGAGAGCTGGTGGTTTCTCCAGCGGGGATAACCATGGACTATGGCCGAATCGGCATTTTTAGCGTGACAGGAAAACTCAAGAAATTTTGATGAGCTCTACACGTATTAGTCTAAAGAGCTGGAAGGTGTTGAGTTACACCTGTGCATTCTGTAGGCTGAGTCGAAATGGACAAAGAATGGCTTCTGGCTACCTGATCCTTCATTTTCTGTATTCTTCATTTGCTTCTATAAATGCCAATGCCCGCCCCGAACCCAATTGACATCGTACCTTCATATCTAGTATACCCAGTTCACATACCTAGTCCATATACATGGTTCACACGGCATAGCAGAAGCTGCCACGCCTGACAACCACAATTTAGCCTTAGCCTGGTTTGAATGTTTCAGAAAAGATTGAGCTAAAAGCACCCGGAATCTTTGAAGGTCTGAGCTGGCCACTGTACCTTGTAGAACCTCAAACCATGGAACATCTTCCCTAGAAACATGCCATCCCGCCTCAGCGTATTAACCTGAACAGAATAAAAACTCCACACGTAACACATTGCATCTCCGGCTTTTGCTCATATTCCCGGCTCAATGTCCCTTCTAGAAAGTGGAATGTGCCGTGGAATGTGATCCTAGATCCGCCATTCATGCGAACGAGCCATTCTGTGACAATTGTTTTCAGCAAGCCCCTTTGAAGAGCACTTGCAGTTGAGTGGTTGCGGTGTGGTCAAAGCCTCTGTTGTCTGGTGCAGACACCACTGTAGTTAAGTAAAGCAGAGGTGCCCAAAGGTATTTGGAAATGGCAAAAAATGCTTTATTTGTGGTCTTTCACAACAAGCATCTTTGATTTGGGTATCTGGAGTTGCTTGTGGAAATGAACCACGGAGCTGGTCACCGTTGCCGGAAGAGCCATACCAACTGTCCCTTCAATCGATAAAAACTAAGGATATTAGCTCTTCGTGGAGGTAGCAAATGGCTCTGTTCATCCTAAACGGTGTCTATCACACGAGATCTGGAAGAGAATGGAGCAACTGACACAGCAAAGCGTAAACCATGCTACGTGGATCAAATGTCCAGTTTTGCTGCTTTCACTATTTTGCTGGCTTTCCCGTGGCTGCTAATCCATCGTCAAAGGCCTTGAGAATCCCAGACCTCAAAAGCGTCTTGAACCATAGGGTCTTGTACCTCACACTCAAGCTTCTATGGATGTCGTCGATCTTCGAGTCCACCTTGGTCATCTTGGAGAATTTGAACATGGCAGCAAAATGAAGTTATAGCAGTGTTTTTGAGTTTCTAGGACCTCCTTGCTTTAAAGGCACCGGAGGCTCTTTCATCAAAGTCCCACATGGAACATTCACCACCTCCGAGGCTACGATTGGCCGGTCACAACAATAGTATTTCACATGTGGTCGTTCAATTTGACGAGACATTCAGTGACAAGGCGGCTACCTTGAAAGAAATCCGACCGCTTCAAAAGCGGCTCCACACTTCCCACTCACCCAAACCACAACAGCAATCAGAACTGCTCCATACTCTCCATTGGTCCCGCTTTCCAAACCACCGTTCGATGGCCGTATAGACTCATCGTATCTACATAACTACCCAAAACGGAACTAGGTCAATTTACCAAACCACCATCAACAAAAAACGGAATCTCAAACACTCAGCGCACGCATCCCGAAACAATACAGCCAAGACCGAAGTGACATAGATGTGGGTTGTTCCGCTTTTTGCCAAGCAGGATTATTGCCTTTTCTGACTAGAGCAGCCTTATTCGAGTAATATGCCCCATATGAAAGCAGCTACCCAGGTACGGTGGAAAGGAAGACAAACCAAAGGTGCAGAGTGAGGGTTGACTGGCATTGAAGTCCAAAGGCGTATTGTGAATTTCTATCGGATCTCCGTTTTGGGACAATTGAGGAAGGACGCAGTTTGGACGATTCTGGAAGCCAGGATAGTGTTTTCGGTTGGCGAATTGGGGAGGTTTTTTGGGTGCAAATACGAAAATCGATCGGGGTTCAAGATCCGATGCAAGGGCACACAACGGTGGTGTTGCCATGGATACGTGTTGAGTTGTGGAGGTTTTAGAGGGTATGAAGGAGGTGGTTAGGGTTGGATTGTTGGGATGGTTAGAGTACATGGATGTGTAAATGGATGGTTAGAGTAAAATGGTGGTTAGAGTAAATGGGGTTAGAGTAAATGGGGTTGAAATAAATGGTGATTGATGTAAATGGTGGTTAATGTAAATGGAGGTTAAAGTAAATGGTGAATAATGTACATGGTGGTTAGAATAATTGGTGGTTAGAGTAAATGGTTAGAGTACATGGATGGGTAAATGGATGGTTAGAGTTAAGTAGGGTCCAATTGAGAGAACTTAGGTAGTAGCAGTTTAAGGTATGCTTTGGGGAGATGCTGGGTTGGAATTGACCCTTGGGGTTAGCCCCTAGCTGTTTGCTTACTACAGTGTGGATTTATGCATGTTCAACGGGTATAGCTGACGGCTCAATTGAGAAGAAAGGTGAAAAATGACCATGGATAGGACTAGAACGAAAAACCAGATGTCATTTCAAAAGCAACCATATCGGTCTTTCCAGGACGGAACAAATGGATCTTCGCCGGCATCGGATCCGGATAAAGCAGCAAATTTATCGTGGCTTTGGGTGGCTTGACCACGGGGCTTGGATTCGAGTCACCTTCGTACGTTCAAAATCAAGCTTTCCACAAAGACGCCCATAGTTCCATTGACCGTATTGTAAATCCTCCGTTGGACATTAAACTCCACCGTCAACGCACATCAATCCCCAGCAGCCCACACAAAAGCAGCGGTCCAATCAGAAAAATCTCCACAAAAACAACCAGCTCTTTTCCCACAAAAGCAATTCCAAAATCCACAAGCCAACTCCACCAAACGACCATCACGCCGCATGTCTGAATTTTCCTAAACGATCAGCCACAGGCACCATAACCTCGTCACATGGGCCGTATACCGAAAAGAGGGTTTTGATGATTAGCGCAATTCGCCTAGAATTAGCGACTGACGGCCCCTCTTTTGACGATGGACATTTCAGGAATGGAAGAAATGCGCTCGGGGAAGCCTCTGAGGCCCAGGAGCCACAAGCTGACGAGGCCGATTCTGTGAAATTTTCAAAACCTTCGAAATATTCACAAATTTCAAATCCTCCTTCACATCCTTCTCTTAGAAAAACGACATTTCACCGTATATCACCTCTGTCATCTCCACGCTTATCCATCATGCATCTGGTCCGCCTGCGAGAGGCACTAGTGCCGTGCGGCCATTTCTTCCAGATTTGGCACTCCTTCGTCAATTGGTATCTTCTGCCAATTTCTCTTCTTTCATGTATTGATGCCATTGATTTTCCATTTATTGGCATCGTTGATTCCCATTTATCGACTCCCCATTTCATCACTAAACCTCTTCAAGTGTCCACCGTTTCTAAGCCGGGTATTCCTTTTTCACGATCGTTGCTTCTTTGGGCGATTAGCCACGCCACAGCGAAAACGACATTGAGACCGTGAGGCTGACCAAAAGGGAAACACGCAAAACGAGCGACTTCTCGATCCAGCAAAACCAATATGGAGGTTTCGCCTCGACTCGCTTGCCTTTTGTGACGGGATTTTCGTCTTGTTGGAAATCGAACAATGCTGCGGCCCTCGGCAGCCTGCTTTTTGTCGGGTGTCCCAAAGGAGGGGCCGCCCCTATCATGAATCCCCATAATAAAGGCAAAACCCGTGCACCACAACATGCCCTCTGGTGCCGTCGCCGCGTGCTGTTTCGACACCGGCTACTGCTTGGCTATTCTTGGTTCGTGCCTGGCCACGGCTGATGTTTGCCCGATGCGGAAGGTACAATGCGGCCTGCACACAGCCGGTGCCAAAATCCCACACGCGCCGATTGTCCACCCAACTACATGCAGGCCCCGGCGCACCTCCACGCACCTCATTTTACCGCTTCGGGAAGTGCTACAAAATCTCCAACCGCCCATACCCTTTTATCCTCTTCTGAAACACCCGGCAGAAACCGCCCGCAGATCGTCCCCACTTTCCACAAGTACTTAAGCAGCGGCATCCCTCGCCTTTTTTGTTTTTTTGTATCCACCTCACCTCGCCCCGTCTATCATGAAATACACCACCCCTACTCTTTTGGCCATCTTGGCCTCGGCTTCCTTCGCTTCTGCCGCCCCAACCTCCATCGACAACACCGAATTCACCCACTCTTTGGTCAAGAAGGAGGATGTCGGTCAGGCTTTGCTGATTTTGGATGAAATCGCCTCCTTGAACCACAAGCGTTCCTTGTCGGAGGACGACGGCGAGATCCACGAGCTCTCCAAGAGAGCCGACAACTTGCTCAGCGAGTTGCTTTCTGCTCTTTCCAGCTCGGGCATCATCGGCGATGTGTGGCACATTCTCACCAACGACGAGCAGCTCAAGGGTGTTTTGGGCGACTTGATCAAATCCGCCGTCAGAGGCGCCATTGCCCAGGGCCCCGCTTTGATCAAGGCCGTGTGGCAGTCGGGCTTGCTCCAGACGGTCTTCTCTGACATCTGGAACAACCAGGAGTTGAGATCTGCCTTGTTCAACGTGGCCAAGGCCGTCTTCTCCTCCGGTTTGAACCTTTTGAAAGCCTTCCTTGCCAACAGAAACAGCGGCGACAACAACAACAGCAAGAGAGAGGAGCTCCCAGAGGTGCACAACTTCAACCCTGACATGTACTACGACAAGCGTGACCTTGTTTCCGTTGCCCAGACCGTTGTCAACGCCATCAGACAGACTGGCATTGTCCAGAACTTGGTGAAGAAGGCTCTTGCCGACCCCCAGGCTTCCATCTCCTTCTTGACCTCTGCCTTGAAGAACGGTGTTGTTGTTGCCAAGGACATCTACAACTGGTCCAAGGACAACGGTATCTTGCAGGCTGGTCTTAACTTCATTTCTGAGCACGGCCCAACCTTTGCCAAGGACATTGCCAGCTTCTTGGGTAACAAGATCCAGAGCGGCGAGGCCTCCGTCTCTGACATTGACAATGCTTCTGGCAAATCCGGTACCGAGACGGCTTCTGCCAATGCTAAGAGATCTGTGCCAACCACCATGGTGCAGAGAAGACTCTACTAGGCTCCTGGTGAGCACATACCCTTTGGTTTTCTTCAACGCAGTTAATTCGGCCTAGGTAGTAATTTATGATTGGACAAGTGAACTGTAGAGATTGCTTTTGCGGATCTAATGCTATAAGCGAGAGGGTCGTCAAATTCAAGCCCTGAAGATTGTATCACTTCAGGAGATTGGGACATTTTCAGCCTGAAGCTTATTTTTAAAATGGCCTGCTTGTTGTTGCACGACATTACGAAGAATCGTGGGACACAAATACGAAAAAAATAACACCAGCAACCTCGACATGCCATAACGCTTTAGTGGAATTCAAAAATACTCTCTGCGTTTCGGCAATTATTGAACAGTCAGCTTTGTGTAATTTGATTGTGGGTCTGTCTGCTTTAAGTGACATAGGGGCCATTTCTCGTTTCGGTAAAAGAGTGTACAACTTTCGAAAAATACGACACATTATTTCTTGTTCAATGAGCCAATTGCTAGAAGTCTAACCATACTGTGGTTGCAAAAAAAGGAAAAAGAGAACCAGAGGCTTAGGGCGGGTTTGCTAGGTTTTTACGAGCTCGGTTAAAAACCTCTTACAGAGCCGAAATGGGGAATTTGCCCACATACTCTCATGACTGGAGGATTGAATTCATTGTCGCTTAGATGGGTTACAGATCATGACTCGAATAGGCGTACGGTGTGAGCTTTTGCCTAATCGGGTAATGTATGGTGATGCATGTGCATCGGTGGGTGCATAACAAAGGTGCCCCTTTAAGCGAAGCTTCCATCGAATGCGGAGAAGTTGTTGCCTCACGGAAAGGGTTGACGTGATCACGTGATCACACTCATATGACTCTGGAGACATTGGTGTCTCAGGGCGACACACAGCACGTAGATCAGCATGGTCAAAGCCCGGCGTCCGCTTGCGCATTTGAGGGACCCGTTTGGTAGGACAGATTGCCCAATGGGGAATGGCCTGCTTGACGTTTCTAGTAGCTCTATTCACGTGACACCTCCTTCTACTGCGACATTCCACCACCGACACCTGCGACGAGCGGCTTTAACAGGTGGCCTACGGGTCTAGCATGCGAGGAGCCGGTCGGCACCACCCTCGTAAGTTGAGGGGACTAAGCGACATTTTCGAGTCGTAGTTTGGGGGATCTTGGGGGACCGAAGGTAGTGCTGTGATCATAGCTTGGGAAGTGGTTCGAGTTGTACATCATGCTTCGAGGCAGCATAGACACCCCAATAGCTATTTCCTAGTAACATGAGATTTTTCTTGAGTTTTGACAAAGTTTTTGCTTGATGTAAGGGTTTACAAAAAAAGCACTCTCACCGAAATCATGAGCATTTCTATGTTTATCATCTGCTTGGATCTGAAATATGGAGGCTTCCACTTAAATGCAATTTCACAATCTTCGAATCTCTCCTAGTAAAAAATCGATTTTCTTGAAATAGATCGATAAGTGTTCAAGCTTGTCTTCAGGATGGCTGCTCCTATCATGACCAGGATGAAAGCGTTTCACACCTTTCTTTGAGGACCGAGTGGGACACTCTCACGAACCACACTTTAAAAAGCAAAGAGTAACCAAATTGTCATTAAATGTGGCCAAAAAGTGTCTATATCAAAAAGAAACGTTTTGATGAATATCTTTGGTGACTTCCTCTGTGTCAATATAATATGAGGTTATATAAGGTTGGTGACTTCCTCTGTGTCAATATAATATGAGGTTATATAAGGCACCATAACAGTTGAGGGTGATAAAAACAAAGAATGACGTGGGCTTCTTTGCGGGAAGACGCTGCTTGAATGGCCAAGTTGAAAGCTCCGTAGACCTCTGTTCGTAGTCCAATTAGGGCATCTAAGAAGGTCTTTTCGTTTTTTGATACACTCGAAATTCCAAGACTTCGGGTTGTATTTGGGCGATGAGTGCCTGGGGGAATTTTGTGGATGTGTGATGGACTTACTTGCGAGGTATGGTTGTTGACATGAATGCATGGACGGAAGTAGAGTCGTGAAGACATATTCATGAACTGTGCTGTTCTAGCTGGGTTTCCTCTTGTTCAGTATTTATGAACCTGATTAGAGAGATTTGGCCCATAATGGGAGTGAGAGCTTTGAGAAGATCTTTACGGTTGTTTCTTTGTGGATCTACCCATGAAGCTGCCTATTTTCTGGACATGCCTTAATTTCATAATCACAATGGCTTAATTTACAAAAGCCAAAATGCAAAAGCTAAAATGCCGTTTTGGCGAATTGCTGTTTGAACACTGTCTCAAAGTGGGTGAACTCATTCAAACCAAACGCCCACAGTCATCTCGAAAGAACAGCAACAACTATTGCAGTTGAATTGATGAAAACACAGGATGAAGAAACTTCAATACGAAAATGCCTCACCTAGGCCAATACGAGATCCATCGTGACCCCAGCACTAGTTTCGTACCAGAGATTCCATACATTCAATAGTCTTGTAGTTCCATCCCAGAAAACACATTGAATAGCCTTATCTTTTTTTGTTGAATTCATCTGATTAAATGGAAAATCCTACCTATAGTTTCGAGCCAGAGACACCACACAGTCATCAATAGTCAGTAGTGTAATTCTTTAGCGGATCTGTTGCGTTGATGAGACTTTCTAAGTACCATGCTGACCAAACCACCCGTGGTCGTTACACAGTGTGACAAAATTGCCACAAAATAGCGAAAAAATGCCAAACCACAAAGAAAGCATGGAAGAGAAATCGACACACACAATTTCCGGAATAAAACTCCCAGATCTATTCCCAGACTGGCTATCTCGCAGTGAAAAGTTATGAGCTACCACCATCACCACACGACACCACCCTACCGACCCCATCTCCGTAAAAAACAAAAAACAAAAAAAAAACCATCCCCTCATCTCTTTCGATCTTTAGCCCCTCCGCAAAATCCAGTATCTTGCAACCCAGCCCACCCTACCTCACCTTCTCCAAACATCGCGACAATTTTTCACCAACAACATGTTCCTTCGAAGTCTCGGAAGCGCCTGTCGCCGCCAGGCTGCGTGTCGTTTCAGCACGTGGCCCCAGCGCCTCAACGAGCTCAAGACGATCCCACAAACGTACGAACAGGAAAAAGTCGTTCTTGACGAAATCAACAAGAACCTTCCCGAGAGAGACATCGCATCGGCCGCCAGACTCAGAAACATTGGTATTTCCGCCCACATCGACTCGGGCAAAACCACCTTCACAGAGCGTGTTCTCTTCTACACGGGCCGGATCAAGGCGATCCACGAGGTCAGAGGAAAGGACGCCGTGGGAGCGAAAATGGACCACATGGACTTGGAAAGAGAAAAGGGCATCACCATCCAGTCTGCTGCCACGTACTGCTCGTGGGACAAGGACAACAAGCCGTACCACTTCAACTTGATCGACACGCCGGGCCACATTGACTTCACCATCGAGGTGGAGCGTGCGTTGCGTGTTTTGGACGGAGCGGTTTTGGTGGTTTGTGCTGTTTCGGGTGTCCAGTCCCAGACGGTCACGGTGGACCGCCAGATGCGCCGGTACAACGTGCCACGTGTCACCTTCATCAACAAAATGGACAGAATGGGCGCCAACCCGTGGCGGGCGATCGAGCAGATCAACGCCAAGTTGAAGACCCCGGCTGCGGCGATCCAGGTGCCCATTGGCGCCGAGGAGGAGCTCAAGGGTGCCGTGAACATCATCGACAGGGTGGCGCTCTACTACGAGGGCTCCCAGGGCGAGATCATCCGGGAGGCCGAGGTTCCCGCGGACTTGGCTGATTTGGTGGAGGAAAAGAGAGCCACCTTGATCGAGACCTTGGCGGACGTGGACGAGGAGATCGCCGACTTGTACCTTGAGGGCGAGGAGCCGCTGACGGAGCAGATCAAGCAGGCGATCCGCCGTGCCACAATTGCCAGAAAATTCACCCCCGTGCTTATGGGCTCTGCTTTGGCTAACAAGGGTGTTCAGTCTGTTTTGGACGCCGTGGTGGACTACCTTCCACAGCCCAACGAGGTGCTTAACACGGGCCTTGAGCTTGTGAACGGCGAGGAGCAGCCCATCAACCTTGTTCCTTCTTCTGCTGAGGCTTTTGTTGGTTTGGCTTTCAAGCTCGAGGAGGGCCGCTACGGGCAGCTTACGTACATTCGTGTTTACCAGGGCCGCCTCAAGAAGGGCGCCTTCATCAACCACTTGAAGTCCGGCAAGAGAGTCAAGGTTTCCCGTTTGGTCAGAATGCATTCCAACGATATGGAGGATGTGGACGAGGTTGGAGCGGGAGAGATCTGTGCCACTTTCGGCGTGGACTGTGCCTCTGGAGACACGTTTATCGGGCAGAACCTGGACCGCCACATCACCATGAGCTCCATGTTTGTGCCTGAAGCGGTCATTTCGCTTTCTTTGACCCCCAAGGGCAAAGAAACCGCCCAGTTCTCCAAGGCCATCAACAGGTTCCAGAAAGAGGACCCCACGTTCCGTGTGCATTTCGACGCCGACTCCAAGGAGACCATCATCTCCGGAATGGGCGAGCTCCACCTTGAGATTTACGTTGAGAGAATGAGAAGAGAGTACGGCGTGGACTGTGTTACCGGAAAGCCACAGGTCACCTACAGAGAGACCATCACCACGCCAACCACCTACGACTACACCCACAAAAAGCAGTCTGGAGGTGCCGGTCAGTACGGTCGTATCATGGGAGACATGAAGCCCTTGGGTACCAAGAACGAATGCACTCACCACGTTGTGGGCGGCAAGATTTCCGAGAAATACCTTGCTGCGTGTGTCAAGGCCTTCGACGACTGCTTGGAAAAGGGTCCTTTGATTGGCCACAGGGTCATGGGCGTAGGAATGCACATCAACGATGGCCAGACTCACGTGGTGGATTCTTCTGAGTTGGCCTTCCGTTTGGCCACCTACGGTGCTTTCAAGCAGGCCTTCCTCAACTGTAACCCTGTTATCATGGAGCCCATCATGTCTGTGGAAGTCACTGCGCCAATTGAGTCTCAAGGTCCAGTTGTCGGTTTGATCAACAAGTTGGGCGGTATCATCACCGAAACGGCCAATACTCAGGACGAGGTGACCTTGACGGCCGAGTGCTCCTTGCACTCCATGTTCGGTTTCTCCTCGAGTTTGAGAGCCATGACCCAGGGTAAGGGAGAGTTCACGATGGAGTTTTTGAAGTATGCCCAGACGTCGCCACAGTTGCAGAGGGAGTTGATTGCGGAGGCCGAAAAGGAGAGAAAGAAGAAGTAAGCCCGAGGGACGAGGCAAGGCCGAGGCCCGAGGGCCAATGCCTGAATCTAAAGATGTTGGAATTTGAGTTGGTGAGGATTCAAGGGAATTGGGGTGAAGATGGTTTTCAAATCGCTTTTGCAATTTTGGATTCACTGCTTTTGCAATTTTGGATTCACTGCTTTTGCAATTTTGAATTATTCACTTTCAATTTCCAGAGATTGAAACATTAGAAGGGTCGTTGGTGAAAGAACGGGTTGACCGTGGTTATCTCGTACTTTCTGGACCCCACCACGATACTGGATTGACAGCCATTGTGCCATCACATGAACATAGCGGCGGGCGCTGTACGTTTCGGTTCGTGAGTACGTGTAAATAGAACATTAGAGTTGTTGATAGTGAGGTTTTCGTAAGATCTATTGCATTGTTCTTTTAATGACTTCGGTGGATAAGGATGTTACCAACTGGGGAACAAATGGGGATAGGATTACATTTGGAAAGGCATGGAGCGATGGGCCATTTACAATATATTCTTCCATTGTTCTTGAAGCGGTCACGGGAAGACATTGTTTGGAGGTGTAGGTGTATTTCTCAACCTACCTTTCCATACTAACAAGCACCACGACATCTCAAAACCACAGTCAAGTGAAGATTCGGAAGATAGGCCAGCTCGAAACACGAAATCCTTCTAACCGAAATAATCAGGTTTTAAATTAGACTCACTCGATCAGGCTTCATTCTATTTCAAGCCGGAAATCCCACTCTTGGTCAAATCTCATTACACCCCTCTACACAAGAGCCGTGCTCTAGCCTCTGCAATTACCGTGTATTATATATGTTTAAGCCTTGGCAGCGATCTTAGAGACGGCCAATCTCTTCTGCTTTCTCAACACCATAACCTGGAATCTCTCAAAGTCAGAAAGGTTGGCTCTTCTCTGTCTGACGGCCAACTTCTTGGCCCAAGAGGTGGCAGCCCACTTGCCGTCGATGTCGGCAGCAGCCCACTTCTTGTTAACAGTGGCGGTTCTGGAACCTCTTGGCAATCTCTCCAACACAAGGGGGGTCAACACAACCTTGTTCAAAGGGATGGCCTGTCTCTCAACAGCGGGACCGTCAATCAAGACCTGGCAGTTAGTATAATGTTCGGGAAGGGGTTGTTGATATCGGAAGGGGGTTTTCAAGTGGAGTTGATGGATTACGGTTTCTGGGGTATCTTGACGAGGAATGTGGGTTTGGACATGGAAATAGCACCGTTGTGTTCGTCTCTGCTCGGAGAACACGGCGGTGTGCTTGGCTTCTCGATATCTGGGAAAATGGGCATTTTCGACGGAGGTTACATACTCTCTTCTGGTCGATGATCTCAACGATGGTGGCCAATTTGGAGTTGTCAATCAACACAATACGGCCGGTCTCGACGTATCTCCAGTTGGCGGTTTTCACGGTGGTAGACATGATTCGTGTGTGGAAAAAGTTGGAGAATCTAAGAAAGCTTCTTTTCCAGCATAAAATTTTTTTTTTCCAACCCTCACTGCCTGTAGATGGTACTGCAGATAATCCGCTTTTTCTCACCATCTCTCGCTGCACTCTACTGGAGGCTGCTCACTGTGAGAGGGTTCCGTACTGCAGGTAAGACAGTCACCATACTTAAGCTGCCGCGGTGGTGAGCGCTTGAGCTGAAGAGAGTTGGTCACGTGGCACATTAGGGCTATAGCCCTCAAAGTTGGAATCTTACCAAACACGAAGGGGCTCCTCTTGGAGGCACTTGTCTGCAAAGCAATATTCTCAGACCTCTTTCGTCTCTCTCCTTGCCGTGCTGGTAAATTTCGGGCAAAACCCGTGCACCTGCTGGCAGTATATAAGCACGCGCTGATCCATTGAAAACTCCACAATCAACAGTATGTTGGAGGATGATGATATAATTTGCGTTTGAGTGGGGCAGGCACCGAAACACGCCTAGTTTCATTATGGGTCTGTCTCGACATGCAAACAACCTTTTTTTCTGACTTTCCAGCGATATTAACATGAAGGATTGGTGATGCCAGGCATCGACTCGTAGAGATTTGAACTAGTGTGATGATTTGAAGGTGAAGAGGAGAATCTACCTATCTAATTGTTTGATAATGAAGTCAGCAAGATGCAATAGGTTGGCCGTCTCTTGCCGATCTCGGTGTTACTGGTCTAGAAGAGAGGCAGGGGTATTTGGTATACCATTGCCGTTTACCCTCAATCCAGAAAGTGTCTTTAACACAGTGGTATGCTACATTAGCTCGACAATGCGCCGCCAATCGCTTTTGGTGATTTTCTCTGCTGAAGCTAAAGATGCCTTACCTCACATGACTCTGATGGAGGTCTCCATCTCACCAAAGCTCCCCGTTCTGTCCAATGTACAGCCGTTTCCTAGCACTGGACCTAGTAAGATTTTTCTTATTTATTTCCTTCTATCTTCATGATCGAAGTACCACTTACACACTTTCTTTCATATGACAATCGTGGAAGGTGAACCCTTATAATCATTCTAGGCGGCTTCCCAGAAGCGGGAATCTCAAAAGATCAAGATGCACTTTCCATCTCCTGCTCTCGGTTCCTCTAGATACTCGCTTACTCAATACCCTGCCTTTGTCCAATTACCTACTGGTTTCGCAGCCATTTTATAATCCTACCATGACCACACGACCCCTAAACAAAGAATACCTCTCTAGCCCAGTTCCCTTCTACCTCTCAAAAACCACAAAAATTTCCTAACTCAATGCCAATTTCTCGAGGACCCTCCCTCGAATCCATCCATCAGATACACCAATAACTGAGCAACACGCGAACACACCATTGAAGCACCACAACACAGAAAAGCACACCCCTCCTCCTAGCCATTCCTCCAATTCAGTCATACCCTTTCACCCCTTCTTCTCCAGAGCAAAAAAACAGGGCCACCCCGAAGAAAACTCGTCTTTCATATCGTCGTCACGTGACCCCACCTACATCCTCCCCATCAAGAGATTTTCCAACCCATGGTCAGAAAACTCTTCTCTCGTCTAGCCATGAGTACCACCACAGCAGCAAGAAAAGTCACCCAGCCGCATTGGTATCCTCCCAAAGTACCTGCAGGCGAAAAGCCAGCCTTGAAGCTCTACAACTCCCTCACCAGGAACAAGGAGACCTTTGTGCCTTTGAACCACAACCAGATAACATGGTACTGCTGTGGTCCCACCGTGTACAGCCACGCCCACATGGGCCACGCAAGAAACTACGTGTGCAGCGACATTTGTCGTCGTATCTTGCAGGACTACTTTGGCTACAACGTGGAGTTTGTCCAGAATGTGACTGATATCGATGATAAGATCATTGTGGCTGCACGTCACGAGTATTTGTTTGAGCAGATGGAGGCTCAGTACAAGGAGGTGGACGAGGTTCTTCTAGAACACGCCAAGACGTACTTGAAGGAGTATGTGGCGAAGAATTTGGCTGGTTTTGATGCCGAGTTGCCTGGTTTGGTGGCATGGCTTGATTCCTTGAATCTTCAGGAATTGGCTGTCGAGCAGCCCAAGCTTCCCATGTACGCCAAGGCGGCCCGTGATGCCCACCAGGCGATTTTCAAGCCGGAGACGGACGTCAAGCGCTTTTTGGCGGCGGTAAAAGACGTTCTGGTGCCCAGTTTGGACAAAAAACACGGTTCCACCGTCACAGACCCGGAGATCTTCAGAAAATTGCCTGCTTTCTGGGAAAACAAGTTTAACCAGGACATGGACAGGCTCAATGTGCTCCAGCCCACCGTCACTACCCGTGTGAGCGAGTATGTTCCTGACATTATAGCATTTGTGGAGAGGATCATCAGCAACGGTTTTGCGTACGCTACGAAGGACGGATCGGTGTATTTCGACACGGTGCGTTTTGAAAACGACCCCAACCACGATTACGCCAAATTGCAGCCCTGGAACAAAGGTCTGTTGGAGCTTATCAACGATGGAGAAGGCTCCTTGTCTCTAGACGGCACTTCCAAAAAGCTGCCTGCGGATTTCGCCTTGTGGAAAGCTTCCAAGCCCGGTGAGCCTGCCTGGGACTCGAAATGGGGTCCCGGAAGACCAGGATGGCACATTGAATGTTCTGTGATGGCTTCGGATATTTTGGGTGAAGTGATCGATATTCACAGCGGAGGAGTCGACTTGTGTTTCCCCCACCACGACAACGAGCTTGCCCAGTCGGAGGCATGCTTCAACAACAAGCAGTGGATCAACTACTTCATGCACAATGGCCATTTGCACATCCAGGGCCAGAAAATGTCCAAATCCTTGAAGAACTTCATCACCATAGAAGAAGCTTTGGAGACCCATTCTGCCAGACAGCTCAGGCTTGTTTTTGCCTTTGGCAACTGGGACAAGCCCATTGATTTCAAGGACGCCTTGATCAGCGAGGTTAAGGCCTACGAGCTGACTTTGCTGAAATTCTTCACCAACGTCCGTGCGTTGAACTCCGATTATAGACACGCCGTCTCGCAGGGCCAGTATGTTTCCAAGAGACTCGGAGACGTGGAAAAAGCGCTTTTGGCTGATTTGGCACAGGCCCAAAACGACGCTCACGCTGCTTTCTGCGATAACCTCTCGACGCCCATTGTGCTCAGAGTTGTCCAGGAATTAGTCTCTAAAACCAACACCTACATTCAATCGACGGTGACGGGCGAAAACGAGTTGCGTCTTGAGCCTGTGCTTGCCATCACCAAATGGATCGTGAAAATTCTCGATATCCTCGGTTTCCCAGCCAGATCCGACAGTTTGGGCTGGGAAGATGGCGCTGAAAGCGGTTCCGGTGGCTCTTCTGAGGAAATTGCCATGCCCTACGTTAAAGCTCTTTCTCAGTTCAGAGACACTGTTCGTGAATTGGCCAAGAACAAGGCTGAATCTTCTGCCATTTTGCAGGCTTCCGACGCCTTGCGTGCTGACCTAATCAACCTTGGCATCTCCCTCGACGACAGGCCCAACGGTGGAGCTTTGGTGAAGTTCCTCAACGAGCAGGAAAGAGCCGAGTTCCTCAAGCAGCAAGAACTCAAGAAGGAGCAGGCGCTTCAAAAGGAGAAGAAGAAGCAGGAGCAGGCTGCAGCCAACGCCAAAAAGGAACAGGAGAGACTTGAAAAGGCCAAGGTGCCTCCACAGGATCTTTTCAAAGACACCAGTTTGTACTCCGAGTGGGACGAGCAGGGACTTCCTACGAAAACGGCTGCTGGCGAGGAGGTGACCAAAAGTATGCGTAAGAAGTTGACGAAGCAACAGCAGCAGCAGGAGAAGCTCCACCAGGAGTATCTTCAGAAGGTTGGAAATTAGGTGAGGGTTGGAGTTGATGGGAGGAAGTGGTTTCGAAGCCCGAGGCTGGGACGCGGAACTTGTCAATTGCGAAAAGATCACTTGTTGATTGAGAAAAGAAAAAGAGGTCTTGAATTATAGAGCTGTTGGTGTTGATTGCTTCATTACAAGACTTGTGTCGTTGGTTGATGGATATAGATGTTGATGCAGATGCTGTGGGTACACCACAATGCCACTCTGAAAGCTTTCAGCTCCTTCACATGACAACCTTTTTATACCTGGATGATACTGAAATCGCCTTATTCCCCCTCCCCCCACCCACTTCCAAGTGAAGAGAACTTGTGACGTTGGTGGTGGCTGCAAATTCGACCTGCATACACCGACCCTCCCTCAACAGAAAACTCACCACCTCACCAACTCAATCATCAACCGCATGTTCAGTCTACTTTCCCGAGGCCAGGCCGTGGTCAACCAGTCGTTGACGGCTTCAGCTGTCGCTGCTGCCTTGGTCGTGCTTCTCTCAATTCTCCAACTTTTCAAGGACGATGTCTGGAGTATCGACACGTCGCTGATATCTAACATCAAGGCCAACGCTTCCTTGAAGAACCTGTTTGCATACGGCGCTGTGGGTGGCAAACCAAAGGAGAACTCCAAGATTCAGTTTGACTTGGACGCCGACTTGACCTCTCTTTTCAACTGGAACACAAAACAGGTGTTTGTCTACTTGACAGCAGAATACGAGGGAAAGACTGACAAGGCCTCCAACAAGGTCACGTACTGGGACAAGATCATCACGTCGCCCGAGGACGCGGTTTTGCACTTGAAGAACCAGAGATCAAAGTACTCCGTTTGGGACGTGGAGCGTTCTTTTAGAGGCAGAGACGCTACTCTTCGGTTGGAGTGGAACATCCAGCCCTGGGTCGGGCCCTTGCTTTATGGAAGCACCACTACGGAGCTGACCTTCACGTTCCCGGAGGTGAAGAAGCCCAAGAAAAAGTCCGAGTAACTAGCATTGCGTCTATATACATGAGGTTGCGTCAGCAGCTAGCGAGCCGACACAGCATGCGAATGGTGGTGTCACTGTAGCGACGTGGGGAAAACTGGAGTATATTTACCGTGAGAGAAGCTTCATCGACTTCCTTAATACACGGTACGTCCGGAACCTTCTGTACTTTCTTCCCTCGTTTTCCGATGAAGCCAGAGGCGGTTGGATCTCGTCGATTTCGTTTCTGAATGCTTGGAGCCGAGTTCTGGCCTGTCCATAATACAAGAGGTACTCCATGGTGTCTGGGAAGTCCTCGTAAAGTTTGAATGCTTTGGTCCGGTCGTCTTCACTGAACTTTCCGACAAATGCGTATAACTTTGCGGTCATTTTGGGATCCATGACGTTTTTGGAGGAGATGCTTCGTCCAGGAAGGAAAAACTTGTGGGGGTCCTTGAGAAGCTGGGGAATTTTCCATCTGAAAGTGGTGAGACGGCCGTATTCGTCTAAAGCCTGTTGCAACTCCCCGGCGTAATTAGTGGTGTTTCTGAAATCCTTCTTCAAGTCGTCTATGCTTTGGATGTTGTAGTACCTGTTGAATATGCTGTAGTTTTCGAGGATTCTCTTCTCGGGCATCCGTCTGGTGAGAAAGAGAATGAACAATTTGTAGACGTACTGCTGCTTTTTTTCAATGTTGGCAGTGACCCAAGTTCCTGACACAAGAAAACGTTCACAGATGTCGAGAATTGCTCTGACCTTGGTTTCACTGGGTTCGCCTTTCATGATATGCTCGATGATTGGACGGAACAATGGACCTGCTAAGTGGACATTGCGATCCAACAACGATAAGGCTAGCTTCTCGTATTCGTCTGGAGGGGTTTTAAGCTCACGGAACACCGGAAGCAAAACCTCAACAATCTGCCTATAATCCAATTGAAGAAGCTTTGGTAATGGAACGAGGAAGTCGTCTTTCGAGGCACTCTTTCTATAATTATCTGCAATGTCGTTGAGCTCTTCAAGTGCATTCAAGATCATCTTTTTGGCCGTGACGTTGTCTCCGCCCAAACGGTAAAGGATACCCATTTCCTTGAAAATCGCCAATCTGAAACGAAGCGGGATTCGGTCTCCAAGTCTGTCTCTCATTTGGTTAAGAAAGTGCACCACTAGATCCATATTCAGGTGAATCAGGCTGGAAGTCGCTGTCACATAAGTGGTGACTATTTTCAAAAGATTCTCGGCGTGACGGTGCATATCTCCACTGGAGGCCCTCAAAGGCTTGAGATGTTCAAACATCGACAACCCATAAAGCTCAAAAACAGACTCCAACAACTTGTAGGAATTGTTGTAGTTATCGGAGTTGGCTCTGTCGATTTCAATTAACGCCCTTATCAAGTAGACATACGTCTTGGACGTCATTTCAATCTTTTCAGCCGCCATTTCTCGGTAAAGCTCCAAAACAGTACTGGCACCTTTGTAGGATCCGGCCTGGCAGTAGTACTTCAAGAATGGGAGGTAGTGCTGTTCGGTGGCTGATTCCAAGGATTTCGCCTGGTCCAAGTAGGTTCTCGCCGTTTTCCTTCTGTTCAAAGACAATTCAAACTTTATGGCCTCGGTGAGCAAATTGGACTTGTTCTTCAACGACATCTTGCCCTGATCTAGACGCCGCAAGACAGTCATTGTTTTGGCAGCCAAAAACGGCTTGAAATCCCTGTCCGTGGACGCATTGTACCAACTTCTCAAGTTTTTGAGTTGAGCTTTAGCGATAAGTGAGCTTGTGAATGGAACAAGGGAATCCAATTGTGCTTCAAAAGTAAGCGCATCGGCTTTTTCGTACTCGCCAAACCTCGTGAGTGCATTGATGGTTTTTTCATAAACTTCCTCCGTTTTCATGGAAAATCGCTCAGCGATCTCCCAGAGCTGGTCCAACTCACGTACACCATAATTGGCTCCAACGGCACTGATAACGTCGCAAAGAAGCTTTGTGTCGATCAACAGCACTGAACTTGTTTTCTGCCGTTTTATGACCTGCTGAAGCGCATTCATCAAATCAGGAAGACTGCTTGTGTGGAGATGGAGATCGAAAATCAACGCATGGACTCTAGCCACGCTTCCTTCTGCCACAGCGCCAGTTTCGTATTTTTCAAGAAAATCCTCAAACTTCGCTTGAGCCCCATCGTAGTCCTTGACGGCCATACGGCTCTTGATGACTGCTGCGTGGATTTCACAGGTTGGAGTCAAGTTTCTCTGGAGAAGCTGGTCATAAAGCTCGTCGACCTCCTTGACGACTTTGATGGAAGCCAAGGCGTTCATGACAATGGCGTAGTGCTGGACGTACGGAAGATCGCCCTGGCCGTACATGTCTTCAAACTGTTTTTGCAAATGCAGCCAGTCCTTCGTTTTTTCGCTGATTCGAAGGAATATGTCGATCTGCTCCTCGCCATGAAGAGTAGGGTATTTCAGGTAAAGCTCCAAGCACTCCTGGTACTTGCTGCTGAGAAAAAGCGCCCACATGGCCGTCAAAAGGTCGTTTTCTGTGAGATACTCGTTCACCTTATATGAGCCCAGACTCAAGTTTTCTTTAAACTTGAAATACTCTAAGGCAATAGACGGTCTTTTGCTGACAGTAGCCAGCAGAAGCGTGGTGAGGAGATGGGACAAAACGGTTTTGTTGCCGTACTCGCTTCTCAAAAGAACTCCCTCGATTAAATGAATATGGCTGGCCACCGAGGAGGAGCCTCTGGGCCTGCTCAAGATGCTGAGTGCCTTGCGGTAAACGGCGTGCTCCGGTTCTATCAAAAGGAGATTGCCGTCGCCGACGTCGTTGGCAAATTTGACAAATGCAGTGAGGATTCTGGGGAAATCGTGGTTCAGTGGGGAGTAAAGGAGCGCTTTGCGGAGAAACGACGCCAACATCCTCCTTTTGTTCTCCTTGCTTTCAAGCCCACGGAGGTACCCGGTGATGTTGGAGCTGCTGAACTGAAGCTCGCTTTTGTTCAGAAGCAGAAACTGTAGAGTTTGAGCCACCGTATCTGCCCACAACGGCGCTTTTGGAAGCAGAGCGGTGCATTCAAGGTACCGCTTGTAGTCCAAATTGTTAATGCAAAGATTTGCCACCTTGCCCCTGGATCGGAGCAAGATCTTCTCGAGATTAGGCCCCCCTCTGCGTTCCTTGAAAACAGCAAGCCATAGACGCACAACAAAACGGTACGCTTCCTCAGATAGGTCGCTGGAGGCTAGCTCCACGGCCTGGGTAAACAACTCGCTGATTGCCGTCAAATCCTCGTTGGTAAAAGACAGCGTATTTCGTAGTTGATCGATGTAGCGGTTCTGGAGATCTAGGTCCTGGATTACACGCTCGGATTGCGGAATTTTGGGCTCTTTTTTTGATGATGTGGCAGTTTTGTCCATGGAAGATGCATTTCTGACAAATTGGCTTTGTCTGGACGGCCCGGAAGTGGATAGTAGCGTACATCGTAGACTCGGTAGGAGTGGAAAATGTCGAAGATTGAGCCTCATGAGCCTTAGCGGGCCGAGCCGCCGAAGTATTAGTGGCATGTGAGGAATGCAAATGCAGAAAACACGTTGCTAAAACGCCTGGATGTGTGTAGCTTGAAGGAACGAATTGTAGCTTAGTTCTTGAAAACGACAAAAGCGGTAGCAGAGGTTGATGTGCTTGTGTACAGGAAAGGTGTTTTTCAGGCTATTGGAATGGGCAGTTTAGAGGCGGATAATTGGGGGTTTTGGGAAATGGGGTGGAGAAGGAGAACTGAGAGTTTCTGGTGATGTGTTTTTGGTCTTGTGGCAGCTCGGTGGCGAGAAATAATTGGTATACTCTTTTCGCAGCCAAAGTCAGACCACTTCGTGAGAAGGGCATGTAGATGGATGTGATCAGGAAGGGTGGCTGTAATTGAGGAAGTGTGAATCCTTTGATGTTTAGCTTGAGAAGCTGTTTGGAGATTTTGGTGATTCAGGGAGAAATCCGGAATCACCAACCTACCAAGCACAACGTAAAAGGTGAAGAGAAGCTGAAGACCGTCCATCAAAAGAACAAACCTCTAGTAAGTCGAGTATGCTGCAAGCTGCCATGTCAGAGTCATTAAATCAGTTTTTTGGTTTTTGTAGTCAGCGAGGCAGAGCCCCTAGTACAGTGTGAATATGAACATCATCATCCTGGCTAGCATGAGCCACACATCGGCAGACGTGTGAAACGCGGCAAATCAGAGCATGCTTCTACGGTTAGTACCTTCCCAAGATTGGAATCGAGTCAGAAAAAGACCTATCATCAACTCCCACTGACCAACGCTTCAAAAAATGTACACAGAAACGTGACTCCTCCCTAATTGTACAAAGAGGGGCCAGTGGAGCGTTATGTCCGCCCGGTCACAAGTTTCGTCATGAAAACAACTGAGGTGAAACATACACTGATGATTAGTATCAAGCTTGGGAAATTGGAGGGCTCATACAAGGCTGAAACTTAACGATAATGCGGTTGTCAACCCGGAACATTCAGTTGGAACAATTGGTAAAATGCAAATAATCTTCGCCCCTATATGAGAAACATACTTTTGATTCGCCACTTTCCACAGATCTGCAGATGTGGTTTGAATGTGCTGAGAAAAATGGAAATCTTTGCTTTATATAGTCGCGATGGTCTGGTCCGCGCACGTCCTTAGGGCTTCACCATGAGCATAGATAGAATCAGGTTTCTGTTAAGGATGGAGTTTTTTGGAGAATTTTTGATGTGTCGGTAAGGATTTTGACAACTAGACGTCAAAGAAAGTGCTATTACTCAAAAAGAGTCTTTAATGGCCCATTTTCCCCCAACCTGAAATGGCTGCAAAAATGCTCCAAACGACTGTAGAACGTACCACAATTGGGACAGTACCCTCGAATCACCCTAATATCCTCCAAAGAAGCATCCTCCATCCGACATTTCGGGAATTCTAGCTATCACAGTCTTCGACCTTGGAGGACCCTCCAATCTAACCGCGCTTGTCTTTGTGACAGGCTTCTACAACACTTCTTTTCACTGGCCACGCTATGGACAGCGCAAGAGGTATCTCTCCATTGTTCCCCTCTTCAGGCAATCTTCAGAGCCTGATCATGGGCTTGCACGAGGGTCTAGACGAAGATTTGAACTCGCAAACCTCCTCCGTCTCTCCACCTCCAGCTCCTTGTAGTCGCAGCCGTCCTCCAAGTCCTGAACCGAGCCTTAGTTTTCTTAATACGGAAGCTCCCGAAGATTACAGGCTTATTTGCCAAATTGGCCTGGGCGGGTACGGCCAGGTCCACAAGGCTCGCAATCTCGTTACCAGTCGGGTGTGTGCCATCAAGGTGATACCTTTGGGCAAAAAGAAACTCCTGAAGCTTCTTGCCGAACCCGAGCTCCAATCGCTCATGTCACACAAGAACGTGGCGGTAGTTTTGGGACTCTATTGCACGCCGACGCATTTGAACATTGTCCAGCAGTTCTATGGTGGCGGCACTTTGCGGGATCAGATCAAGCTGGCGCCTCACTACCGAATTGACCAGTCTCTAGCAGCGTGGTACATCAGTCAAATCGCCCTGGGGCTCGACCACATCCACAATCAAGGTGTGATCCACCGTGACATCAAAGAAAGCAACATATTCTTGCTGTCAAACGGAGTCGTGAAAATTGGCGATTTCGGTATTGCCGTAGCCATGCAGCCCAATGAAGCCAACACAGGGTATGGAGGCACACGGGGCTGGATGTCGCCTGAGATGATTCTGTCACAACCATATACGTACAAAACCGACATCTGGTCGTTCGGCGTGGTATGTTACAGACTCGTCACGGGTAAACGGCCGTTCCTTGCATCTGACGGGGCAACTTACAGCGAGAAGATCCTCGCCGGAGCTTATCCCAGTTCACGGCATTTGGAAGGGATTGCAGGCGATCTCATTGGGCGTTTTCTTCATGTCAACCCGTACCTACGGGTCAATTTGAGCGAGATTGACGAGATTCCCTGGATCCAGTATCACATTTGCATTGCTGGTCGGCGCAAGAGGCCTCGCCGTGTTCTCCACCAGAGGTATCTCAACTGATGTAGCTTAGTTTATGCCGAAGAACGAGATTTTGACCAAAATCGTAAAGACTAAATGGACAACACAGAGCGCGAGCACCAACACATGGTGGTTTTTCGTTCCTTGCTCGACGTTACCCTCGGCAAGATCCAAGGAGTTCTTAAGGATCACCGGTTTCACCTTCAAGATGATACTGAGGCCAGTCACAACGCCACTGAGCAACACGGAGACCCACTCAAACACGTTCAAGAGCACCTTGTGGTTTTTGCTGCTCACAAACACCACAAGAACAAAGTTGATCACTGTAAGTGGCACCCAGAGCACGTTGGCGTAGCCGTAAATGGACACCAAGCGGGTTAACGAAAGTCTATCGGCAAACTTCAACCACCACGTGGTCACAGCGTACAATGCAAGAGGAACAAGCGCAATGTAGCCGTAGAAAAGCGACATGGACACGGTCAAACGGTCAAAGTCGTATTCGTACTTTCCGCCGTTTTCATCTCCTAAATAGAGCCAATGGGACACGATGTTGGCGCCCGTGGAAGACACGAAAACAAGGAAAATAAGGGTGGCGGTGACCCAAATGGCGCCGTACAATTCCGTGGTTTCATCCTCATTCTGACTGGCCAACACTGAAGCTTTCTGGAACGGATCCAAGGCTAACCTAATCTTGGCAAAGAACTCCTCGGTATTTATGTCGAAATAGCCACTGTAAAACCTCACCTGAAACATGCTGCTGGCAGCTTCAGGCACCTGTGGCTTTACAACATCTGGTTGTAGAGGAGTCTGTTGATTTTGAGGTGGAGGGGCGAAATCTGGGGTTAGCAAAAATCCGAGAACACCGTTGAAACGGCGTTATTCTAGCGGTACATACCGTCCTGTTCAATCAAGTCAGGAACTTCGTGCTGGCCCACCTGGGAGTAGTTGTGGGACATTTTGATAAAGAAGTAGGTGGTTGTTGATGTCGCAGGAGTGCAGGTGGGGGGTATGGAGGGTTTGGTGGGACGATCTGGATTGTGGGTTTTTGGAATTTGTTAGTTTTTAATTTAACCTTTTTCTGATTATTTCTTTCGAATTAATCATTGAATAATTCAAGAAAATTAAATATGTGCTTATGTTGGTGGGGAGGCAAAAGGAGTGAGTCTATGGTAGACCCTATATCAATATGAGGTGATGCTAACCGTACATGTTTTTAGGTTATCCCCGAGACAATGGTTCGAAGCTCTCTATTATATCAGCTTCATGGGCAATTTTAAAATTTTCACTTTTTTGCTTTCTCTAAAGCCCTTGATCCCTTGGTCATTGAGAACTGAGACCCAGTGAGGAAGCCATATATGCTTTGCTAATTGAACTCCGTGAACTAGATTATGGATAATATTTAAAGGCTTCTTTTGCTCTTCATAAGTTGTCTGAAGCCTTCTTAAGTGTCGGAAGCCTCCTGAAGTGTCGGAAGCCTCCAAAATGCACCGACCTAGTCACTTCACACATAAATCATATATTCATATCAATCACATCAATCATAAACAAAAGCCCTCCTAGCTTGAAGCCGTATTAGCATTAAGGAGCCCTCTTCTTTCCAGCCTTCTTCCAAAAAGCGCTACGGGCTGCTTAGCCCCGCCAAGGAGACCTGGAGCTTCAAACTCCTCCTTTAAACCACCACGATCCAAACCAGGCTCCTCCAGTCTTGTAAACTCAACCTCACTGGCTGACCACAAGCCGTTCAAATGGGAACCTAGCTGCAGCTTCACGCTTTGCTGGGCTTTGGCGGTTTGAAGAACCACAGTGGATTGGGCACTGGAGGACTCGTTTTCCGCAAACTGCCTGGCGGTCACCAACGGCAATTCCTTAGAGCGGACGGGGTCACTCGCTTCCAGTAGCTTCTGGTGAGCTGGGAGCAATTTAGCGACGTTCTTGCCAAAAGTAGGAAACTCTGAGCTGCGTTTAGTGAAGACAAGCGGAGGATCTTCCGGTACTTCTAGGGCATGGTGTGACGTCTTGGGCTTCAAAGGAACAGCCACAGGTGTTGGAATTCCTGTTTCCCAGACCTCTTCCTCCTTGTTGCAAGGGAAGATTGCCAAAAGAAGCACCCCAGCAAAACAGCTTAATCCGAGTACGAGAAAGGCCCATTCCTGAAGAACACTGAACACCAACGGCACGCCAAACATGGATGCCCCATGGAAAAGCCACGAAAAGGCCATGGAAATGCAGATGCCCTTGGAATACACCTCCCTGGGAAGCACATCCACGGTGTACTGGGCAGCCAACGGCGAGACATATAGGGCATCCACGGTAAACACAAAGAAGAGCACCGCCAACCCCCAGGAGGCGATTTCAGGAGGGAGAACAACGTTTAAGATTTCTCCATTGCTGGCCTGGCCAAAGTGCATCAATAGCCCGAAAAGCGCCGAAAACGACCCCCCAAGAACCCCGTAGCCGTACATCAAGAAAAACCGCCGTGAACCCCACTGGCTAATTGGAGACGCTAGCACCGCTGCCCCCACCTTTAGACCGTGTACGGCAAAGAACGCCACGTCGCCGTATCCGCCACGCTGGAACAGTGGAAGAAGCACGGGAAGACAGAACACCATCGCAGACACGCCGGTCAAGTGGATCCAGATCTGACAGAGAACCGCCCTCAGGAGGCTCAATTTGTGGCATTCTAAAAGATGTTTCCACGAACAAGGACGGCCGTTCTCGGGAAAAGCCCGTGGCGCCAACGCGTAGCGTGTTTCGTTGGCTCGTTCAAGAAACCCTCTCCATTGAAGCCAGGGCGGGTATTCAGGGAACAAGAAGCCCAGAAGGGCCACAAGCGCCGCCCATATAGCCTGAAGCACAAGCGGTGCCTTTATTTGCCATTTTTCTGTAGCATTCTTCTCCAAAAACCCCAGAACGCCACGTCCGGCCATTTTGCCACAAACACCACCCACAAAAGCCGCCAGAACAGCAAACCCACGGAACTTGGCCATCTGAGACGCGTAAACAAGCCCTCCAGCCAAAGCCATCCCGGCACCGGCGCCCACCAAGGCCCGGCCCGCCATCAAAAGGAAGATGTTTTCGACAAAAACAAGACCCACCGAAGCAGCGGTCCACACGACAAAACCAAGCTGGACGGCGGCGACAGAACCACCAAAATCCACCAAAACGGATGTTCCCACACACGAGACTCTGGTTAGTAGCATTTTATTTGTTTTTCTACGGGTCTTCACATACTGGCGGCTCCAAGGGGCACCGAGCTCCAGAGAAGGACGTATTGCCATGGAAGGGCTTCTGGAAGGAGGCCAAAGGAGGCCACAAACGCGTGCAGCTCGACGCCATAGAGGGCAGCGGCAAGGAAGTAGAAGAAAAGGAGCGCCCAAGTCAGGGTGAGTTTGGGCATGAGGAAAAGAAGTGGTATGAGTTTGAGAAATGCTGGGGACGTGGGAGGTTTATATAGTGGGCGACTTGTGGAGTTTTTTTTTTTTTTTTTTGGAGTGGTGGGATTGGTGTTTTTATTGGATTTGGGTGGCTTTTCGAAATTGGGCTGGTTTTGGTGATTGGTGGTGGAGTTCTGTTGTTGGTGATGGTGTGGTTGTTGGTGATGGTGTGGTTGTGGGTTGGACAACAAGTGATTTAAGTCTGATCTAGATATGATTTTCCTTCTTTTTTTCTTATTTTAGGAAGATGTTTTTGAATTTATGGTGATTGGCTTTCATGACCCTGAAGTACTGTAGGGGTGGTGAACTAAAGAGGAGCCGCTGGGATGGTATCTATTCAAACAATGCGATTGAGGAGAAATGCATTTTTGAAATGGATGAGGGCAATTCAAAACATCATATATTTAGCTTACTGATAAGATGGAGAAAGTCTCTGGTGGTGGAGTTGGTTGGCAGTATTAAGGTGAGGATGAATGGAGGATGGTGATATGGAGAAACATGATTCAAGGTGATTTGTAAATAATGCTTGAAATGTTATTCTCTTATTGAAATGGTTGAGCTTGTTCTATTGGGCTACTTTGAGCTTGTTTAACCTAACCCTGTAGTTCTGGAGTTGGTGAACTGAAGAGGAGCTGGTGGGATGGTATCTATTCAAATGTTGCAAGCGTTGAAAAGTGAGGTATTAAGATAACAAGTAGTACTTCAAACTGTTATAAAAGACAGATTGAAATGATGCAGACTTCTAGTGGGTTGGTAGGTTGGTAATAATGATATCGGAGTGGTAAGAATATGTAGAAGTGGAGGTAGTTGAGCCTATGTAACAGACAATTTGACGTTCTAATTTGATTTAACGCATAAACTGATCAATAGGAGCAAAATTCAAAACTCTCTTGGGTTGCTACTCTCAGCGAGACAGTATTGTCCTTGTAGCACCAAAATCTGGTAGGACGGACAATATTCAAAGTTTATGGTTGTGGGATGATGGATGATTTTCCTTCCTCTGGATATTAACTATATGGGGGCAATTTGCCTTGAGTTGGGACTTTCGACCAGCCCGTATCGTCCTATCGATAGTGGAGATGGTCGAGGTAAGCTGGTGGAATTGGAAGTAGCCATATGTTGCGAATGGGGACATAGAAGCACGTTATTCAATCTCTCAAATTACAGAAGCAGGCTTAAATGTGGTCTATATTTTTCACTTTTTGAGTCCTTATGGTGTGAGTTGAAGGCTTCATAGTGTAAGTTGAGGGCTTTGGTGAAGGTGTATCAGAGGGTGAGATGGTAGGATTAGCCGGATGTCATGAGATGAAATAACCTGAAAGATTCCAGCACCTCTCCACAAAAACTTTGAACGTTTACGCTTCAAATTATTACGGTTTTCGTACTATGGGCACTTTCTCCATAGATGCCTCATATGGGCCCTTGCACTCAACTATTCTTGACAAATCGGCACTTTTGACATTTATCGGGTTCCCATGGGTGAAGGGTGTAATTTGAATACCACAAACTTTTACAGCTTAGTAAATACACAATTCTTTTGCAATACTGGAGAACATTCAGGGTGCATGATATCGTGGTGGTGAGAATGTGCAAGGAGAGAAGGGAAACTGAGGTCGGAAAGTATGGGCAATTCGGTGTTATGCGTGCAATTCGATCAAAATACAAAGCAGATGATTGAATTCGTCTTGAGCTCAAATCTATTCCAGCTGGTTTCGTTCTTTTACCACCGAAGGGCTTGTTGAAGGATTAGCTGTTGGGATCATAGCAATTCTTACTGTGAGTCTCAACAGCAGGAATTCAATCAAATTAAAAGAAGTTTCTGTTTGATAGTCAGGCCTAAGACACCGGGAGGGTGTAATACAGATTTGACGAATGAGGTGTCAGGATGGGGCACTGATTTCCTTTCGATTGTGATAGTCTTAACTCCAAAAATGTACAGCTTTTCTTCAATGATGCCAATAAATGTTACTTAAATGATAAACCCTTGGGCATGGCCTCAGACGTGCTCCATATGGGCCCTAGCATTGAACACGATATTCGGGACTTTCTGACACTTTCTTCAAAATCCCTGCTCGTGGGTCTCGTAAAACCAAACATTAATCAACCACACTCTTTCGATTGTGTTTCTTGTCTGAACATCCTCAATACTGACTGTTCTCAATACTATGGAGACTGAGAAATGGGTGCAAAATGGCCCATCAGCCGTACCTGGAACAACCGCCTCAGCTTTTCTTCAAAATATCCTCCCATAAAAATTCTGCAATCCTCTCTCTTCCTGACCCTTTCTCGGCAAAAACGGTAAATATATCTGGATCTCCTCTGCAGCTCATTCTCTGAATATCAACAGATGCGCACTGATATCAACTGCTACCTACTCAATCTTCATTATCAAGAACCCACGTCACAACGTTCTACACCGTGCCTACGGAGGACTCCACCCACCTTTGTCATTGCAACTCACTAATTGGAGGATTGTTCATCTTCTGGAATCAAATCCTTTCAGTATCCACGATATCGATCCTGATCACGTACACCTCGAGACGTGCCACACCGCCAATTGGACAATCAAGCTTTCCTGAAGCTTCCAAATTTCCTGTAACTCATAAAAGAGCTTGACTCCTGTCAAAAACCAGGATCTTACTCACCGAAGACCTATCCAGATCCATAGAACAGCAACCCTGGACCATCAACCATCCCCTGGGTATCTCAACCTCCTTCCATACCCCATCCCACCACGGTGTTCAAAACAGCCCAACTATAGCCTCTCATGGACTTGGAGCCTACTACAGAGCCAGACCCGCTAGCGTGGCTTGTGGAGGATCCTCCCCCAAAACCAGAAACCGTCTTCACCAAGGAGACGCTCCTCCATTCTCCACTAATTCTCCGTTTCCTTCCGCATTTCAAAGTGGACATCCACAAACCCTGGACGGGGCTTCCGTCTCGAAGCATCAATGACGAAAGGGAACAGCTGCTTCATCCACCTGAAGCTGACTCTTTCTTTGGAGACGATATGAGTGAAGACGACGATGGAGAGATTTTGTGGAAAGCTGAGGAAAGTGGCCTGTCTCGGAGAGCTTCTCAGATTGTGTCTGTCAGTGTTGTTGTGAAATTGGGCTCACTTAGCATCAATGGGATTGAGTTTCCATTCTCCTCGGCTCTACGAGATGCTGTTCTTATACCAGGTGGTGAGGAGGCGGAGGATTCGCTTTTGGTCTCCCTCAAACTGGGCTTCCTTCTACTTATTCGTCTCTACTACATGCCAAAATACGCCTCAGAGACCAGTCTACACGACCAGAAACCGCCAGACGACCAAACATTCATATATAAACCGTTTGTGGTGCAGTGGTGGAAAACTACCTCTCCCACTGCGGACTCTGGCTTCGATATGGAGACTTCTGGAGCTATTCTAGCTGCTCACAATAACGGACTAGCGGTGGTTTCAGCACTGGCTGCCAATGTCTTCAGAATCTACATGTGCAACAGCACAGAATTGGGTTTGGAGCTTCTGCCCCACCACAATGTGCCCCTTGAGGGCAACATCTTGCATGTGTGCTTTGGTCGTTCTCCTGGTGATGCCACCGAAGAAAATCTTTTGCAATTGTTGACCCTTTCCTACAGCCCAATGAACCGCTTGGAAATCAACTTATTCCAGTGGTATGTTTCTGAAACCTTCTCGGACGGTTCCAGAAGACTGACACTCCCTCTCACACATGATTTCGGTATTCCCATATTTGTGATACCCATGGCAAGAAATAGCAGCTTCTTGTTCATTTTTCCAGCCGAATTCGTCGTGGTCACTGCCCATAACGTGATCCTGGCAGACTACACGTTTGCTAGATTCAACTATGCCGGCTCCTTCCCCACCTCCTTTGCATTACCAGAGTCAGATGGCATTGAAGACGAGGTTTTCCTTGCTTCCGATTCTGGCGTCATCTACTCAGTTGTCATATCCGGCGACAACTCTAGTTTGACCTACAAGCCCATTCTGCGTGTTCCGGACGCCATAACCACATTCACGCTCCATCGTGCTTCCAGTGGCTATAACCTACGCTACTCGAACGACGCTGGCAGTGCCAGACATTTGCATATACCCGAGCTTCTTCCTGAATTGGAGTCGGCAGATAAAATCCCTTATTCAGATGCCCAGCAGATCCAGGATTACAAAAATTGGGCCCCATTGGTCGATATTTGTATCATTGATGCTTACCAGACAAGAACCCAGATCCCTTACGCCTCTCAAGAACTATGGGCTGTTTCGGGTGCGGGAAAGAGAAGTAAGTTGGCAAACCTCAGCATAGCTTACCCATTGAAGAAGGAGTGCAAGTCCTATGATGCACTTCGAAAGACGACAAAAATACATTTTGTTCTTCTTCCAGATGCAAGAAAGCTAATTTTTGCATCGCTACCTTTTGAAACCAGGCTTCTTGAACTAGAACCAGAGGAATCCAGCGATGACTCTGGCTCCAATTATGGGGATATGCTCACCGAAATCGAGGATCCTGCGGTCTTTACTGAGGAGCCGACTTTGTTTGTGGAGTTGATTCCTTTTAAAGAACCCCTTCTTCTCCAATTTACTGCCACAAGCGTGACGTTTTCAAGTTTAGAAGATTGCTTCACCAGCAGATTTGAAGACAAAATAATCCATCAAGTCTCACAGGCTGCTGGTTTTCTCTTCATTGTCGTGGAACAGGCCAGTAAAGTTAATCTTGAGGTTGTGGAGGTAAATGCACCAGACATGAATGGCCCTGTTGATCCGGAAGCCTGTTTGGAGACAGTATTCTCCTTGGATATAGATGCGGACATAAGTTCCATGTTTGCTACAGAAGATGGCAATGGTAATGGCGTGCTTTTCTTAGGGACCTTTGAAGAAAAAGTCGTCATCTGGCCTTTCACCGCCAGTGGTGGCTTCTCTTCTTCAAAACAGGTCATTGATCTTGGAGAGCAAGCCACTCATAAGGACCGGTTTCCGAGAGACTTTCTTGTTCCAAGTGCCTTTTTGTGGCTCAAAAACAGAAGGGAGCTTATGGTAGGAACTTTCACCGGCTATTGTTTACGGTTCAAGCTCGAAGATGCGTTGCTTCTCGTTCAAGATCTTCGGCTAGGAACCACCCCGATCAGCTTCACTCACCTTGACGAGAATCAGGTTCTTGTGACGCTTCGCAACATATGGCTTTTCGATTTTGAAGATTCAGACCTTCCCACGAAAGCAGCATTTGATGAAAAGATTAGCCATGCTATCACTCTGGTGGCCCATGTGAGTCTGGGAAAGCCAGGTCTTCACAAGCTTGTACTTGTGAGAGACGACGGTGTCACTACAGCTTCAATTTCGTGTCGAAGGGCTCCGTTGGTGAAACAAATCACCATTGGGGAAGCAGCTAAGAAGCTTCTTTATCTTGAAAACATCAATGTGTTTGTTCTCTTGTGCAAATCAAAGGACCCCCAGTCTCGACTTCGTTTTGGTGACAGAAAGACTCTTCGAATTCTCGCAAGCGTGGAAATCGATGTGAAGCTGGGAGAGCAAAGAGACACTGCAATTTTTGATCCATCGGAATTTCCAATCTGTGCTTTTCAATGGCATGTTGAGAGAAATGATAGAGTTTCAAAGAAGCTCATCGTGGGCTGTTCAGCAAATGTCAGCAAGGGCTCCATCAAGATTCTTGACTACTCAAAAATCCCCTTGGGCAATTCTACCGTTGGTATCAAAGTCACGGAACTATACTCTATTGCTCGTGACGAGCCTGTCACTTGCATTGAGCAACTTGGCCTGACAATCTTCTTTGCATCAGGAAGCAGCATCTACACAACATCATATCTCTTGGCTGATCGCAAATTACGCCCCGTCAATACAATACAGACACTTTCAAGCGACATTGCCTCAATGACATCAGAACCGGAAGGTCGGCTTATTGTGAGCACCAAAATGGACTCTGTGTTTGAGTTTATTTATGACGCAGGCGACTCCTACCATAACGAAAAGCTCAAGCTTGTCATGAGCGACAAAGCGCCCAAATCGCTAGCCAATCACGTCAAAATTGACGATTCAATCTTCATTGCTGACAAGCTTTTCTCGACAATCCATGAACTCACACCTAGTGGCGTCAGAAAAAGGGACGGCCTTTTTAAAACGCACCTGATTCCTAGAGTATTCAAAACGCTGGCTCAGGGGCCCTGGGCAGAATCTGATAGGCATCACATGCTTAGTGTGGGCGTTACTGGAGATGTTGTAGCTTTTGACAGAATCGTTATTGGATCGCCAGAATTGCAACGAATTTGCCAAAAGCTCGCTGATGAAGACAAAATACCTCATGGCGCTAACTTTGACGTTTTATACGAAAGGTTAGAGCGTCCATTTTTGTACAAATTGACCGGAAAGGCGTTCCAGGGAATTTACAAGCCTTTTTCGGAAATAGTACTTCCAAAGAACTCATAGACTACGACTTGGAGGACCTCAAGACAATAGCCTCCTCTAGCATCTCGCTATAATAGATATCTCGTTAAATCGTAATGCTATGTAGTGTAATGTCTCAGGTCTCTTCTTTGCTGTCGCCCTTATCTTCTTCTTTGGGTGGTTCAGGACTCAGTTTTGTGGACGAATCCACAGAAACGTCAACCTCGCCCACCGTCAGTAATTGTCGACGACGCTGTCTTTGTTGTCTGTATGCTGCGGCACTACTGGCCTTCTCGCCACTTTCTGCCTTTCTCAATTCTTGAAGCAAGTTTCTAGCTCTTGATCCCACATCCTTGTCACCAGAGGCAGTGCCATTTTCAGGCTCTTCGACACTGGACAAGTCTGTAGTGGAGCCACCACGGCTGGGTGAACTCTCTCTGGATTCTGATTCGCCACCCAGCTTCTTCAAGTTCTCCATCAAGTGCTTTTTCATGAGCGCCCTTTTACGAGCAGATGATGGTTCTCCCTTTTGAGGACCAGCGGCCTTGAGTTTCTCGAGAAGTGAATCCATGACGTTCTCGTCCTCGTCCTCAGATCCACTCTCTTTCTTGGCCTTTGCCTGCTTAGAAGTGTTCTCTAAAAGCTTCTTTCTCTGCTCGTAGATTCTCAATTCCTCCTCACGCTTCAAGTTTTCACGTTGGGCCTTCTTAAACTCAGACAAGAAACTCGTGAACTTACTGAAAAACGAGTTCCTCACGAAACTGTCGTTGGGGTCCTCGCCGAAATACTTCATCAAAGTCTCAAACTCCTTGAGCGTGTAGTTGGCTTGGTCTTGCAACAAGTCTGCTTTCTTCTTGGCTCTTGCCAACGAGGGCGTAACAACCTTGAGAACGCGGTCCTTAGGATGGAACTTGGAAACGTCGCTCAAATTACCAATGTCAATGGAACTCTGAACATTCTTGATGGCCTGTCCATATTCCCTGCAATCACTCGAGATGTTCTCGATGGAGAACTTTGCAACTGGCACACAAAGAGCAAGGTCCTCCATGAATGTCATGAGTTCAGGATAGAGTGTTCTCACTGTCTTCTCGACGTAATGCAAGAAGGACATACTATTCTTCTCATCCTTTACGAAGCCCAAACGCTGCAAAGAGCTCAACTTGAAACCCTTAGCTTGCTTAGAGGTGTCATTCATGTAGTTACCAACAGCCAAAATGATATCAAAGACGCTTCTCAATTCCTTGGAATGCTTGATCTTCTCCACTGCTTCGTCAAGAGCCCGGAGCTTGGTGACCAAGTCTTCATAATCCTTTTCGTAATTGGCAATTGTCTTCAAGGATCTGACTCTTGACTTCCAATAATGCTGAAGGTTGTAAATCAACTCAAGGTAAAGTCTGTCTGGTCTCTGTAACTCGCTAGGGTCTTTCTCGGGCTTGGAGATCTCATCAGACGTGTAGTCAGTCAGATATGGCTCAAGGTTACGTGCCAAACTATTGGAGACCTCGGTGATCTCA
The DNA here is from genome assembly GCA_026585945.1 of Candidozyma vulturna. Lineage (NCBI taxonomy): Eukaryota > Fungi > Ascomycota > Pichiomycetes > Serinales > Metschnikowiaceae > Candidozyma > Candidozyma vulturna. The sequence continues at coordinate 470,701 of CM048832.1, read as the reverse complement.
TCCTTACCAAGGAATTCCAAAATCGCAGGGTTTGTCAACGTTTCCTTGTCACATCTCAAAATTTTGTCGACAACCTCTTCGTCAGACAAGTTGTTAAATGAATGCAAATTGATACCGAACTGCTGGGCAATGTCACGAGCCAAGAATGTGACTTTGTTGACATCTTCCTTCTTCTTTGTCGCCAACTTCTTGATTTCCTTAGCGGCAAAAATTGTCTCGATCTCGTCCAATACACCCTTGTCCATCAACTCAGAGGCGATATTCTGCAGTTGAGATTCATGCCAGAATGAGTTGGCGTTATTCTCGCCATTTTCGAATTTCTCCCAATGCAATTGCTTCAACTTCTTTTTTGGTCTTGGATACATATCGAATGGATGAGCAGTTTGAGGAGCAGGAGATGGGGACGCGCTTCTTGTTGATCCAGATGGCAATAGTGGGGCTGGTGGTGGTGGGGCTCCTCCGAATGCGCCTCCAAGAGGTGGAGGAGGAGGTGGAGGAGGGGTGGCGCACCACCATTCAAGCTTGGTGGTAAAGGTGGTGGAGGTGGAGGTGGAGCACCTCCAAGAACTGGTGGAAGAGGTGGAGGTGGAGGCGGTGGTGGAGGTGGTGCACCAGTAGCTTTAGGCGCCTCCGATGGAGCTTGCTCTTTGTCGACAGAGTCCTCGAAGTTCTCTTCATCCGAGGCTGCTGCAGAGCTGATAGCCTCGGCCTGCTTGACTTTAGAGCTCAATTCGTTCAAAAACTTAGGATCAAGGGTGCTGATGGTGGACTTTCTGTTCGCCTTATAGTCCTTCGCAGGTGAGTTTGTGCCCTTGACAGCGCGGTCGGCACCTTCAACAACGACTTTGCCCTGAGCGTACTTGGCCTCGATCTTCAGGAGTGTATCGGAGGAAGGACTTGCAGAGGAAGCCTTCGAAGGCAGCTTGATGTCATTGATCGCAGCAAGTTGAGAACGGAGATCGGTGTTGAGCTTCTTGACCAGATCGAGCTCTTCCTGAATCTTGGACTTGACACTAGCATCCATCATACCAAGAAGTGCGGCCTCGTCTTCACTTATGTCGAAATCAATATTGAAATCCGCAAAGTTCGTTTCAAGCTCACGCAAACGTTCCATAGCGAGGAACTTCTGTTTAGAGAACAAGGACTTGTTGTTGAACTTCATGATATCATTCGACTCACTCTGCAATGATGCAAGCTTCTTTCTAAGTTTCTCCAACTTTTCAAGATCATCCTCACGAACGGAACGCTTGGGGCCTTGGGGAACAGGTGGGAGCACTTCTGGCTCTGGCGTTGCCGGTTCAGGCTCAAGTTCCGGCTCGGGTTCGGGCTCAGCAGGCTCTTCCTTTGGCACGGAGTATGTTTCGAAATCGGTCATTTCCAATTCCCTTGCTAGGTTCTCGATATCGGCCATCTGCTCTCTCAAGGCACGCAAACGAGAGCTTGGTTCCACCAGGGTTCCAAGCTGCTTGTTGTCCATTCTGAACTCGTTCTTTTTCCTCGAGATCTGCTTTTGTAACTTCTTAATGAGCTTCTCATTGCTGGTTTGCACCAGAACAGTTGTCTTGCCCTTGTCCTTCTTCGAGTCAATCTGAGCACTGTTGAGCATGATGAGAAGCTCACGCATTTCAACCTCCTGCTCTTGCTTTTCGCGTAAATGCTTACGCTTCAAGTCTTCCAACTCTTCTTCAAGCTCTTCATTCATGCGCCGGGTTCGCCTAAGCACGAGCTCTTGCTCCTTGAGATCATTCGACATGTTTGTAATGAGGCCCTCTGACCCGATGGAGAGCTGCTTTGACATCTCGTCTCTCTCCGCTGTGGCTTCCTCGGCAATCTTCTTGTACAACTTAACCTCATTAATAGCTTTGCGGTACATGTCATCTGTACTCAAGCCAGCGTACAAGCGATTGATAGCGATACCAACAGCAGAGTCGTCGTTGGAGGTATGCGCACCAGTAACATTCTGGATAAGACCATCAAGAAGACGCAAGCTTCGTGTCACCTCCTCGGAATCGTCCTTCTTCTCGGTTTGATTAAGATAAATATGCTGCATGGCGCTCAAGAAATGCCCTTGCGCCTCGCTGTTCTGGACATTCGTCCAAAGAGAGCGGACCAAGTCGACGGGATTGTTGAAATCAAGATCCTCATCAATCTGTTGCTTCGTCTTGAGTTCCATCTCGTCGGCATCTGCCATCTCCCTGTACTTCTGGATCTGCTTCACCAAACTGTCGTAGCCAAGATCCAGGAATTTACTCATGAGCTGGTCAATTCCCGCTGCTGTGAATTGGGTTCGAAGATGGATCCTCACCCGAAAGTCCAAGCCATACTCGACTATGGTATTAATGAGAAGCATAGTGCCCAAGCAGTATTCCATGAGCTGGTTTTCGACATGCGATGGGCCGCCCACGGTGGAGCCGTTGACGGAGAATTGGTATTTGAGTTCCTCGCTGGCTCCCACCAACGAATTCTTGTACTTGCCACGGCCCTCGATAGTTCTATCGACAAGACGAAGCCAGAGCTCAAAGCGATGGGTATTTTCGTCTGGGGGAGGCTTTCGCTGCAAGGTTTTCTTGGAGGATGCATTGGCGGCGGCAACGAACTCATAGTAAGGCCTCAGTTGAAGGCCGTCGAGCGAGCGGAGCACCTTGTGGTATTTATTGTGATCGCCGCCAACACGACAGTAGTAGACGATCATGAATGTGAGAGACTCGGCGGCGATACGACGAGTAGCAATGCGAGGGGATAGGAGGGAGCCGGTGATGGCGTTGATGTAGAGCAGATCGTCAGTTTTTGCTCTTTCGGCACCCAATTTCTGGTTCATCATGCACTTGAGACACTTAAGGGTGTTGAACTCCCTGGTGAAGATATCGTCCTGGATGTCGTCAATGTCCATGCCGCCCATCTGGTCGTGGGTCTTGATGAGGTACAGCGAGAGGGCCACATCACCCTGGAAGTCGTAGATGAACTCACGGACCCAGTCTATAGGCTCCGTTCGAAGCGACACCCACAAGTTCTCGAGCTCGTCCAGGGAAATCGTCTTGGCGATGAGCTTCCGTGTGTAGTACTCGGGCAGGGCCTTCAGTTTCAGCGCCAGCTTGCTGTGCTCGTGCAAGGCGTCCTGCTGCACAAGCATCCACTTCTTGTCAACGGAGTAATTGAGCATCTCCTGGCGTGCCAGCTGTGGGAGCGAGCGAAAGTCTCGTTTCTCCATCAAGTCCCTGAACATGCGCTCGATCTCGACCGGGTTCTGTGGCTTTCGGAGCAGGTCCGTGGCCGCCTCGTCGTTTGTAGTGCTTGTGCTGAGCGACGGCCTGGAGAAAAGCGACAGCCCCGTGGCTTTTCGAGATAGCGCAAACAGAGGCGCCCTCAGCGTCGGTTGTTGTGTCTGCTGGGGAGGGGCTGTTTTTTCCTGGCGGGCCAGGCGTTCCGTGACGTGGTCATACGGGTTTGCTGACGTGTTGAACAGGTAGATGGAGCCCGAGCGGGAGTGGCTGGAGCTGGTTACCTGGGGCCCGGGAACGATATTCAGCGTGCTGTGGCCCTGAGAGTTGGACAGCCCAAAACTGGCCATGGAGCCGTGGCGTTTGGACGGATTGGAGCCGCCCAGGGTAGCGGATATAACGGAGTTAGCGTCCAGCTCGTCGTCTAGAGGCTCCTTCTTTCGGCGGAAAAGGCCCAGCCCCATTCGGCTAGGCTGTTGAGGCAGAGTCACCGGGTTTCTGCTTTTGAGCGGAGCGTAATAAGCCAGGTTGGCCTTATCGACGTCCTCACCGTGTACGGACGAGTGGTACGGGTCTATTCGTTTTCGGGACATCCGCTGGTTTTGGAAAACGGGAGAAAACGGTGTATGTGTGTTGAGGTATGTACGTGTAGATGGTGTAGGACGTGTCGGTGTACGGGTTCTGGTGTGGCTGGGTCAATGTGGAATTTTCGGGAGAGGTTTTGCCGATAGGGGAAGGGCTTTGTGACTGTGGATATGATTCAATGGAGAAGGAAAAAGAAGTAGGTGGTTTAGAAAAGAAAAGGCTTTTTTGGAATCCATGGAGAGTCCCTGTTACAGACCTGCATTTAGGGCGAGGCTGGCGGTTCCAGAGGTGTCAGAACAAGAGGGGTCGGGTATAGTGAAGCGTGATTTGGGCGAGGCATCAAAAAAGTGGATTTTGGGAAATGCATACTTAAGGTTGCTTTTTTAAATCGTAAAAACGCCGTCGAGATCACAGCACTGTTATGGTTGAAACCGTGTAACAGACCTGCACGCACGCCGCTGTCTTCGATGCATGGTCTATATATACCCCCACCAACAAGCAGAATCTGATTTTTGAAATCGATTTTGGGTATTTGGATGCTCCGTTTGAGGGTGGTTTGGTGACTGCAGTTTGTGGTACGGATGTTGTGTCAGTATGAGAGCTGGGGAAATGCCACACTCGTTAGCAATAAGCTTAGGTATTGACTCCCTCGATAGCCTGATCACTCGGCAAAAAGCCAAAGAGCATATGCGTAACTCAATTGTTTTAGATTCTAGACAATCAATCAGGGAACATTTGCACAAACTTCACCCTGACAAAGCCTCGTAACTTCGCAAATGTGACACCATTCAATTCCAGTCCATAAGTCCTAAATCATTTAAAATTTGACAACCATTCCTCTATTAGTACTCCCACTTCTCATAATAAGCTGGCTGGCTGGGTCGCGAAATGAATGGCTGCAAACACAATAGGCCCACCAGACACAAACAAAAGGGTCATAATAGGAAAGCCTGCGGCGGAATTGAGATTAGTGGTCAGCCTGGTGACTGGTTTTCATCGTTAATGGGGTTTCAGGATTCACGGGTTTGAGGTTTGCATAGCGTCAAGGGCATATCAAGCGTCTCGGAAAGTTCGGAGTTCCATTATTACCCGGTCATAGTCCAGCAGGGATCAAAAGCAAACATCATCAAAACATCTGCTCCTGCTGCATCCCTACATGTTCTGTCGATTAGTGTATTCATGTAGCCGATAAGGCCGTAGTATGGGCCGCAGTTCTGTAACGCCGGCTCGTCCCAAAAGAGTGAATGGACGTAGCCTGACCAGCTATGGTTCCTGGCTTTCTTCACCTGTGATTCCAGCCAATCCAATGATGAGATTGACTAGTTCCCCTTCTTTTTCTCGTCCTCGTCAATGCTCTCCTTCAACATCTCCATCGTGGAGGCCAATCCCTGGTCAATTTTCTTCTTGAACTCCTTGGACTTGCTCTTGCGTCTCTGCAACGGCTGATCGAATGTCTCTGCGTCTGCAAAGTCGCCCTCGTCCGAATCCTCATTACCTTCCCTCTCAATGTTTTTCTCGGTGCCTTCCTCAGCCTGAGCTGTTTCATGAGATGTCTCCTGTGTCGTCTTGGACGTCTCTGTCTCCTTTTCTGTATCTGTGACGTCCGACTTTCTGCTGTTGTCGCCGTTGACGCTTTGTGGCCTCTCAATGGGCTCTGCTCTGTCCACGCCAAAAGCGCTGTTCTCGTTCACCATTCTCTGGAAAATATCAATGTGGGCCTCTTCGATGGTGACGGTTTCGGAGTCCTCCTCGGTGTCCCAGAAACCAACCTTACTCCAGAAGATCTTGGCCCGGACAGTAAGCAACAAGTAGTAGAGCTTTATGAGGATCGCCTCGTCGTTGCTGGAGACTTTCCTGTCCACAGTGTGGGTGTGACGGTCGTAGTTCTGGAACTTGAACTGCGAGACAAACGCAAGATCGTCAAATGTGCTGTTTTGCTGGAGTTTGTAGACGTTGGCGTGCACAAGCCTGAGCTTGGCGAAGAACTCGCAGATCGCCCGGAGCTTGACCAAGCAGAAGTTGCAGAGTGGGTACGTGCCAATCACCTCGTGGACCTCTCCGCTGATGATTGTGGTGGACGAGTCGCCGGTTATGGACGTTTCGGACGCTGGGCCGTACAATTTGAGCATGTACAAGCGAGCATGTTCGAGTCTGTCGCCCTTGGTCTCTCCGCAGAAAGCACAGGGTTCCTTCATGGCCACGGGCTTCTCATCGCCGGTCTTGACGCCTCTGTAGTTCAATTTGAATGTCTCGTTTACGCCGCTCACGGGCTCAATGATGGCCTTGCCTTCAGCAAGCAACGTCCAGAACGTCTTGCCCTTGGAGAACCTATTGAGGAAGTTGTTGGACACACTGGGAATCGTTCCCAAAGCCGGCTCGATCTCCTCGTGCCAGATCTTGCGGAAATACTTCAACGTCTTCAACGTGGCCAAGTCAAACACAAAGTCCGGCTTGATGAGCTGGAACACAAACGCCTTGAAGTCGTGCTGGTAGTGGTTGAGGTCAAACCTGATCGCCCTGACCCTGGGAGCATGGATGAGCTGCGACATGAGGAAGCCGTAGTCGTCCACGACATTTTCTGTGAGCTGCTCGTCAAAGCCGTGCTCCAATTGCGGCGTGCCGTGTCTCAGGGACCTCTGTTGATCCTCCAACTTCATGAATAGACCCTTGAGGTCCTGGAGTTGCGCCTGGAGACTGTCTATGATGGCGTTTTTCTCGTCAATCTCCTCGTAAAGCTTGCGGTTCTTCACCTTAAAGTTGTAGGTCTCTCTCGACGCATTGGACACCATCTCGTTCGCCTCATTGAACAAGGAGGCCGTCAAGTCCTCCACCTCGCCCTCGAGCTGCTTGTTTTTCTCCTCGGCCACCTTCTTCTCCTCCTCCGTTTGTCCGAGCCTCTGCCTGAGCTGCTCCAATTCCGATTCCGCCTTTTTTGCCCTCAGAGCATCCAGAGTCAACCCACCGACCTGGCTCTTCAAGACGGCGTTTTCCCGCTTCACCTGCAAAATGGTCTCCTCAAGCTCCAGCGACTTGGCCACCTCCGTGACGAGCTTCGTCAGAAGATGCGCCACCTTCTCGGCCAACCGGTCTATATCTGCTTCGGCCATGGCGCTGGTTTGGTGAGTTGGAAGTTGGTGGTTGATGTTGGTTCGCGTGCAGGAAAGCCACCCCGGATCCGTAGGGATTTGTTGTGGCGAGGGGGTATATGTGGCTTTTCGAGAACTGCAAGGCGTAGTTCTCGTTTAGAAGAGTTTTTCTGTTTCGTTTGTTGAGGTGGTAGCATTATATTGGTGGGGTTGAACAGGGTGACTGGATTAGTCACACTGCGGGTTGGAGCTTCCCTTTTTGTGGGTTCCTGTTTTCTTCATTACCTGAAGATGTGATATCGCTAAATCGTAGCTGCTTTCTTGTTTGGTCGGGCTCTGTGGTCGGGCTTTGGGCGGATGATGCACAGGAAGGTGGTTCTGACCTTTCGCAGCCATTCAGGTGGTGTAGGCTGGCACAATTGCCATTCTCCTGCAAAGATGGAAAGGGAAGATCGGGCAAAGAGAGAGAGATAATTGAGTCATTAATGAATACCTCGGCTGTAAAGCTTTCAAATGTATAAAGTGGACGTAGTAGACTCTTGGTTCTAGCCCACGGTTAGGTCTTATAGTGGTCCCTAAATCGAGAAAAAACGAACATCCAATTCTACAAGCAGAACAACAGATTGAGCTCTGAGCGGTGTGGCTGAAGCTGCTGGGTAGCTGAAGAAATAGTTCTCTCACTACTGTGCCAAGGTCAATCTCTACAAGATGCCCAAACAAGCTCGGTCAAAAGCCAGTCAAACATAAGTGCTCTTGACCTGCGCCACTTTTTTTCTTTTCAGCGCTGTTCCGTTGACATTGAGTGCCTTTCTTGTGCTTTCACAGATAATGGAGCTCTCGAAGACTTCCTAGGAGAGGTCAATTGTACACTGATCTCAGAGAAGTACTCCATTTTCCACCGAGGCGCATTTTCTTGATCACTTAATTTTTTCAAAAAAATCATTTACCTAATCTTTTATCCCTTACTCAATTGGAGCATCGCCCAATTTGTGAAACTCTCATCTCCACCAAGTCACCACTCAGTCCTCACTTTTGGCTGCGAAAAGCAGAGACACTCAAAACACACAAACAACAAAGGTGCCCCAAAAATCGAAATGTCGAGATATACTCCCAAGACACCGTCACACAAAAATAAAGTCACTCTTCTTACCACCTCTTCATATTCGCCCCTTCTCCTCAATGCCTACATGTCAAACTACCCCGTACTCCGATACTCCACATAGTAAAGCTTATCACTCCGCGCTCTCTTATCGCGTATTCCATAATCGTCATCACTGATCCAGCACAAGCGGAGTTCTGAATCATCCAAACAGGTTTCAATACAATCAGCAGCCCAGTTTCCATATATATCCATATATTGCTTTTCGCTTCCGGTAAGACTTGATCAATTGGTGCCCGACACGAAACTGCAAACCCCATATCAGGAGATTGAACGAACTGTCTAGGTCGGCTTGAATCTCCAAAAGCCCGCAATCCCATATTCTCTGGAAGGCTATAAGCTATAAGGCGACACATCTGTGATATATTACCGGCCGTATCTCACTATTCCGGTCCATCATTCATTACCGTTTTACGTCAAACAGGTTCCACAAGCACTGACTTGATCTGTTAACTACCTGCCTTTATCGATACAGACTGTTGAATTCAGAAACAAAAACCACAGCGCCATTTCTCCCACAACCCATCCATCAAAAAGTACCCCGAAATGGCCTTTCTACTTGACGTCCCGGTGGGGTACTCGAAAAACCCCATTGAACCCCATCACACACCTACAAGAAGCTTCACGCCTTCCCTACTGCCGCCTTCGTCATCTATTTTAGACGGCCTACCCCACGAAATTCGCTCTTTGGTGGCGGTCTACTTGAACCAACACGATACGCTCAATTTGGCATTGACATGCAAGGAACTAGCGGCTGCTTGTCTCCCCAGATTGTACCATACGATCATTGTGGACGCAAACTACACAGAGTTCAGCAAGGAGTACGACTTGTCGTCCACATACATCAAACTGCTGTACTCTTTCAAGAAGCTCATTCAGCGCTACAACCAGCAATTCCCCATTCACGTCATTCTGGTAGTCAGCCTTCCGGACTCCACGAACATCTACGATATCAGCGTAAACGAGCAGCTTCTCAGCTTCTTTCTGAGACTAGAGTGCCTCCACTCTTTGTCGTGGCTTCTGGATAACTTTAAGCTAGAGTACCTCAAACGGCTCCCCAGCCAGGAACTGGTGCAGCAGCTTGATTTGAATATCAAGTTCTCGAATTACTTGGGAGAATTGACCTCTGACTGCCCGTATTTTCACTTTAGCAACCTCAAGGATTTCCATATTCGGCCCTTCTACAACCAGAGCAGACTCGTCAAGATCATCGATAGCTTGCTTGTTTGTGCTGACGCCAGTGCCGTCGAGAGAAATCTTCACAGTCTCCGTTTGTCCCGTTTCGACAAAGACACAAACGCAGTATTGCCATCACCAAGAGAGCTCGACACCGCTCTATGGGAAACGGCTGCACGAGAGGGTCTCTTTGCCTCTCAGGCTAGAGAATACGAACTAGGGACCCTTCAAGCAGTCTTCAAAAAGAGCAAACTCCAACACGTCAGCTTATCGCTTTCGGAACTCTGTCTTAACGACTTTTTGGTATGCGAAAAGGATGCACAGCTTTTGGCGAGTGCCACAGATCTCACACGCCTTCGCCGCTTGGAACTCAAGAATGTTTCAGAATATCACCAGGCCCAGCTAGAGGAAACGCTGCCTGGCTTTTTAGGCACATTGGCACCTCTATTGACTGGTCTCACCCATTTGAACCTAGATTACCGGGAAACAAGAAGAGACAGCGTGCCCATGGTGCTTGGGAGCTGTCCTAACCTTCAGGAGCTTGACTTGGTCATCAGGATGAACGAGATAAAAGCACAGCATGTTGACCTTGAAGATCTTTACGGTGATTACGCAATGAAGTTGCTGGAACAGACAAACCTCACCAAGCTTTCGGTTGAGCTCCGTGAGGAAAACTCCTTCTGTGATGTGGCCCAGCCTACACCTACGGCATTGATCCGCGGCATTCAAAAACTTCGCCAGCTTCTTGCACTCAGACTCAATCCTAGCGATTCGAGTCATGGAGTGGAGGAGTTTTTACTGCTTTTGCGGAGCCTCACCAGCCTCGAGGTATTGGATGTTTTTGGCACTAGAGCAGGTGGTGCACCACATATGGCACTTGGCGCCGTTCATCCTAATGTCTACGATGAATGGTTCAAGGTTCAGCACGTTGCTTTTTTGTATGGCGAAACACAGAAACTGTTGCGTTACGTGAGGATCAACAAGTGCATTTTCGAGTACACTGGCGCGGCAGAGCCTCGGGATGAGATTGACCGCTGGTTCGAGGGGCGGGTCCGTGTGGGGGATTAAGCCAAAGGGAGATAGCTATTATAGGCAATTGCAAACAGGTTTCTACGGCATTACCTGTTTTTGTATCGCCGAATATCTAACGCAAGCAACCAGCGTTATTTTCTTGTGCATAGCGCGTCTTGGTATACCAAGGTTGGATGGTTGGATGGCTGGATGGTTCGATTGATGGGGCCACAAGGCATGGTAAGGTTCGTTGAAGAGTTAGAAAAAGACAAGAGGGAAAGAGAAAGGGCATTCTGTGATAATCTTATTGAAGAATATCAACTTCAGGACGTGTCTCATTTAAAGCACACAAAAGACCGCTATGCTTTTCAGAGTGGCTGCGAAAATTACCCCTCTTGCCCCGCTCGCCGCACGGGAGTGGAAAATCTTTCCAACTGGTGCTCAAAAGCAATTCTCGAGGACAAACAGAAATCACAGTAATTGCTGGTCAATTACAGCCAACGGCTACGGTCAGTGGAAGGTACTCCCATCTACAACGTTGTCATCACACGTTAATCTATTAGTCTATTATCATCCGGATCCGAATTTCGTCAATTAGTTAGTTTTCTTGAAAGCGATGCCAAAAAAGTCACCGAAGAAGGTGCCCTCGTAACGGGGCTCGAACTTGGTGGTATTGCTTCTGATCTCCTTCATGATCTGAGCCTCCTTCTGCTCGGCCGTCATCTTTTGTGCTGGGGGTGTTTGAACCTGATTCATATTTGTATGTGATTTATATTGCTGTGTGGAGAAGAAAATGCAAGGGAAAAGGTAGCTTTATATATTATTTTCAGCATCCTTTTCGCCGTGGCACGGCAGAAAGTCCGAGGCGCGCTAACGGCGAAAAAGAAACGAAAACTGAGAAAACATCGCCTTTGTGCAGGTTTGAGACGCCCAAGATGGGTCACACTAGGTGAGTCACTCGGACGAAAGGGCGAGACCCTGGGACCATGAAAATCTGGCCATCGTACGGTGGTCACGAAGGTGGTGACAATTATTGAAAGAACGCCGAAGATGATTTATTTCTTGACCGACGCCGGCTCCGATGAATTCTAGCCATTCAGGGAGCAATAGATAATCCGAGCTCGCACCGATGGGTGCAACTCCAGGCTCGGTTCCGAAAACGTGAGCACCAAGGTCCAGCCCGGAAAAACCCACCACGGAAGGGGAAGGCCGGAAGAAGATGACCGGGGAGGAAGAACGGAAGGACATATATATCTGGCCCACCAAACATGACCCTGGTCAGGCTGTGTCTGCAAGAGAAGAAAATCATCGAAGATTTGGGGAACCAAACAATAGCGGGTGGTCACCTAGAGTTCAATAAAAAGATCCTCAGAAGAATACCAGGCTTATACAGCTGGCCCACAAAGAGATACGTTTACGATGAATATTACCCAAAAGGAGTGTCTTCCGTATTTGTGCAAATCGTGGACGGACCCTGGCCGTAAACGCACAAGTCCATTCTTGAGGAAAACGGAATCTGCAAGAAAGCGATCACTGTCTTTGTTGGTATTGTGAGTGTTTCGGAAAAATGTCACGAAGAATGGGACAGGACCAAACCGGTAGACGGACAGGCGGACGCAGGAACCGGTGATGTCACGTGACACACAGCAGACAAGAAGCCAACGGTGTGGAGGAATGACTTTGAATGGAGGCTGGTGGCTGGATGGCACATTCTGGAGAAAACAGCCCAAACAGGCAAATCCCCACGTTTAGTTAAGAAAGGGAGATCGCCAAACCAGCGGAATTCCAGCACCGCCGTCCAAGCACCACTGGTGTCTGCAAGAAGCTGATCGTTCATCAATGTGTCCTATTGTGAGCAGCGCATTGTAACAAAAGACACCCAGGGCGTCTGTTTGCATCTACGTTTAACGCAACAGAAAAACACACTCCAGCGCTCTTTCGAGGAATTCAAGCCCTGGAAAATTACCGTTTTTGCTTTGGAGAAATTAGGTTTGCGCAACGGCTTTAACGTCCCAATAACGCCGCCCGTACATTTAGCCTCGAGGATTAAGCTTCTGCAAGTGACGATCGCAACGCAATGCCAACGCACAAGCATCACATACGCACCGAATCAGGAAGGCCATCTGTGTGGTCACCGTGCGGATACTAAGGCGGAGATGGAATATTATTAAAGAAATATTAATTGCGACGGAGCAAGTGTGCCCCTGCAGCGGAAGGTTGGCTAAAATGGTCAGGCGTGGTGCAGCTCCGCCTGCCTGCCTCCATGTTCTCAAAATAGTAAGTCTCTCAAAAGAGTAAGTCCCTCAAAAACTAGAGAATTGTTAGGGAAGCGCCGCGAGAAACGGACTTTGCGACGTGGAGAAGGAGGCTTCGCCAGTAAGGCTGAACATGCCCGAGGTGCTCGTGTCACATGGAGTAGAAGCAATGGGGGGTCCGATCGATCTGAGTAGATGGAGACATGCTGATCTTCACATGCCTAAGACGAGCATTGGTCGAGCTTCGACGCTGCAATGCAATGCGGGCGAGGCGCATAAACAGCGCGTGCGAACAATGCAAGGCATGCGCCCCCAAAGGCCGGCGCCGTGGCGGAGGGGCCTAGTCGGGGTTTGAGGTACATGGCCCCGAACGCTCGAAGCGTGGGATCGGCCCCGGGTGCCTAAAAAATAAAACCGCCTCCTCGCCTCCCGTGCAGATTTTGCAGCCACCTGCTCCGCCTCCACCTGCCTCCGATCCCCTCGTTTCTGTTCCTGCTGCACCGAACTTTGCGACGCTGCTTAGACTTGTTCTTTCAAGGCACACCTTATATGTCTGGAGGGTGATTTGGGTGTTTCACAGATGGCCACGAACGGGATTGTGAAACGAGGATTGGCGTCTGTGGCGGTTTTGGCTGGTCAGATGGGCACCGTGGTTTCAGTTTTGGTCCAGTGAAGTCCAAGCCGAGAGGGTCGTTGGAATGTGCCACCGGGCAGGACGTGGCGAGTTGGTACTGTTTTGGAAAAATCGGTGGGGCTTGGGGGTTAGAAGAATTTGGTTGATGAAACGTTCGGTGGCTTTGGGGTCGGTAGAGAAGGTGTAGCTTGAAGAGGATAGAAAGTCGGCAACGGTCGGACAAATGCAAAAGAGGAAGACCCAAGCAGAAGCGAACGGTGACGCAGGAGGCAGGTGGTGACAAGACGGCGTAAGAGGCAGGTGGTGACGAAACGAGCAGCGGTGTGGTGTAGTGAGAAAGCGACAAGATGTGGCTAAGTAGTCACAAAATCAACAAAACACAAAACCACGGTCAGGTGGAAATCGGCTAGCTGACTATGCAGATTGTGACGGTCCAGACGGCCCCAGAATGAGGTGCATTTCGTAATTGTGACAGTAGTTCATGAAGTGAGGCCGCATGTCAATTGACAGGCTCAAACCGACAGATCCAAATTCGATAAATCCAGAATCGACAAATCCAAAATCAGCAAATCCAAAAACAGCAAATCCAAAACCAGCAACCCCCAGCCCGCCAACAGCCCTCGGCTATCTGTCAAATCTCTGCAAGCGCTCTTCCTCGGAGAGTGTCTCAACCTCCCACCGACTTCCCATCCGCCACTACAAAAAACCACCCGTCTCCGGCAGTCCACAGCGCAATTGGCCTGGTCGACCACACGGCTCCAGAAGACCATGCGCTGCACAGGCGTCTTCTAAATACGTCAAAGCTTATTTGGTGGATAAGCGGCCCTACAGACGCAAAAACAAAACCGTCGAACCACCACGATAAGCCCCGGGCACGTAACGAGGGCATTTTAGGCGCTGGCGGGTTTCTTTTTGACTTGTGCCTCAATTGTCCAGGCAGCTGTAGCTTGTCTGACGGAACCAGCACAGTCGTGCACCAGAGTCCATTGTGGGCTTTCAGGAGACGGCCTCGCCCTCTGGCGCTTTGAAGGGACGGCGGAGATTGGGATCTGGGAGTTGAAAAACGAAAAAAAATTGGAGATCTGGCCGGAGATGAAAAAGCGAACGGGATGCCCAGCGCCTGTTCGGAAGTGTCTCCAAGCCTCCAAGGCGACACGGGAATGGGAGGCGGATACGATTTAGGAATACGTTTAGGGATAATGAAAGCGGAATCAGAAGGACGCAGGGAACAAGAAAAACGAAAGTGCACAAGAGCAGAGGAAGCAGACAGCAGCAAAAGGAAAAATCAGAAAAGCGCCAACGGAGATCGCCAGATGGAATGGAATCAGTCGGGGTAGCTGGGACAACGAAACGCTCAAAAATCCTCCACCACCAAAACGGTTGCAACGCGTCGCTGCCCTGGCAAAAATATACATCCCAAACGACAGATCGCCGTGGCTCAGATTCCATAAAAATCGCTCCCGGCTTGGCAGCCGTAAGTGGCTCCCCATCCAGAGCTTCCATTGTTGAGTCTCTGGGGAGCCATGGCACCATTTCTTGCAGCTTTGTGGAGAAGCTTCGGGTCAGGGTCCGGGCTCGCAGCCAGGGTCCCATTGTCGTGGTTTCCATCGTGCAACTTGCTGGCAATTGTTGCTCTGATGAATGCTTAGTCCGAGTATCTGCAGCGACATTGTCCAGGGCGAAACACAATGAATTCTTGTCCTCCGGCCGCCGGGCTGTTGCAGGTAACTGTCCAAGCATTGCACTTGTTTTTGGTATTGGTTTTCGTTTGGTTTTTGTTTTTGTTTGGCGGTTGGCGATCCGGTGGTTTCAGGTTTGGCGATCCGGTTTCAGGTTTGGCGAGACGGTTTCGGGCCCACAAAAAAATCCACGCTGCCTCCTCTAAAACAGGGCTTGCTGTTGCTGCCCCTGACGGCCGTGGCTTGATTGTGGCCATTGTGGATGTGTATCGGTTTGGCCCACAAAGAAGGCCATTGCGTGGTAAGAATAAGCAGTCACCAGGTGAAGCAGGCTCAGCCCACAATGGGGTTTGGGCGGCCGTAACTGTAGCTTTTGCGGGCCTGCTGCGTCTGGAGGGGCTCGTGGAAGCGGATTTGGTGATTTGGTTTGGTGATGCGTGGTTTGGTTTGGTGATGCGTGGTTTGGTTTGGTGATGCGTGGTTTGGTTTGGTGAGTTGGTGATTTGGTTTGGTGATTCGTGATTTGGTTTGGTGAGTTGGTGATTTCGATGGAGGGTTTTCTGGGTTCGAAAAGCCAGTGCAACGCCTTGTAGTGGCTAGACGGCCAGCTGTAGCTTAAAAACGGCAGGAGATGTTCTTTCTTGGGTGGCGTGGGTTGTCGTTTTTTTTGACACCGTAGAACAGTCAAACGGACACCAACTCTACCACCACTTCTGCGACAGAAGCCGGGAACCATTCCAAAAAACACCCCAATATATTCAAAGCCGCCTCCACCCAATTAAACCAAACTGCCTTCAGACCTCCACGCTTGACCATCATCAAATTCTGTTCCTAGCTCAACACCCCTCTTATACCACCACCCAGATCCAAAAAGCCGAAACCCTGGCAGCCCAGCCAGAAGCCGCTAAAAGCCGCCCCAGGCACCGCTTCTGCAAAAGCAAAAATCCAAAATACCAACCCAACTTCCCTGCTTCCCACCACCTTATACTCGTCAAGCACAACCGGCCTTTTGCAGCATGCCGTTTTCGACAACCCCTTCCGAAACGGTGGCCTGAGAAAGCAACAGTCCTGCCGTCGACCGCCGGGGACCTACATTGCCTACAAGCATAGCCGTCTGAGCGCCAGAAGCATCGTGAGCAAAAGCAGCGGAAGCGCTTCTGCCAGGCAACCGGCGGCAGCCGAAATTGATGGTCAATTTTTCGTTTCTGGATTTGCTTGTTTTTGGATTTGCTTGTTTAAAATGTCCCCGGCGGCTTGGTGCTTCGGAAGGGAATGAAGCCTGGAATTGTCCCGACAAGAAAGTGGGCAGTCTTTTAGCCCTGACGCAGGCGCCCGGTGGGTTTCGTCTCGCTACGGCATCGCTTATGCTGAATTTAGAAGCAGCGGTTTGGAGAACAAGAAAAAAGGGAGGAATAAAAAATAGGAGTGGGCATGGCTGCCCTGGCATGTGGAGGCTTGAGGTGAAGATCTTCGGGGAGTTGGCGGCTTGTAGTGCAAAATTGCTGAGTTGATGGGACTTTGGGTGCATCCCGGAGCGTGCTTGGTTTGCTTTGCTAGAATTTGGCGGTTGGTCTGTTGGCGGTTGGCCTGTTGGTATGGCCTGTTGGTATGGCCTGTTGGCGGTGGCTTGCTGGGATTGGTTTCAGCGGATTGGCGCAAAAACAGTTGGCGTTTCCCGTCAATAAAGGGTCGCCGTTGCCGAACGTTGCGTGCGTTGGTGATCCAGTTGGTGATCCTCAGATCCGATCAGCTCCAGGCTTTAGACCCGTCACATGGAACGGGGATTACGTGAATAGGCTGTTTACGCTGACTCTGCTGTTTACGGCGATTACGCTGATCAATCTGTTTGTGTCGACGGTGATTACGCCGTTCACGCTGACCACGCTGGTTACGCCGTTCACGCTGCTTGGGCTGGCACGCTGCTTGGGCTGCTTGGGCTTTCGTATTTTGGCGTTGACGTCCTGCCTTGGCTGCTTCCTGTGTTGACCTGCCGTTTACCGTGCAATTCAAAGGCGACCAAACGCCCATCGCTGATAGCCGTCCGTGTGGCTGCCACAAGGCTCAAACGCTACAGATGCACCCGAGACTGCAACAAACGCCAGCGCAAACTCCAGAAGCAAAGAACCACGTTCTGCAACGGAGCCGCTATGGAGACCCGCCTCGTCTGCCCCGTGCACAGTGTTTCAAACAGCCCGAACCAGGAAGGCCGGACCCACAAAGCAGCAAAACATCAACAAAAACAAGCACCTTCGAAAAACACAAGGGCAATCTTTCTTTCCACGCCGCTAAGTCCGCTTATCTCCCGGCGGTTTTGTGCCCTCTTGCCAGTCCACAACGGCGCTCCCACCATCCAACCGTGTAGCCCAGTTTCAGAATTGGCACGCCCCACGGCTTCAAACACACCGCCTGGAGGCCCCAAACCATCGACTTTTACGCTTCCCCAAACCATCGACTTTTACGCTTCGAAAGCAAACCCGGACGCCGCCAGACCCGCCCGGCTCGAAAAACCACACTTAGCACCCGCCGCATGTAGACGAGAAGCACAAACCCAAAACACCTTCTCCCAACCGGCCCACAAAGACGTTAGAGCGAACGTCGACGGAACCTTCTCATCTGTACGGCGCTAGTGTGGTTGCTCCAGCGCTCCCAACACCAGACACCTGGAAGATGATCCGAGGTGCCGCCAGCGGGTATTATTGGCTGGACCCGGGCCGCTGGGCTCTGTTCCATCTACGCTTGCAGGCGCCATGTTTTGACGGCGTCAGGCGCTACTATCGTTAGAGATGCCTGGCAGCGTTTAGGGTGCTTGTGTTAGGGTGCTTGTGTTAGGGTGCTTGTGCGTTTAGGGTGCTTGTGTTAGGGTGCTTGTGCGTTTAGGGTGCTTGTGCGTTTAGCTAGGCCAGGGGCAGGGCCGAGGGTGTTTTGCTGCCGGGTGTTGACGAGACGGGAGGTGTTTTTGTTGTTCGTGGTCCATGGCTTTTGATGTGCAAGGCAGTATGCTAGACGAGGGGCCCGAAATCAACGGAACAGTGCCCATCGCTTCTTTACCGTAATTCTGAAATCCTACGATCTCCACTAATTCCTCTGGACTCGAATGCTCTACGTCCTCCTTTTTCAGGGCTGCCGCCGAGTCATTTACGCTATTGTCCCTCGAGTCCTGTCCCTGGAGATTTGCCTACCAATGTTCTTCGACAGTGCCACAGCGTGACCAGCTCATAACCACCCAAACAACCACCTTTTTTTTTCCTTCACTGCCGCCGACGTTCTACCGCACTACCGCTTTCGACAAGTCTGCTCTTCCATCGGACATTCTGCAAAAGCTTCCATATACTGCAAGAAGCTTCGGCTGGCTTAGATGCCCCACAGAATGATCAGGATGCCGTTATGGAAGGAGGAATATGCCGACTTCACAGGCCTTCCCCGGGTCCCTTGTGTGAATGACAGGCTTCCATGCCTCCACAGCCTCGTTTTCTCAAATGCCCAAATGCTCCGTTTCCAGGTGGCTCACTATAGCCCTGCTGTTTTCGCATGACCGTAACTTGATCAGAATCGAGTGACGTGCTGCAAGTGATGAAACAAACAATAGACTTATTTTTTTTTTCGTCCTCTACGGCAAGCGCAACACAGCTAGGGGCGGTGCCTGCAGGACGCACAGCTAGCCGCCTACACCGTCCCGCAGCACGCCGCCCTTGCGGGCCCTGGCCGTGTGCAGAGAGGTGCATTTTCGGTTTTATAATAGCCCTGTTTGCGTGGGGCAGGAAGAAAAAAAGCAAAATGCACAGTCGCTCCACCTGCTATCTTTAGGCTCGTCGATCCGCAACGGGCATGCGCATGATTTTTTTTTTTCTCGTTCCCCTCGCCGATCAGAATTGAGCCTCTCTACTTATCGTGATCTACCGGGTGCTTTCCCGGTGGCCAGTGGTACTGCACATAAGCCAGAACATTACGCAGGCGCAAGGCTTAGTACTGTGCCTAAGCCTGCGGGTCCTGCTGGCCGTGCATGCTTCTGTCGCAGGCAGCCCTGGGCCGCTCTACGCACTGCACACACACTCGGAGACCGTGCATATGCGGTACGTTTACTACGCAAACGCGGGTAAAGAATAAAATCTGCAGCCGCAATGCCCTGCTCACGCACCGGCTATTGTCTTCCACGCATGATTTTCCCACACTATGTGATAATCATCGTGGCAGAGAAAAATTATATTAATTATAGCTATTGTTGCAGATTGCGGTATTAACATTCTTTTCTAGAATATCGCTTCCCGCCTAAACGCCTCCTCCTCCTCCTTCCTACATCCCAATATATAAGGACCCTGTGCCCTCCCTCCGTTTCATCCCTTCACCTGCTTGAACCCGTCAATCCACCCCCCACATCCTTTTTTTCATTTCCCATACTTCCATTGCATTCCTCGGCTTCAAGCCCTCCACCGCTAATAACAACCCATCTCAGGGCTCTGCCTTTACCTCTTGTCATTGCCCCTATAAGAAAAGCCCAATTCCGGCAAGTCCAGCTCAACGGTGCCATCCATTCCTGAAACTATATCAGAAGCATTCCCCCACCAGGATTCACTAGTGGTTTCAGAAGTATCTGCTTGTCTCTACACGTCTAGACAATTCCACTCCAAAACAAGACGTCGTCTAGAGAGTCTAGAAGCGTCCAGACTATCCAATCCTTGAAGCATTGCCCAGTACTAGCCGGGCGCCATTTTCATAGACGGCTGAGTTTCTGTCATTTTGGTGACGCTTGTCCATTAGCAGAGGGACATTGTTGAATTCCGTTTCCAAGGAATTAGCCTGACAGCACGGAATCCACATCGCATATTCTCGAAGAGCAGACACAAACAGCGCTGGGTTCACAAACGCTGGTTTCACAAACGAGATTGGCGATTCACAACACGTCTTCAGTGGCAGTTATCAAGGACGTTCCATCGCTACAAGGCACGAAGCTACAAGGCAAGGTCTCCACGGTCCGCAAAGTACCAACCGTCGGTTACAGCAGAGGATCACTGAAGGCCACAACTGAAGGCTAAATAAAGATCCTTCACTACACCTCGCTTCATCAGCCCTATTCAGCAGGCTTTAGGCTTCAGCTTCGCTTCAGGGTATCACCGAACTCTTTCAGAGCATCAATTGAAGGCGGACGCCAGTTCGAAGTTAACTTACTAGCTTCAACTTTCTCCAGGTCGGCACAGCTCAGCTTCGACTAAGCGGCTCGCTCCTCAGCTTCGCTGCCTCACAAACTTCGGGATCGCCGCAGCTTCGACTAATTAGTTGCCAGCTCGCTTCATCCAGTTCGGCTCGCCTCCCCAAAATCAGCTGCCATGACCTCCATCATGACCCACTCGCCCAGCCCAAAGGCCCTGATACCCCTGATCCTCAACAAGTCAGAATCCCTGCCGCCCGTGCTACCCCTACCCTCGCTTCACCACCAACCCAACCACCAGCACGATCGTCTACCGGGTCCTCACACCCTCCAGCCCATGCACCCAGCCTACCACTATGTTCTCCCACACCAGGTTCCGCGAGGCGCCCTGGTGCCCGAGATGCCCGTGCCCCAGGAATTCGCCTACTACCAGGCTCCTCAACCACAAGGCTACATGGTTCCTGCGCCAGTCGTTCCAATGCTGGCGCCGGTGCCGTACCCGGTGTATCCCGTCACCCAGCATTCACATCCCCAGCATCCACATCCCCAGCATCCTCAGCATCCGCCAACTCAACATGCCAATCCACCGCCTCAAAAACACCGCCGTTTCCGCAGACGCTACTACCAGATTGTACGCAAATACAAGTGCACGTATCCGGGCTGCACCAAGCGGTACGGCCTGTTGAACCACCTCAACACACACATTGTCACGAAGAAACACGGTCTGCGCAAGTCCAAGGCCGACTTCAAGGATGTGGATTTGGACGAGAAGGAAAAGACGCCGACACCGCCGCTGGCTCCGGAACCGGCGCCGGAACCGGCGCCCCAGGGCCTGCTTCCTACGCCTCCGGTTTGTTCTTCGACGGTTTCGGAAAACACTGACAAGAAGGAGGAGCCGGAGAGCAAGACGTTGCCTCGCATCTCGGACATACTAGACGGGCCGGTGAAGCTTCCGCTGCTTCCGTCGGTGGTGGGCTACCAGAAGTGATTTTGCTGAAACTTGCGAGTATATCAAATTTGGCAAGAATCACGGAAGCTGGTAGGGCAGTGTCGATACCGGCAGGCCGGTTTGGCTGTTGATGCTGGCACCGGCGCGCACGCGTGGAAGGTCACGTGAAGAAGCTCTTGTCTCCTTTTCAGTTGCCGCCGCCTTTCTATGTTTAGCTTTTAATGAAACGCCACGAAAACGCCTCGGTAGTGCCCTTGCCCGTCGGGGCTGATTCTGGTAGTCAAATCTTTGTCAAGCTACGCGATGCAACGTCGGCCAAGTCACGTGAACCAGCACGTGTGAACATGTGACCGATCACGTGCTTTGGCACGTGCACAACGCTTCAGTACACGGATCAACACTCCTCAACTACTGCAACACCCAAAATGGCAGAAAACGACGTCGTGGCTGTCGAGCCAGAGGCCGCGGACAACCATGACACCGGCGCTACTATACAGGATATCTCTGTGGAAAGCACGCCGGAGCCCACCGTCCCTGTTTCCCAGGAAGATCAACCAAAGAAGCCCAAGAGGCTAACGCTTCAAGAAAGGCTAGCGATGGCGGCGAAAAAGAAGAAAAAAGCCGCTGCCGAAGGGAATTCCGCACCTCCGAGCCCGAAACCGGCCGAGCCAGCGCCAATTGAGCCGCTGCCGCCGGCAGAAACGGACGAAGTGGCTGAAATCAGAAAAGAACTTGAAAAAGTGAAACTTCACAGCCAGGAGCTCGAGGAACAAAACCGCCGGCTCGTCGCCGAAAGCAAGAAAACGGCTACCAACGATGTCGACAAGAAATTGGCCGAAAAAGACGCCCTTATCCAGCAATTGATGGAGGAAGGCCAGGCGCTCTCAGGCAAGGAGATCAAGCTCCACGAGAAAATCAGGGCCATGGCGGCCACGAACGCCAAACTAGAACACTCTCTCAAGGACTACGCGTCGAAAAACGAGGATGCGCTTCTCCGGCTTGAAGAGGTCGAGAGTATCATGAAAACACACAAGCTCAAGTCCGTGGACCAGCTTTTGGAGCTTTTGGAGACGAACGGGCGGAAACTCGCGGAGGCTACAAGTGCGTTGGAGGCGGAAAAAGCGAAAAATTGGGAGGCCAAGTACAAGGAGCAGCAGCGGCAGTATGAGGCCGAGCTCCAGGAGAAACGTAATGCACAGAAAGAGCTTGACGAGGCCAGGCTAAAGCTCCAGATGGCCGAGCAGCAGCAGTCGCTAGATGTGAAGCTGAAGGAGGATACGATTTCGTATTTGAAGGACGAGGTCAGCCGTTTGAAGGAAGAGAGCAGTGTAGAGATTTCCCGTCTCGAAGCCAAGGTCGAGGCGCTTCGGCTGGAGAACGAAGGGTTCATGAAAACCCTGGTCACGGAGGCCACGCCAACGGAAGCAGAGGCGAAACACATTGCGTACTCGGAGTACGCCAAGTTGTCTGAGGCTCACAAAAACCTCCATCAGCAATATGTCTCGTCTCAGGAGAACTGGAAACTAATCGAGCTGCAGCTTCTCAGCAAGGCCGATGCGCTTCTGGAGCTGCTGAATGCGTTGAAAAAGGCCAAGGTGAAGGCCCAGGGCGAAATTAGAAAACTCGGTGCGCAGTTGACCATGGCCAAAGAGGAATTATCCCAGGCTGCAGAGCAGCAGAAAGAGCTGGAAAAAGCAATCAAGGATCTTCAGTTCCAGGTTTCGGTGAAGGAGGACGATTACAAGGAGTTGGAGGCGAAAAAGACGAGCTTCAGGCAATTTTTAACACCGACAGGCACAACTGGGAACTTCAGGAGCAGAAATTGAAGCTGAACATCGAAAAGCTTGAGGAGACGATCCAAGAGCTTCGAGAACTGAACATGGGCGGATCAAACGTGGATTCGTTTGCACAACTGCAATCCAGAAAACTTCGTGATCTGGGGCTCCATATCAGCATGAATGAGGATCCACAGACTCCTGGTTTGACGCCTGGACTTGGTCAATTGAGCCAGCCATCTTTCAACAATCTGTTTGAAGCGAACATGCTGGCTGTCTCACTCACGGATCTTGATCTGTTTGAGGCCACCGAGGGTCCAGTACCTGACGATGCCCTGGTTTACTGGAGAAATCTGGCTGACAGATCGGGTATTCCTGCTGCTCAAGGAGGAAAGAATATCCAGCTTCTCAGCAAAATGAGTGCCAACATCCGTCGTCTAGAAATGGAACTTTTGGCACTTAAAGAAGAAAACGAGATGCTTTCTTCCCAAAAGGATGAAGCTCAGCAGGAAATTGTTGCTCAACAAGATCTTAGTGTGACATTGGCCCTGCTAGAAGAGGAAATCGAACGGTTGCAAAAAGAGATTGGAAAGAAGCTGGAGAGAGAGGCGACGCTCCTTGACGTCATTGGCGAGAAATCCATGCTTGTGGAGGAACTACGGGCCGATGTAGAGGATCTTAAAAATATTTGCCACCAACAGGTGGAGCAAATGATTGGAATGGCGGAGAAGAAATAAGGTTGCACCCGTGCCGCAGGCGAGGTTTTTCTGGAGATGTTTCATGATGTTGCAGCAGCACCCGCACCCGTACACCAGGGGCAATTGTATGGACACTCTTCCCCACTGCTTTAAAGCCCGAACCATCATAGAAGCTACTCAATCCACACATGGTACGAGAGACGCTGGATCCAGACAAACAGCAGCGCTTAGCCGTGCCCGTCCCAATTAGGCTGTTGGGAGCGGAAAACCCCAATCACTCGGGAGACGGCGGCAAAAGTCCGAATCGTCAATCCGCCGTTCTCACGCCTAACACGGAATTGAACATCCAGAAGCGCAGAAGACCTTCCTACGGGACCATTGAGACTGATCGTGAAGCATTTTATAACTTGGATTACCCGGAGGACGATGCCGAGCTTCAAAAGCACCAATTGGATCCAAACCACCGGTTCTATTCCAGATCAAGACCAAGATCCCTCAATTTGCCCGGATTGCTTCCTTACAAGCCTGAAACCCCTCGTGACAGAGCCAAATTCCTCAGTCATATAGTTGCACATCTATATATCGCAGTAAAGAGCTTGGACATTCAGGGCTCTGTCTCCATCACCGCTAAAGACTTGGCCTCGCTTAGGAACGTGGCAGGGCTTTCTGATATTGATCTAGCGTTAGAAACAAACCTTTTTGAGATTGGCAATGATAATACCCGTGTGGCAGAAGACGAAGAAACAAATACATTTTTCTCACAGGAAGACTTGGATGTGGGCGGAGAGGACGACGACGAGTATGAGGACGATTCCGAGATGGAAGAGGACGATGACGACATCAAGGAAAGCGTCGACGATTTCGATTCCGGAGAAACCTCCCAGCACAAAAAGTCACCCAAATCGGCTGCAGTGGTGTCCACCAAGATCTGGACCCACGAGCTTCTAGTCTGGCTCAAAATGAAGTATGACATGCCCTTGCTGCTCAGAATGGCGCTAGCTCGTGTGTACTACGCCATATGCTGTTGCAGAGGCCAGCATTTGAACCTCCGAATCTACATCAAGATCTTTGAGCTTCTCACGAAAGATGTTGAACTTTTGCAGAGCGCTGGGTTCGAGCTTCCATGGAAGCCAGTTTTCCTTGAACTCGTGAACCACTTCCCTGGCGTTGATGCCTCGTTTGAGCCCTTCGAGAAGAAAGACATGAACTACATGCTCAAGATTGCCGAACGTGCCTCGAGCTTTTACCCTGCAGAGGCCTTGCCAGAGATCTTCCAGCACTTGGGCAGTCGATTCTCCATCCCCAACGCCTCTTTGGTATTATCCACCATGTGTATGCTTCCATTGACATTCCAGGATGACCCTACCAGCGAACGCGATGTCCGTCACTACGTTCCTGCCTTGTTCGTGATGTGGTCCAAACTCAGCCGTTCCCATGGCGTTGATTCTCATCTCACAGCCCGCTTGGGAACAATTGCAATGTCATATCTTACAAAGCTTGCCAAATACCCTTCGATTGCGAATAACCAGAGCCGTTATGGAGTTTTCAACGAGCTGCAATTCTTGTACTTGATCAATACCCTTATAAACAGCTTGAGCATTAATTACGAGAAGTATGGCTCGCTCAAGACGAGGTTCTTCCATGGCTTCTCAAGTGCAATTGTATTCTCCATTGACGCTGAAAACAGTTTGGGAGAGGACGGAATCATGGGCCATATCGAGACCCTTTTGAACGCAATTGAGAGTTATGTACATCCTTCCAACAGCGGAGAATGGTCGAGACCAATTTCCAAGTTTGTATTGAGCTTGATCTATCAGTTCCAGAAGAGGTATAATCTCGAACGGCAACCAACTGCAACCCTCTACACATTGAATGAGAAACACAAGTTGTCGACAGAAGTTGTCTCACGTTTTGTCAAGGATCTCTTGCCAATTGTTAAAACAGGTATGCAATCGAAGAAAGCCAGTGCGGTTGACGATTACCTCGTCTGCATGAATCTCCTTGCATCAATGGACCCTGACCAGGTTTTGTCAGGAATTCTCATTGACTTGTATGAGTCTCTAGAAGGTGTGATTTCGACGCATAGAGTCGTTACTGCGCTCCGTTGTCTCGATGAATGTGTCAGATACTTTGCCAGCACTCCAGTTTACAGAGTCCATTTGACTCGTTTGTTCACGTTAGCATTACCAGGTATCGACTCTAATGACTTGACGAAAACCATGCATACCCTTGAAGCTTTTGCGGCAATGGCCAGTTTTGTTCCTATTCATGATCTCACGGATGGCTGTGGCGATTCCAATTTGGCGATTCAATTCACCTCTTCGCAGATGGACCACCTCCAGTCTAAATTATACAACAAAGAGTCTGACTTCCCGTTTGATATCACTCCAGAGTTGGAAGAAGAGGCTGTCAAGTCAGCGTCCACAGCATTCAAATTGCTAATGAAGACATTCCTCGAACGTGTTTTTTTGCTTCTAAGAAACATCCCGGACCCCTCCAAGAGTAACGGAATAGAGAAGGACCTTTGTGACTGTCTTCCAAAATTCCTCTTTATAATGATAGAGTCCATGTCAGACGACATCTTCAAGAGTTTCCGGGAGCAGGTGTTCAGCTTCGTTTACGATAATTCGATTCACTCCATCGCAGATGTGGTTGGTGAAATTTGTGGTGGTGTCATTAAGAGAGATCCCACATACTTCAAGCAGGTCGCACCCATCTTAATTGACCGAGTTATGGAGGAGGTTTCCGAGAATGGCGCTGGAAAAGTAAGAACAGGTATTGACATTGAACCACTTGATGAGGCACTCTTTTGGAATTTGATTATTCTCAACGAATGTATCGGCAATGCGGGTGAGATGGTTGTTACTGTTGGCCCAAAGCTCAATAAGCTTTCGTACTTTTTGATGGATAATGTGAAAGGGTCAGTTGTTTTTGCTAGCACTTACATGCTAAATCAAATGCTTCAAGCTGTCACAAAGATGAGAATCAATGAGACCAGGCTCATCAACCCTACTTATGCCGAGAAACACGGCGTCGATGCCAAGTGTTGGGGTGGATTCCAGTTTGACGACTACAGGTTTTCGAAAGAGAATCTCACTTTTGACTGGTTCATCCCTGACGAGAAATGCGTTCGCTTTGCTGTGGACACCTTTAAAGCCCATATCTCGAAAGCTCTCCAGAACATTCTGAGAGTTCTTAAGGAAATCATCAAAACGAAGGATTCAACTTCGCAGATTGCTCTTGAGTTATCTGACGAGCTCAGAGTTAATTTACTTTATTTGGGCTATGGTGTTAGTGGTTCATCTTATCTTTTTGATCCTTCGTTCGAGGAGGACATTCCCCGTTTAAACGAACATAAGAATGAATCCCTACAGCACAGGCTTCTTCTTCTCAAGCAACTTCGTGACCTTAAAGGTTGCAAGTTCAGCACCAAGGACGAGGCACGGATTGAGAATGTACAAGAAAACTTGCAGAAGATCGTGGATGATATCGAGGGTAAGGATATCATTGATTTCACCGATGAGCTCGAAAAGACTTTCGATATCGACATGTCTCAATTTTTGGACTCCCAGAAAAATGAATCCAATGAGAGCCTCAATGAGAAGCATCCAACCTTCAGAAGACCTGCTGACGCAGGAGCCGAAACTAGCTCATTAAGTGAGTCGAAGTCACCAATCAGCGAGTCTGCAAGAGCAACCCCAATGCTTGGCGGAGTCGATCTCACAACGTTGAACCCAGCAATCACATTCCGTGAGCGCAAAATCTACACAAGTAGATACTACTTTGGAGATGATATCGAGCAACGCAGAGCCAATGAGATGTACCTTGAAATCCACAGAACAAGGCATTTGGTTGGAAAGAGTTTGCACATCATCTTCAAATTCATGACCACCCACCTTTACGACAATATTCGCATTTTT
Organism: Candidozyma vulturna; assembly: GCA_026585945.1. NCBI lineage: Eukaryota > Fungi > Ascomycota > Pichiomycetes > Serinales > Metschnikowiaceae > Candidozyma > Candidozyma vulturna. The sequence continues at coordinate 443,413 of CM048832.1, read as the reverse complement.
AAACATTTACTTTACGTGCTTGACATATGGTTTGCTGACGTTGGTCGTGAGAGAAACTTGGATTACAGTCACTCTAGAATTTCTTTCAGATACTTGAGCGACATTCAAGAGCTCAACAGGATCAGGAAGCCATTTACAAGATTAACATTTGGAAGCAGAATCGAGTCATACCATCAAATGCGTGTGGCATTACACGCAACCTCAAGAAATATGTCTGACCTCGATCGCATTTTAATCGAGGACTTGTCAAGAGCTTCTTGTTCTACTTATCTGGCTATCGCCGACCGTGCACAGGCAACTTTGCTTGATGCTATGAAGCGTGTGAATAACTCCTACAATGTGATCATCAAGACGACTTTCAAGATCTTATCCAAGGCCTTAGATGAAGATAATCATAAGAAGATCGAAAGTGGATTGAGTATTTTTGAGCTCAAGCGCATCAAATCCAAGATGCAAGGAGACTTCACTTACCTTGGTAAGTACATTGACATTTTGCACCGTTCCATGCTCGTGGATCGTGTGGAAGTCAGCGATTTGGCACAAAAGTTGTTCCACAATCTATGTGGTGCCATTTCTTTACCAAGTAGGGTTTGCTTGATTGATGATTGCTTGGTCGACAGTATCAGGCCTCCCGACGAATTCATTGATTTGGAGATCAAGGCAGTCATTCTTGCGAAAGAGAAGAAGAGGGATGTGTACTCCGAGAAGCTTAGCAAAATAGAGGACGGGCTCATTGTCAATGAGAAGCAAAATAGTCACTGGAAATTAAGCTCTCTTAATTTGCTGTGTTTGATCGAGATCCAAGTTGAGTATGGTTCACCAACGAGAAATGATGTCTTCCAGTTATTGACCAAAGCTTCGTCGAGCGACCATCCACTCGTCTCGCGTTTGGCTTTGAAAGGTATCAGCAAGTTGCTAAACAAGCTTTTTTTGCTAGGATCTTTTGATTACAGCTTGGAGAATGCCTACGACTTGACTCATGGAATGAGGGACTACAAGGTCGTCGATACAATGCCAAGAAATGGTGTTTCGTATTCTGAAACCTGGAAGAAAGAGCTCCGTAATGAAAGCAACCCTGATTACTTCATTGACCAAAAAGCCAATTGTGGTTGGCTCTTTTGGGATGACTCTATGATTGCAGTGAGGCCAGAGCCGTTGATAGATCTCAATTTGAATGAGCAGGATCAACAAGTGCTCTCTGGCTTTGCGTCATGTGTAACACCAAAATGGTTCCGCAACATCGTGAACTTGTGGGTGACCGATAATGAAGCTAATGCTGCATTTCAAGGTACCGATGTTTTTGCAACCGCTGGCATTATATCGTTGATAGCTACCGGTAACATTCATAATTTCCTGTTTGAGGAGTTCTTGGAAATCGTGAGAGAGGTTTACGTTCCAGATGACAAAGGCTCACATATTGTCATTTGTGAATTGATCTCGGGTATGCTCATTGCATCAAAGAGCACTACGCACGAAATGGCAAAAAAGAGAGATGACTTTTTGGTTCCCTTCTTGACGAATATCTTCGAGAAGGACTTGACGTCTGAAACAAAGAATATCTGGACCATTTTTTCCTGGTGGGTGCCATCTCACATCGATTGCAAGCGGTTCCCGAGAGTCACAAAGGTCTTGGTTGACTTCAAGCTCACGGATGATTCCGACTCCGCCTTGACAAAGGCCACTCGTTTGAGCTACCTTCGTTCCGTGGTTGTGTCCATGACTTGGGCGTTCCCAAATCCAGATGATGTACTTCACTTGTGTTTCAGCAATCTCAACAACAAGTACCAAGCCGTTAGAGAGCAGATTGGATCTTTGATTGCAGTGACGTCCTTTTCCTTCTACGGTGAATCGATGAAGGACAGTGCAACATTTGTCGATGCTTGCAATACCAAACCGGAGTTGATGTACAAAAGAAGCATGAACCATCTTCTTTTTGAGAAGCTCCCATCAATTTTCGACCAAATTGAAATGTGGAGAAATGAAGTCAAGGACTTGCCAGCTCATGAAATTTTGAATTCCAACTACATTTGTGCCGCAACAACAGTCCTCAGCTGGTTGACTCAAGCCCTCAACACAAGTATTGCCATCCAGTACCAAGACTTTGTCAGCAAATATATTGCCCCCTTCCTTTTGCATTTGACGGCCATGAAGGATGTGTGTCAATTGGGAAACATTGAACCCATCTCAGCATTCAAAAAAGTCTCACAGATTCCGTTCGAACCTCATTGCTTGGAAGATGTGGTTACAATGCTTGAAGGGTACAGCAAGGACGGCTTGAACCACGTTCAGTACTTCATTCTTGGAGAGTTTACGGAAACAATCTACTTTAAGAATTTATTCTTCTTGACCAGGTCCCAGAGAGAGCGTATCTTTGAGTTGACTGTGACCTTGATGTACCACAAGAATGTTGAAATTCGTGAGGCCGCATCATCGACCTTTTCTGGTTTGGTTCACACCTCGCCCCCAGGAATTGTTGATGAGATTGTTGAGAACTACAAGAAGCGCTTTGTTGCAGACTTGGACCGAGTCAGAAAGCAGCACCGGAAATCAGGATTCAAAAATGTCACGAATGCTGAAACCATTTCCATGCACGGAGCTACTCTCGGTCTAGGCGCCCTTGTTCATGCATTCTCATTCCAGTCTCCACCGCCACCTTGGATTCCAGAACTTTTGACACTCTTGTCCAACAAGGCATCGGGTGTTGTTGGAGTAGTTGGAAGAACAGCAAAGGATGCATTGGGCAAATTCAAGAAAACCCGACAGGATACATGGCATGTCGATAGCAAGGTATTTTCCGAATCACAAATGCAAGACTTGGAAGGCGTCTTATGGAAAAGCTACTTTATTTGATTCACTGCACAGCCTCCTTTGGCCATGCCCATATATTATAATACACAAAAGATCACTTGACCGTTTGTAAAACATCAACGATGACTTGCTTGTTCGAATCAGAAAGTCCATCGAAGATCATGCTATGCAACTGAGGATTTTGGGATTGAAGAGACGAGTAAAAGTCCTTCAAAGAATCAAACGGATTCAAAGAGTCCAATGGCGTAGTAGCCAACGGATCCTCGTAAGCAGGCTCGTCCTCTTCAGCGAAACCAGATTGAGTCAACTTGTTGTTTTCCTGCTGCAAGAAATTAAGATACTCGTCAGTGGATGCGTCATTGGCTCCTGAAACATTCTCCTCATCGTCCAAGTCCTCGAACTCTTCCTCGACATTGCCGTAATGTCTATCGTACAACTCTTGAACATCTTCGGGTTGTTCGCTGAAATTAACTCTCTTTGTTTCGAATGCCTTAATGGCAATCGGTAAGGCTTTGTACAAAGTAGCCAAGCTGGAGCCAATGTGTGGAGCTAGATTTGGAATGCTTTGAATGGCTTCGTTATTGTTTGATAACGAGATCAAGCCGAGGATGGACGCCTTGATATCGTAAACTCTCTTCAATACCGGAATAAGGGCAAACCAGAGCTCCATGAAGATGTTGAGATATTGACTTTGCTGTAAAGCAGCAAGAGTAGACGAGGAGTCGTAAATTAAGCACGAAACAATAAAATCGACCTTGCCCACCGTCATGGCATTGTTTTTGATGTGCTTCGGGTCGTGCTTCTCCTTAACAATAACTGGGAAGATAGTTTCAAACAATTTGGGGAGGTAGCCGATCGAGTTACCTTGCAAAGAAAGCACAAATGTCTGAGCCAAATCAAGGGCAAGAACAATGTCGTTGTAGCTCATATCCTCTTCACCCAGAATGATGATGGAGATGATGTTGAGCAAATGGCCAGCAATCTCGGGGTTTTCGGCAATGTCCTGGGGTCCGAAAACCATGTAGTTGCGCAAACACTGGAACAACTCCTCGGTGTACATGAGGGCAATACCTTCGTCAAACGACTTGACCAAAAGGCCAAAGTGGTTCCACATGACGGGGCTCACAGAGCGCAAAAGGAAAATGGAGTTTTCGATCAACTCGCCAATCTCCGCGAGGAAGTCGTCCAAGTTGTTTGCAAGAACGTACTCAATGACAGGCAGGAAGGTCTCCTCGAGACGAATGCAGATTTCCTTAGAATTTTCGAACGACAAAAGCACCGTTATCATCGTGTTCAAAAGACCAATAGCCGCCATGATCTTGTCTGAAGAGTCCATATAGTCGCCATCAAATTCATCCACATCAACGTTAGCAGCGTCGTTTACCTCCACTGCCAAACGCATGAACTGGTTGACCAAATTCTGCATCAACTCCACGCCAAAAGGCTGGAGCTGCTCGCTAAAGTTCTCAACACACTCTTGCATCACCATCGAAATCGCATCGTTGTCGATTTCCTTCGTGAGCTCAAGCAACTTGGACATGGTGGGGAGAATCAACTGAGAAAGAACGTCCCTGAACTTTGGGATGTACATGTACGCCTGGATGGCAAGAGCACTCTCCAACATCACAGCTAAGTTGACATCGCCTGCATCAGAGCTGAAAGGTTTGAGGATTCCATGGAACAACGCCAGCAACATTTCAGCGTCTGTGAAGTTAAGATCGGCGAACTTCGAGAAAACATCAAGCGTACGGGCCTGGAGAAATTCGTGCTGCGAGGTTATGTTGGGCAAGACCAAGCCTTTCAAAAAACTCTCCATCTGAGTATGGTAAGGCAGTTTTGGAGTCGTCAAGTAGTGGGAAACGCCTCCTATGAGACGCAAGGCACCCTCCTTCTTTTTGGCCACCTCCACGGTCTCCTGCTGCTCCTGCAAAGACGAAAGCTCTCTGTAGACAAACTGCAACACCGGCTCCAAAGTCAGCTTTCTGCGTTTGCTGACCAAAGTCGCCAACAAGCCCAAAGCGGCGATATCAGGAGCCACCTCGTCAAAAGCATCGAGCTTCAGGTTGATATAGTCGTTGGGGTCCTCCTCAAACAATTCAAGGGTCTCGTCGGAAGGACACAAAAGTGGGTATATGAGGTGAGACACAATGGTCTCAAAGTACGGCTTGACCAAGCTCCAGGATTCCTTCTGCGTCACGCTGTGGCTCAAAAACTCCAACAAGTGGTATAAGGCGGTGCCAGGAAGCCAGCGGGCGCCTGAACACCACTGCTCCACGAGCGATAAATAGATAGACATGAGGTGAGGCACAAACTCCGAGACAAAAAGCGTCCGGAACCCGTCGTATTTCATTTTCGACAGCAAGTCACGCAGGCCGTAGCGGCGGAAGAGACGCTCCATATTGGCAATGGACCATTTGTAGCACTTGGACACCTCCAACTGGTTGCGTTCTCTTTCCAGATTGGCGTTTTTTACGTACTCGGGGGTGGCCATTTTGATCACTTCACAGTGGAACTGGCCCCACGACGCAAGCGTCTCCTGGGTCTGGAGCACCTTGGGAAGATCGTAGTAGGTAACGAACTTGTACGTCTTGAGAATGAGCTTCAAAATTTCAGCGTACTCTTCCGTGAGTTCCAGCGCCAAAAGAGCGTTTCCCACGTCAAGCAAGTGTGGGAACGCCTGCGCGATCATCGGGTCCAAGTCCTGCTCCCGCTCCTTGTTGGAGATCCAGCGGTAGTACCTTGTGATTTCTGAGAAGCACAAGACTCCCACGTAAAGCGACACCGGCGAGTCGTGCCGCTGCAAGGCCTCGGCCGTCTGGGGAAGAAGCTCGGGCCAGGCTGCTGGGAACTCAAAACTCACCAAAACACGCAAAACAGGCACCAATTGCTGCCTCAGCTGGTGGTCGATCTTGTGCATGGTGGGGATGATTCTGTCCTTGATGACGGGTTTTTCGCCGTCGTCGATACGGCTCGTTGGGTGGTTCCAGTAGCGCACCACCTGGTTCTTGAAGTAAACGGCCGCTGCCTGGCGCAAACCAGCATTGGAAGCGGATCCAATCACATCAAGACAGGCACCGAGAAAACCGGTGTTCTTCAGGATGTACTTCAAGTTTTCCTCTGCCTTTTGGCGCACCGCCAGCGACGCCTGCAAAGTGTCGGCAAAAAGCGCCTCGAGCTGTTGCGGGTCCATTGTGGGGGTGTTGATTTGGGAAGAAAGGGAAGCCGGTTGGAAAAAAGCTTGATGGTGTAGTCCTGTGCGCAGGTCAGCACATGTCACCACGGATGAAGGGAGGCCTGGCGTGGAAAGATTAAGGTGATGATTTTGCGTTTTGAGGTTTCAGGAGAAAAGAAGGAGTAGTTGGTTTTTTTGATTTTGTGATTTGGTGGTGGACTGGTTGGGTGGAGTGGCTGCGAAAGAGACGGATGGGCCCTGGTGCGATGGAGGTGGTGGTGGATTTGGTGATGATATATTGGATAGTGGGTTTTGGAGGATGCTTTTTTGATCGATTCTGGAATGAAGTTTGTATGTCTTCGGAGGAGGGTTGATAAACTCCAACAAAGGTCTGGGGAGATGAGTGGAATGTGAATTGGGGTTGTATCCGTGATATGTGCATAGTCCAACAGCTAAAAACGTTTAGATTGTTTTTTGCCTTCAGCTTTTTACTTCTATCGTACAATTGTGTGGAAACTTGGAGATTCTGATTTTTTAGGGTTTGGCAAAGTTTATGGGGTACTCGGTTATTGGCAGAATGGTTGCAAATGATCCGATCCGGGGGTGCAGTCAGATGAAGGGATTCTTGAAAATGGCTACAAACCCTTGGTGTGTGTGATTTACTTTGATCTCAATCTACATTGTAGCTTTAGAGTTGGGGGACTTGCTTGTGGGCGCTTATCCATTGGGTGTATTTCAAATTGCACAAGATCAAGGGCCACAGGGTGCTCTTGCAGAACCGCCGGATTCGATGATCTGGTGACAACAGACCTTGATGCTAGCAAGTAAGTGCCTTACTTACCCTATTGAGAGGCTACTCTCAAAGCCCCTGGACATCTCAGCCAACTATGGGACCACTACGACCCACCAGACGAAAAGAGGGCAGCCAAGGATCTAAGATTCACGCAGTCGGTTGTTTGAACCTCCTCAGACACTGCGGTTCAAAGCGGAGGCCCGGTCGTTGCCAGATTCACAGAATTGGCCCAATCTTTGACAGTACCAAGCAAGGTGAACAGACCATTTCCAGCAAAGAACGTCCCTCAAGAGCTCATCCTGACATCCCCCTCTGTGGAAATCCATCGCTGAACAGCTGACATCTCCAACTGGCAGCTCACTCAACAGCTCAACAGCCCATCTAGGCCCCATCTAGCTCAAACCATCACCCTAATAGTTGCCCTGCTTCTTGGCAGCCTCCGTGTGCTCGTCGATATCAATGGCGTCCCACGGATAAGCAATCCACACATCATCAACATCCGTGCCGGCAATGTACCTGCCCTTCTCCTTGAACTCCTCAGGAAGCTCTGCTCTCTTCTCCTTGCGCTTGTTGTGAAGCACAAACACAGAAAACTTCGTCGTGCCCTGCTTGCCCGTCTTCTCCTCGATCTCTCTCACGTCCCTCTCCAACTCGGTCACCGCATAGTGCAACGTGGTCCTCGTATCATCCACCTCATCGACAATAATCACATTCTTGCCAATAAGCATGTCCATGTGCTGGCCCAAGCTGCCGAAGTCCAACCACTGAGTTCTCACCACCTCCTTGCCGATCTTCTCCTCGTCGCCCATCTGCTCGTACAACGAAAGCCCGATGGCCTGGATGGGGATGTTCTTCTTGCCTTCTTCTTTCAAGAAGGAACGGAGGATTCTGGCGGGGATGAAACCGCCACCTCCAATCGCCACAATGAGGTCCACCAGCTGACCCAGCGCTTTTATTTCCTGGGCCGCCTGCTGGCAGAGCTTGTGCACGATGTTGTAGGAGATGTAGAGTTTTGACATGTAGTTGATGTGCGATGGATGAGATGGTCAGGTGAGATAAGGATGTGGATGGTGGGGGTGGAGTGACGAAAGAGGGCGAGTTGTTGGTTTTGGTGGTTGAATTGAAGCTTGTGGATTGGGGAAGATTACTTTTGGTTTTTGGGATGGAGGCTTTGGTGAAACCTGGTTGGAAGGTCTGGTGGTGGGATGGGCTTAATGGAGGTGGTTAGTGGTTGAGTGAGAATTGTGAAAGGCAATCGAGAAATGAATTTGAAAAGGACAGTATTTGGATCTTTTTACTAAGTGACTGCCATTTTTGTGTCAATTGAATGGTGGAGTTGCTCGTAAGTTGGGATGTTGTGGAGATACACTCAGAGGTCTACCAGGAGTTTTCTGAAGCTTGTCGAAAATGATTTTTAGGAAGAGAGTTTTCATGCTATTCAACTTGAGTGTGACCCTTTTGAAAATAGCCAATTGATAGACAAAGAAAAAAAAAGACAAATTGTATTGTGGAGTGGCTGGTTGGTTGTCATCGCTTGGAGGTATCATAGATCTACGGGGAGGCGACGAAGACGAATGAGGACAGACGTCGAAACTTTTTGTATCGTCTTCACTATTTTCCATAAGTTGGAGCATTTTTTATCATGGAGTCTCAAATGGTCATGTAGTTCAATCGTGCTATTCACAATGCCCTCCTCCCAGTTACTAGTGCACTGGAAGTACCACATCCAGACCAATCTAAGAGCCAGACACACTTTGTGTAAATCTGAATATAATACATTTTTGCAGCCCAAAAGAACCACAATCCAAAGTCATTTTCAGTCCTTCTTCGTGGCTGCAAAATCCTCAACCAAAAGTCACACCAAACCACACCAAAGGTACCTTCCGCCAATTACACTCGGCCACCTACACCGCTGCTTCATGCGTCTTCATTAGTCTATCTATTCCTCGTCAAAACTGACGAACTCGTCCTCCGAGCCCTCGGCAGCAAAGCTCTCCTCGATATTATCAACGCTGTCAAAGTCGTCGTTCTCTCCGTTGGCATACACAATCAGCTCCTCCACGTTGGACTCGGCGGCATCGTCGTCAGCGTCAAACTCATCGTCACTTCCTTCTTCAGAAACCTCAGCCTCGGCAACCTGGGTTCTGAACTCAGCATGCGATTTGAGCAAGTGCAAACGGCCCTGAAGTGCCAACAACCGCAGCATCATCGTCATACCGTCCTCGAAGCTGCGCTGAAGCTTCTTGAGATTGTCCCGTAGCAGATCCTGCTTCAGAATGTAGCCGCCGTGGGTAAGCAAAATCCACTTGAGCCAGAGGGAAAGCAGACTTTTGCTCAGAGGGTCAGATGCCACTTTGGTGCTGACGATGCTGAACAAATTCTTCACAAGCACCTCTCGGTCGTCGCTTTGGGAGAAAAGCCTGAATGTCTCTTTTATGCTTTCTTCGTCGTCGTTGCTGGAACAGAGACGCACCACTTTGGTCTTCAGCACTTTCTTAGCAGTCAAGATACCAGAAAGGCTGCTGTAGAGCTCCAGCGGAGGAAGATTGTCGATTTCAACGGGGCGGACGCTATCTAGAGTGACGTCTGGCGAAGCCTCCTTTTTCGTTTTCTTCTTTTTCTGTCTGGCCTGGATTTGAATGTCCTTGTTGAGTTCCGAGATGGCCTCAAACTCGGGCTGGTTTCTATCGTACAAGACGGCGACGTAGGCCGATTTTTGGGAGAAAAGGTTCTCCACAGCACCGTGCACGGTGGAGGTGAGCTCCAAGCCGGTGTATAATTCGGTGACGCTGGCTGAAACCACCGCAACCTGGTTTTCGCTGATTCTGTTGATTTTGGCGATTTCCCCAGCACTTTCGAGAGTGCCAATGTGCTCGTTGTTTTTGCTCAAATCGTAGACTTCCACGTTGTTGTTGGCTTCTGTGGCCACATATAAGTACAGCCCAGCTTGTTGAAGTGCTGTGACCGTGCCGTCAGTCTGGATCTTTCCAGAAAGCGTCTTTTTGCCAAGATCGTAGAAATTCACAGCCAGACCGCCAAGAGCAACAAGCTCTCGAGAACCAACAAGGTGCTGGATGCAAGTGTATGAAGATTTGGGCACCTTGATGGTGGTGGATATGCTCTGCGAGGAAATGCTGTATTCTATGAGGGCGCTAGGGAGGTGTGCCCAGAAGGATCCTGGGTTTCTGGAGCCGGCCACAAGCTGTACCTTTTTCAATTCGGTGATTCTGTGCAACGGCGTTTCTGAGTATGGTGAAAGCACCAAGACTTCTGAAGAATCGAGAACCACGGCCAAGAGGCCCTGTGGACCCGTAGAGACTTCTTTTTCCAGCAGACCGTTCGCCTCGGCCTGCCTCTTTTTCAGCTTCTTCTTTGTTCCCGCCTCCACGTCGTTGAACCACGAAACACTGGTGATTTCAGCCAGGGCATCGAGGTCGAATCTCTGGACCAACTCATCGGACACCTGGCCGTTTTCGCCCGGGAAAACACGGATCTGGACCTCGTTGCGGGCCTTCTTCACAATCACACTCGCCACGAACAGGCCGCTGGCGTCGGCGGTGCTGAAGGCAGTCATGCTTAGAAAGGTAGGTTTGGAAAAAAAGAAGAGGTGCGATGCCCTCATGCACAGGATCCCCAGGTAGTATGAGATAGGAGGATTGGGTTTGAGGAGCTAGAGAAAAAAAATACCACTGGTTACGGATTTTATGAAGATTTGGTTTGATCTGACTTTCAAGTTTTCAGAGGAGCAATTTGTGTGGAATTGGTGGATGGTTAGTGGGGCTGGAATGGCTGCGAAATCGAGGAACTGGGTGGTGATGAGTGGGTAGATGGCATGGCAATGTGAGAACTTGAATAGAGACTGAAGCCTATTCGTTGGTTCATGTTGTTGATTTCGGGTCTGGCATTATTCGTTTTGAGAATTAAGGATTTTATAGTTTTGATCCTCGTTTGGTAAGGTGTCTAACAAATAGGATATGGTCCAGGCTGTTCGGCTGATTTGACTAATGGGAGTACATTGGTTGGTCTTCGAGCTGAGGAGGTGCTAAAAAGGATGTTTGAAGCAGGGATCCCATGTTTAAGGTGAAATCGAAGTTGAAGCTGAAGTTAGAGTTCGAAGAGCTTCTACTGTATGAGTAGTGGACGCTGATCAATGGCAGCTAGTGGTTCAAAGAGATGGCGGAAAATTCACCTTTTCCTTCAATTGCAAAACTCTCAAGAAGTGCTGGCTGAAACGTCTTGAGACAACTGGAATCGCTGAAGAATTTAGCTGAACTGCTAGGAAAGTGCCGCTGAGCATAAGCCCATCTCATCGAGCGCTGGGAGGTCCAACGAAGTACACGTTCGTTAGAAGAAAGGCAATTCTCTCTTGTAGTCAAATAAACGGCTGACCCCAAGTTACAGAAATTGCCTGAGTGGAAGCTTATGTAGGTCTTCATGCACTTCACCTGCCGATTTAGGAATATCCGATTCCGGGACATTCAACTTTTTGAGGCGTAGTGGAGAAGCGAATCACGTATTTACATTTACAAAAGGAGTCAAAGAATACAACACCCTAACTGGAGCAGTCAGAAGAACCCATGCCCATTTTGCAGCCAAGCTAGACACTCACTGACCAAGGTTCTTCGACTTCGTTTTCAAAAGAAAGACGACGTGTCGTGATCAAATTCGAAGACCAGTCATCTCAAGTTTTTCAATTGAACCTCCAAGATCCCAATCTGAAGACTACAGAAAAGGACCCTTGTGGTTTGCGGCATGACAATACCCTGCGCTATGAGTGGGCCGACGTCACACCCGTACACCACCAAAGAACACCTTCATTTTTGGCATCCGTGGCTAGTTGAAGCGCTTGGAGATGACGAATTGAGATAAAGAGCTTGTTTAGAGAAGCAATACTATGTGATAATGGCGAAAATCCGCTTTCTGAAAGTTTTCACCGAGACCACGTGATATTACTCGACTCAGTAGCTGGCCACCAGTGGCCCCGCTGAACCTTCTGAAGCACCAATTCAACTACCACATTTGCAAATATGTAAGAGCAGTAAAGCCACTAGCTCCCCCGACGCTGGGTCTCTTTGAACAAATAGGGCATCTCTTTGGTCACGTGACCACCAACCTAGCACCTTTCAAACCCGCCACCCCAGCCCCTATGTTTCTGAAAGTTTTTCGCAATCGATCTCGCAACCGCATTGATCCGCGACACTGTTGCCTGATTGTATGCCACCCCGTGAACCCCCGTTTCTTTAAGGTTCGATTGATTTCGGCCTGCACACACTGCCCCACCGTCTCATCGACACTTTTTTTCGCAACGAACCTAGACCTCACTCTCGAAACCTTTTTCTTCCAGAAACCATGTCTGCTGTTTCCTCCTCGAAAGCCAAAAGAGAAGCCAAGCGTGCCGAAAAAGAAGCCGCCAAGGCTGCCGCAGGAAAGACTACCAAAAAAACGAAAAAGCAGGCCCAGAAGGACGCTGAGGAGAAGGATGTCGATGATGCTGCTGCTCAGATTGCCAAATTGAAGATGCAAACCGACGAGCACGGCTTGTCTGACCGTGTCACCACCGGTGTTTTGGACTCCTTGGAGACCTCGCGTGATATCAAGATCTCGTCTCTTTCGCTTTTGTTCCACGGTAAGGTGCTTATCCAGGACTCCACGTTGGAGTTGAACTACGGTAGAAGATACGGATTGTTGGGTGAAAACGGATGCGGTAAGTCCACTCTTTTGAAGTCGCTTGCCGCCAGAGAGTACCCCGTGCCTGAACACATTGACGTGTACCTTTTGAACGAACCTGCTGAGCCTTCGGAGCACTCCGCTTTGAACTATGTGGTTAGAGAAGCTGAGGCTGAGCTCAAGCGTATGGAGGACCTCGTGGAGGACATTATCGTGAAGGACGGTCCCGAGAACCCCGCTTTGGAAGGTTTGTACGAGAAGATCGACTCCATGGACCCCTCCACTTTCGAGTCTCGTGCTGCTGTGATCTTGACCGGTTTGGGTTTCACCCCAATCACCATCAACAAGAAGACGAAGGACATGTCGGGTGGATGGAAGATGCGTGTGGCTCTTGCCAAGGCGCTTTTCGTCAAGCCCACGCTTTTGCTTCTTGACGACCCTACTGCCCATTTGGACTTGGCTGCCTGTGTGTGGTTGGAAGAGTACTTGAAGAGATGGGACTCCACCTTGATTCTTGTTTCCCACTCCCAGGATTTCTTGAACGGTGTCTGTACCAACATGATCGACATGAGATTGAAGGTGCTTACCCAGTACGGTGGTAACTACGACTCTTACGTCAAGACCAGACAAGAGTTGGAGACCAACCAGATGAAGCAGTACCACAAGCAGCAGGAGGAAATCCAGCACATCAAGAAGTTTATTGCTTCCGCCGGTACCTACGCCAACTTGGTCAGACAGGCCAAGTCCAGACAGAAGATCTTGGACAAGATGGAGGCCGACGGTTTGATCCAGCCTGTGGTTCCCGACAAGGTTTTCACCTTCCGCTTCCCCGACGTCGAAAAATTGCCTCCTCCAGTGCTTGCGTTCGACAACATGTCCTTCTCGTACTCTGGCAAGGACGAGGACAACTTGTACGAGGGCTTGGACATTGGTATCGATATGGACTCCCGTGTGGCTCTTGTGGGTCCTAACGGTGTGGGTAAGTCTACCTTGTTGAACTTGTTCCAGGGCAAGTTGACCCCTCAGAAGGGTAGAGTCATTCAGCATACACACATCAAGTTGGGTGTCTACTCTCAGCACTCTCAGGACCAATTGGACTTGACCAAGACGCCTTTGGAGTTTGTGAGAGACAGATTCTCCAACATCTCCCAGGACTTCCAGTACTGGAGACAGCAGTTGGGCCGTTTTGGTTTGACTGGTGAGGGCCAGACCTCCCAGATGGCCACCTTGTCGGAGGGCCAGAGATCCAGAGTTGTGTTTGCTCTTTTAGCCATTGAGTCGCCCAACTTGATTTTGTTGGATGAGCCCACTAACGGTTTGGACTTGTCCACCATCGACTCCTTGGCTGACGCCATCAACGCTTTCAACGGTGGTGTTGTTGTCGTGTCCCACGATTTCAGATTGTTGGACAAGGTTGCCAAGGACATTTTCGTCATTGAGAACAAGACTGCCACCAAATGGGAGGGCTCTATCTTGGACTACAAGAAGAAGTTGGCTGCTGAGGTGGTTCTCTAATTTAATGGTTTGTATTTAATGGTATGCGGGTCAAACACGAGTTTGTTGATGTAGTTTCGGAATGGTTGCAAAAATGTCGTCCTTTTGGGAAGAGTGGTATCTGAGTACGAACCTTGAGATCTGAGACTGGTTGCAAAAATGTCGCACTTCATGGGATGAGCGGTTGAAGATTCCGCAAGAGCAATTTGGCGTTGAAGATTGTCGTCTACAGCAAAAATGATGGGGATTCACAACAAAAAATGGACGAGTCCGGATTCGAACCGGAGACCTTTCGCATGCTAAGCGAACGCGCTACCAACTACGCCACACGCCCAGGAAGAAGTGGTCCCTAGCAGGATCGAACTGCTGATCTTGGCGTTATTAGCACCACGCCTTAACCAACTGGGCCAAGGGACCGACTTGTTATGAGGAAGGATGCAGGTTTTTTATGTCGCATATATAAAAAGGTTTGTTTCGCGCCCTGAGTTTGGATTTTATACTTGTATGATAGATTATCAGATAAAAAATCTGCTCTTAGCACAAAAAACTCAATTTTCGGCCATTTAAGCCGTTTTTTTGATGTTTTTTACTTTTAAGTTGTTTTAAGCCATACAGAGACTTATGGTGAACTTTTGAAATATTAAAAGTCCTTATCTCCGGTCATTTCATTGTACCAATTGGAATATAACACTTCTCGGCACTTTTGAGTGTCTTTCGAGATTCTCTGAAAGAGATCGCCAAATGGCTACCAGTGTTGGGAGCTCAGTTAAGCTGTTATAGCTCGAGGCTTCGCTATAAAAGATGTACGTGTCTTTAAAACCCACTAGGTTAGCATTGACTCAATCGACGATACTTCAACTCGATCATGAATGAACCCAGTCCATCTCCCCCAACCCAACTACAAAAACCGAAAAGAACCTCCATCTACATGCCACTTTAAGAATCGCATTAAAAGTGCTTCTCCCCAACAGTTTCATCCATACGGCCTGCATTGTCTATGTATACTTGTCTAAAGTTTTGGGCCCGTTGAGAATCGACTCCTCGTAGTTATCGAGGTCAATGTCCCTGTAATGCGGAAGGTGTCTGGGAACATTTTCCGGGGCCAAGTCAGGGTACTCCTTTCTGATGAGCTTGATCAAAGCGTCATAGAAGACCTCGTAGGCCCGAGCTGAGTAGTGGACTCCGTCGAACAAGTACTCGCTCAAATCAGGGCTGCCCAGCAAGAGCTCGTCGGAAGACCAGCCTCCGTTTTTCTGGAAAAGATACCACAAGTCGAGAAATGGCAACTTGTGGGCCAAGGCAACCTCCCACGCTGCGTCCGCATACTCTCTGGTGTTTTTCGAGCTGGAAAACGGCCCGTCAAGCGGTCTACCTTTCTCCTCGCAGGCATCAATGAAAAGCTGCTGGCCGTGGAGAGCCGGGCCCACAATCACAAGCTTGATGCCCCTCTCCAATGCCAACTTCACCATCGTGTCCAAGTTCAGCTTGTACTCCTCAATCGGCACGCCCTGGAAACCGAAAGAAGCATCATTGGTGCCGAGGAAAATGTAGGCTAGGCGGATCTTGCCCGGTCCCTCCAGCTCCGTATCCAAAACCTGCTTGAATATAGGGAGTGTCCAGCGTGTGTTGTAACCGGAGAAACCTCGCTTGACAATGTCCAATTTTCGGGTGTAATCGTCGGCCAACTTGGCAGCTAGCGAAAACCCGCCCTGGTAATGGGAGAACTCGGTGATGGAGTCGCCAAAAAGTAGAAATTTGTCGAATCTAAGTGCCATGGGTTTGTTTTGTTGTGGTGGGTGCAAATAGTTGGGGGTGCAATTTATGCCGGCCGACCGAGGCAGTATAGGTACGACTGTGGCACGGGAGTTTCGACAATGGCCAAGTTGACTTGTGACATTGGGCTCTTTGAAGAATAGACGAGGAAAAGGTGCTACTAAATTGGCATTGGGAGGGTTTTGTTTTTTTTTTGTCTTTTTTTTTCTTGGAGATGTGGTGGGGTAGACCGAGGGGTGTGCCGGTATGGCAGCCAGGGCTTTTTTAGACGTAAGCGGGACCAAATTCGTGCTTAGGCTATTTTAAGCGAGATTTCAATAGGTAAGAGGGGGACGCTTGTGGATTTGCTGACGTTGGTCTGATATGGGCCATTGATGGGGTTTGCTTCCATTGTCGGACCGAGTCCTTCCGAATGCGATTGTGTTTTTGAATTCTACCGATTGACTCGAATTGACCCGTTTGGAGATGAAGCAGTGACGGCGATTAATATCAGGCATGGCAAGTGAAATCTCGAGGCCATGTTTCATTGAGTGGAAGGCGGCTCGAAGCTCAAGTGCCACCCTTCAGAGCATGAATTGGGGCTATCAAACGGTCCGATTTTTCAGATGAGATCCAACTATCAAAGCAAAATGGAGGATACAGTGGTTACTGGTCTCTCGTCACAAACAGCATGAAGAAGTACCACATCAAAGGATAGAAGATCTGAAACGCATCAACAATCGTAACCAAAGCATGGAGAAAGCTGCTATTCTCAAGTCCCTCGTATAGTGAGCCCTCCCACACTAGCGCAGGAAATAGCACGAATGTCGTCGCAAACCACGATAGAACCCTGACGAAGTGGAGAATGCAACTTCCAAAAACTGGAATGTCGAGATAGAGTGATTTGTCGCCAAGTCTCCATCCCTGTGCAGCTGCTATCACGATCCAGGCATCAAAGACGAAGGAAACGGTGAAGAGCAATAACCGGAAATTCCAACCTGGCGGGAACTCCACACCCAAGTGAAACTTCAACCCTTTGATGACATTCACGCTCAGCGAGTCAAGTTCATTTCGTTTCTCTCCGAATATCTGTTCGTGAAGCTTCTCCCTCTCCACTTCGGTCAAAGCTTCTACAAGCAGGTTTTTGAACCCGTCAGTCCAGGTTTCCACAAACCCCTCCACATCATCCACATCCAGGGTCTGTGCAACTAAAAAGCCCAAATCACCCAAGAAAGCAACAAAAGGGAGGTCTTTCAGGAAACATATCTTGTCGGATTCCTCTGTTTCTCGACACAAGCTAGAAAAGTAAAAGTAGTATGTAGTTTTGCCGTGGGGCCATTGCAGAGGTAGCATGGAAGCAGCATCACCTGTGGATCCTTTCTTGACACTTTCCAATGCATTGATTGTGTTTTGCATCACATGGATCCATCCATGGGGATCACTATTTGAGATCTTCTGAAGCGGAATTGGGGCCAGTGTTCCGAGGAGAAAGTTGCTGAATATGAGAAGGTTGAAAATGTACCAACTGATCATCACAAATGTGATCAATACTTTGGAAGTGCTGAATTTTGGCTTGAAATGTGGGGTTTCGGTTGCCTTGTTGGTGCTTGAAAGAAAGGACGCCATCTCGATTGAGTTGTCCTCATCAGTGGTCTTTCTCAAGGATGACATGATCTGCTTCTCAGACGCTGTCTAATGGTCAATCGACTTCAATTTGGAAAGTGTTGATGGATGGAAATGTGTGCAAAGTTGAAAATCGCCTACATCTGCATGGTTATGAGCACCGGTAATTTGTGAAATTAGCACCTCGTAAATTGAAGGATTATCAGGAATGTGAAAATACGAGTTTTGCAACGTTGACTTTGGCACGAGCTAAGCTGGAGCGGTTCTTGGGCATTCTAACAACGAATCAAGTGATATCGCTCGATGGCGGTGCTGATGGAAGTGTATATCTAGCGCTAGATCAGTCTATCCATCTGAAATTTCTACCTTTCTTCCAGGCAAGCATCGAGTCAAACGAATTAAGAAAGGTTACCCACGGGATGAGATAAATTCCTTCCAAAGCACAGATTGTTGTATCCAAGGCTTCCAACAAGGAAGAGCCATCGAGGCTTTCATCCAAGATCGGTAATATATTAGGGGAGCGCAGGAAACATGCATAAGCGTACCTGATAACGTGAACAGCAATGCCCACAATCATGGGTACATTGAGCAAGAGAGATTCCTTATCAACATCAGTCAACAACGCTACCGTAATTGAGATATCGACAATGAATGAGACAATAAAAAGACCAAAATGGACCATCCATGCTCTCCCGTAGCCGTTGTGCTCCAAATGGTTTCTCAATATCTTCATCATATAATCTTCCGCTTTATTCTCTCCGAAGACCTCATTGTGAATCTTTATTCTTTCTTGCTCTGTGAATGCATCCTCCACCAGTTTCTTTATGCGGTTCAGCCAAAGTTGCTGAAAGCCCTCCGCATCTTCTACTCCAAGATGCTGCGCAGTCATGAGCCCCATGTCCTTAACAAAATCGTAAAACGGAGAAGCTCCATAATAGCAGACTCTCTCCAATCCCTCTGCCTCCCTACACAAGCCCGAGCTGTAGAGTGAGTAGGTTGTTTTCCCATATGCCCAGTCCATGGGAATGATGGATGCTGCTTCACCTGTAGAATCCTTCTTCGCAGATTCAAAATAGCGAACGGAGGCCTTCATGGTTTGAATCCATCCATCGGTATCCTTATTCCAAATCCTCTGAATTGGAATGAGAGCCAGGGTTCCAAGGAGGTAATTGCCAAATATGAAGACATTAACCGTATACCAGCACAATACCACGATGGATGATAAAGCAAAGCAAGTGGGTCTAGGTTTGGGTTTGTTGTCGTTCTTTTCTGGCTCCTCGATACTTTCCGGAGTGTCCTTTGTATCTATGATGCTTTTCTCGGCGAGATATGGATTGTCGGACATTTTTGTTTTGATTGCAGTTGGGAGAATTGATTTAATGAACAACAGGACAATTCGGCGTGGCCCAGCATATTTGAGCACAGGTCAGGCTTCCTGGGTCAGGGAGCGTCATAGCATGAAAAATATTATCGAATTATTTCTCCAACTGCACGTCGTCCCGGCATTCGTTGAGCGCAGGTCATGGGTGAACACAACCAGCCTCAGCTAGCTGCCAGATGATCAGCTTCTTCCTCCACAGATGATCCTTTTGCCATGAGTAGCAGCCAAGAATAGTCAGATGAGAGTTTGTCTCTCACCATCTAGGACTGCCCATTAGGATTCATTGATTTTCAGCAATCCCAGCCAACACCGTGAGATACAATAGTCACTGAGACTTAAAATATCATTCATGTCATTGGACAATTCAATGTCAAGAATTCCCCCTGGCAATCCTCAACGTATGCTCTTCTCCTTCCAGCCCAGACTCCTTGCCTGTTCTAGTAACCGGTCTAGCTCGGCCTCGGGATCAAACTCCTCCGTGACTTCCTCTCCTTCCTCTTCCAGCTTTTTGTGCTTTCTTCTGGCCTTTTTTGTCCTATTCTGCTTCACCATCCGCTCTCGTTTCGCCAAAACGGCCGTTCTGCAGTTTTCCGGATCCTGCTGCTCCTCGAGCCAGAGCGCTAGTATCTCCCGGGCTCTTTTTCGGTTCTTTTCCTGTGACCGGGAGTACTGGCACGTCACGACCTTCCCTGTGGGAAGATGGGTGAGTTGCACCTTGGAGTTGGTTTTGTTGATCTTCTGGCCTCCCGGGCCGCGGCCGCCTTTTATGAATTCCTCATTGATTTCTTCTTCTTTAATAAGCCACAAGGGCCGAGGCGGTAGTTTGGTTTTTTTGGGAATTGCCGCTAGGCGGGTCAGGATGGAGAAGTTTCGAAGCATGGAGTGAGCGCTGCAGGTTTATCAGTATTGATGCGGGTGGGGTGGAATGGGTGCAAAATGGGGTATGGATTTGGGATTTGGAGGGATTGTGATGTTGGAGATTTCAGGGGCTTTGGTTTTTTTAGTGGTCTTTTTGTGAAATTGAGGGGATTTTGGGTTGTGAAAGGTGTGGGTGTGGAAGTAGGTGGTCGTAGATGGTCTTCTCATATTGAGACATCAATAGTGAAGATAAGAGCTCATCACCGCATGAGCCAACAAGAGACGATAAAACGAAGAAATCGAAGAGTTTAAGAGTAGTTGAGGGAAAACTGCTGTAAAGCGCTGGACGGAAGTTTGCATGATGATGTGGGTTTGGTGAAGTGAGCTAGTCTATGTGCTCAGACGTCTCACCAAAAAGCTGGTTGATTCCAAAAGTATGAATTCTTAGGTCACCTCTTTCTGCTTGATAGTTGGCTTGCCAGGTTTCTCGGTGAATCAGCTACTTGTGTTTCATGCCCCTGGTTCTCTACTACTTGATTAGCAGCATGAAAGAGGCCAAGAGAAACTGATTTTGAAGCCTAGTTTTGTGGAACTTACATTTTTGTGATTGTTATACCATCCTTTTTGGGGAACAGGCGACTACTTGGAGATGCTGGTTATGACCTTGAGAGCATCGTCTGAAACCTATGGTAATGGCAATGGCACACTCAAATAAGCAGACCGAGCAGCACCTTTAAGGCATCTACATAACCGACAATTTTGAAATTAGTCCAAAGTTCAACTTGTCACCCGGAACACCTCTACCTTCTTCACATACTATCAATAGGGCAATACCACCTCTCGCTAGGATTATCTGGTCCCTCGTTCAAACAGCTCAATCAAAAAATATTCCCAATGAAACAACAATTTCCAGAATTGAAACCAAGAGATGCAATGGTAGGCCTCCTTTCATAGAAGACTCGCCGATTCCGAAAATGACATCTTGGCCCATCCATACCTTCAAACCATCTAACGAACACAACCTACACTGCAAACGCAGCTTCCCACGAAGCATCACCACTAAAAACACACCAGCATGGCTCCAATCGGCCCCACTTCTCGTATCTCCCAAGACGGCACAACTCAGGCCGCCTTGCAGAAGCCACCGTGCTTTGTGCTTCCTGGCTGCAAAAGCTGAGCCCTGTCCACGGAATGAGTCAGCGATTAACGTATTGATGATATTGATGATATTGATGATTCATGAGCCAGTTTCAGGGCAATGCTCGATTTACCAGCCAATAAGAGCCCACAACAGGCCCTCCCCAAGTCTACGTCCGTCCTACCCTCTGCTTCCAAAGTTCTTTCGCTCTAGTGTTGGAACATAGACCATATAACCTACTTGGAAGACTTTATTGTAGAGCGAAACTGGAGAATTGACCAAAGACCATCCAAAGTGGGAGTCTTCTCTTTATTCAAAGATTATGCCTCATGGTGTCTTACCAACAGTGCCTTCCAGCCTTCCACTTGATTCACCTCCGAAACTCACTTCAAAAACTCACCTCTAACCTAATCACATTTCTTCTACCACCTCGGCTCACCTGGACTCCACGTATACTGCACTTCCGTGTGGGTGGTCCACAATCGCCTCTACACAATGGCTCATTTGCCACAATGGCCATGCACAGCTCCACCTCCACCTCCACCAAAAATCTGTGCATCTAAGCAGAATCCGAAACCGTTGGCCATAGTTTCCTTCCACTCATCACTGAAGTCCATCCATGTTTCTTCCTTTCTTATCTCCTGCTTCTGCTTACCCTCCATGCAATGCAACGCTTACATCAACAATGTCTCAGGTGCCGACGACCGTGAAGCGACGGACGTGAAGCGATCGCGTGAAACGGCTCATTGTGGTATTTCACGAACCAGTAGTCAAATAAGTAAGCAAAGGCTAGGCAACAGAGACGTATAATGTCGCATTTGCACCCAAAGCTAGCAGTCCCAGATTGCTTTCAATAAATCAAAAAAGAGCTTCTGCAAAAAAACTGATGCAAAGGCTCAGGCAAAACAGCCCAAAAAAGACGAATCTTATCTAAACTTCACTGCCTCCACCTCCTCTGCCTGAAACTCACCCACGGATCCACTTCGCCCGATTGGGAAAATCAGCAGATATGCCGGCGCTTCGAGACCGCTAATTCGACACTCACCCGCTAGAGCTCTCGGCAGTTATTACTGCCAAGCATAAAGCGACAAGTCTAGAAAGCCAGGTGTCACGGTGGAAAATATGGAAAATCC
The DNA here is from genome assembly GCA_026585945.1 of Candidozyma vulturna. Lineage (NCBI taxonomy): Eukaryota > Fungi > Ascomycota > Pichiomycetes > Serinales > Metschnikowiaceae > Candidozyma > Candidozyma vulturna. Next base: position 421,594 of record CM048832.1, on the reverse strand, counting down.
GGTGTATGCGTTTCGGACGAAAGGACCGCTTTTGAAAGGGTCCGATTTTCCACCACCTGTTCCAAAGTGGTGAGATGCACCTGGGGTCTGCTTAGAGAACCATAAAGGCGGGGGGCTTCCCAGAACTATAAAGGAGGGGGATCTTCCACAAATCAAAATCCCATTTTCTACTTTTCTTCCTCTCTCTCTCTACCTCAAACCTAAATCCAAACCCTATCCGTCAAAGGCTTGGCCGTGCACCCTGACATCATACCCTGACTCCAGGTGGTCGCACTAAACTTCACCGCCCTATTTATCGCACCAACTACTCACTCCACTTTCTTCCACAATGTCAAAACAGTACACCATTGTGATCAAGTTGGGCACGCTGTCCCTCGTGGACGAGGTGACTCGTGAACCCCGGATCGCCAATTTGTCGAATATCGTGGAAACCGTTGTCAAACTCAGAAGAGCAGGCCACCGGATCGTCGTGGTGCTGAGTGGAGCCATTGCCTTTGGCATGAAGAGGGTCAACACTCAGGAGAGACCCAAGCAGTTGGCGGCGTTCCAGGCGTTGGCCTCGGTGGGCCAGGGCCGCTTAATTGGCCTTTTTGACGACTTGTTCAGGCAGTTGAATCAGCCCATTGCCCAGATCTTGCTCACCCGAAACGACATCATCGACTTTGCCCAGTACAGAAACGCCACCAACACCTTGAACGAGCTCTTGGCCATGGACGTGATCCCCATTGTCAACGAAAACGACACGTTGAGCGTGGCGGAGATCAAGTTTGGCGACAACGACACGCTTTCGGCCATCACCGCAGGCATGATCCACGCCGACTACCTCTTTTTGATGACCGACGTGGAGTGCTTGTACAGCGACAACCCGCGTCTGAATCCTGAGGCCGAGCCTATTGTGGTGGTGGACAAGATCGACGACATCACCGTCAGCACCGAGGAAGAGGCCGGCGGAAGCAAGGTTGGCACCGGCGGCATGACCACCAAGCTCATTGCTGCGGAATTGGCCACCAACGTGGGCGTAACCACCATCATTACCTTGTCTCTGCAGCCCCACTGCATCTTGGACATTGTGCTGAATATCCAGGACACAGACGAGAGCTGGACTCCGGCGCAGCAGGCCAAGTTCGTCGAGCAGGAAATCGACAACGGCAACATCCCCTTGCACACGCGGTTCTTGGGTCTTCCTCGCGACCAGCAGATCAAGCTGGATAGGCGTTTCTGGCTCTTGCACGGTCTCAAGACAAAGGGAACCATCTACATTGATCGCGGCTGTTTCCAGGCGCTCACCAGGAAAGACAGAGCTGGGCTTTTGCCTGTGGGCGTTGTGTCTGTCGAGGGCAATTTCAATGTCCACGACTGTGTGTCGATTGAGGTGTTGCCTACTCGCGAGAGCGATCACAGCGAAGGCGTGGAGGTGGGCCACTGTAGAGTGAACTACTCGAGTGCCGAGATCGAGTTGATCAAGGGCCACCAGCTGGTGGACATTGAGAACATCTTGGGTTTCGCTGATTCCGAGTACATTGCCCACAGAGACAACTTGGCCTTCCCACCATCGCTCCCCACGCCTGCCACCGAGTTGCAGGAGTTGACCTTGGACGACGATGACGACGAGAAGAAGTCCGAGAAGGACGGTTCCGCCTAGCCGTGCTGGGTCTGTGTATATGTCAGTGTAATTCTCGAGAGCTGAGGCGTAGAGGCTGTTGGCCGTCTCTTTACGAATTATTGAGCTATTAAAGGCGGTACAGTCTGATGAACTTTGCCGTGAGAAAGAATTAGTTGACACCAATAAACGTTCAATCAGACATTTCCTTAGATTTGAACTGCTTTTGATTCGCTCTGCTCAGTAGCAATTTAAATGACACCAGATCTGTACCAGTCCCAGTCCGGCTTCTTTCTAAATTTCAGTCGGTGATCCTGTTATCACACATCGACTAATTCGATGCCAACAAAGGGCCTGGTGACTATGATATAGCAAGCTTATTACCCTTTTCTTTAAATCCCTTCATTTTTTTTTTTTTTTTCAACGGTTTCTCGAAATACACAAAACAATGCCCATACAAGCACCGAAGCAGAATTGATGCAGAGTAGAGTAATGTGTCAATTGAGGACACTGATCGGGATACCTAAACTTTCGATCTCATCAATGGAGCCACAAAAGACAAAAGGCCATTCAGTTCCTGGCCTTTACTAAAAGAATTAAATTCATTCCGTCTTAAAGTGACTATTCGCAGCTCGTTCATAAGCCATGTTAAACCTTCACCATCCACATCAGTCACCTCCGATATTTGATTCCCGAAAACCATAAATACGTCCAGTTCCCACGGAAAACTCCTGATTAGTACCTGCTAATTCGGTTAACAAGTCCCTAGGTAAAACACCCAGCAACCCTATGCTTTCACTAACCTGCAAATCACCGCACCATAATGGCTGCAAACGAGTATTTCACCCACCAACACAACCACCCGTCCACCCTCCACCAACTGCCAAAACCAGATCGCCAAACACCACCAAGACTCCTTTACCTTGATGTACCCCACCCCAGAAACCAAATTCGAAAGACATCACCAAATTAGAAAAAGATCACCAAATTGTCCCCACCCCGGTACTTCCTCTAACCGGTCGCACCAACTGCATCAACACCTACTACCACTTATCTCCAAAACCCCAACCCAATGGCTGCGCTACGGCCGCTTACGGCCAACCTGCGGCTCCGGCGTCTTCCGACAGACCTACCGCTCGGAGATAGCCGAATCTCCACCGTCGCTGCCCACAAACTGAACATATATATTGGCACCACGCTGGGGCTGATACTCCATCTACACTGCTTCGAGGATGCCGCCGAGTACATGCTTATTTTGAATTTGAGGGTCACCGACAAGGAGGCGGCGGTCACGAAAATCTTGCCACTTCCGGACGTCGACTTGTGCTTGGTGGTGTGCAACAGAACCTTGTATGTGTACACGCTACCGGAGCTTCTGCCCTGCCATGTGGGCAAGATCAAGGATGTCAACGATGTGCTGGCCCTCAGCCAGGTGAAGAACCCGAAAACAAAGAACTTGTTGGACAAGGCGATCGTGTTCACGTCCACCAGGCTCCGTGTGGTCCAGTACGTTTCTCAGTCGGTGAAGCTCCTACGAGATATCCCCTACAACGGCGCCGTATTGGGCATTTCCTCGGCCGCAGGCACGCTGGCCAACTACAGCAATATCTGTTTGGTCGCCAATAGCGAGAACTACGATGTGGTCGATATGCAACAGACCCGCCGGATCTCGCTATTCGAGCATAACCCTGAAAAAGCCCCTGGCATCCACCCGGCAATCCTCCCGTTTGACGCCGCTGGCGGCGAGGGAGTACCTTCTACCGGTCCGTACCAACGAAAGCATGTCTATGGCCATGTTCATCAACTCTGTGGGTGATGTCACCCGAGGAACATTGACCTGGATCGATGTAGGGTACCCTACCAACGGCATGGCTGTGATTTGGCCTCACGTGTTGGGTCTTTTCAAAGATGGCGACGCTCTCAAGTTGACGCTGAGCTCGTTGGAGACGCTTGAGGTTGTTAAATCGCAAGATGTAGAGGAAGTGTTTGAGGAACTCGAATTGGGAAAGCCTGGGGATCTCCGTATCCAGCGTATGAACGAGCCGGTCTTGTTTGCCCACGATGAATTGCTGGAATGGCTACCCAAGGTGGATATCGACGGCAATGGCGGTCCGTACGTATCTTTACAGCCTGCCCATGTCGTGCTACACAACGAAGACTCGCTTTTTTACATGTACCAGGAAAGCTCGTTGTACTTGAAGTTGAAGGCTGTGCTTGATGGTTTGGAGAAGGAAGCTGATTGGGATAAGCAGATTGAGGAACTTGCAGGCGAAGCTGGTGTGCTCAGGCTCTTGTATGTCATTCTTTTGCTTGTGACGAGGTCCGATAAATTCACCGATGCTGCTCACAACTTTGATTCCCGAATCTTTCTTTACCTATTTGAAGATCTCGACAAAGATGTATATGATGGGCTCGTTTTGGAAAAAGTGGTGTGGCGAGTACTTAGGCATTTTCGGCCTCTCGAGGTGGCTGATGACTTCAGATCCCTGTTTCTCAAGTCTGTGTATTCTGAGAGTGACCGTGACATTGCGGTTTTCGAAGCGTTGCGTCTTTTGCTTTACGAAAGATCCACAGTCAAGCTGACAATCGAGTTGGTGGATTCCGAAACTGATTTGTGGGTCTCCGAGCACCCCTCCAACAAAAAGCTTCTCTGTTTCTTTGACGAACAAGGCTGGAATCTAGTCAGGCTACACGTGTTGCTTTTACAGCAGAAGCTGTTGGAGGAAGGAATGTCGGTGGACAACGGTGCCGAAGAAATCACTACTCTTGCTTTCAAGCTTCTCGAGGAGCGCATTGAAGAAGAAAACCTTGTTATTCTGGAAGATGGCGTTGCCACCAAAGACGATTATTCCGTGGACTTGGTTGATGTGATCATCACACAACTCAGGGACAAATTCGAAGACAGCGATCTGTACAACAAGAACCTATTGGAGCTCCTCAAGTTATTCCCAGATAAGGGGCTCGGGTTTCTTGAGGCCAACAAGCATGGAAAGCACAAAGCCACGCATAAACACATTCTTGAAGAATACTCCAAGCTTCACGACCTTGACGCTGGCTTTTCCTCTTTAAAAGTGGAGTTCATCGAACAATCATTCTCTGATAGTTTAAATGAAAACGGTGAGCTTGACATTTCGCTAGCCAAAGATCTTTTGCTGGAGCAACTCGAGTTTCTTCAACTGCAACGTGAATCGCTTGCAGAGGAGTATGTCAATCTAGACATTCTACTCTCCACTTTCAAAGTCGAGCATGATCTAGCTAACGGTCGAATACCCACCATCAATTGGATTGACTACTTGACAATTCATGGGTCTCGAAGCGAATGCAAAGCACTCGCAGCCTTATACACCAAGATATACGAGCTCCTTTTATGCTTATCTCTTTACGGCGAGCAACTACCCACGCTTTCCTTCAAGGATAACGAAGCAATGAACTACCTATCCACATTTTATTTGGAAACCGAATGCGATAAACGCATTACAGAATGTCTTCGTCATGGAGACCATAAAACTGCTGATTGGTTTGCAATCCATGATCAACCACCGCTCCCTGTTGAATGCACTTACGTCTCTCAGGTAAAGCCCAGTCTTGAAGCCCGCTTCTCCACTAGACCTGAGGAAGACATCAAAAATAGCATGAAGCAGATTCTCGAAAGTTACTTACTTTACGAGGACTCTCTTCCACGAAACGAAGGCGTGAAGCATTTGGTGGCAGTCTTTGGAAGGTACTTCGCCTTTTCAGAGCTTCTCCATCTCATACCATCCGACTTGCCCCTTGCATTCCTTTACGACTACTTGTCAGTCGTATTGGTAAAGAACGAAGTCCAGAAGATAGACTCGGACATGGTCAAAATCCTCCACCGCTTGGATCTGAAACTTACAGGAAAAGTTTACGACGATTTATATGCTAGCTATAAAGGCATTTTAGAAGAGGCCAACGAAAGTGGTGCCTAATTAATAGATCTCAAAGAATCGCGAGGAGCACCAAAAGGTAGTCGACGACCATGCCGGCCCAGAAAATGTAGCCAGTGACAATGTTTCCGGTGAAAGTGGCCCAACAGCTCTTTGGGTCGTCCAAGTTGACCTCCTTGAGCTGCCTGAAAAGTCTCAGGAAACCCCATGCAGCCGAAAGATAAAAGAATGGTCCCATGGAGTTCATGAAGCCAGCAGTCAAGAACGTAGCGACTTGCAAAGCACCCATCAGATACATGATAGGCTTACTCTTGTCGCCCCAGGCCAAAGCTGTGGACTTGATGCCGGCGTTTACATCGTAGACCTTGTCCTGGTGAGCGTAGACAGTGTCGTAAATCATACACCAGAGCCACTTGGAAGCGAACAAGGGACCGGCAACCCAGAGATTAAGTGGAGCGCCAACTGCAGGGAATCCAAGCAAGCAGCCCCATGCAAAAGTGATGGAAAGCACCGCCTGAGGGTAGTAGGTGTATCTCTTGAAAAGCGGATATGCGGCAACGAAAGGAAGGGAAAGAGCACCCAAGTAGAAGCAGTCAAACGGAAGAGAGAGCAACACCGCCAAGCCAGCAAAGCACTGCACGCCCATCCAGGCCACAGCCTGAGGCACAGACACTCTCCCGCTTGCAATTGGTCTCTCCACCGTACGTGCAACCTGGTTGTCCAAGTCTCTGTCCCAGATATCATTGATGGTGCACCCTGCACCTCTCATAACCAAAGCGCCGATGGTGAACAACGCAACTGTCTTCAATGTAACCGCCAACGGAGCGGCAATTGAGTATGCACCCATGGTGATGGCCCAGAAACAAGGCGCTAGCAAAAGGAGCGTTCCGACTGGTTTTTCAAGACGCATGAGCTCAGCGTATGGAATCCATTTTTCAGGGAGCTTAGCGAGCCAGCCGAGATTAGCCAAACGAGCAAGACGTGCTGCTTCCAACTCCTCTGGTTTGAACACTTTCTTGGTAACTTCTTTTCTCCCCTCGCCATGGTCTTCTGGAGGCTCCGTGGGGTTCTTTGGAGGTGTAGATGGATCAGTGACGATCGGTTGTTCCTTGAAGGTGCCACGAATGAGTGGGGTGGTTATGAATGCTCTCTTAAGAGCGATCCTAGAAGTAGGAAGAACAGACCTCCTAAGCGCCAGCGAGAGCGGGGCGATTGTGAGTCTGAACATGCTGGATAGTGTGGTCTGAAAAAGTCGCTTCGCGCATTGTAGAGACCAATGGAGGAGGGACGCTTGGGGTTCCTAAAAGACGATTTCGTGGAACAGCGGAGGTTGCATGACCTGGTTGGCTCTTCGTGTCTCAAAGGAGGAGGAATCAATATAGCGGTTGATTCTTGGACATGTGGGGTAATTGTGGAGGTATGTGCACCAGAGTGGCTGGATCAGTGTAGGTGGAAGTCCTGTGATTCGAGGGGCTATCTGATAGATACGAGGTCCGTCGAGCAGTATTAGATCTCGCTTGGTGTTTCAGCTATACTTGAGGTCCTTAGCGTCCCTGATGCAAAGGTCTGTGCTGCATCACATCTATACCATGCAACCCATTGACACCAAATCATGTAAAGTGGTCAACTCGGTCAACGCGGTTGGAGTCAGTTCTAAATTGCCGAAAAGCTGCTCTGCCTTGAATTCGAGATCTCGGCCAAACAAACTAACCAGCCTTATACCTCTAGTCCATTCAACCCCAATGCACTCTCATGTATCCGTCCCTCCCATCACCAAAGACTTTTTACATGTATCACCTTCTTCACCTCTCAGTCCTCCGTCAGCTCCCGGGCCTGGTGCCGCTCAACAAGCACCCTCAAGTCCTCCAATGCCTGTTCGGTTCCCACACCCTCCACAGTCTGTGCCGTGAAAGTCTGTCGACACATCGGGCACAACCCTCGTGACAGCTCCTGCTCAAGCCACTGGTGTATGCAATGTAGGTGGAAGTTGTGGGTGCATCCTTTGCCTAGTACTAGGGGACAGTCGTCACCGGGATATTTGCAGTTGGGGCAGGTTCCGTCGAAGGGGACTCGGCAGATACCACAGAGCTCGTCACCTCCGTCTCCATGTGCTGCTTTCCAGTGCCACGTGGCTACTCCGTGCCAGTTTCGTATGTGTACTTTCATCTGGGGTATGATGATTTAGTATATGAGGGGTTGGTGTTGCAGGTTTTTATTAATTGGAGGTAGATTTATGATCAGGTACGCTTCATAGACGGGATTCTGGTATTTGCTGCTGTGGGATTGCTAGCGTTGTGGGTTTAAATGGAGGGTGTTAAATTGAGTATCTGATTCGGGGTCTGTTGATGTCGCGTAGTTTCCAGTTTTTTTGTGGTGAGGCTGTTTACTACAATTAGTGTGAAATTATTTTCAGTCAAAAAAATCGAAACTAGCGGACTGCTCAGTTTTGAAGGTTTTCACAGACTTAAAATAGCTTAAACTTTGCCCTGGCCAGTTTTTAGGGCTCCAAGTTCTGAGGTGGGTGATTAGTGAAGATTTAAGCCGGAGTACCTTGTGGATACTGAAAAGCAACAAAGTACAAACCACACTAACCATCTAAAATCCATAAGAGCCAAGAAGCCGTCGAGTAATAGACCCTGAAGTAATTGCATCGGGATGATGCTAGATGTTATGCAACTCTGTTTATCAAGGTAAGCATTAACTCGCAAATCTATGAAGCACTCGAAACCAGCAAACCACGAGTTTATCGATTGAAGTTTCTATATATTTCCATTCTATATTTGCATTGACCTCATAAGCGTTTAGTCAGCAGGAAAAGTATCCCATGAATCTAAAGATGATAACTGAAGGTATTGTAGGCCAATAAGTGACATACCTGGTCAAATTGCAACACCTAAAACGCCTTGAATCGTTCATCAGCGGCTAATGAGCCCTCACCTCTTCTTGTAAACGAGCCCCTTGAAAATATCAAAGGAGTTTCCGTCCGGCTGCAACTCCAACCTCTCGCGGTTTCTCATATCCTCCGCTATCAAGAGCCCATAGTCACTTGTGATTCCACGAATTACACAGTCACGGACATTGCCGTCGCCAGCAGCGTCCAACACAACCCTCTGGTTCAGGTGGAACCACCTTTTGTAGTAAAGCGATAAGAATGGCTGCAAACCGGATCGCTGGAATACGCTATAAAATTGCTCAATATTGAAAACGATCTTTGCAAGGAGCGTTTCGTGCTCATAGGGTGGTAGCTCAGGCAAGCCCTTGGCTGCTCGGAGCTCATTGAGTCTCGCAAGAACACGATTGAGCGAGGTGGTGGGAGCCTCATTGGACACATTGACTCCACCGCCCCAAACGAGATGGAACCGGCCGTTTAAAAACTGAGAGTTGATCAAAGCGCCTGAGATCTTGGCCCACTTCTCGTCGTCGCCTTCCACAGTACTGCTCACGTCGTCCTTATCACCAATCAGATTGTAGAACTCTGGCTTCAACGCATACATGTCGTTGGGCCATTTAAGCTTCAAAGGCATATCCTCGTATCCGGCACCCTGGCCTTGGACAGCCAGCCCATAGCCCAAAATCGACTCTATAAGCGCAAGGGCACAGAGGTACTGGAGGGTGACGATGATGGAGCTGTTGGATTCGCCCTGGGGGAGTCTGAACAATATAGATGTGGCCATGACGCCCTTGGGGTTGATCCAGACGTTTCCGCCACGGCCCCTTCCAGCGATTTGCGTAGTTGCCGTGAAGGTGAGACCGTGGGGGAGGTGTTCGAGCCAGTTGGGGTTTTTGTCTAAGAGAGTGTTTGTGGAAGTTACCACTTCACCATATCCAAGAAGCTGGCCGATCTGCCCGATGGGCTGGTTGTTGGCGTCGTGGAGATGCTTCAATTCGTCAAAATACTTGGCCATGCTGAAGTACGGCGTCTGGGCGTGGCTGGGGAAAGCCTGCGAGGTGAAGAATTTGATGTGTTTTGGAGCTGACACCACCTGGTCAAAGGACTGCTCGCCGTCCATTTCCGTGTCTTCAGTGATATCCGAGTCCTTCTCGTCATGGAGCACAAACGTGTCGTTGACGTCTTCAAACGTGTTTCCCGAAACAAACTCCATTTTGTCCTGGAGCGTGCTGAGCAAGTTTCTGGCGACACTAGGGTCCATCAGGGAAGAAAAGAAAATGGGCGTAAGACGAGGCACGGCACCGTCGACGTCGCCGTTTGTCTTGAGCCCCATTTTGTCCAAAACCGCCCGCAAAAAGAGCCTTCTCTCATGGTCGTTCGCCTCAATCAGATCCACCACCAGCGCAAAGTGCTCATCGTCATCACCAGCCTTCATGAGCGGCGGCAGAAACTCGGGATGCGTGCCGAAAAGAACAGCACAGCCCTTGCCGACTTTGCAGTAAACACCAGCCGCCATATCTGTATCTTCAAGATCAGCCTGAGGAGCAGCGTAGCGGGCCAAAACCTCCACGTTGCGCTGTTTCAGCGCATCCACGAAAAGCCCGCCTCCGTTGTAGTAAACAGTGACCTCCTTCGGGCTCAGGGGCAAAGCGGACGTGTTTACAGCCATGGTGACCGCCTTGCTGCCTTTATGAGACTCATAGTCAAATCCCTTGTAGACACAGCCCCGGGCGACACCGGGAAAGAAGCCTAGCTCTCGAGGACCGCTGACCTCCATTTTCGGGTCGCCTTCCTCAAACTCACACCGTTTGGCAGCGTAGTATCCTCCAGCACAGAGCCCCAAGTACCGGCCGCCTTTTCTGACAAACTGGGTGATCTTCAGGTTGCCGGAGCCGTTCAAAACGTCACAGTAGGGCAAATCAGCGCCGCCTGGAACCACCAACATCAGCGTTTTGTACTGCCAGGGGTCGCCCAAAAGCGACTGTTCAGAAACCGTCACCACAGCGTAGTTTGGAGAAAGGTGGAGTCTGAGCGACTCGACGGTGTGTTTGACCAGCTCGGGCGTGGTGCCTCGGCCCAGGTACACGAGCACGTTCATGGAAGAAGAACGGACTTTTGCGTTTGCAAAGTGGCGGAGGCAGCGGGTATTTATACTCCGAAACACTTTCGTGGGGGTGATTCAGTGGAAAAAAAAGCCCTCGGCGAGTCATCTGAGTCAAGTGCGACTCAGCTAAAAAAGCCTGAATCACCATAGTCAATGGACGCGATGGACCACGAGAAAAGCGTGGTTTTGGACCCGACGGGCGGGTTTGTGATTAAGACGAGGATTGTTGAGGGCGACGCTAAACGGCCATATGCCACCAAAGTGTTCTTGAACGTCTGCCATGATCTCCAGGTTCCTAGACCTCCAGGTGAGTTCGTTCCAGAACAGGTGTTTCCGCTAATAGTCAAAAACGAGTGGGAGATTCCGCTAATTGTGTCGCCGGAAAAGACAGACAAGGACAAGAAGGGCGTGCCTTCGCTCGTGTACGACTGCTGCATCAACACGGACTGTTTTTCGTGGGTTCAGGTCAACAACGACCTCAAGCTCATATTGATCGAATGGTGCATTGAGTCCGTGGAGCTCATGTACGGGCTTGTGCTCGACCGGAGCTACAGCGTGCCGAAAATGCTCAGCAAGGGCGAGCTTCTGAAAACGGAGGTTTCGGAGGAGGAGCTCAAGGGAGGGCTTCACAAGAAGATGCAAGAGTTGAAGCAGAACGAGGTTCTTGGGCTTTTGGATGAGCTAGAGCCGGAACCGGAGTCTCATGGGGAGCTTCCGGATTTGATGAACATCGACGGAAAGAAGAGCAGGCCGTTGATTGAGGAGGTAGGCGAGATGTCCTTGGAACCGAAGGTAGAGAAGACGAAGAGGATTGAAGTGGTTGAAGCTATCGGGGGTGCTCAGGCCATGGAGGTGGCTGTTTCGTCGAACAAACTCGACGACGGCGACTTTGTGCTTACGTTTAGGTCTCCCCAGCTTTCTCCAGACGTGGATACGGTTTTTCACGATGGAATGTTTGCACTCATTAATAAGAACCTGGCGGTGAAGCTAGGAAAAAACAATAGGCTCGAGATTCCTCTTCCGGGCGGTTTCAGCCCATATAGGGTGTTTTTCAGCACGAGCGAGTCGGCCTTGTACGTTTTTGCCCGGAGGTGAGCTACATGTTGAAATTGAGCTTCCAGAGAATTGCATTGAAATGAGAAAAATGGGTGCTTTAGTCATCAGCGGTGCACCAACCCATGGAGCAAGGAGCCCGGGTCCTCCAACAAGACCAGCGGAGCATCAAACTCTCTGACATGCCCGTCCTCTAAGCCCAAGACCCTGTCCAGATCCAACACCGTCTCGGTTCTGTGGGCAATGGTGATCACCGTCTTGCTAGCACCTTTCTTGGCGATCACTTCCCGGACAAGCTTCTCCGTTTCGAGATCCACAGAAGCGGTGGCTTCATCCATGAGCACGATGCCAGAGTCCTTGAGAAGCGCCCTGGCCAAACATAAAAGCTGCTTCTGGCCTCCAGAGAAGTTGGACCCTGCCTCTCCAACCTTGCTTCCCAAACCACCGAGAGACTCAACTAATGACTTCAAATGGGAGTCTGCTAATGCCTCCCAAATGGCGTCGCCCAGGTGCTCATTCAAAGGATCGATGTTCTCACGAATGCTGGCCACGAAAAGCAAGGAATCTTGGGGTATGATCCCGAGTCCTGCTCTGAGATCCTGGAGCCGGACATCCTCTACATCGATACCACCAATGAGGACTCTGCCTCCGGTAGGTTTGAGCATCCTGAAAAGAGCTAGAATGATACTGCTCTTTCCGGCTCCGGTTCTGCCAACTATACCGATTCTCTCGCCTGCTTTGATGGTCAAGTTGATGTTTTTAAGCACTGGCTGTTCGTCGTCCTCGTATGTTGCTGAGAAGTTCTCGAATACGATATCGCCCGAGGGCCAGTTAGATGGAATGTCCCCTTTCTCCCTGCGGTTTTCCTCTGCTTCCAAATTGACAAATTCCAAACATCTTTCCACAGGAAGGAACTTGGAGCGCCAGCCGGAGTGAATCCCAAGCAACAGTTTGAGGCCGCTGGCTACCTGCTCGGCATAACCCAAAACAAATCCGGCAAGGCCACCAGAAATAGTGGTTCCACCCAAAAGAACAAAGGACAAGGAGCAGGAAAGCACAATGGCCGAAGTGAAGAACAGAAGCCTCACAGAAAGCCATTTGTACAATAAACTCGACAACAAAGCGGTCTGAGCCTCGAAGTCACTAGCTGCATGTTGCCTCTGAGCAAAATAGCCAATACTTCCGTAAGCTCTGATTGTTTCTGCACCGACGTATGTCTGTTGGGCAATCGAGGTTATTGGAGCTCTTGATGCCAGATTAAGCTTGGAAAAGTGTTTTTGAGCAGTTGAATGGGTACTTTGGTAGAAATAGATGCCATAACCGACAAGGATCAAGAAAGGAAACACCGCAGGGGTATTGTACGCAATTATAGCGATTGTGGTACCTGCGGTGATAAGAAGCTCTAATTTGTTAAAAATGAATTGTGGAAGCGGTTCGATATCCGCACAATCTTGGTTGAAGCGGGAAATGATATCGCCAACCTGAGTCTTGTCGAAAAACCGCATGGAAGCTCCCGCAAGTCCACGGGCCATTCTTCTGAAGTAGCGGTTTTTGACCTTGATGGAGAACTTGAGAAGGACAAACCAAGCTTTCAAAAGTTCCGCCAATTCGGCTACAAATCCACCAATTGCAAACCATACAAAGCTGTATTGGCTGCCACGACCTCCATCTACCCATTTGGCTAGCTGCCTTTCTGAACCTACTTCAAGTGGTCCCTTTGCTAGACTGAGAAGTACGGCCGTCACAATCAGGAGAATGGAGAAGCTGTCTGCATAGTCAGCAATGACACCTTTAGATAGGTTTGTCTGGGCTAGCTGGGATGATGTTTCCTCCTTGGGTTCCGCTTTCTGAAGATGTTCTTTGAGCGGGTCTAATTCGAGTTTGGCCTTCACGGGACGAATCTTTATTTCTGGGGCAGACGTCGTCAAAGCTTTAAATTTTTGACCTGAGATGAAACTGCTCAACTTGGGATGCTTCGAGGCTTCATCGAAACTGACAACCTCCTCAATCACTCCTTCCTCAAGGAACACAAGCTTCAGGGAAAAACTCATTAACCGATCGCTGTTCGTGGAAGCTATCACCGTTTTGCCATCCAAAAGCCCACCAGGCGCAAACAAACTCTTCATGAGCTCGAATCCCACATGATTATCCACGGCGCTGAGTACATCATCCAAGATGTAAATGTCAGCACCAGAGTAGACGGCTCTGGCAAGAGCTATTCTAGCTTTTTGGCCACCAGAAAGGTTTATGCCTTTTTCGCCCACAAGCACGAGGTCATTTTCAGGAAAACGCTTGATATCTTCGTCAAGCTGGCAGGCAGTGAGAACAGCTCTGTAAACGGGCTGATCGTACTGAAGGCCAAAAAGAACGTTTTCACGCAATGTGCCACTGAAAATGCTTGGATCCTGGCCTACATAGGCAACCAGACCGTTCCGGGTGATTTTGGAATTGATTGGTTGAAGCTCACCAAGAATAGCTAACAAAAGTGCAGATTTGCCCAGCCCAACTTTGCCCACAACACTGATCGTTTCGCCTTTCTTCACTTTCAAAGTGATGTCATGCAAAGCTCTTTTGCCGCTTTCAGTCCAGTCGAAGGAAACACCCAGAACGACCACTGCATTGTCAGAATCATCAGTCAAATGGTTGGATTCAAGCTCTGGTGCATTCAAAAACAAGGCCACATCGGAGAAGGCCAACCTCGTCCGTCTGAAAATGTTGATGAGCATGGGAAGCATGGTGATAGGGTGCTCTACTTTCTTGAGCAACGACTCAATAGGGTAAAGTGCCTCTGGGGTGAGGTGATTCTTCGAAACGTATTTGAGATAGGAAAGTGTCGAAAATGAGACAATGAAGCTTTGACTGGACCAAAGGAGTCGGCAGAGATTGGACGTCATGCTTGCTTTCCGCTCCACCGCTGTCACTTCTGTTTCCTGGGTCTCGATCAACTTCTTCAGAAGCACATGCTCCCAGGCATAGAGTTTGACAGCCTTAATGTATGCAAAAAGGTCGTTGATCCGCTGGGTCTGCTCACTTTTGACATTTTGAGTCTCCTTCCTGGAGTTGGACAGTTGACGAAGTGCGTTTTTATTGATCGGGACAAAAAGAACCAATGCAGAGATTCCAACAATCGAGGCAAAACCTAGCAAGTTCCAAAGGGCAACCAATGAGACAAGCCCACCTGCCACCATAAACACAACCGTGATACAGATGTAAGGAGCCAAAGTTATATCTCCAAGGCCTGAAGATAACAAGGTGAGAACCTTGCCCACGGGAAACTCTTCTCTGGATTTGGGTGATAAACGAACTATCTTCTTGTAAACAGCAGCCTCCACTGACTTCAGGACGCAGGATCTGAGCTTTCCATCGCTCTCTAAAAGAAGGTCTCTGTCTGGCTCACCAATAAAGAATTGAAGAATATGGCAAATGCGAGGAAAATGCCGTCAGCCAACTCTACTTGCTCGCCATGATATCTCTGATTCACGAAATGGATAAGCTTACCAATGAGCCATGGTTCCAGAAACCCGAGCAGGACGCTAGCAAATTTGAAAAAGAAGGTAACGCCAAACTGTGAAGGAAACGATTTGATGAGGGATAAAACGAGCGTTTTGGCTGTGATATCGCTGCCGAGGTTCTTCTCCAACTCCTGTGCATACCGTTCAGTATTCACCTTGAACGAATCATCCTGGAGGTCCTCATACTGAATCTTCCCGTTCTTTTTGATGCTTTTGATAGCACGGTTCAAGCTCGAGCTGCTGGCTTTTTTGAGGAAGCTCTTGCCCCAACATGGCCATCTGACGAAGGTCTCCAGAAGAATAAGAGCAACAAGCGTAAGCGATATCACATCGAAGGAAGCAGATCTCCAGAAAAGCCACGATACCGCCAAAGCCTTTGAGGCCAATATTGCCAGGTAAAGGGTTTTGTCCAGAGTCACAAGCAGCACCGGGATAGCCACAAGTAAGCCGATTGAGTTTTTTGGACTTGTCGGTTTTGCATCCAAGCCCTGGTTTGCAAGAAGAAGCGTTGCTACCACACTGAGGAGGTTTCTCGCCAAAGAAGCAGGACTTGGCCTGAAGGTAGTGAAGTCTGATTTGGCCATGATATTGAGAACAATGATACAAGCCGCTTTATAAGGCTACGGACGCGCTTAAGCGAGCTGCATGGACATGCACCCGCACATATCCCTCATGATAGATTACGATCTTGTGGTAGCGGATTTTCGAAGTTTGATTGGCGAGGCGTGAGTGTATTTATCGTTCGAAGGGAACGGATGCTTCATGTCTTTTGCTGATTCTTGCTGCTCAATATGACCGATTCACTGGACCAATTGTGGGTTTGACGCTGTGCATGCGGCTCGTGTGGCTCCAGGGCACTGATAGCGAAATGTGGCGCCCGATGTTTAGTTGATGGACAAGAAGCGAAGCTTGGGTGGTATAGAAAAGCACAATCACGGAATGTTTATTCTGGAGAACATGTACTGATCTGTGCAGCTTTCTCAAATCGTTGACACACTGACAGCACGCTTGTCGTCATGCGCATGACAGCTGGATTGATAGGGAGGTGCGCCGAGTGGCACCTCGAGGATACTGCAACGTTAACAATAAGAAAGTAGTCGAGGTTGCAGTTTGATCTTTTTGAAAGAGGTTTATCGCGTGTGAGTGAGTGACGAGGAAGATGTCATTTTGCAGTGAATGCAATGTCACTTGACTCGGCCAGGGAGCGTACTCCGACTTCAGCTTCCATCCTTTCGGATGACCTTGCATGAGAGGACGCGACAAAGGTGTTCTGATTCGATCTGACATGGCTTTCAATGTGAGTCCGATTCCCTTGTCTACACAAAATCTGTGCTGCTTGGGCCATGACAATTCCATAAGGGGGTCAGCTTCACTTAGCTTCACCTACTGTGAATATGCATGTTGCAGAAGTTGAAAATACTCAGAGGACGTTAACCTTGAGGCTTGACCGATTTGACTAGTTGACGATGGATTTTTGGGATGATGAAATGTCTACGAAACTAAAACTGAAAAGTCGACTATTCCTTCTCGGCATTTCCAAAAGCTTGAAAAAAACTGTCAATTTGTGGAGTACGCAAGTACCATTATGCCTGGCGAGAAAAAAAAAAAGGACTTTGAACCGATCCATTCCCTGCAGTTGTCAGCACCTATTCAACAAACTTCTGGCATCTCTTTTGGAAGCTCTTTTTATTGAAATGCACCGACGTTTGCGCCTCTTGTCAACACCCACCAGGTATTCACAGCCGTGATAGAAGAAATAGAGCTTACATATCACTTCATTCTCTCTAAACATGAGAAGAAAGGGCACGTAAATACTTGAGCATAGGTATTGTGGCGAATTGCTCCAGGCTAGCAGGAACTTGCCTGAAGCGGGTCTCTAGACCACTATTTGAGAGAGGGTGGGGTTCCTGTTGTACCATATGTTGTCCTTTTTCATATCAGGAAGCCTGTTCCAGCGAGAAAATCTTATCTATGCTTGATACCTGACACGCTTGATGTTAAGCATATATCTAAAGCTGGTAACGTCCTAAAGATACGTATAGCCATTCCACATACTCCGACCACTCACCGACCAGCTCAAACCACTCCATACTTTAACTCAAGCACCTCCAAAACCCTCCTCTCTAAATCCCAAAACGCAATCATCAACAATCTTTCTTTGGGCCCACCCCATGCGCCTACAACACGTAATTACTGAATTTATGACACTTTTCTTCTCATACTTTGCTTCCATGGCCATTCAAATCTTCAACCCAGTTTTCCAAGCGAGTACTTTTTTTCCTAGAGAACGGGAGAATATCCGGTGACGGTGAACAGCTAGCTCGTTATCACCATCCTCGAAGAAACGCCGACGTTCAAAGGTTTCATAGGGGTCATAAGATTGACCTGCTGCTTTGATTTAGTCGCCTTATAGGTTATCAAATTCGTCTGCTTCCCCAGAAGTCTCGTGCTCTCAGAATCTTCTGGTTCCAGTACTCGACGCCCGTTTCATCGTTGTCGTCCTCAAAATGTATCAGTGGAAATGACCCTCGACGGTAACAGTAATGGCTGCAAATCCACACCACAAAAAGACATCCACCATCACCTCTCCACACCACAAAGACCCGCCTCTTCAACACCCCCATCTCCCCAAATTACTTTTTCAACTGCCCATATTCCGTATTCCGTCGACCCTGCGCTGGACCTGCCTTATACGGCATGCGCTAAGATAACGTCGAGGCATGCAGACTCGCTATATACCTCATCTTCTCGCTTAAACCTCATCTCTTCCACACCACAACCACCACAACCCATGGAAGCTCGAGATCCCCTTCTACATCCTTCGGCATCGTACGGAGCTACTTCCCAAAAGGGCTCCCTGGAAGCAGCCGTGATAGCCCGGTCGCTGGCGCCGTTGATCGTCACGTTTCTTCTCCAGTTTTTGCTTGAAACAACCACCATCTTCGTTTCGGGCCGCCTAGGATCCAATGAACTCGCCGTTGCTTCCCTCGCCCTATGTTCCTTCAACATCACCGCGGTGGCGTTCTACCAGGGCATGAGCACGTCGTTGGACAGCTTCTGCTCTCAGGCTTTTGGAGCAGGAAGACCACACATGGTGGGCGTTTACTTCCAGCGCTGCTCCGTGATGATGCTAGCGGTGACGGTGTTTCCGCTTCTCCCGCTTTGGTGGTTTTCGGGTCTGATTTTGAACCGCCTTGTGCCGTCAGAGGACCTTGCGCTGCAGTGCCAGACGTTCCTCAGAATCATGATAGTAGGCGCCCCGGGACTCTTGTTTTTCGAAACAGCAAAGCGGTTCTTCCAGGCACAGCATATCTTCAACGCAGGCACCTACGCGTTGGCGGTTTCCGTGCCTCTTCACGGAGTGCTCAACTGGTTTCTTGTTCTCAGTCCCACCACAGGCCTTGGGCTCGTGGGCCTCCCAATTGCATTATCGATCTCCTTCTGGATCAACCCGCTCGTTTTGCTTTTGTATGCGGTGTTTGTGGACGGCACCGGGTGCTGGGGAGGCATCGACTGGAGAAAGGCCACCGTCAACTGGAAACCCATGCTCCGCTTGGCTGTTCCGGGCGTGGTGATGGTGGAGGCGGAGTATTTGGCTTTTGAGGTGATGACCATCTTGGCCGCTTCTTTCGGCACCACCGCCTTGGCGGCTCAGTCTATTGGTTCCAATGTCGGTGGTATCGCTTTCCAGGTTCCCTTTGCGGTTTCTGTGGCCGTGACAACCCGGGTGGGGCACTTTATTGGTCTTCAGGATATAAAAACAGCGCAGTCGGTGACCAGAACTTCCATATGCGTTGGAGTTGGCATGGGTGTTCTCAACTTCGTGGTCCTCTTCTTCGGAAGAACGCCCATCTCCAGTTTGTACTCTGACGACTCGAAAGTTGTCCACACCGCAAGCAAGGTTCTAGCTCTCGCAGCGTTTAACCAGATTGCCGACTGCACCAACATCATCGCTGCTGGCGTCTTGAGGGGCCAAGGAAGGCAGAAGATTGGGTCGTACCTCAACCTCGCCTCATATTACTTGATAGCGCTTCCTTCTGCGTACATTTTTGCATTCAAACTCGACACAGACGTCTACGGGCTCTGGTTTGGGCTCATCTGTGGCGTTACTGTGCTTGCATTGGGTGAGGTGTTGTGTGTGTTTAGAAGTCAGTGGGAGCGTATTGTGGATGAGTGCAGCAGAAATCACGATGCGTGATACGGCTATGGCCACGTCGATGAAGCCGTACCGAAGAGTCCTTCTCGATACAAGCCTACGACGACAGCATTCATGAGCAGACGCATGGTCCTTTTATAGATGCTCATGAAGACTTCTTTTGAAGGTAAGGCAATTAGACTGCAAACTAAAATTGCATATCCAAGCAGGCATTTCGTACCTCACTGACCATAAACCCGTGTACAGATACCTCACTGGCATGATAACTTACTCTACAGATTCACATCTCCTTGACAATCAGCCATTCTGTGGAGCTCAGCATAACATTCAAAAGCATTCGTGTTTCTATACCATATTCAATTGGCGTCTTCTCCACTCGTCATTGTCCTCAACATCGCCGTCATACCCAGGGTCCTCCTCAAGCACAGCAGGATTCACAGTGTCTTTCTTAATTGCAAGAGACGAGACATTGAGAGCAAAAACGGCAACCACGGCCACAAAGGAAAACTTCATTTTTCTGGAGAAAAAACTACAGGGATTTGTAGCCCCTTAAATAGTTTAGGGGGTTATCTCACTGAGCCGTTCGCCGAAATCCCGGTGCCACAGCTGTTGTGCATGGCTGCGTTCTTCTTGGGTTTGAAATGATACCAATGATTTTTGAAAAATTACACAATAATTTTTGCGGGATATTGTTCGAACTTCAGCTTTAGCATAAAGTGAAAATTTCAATTCATGAAGTCGAAACGAATATTGTCTCACTGTGGGTATTCTCGCTTGCTAGTAGGGGTGTCTCACTTGCATAGAGGTGCGCAACGATAGGGTACCATGACGTCATGCTGTACAGCAGAGATAAGAACGCTTCAACTGAGGCTTTTATCCTTTGAAAGCTTTTTGACACCTGATACGGTTAAAGTTTATCGATTAATTAATCCTGAGAGGCTTCTGAATACGAATGTGAGAATTGTGAATCCCACGGTCTGGGACCTCTTTTGAGCAAGAAAGCAGTCTTTGACATTCGGCACCATGTATACTATCGCCGTCATGAAAACCCGAGTCGGCTAAGCATCACCAATTCTAAGCCCCGGCTTCAGCCGCATTTCAGTATTTTCCTCTCAGGACAATAGGACCCTTATTGGCCCCCATTGGCTAGGGAAGTATTAAAGGCTTGGCACTGACATATATATCATCGACAATCCAAATAGCATGCCTCCCTCCATAAAAATGGAAGATAGAGAAAAAGATTTCCCCGATACCGAGAATTACCAGGAGCATGAGTTACACTCTCACGGGCCAGAGGTCGATCCAGATGTCGATCTAAAGACACTCGCAAAGATTCTATTCCTATCGCTATTCGTGTTCCAGGCTATGTTTCTCCTGGTTCCAATATGCTTGCTGGAGATGGAAAAGAATCCTGACATCGTGTACTTCGTTGTTCCTTTGCTGTATCCACTCTTCGAGTCCGCTTCCCACTGCGGCTATCATGTTGGATTTAAGCCCACAATAATCTTTGGATTTGGCTGTATGGCCTTGTGGTCAATATTGGCCTGGGTTTGCGAGCTACTCGATCTGACATTGTTGCGCAAATTGGCCATAGTCACAGTCTGGATGTGGCTGTTCGTCTGCATGGGCGCTTTCCACATGATGTTTTATTATTTCAAGAAGTTGAGGGTGATGAGGTTGACAGGCATCTGCCTTTTGGGCGCAATATTCTCCGTTCTCTCTAACTTTTATATGCGCAGAAACAGCAGCTACAATGTCATATTGGCTGCATACTTCGTCTACTGCCTTCTGATGGCGGTTTTGTTCTACTGGAAAGCTCCTAATACACCTCGTTTGTATGGAGAAGTCAGCTTTAAGACCATGCGGCCACGGATTGCCGGTTTTGTTCTTATGATTCTCCTTAACTTTATTATGCTCAATATTCTTGCCCTCACGGGCTTCAATGGTGTATTTATCATGGCATTTGCGGTTTATCTAGGTTTGAATCTCTATCCATATTCAGGCTTGATTCATTATGGACATCCAAACTGGCTCAGGTCTGACCTCATGGAAAGAGGACGCAGAAATTACAGAGAAATTCATGAGACGTTTTTTCCGTTTCTCGTCTCCAGGGGAGCGTAGAAAGGTTGGGTGCAACACTCATGACTTCAACATATGCAAAAAGATCAAAATTTTACTGAATATCACTTTTCATCATTTCTTGCGTTTCCTCTCGTAGACAATAGGCCTTTTTCCTCATTGGCCATGGAAAGGTGCTTCATAAGGCTTGGATTTGGTATATATATTATCACAAGTAAGTTTCATTCATAGATATGGAGGATATAGAAAAAGACTTTTATCATGATACCCGCAAGCTGGATTTGGACCTTCGCCAAGGTCGATTTGAAGAAACTTGCAGCGACACTACTTCTTTTGAAGCTTGTGATCCAGGCGTTATGAGTCAGGCATTCAGCCATGCTTTGAGGATTTTTCAGAAAAACAGGATGCTTCGGGCCATCCTATGGTTTATAGGAATGTGCGGATTCTACCCGCCTGCCTTCTACGGTGGGCATTACCTTGGATTCACACCTACCATGATATTTGGATCGGTACGGCAGCATGGCCAATGTTGGCAGCACATTCACTCGACCTGTTATTTCTAAAATTTGTCTGGGCAGCTGGCTCTTGGAAACACCACATGGTATTATACTACTTCAAGTGCTTGCAACATTTCAAGTATGTACTAGTGATATGTAGCGTAGGTTTTTCGTTAACGATAAGTGAAAACCTAAGCCAAGTGTCTCTGCTAGTTTGATAACTAGGTCGTACTTTGCTACTGCCTCTAAATGGCTGCTTTAGTCCACTTGAAGGTTTCAAACACACTTGAGCCCAAAAATTGGTTTTGATGCAAGAGAAAAAAAACCAAATGTTGCAAATCTGGAGATTCTTACTTCATTCTGCTATAAAAGAGCCACAGTTCCTTTTACCCGTAGTAATCATTTCATGGATATCCTATTTCCTTGTTTAGAATTGTCGCTTCTTGATGACTCGCTTGGTCATACCAGCACTCGGAAATATCACTACTGGACTAAATCGTGGCAAAGAAGTTCGTGAGATGATTTCTTAAAAGTAGACTCAAATTCTTACACAATAATCAATATGACGTTTCACCATGGTTACGTGCCCGTACCCTCCTTTTGATGATCATGAGACAAGAACCTACCAGGACAATGCGTGCGCTCTTAAGGCTTGGCACTGGTATATATATCTAGTCGACAATCCAATGAAATTCAAATTCTACAAAAATGGAGGATATAGAAAAAGATTTCCCCCATTACCAAAATCTTCTGGAAAATGATGGCAAACCAGGTATTAGCCAGCCTGAGCGCGAGGTCAACTTAAAGACACTTGCAGCCACCCTTGTGCTTTCCTTTTTCGCTTTCCAGGGATTTTTCCTTATGGTTCCTTCATTCGGCAAATTGGAAAGCAGTGGGTTTGATATTTACGGCATATGGATCGTGAGCTTCTATGGCCCCGTCCCAGCCGCCTTGTATGGAGGCTATTTTCTTGGATTCAAGCCCACCATGGTCTTTGGGTTTCTCGGTATGGCCGTATGGTCAATGTTGGCAGGATTCGGCGAGTCACTCGATCTGACATTGTTGCGCAAACTTGCCCTGGTGACGTCGGGAATGTGGTTGTTTGTGACCATTGGACGCATTTACATGATATTGTACTTTTTCAAGAGCTTGAAGGAATTCAAGTTGATCATGACATGTGTCTTGGGCGGCGCAGTATCAATTTTTACCAATGCCTTCATTTGTGAAGTAGTTCCCTACAACTTGCGCCTTTCTGTGTACTTCCCATACTGCCTTGTGATGGCTGCTCTAGTGTACTTCAAGGTCCCCAACACACCTCGATTGAGCGCAAACATTGGTTTCAATTCAAGAGGAAAAACATTGTGGCCAAATCTTGCAGGTTTTGGTTTCTCCCTTTTACTCAACTTCGTTATGATGCACTTTCATGGTCTCCCACCATTCCCATTGGGTGTGTGCATTTTGGTGCACATGGCCCTCCAAGGTCTATGTGCGTTCTCGTTGATGCGGTTGGGACATGTTAAGTTTTGGGATATTTTAGTCGCCGATCAAGTACGCGGATATACTGAAGAACTAAGGGAAATATATCTTCCCGTTGTTGCGCCATTTTGAGATTGAGACCTATGTATGACCACGATTATGACACCTTAACGAACAAAAACTGAGAGGATTTGGATTGTAGAGCCTTGGTTGAGCCCACGGTGAAGCGTAGATAAGCACCGTCAATTGCATTTTACACATTTCCCATTTCAATTATTTTGATTTCTACGATGTAGTGTCTTTATGACTATCAAGCGTACTTTGAGGACTGAAATCGTTGGAGGAATATAGTAGAATTCGTGCTTTTGTATTTAATGTCCTTAAGTCTGGCTACGATCACATTCTACCGATCTCTTATGTTGTTGAATTCATCAGGTTGGAGTCCATATTTGGAAAGTCTAAGCCATAGAGTCTGGTGCCAGAGGATGACCTACCAAATATTTCGATAGGGTATGCAAAATGAAGTATGCTTTCCGCAAAATGTACCGTGATGTACTACTACTTCTCCGTGGAGTTTACAGGGAAGAAGTTGTTTTTTACTCAATTAGTAATCGAGAATGCCAGTTTCTTTGAACCCTGGTGACCTCACTTCCACTGTTTCTCAACTTGGATGTCACATTTTGAGGTTCCTAAAAAGACTCTTTTTGAACCCACCCACTTTCTTCCTTTATTGCTGGAACGAAGCCCAGAGTTTCTTGCTCAGGAGCGGGCGAATCATAAATATATATCCTATGTATCGTCCCATTTGCTCTTCACTGGCTGTTCATTAACTAGTGAAATCTTGCGTGACTATGGGGTAAGTGCTCCTGTTTTCGAAGCAAAGGCTTTTTTTTTTTGCTTGTACGTTTGGGAAAATGGTCGAACAGTGGATACATGGATCGGATGAAAATCGTGAGGTTGAGTTGGCCTATGGTTGCCTGTTGAAGGCGGTATGGTGTCTTCTACTAAAACTCTGTGTGGGCTACGATCCCAAAGTCTTGCCTTACCTTACCCAGATGATCAACTTCTACTGGGTGTGTTTTCCGCTTGCGTTGGTTCACATTTTTGCATATCGGTTTAGGGACGTCAGGAGAAGATGGAAGGAAATCGTTGGTGCAGTGGTCGGGTTTTCGATTCTAGTTAATGCTGTGGTTGTCACTGATGTTCCCAGGAGCTGGATGTCCCTGCTTCTTGGACCCTACTTTTTGATAATGACAGAGCGTGTATTATTACCTGGTCCAAGTCGCATGGGTGATGCAAATGCTTCCAAAATCAAGCTTCAATTGGCAGGTTTGGCAACTAATTTGATGACATGCCTCTCTTGGGATTATTGCAGATCGTTCTTTACATCTGGGGGGGGCTATCGTTTGTTTCTGGGTGTATGTATTTGTGTTGGGGTGTTGAGTGGATGCTTAATTTTAGTTCTGGGTCTTTGGGGACAGGGATCCTCAGACGGCGAAACAAGCGACGAATCTGAGTTTTCAGGTGATGAACCGGAGGCCCAGGACGTGGAATATCGTAACCCAAGGAAGCTACTCTATGTGCGTGTTTCTCAGGATGAAGACGAAATCCTCCACCCAAGAGTGACTTTCTGAGGCCGGGGATTAAGAGGAGGATAGTTTTTGGGAGGTTGTCGATTTGCGAAGCAGAGATGGCCAAGTACCTACCGATCATGCGATAATCTGCCATTAAGTGTATGTTGAGCAATCCCTGGTAGTGGGTATAATTGCACTTTGAAAAACTTCCCCGCTTTTATTTTTGAAACATGAAGTTTCCTTCTTTGCTTTTTCCTATTTTTTCTTTATATTTCTATACATCAACCAAGTACTCACCATAACACTGGGGTTGCGAAGCCACTCAATGGCTGCATAAAGTGCCGCATCAGGAGTGCACACAGACCTGTCATCTTCTATAGTGCGGCGGCACGTCAAATTCTATCCTTTCCCATCTTTATTCCCATGGATATCGAAAACAATATAGAGCAGCAGGACTCTCCACGTCACAGGAGAGCGCTCGCTGTAGCCGCTGTTCTTTCGACGCTTGCGCTCTTTCTAGAACAGGATAAACAAGATGCCGGCCAAAATCACGATCTTTCACATTTTGAGGCAACTATTTTTGGCTGGTTACTTTCCATTGGCGGTTTGGCTTTCAGCTTTTCTTTGGGCTGGAAAATAGGAGCAGGCCGTTTGGTAACGCTTGGATTTGTCATAATGACTGCCTGGTGTGTTGTGAAGAAGATATCTGAGAATCTAGATTCCAAGGGATTGCAGGTTTTTGCCTACATCACCAACAGCTTCTGGATATGCATTCCTTTGGGGATGATGCGTGTTACATTTGTGCACTTCAAGAACCTTAGAAGAGAATTTTTGTGGATTTTTGGGGTCATAACGTTCTTCATCATCTTCTCACTGGGAGGTTTGATCGCAGTGATTGGTGAACAGAATTGGCTCCTTTACGTAATGATCCCTTACTGCTTGGTCATGATCCCTGTTCTGTACCTTTACGTTCCAAGCCCTCTTCCTTTGGAGACTGGTGTGAATCTTTCAGATCTTTTACCTCAATTAGCTGGTCTGGTGGGGAACGTTTTGGCGTGTTTTATATGGCTCCAGAACAGAACTACGCCTGAATCGTTGGTGAAAAGGGCATTTTTCTCAATTGCCTGTCTCATGTTCGAAATTTTCAGTTTAGGATTAATGGTTCACGGTCCGCATGAAGAGTTGAAAGAATACCAGCGCCATGTTGAAATTTGATCAAGTGAGTGTAAGACAGCCAAGTTCAAATTATAGAGCTAGGCTTAGAAGGGTTTTTCCATCAAGTGGAGTCGGCTTTTACTGTACCCAATGGGAAAAATTTACAATTCTAATGAAGCTGCTTCAGATTTCGATTTAAAGTTTCAGCGCATGCCTCATCGAATGGAGTCTACTTTGATCAACACAACACCTCTCATTTTTTCTGTTCATTCTGCTCTATACCTTTCTGTAAAAAATGAAACGTCAATCAATACAAACCAACTTGCCCATAGAAGCAACAGGAAATGGATCACAAAGCCTTATTCCCAAGACTTGCACATAAACCTGTCACATGAAGACCGTGCGGCTTCTCTAATTCCACCCACTACTCCCCTTCTTTTATAAATTGTGGAAATGAAGGACCTAGAAACCATCGCTCCAAAATCAGGCTTTAATATGCCCAATTTTAACAAAACTGCATTGGTTTGGACGTCCATCTTGTCGGTTTTTGTGATGCAAGTCAAGGTACAAGTGGATGTAGAGGAACTGAGAAAGAAGCAATTCTTTCTAGCAGACCTAGGGGTGCTATGGCTTATAATAATGGGAACTCAAGCACTGACTATTTCATTGGGCTATTTTGTGGGTTTCCGGACTGTCGTCATATCTGGATTCGTGCTTGTCTTACTTTCAAGTATTGAGGCTAAACTATCGGTGTTGCTTGACTATAAAGCTCTTCAGAGTCTTGCTATGATTCACAATTGGTACTCTATGAGTGTCATTATAGGAGTGTTGCAGGTGAACTTGTTCTTGTTTGGTGGTTCAAATATGCGCTTGATATCGCTAAGTCTAGCACTGATCCTCCTTTTAGTATCCACGAACATCCTTGTGGTCAGATTCGTTCCCCCTTGGTTAGTTTCAAACATTTATGCCATTTACTGCTTTGCAATGATCGGTGTTGTTTCTAAGAACCTCCCCAATACCCCTCCCTTGAATGGAGAAATCACCTTGCCGAAGGTTTTGCCACATATAATCGGTTTTGCAGGACACATGATCACCTGTTTCGTTTGGTATCAGAATAACAGTGAATTCGAGATTGGTTCAAACTCGTATAATGTTTTTCTGGGTACCTGCATTGTGGTAGGAGTTGTTTCTTTGGGGATGATTCTGTATGGGTACCCTAGTCACTGGAAACAGGGATATTATGAGTTAAAGCAAAAGCTGCTGGAATATTCCAAAACGTGGAATAATGGGGATGCTATTGAAGGTTTTATTGAGATCAGGTGAGATGGTTCTATCTAGAGTGGACTAATTCCCTGTATGTTAGATTACATACTATCAAACTGAATGTACATTATCTTGAGTTTCGTACGTTTACATCAATGTAGGAGATAGGACTGAAAGTTTTTTCGAGAAGTCTGTTGAGCAAGTGAGTGAATGTAACGGCAATAGTCTTCCGAAGAAATTGTGCAAATGAATAATATGAAGGCACTTGAAAGGAAGCTAGACATACTTAAATACCCGTGACAAATGTTGGAAAAGTTACTGGTATCCCCAACGTAATCGTCCTCATCACCCGCAGATTCCTTCCTTTGCTTTAGTTGCTCGAAAGTAGAACACGTTTAAAGAGTCTATAGATAAGCCGAAACCAGCCAAGGAGCAGACAATGTACAGCTTTTCGGTGCTCACCTAATTTGTAAAATGGCCAATTTTGCAACACTCCATCACCCAAATCATCGTACTCGTCTCCAATGGCAACTAAGTCTAAAAAGGATCCTTAAATCGAAACATTCATCGATTTCAAAAAAATCAATATGGCACTGGAGCTCATCTTTTACCCTCCATGTCTTCCGCACACTAGGCATACCAATGCACCGCCATATCAAGCCAGAAACACAGAATAGTAAGCAGCTGCAGATGAAGCATTTTTTTTTTTATTCACCAAACCACCATTTCCCATTTCTTGCCCACCTCCAGAATACCCTCCTGGTGGCTGCAAAGGCACTATGCACACCGGCATCACCATGCGATGAGAAGAACCTCAGTGATCTAAAACACCCTACATGCCCCGCAAGAGATTCGACAAGAAAAACGCCCAGACCTTCTCGGTGGTGCACAGGTCCCACGAGGATCTGCTTTACTTCGACAATGACGCCTCCAAGCACGTGCTTGTCCCTGCTGCTCAAAGGGCCCAAGCTCAGGGAACCCTTTCCCAACTCAAGGCCAGAAAGTCAGGAAAACAAAGCTACAGCACACAGGAGCTCGAGGACACTTTGGGAAAAGACGCCGTCCAGGCGATGCGGGCCAACGAGGGTTTGGCGGCGCAGTACGGAATCTACTTTGACGATTCCCAGTACGATTACATGCAACACTTGAAGCCTATCGGAGGAGGAGGTGACAGCGTGTTTATAGAGGCCAAGAATAAGGAGAAGCCCAAGGAGCTGATTGAGGCGCTCATCAAGGATGTGCTTCCCTCGGAAACGAAGAGAAAGGTGGCATTCGACGATGAGGAGAACATTCCAGAAGAACTTCGAGGATTTCAGCCCCACATGGACCCTAGGCTTCGAGAGGTGTTGGAGGCGCTTGAAGATGAGGCCTACGTGGCCGAAGCCGGCGAGGGCGAGGTGGAGGATGCGGATTTCCTAGATTTGTTGCAGTCTGGCGAAGTAGCCGATGAGGACGATTTTTACGATGAGTACGATGGCGACGACTGGGATCTCGACGAGTTTGAGGACTACGAGGGCGAGTATGACGAGGAGGAGATCGTGGAGGAGCTCGAGAACCCGTACAACGAAGGTGAGGCACCTGAGGACGTCGAGGTTGCAGTTCCAGCGGTCAGCAGTGGCTGGGAGAAGGATTTCATGAAGTTCAAGAAGGAGACCAAGAACGCCGTGAACGAGTGGGACTCCGACAACGAGTTTGAGGAGGAAGAGGAGGAGGACGTTGTTGGAGAGCTTCCGCAGATCGGATCCGGCAAAAAGAAGCTGAAGAACAAGATGAGAAAGAAGATGGGCGCCATGACCGACACGTCGTCGTTCTCGATGTCGTCGTCGGCGCTTTTCCGTACGGAGGGCTTGACGCTCCTTGACGACCGCTACGAGCAGTTGAACCGCAAGTTCGAGGAGGAGGACCCGTACATGGAGGAGCACCAGGCGTTTGACATGGCCAACGAGAGGCCGGATTTCGAGGACATGCTTGACGATTTCTTGGACAACTACGAGTTGGACCGCGGCGGACGTAAGCTTGTCAAGAAGGACCAGGAACACGAGACCTTGAAGGCCGCAGCCGACTCGGTTTCCAAGGGTAAGCTCGCTGCCAGGCGCAAGCGTGAGAAGAACTCCATGGACAAGCTTGGGGGAGCCTTTGGGAACATGAAGATCTAGGCCTTTCACCGAAGGACTCATAAAGCGGTTTGCTTAGACTGAATAAGAATCATGAAGCCATTCGCCGGTTTGATGAATTGTGCGTCTCAGAAGACTGCCTGGCTAAATGGCTCTATTCTTTTCATCGGCAATCCCAAAATGAACTGGCAACAAACACCTTTTTGAACCGGTGGTCGGACCACAACATCATAATGTCCCCCTTTGTGGTATCCCATCATGATCACGGTAAAGAAGAGCATTCAAAATTTCCCGGTCTAAGCCCCAGCTTTATCACATTTCGATCGGCGAGAATGCCCTCCCTAGATCAAAATCCCACCATTGACTTTAAGACGGCTTTGGCGACCCCCATATTATCACCAAGATACACGCATTGTGCAACCACACCCGAGCAACCACCAAGGCTGCTCAACGCTCTTGGCAAACGCACTCCGGAGTAATTTTCAAATCAAGAACTACGGGGTGGTTATGCTCCCGGGTATGCGGTGCATCATGGCGGCTGTATGCTGAACAGGTCGCCTGGCTGCAAAGAGCTTCAGCCGCTTTGGCATGGCAGGAGCCGCTTGACAGGGCGGCTGGTGTGGGACTAGGTTGCTTGAGCAGGGGATATTTTGATTTCCATTTTTTTAATCTCTCACGTCACCTGGTTTTCACGATTCCTGGATTTTCACGATATCTGGATATTCACTTTCAGCAATAGATAGTGTCCGACCGGGGCCGATCTACAGGGATTCCGAGGCGATATCGGCTCAACTCGCCTCATCCGCTGAAATCTTTGAACCAATTTCCATGGTCTATACATGCGGCATCTAGCCGTATATCCACCTGGACCCTTGATCCGTGAAACATCAAGAAAATCAACAAAATCACTACATCCGCCGGTCCGATCCCCAGGCACCCAAAGCAAACTATATAAACCGCCAAACCAGCCCCCAAATGCATCCCACACAATTTTCTGCAAAACGTCTTTTTAGCCCTGGCGCCATATCACCATGGGAGGCACCGGAGTTCGGTCGTGCGCCGCACAAAAGCCTCGCTTATCCCCCGAGCATAAAACAAACCCATTCTAAACTTCATTACTACAGTTCCTCATTTCCATTTGGGCCCCTACATCCCAAGTGAACACGTAGCGCCCTTCCCAAGATATCACGCCGGCTTTTCTCCCATATAGCCCGTCCGCTCGTCTGGTGCCTCCTTCTTGTCGTTTTTCTCAGCTACATCTTGCGCCAACCGCCTTCCAATAAATCCACAATGTCTGTGCTGTCTGTGTCTCGTGTTTACACGGACGCGTTGGCCACCAAACCCCAGGCGTTCTGGGACTACGAGAGCACGAACGTGAAATGGAACTCTCAGGAGAAGTACGAGGTGGTGAAGCGTTTGGGCCGGGGCAAGTACCTGGAGGTGTTTTTGGGTGTCGACATCACCACGGGCGACAAGCTCGTGATCAAGGTGTTGAAGCCCGTCAAGCGCAAGAAGATCAAGCGGGAGATTCTGATTCTCAAGAATTTGGTGGGCGGGCCCAACATCATCAACATCTTGGACATGGTGCGCGAGCCCCAGCTGAAGACCCCCGCCTTGGTGTTTGAGTACGTCGACAACACCGACTTCCGTACCTTGTACCCGACCTTCACCGATTACGACAACCGCTACTACATGTTCGAGCTCTTGCGTGCCTTGGACTACTGCCACTCCATGGGCATAATACACCGTGACGTGAAGCCGCAGAACGTGATGATTGACCACAGCGCCAAGCAGTTGCGTCTTATCGACTGGGGGTTGGCCGAGTACTACCACCCGGGCACAGAGTATAACGTGCGTGTCGCGTCGCGTTACTTCAAGGGCCCCGAGTTGCTCGTGGACTTCCGCTTGTACGACTACTCCCTCGACATGTGGTCCTTTGGCTGCATGCTCGCGTCCATGGTCTTCAAGAAAGATCCCTTTTTCCACGGCAAGTCCAACACCGACCAATTGGTGCAGATCGTGCGTGTGCTCGGCCTGGACGACCTCCACAGCTACCTCCAGAAGTACAACTTGACGCTCAGCGAGGAGTACGAGGATTTGGGCTACTACAATCGCCGCCCCTGGAAGCGGTTTATCAACGAAAACAACCAGCACTTGGTGAGCGAGGAGTTCCTAGACTTCATCGACAAGCTCTTGCGCTACGACCACCAGGAGAGGCTCACAGCCAAGGAGGCCATGGAGCACCCTTGGTTTGATCCCGTCAGGCACTGAACAAAGGGGGATGGATGAATTTTAGAGATGAATGACAACGAGCTGTACAATAATTCTATATTCAATCGTCGTTGCACGAGACTGATGAAACACACGCCCGAGACCATCGAGATTGATGTATGGTCGATGGTGACACGACTCAACGGAGGCAGTTCCGTGCGCCCTCTACAGTTCCATTGTCGTCACGTTAGATAGAAGCCTGTGGCAGGCGCCCCGGGTGTATTTTAATAGAAGCGTAGAAGCGCTAGAAGGTTCGACGCGCAGGTGCAGGCGCCCATAAAAGGTGGAGCAGATCCACCTTGAGCATCTCACCATCAACACCTCACTAATGTCCAAGGTTTATTTTGACTTAACTGCCAACGGCGTTCCCAAAGGACGCGTTGTTTTCCAACTTTTTGACGATGTTGTTCCCAAAACAGCTGAAAACTTCCGTGCCCTTGCCACTGGAGAAAAGGGTGAATCGGCCCTGGGCCACAAGCTTTCCTACAAAGGCCTGAGTTTCCACAGAGTCATCAAGAACTTTATGTGCCAGGGTGGCGATTTCACTGCCGGTAACGGAACCGGTGGTGAGTCTATTTATGGCGAGAAGTTCGAGGACGAAAACTTCCAATTGCAGCATGACAGGCCTTTCCTTCTTTCCATGGCCAATGCTGGCCCAGGCACCAATGGATCCCAATTCTTCATCACCACGACGGCCACGCCGCATTTGAACGGAAAACATGTTGTTTTCGGTGAGGTGATCCAGGGCAAGTCCGTTGTGAGACAATTGGAGCGTTGTGAGAAGGGTGAGAATGACAAGCCCGTGGAGGACTGGGTGATTGCCGATTGCGGGGAGCTTCCAAAGGATTACGTTCCTGAAACGCAGGCGGTGGCTGACGACGGCACCGGCGACATTTACGAGGCCGTTTTGGCCGACGACGACAAGGTGGATGTCAAGAAGCCCGAGACTGTGTTTGAGGCTGCTCGTTTCCTCAAGGATTTGGGCACCAAGTTGCTCAAGGAGGGCCGTGTGGACAAGGCGTACGAGAAGTACATCAAGGGTACCGAGTACCTTGCAGACTTCTTCCCTGAAGACATGAGCCAGGAGCAGATTGACGAAAAGAACCTGTTGAGCGTGTCGTTGTTCCTCAATGCCTCTTTGGCTGCCACCAAGGACAAGAAGGGCAGAAACGCCGTCAAGGCTGCAGAGCAGGCATTGCAGTTTGACGGTATCACCGACGCTCTTCTGGCCAAGGCGTGGTACCGTAAGGGCCAGGGCTACCTTTTGGCTAAGGACGAGGACAACGCCAAAGACGCGTTTGAGGCTGCTCTCCACTTGCTGCCTGGCGACGCTGCCATCGTCAAGGGTTTGAACGACGTCAAGGCATTGGCCAAAGCTCGTAACGACAAGCAGAAGAAGGCCATGTCGAAGTTTTTCGCCTGAACCTAACACATGCACAATGGGCTTGATTTTGCATCAGCCTTGGTCGTGTCAATATACGAATCTGCATCGATCGTGTCGTGTTGTAGCCCTTGGCTCGGGTTGGGATCAGGAGCGGTCCCCTCAAACTATGCCCTGGCTTTAATTGTTTTTGACAGCTTTTTTGGGTTTCTTCTAGAATTGTCCCGTTTTCCCCGTTTGGTAAGTTCTCCTTCGGCTTAAGAGCTTTTTTGGTTTGACATTTGCTTCCCGCATAGTGCAGCTTTCTGCATCACCAAGATGAAAACCCCGATAGCGGCCAGCAGCCACAAGCCCCATTAGAAGGTACCGAGTTAGCCCTGAGGCCGAATTAAACCTCCGATTTCTCCTCGCCTATACATGCTCTATGCCTCCGGAGGAATAGCCTGATGCGGCTATATGCCCGAACGGGATCTTTGTCACACAAGAATAAAAGCGTGTCGTTCCCCATCTACCTCAAACTCAAATTCGTCATGTCTTTGGCAATCATCACCGGGGGTGCTCAAGGAATAGGCCGTGCTGCTGCTGTAAGCTTGAGCAGGGACGGCTTCACCGTTGGAATCATTGATCTCCCAGATAAGAAAAGTGAGGCTGAGAAAACCATATCGCTTGTGCGACTGAACGGCGGTAAAGCGGGCTTCTTCCCTGCCGATGTGAGCAAAAAGGCCGAATTTGAAGCTGCCACCAAAGCAGCCATTTCCGGTTTGGGCCCATTGGACGTTATGGTGAACAACGCCGGTGTCAGCATTATGGCGCCTCTCGAGATTCAGGGAGAGGAGGACTTGCAGCAAATGTTGGACGTGAACGTCAAGGGCTGCTTGTGGGGTATGCAAATTGCTGCTGCTGAATTCAAGAAGAACCAGCACAAGGGCAGGATTGTCAATGCCGCCTCGTCGTTGGCACACCAAGGCATGGCCACTGTTGGCGCCTACGCCATGACCAAGGCGGCAGTGAAGAGCTTGACGCAGACAGCCGCCAAGGAGCTTGCTGAGTTTGGCATTTTGGTGAACTGCTACTGTCCCGGGCCAATCAGAACGGACTTGTTCGAGGGTATCGTCGAGAGATCGGAGAAGTTGAAGATTGCCAAGGCGGACGAGGTGGTGGAGTTGCAGCGCAACGGCATGGCCTTGAGGGAGTTTGGTACTACGGAGGAAATTGGCGATTTGATTTCGTTTTTGGCTAGTCCAAGAAGGAAATGGGTCACGGGCCAGAGCTACACCGCCGACGGAGGGTTGAACTTTACCTGAGCTATCTAGTTATACAAAAGTTGATGAAGTCGATGTAGTTGTGGGGACAGCAGGCCTGTGCATTTTTCAAAAAGCACACTTGAACTATCCAGCTTTCCGAAACACCTCACTGGTTCTGCCTGTCTGGCTCTAGCCTATGCTTATTCCGTCAAGGCGTCACTTGCATCTGAGACATTCAATTACGCTGCTCTTCGTGACGGCGCTGGTTTGCATGAACTCCACTGTTTCGTCATCACTGCTCCGCGTTTCATGACGTTTTCTGAAAACCCTAACTTTAAGCCGTTTTGCTGAAGGTCCGGCCTTGATCTTCTACTAGCCAAACTCACCATGAAAGCCGAGGCATCTCTGCTTAAGCGCCACTTGTACGATGAAGAAAGCCAAAAGAAAAAAGAAGAAAACGAAAAATACTCTGAACTAATTGGCACTCACCCTTCACATCGTGCCACCAGGTTCCGGTTGCTTCCCCAACTCTAAACCTGAAATGGCGGAGAAAGTCTAATAACCTGGAAAATCCACCGGTCCGTCCGTGCCGAAGATAGAGCAAACGCATGGCGCCTTTGTAGATCCACTTTGTCGTTGCCATGAGACATGTCTCACCAGTCAGATGACGTTGGGTGACATTCTTGTGCACACGGCGGAATTCCGTCTGAGACACAATAGGTGTTGCAAGAATGCGGTATGACCGGGGACAGGGTCCCAGGCACGAGCGGCATAATTGGACCATTTATTGCAAAAGGAATGACGCAAAAGCGGGGCGGAGGAGATCGGGCAAAAGCGCCTTTTCCGGTTTTTGGCTTATTAACCTACAGCACAAATCGCCTTTTCAGCTTGCCCCGGATAAACTCAGGCGGATTATTATCCGCAGGGTCATTTGAGGCGCCTCGAACGTGCGCGCCCCGCCTTGCTGCGAGGGGCACGGGAAAACCCTGGACGGAAAAACTGTTTCCGGTGCCGAGCGGAGGACCGGACCGTGCGAGCGTTCACCGGCTCAGTGAAGGACTTCTTACCTTCTAACCAGCTGGTGGTCCGAAGATCGAGCCTCTAAAAACAAGGGCATATTGCCTAGAACGCATGTTTATTGCTATCGCTCTGATGTCAGCGTGCGGCGACATGTACTTATGTGCAGTACCCACATTCATCTGTGGCGAGGTAGCTTCAACTTGGCGATGTTCCGGGGTCTTGACAGCTTGACAGGTCCATTTTTCTTGATGAGCAGGTAGAGATAAGTGTGAGGAGGCGCCCAGCTACACAGCAGTATAGATATCATTTGGCAAGTGTGGCCAGCTTTGTGGCGCTGCCTTGCTGCGGCAGCAAGCAGAGGTGCGTTATCGAGCACTATAGTTGTATTTTTTTTTTTTTTTTTCTTTATTTTTGCTTTTTCGCTGTATTTTTCCTTTGCAGATCGCCTATTCCGTAAGCGTTCCAGTATAAATACTAGCCCCATCCCTAAGCCCTTGGTAACCACATTCTTTTGCAGCCACTGCATCACCAAAACTTCCACATTCTTTCGCAACCATGGATAGAGAGATCTCCCGTGTCCAGACTCGTATATCGAGGATCGAGTCCACCAGAGAGTTGGAGCACCAGGTGGAGTTCATGGACCAGCAACACCCTGGCGAGAGCTCCTCTGGCGACAACACCGTGCGTCCTTCCAGCTTGAACGGGTTCGAAAAGCCCAACCAGGAAATGGTGGAGGACGCCCGTCCCATGACGCTTCCTCAGAAAAGAAAAAAGGCCAAGCTTCCGGGCATTCTCCACGAAGACGGCCGTCGTGAGCTCAGGCCGAAAGACTGCTACGACAAGTTGGGATACAAGTTTCCCTGGTACAAGAAATGGACGATCTTGACGGTGATTTTCGCCGTGCAAATGTCCATGAACTTCAACACGTCCGTGTACCCCTCGCAGATTGCCCAGATTGCCGACCATTTTGGTGTTTCCGAGCCCAAGGCCAAGGTGTCGCAGATGATGTTCATGATCATGTACGCCTTTGGCTGTGAGTTGTGGGCACCCTGGTCGGAGGAATACGGCAGATGGCCCATCATGCAATCGTCGTTGTTTCTTGTGAACATCTGGCAGATCTTGGGTGGTTTGGCGCCCAACTTTGCCTCCATCATTGTGGCCAGGTCGCTCGGTGGTTTGTCCTCTGCCGGTGGTTCCGTCACTTTGGGTATGACGGCCGATATGTGGGAACCCAACGACCAGGGCTTCGCTGTGGCCTATGTGGTGCTTTCTTCTGTCGGAGGTTCGTCCATTGGCCCCATTTTCGGCGGCATCATGCACGATCACCTCTCGTGGCACTGGAACTTCTGGATCCAGTTGATTTTCGGCGGTGTGGTGCAGATCGCCCACTTCTTCCTTGTCAGCGAGACCAGAACCACCATCTTGATCGACAGAGAGGCCAGGAGGAGAAGAAAAGACGGCGAGGACGACAACATCTGGGGCCCCTCTGAGATCAACGGCCGTGCCATGAGCGTCAAGGAGGTGCTCACGATCTGGAGACGTCCATTCGAGATGTTCTTGAGAGAACCCATTGTGTTGTTCCTCTCGTTGCTTTCCGGTTTCTCTGACGCCTTGATTTTCGTGTGCATGGAGTCGTTCCCTCTTGTGTACGAGCAGTGGGGCTTCGGCAACACCGCCGCTGGCCTTGCGTTCATTCCCGTCATTATAGGCTACATGATTGCCTATTGCATCCACCTTCCCGACGTGTGGCGCCAGAAATGGCTCATTTACAACGAGGGCGAGGACCTGAGATACGCCGAAAGACGTCTTCTCATCCTTCTTTACATTGCGCCCCTCGAGACCATCGGCTTGTTCGGTTTTGCCTGGACCTCCATGGGCCCTCACTACAACCCATGGATAGCGCCCATGATCTTCACCACCTGCATTGCCATCGCCAACTACAGTATTTACATGTCGACCATCGACTACATGGTGGCGGCGTACGGACCCTATTCTGCCTCGGCCACCGGCGGTAACGGATTTGCGAGAGACTTCCTTGCTGGTGTGGCCATCATGTATGCCACTCCGATGTACCAGAACATCGGCGACGCCAGACACTTGCAGTGGGCCTCGACCATTCTTGGCTGCATTGCCATTTTGGTGGCGATCCCGATTTATGTGTTTTACTGGAAGGGTCCTGCCATCAGGGCCCGGTCCAAGTTTGCCCAGACCTTGGCTGCGGACAGGAAGGCCTCCAAGCAGCACACTGCCACGGAGTGGGAGACGGAGAAGGAGGTTTGAGCAAGCACTGGCCGATTTTAATTTTCACTTATTGTTTAAGCCCCGCCGGCGTAGATGGCGGGTCGAGGTTTAGAGCTGCTTATAGGAATATAGACACCTGGAGAGGGAGCTGTAGTGCAATTGTACGTTGCTGAAGACATTGATTAAACTGGATTTGGAGCTGCAGGCGGCTGGATTCTGCCAAGGATCTCCGATTCGGTTCTGTGTCACCGGAGCCCGTTTGGTGCCACAAAGGAGTTTTGTGACTGGGGCGAGTTTCGGTCAGCGTCCTGGGAAACCAGCGACAACACCCCCTTTTTGATCCGAGGGACTCAACGCTCCTCGGGTGTTGTGTGGTCAGATTGCTGAGAAGCCAAAAGCTTAATTTTGTGGTTCGTAGCCACTGGCCCTCTATATTTAACTTTCTCAGATCCTCCGGTGACAGCAACGCACCTGCCAAAACCAGTCTGCTCCAGCACCTTCCATGCCTTGCAGAGAGGCGCACGTCAACAAATAAAGAAATTCTGGAACTCTCGTGCTTCTCTGTCTGATTCGGTTCGTCCCTCGTAAATACAACTAGTAAGTTCCCACTACGGCCCCTTTTCATGCACCTCCGCCTAACTTCCGCTGCATGCCCACGCCCATACATCATTCAGATAACGGCAACGTAAGCAACCAAGAGGGGGTACGATGCCGTTGCGGTGGCGGGCTTCGCCGTCGGTTACGCTCAACGGTCTTTACTACAGCGGGCATTTGTCGTAGAACAATGGGGTTGGAACGCACGCAAGTCCAGCAATTGTCTTTGGAAGCACGGCGGGTGAATGCTGATTTATGGTAATCAACGAGTTCTCGCTACCATTTTAGTAGTGGTGGCTGACAAATGTGTCTCAGCTTTGCGTCGGCCTACAGTGCACCGTAGAAGCCAGCAAAACAGGGCTTTTACTGGTAAACCCTGGCTGCTGAGAGCCCTTACAGTGCTACACAATCACTGGATCGGCATCGTCCGTTTTGGGGTACCGTTCAAGCTCCGCAACGGACCGTTATGAGCCGTGCCCTAAACCGGCGAATTAAGCCAGAATGCCCATTGCTCGACCGATAGGGCCGACATTTTCACATGGACCTAAACGAATCTGCGCGGCTACTTTACCGTTTTGGCGTTTGGAGCCGGTCAAGCAGATCAGGGTATTCGGGAGTAGGCCCTCAAATGTGTATTTTCAAGAATGCGGTGAGATGCGGGCTGGGAGATGCCCAATGCAGGAGTGCCGGATTGTTCGTCTAAGCGAGCAGATGGCCGCACGCCGGAGCAGCGCATGCAGTACTACAACTTTTAGCCTGTTAGGGCAAGCGAAAAAAAAAAGTTTAAGCTTTCCCCTAGCAAGATAGTAAAGAGTATCTTATTACGCCTACAGCAGATGATTCCGAGCAGCTTCTGCCAGTACCCCTCCCGACGTGGTCGAATAGTTAAAATGTACCAACCACAGGTGTGTCAAGCGCAGCGTCTATTACTCTACAAGCACACAATCCTCGCAAGCGTCCCGGTAGACGAGGCAGAACGGCAAAATAGGGGAGTATTTTTTGTCTAGCAGCTTGATTCCCGGGACCGTAAAAGCATCGAGCAGTGCGTGTGAAAAATTACTCAAGGGCCTCTCAGAAGCGAGAGATTACAGCGCACCGCAGAACAATGCTATTTGTAGCGACGCCATTGGCGGACGCTGAACAATAAACCCGAAAATCCAAAGGATTACGAGAAACCAAGCCGGCAAGTGAGGTTTGATGATGGCGTACCCTTGCATATTCTCGAAGCCTTCGCGCGTAAGGCGCCCGGAGGCAGCATACATGTTCTGCGCATACGGGCGGGTTCGGCGAGTTTGGCAATTTCAAGGTCACTTCCCCAGACTCTGGAGCACGAAGTCTCGAGCCTGCTTTAAACTTGAAAATTGGCTTATTGTCTGTTGCATGGACCCAGACAATGGCGTCTAGGAACACAATGGGACAATTGCAGGCGCGGCGCTGATCCTCGGCTAAGGTGGCCCCAATGAGAGATTTCTCGCCTAATTGACGTTGATATTTAACGGCAACAAAACAAGTGACCGCAGGGTGCTGCTAAACCGGAGCGGCATGGTGCCGTTCTGTGCTGGGTCGAGCGTCTGGCACTCTTTACGGTGGACGCCCGCATGGTACCGAGGATTCAGCAAGTCGCCCATTACACAGAGGACCGCAATTGCATGCGCATTCTCCGGGATGGCAAAATCGAAATTTCTTTTTTCTTCTCTTCCTCTTCACGGGCATTGCTTCAACCTTAATGGCCACACGGTGGCCAAGAACACACCCTGCCTGCTACTTTCTAGCAGTGCCTGCGGTAGAGCGGTGAAAAGAACAATAGACCTCACATAGGCGACTGCGCATACGCTGCTGCAGGCCTGGCTGCAATCGTGCTGCAAGCGGGATGCAAGCGATTTTCGCCTAGCTCTTCGCTGCAGAGTGCGTTATCCGTCTTGCGCCTGGAGCAACTGCTCAAGAATCCCTTTCAACAATACTTCCAGTGGCTCCTCGAAACACAAAACCAATGTGGCCTTTCTCTGCATTGCCGGCCGCTTCCGGGCATGCATGAGGAGTTTCGTAGCTCTGCGTAATTCTCGTTGGCTGCAACTTTATAAGCCGCCGTCTATCGCCGGTTTGTGTCCTCTTTTTTTTGCAACCACCCACTCTCGCTAAAGCCTGACCCCTCAATGCTTGCCTACTCAGTGGCTCTCTTCGCCTACGCTGCTGTAGCACTAGGTGCTCAGATATCGGGTGTTTTCACTAGCATTGACTCGATCCTGGGCCCGTCTAACAACAGACCCGTCACTCCCAGTTGGCAAGCCACCGTGCTGTGGCTGATGCCCCGCCTGAAGAACATCAAAAACGGCGACACCTTCACTTTGCACATGCCCTATGTGTTCAAGTTCACCTCCCTGGGTAACACCCTTGCCTTGACTGCAGGAGGTACTACTTTCGCAAACTGTATCTTGTTTTCTGGTGATAACGTTGTTGGCTACTCTGAAGTCCAATGTACCGCCACTTCTGCTGCTGAAAACGTCGAGTCGGCCACGGGCCAGATCACGTTCCCCTTCACCTTCAACTCCGGCTACTCCCTGGACCCTGTCAATCTTGAGGCTGCCAATGCATGGAACGCTGGATCCAACACCGTCACTTGGACCGACGGAAACACCCAGATCTCCACCACGGTGGACTTCCTGGGTGGCGCCAGTCAGGTCATCCAGGGCTCTGCTGAAAATGGCGCCTACGGTTTACGCAAAATGGTGAACCTCAACGTCAACCAGCACTACCTCTTGGGTCCTCTGTGTTCCTCCACCATGTCAGGAACGTTGCAGATCACGAACCCTTCCTCGCAGGTGCCCTTCGACTGCCTGACCCTCGCCGGTGCTATTTCTGACCAGATCAATGCGTGGTACTACCCCCAGACCGCCAACACCGCTGGTGTATCTGTCAGAAGCTGTTCCACCACGGGTGCTGTGGTGTCGTTCAGCAACGTGCCAGCCGGCTTCAGACCCTACATGAACGTCAACGCCGCCATTCCCCTGGGCACCTTCTCGTCGCAGAACCAGTACTCGTACTCCTTCTCGTGTGGCTGGAGAACACTCAGTGGTCTGATCACCCAGGGGTGGACCATGTACAACGACGGAAGCACCGGCTCTGGCGGCGCCTTCAAGCCCATTGTGCTCACCACCGTCACGGACCCAACCGCCACCACCACCGCTGTTGGCACCGTCACGGGCGCTTCCACAAATACCATCGTGGTGACGGTTCCTATCTCTCAGACCACCATCACCGTCACTGGCACAGGAACCGCCTCTACTACCCACTCTGCCACGAGCAGCGGCACCCGAGTCATCTCCATCGACGTGCCTACGCCCACAACCACCATCACGCGTACCTACTCCGGCTCCACCAGCTCCTTCCTGACCATCCCAGCCACCACCGGCGGCACTGGAACGGTTATTATCGGTGTGCCCACGCCAACGACCACTTTGACCCAAACGTGGACCGGAACAACCACTTCCACGCAGACTATTCCGGCCACCTCGGGCGGAACCGCTACCGTTATCGTGGACGTGCCTACTCCAGTCACCACCGTCACCAGCACATGGACTGGCCTGACCACCGCCACGGTCACCCAACCAGCCACTTCTGGCGGCACCCAGACGGTTGTCGTGGAGGTGCCCACGCCTACCACCACGTTGTACTCCACCTGGACAGGGACTGTCACCACCACCACCACTGTGCCTGCTACTTCGGGTGGAACTGCTACTGTGATTGTCGAGGTGCCCACGCCAGTGACGGTGATCACGTCTACATGGACCGGATCCACCACAAACGTCGTCACCGAGCCTTTCTCGCTGGACACGCAGACCATTGTGGTCGAGGTGCCTACTCCAACAACCACGCTCACCAGAACATGGACAGGAACCGTGACATCCACCGAAACGATCCCTGCTACCTCTGGCGGCACTGGAACTGTGATTGTCGACGTCCCTACTCCATACACCACCATCACCAGAACGTACACCGGCAGTGTGCCCACCACAGAGACGATTCCAGCCACCACTGGAGGAACCGGCACTGTGGTTGTTGACGTTCCTACTCCTACCACGACGATCACGAGAACATGGACGGGCTCGACAATCACCACAGAAACTGTGCCTGCTACTACCGGCGGTACTGCTACCTTGATAGTCGATGTTCCTACGCCAACCACCACTGTGACTTCCACCTACACGGGCCAGATTACCACCACCGTGACCGTGCCTGCTACTTCTGGTGGAACAGCCACTGTTGTTGTTGAAGTGCCTACCCCTACCACCACCATCACCACCACTGGTGATGTCACCAATATCGTGACTCTGACTATCCCAGCTGCTTCTGGTGGAACTGAAACCGTTGTGGTCGAGGTGCCTACTCCAACGATCTACACCACCAGAACCTGGACTGGTTCCGTCACCACCACCGAGACTATTCCAGCTACTACCGGCGGTACCGGCACCGTTATTATCGACGTTCCTACTCCAACCACCACGATTACCAGAACCTGGACTGGCTCTGAGACTACAACCGAGACGGTTCCGGCTGCATCTGGTGGAACTGGCACTGTGATTGTTGATGTTCCAACTCCTCTGACAACCATCACCAGAACTTGGACTGGCTCCATCACCACCACCGAGACCATCCCAGCTGGATCCGACGGAACTGAAACCATTGTCGTTGATGTTCCCACCCCAACCACCACAATTACCAGAACTTGGACCGGAACGGAATCCACCACGGAGACTATCCCAGCCCAATCCGGCGGAACTGGTACTGTTATTGTCGACGTGCCCACTCCTTACACCACCATTACCAGAACATGGACTGGCACTACTACCCAGACCGAAACCGAACCTGCTCCATCTGGCGGTACCGGTACCGTTGTGATCGACGTACCTACCCCAACTACCACTATTACTAGAACCTGGACTGGCACTGAAACTACTACCGAGACTATCCCTGCTGGATCTGGAGGAACCGAGACCATCGTTGTCGATGTTCCGACTCCCTACACCACTTTGACTAGAACCTGGACTGGAAGAACCACCCAAACCGAAACCGAACCTGCTCCTTCTGGAGGCACCGGTACTGTTGTCGTTGATGTTCCAACCCCAACTACCACGATATTCTCTACATGGACTGGCAGCACGATCTCCACACGTACTATACCAGCTTCTTCTGGCGGTACTGACACTGTGGTGATCGAGGTGCCCACTCCAATTACTGTCATCACTTCCACGTGGACCGGTTCGATTACCGAGGTTGTGACGGAGCCTTATGAGTCTGGAACCCAGACAATTGTTGTCAACGTGCCAACCCCTACTATCACTATCACCAGAACCTGGACCGGAACGGAAACTACTACTGAGACCGTTCCAGCCGAGTCTGGCGGAACTGGTACCGTGATTATCGATGTTCCAACTCCATACACCACTTTGACCAGAACTTGGACTGGAACGACTACTCAGACCGAAACCGAACCTGCTCCTTCTGGAGGCACCGGTACCGTTATCATTGACGTTCCTACCCCAACCACTACCATCACTAGAACTTGGACTGGAACTGAGACTACCACCGAGACCGTCCCCGCTGGAAGTGATGGAACTGAAACCGTGATCATCGACGTGCCAACTCCTTACACTACCATCACGAGGACCTGGACCGGAACTTCTACTCAGACGGAAACCGAGCCTGCTCCATCTGGCGGTACCGGTACCGTTGTGATTGATGTTCCTACTCCAACTACTACCATCATGAGAACGTGGACTGGTACCGAGACCACCACTGAAACCATTCCTGCTGGAAGCGATGGGACTGAAACCATCATTGTTGATGTGCCTACTCCTTACACCACTATTACCAGAACCTGGACTGGTACTACTACTCAAACCGAGACTGAGCCGGCTCCATCTGGCAGTACTGGTACCGTGGTTGTTGATGTGCCTACACCTGTGACTTCTATCACCAGAACCTGGACTGGCACCACCACCCAAACGGAGACCATTCCTGCTCAATCCGGTGGCACTGAAACAGTCATAGTTGATGTCCCAACTCCAGTGACCACTTTGACTAGAACATGGACCGGTACCGAGACCGCTACTGAAACAATTCCTGCTGAGTCTGGTGGAACCGAAACTGTCATCATCGACATTCCTACTCCTGTGACCACCATCACTAGAACTTGGACTGGTACTACTACTTCGACTGAGACCATTCCT
The DNA here is from genome assembly GCA_026585945.1 of Candidozyma vulturna. Taxonomy (NCBI): domain Eukaryota; kingdom Fungi; phylum Ascomycota; class Pichiomycetes; order Serinales; family Metschnikowiaceae; genus Candidozyma; species Candidozyma vulturna. The sequence goes on along the minus strand of CM048832.1, from coordinate 377,235 downwards.
GCCGAATCTGGAGGAACAGAGACTGTCATCATTGATGTTCCTACTCCTGTCACTACTTTGACCAGAACTTGGACTGGCTCGATCACTACAACAGAGACGATTCCTGCCGAGTCTGGTGGCACTGAGACCGTCATCATCGACGTCCCAACTCCAACCACCACCCTTTTCTCCACATGGACTGGATCTACCATCTCCACAAGAACCATTCCTGCTGAATCTGGTGGAACAGACACCGTTGTAATTGAGGTTCCTACCCCAGTCACCGTGATCACTTCTACCTGGACCGGTTCAATCACTGAGATTGTCACCGAGCCTTTCGAGTCTGGTACTCAAACTATTGTCGTGAACGTGCCTACTCCAGTAACCACTGTGACAAGAACATGGACTGGCACTACTACCAGCACCGAGACCATTCCAGCTGAGTCTGGTGGAACCGAGACGGTCATCATTGACGTTCCTACTCCAGTTACAACTATTACTAGAACCTGGACTGGAATCACCACCTCGACTGAGACTGTTCCAGCTGAATCTGGTGGAACTGAGACTGTGATTATCGATATCCCAACTCCTGTTACTACGATCACCAGAACCTGGACAGGCACCGAGTCTACCACTGAGACCATCCCCGCTGGTTCTGATGGTACTGAAACCGTCGTTGTTGATGTTCCTACTCCTTACACAACCATCACTCGTCCTTGGACCGGAAGCTTCACCACTACTGAGACCGAGCCTGCTCCTTCTGGAGGCACTGGCACTGTTGTTATTGATGTTCCTTACGAAGCCACCACCGTGACCTCGACTTGGACTGGCACCACCACCAACACCATCACTGAACCACCTGCTGGCTCTGACACTGTTGGTACTGTTATTATAGAGGTTCCTCCATCGACTACCGGTTACACTACCTTGACTTCCACATGGACTGGTACTACTACTAGAACTGTGACTGAACCACCTTCAGGCTCTGATACTGTGGGCACTGTTGTTGTTGAGGTTCCATCTACCTCCACTGATTACACAACCTTGACTTCCACTTGGACTGGAACAACCACCAACACTGTTACCAACCCGCCCTCGGGATCTGATACCGTTGGAACGGTTGTGATTGAGGTTCCTCCAACTTCGTCTCAGTTTACCACTTTGACGTCTACTTGGACCGGAACCACCACTAGAACTGTGACTGAACCTCCATCTGGATCTGACACTATTGGCACCGTGCTTATCGAAGTTCCACCAACTTCTGCCGACTACACCACCATCACTTCTACCTGGACTGGGACTACAACTGCTACTGTCACAAACCCACCATCTGGTTCTGATACTGTCGGTACTGTTGTAATCGAGGTGCCTTCAACTTCCTCCGAATTCACCACCTTGACTTCGACCTGGACTGGAACCACAACCAGAACCGTGACTGAACCTCCATCCGGATCTGACACCATTGGAACTGTTGTCATTGAAATCCCACCAACTTCTACTGGCTACACCACTTTGACATCCACCTGGACTGGAACAACAACTAGAACAGTTACTGAGCCACCAGCTGGTTCTGACACTGTGGGCACCGTTATCATAGAGGTGCCTCCAACTACTGTTCCTGTTGTTCCACCAATACTGTCTTGGAACTGGAACTCTTCCTATGTGGTTTCCCTGTCTTCGACTCCTGTGCCTGTGAGTCTGTCGTTGTCTCTCACCGAGAGCTCTGAGTCTTCGATTGCTTCTTCGATTCCACCAGCTTCCAACTCCGAGCCTCCTATTCCTGCCGTCTCCTCGTCTCCAGTGAGCACCGAGCCTCCACAGCTGAACACCGACAGCTTCAGTGGACCAACATCTTCTGGCCCTATCACTACCCCCTCGAATCCTGGTCCAGAGCCTAGTCCAGGTCCAGCTGAGACCCCGGGTTCAGATTCTTCCGCTCCTGGCCCGAACTCATCTGGTCCCAACTCCGGCGCTGAGACGTCTCTTTCGACTGCTTCAAACCCAGGTCCAAGCCCAGGTCCCGCATCTGAATCATCGGTGCCAACCTCTGCTGGTACAAACTCTGAGGGCTCTGCCTCAACTGTTACAGTTACCACTACTCCTGGTCAGTCTGGGCCAACCAACGGCCCAGCGCCATCTGAAACTGGCCCTGTCCCATCTGGTACTGGTCCTAGCCCATCTGGTCCAAATCCCGCCGGTCCAAGCTCATCGAACCCTGACACAACTTTGCCTATCGCTCCAGGACCATCTCCTTCTGGCCCAGCTGTTCCAGGCACTGAGTCATCTTCTCCAGGCGAGTCCCACCCAGCTCCTTCTGGTACTGCTCACTCCGAATCCAAACCAAGGCAAACCGGCCCTGCTCCAACTGGACCAAATGGAAATGGCCCTACGTCCACCGGCCCAGCTCCAGCCAACTCGGCTCCTCCTGCTCCTAATCCTGAGCCTATCGCTTCCAACACTGTTCCAGCTTCTGGTTCCAACCCATTACCATCTGGTTCCAACCCAGGTCCATCTGAACCAGCACCTTCCGGCTCTAACCCAGGACCTGTCCCAGTGCCTGGCCCTGCTCCATCTGGTACTGAGTCCACCAACAACCCTGCTCCATACCCAACCTCTGTTGCTGGCCCAAGCACCCGTGTTCCCGGAAACTCTGCTTCTAAGAGCACCGGTTTCACCACTGCTTCTGAAACCAGCTCTGTTGTTTTGGAGGGTCCTTCTTCACTGGTTGTATGCTACAAGGGTAACTGCGTTACACTCCCTGTAACCACCCAGGGTGCATCGAGCTCAACTCCAGCTGCTGTCTCGCATGCTTCTTCGTCTTCTGCCCCTATTGGTCCTGAACCTTCTCCAGCATCTGCTACTCCAGCCATTTCCACATACGCTGGTCTGGCTGCTGCCGTTAAGATCTCGGGTCTTGCTGCGGTCGTTGTACCATTGCTTCATGTCTTGTTTTGATGAACATCAAGTGGCGTTCTTTCAGTTCATTTGTTCTATTCTTTCGACATAATGGCTTCCGAGCCATGTTTTCTTTCGATACCCTTTATTAGCATTTCTGGCGTTGTTACATTTTTATATGTTTGTTTTCATCTACGGACTTATCTTCGGTTTATACCCATTCACGTATAATTACATTTATTTTAAAGAACCTGTAGATTGGTGAATTCAGGAAATTGTTGGGTGGAGGATATTGGTGAGTGAAATTGTAGTAGTCAAAGACCCGGTAAGTGAGTGGAATAAACTACTAAAAAAGGGAGTTGTAGTACCCTTGTATCACCTTAACAGCTAAATCCCTAATTTTATTTGAAATACGCCAGAGTCTTATTTTCACCACTTTAAAGCAATCTGATCAAAATCCAACTATTCACGTGGAGGCTCTCAAAAACGGAATTGGTTGACTTTCAAGGGAATAGCTGTATGACCACCACATTTGCACTTCTGTGATCACAATCCTCTCACACTAAAGTCAAACTTCAGTTTCCTCACAAACATCTTTCTCTACGCCAAAGTCTAAAAAATTCATCAAGTTATCACCAGTGGGCAATTTCGTCTTTTCCTCGGTCCATATTGAACAAGCATCACCCATGCAACATGAATATGAAAATCCAGAAATATGCATCTCAAGAACGGGCTGCAAAAGGGTTGCCGTCATTTGTACAATTCCGTTCTCGCTTCCGCTGGGGGCCATTGACGAATGCCAATGCGGTGACATGCAACAAAATTTACCAACAAATCCCGGTCATGAGCATGAGGAATGAGGTTGAGAACTGGGGATGAGAATTGGGAATGAGAACTGAGAATGAGGAATGAGGATAAGGAATTGAAATTGAGAATAGAGGATGAACTAAGGAATCGTTTGAAAGCGAATTGGAGGCACTGCCATCTCGTGGATCCGGTCCAGAATCAACGAGGGTATGAGCGTCCATCAATTGCATTGTTGCCAAAGAGGAAAGACGATTCCGAAACACAGCCGCGATTACGCTCGAGCGAAAAGGACCGGCAGCATTGTCCAGTGGTCCAGAAGCTTTTGTGATACTTTTCTTACTCGGCGAAAAGAACAAAGTAGGATCTCGAGAGGCAGTGTCACAAAACCGTGTATTGTACGCCAACAATGCAGGAAACGGCCACCAAATAACCACTTCACTTCCCAACTATAGACATTTTTCAAAAAGTGAGCAAAATCATAAAATCTGCAATCCCCACGCTAACCACCAACCTAATGCAAAGCCAATTATTAGTCGAGCATTCTCTGCCTTTTTGACGCGGCGCGCCTATGCCAAATGCAAGGTGCTGCAATGCAGATCTCACATGTCGGTGGAAACAATAAGCGGCGCCGAGGATCGAAGTCAGATGCTGAGATGGGAATGTACTGTTAAGCCTTGCCGGGGTATTTAGAGTTTATGCAACGGTTTGCTACGCTGAGCTGTGAGATTTTGGGTTTAGCCGCACGCTTTAAGGTATGCTTTAGGCTTTCGCCAGGCGTTGTTGGGGTTGACGTGAGATGACTCAGAAACGGGCATATGAAGCTGAAAAGCCAGGCTGCAACGGTATGTAGGCTTTTTAGACCACACCGTAGTGGTTTTAACGTCCAAGCCTGGCGACGCCCCGGGGGCTTAATCAGCAGTGATTCGCGTCGATAATCAGTGACTGGGGAGTCGTAGAGATGCAACCGGGCCGACTGTTGGACTCTGCCAGTTGGGTTATGTGAGGGGGAATTGGGGGTTTGAAAGAATGACAGAATTGTGAGGATTGGAGGATTTCAGGGAATTGAGGAGGAAGTGTCGAGTTTCACAGGGTTTGGGTTGATGCAACGAGCGGTGGCATAGGCTGACAATCGCTCAGTTGGTGTCTTTGAACCCGGAGAAAGCACAGCTTTAAGAAGTTCCAGCACTGCCTTTAGGGAGTCCTAGCACTGAATACCCTCGTAGAATGGCTGCAATGCAATGATAGTTAGAAATTAATCCCAAGTAGCCATGTGTTTCACCTGACACTCGAATACCCAAACATTCCCTGCCTTTGCTACAAACCAAATACCATGACGAACGCACTAGATTGATTGTCGCTTCAGCTGCAACATCCAGCCCACCGGCCCACTAAAATACCCACCGGTCTACAACTCGTTATTAAATAAGTGCATTAAAGAAATGAATTAGGAAGCCAAGCATATAAGTGGTATCTAAGCGACAGCTTTTCGAACAAACATGAATGAAGAAAAAGAAAAAGTAGCGAGCGGGTGCCTCTAAAGCACAGCAAGAAGGGCAAGCGACACGAGCCACAGGGCGCCAAACTTCACCACAGAGGCGCCGGCCTCGTACGTGGAAACAGCCTGAGGCTCCTCTGGAGCAGCAGAAGCGTCGGGAACCACGGTGTTCAAGGTGGAAGCACCAGGGTGTGGCTCACCAGCGACGGTTTCAGAGCCGCCAGGAGCGTCTCCAGAAGGAGCATTTCCAGAAGGAGCAGCACCGGAAGGAGCAGCACCGGATGGCTGCTCAGGTTGTTCGTCAGATGGCTGCTCTCCAGATGGCTTGTCACCGGAAGGCTTGTCACCGGAAGGCTTGTCACCGGAAGGAGCATTACCGGAAGGCTTGTCACCGGAAGGAGCATTACCGGAAGGCTTGTCACCGGAAGGCTGTTCAGGCTCCTTGGGCTGCTCTCCAGATGGCTTGTTTCCAGATGGCTTGTCGCCAGAAGGCTGTTCAGTCTCCTTGGGCTCCTCGCCCGGCTGGACAATGGAGGTCACCTCTTGCGGACCGCCCTCGGCGGTGGTCTCGTGGATCACAGCAGTCACAGTCTTCACGTCGCCGTTCTTGTCCTCAGTGACAAGCGCAGTGGTCTCAGGGCACACAGACACAATCTGGGTCACCACGCCGTCGTCCTTGGTGGAGTCACACACAACCACAGTCTTGGTCTTGACGTTTCCGTCGGGGTAGGTGGTGACTACGGTGCTGGTGGTGGCTGGGGGGAAGAGGGAGGTGGTGGTGGACAAGTCTCCGTCCGAGTCGGTGGTGACGATCACCACACCAGAATCGGTCTTTCCGTCGTCATCCCAGGTGGAAGTGTAGGTGGTGAATGGGTCGTCTGAGGTCTCCTGAGGAGGGAAGAGGGAGGTGGTAGTGGACAACTCTCCGTCCGAGTCAGTAGTAACGATGATGACGCCAGAGTCGGTGTTTCCGTCGTCAGTGGGCCAGGATGAAGTGTAGGTGGTGAAGGTTGGCGAGTCGGTCTCCTCAGGAGGGAAGAGAGAGGTAGTAGTGGTCAACTGTCCGTCAGAGTCGGTAGTCACAATGATGACGCCCGAGTCAGTCTGCTCGCCATCGCTGGTAGGCCAGGTCGAGGTGTAGGTGGTGAAAGTTGGCGAGTCAGTCTCCTCTGGAGGGAAGAGCGAGGTGGTGGTGGTGACGGAGCCCTCGGAGTCGGTAGTGACGATAATCACACCGGAGTCGGTCTGGTCGCCGTCGCTGGTGGGCCATGTGGAGGTGTAGGTGGTGAAGGTTGGACCATCTGGGGTTTCGGAGCTTTCAGCCGGAGGAGCGTCAGACTCGCTGGTTTCGGCCGGAGGAGCAGAGCTCGAGGGAGATGGCGAGGGAGAAGGCGAGGGAGATGGTGAAGGCGATGGTTCTGGGGAGGAAGCTGGCTCCGAAGAGGCTGGCTCAGAGCTTGGTGGGGCCGAGGAAGCTGGCTCGGAGGTTGGCTCAGACGACGTCTCCGAAGAGCTTGGTGGGGCCGAAGAAGTCTCCGAAGAGCTTGGTGGAGCAGAACTCTCGGAGCTCTCAGAGCTGGAAGATGCAGCCAGGCTGGAGGACTGCTCCTCGGTGGGAGCAGGAGGGAACTCCTCACACTGGCAGTTGCCGGGAACCTCGCCGGGGTAGTCGCCAGAGTACGAGATACGGGTTCCAGCGTTGCCAACACCGTTGGTGGAGAACTGGGACTGGTCGTAGCCCTCGCCGATCTTGAAGGCCATCTTGAACACACCAAGGAAGAAGGAGAGCTCCAAGGTGTCGCCCAGGTACGAGTAGCCGGTGAAGCCAGTGTTGACTCTGATTTCGTTTCCACCGCCAAAACCAGCAACGTTGTAGGTCTTGGTGCCAGTGAGCGAGGGCTCCAAGCCAAGAACGGACAACATGGACAGCTCGGACGAAAGGTAGATGGTCTGGTCTTTGTCGACGGTCCAAGGCGTGATTTCAAGCTGGAGGTGGCCGTCGTCCATGACGTTGATACATCCGTTACCCTCGACGCTGGTGGTCTGAACCCAGTTCAAACGCTCGATACAGATGGTTCCGGTGTTTTCGACCTTGCCTAGCGCCTGCGAGATGGTGATGGGCGAGGCGTTACCTCTGTCCTGACGGAGGTAGATTTTGCCCGAGTTGGACCAGTCCAAAGCGGAGCCGAGGATGATGGGGGGAGTGACGGAGAACACAGGAGTGCCGATCCAGATGTTCTGGGTGTTGTCGAAGGTTCCCACGGAGTCCAAGTTGAAGTTGGTCACCACCTGCGCCTTCTGGGCGTTGAAAACAATGTCGCCGTCGTTCAAGATGGTTCCGGAAGCGATGGTCACAGAGGACGCCAATCCGTTGGTGGAGGTGACAAACCACTGGCCCTTGTTGTTCAAGTTGCCGCCAAGCACCGTGAGGGCGTTGTTGACGATGGAGTAGTAGACGCCCTCGTTGATGTTGAGCTCGCCAATGTCCAAGTTGGCCGGCGAGTTCTCGATGGTGTCCTCGCTGATGGTCAAGGCCAAGGCGGAGGTGAGGCAGGTTGCTGCCGTGAGCAAAGTCTTGTAGCTTAAGATTCCCATGGCTGGATGGAGAACGAAGACGGGGTGGTGCCGTCCTTATATACCCTGCTGGCTGCTGAGCTGCTCCAATTCGAAAACAATCCATTCCAGTATTCACTAGAGAGGGAATGGTTGCAAATCTGCACCTTCTGCACGCCGCATGCACGGCTAATCACGTCGTGCTTGTGCCTCTGCCAGCTTTCCATTCCTTCGTTGGAATGGCAACTGTACATTATCTGGCCTTGCGGTGGGGCTCCAGCTGGGTTTTTTGTGGAAAGCGAAAGCTTATCGAGCCAGTTTGAGAGGCAGTCTGGGAGGGTGCGGCTGCGGCTGCACCGTACTTGCGAGGCTTGTGCAGCGCCTCAAGAATGTCGATTTTTAGAGAGTGGCTGGATTTCCCTGGTCGACGATCAGTTCCCCGACGGGCCGCCCAACCAAAAGACCCTGAGCTGCTTGCCGTCACAATGGGCCAGGGATCGCCTGGATATTTACGTCCGGTTCCCTTTGGGGCTGCGATCCGCTGTCCAGGAATATCAACAGCTGCGTGCACGGGTCCCCCAGAGCCCAATTGTCCGGATTTTTCACCGATTGTCTCGATTGCCCCAATTTGGATAGATTGTCTCGATCCCAGATCCCATTATGGCCTTATCGTCCTTGTTTTTTGATCGTCCAATCGAACTTTGACTCGGCTCAACTGGCCCTCCATCCAGGGAATGTAGACTTCCCAATTCACCACCACCAGACGCTTCAACTTTCCCACGTGCCGGTGCTCCTCGCGTACTTTCTCGCGCCGGTTATGTTCTCGTGCCGCCTTAGCCCAGTCGGTCCCTGCTTTGCACTATTTTCCAGCCGCACCTCCCCACAGCGTCTAATCCTTCTCTATCTCTCCAGCGTGAGAGATCTGCACGCTTCGTCCTCCCCATTGATGCACAGGCTGGGACAATCCTCGCCAGAAGAGCAACATTTGGCACCGATTAGGAAAACAACGCCGATTCCGCCGCCGCCCTTGTTCTTTACGAGCGAAGCTTCCCGAGCATTGTGTAGCGAAAGCTTCTTCAGTAACCGAGTACCGCGCCGCAGTCATCCCACCAGGAAGTCTATTCCACCACCCAGTCCACCATTGCCCAAATCATCCCGCCTTCTTCTGAGGGCCATTCCGCGGCCGTGACTCGTTAGAAGCCCCTGGCCAGAGCGGGTTTTAGTGCTGTTTACGATTTACGGAATGGGTGTGCCCAAGCCACATTCGCAAGGTGCTTCCCTGTTCGTCGCACATGGTCGAGGAGAGGATCTTCAGCACATCTTTCACGAGGGGGCGAACGTCACCAGCATTCTTGCTGGCGGGGCGCCTCGAGCGAGATCTATTATTTTGGATTCCTTCCTTTTCGAAGTTTCCTTTCTGGTTGTGGATTTCGACCGTTTGGGCTGTCCCAGGGTCCGCGTTCCCGCCGTGAAATTTTCACAAAATGCTGGAGGGGCTTTTTTCGCATTGCACCAGGCCCGCGTCGTGGTTCTACTCTGGGAACTGAGGTCCCCTCTGCTGCAAATCGGCCTAATTGAGCCGGCGTGATTGCCCGGCGTGATTTTGCCCGGCGTAATTGTGCCACTTTGGGTTAAATGGCCCATGGCAGCTCTTGGCTGTTCCACTTGCCTGTCATGCTTCCATTTTTTTTATTTTTTTCTTCTGTGAACCAGGCTGCTTGGACTGCGCAATCACTGGAACCTCGCAATCGCTGGAACTTCGCATTGGCTCCCTGCCTGCCTCTCCAGGTCCCCTTCATTTCATGCCCTTCTTGCCGGTTCTAAAGTTTTCTGTATCTATTTCTTTTGAAGTCTTTCTTGAATTTTTCTTCCTAAGAACCCTCTTTTTTTCCGGCGCCCACTCAGTTACGCTGTTTCCTTCCTCATGCTGCTGGCTCGGTGGAGTTCCCGATCGACAGAGATCGTCCACGCTGCGTCTTCGACGCCGTATTCGACGCAGAAACAGAAGAGTCACCCCAGCTTTCGGCAAGTGACCCTGCCGACCCAAGTGGAGGTTTAATGATTTGCAGCTCTCAAAACGTGGGTTGTATCTCCGTCAATTGCGTATGAGCAAGGTCCCTGATTGGGCGGAGAGGCTCTGGATCTTGTGCTTGCTTTGCTTTATCTCCGATGATGGGCAGGGTCATGCTTGGTCAGCGTTGGGGGTGTTACCGTGTGTAAGGCCTGGGTGGATTTGTTGGGGAGGGCGATATCCCAATGAAGTGTCAGTGACGTTTTTGGCATATTTGGGGCTGTCTGTGGTGCTGTCTGTGGGGCCGTCTATGGGGACGTATTTGGGTGTGTTAATACTACGGTGTAGCAGTATTGCAGCGGTGGAATTAAGCTAGTGTGGTAAAGTGACAGTATATAACCAGCCACGGGAAACCACCCAAACGCCCAATTGCTGGATTCGGGGGATAGGGCCATGGAGATGGCGCAGTTCGATTTGGGTGACTTCGGTGGGGTTCAGACTCCAGGGTCTCTCCTGGTTTGGGTCATAGGACTGGGACGCCACGGCCCAAAACCACCAGAATAGATGAATCGTGTGTGAGGTTCAAACGATTTGACTGGCCCACTTCCCAATTGAGGCCTTGCTCTTGAGTCACCGCAGTGAAGCTTCCAACTCAATGAAGCAAGTGAACAGATCCACCATTCCCAAGTCTCCAGATTTTAAAGAAAGTCTGGCATTTGGAGCTCGATTGTTTCTGAGGAGAGTTTGTTTCTTTTTTATTTTGATAGTTCTCTTTTTGGCGGCCTGTTCAACTATCTATCTGATCAGCTCACGCTGTCAAGCCCAAGGCCGACAGTCCGGGAAACGGTCAGCCAAAGAACCTGCCCAATGTCTCTCCATTCTGGCTCAGTTCATTCTTCAAGTGTCGATTGGATTTGGCCATTTCAGCAGCAAAATCCAATTAGCAAAAATCCACAGAAGGCAAGGTCTACGAACGCCAACCGGCAAGACCTACAGGAAGCCGTCCGTTGCCTCGTGCCTGTCATTTGCCGGATAAACTCTGAAACCGCCGGCACCCAGCACAAAGGTGCACATTCTTCCATATTACAAGCGTCTGGACCCGGAAACGTCCATTGTGGCTCCGGACCTTCTAGGCACGAGGCCGAGGCCGTGTTTTTCGACAAATTCAGCGGAGGCGTTGACTAACAATTTGCCTTAGCATTCACAATCATTCAAATTTTCGAATTCAAATCCACATTTTGTCGTTGCATCCCAGCTTGTCATTACGCCCAAACGGAGTCGTGCAGATGCTCCAGGCACAAAACGTCAACTCACGTAGGCGAATGCGAGGCCGTTGCGGCACGAACAGGCGCGTTTTACCCTGCCACCAAAACACGGCCCGTTTCGGCCAAAACACCTTTTTTCGAAAAAGTGAAGAAATTCACCGCCAAAACACCCCCAACCCAGGCCATTGGCCAAAAATCACCGCAAATGTCCCACCAGAACACCCCAAAACGTCACCACCCCCTGGGTTCTGGCCCCACCGCCTCGGTCGCGAATCGCGACTTTTGGCGTCTCGCAGCCTCCATAAACGCTCCCACCTTAATCCCGAAACAGCCCTCGTTCCTCACCAATAAGCCCAGATTGCCCCTGCTGCTGGCTGTGCCTGCTTCGCCTGCTCTCGTCATATCGGGCCTCGCGTTCGGAGCTTCCAGGCTTCGCCGCAACCCCTGTAGAAAAATGGCTGCAAAAAGTATAAAGCTGCCTCACCTCCACCATCCCCACCTCTCCAGTTCTCCAGCACCATGCTTTCTGCGTTTGTCCTTCTTTCCCTAGCACTCACCTGCGATGCTCTCACGTTGCCTGCCAGCCAGGACACCGTGGGGTTTTCTGAAAATACGTGGAACGGCAACCTGGCGACCTCTCTGTCGACAGACGACTATGCTGGATACACCGCCGACCGCTTTGGCAACGCCCAGGCTGGACCTGCCTCCAGCAGCGAGTCTCTGGCTTCCAGCTCGAGCTCCCAGGCATTCCAGGAGCCTTTCCAGACGAGCTCGAGCTCCCAGGCATTCCAGGAACCTTTCCAGCCTAGCTCGAGCTCTCTGGAGCCAGCTTCCCCAACCAGCTCTGAACAGTTTTCCCAGGCTGCGGCTGCTTCTTCCGAAACTTCGTCCATTTGGGCGTCCCAGACCTCCGCTGCTCCTTCGTCGTCGGAAATCAACTCCTCCAGAGCCTCGCTTCCATGGGAATCTCCGCTGTCGCAGATCCAGGCTGTTTCTGCTGCTCCAGAGGCTGAGCTGTCTTCCCAGCCACTTGAGTCTGAGTCTTCTGCCGAGTCTTCTGCCGCTGAGTCTTCTGCCGCTGAGTCGTCTGAAGCTTCCTCCACCATAACTGGCGAGTGGTCTGCTGAGTCTTCATCCCAGCCCGAGGAAGCTCAGTCGTCTGCTCAGTCGTCTGCTCAGTCGTCTGCCCAATCAGAGCCAATTGAGTCCTCCGTTGCCTCCAGCGAGCCTTTTGAGTCTGCCTCTTCGGAGCCTGCCTCCGACTTGTCCTCCGCTGCTCCCTCGGATATCGCTTCTGCGGCTGCTTCCTCTGCGGTTGCCTCTTCAACTGAGGCCTCGGAAGCCTCCTCTGCTTCCTCGTTTGCCGCCTCCTCCGCTCCGGCTTCTCTGGCAGAAGCCAGCTTCTCCCTCTTTCTCCAACTCCACCGTGGAATCCACGATTCTCACCACCAGACTCGTCACCTTGTCTGCTGAAAACGGCCCCACCACCGTCTACACCACCGAGGTCGTCACGCAAGTTGTCACTGTGGGCGGCAGCGGAAACGGCGGCGACGAAAACGGAGAAAATACCCAAAACGACGCTCCCCAGACCACCACGGATGTCCAGACCACCACCGACGCCGATGGCGCTGAGGAAACCACCACTGAGGTGACCACCCTAACGGAAGCTGCCGAGGCCACCGGCGGGTCTGGCAGCGGCGGGTCTGGCAGTGGCGGTTCTGGTTCTGGTTCTGGTTCTGGAAATTCTGGAAACTCTGGAAATGGTAGTGGCTCAAATGGCAACGGCTCTGGAAGCTCTGGCAACGGCTCTGGAAATGGCAGCGGCTCTGGAAATGGCAGCGGCTCTGGAAATGGCAGCGGCTCCGGAAACGGTGCAAACGACTCCAACGACCAGACGACCCTGACCATATTCTACACCGTCACCGTCGACAGCCCCTCCTCCTCGGAAACTCCAGTTTTGCCTTCTTCGCCAGGCCAGGGCGGCTACGGAAGCAACAACACCGTCGCCTCGCTGAACTCGTCCCTGCCTCTCACTTCCTTGTCTGGAAACAGCAGCGACTCGTACTCTACTGCTGCCTCCAACTCCTCCACGCTTTTGAGCGGAGTCCAGCTTCCACAGCTGTCCACGTTCCTTCTGGTGACCTCCAGCGCCACTCCTTCCGGTTTTTAGTCGAATCTTATAGAGTTTTAGAGAGTTGTAGTGTGAAGTGGTGCGATAGTGAAATAATAGAGGAAGTTTAGTTTATGAAATGTGATTGTGTTTTAATCTACAAGGTGTTTTTTTTTTCTTGAGAGGATGAGAAAGAAGCAAGTGGTCAGTTGGTTCCGATGTCTTGATGTCTTAGGTGATTGTATGAATAAACAGGGGGGAAGTCAGAGACATGTAGACGAGGCCGTTTGGCGCACAGTTAACAGCGATAGAGACCGATGTTTCTGGTTTTTTTCCTTTTGTGGTTTTCGTCCTTTTGTTAAACTCCACTATTATTTTTATCTTCAGTTTTGTTTTATTTAATTTTCTTTTTGCATGTTTGCATGAATCTTGATACTTCTCTTGGAAAATCACCGTAGTCCTCAACTTTTACCTCGAGAAATCTGAAAATCCACAAGAATTCAAAATTCGTAAGTATTTGTAAAAATGCCCGAAATCAACAAGTTAATTCCTACAGTCACATAAATAAAATCCTAATTGGGTATAAAGCGAAATTACACAAGAAATAAATCCCAGAAAATCATGAGAACGAACGAAAGCATGGTGAAGTTCACCTCTAAGCGATAGCGAAAAATGCAAGTGGGAGCAACCATTTGAGGCTCACCCTTGGAACAGAGGCAGCGGCCTCGTAAGCAGACACAGTAGCTTCTGGCTCACTGCTGCTGAAAGAAGTGTAGATGGACTCGAAAGTGTTGTGGCCACTAGATGTCGTGGAAGATGCACCAGTGACACCAGTGCCCTTAGTGACACCGGCAGCGTTAGACTTGGTGACGGCAGTGCCCTCTGGAGCTGGACCTTGTGCTTCTGGAGAAGCGGTCGTAGACCCAGTGGAGTCTCCAAAAAGAGTGGTAGAGCCGGCCTCGGAGGTAACAGCAGCAGGTGTTTGGGCAGGAACAGGAGCGGTTGTACCACCAACGACAGTCTGCCCTGGAGCGGTTGTGCCTTTAGCAGTCTCAGCTGGAGCAGTCTCAGTGGTCTCGATCGACACAGACTCGCCTGCTATAGTAGACTTTTCTGGAGCATCAGTGGCTGGAGCCTCTGTCACACCCGGAGCAGATGATTCCGGACAGATTGAGGTGAAGTAAGTTACAGTACCGTGGATTGTGCTTTCGTGGATGGCAGCAGTCACGGTGGATTCGGCTCCTTGTTCATCGGTGGAAACGAAGGTGGTGGTCACTGGTGGAACGGAGGTGACTGTGGTCAGCTCGCCGTCAGAGTTGGTGGTCTCACAGACAACAACAGTCTTGGTGATAGTGTCGCCGTTGACGTCAGTGGTGACGACTGTGGTGGTCTCACTTGATGGAGAGACGTCGGTGACGTAATCAGAAGTAGACGTGGTCAACTCACCGTTGGAGTCGGTAGTCTCGCAAACAACAACGGTCTTGGTGATGGTTTCTCCATTGACATCCGTGGTGACAACTGCAGTAGTGTACTCGCTGGATGGAGAGTTGTCATACGCAGAGGTGGAAGTTGTCAAGGAGCCCTCAGAATCGGTGGTCACGACAGCAACACCAGATTCGGTGGTGACGCTACCATCAGAGCCTGTAGATGTCCAGGTCGTTGGGTAGCTTGTCAAAGCTGGGGTCTCGTTAGAATATTCTGAGGTGAATGAGGTCAACTCGCCCTCTGAACCAGTGACAATCACCACACCAGATTCAGTAACAACGTCACCATTATCATCGGTAGTAGTCCAGGTGGTGGGGAAACTGGTCAAGTCCGGAGTAACCTCAGGGAAGGCAGAAGTGGTTGTCGTCAACTGCCCGTCAGTGTCAGTAGTGACGATAATCACTCCAGATTCGGTCACGGGGCTACCATCGGAGTTTGTAGTCCAGGTACTGACGTAGGAAGTAGGAGCAATGGAGTTAGGGAATTCAGAAGTGGTGGTGGTGAGCGAACCTTCAGAATCGGTGGTGACGATCACAACACCAGATTCAGTGACTGGGTTTCCGTTGGAGTCTGTGGTGGTCCAGGTAGAAGTAAACTCAGTTGGGCCAGATCCTGGAAACTCCGAAGTGGTAGTGGTCAATGAACCATCAGAATCAGCAGTAACAATGACTACACCAGACTCGGTGACTGGGTTTCCGTTGGAGTCAGTGGTGGTCCAGGTAGCAGTAAACTCGGTCTCACCAGTACCAGGGAACTTGGAAGTTGTAGTAGTCAAAGAGCCCTCAGAGTCAGTGGTCACGATAACAACACCAGAATCGGTCTCAACATTACCGTTTGCACCAGTAGTCGTCCATGTAGTAGTGACATCAGTTTGACCAGGTTGGCCGAATTGAGAGGTGGTTGTAGTCAAAAAGCCCTCAGAGTCAGTGGTGACAATAACAACGCCTGATTCAGTAACAGGGTTACCATTGTCGTCGGTGGTGGTCCATGTGGTAGTATACTCTGTCTCACCGTCGTGGCCAAACTCTGAAGTGGTGGTCGTCAAGGAGCCGTTAGAATCAGTGGTAACGATCACAATGCCAGATTCGGTGACTGGATCACCATTAGCATCGGTGGTGGTCCAGGTAGTAGTAAACTCGGTTGGACCGGATTCAGGGAACTGCGAGGTTGAAGTTGTCAATGAACCATCAGAATCAGTGGTTACGATGACAACACCAGACTCGGTGACTGGATTACCATTGGAGCCAGTGGTGGTCCAGGTAGTAGTAAACTCAGTTGGGCCAGACTCAGGGAACTCTGAAGTTGTAGTGGTCAATGAGCCATTCGAGTCGGTAGTAACAATAACAACGCCGGACTCAGTCACTGGGTTTCCATTTGCATCCGTAGTAGTCCACGTTGTTGTGTACTCGGTGACATCCCCAGATTTTTGAGGACCGAACTCAGAGGTAGTTGTGGTCAATGAACCATTCGAGTCAGTGGTCACAATCACCACAGCAGAGTCGGTTGTTGGGTTACCGTCAGCATCCGTGGTAGTCCAGGTGGTGGTGTATGTGGTCAATGGAGCGCCAGAGGAGGCAGCATCAGGGTACTGGGAAGTAGTGGTGGTCAAGACACCAGCGGAATCAGTATCAACGATAACTACACCAGATTCAGTTGCAGGGTTTCCATCGGAATCGGTGGTAGTCCATGTGGTGGTGTAAGTCGTCTGTGCTCCAGCCAAAGTGGAAGTTGTTGTAGTCAAAGATCCATTGTCATCCTCAGTCACTATCACAACACCGGAGTCGGTCACAGGGTCGCCGTTTGCGTCAGTAGTAGTCCAGGTTGTGGTGAAAGTGGTATATGGTGGTGAAACCACAGAAGTAGTGGTTGACAAAGCACCGTTCGAGTCTGTAGTCACAATAACCACACCGGTGTCAGTCTCTGGGTTACCGTTGGAATCAGTGGTAGTGAAGGTAGTGGTGAAGGTTGTATATCCTGGACTTTCAGAGCTAGATGGCTCGGCAGAAATGACAGAAGTCGTCGTGGTCAACGCACCATTGGCATCAGTTGTAACAATCACGATACCAGAGTCTGTCTCAGGGTCGCCATTAGCGTTCGTGGTAGTGTAGGTAGTAGTGAAAGTGGTGAATGGAGGATTTTCGAAAGACGACGTTGAGGCGGAAACCTCAGGGACAAATGCCGATGTAGTGGTCGTCAAGGCACCACTCTCATCAGTCGTCACAATCACCAAGCCAGAATCAGTCTCAACATTGCCATCACCATCAGTAGTAGTCCAGGTGGTTGTGAAAGTGGTGTAAGGTGGTGGAATCACAGAAGTCGTAGTCAAGAGAGACCCATCTGAATCAGTGGTCACCACGACAATACCAGAGTCGGTGACTGGATTACCTTCAGTATCGGTGGTAGTGAACGTTGTGGTGTAGGTGATGTGAGGTGGCTCAATTGTTGAAGTTGTAGTAGCAAGGGAACCTTCGGAATTGGTGGTCACAATCACGACACCAGACTCGGTAACTGGTGATCCATTTCCATCATCCGTAGTCCATGTAGTGGTGAAGGTAGTAAATGGCTCAGGAATGATAGAAGTGCTAGTAGTCAACGATCCATTCTCATCGGTAGTCACAACAACCACACCACTTTCGGTCTCTGGGATTCCACTTGCATCGGTAGTAGTGAATGTGGTCGTGAAAGTGGTGTATGGTGCTGGTATGACGGATGTCGTAGTAGTCAAAGCACCATCAGAACCAGTTGTGACGATCACAACACCGGTTTCGGTCTCGGGGTCACCGCTGGCATCAGTGGTAGTAAACGTCGTCGTAAATGTTGTGTATGGTGGAGGAATGACCGAAGTCGTGGTAGTCAATGATCCGTTCTCGTCAGTTGTCACGATGACAACGCCAGAATCAGTCTCTGGGTTTCCTTCACCATTGGTGGTCGTGAAAGTCGTCGTGAATGTAGTAAATGGTTGAGGAATGATCGACGTAGTTGTAGTCAAAGCACCCTCGGAATCGTTAGTCACAATAACCACACCGCTCTCAGTCTCAGGGTTTCCACTTGCATCGGTAGTCGTGAAAGTGGTTGTGAAGGTGGTGTATGGTGGAGGAATGATCGAGGTGGTCGTATTCAAGGCTCCGTCAGTACCAGTCGTAACAATAACGACACCAGACTCCGTCTCTGGATTTCCACTAGCATCCGCGGTGGTGAAAGTAGTAGTGAACGTAGTAAATGGTTGTGGAATAACTGAAGTAGTCGTAGTTAAAGCTCCATCAGAGTCAGTAGTCACGATGACGATACCACTTTCGGTTTCGGGGTTTCCACTGGCGTCACTGGTGGTGAATGTAGTGGTGAAGGTAGTGAATGGCTGGGGAATAACTGAAGTCGTAGTAGACAAAGCACCATCAGAACCTGTAGTGACAATCACAACACCACTTTCAGTTTCTGGATTTCCACTAGCGTCAGTAGTAGTAAATGTCGTGGTAAAAGTAGTGAATGGTGGTGGAATCACAGACGTGGTCGTAGTTAATACACCATCACTACCTGTTGTCACAATCACCACGCCAGATTCGGTTTCTGGATTCCCACTGGCGTCCGATGTAGTGAAAGTGGTCGTGTAAGTGGTGTATGGTGGTGGGATAATGGAGGTAGTTGTCGTCAAAGATCCGTTCTCGTCCGTAGTTATAACAACCACACCACTCTCAGTCTCAGGGTTACCCTCAGCACCCGTGGTAGTGAAGGTGGTGGTAAAGGTCGTATAAGGTGGTGGAACAACGGATGTCGTTGTTGTCAAAGCCCCATCCGTACCTGTGGTCACAACTACGACGCCTGACTCAGTCTCAGGGTTACCGCTGGCGTCAGTAGTAGTGAATGTAGTTGTGAATGTGGTGTAAGGTGGAGGGATCACTGAAGTAGTAGTGGTCAAGGATCCGTTCTCATCAGTGGTTACGATCACAACACCGCTTTCAGTCTCTGGGTTACCTTCAGCACCAGTGGTGGTGAACGTCGTGGTGAAAGTGGTGTATGGTGGTGGGATAACCGAAGTTGTGGTGGTCAATGCACCATCAGAGCCTGTGGTTACGATCACCACACCCGACTCAGTTTCTGGGTTTCCGCTGGCATCGGTTGTAGTGAAGGTGGTAGTGAAGGTGGTGAAAGGAGGAGGGATCACGGACGTAGTTGTCGTCAATGCACCGTCAGAACCAGTAGTCACAACCACAACGCCCGACTCGGTTTCTGGATTACCGTCAGCACCAGTGGTGGTGAATGTGGTGGTGAAAGTGGTGAAAGGCTGAGGAATCAACGAGGTGCTGGTAGTCAAAGATCCGTTCTCGTCAGTAGTCACAACCACAACACCGCTCTCGGTCTCGGGGTTTCCGCTTGCATCTGTTGTAGTGAACGTGGTGGTGAAAGTGGTGTATGGCTGGGGAATCACTGAAGTAGTAGTGGTCAAGGAGCCGTTTTCGTCACTAGTCACAATCACAACTCCAGAGTCAGTCTCACTGCCACCTTCAGCGTTGGTGGTGGTCCAGGTGCTCGTGTATGTGGTGTGAGGGGGAGGAATGACCGACGTGGTAGTGGTCAAAGCACCGTCGGAGCCGGTAGTGACAACTACAACACCCGATTCCGTCTCAGGGTTACCGCTAGCACCGGTTGTGGTGAAAGTGGTGGTGTAGGTGGTGTAGGGAGGAGGAATCACAGACGTTGTTGTGGTCAAGGAGCCTTTTTCGTCGGTAGTGACAATCACAACGCCCGAGTCGGTCACCTCGCTGCCACCGGTGCCGGACGTCCATGTCGTGGTGAACGTGGTATATGGAGGTGGGAAGACGGAGGTGGTGGTTGTGAGCGAGCCAGCCGAGTTGGTAGTGACGATGACGACGCCGGACTCCGTGGAAGGGGACTCCGTCGGAGTTGGTGGTGGTCCACGTGGAGGTGAATTCGGTAGGTGTGCCGAATTCGGAGGTGGTGGTAGTGAGCGATCCGTCGCTGTCGGTGGTGACAATCACCACTCCCGATTCGGTGACGGGATTGCCTTCAGAATCGGTAGTAGTCCACGTTGAGGTGTACTCAGTGGGTCTACCAAACTCAGACGTGGTCGTCGTCAAGCTGCCGTCCGAACCAGTGGTGACAATCACAACGCCACTCTCGGTAGCGGGATTGCCGTCTGAATCGGTGGTGGTCCACGTGGAAGTGTACTACGTGGGTCCCTCGTACGGAAACTCCGAGGTCGACGTGGTCAAGGCTCCGCTGGAGTCGGTGGTGACCACAACAACGCCGCTTTCCGTGACGGGGTTGCCGTTGGCATCGGTGGTGGTCCAGGTGGAGGTGAAGCTGGTGTATGGATCGGGCTGAACGGAGGTGGAGGTCGTCCAGGAGCCGTCCGGGTTGGTCGTCACAACGACAAGTCCAGATTCTGTGGAAACGCTGCCGTCAGAGGCCGTGGTGGTCCATGTGGAGGAGAATTCAGAAAAGTCTGGGGTAGTAGCTGAGCTTTCTGGCGCGGTGCTTGATGCAGCAGTGCTAGACGCACTGGGGTTAGAAGTCGCAGAGCCTGTGGATTCTGAAGCAACCGGGCTGGAGCTGGAGGCAGGAGAGCTGGAGGCGGGAGCTGAAAGCGAGCTTGAGGGTTCTGAGCTTGAAGGAATTGAGCTTGGAGTTCCTGAGCTTGAAGTTTCTGAGCTTGAAGGTTCTGAGCTTGAAGGCTCTGAGCTTGAGGGTTCTGAGTTTGAGGGAATTGAGCTTGAAGGAACTGAGCTTGGAGTTCCTGAGCTTGAAGCTTCTGAGCTTGAGGGTTCTGAGCTTGGAGGTTCTGAGCTTGAAGTTTCTGAGCTTGAGGGTTCTGAGCTTGAGGGTTCTGAGCTTGAACTGGAACCTTGAGTTGAGCTAGAGGCTGGAAGCGAGCTGGAAGCTTGACCTGAGCTAGAGGCTGGAAGCGAACTGGAAGCTTGACCTGAGCTAGAAACTGGAACTGAACTCGAAGCCGGAACTGAGCTGGAAGCTGGACTCGAACTTGAGGCCGAACTGTGAGCACTCGAACTGGAAACCACAGTGCTGGAAGACCTCGCGCTGGAAGAGCTCTGGGTGGACGACGAGGGCAAGGCCGTCGTGGTGGGCTCGGGGAAGTCCTCACAGTAACAGATCAGTGGCACCGTGCCCGGGTAGGCGCCCGAGTAGGAGATTCTGGTACCAGCGCCGAGAAGGCCATTGGTGGAGAAACCCAGGGACGAGTAGCCAGTACCAATGTTGAAGGCAATCTTGAAGATACCCAAGAAGAAGGAAAGCGTCAAGGTGCTGCCCGAGTAGCTGTACGAGGTGAAGCCGGTGCTGACACGGAGAGTGTTGCCGTTTCCGAAACCAACCACATTGTAGGTCTTGGTGCCGGTGATACTCTGCGACAAACCAAGCACCGACAATTGCGACGAGTCGGACGAAAGGTAGATGGTCTGGGTATTGGCGACGCTCCAAGGGCTGATGAGAAGCAGAAGCTGCGCATTGTCCATGACGTTGATACATCCGGAACCGCCAATACTGGTGGTTTGCAGCCACTCCAAACGCTCAAGACAGATGGAACCGTCGTTGGTGATGGAGCCGAGCGTCTGGGAAATGGTCACCGTGGAGGCGGTGCCGGAGCTCTGACTAAGGTAGATTTTACCCGAGTTCAGCCACAGTGTGGCAGACCCAAGGGTGATGGGAGAAAGCAACGAGTATCCGCTGATACCAAGCCACATGTCACCGGTGTTGGAGAAAGTGGAGACGGAGTTCAAGTCGTAGCTACTCACGATACTGGATCTCAAGGAGTTGAAGGCGAGATCTCCGCTGTTTCTGATCAGACCCAGCGCGATGGTGACGGACGCTGCCAACCCATTTGCGGAGGTGACGTAGAAACCACCCTGGTTGTTCAAATTTCCCGCAAGGACGGTGGCTGCGTTGTTTACGACGGAGTAGTATACGCCTGGGTTGATTGTGAGCGACCCAATCAGCAAGCTAATGGGAGAAACGCTCACCGTATCCTCTGTGATGGTCAATGCCCATACCGCAGCGAGGTAGTAGGCGGTTGCAAACCACGCACCTAGGCTGAATACTCTCATTGGGGTTGAAAAAAAAAAAGAATCGGAGAGGCTGAGGATATATACTCTTTATACCTAAGATGTGCCGCATGAAGCGAACTAAGCAGGTGGGTTTCCCAAAGGGTTGCTGTGAGGGCCTGGTGAAATACGGCCGGCGGTGAAATGCATAAGCGACATGTGCGCTGCACGGACGTGGCGTATGGGGACGCATGTACTGCACATAGGCGCCTATTCTACGCACCCCCATGCGGGGCCGATCCTCCGCGGGCTGCTTTTTTGCTGGATTGAGAGGGCTTCCACAGGTTGCTGAGGGTTTGGTTGTGTTTCCGAGTTTCAGGATATGGGGCGCCTATGTGCGTATCACGCCAGAGGATGTTTAAAGCCGAAAACAAGGCTTCTGCACGTCCTCGTAAATTTGCAAAGCGAAGCTTCGCGAAACAGTGCTTTTTTTCTGGGGCCCCGCCGACCCGAGGAAAGTGCCATTGTCCTGGGCGGAGGTCCAGAAATTAGGCCGTGCATTGGCCAAAGGCTTCAATGTTTTTCATTTTTTGCAACAGCTACCAATCTCACCCGAGAGGCGCTATTGCCCTCCCCACAGCTCAGTACCTCCTCACCATCGATGTTTGCTTCCTAATTAACTCGCCTTACATGATCGCTACGATATAGTGCGTGCCGTGGATTAGTGAAGCACCTGGTGACCTCAAGCAGGACTTCCCGGTGCATCCAAGGCAGTCCAGCGCCGCCGCAGCCACCTTCCGTTTTGGATTCTTTTTTTTCCTTTGAGTATCTTGCGACCCTAGAACGGTTGCCAGTGGAGGCCAGTTGCAGAAACAAGAAAGCAGGCAACTCACAATCTATTGCCGTGTTACATACGCTTGGCGTCTCTCACCAGGTCGGAGTCGTAGCAGGTGGTTCCTTCAAACTTTCCCTCTAAACTGAGCGAAGATGAGTCTGCGATCTGCGCTCACATGCTGATCGAACACAATGGGACACTGCAATGGGCGTTCACTAGTCTGAAAAATCAGATGGCCAGGCGGTTCTCCAAGCGTTCCAGCCCCTTTCTTCTGTTTTCTGCCCGCAATCACCAATTGACTCGCCAGCTTTGCATGCGTTATTTACCCACGCAATCACGCTCCAGCCTGTGCACTGAAGCCGCTTCTTCTGGAGCCGCTTCTTCTGGGATTCGCTATCATTACGATCCGCCTGCTGCGTCTCGGCCTAAAGGCTCGCTTGGGAGCATGCCGCCTCGCTTGCCCAGCCGAGGAGCAACTTTTGGCCCTCAAACGGCTCTGGAAAGGGGCCCCACAGGCCTCGATGGAGAAGGCGTGGTGCATTTCCGAGACACCCTGGCCGCCGTTGAATGCACAGAAGCACTAAGCGAGATGACAGGTGTTTACGGCGACCTTGCCAACAATTCAGACAAACTCTCCACTAATCCAAGGTTTGTCGGGCCCCTGACCACAAAGCAAGCTTCGACCACAAAACAGGGACGAAGCTGCACCAGGCTTCTTCTCGCGCGCCTCCATGCACTGGGGCAGTTTCCAGAAACGCATCTCGCCTTTTTTTTTTTTTTTTTTTTGACTGTCTCGCAAACGCCTCGAGAAGTGTTCCAATCCGGCGGCGTTATCTGGGCGTTCTCTTGTGGCGGCTCGCTGACTAAGCGGGCCTATTTCCACCGAGCACCCATATTTGTCGACTTCCCAAACCTCTCAATTCCTCATCTTTTTAACTTAATCCCCCAATTCCTTCTACGCACCACGCCACAAGCCCCCACTGGCTTGGCGGCGATCGCTGCCTGGTGGTATTTTTTCGTGCTGATCACTGCGCTCTGGCAGGCCTGGTGGAAAAAATACTGCCACTGAAACTGAGGCCTCGCCGGTGCATGCTGGACGAACGCCGCAGAATCTACCGACCAGAGCAGCCACAAAGTTCGTCAATAATGGAGCTTGTCAGTTGTCAATAAGTCAATTAGTCATTTGTCAACTGTCATTTGTCAATTGGGCGGGTGAATTTTCAACCAGAGGACCGGCTCTGCGAAATTTCTACTCCATGTGTGGTACATCGCTGTGCTATTTCGGGACGGAGCCGTGGATGGCTCGGAGCATCTCGTCGGCATTACGAACCGCGGGCGCGGTATTTAGAGTGAGGGACTGCCCTTCTGCGATCTCGTTGATCCTGCTGCTAGGCCTCCGTGTGGCTTAGTTTTCACCATACCAGTCTCCTCCAACTTCATCCCGTCCTTTTTTTTTTTTTTGTTTTTCTCTCCCGCTCTTCCTGACTGGGGTTCGTCTGGCCCCTGCGTTACATTCACCTTCTTCACACGTTTCACCTTCCTTCCACAACGCTTCTTCTACTTTTGATGGCGCTCGTAAATTGCAGTTTTCGTTCGGCTCGCGTTTTTGCACCCATTCTCAGAATCCCATTGCAATCCTAAAAACCCGAGCCCCGGGACTCCTTGATGAAAAAAAAATAAGAAAATCTGTCCTGGCAAAAATCCAACGGAATCACCAAAATCAGCGTGAGAGCCACTGGTCCTGAGCATCTCTTTAACTCACCCCAGAGACCTGACCGGCCTAGTCATCTCAAATTCCGTGCAATCAGCTTCCACGAAGAACAAGGCAAAACCTTCCGTGCATGCATTGCCGATTCCGTTCCTTCTGTCAAAATTCAATCCGCCTCTTAAACGCTGAGTCCATCAGTTGACGATTCTTCCGCGGATAAATCTGAATACCCTAGTCCGGTCGCCTAGGCGGAGCTGAATGGTGTTTATTTTCTGGCTCATGCGCTCCCGATGACAATGCAGTGGTTCTGCAGTGACAGTCACAGTGCCTCGAATGGCCTGTTGTCAAAACGAGCAGCATGCACGGCATACATTGCAGCCGGCCAGTTTCATTTGAAACAGGTCCAGAGGGTTTTATCTGTCTCTGCGGTGTTGCCATTAGTGTCTCAAATCCTTGCAATTTGTCAGAAAGCTCCCAGTATTGCATTTGTCTTTCGGAGCACATATATGGTGAACTCCGATCTACATATTTAGCTCCACGGAATCTGAGCACCTAACAAGAAAAGGGTTAAGTATCTGTGGAGTCACAAAAACTGTGAGCGTCCTACTGCTCACTTCCCTTCCTACAAACCACAATTCCATTTGCTTTCACTGGTAGCGGACGAATTTTTCACCCTCCCGAAAAACAGTAGCCACTAAAGGGAAGATAATCTTCCTGCTCACACGAGAATTGTTGGAGCTTATGTTTAGTTAGAGTGCTAGCTGACTTGGGAGAGGTAGCACTGTGTATATAATATCGAGACTGTTGATCGTAGAAAGATACTGGTGTTTCAGTTCATTGTTCTTGTGTAGGTCGTTTTGCAAAAGGTGTACTTGTAGCTGATGATCTCTCATCTGAGCTCCAAGGGCTTTCCTGCTTCACCAGGTTCCAAACACTACTCTTAAAAAAACCCTCCTAATGCGATATAAAGCAAGAGATACCCATATTGAGCCTCGCTTTTGCAGGCCCAACTGTTGCAGCCGAGGCCAGTGGAGGTTGACATAAGCCATGAATAGCCTCACGAGCTCAATTTGCAGCCAGGTCCTTTCGAGCTGCTTTACACAAATTTGGGCAAAGATAGCAAAATCTGGCACCGGGGCGACTCCACCAGCTTCATTAGCTACAACTGAATCTCAACAAAAGTGTAAAGTGCCAGAAATTTTGGAGTACATCACTTCATTGCCAGCTGGAAAGGCAGAGCATTCTCAGCTTTGCCATTTACCAGCTCATGTCAAAGAACCATTCAACGAGTTGTTCTTTGTCAAGTAAGATAATGCTCAATGGCGCCGGAGCTGAGGCCTTGGGAACCAAGAAAAGCGGCAAGCTGAACACTTCTACCGCAAGAGGCAATCTAGCATCTTCGTCTTCGGTATTCATGATGTCGCGTCTGCATGATATGTGCTGCAATAAGTACACTCAACTCGGTAGATGCTCAACATAAAAACTCATTTAGCTCTTCGGGTCGGAAACCGCCTCGTATTGAGTGGGTGTTAGAGATCAACAATAATTACCGTAAGACTGTTAAAAGCAGCTAAGTCAAAGTTGCTTTTGCTGGATTGTCTGTATAAACATTCGGTACAGTTTATGAAGTGTGCAAGATAAACTGAGTACTATAAATCCTCCTGAGCTGAAGTTGGGATATACCTATTGGGCATTTTATTGACTGCTCATCACATTAAAGGAAGACTTTGCTTCTTTCCAATTGCGCATGGGTAAAACTATCGTTTATCTGCATGGGAGCTTGGAGTCAAACACTTTCAAAAGAGAGATATGTTGAGAAAATTATGTTCAAAGAATTGTGATTTATAGATCGTGATCGCATGTACACTGCATGATATGTCTCTGAAGGTATGTAATGTGATAAAAGCTCAAGAGTTTGCTACTCTTCGTTCATTTGAATTTGACAGACTTCCATTCTCTCGGCTGGTACTTTCTGTCTCTGGAGACAGTTGATGCATCAGCATGGCTAATAAAGTTGTTGACGAGCCACTTGCATTAAACGAATATAGGTAGAGCTACAGCAGCTTCAGCTCACACCTGTGATTCGAAAATTAAATGGCAACCCAACGAGTCTGAACATTCCACTTTTCTAACGCAAAAGGCTGTCAAAGGCCCCGTCACACTGCCGGAGCGAAAAGAGCTTTAACCGCGGTGCGTTATCAAGAGCATTTGTGTATATCTTTTTTGACGCCAAACTTCGCTAATATCAAGTTCAGCAATGGGAAAGTTGCCATGCCCTGCTTCGTGCTCTAATAAAGACATCTCTTTTGGAGATTGGCCTCGGAACAAACATTCATTTCTCTTGACTACGCTGTTGAATGAAACATGATTTTCGACTCGAACATCGATTTTGCCTTTTGAGTTCACCTTTGCTTTTGACTCGGGTGATATATTAAAGAATTGGACCTTGCTGATGGCGCACAAGTCAAATACTCTTTGCAGAGTGATTTATATCTAGGTAAGCAATTTAAGTTTGTAATACGAGAAGTACTAAATGATATACTGAAAGAGGCAAACCATCATTGGTGATCAAGAAGACATTAATTTGCTCAAAAGGCGTTTCGAATTTTACAAATGTGTGTTAAGGTTCGACACAACGGACTCAGATTCTCATAAGCTTGATGCTAGGATGATGAAGACTCAGAACAACTCCACAATGAAAGAACAACAATGTCCAAATTGAGGTCAACTTTTTTTTTTTTTCACACCCATTTATCAGTAAAGACATCAGAGGTTTGAGGTGCTAACGACTTCAATTGGTCGTTTCAATATATCGAATGGACTGCTTGGTATGAGATCAATCAATGAGAACATAGTCATGAAAGCAAAGGCCGAACAATTGAGGCTCTTGCTTCCTGGTACATGGTGTGATAAGAGTTGCGGGTTAAACCTAACACTGCCTCACTTGCAAGATCATGGAAACATTGAAATTTGGTTTGTGTCCCTTGGGAAGAATATATACCACCGTCCTCTTGACCCTAATATCGACTCTTTAAACTTACCAAATGAAAACCTATTTTAGGACATCTCATGGGGTGACATTTTGATTGTCCTCATCGCTCAAGTCATCTAGCTCAAAGTTGTCGACGTCGTTGGCGGATATGTTTGCATAGCCATCAAACTTAGTGAGCTCACCGTTCTCATCGTATCCAACGAGTCTTAAGTACAACGTTAGAAGCATCTGCATCCACAAATAGATCATAAATCCAGCGCCGCTTACCACCAAAATGTAGGACAGGTGGTCGGCACCGAGATCATGGACGAGATTGAGTTGCTCCTCATTGGCAGACATGAAGAGAATTCCCGAAAGCACCAAACTGAAGGGAGGAATATGCTGGAACGCAAGGATCTTCCCTGTGTCACTTGCCCCATTGTCTTTAAGCAAAAAGCAAATCTCGATTATTCTCGACAAGCCGCCCGACATGAGCACAAGACCAAAGAGACCGTGGACTTTGGTGGAGATCACCAAATGCTGCGAGTGTTCAGACATGGCCCACCCAGTGTATATCAAGAGCAAAGCAGGGACGACGGATCTTGTGTTGTCTTTACGAGAAAGCCACATGCCTAGAAGACCTCCACACCACCAGATGATTCCCATAGAGGTGTGCTGGTAGTCGCCGTGATTCCACTCCTCTCTTCCCCACCTGTGCTCCGTGAAAGTATTCACGATACCCCAAAGGCACATGATACTAGAATCATAGAATTCCTGACTTTTCACATTGGGATCACCATTGAGCCTGCGGTGGTTTCTGATCCATGGCACCATAAGCACCCATGCCAATACGAAGCCGTATAGAATGAACGACGACCCCATTATACCGTGTGCAATGCACTGGCCCGTGGCCTTACCGTAGCAAAAACCAAAAAGAGCCACGGGAGCCATACACACACGAACCCAGCCTGTCAATGTAGACGTAAAAGCCAAAGTCTTGTAGGCACGAATGGCAACTCTTGACGGGGTCAGGTAGGCGGTTTCAGCCTTCTGTGGCCAGAATTTGTTCATCACGATGTTGGAGCCATTGATCAAAGTCCCAAGGAACACGGTGACACCAAGCTCCCAGGTCAAAAACCACCCTGTTCCTTTCGAAGTTCTGTTCTCGTGGTTGTCCACATTATCGGGAAACTCCAAAAACAACGACTCAAAAAGCGAATATGCAAAAGCAACGATGTGAAGCACCGAAGCCAAGTGGAAAACCTCGGCAAAGGCCAAAACCGAAGAGATGGACGGGAGGATCAAGAGCAAGAACAAGGTGAAAATCCAATGGAACGTCTTGGAGCCGGCATTGACCGGGTGGAACTCCACCTTCTCGCCCATATCCATGTCCATGCCATCTGCCAAGGCTATTGCCGCGTATAGCAATAAGGCAACGGATTTCTTAACATAAGACATTGGTGTTCTTTAGTCAAGTGGTACGATTGAAAACCGAGCCTCCGAGATGTAAGGGTGTGGGTCCGGTTCGGCAATGAACTGAACTTTTGGAAAAGAAGGGAGGGAGAAGGCATGCTTTGGAATGACAATAACATCAAGTGATTAGATTTGAAGATTGACTTATTGGCTTGGATTTGACTGTTGAGTTCAGGCAGACGTGTGCTCTATAGTAATGGAATAGCGCTCCATTCCTCATTGAGGTACAGTACGTAGAACAAAGTCACACAAAATAGAAATAGTCAACTGCAGATTTTAGAAAAACTGAACTTCCCAATAGGAGGCAAAAATTAGTGACTTCTCACTGGTAATCGGAAAGCTTTCAAGATCGAAAGCTGCGTCTCATGCCTTTTGTACAGAAGGCGCTGCTTAAACTACAAAATCGCAAGGCTTTCAAAAGTAAAACATGTTGCCCATTTTTGATGACACAAAACCTCCCCCCACTTGGAACAGGCGAATCAAAAAATGGTCTCAAAGGTATAGAATGGCCTGTGCGGCGTTGGGCGACTATGAGGCTTAGAAGGCGATAAGGTATGGCTCTGAGTCGCTAAAACGACCCATACATGCGAACAACAAAAAGAAATTTCATAGTGGAAAATTCACACACCATGACACCACGATCATGCCGATAAGACTAGTGCTGCTAATTCCCCATCTGTAGACCATGCTTATAGGGAAACAGCATGAGATATCACCTCATCATTAAACAGATCACCGACGAGATCGCCTGACGTTTCGATAAGCCCGCAGGCATATTAGCTCGTCCACCAGTGAGGTAATCTTGCCGACTGATTTTTTACCGACCGTGGAACAACACAAAGCCCTGTTCAGTGATTTAGTTGGGAACAAGAACTTTTTTTAAAACAAGTAGTTTAGTAAATTCCGTCAGCATCGTGCGAAATACAGTATTAAAAAAAAAAAGATAAAGACCATTCAGCATAGTCGGCCCGAATGCATCGAACAACCACTAAGGCGCACTTGGAGCCGTGCTACCAGAGGCATGCGGCCACATTATCTTATCAGGGTGTGGCTGCACCGACTTTTCTTGGCGTTTACGTCAAATGCGACTTGGTGACCGGAAAAGGCGGACTGGTGCCGGCTATTAAGTCATGATGCGTCTAATGAAGACAGAATTGGCTCAGAAACGAGAGATATTATGGATAGAAACAAGCACATTCAGCTCAAACTGAAAAGTTCTGTGATCCATGAGTTTTGGCCATTGTTCGGTGCGTCTCTTGACACATTATTTGAGAGCTTGGCGAGTTGACGATACCGCATTTGACAGGTCATGGACCCTCCGATAAGGCTTGCGGCTATACTTACCGCTGATGCCGCTGAAGTCCTACTTTTTTTCTGGGCGTCTACAAAATGGGATTTTTGTGTAACTTTTCCACCCAAGAAAATATCTTGACAGGTAGTTCTCTCATACTGAGGTCGACGTGTTGCTTCATAAGTTTGAGGTCGTCTCATTTGCGCTGACAAAATTCTAAATTCCACCCACGTCTTTTTCCAGAACTCATAGAGTTATCGGAATTACAATTCCACAACCGCACGGCCGCTAGAATGAAGCTGCATTGTGATAATTCCGATGGTCTTCTGGTGACGCGGCTAGAGACAGTTAGGCGCCTTTGCATATTTCCACTTCTCAATCATGGTGGTTACCATTCGTGCAGATTTGCAACCGCTTGTTCGATCTGGTAGCCGTCTTGGCGATCAAGATTGATCTAAGCCGTCTGGGCAAGCCAGTGCCTAGAAATTTATATACTCAGCCAAAATATGACGACTTCAACGTTTAGGTCTGCTCCAAATATCACCCTGTAGCTTTGTTTTCATAGACTAGCCGGCTAACGCGGAGTTCGACGGGGTTTGTGAAATGTTGCTGATAACGAACGCCTTAGCAGCCGCTCGTGCTTATCTGATACAGCGTTTGCTGAAAACGATAAATAGCACCTCTGGACCACACCATTTCCAAAGTAAACCAACTCACCATGGCAGAGAAACTCAATGCTCTTGCCAGCATTAGAAGTGGTGGATTAGATAATGCCCAAGACCATGAAGCTGATCTCAACGCCATCACGTCCAACCCATTATCGATGGGCGATGTAGCTGAGAACTTCACCAGCGACCAAAAATTCTACATTTTGAAGCGTCTTGGGTACAACCATCTCAATGACCTCGATGACTTGCCTGTGGAGGCGGTCTTTATGTTGGAGAAAATCGCAAGTTTGGACATCATTGAAGCTGTTGAGATTCTCAAGGAATCGGTGGATGCCTTCGAAGGAGATATGAACGTCGAACAAGACACGTATGAGCTCATTGAACATTTGCTTGCCTTTAACGACGACGGCAGAATCCCCTCCACCAAAGAGAAACTCACTCAAGCTTTCGATAAGTCCGACTTGAAGCAAACCGAGTACTCTCTTGATGAGAGCTCCGACAACTTTTCAGAAGGGGGTGAAATCTTCGATTGGGAGTTGCAGACCAAAACCGAGGCTGGTATCATCGGTTTTTGGTCGATCTATCCAGAGGTCAGATCGGTGACGCAGCCTTTCGATGACCCATCCGTCCCTTGTGAAACCTTTCGTGTTTACTTTTTGGGTCTTCTTTGGACGATCATTGGATCCTTCATCATCCAATTCTTCTCTGAAAGATTTCCCAGTATTACATTACCCACCTCCGTTGTCCAGCTCTTCTTTTTCCATGCGGTAAACTCATGGAGTATGCGCTCCCTGCTTGGGACGTCAAGATCTGGAAATGGAAGTTCAACTTGAACCCTGGACCATGGAGCAATAAAGAGCAAATGTTGGCCACCCTTTGCTATTCTGTCAGTGGTGGTGCCATTTATGTCTCATGGAACTTTCACAATCTTATGTTGGACAACTACTATGGTGTCAAATGGGTTGATTTTGGCTACCAAGTGCTTTTGACCTTAGCCACCAATTTTATGGGCTTTGGGTTTGCTGGTATTGTCAGAAAATTTGTCATCTACCCTGTCAACTGTCTCTGGCCCAGTATCTTGCCCACGATTGCACTTAACAGAGCCTTGTGTCAACCAGAGAAAAAGAGTAAGATCAATGGTTGGAGCATTTCCAGTTTCGCATTCTTTATGGCAACGTTCTGGGGCTCTTTCCTCTGGTTCTGGGTTCCAAATTATTTGTTTGGAGCGCTCAGCACCTTTAATTGGCTCACTTGGATTGCTCCTGACAACTTCAACTTGGCTGTGGTGACGGGCTCTCAAACCGGTTTGGGAATCAATCCAGTTCCATCTTTCGACTGGAATATCTTAAACTATATGGGCCCCTTGAATATTCCATTCTTCAGTTATGCCAACAACTACATTGGCATGGTTATTGCAATGTTCTGTATTATTGGTGTTTGGTATTCCAATTACAAATGGACTGGATTTCTTCCAATCAATTCCAACTCCTTGTTCACAAACACGGGAGAACGGTACCATGTTACTGCTATTTTGAATGAGAACTCACTCCTCGATGACGAGAAATACCAAAAGGTTGGTCCACCATTTTACTCGGCTGCCAATCTTGTTCTCTATGGAGCATTCTTCGCCCTTTACCCGTTCACAGTGTTCTACACATTCATCATGCACTTCAAGCAGATAAAGCATGCTTCCAAGGGCTTCTTTAAGATGTTCAAGCTGTGGAAAACTTCAACCTACGATGGCTTCAATGATCCATTCAGCAGATGCATGACCAGGTACAAGGAGGTTCCAGAGTGGTGCTTCACCATCATCTTGATTATCTCTATTGTGCTTGCCATTTTGGCTGCCAAGCTTTACCCATCTGATGCTCCAGTGTGGACCATTTTCTTCGCCTTGGGTATTAACTTCGTGTTCTTGATTCCACTTTGTATCATTTACGCCACCACTGGAAGCTCTTTCGGACTTAATGTGCTTGTCGAGCTCATCGTTGGTTATGCTATGCCAGGTAACGGTTTGGGCTTGAACTTTGTGAAGGCCTTAGGTTACGTCATCGATGGACAGGCTGAAAACTACATCACAAACCAAAAGCAGGCTCATTACTTGAAGATTGCCCCAAGAGCCCTTTTCCGCATTCAAATGGTTTCGATGTTTGTTCATTGTTTTGTCGCTTTGGGAACGTTCAACTTACAGATTAGAACCATTGCAAATTACTGCAGTCCTCATCAAGATCAAAAGTTCACTTGTCCTACGGCTACCACGTTTTACTCTGCTTCTGTGTTGTGGGGTGTCATTGGTCCCAAGAAGGTCTTTGGTGGTCTTTATCCAGTGTTGCAGTGGTGCTTCCTTATCGGATTCTTGTTGGTGTTCCCATGTGTGATTCTCAAGAAGTACTTCAGCCACTACAAGGTTGTCAGGTTCTTCCACCCAGTTCTTATTATCATGGGTTTCCTTAACTGGGCACCATACAACTTATCCTACTACACTGGCGGATTGTACTTGTCCATTGCTTTCATGTACTACCTCAGAAATAAGAAACAGGCATGGTGGACCAAGTACAACTATATTCTTTCGGGTGGCATGACAGGTGGTGTCGCCTTTTCCGGTATCATTATTTTCTTTGCTGTCCAATACCACCCCAAGTACATTGACTGGTGGGGAAACAACGTCAACGACAATGGTCTTGATGCAATCGGACCTTCAAGGTTGAACGCTACCTTGGATGCACCAGAGGGCTACTTTGGCCCTAGGTTTGGCAATTTCCCATAAGTTTTCATAAACTGTCTATGCTGTTAATACGACGCTCTCAAGAGCCTAATACTATAAAATGCTATTTACAGCGCATATTACGTAGACGGAAAGCCTATTATGGAATAACCCCACTAAACGATAGGACAAATACGCGGAATGATAACGCACGGCTTCAGTGTCCACAGTCAAAAGGCAACAGTTTGAGCCCTTGATGTTTCTTGGCATACAGTGCCGAAGCGAACAATAGCAGGTGACAACATGCTGCATGGCCTAAGCCTATTGCGGGTGCGTCAAAAAAAGCATGTTTCACACCATAAGGCTGGCTTCTTCCTGGTTATTATTTCGAACGATGCATTAAAAGACACCCGGAGAGACACATTTCCGCCATTTCAAATCAAAAGAGTGTGTTTTGGCTGCTTGCGCTTCGAAAGCGTTGTATTTGACACGCAACCGAAGTCTTGGCACGTCAGCCTCAAGAGCCGTGCAACCCTGTGTACCCTGATAACACACGGTTTTGTGGTGATCGCAAATATCAGGATATGCTGAGGAAGTCTTGGCGGTGACTTTCAAGTGATTGGATTGCTTGAAAGATTGGAACGCCTTGTGAGTTCCATGATCTTTAGAACCCTAAAAACCCCAACTATGGATGATACGCCACACTCCTTCGACTACTGTAAATTGAAAATGTCTAGGGAAAGCCGATTTTGAGCATTGTTGGAGTATCCCTTCTGGATTCAATTCATGGGGTGCAACCACACATGAACAATGCCGCCACATGTCATGGAATTGCAGTTCCACAGTCCTGTTGAATACGCAAAACTTGTAAAGCGTAAGCGGTGCTGTTGACTACTTCTCGAGCTGATGCATAAGATCAGTCCCACCGAATCTCACAGCTTCAGCCGTGCGATAGAAGATGGGCTCACAGCATAGAATACACGGAAAATTGCAGAAAAACTTCAAATCCAAATTATCTGTAGTCAGAGAGATTTCACTGATGCCTCTTTTCGAACGGCTGCCATGAAGCTTGCCCCACTTTCTTCCAAGAAAAATGATAACGCTGTGGCGCTTAACCTGGAAAGGCTCAAGGGTCTCCACGAGAGATAAGAAGCGCCCCGACCTTGGTCTCCTTCCACAGGACCAAATGGAGACTATAAAACCAGTCGCCATGGCCCCTCCTTGAGTCCTCACTAATGACTGAAAAGGTTGATGCTCATGTGAGTGTCGTCAGTAGTGGAAGATTGGCACCTGAGAGCCACCAATTCGACTTGGATGCGGTCATGTCAAAGGCTGTTTCTCTCGGTGATGTTGCAGAGCAGTTCACCTCAGACCAGAAGTTCTACATTTTGCAGCAACTCGGCTACGAGCATCTTGAGTCTTTTGAGGACCTTCCCGTCAATGCCACTTACATGTTGGAGAAGATCGCCTCTTTGAGTACAGAAGAAGCCGTGGAAATCATCAATGAGGCCCTTGATCAGCACGAAGGTGACTTGAACCTTAGCATGGCTAGGTTGGACTTCATGAAAGCTCTCGTGGATTACAACACTGCTGGCAGGGTGTCTACTTCCAAAAGGACAGGCCTGACTGAAGAAAAGTCCGAGATCCAGCAGACGGTGGAATCGTTGGATGAGCTTTCGTCTGACGCCTCTGGATCCTTCAACAAGGCGGACCCATTTGCCATCTTTGACTGGGACCTTCAGGTCAAAACCCAGGCTGGTATCATCGGTTTTTGGTCGATCTACCCGGAGGTCCGGTCTGTGGCCCAGCCCTTCGATGACCAGGTGCCCTGTGAGACTTTCCGTGTTTATGTCCTCGGTCTTTTGTGGACCATCATTGGGTCCTTCATCAACCAGTTCTTCACCGAGAGAATGCCCAGTATCGGCTTGTCTACCGCAGTGGTGCAGCTCTGTATGTTTCCTTGTGGCAAGTTTTTGGAGAAGGTTCTTCCAGCCTGGGATGTGAAGATCTGGAGGTGGAAGTTCAACTTGAATCCAGGTCCGTGGAGCGCCAAGGAGCAGATGTTGGCCACCCTTACGTACTCCGTCAGTGGAGGCACGATCTATGTTTCCTACAACCTTCACAATCTCCAGTTGGACAAGTTTTACGGAGTCAAATGGGTCGATTTTGGATACCAGATTATCTTGACGCTCAGTACCAGTTTCATGGGATTCGGTTTGGCTGGCATTGTCAGGAAGTTTGTGGTGTATCCTGTCAACTGTCTCTGGCCCAGTATCTTGCCCACAGTTGCCCTTAACAGAGCCTTGTGCCAACCTGAGAAGAAGAGTAATATCAGCGGTTGGAGAATCTCCAGTTTTTCCTTCTTTTTGATTGTCACCGCCGGATCCTTCCTTTACTTCTGGATTCCCAACTTCTTGTTCACGGCGCTTTCAAAGTTCAACTGGATTACGTGGATTGCTCCTAACAACTTCAACGTGGCTGCCATCACCGGATCCCAGTCGGGATTGGGCCTCAATCCCATCACGACCTTTGACTTCAACATTATTCTTTACAGCTCCCCTCTTGCCCTTCCGTTTTTCACAACCTTGAACTACTACATTGGCGCCGTGATTGGTATGTTTTGCATTATTGGAGTCTGGTGGACAAACTACAAGTGGACGGCCTATCTTCCAATCAACTCAAATGCGTTGTTCACACGGACTGGAAAGAGGTACTCCGTGACGTCTATCTTGAACGAGGACTACCTCTTGGACGACGAGAAGTACCAGAAGGTTGGCCCTCCTTTCTACACAGCTGCCCAGCTCGTTTCATACGGTGCGTTTTTTGCCTTGTACCCATTCACCGTATTCTACATCGGAGCCACCAATTTCAAGCAGCTTGCGTTTGCAACCAAAGGGTTCTTGAAAATGTTCAAACTCAAGAGAACCTCCACATACGATGGCTACAACGATCCCTTCAGCAGATCAATGGCTAAATACAAGGAGGTGCCTGAGTGGTGGTTCACGATTATTTTGGTGATTTCTTTGGTACTTGCCATCTTGGCCGCCAAAATCTACCCATCACAGGCGCCAGTGTGGTCGATTTTCTTTGCCTTGGGCATCAACTTCGTTTTTTTGATCCCCATCTGTATCTTCTACGCACAGACCGGCTACTCGTTTGGTCTTAACGTCTTGGTGGAGTTAATTTACGGTTACGCCAACCCGGGCAATGGTTTGGGTCTTAACTTCGTCAAGGCCTACGGTTACGTCATCGATGGCCAGGCAGAAAACTACATCACCAACCAGAAACAGGCACACTACATGAGAATCCCACCCAGATCGCTTTTCCGTCTCCAGATGATCTCCGTTTTCATCCACTGTCTTGTGCAATTGGGTACCTTCAACTTGCAAATCAACAGCATCGAGGACTACTGCGATCCTAGACAGTCACAGAACTTCAGCTGCCCACTGTCCAGAACCTTCTATTCCGCTTCCATTCTCTGGGGTGTAATTGGCCCCAAAAAGTGTTTGGCGGGCTCTATCCCGTTTTGCAGTGGTGCTTCTTGATTGGCTTTTTGTTGGTGGTCCCATGTGTGTTGTTGAAGAAATACTTCAACAGAAACAGCTTCGTCAAGTATTTCCACCCTGTGCTTGTCATCCAGGGCTTCATCTTGTGGGCTCCTTACAACTTGTCTTACATCACACCAGGCCTTTATGTGAGTTGGACATTCATGTCGTACATCAAGCGCCGGTACGAGGCCTGGTGGGCCAAGTACAACTACATTCTCGCTGGCGGGTTGACAGCAGGTATAGCCTTTTCCAGTATTATCATTTTCTTTTCCTCCAGTACCACTCCAAGCTGGTGGTGTGGTGGGGTAACACTGTGAACAAACAGGGTCTCGATTACATTGGACCACCCCGTTTGAATGCTACTCTCGAGGCGCCAGAGGGCTATTTTGGGCCTCGCGTGGGCAACTTTCCATGAGTATAATTAATTTGATATCGTATAGCGAAGATAGAGTGGTAGGGTGTGTGGTCTCGTAAACGCCGTCGGTTTGGGAAAACAATCACTCCCTAAGCCACAAAGATAAGGTGTGCTCGGGATGGGATGAAGGTTCTCCGATTGCAATACAGAGCGCACCAAAGCGATGGATACCGGAGCTATAGACTATTTCTGAACCGATGAGGTCTTACACACATCTTGGTTTCTTAGCCACGAGTGTATCTGACTTTGTCAATTGGCTGGTGCGAGTGACCCTGAAAGCTTGACACATCTTTGCTACCTGGAGGGTGATTTGTTGAATCCCGAACAAGACATTTCTCCAAATTTGGCTGGAGAGTCAACTGTGGAAGATTGCGCTTCGAGGCCGGATATGCAAAGAAGGGTATTTCGATGGACGTCGGTGGGATTAAATGGCAGCCGTGCCTCAAACGCCGTTGCAGTGATCCACAGTTATCTGATGATCCATAAGGAAGGTTGGCGAGGGTAGTAGATAAAAGGCGTGCTTGTGCTAGGGAAGTATCGCTGCCCTAAGCTTCACAGAGTAACTCGGTGGAAGTAGCTCGACCTGTCAAGTGATTCAGGCTCAGCCCACCACATACCGCAGATATAACGAAGCCAGCCCTACATCCAGACAAAGCAGTTTTCGGTAAGCTCATGTAAACTCACGAATACTTGGGAATATCCAGACATTTAGCCCAAGGACCTCCCCTGGCCAAGCCAAAGCGAAGCCGATGCCACACCTCTGAACGCACCGGCACTTCTGTGACCCATGTCCCGAGACAGCATGCGGCGTGAACGAAACAATAGGAGTTTCTGAGGTCAAACAACGGAATTGCGTTCCCCATACTCTTTGTCGTCGGAGTTGCGTTCCCCAGACTCTTTGTTCAGATCACCCATTGTGTCACTCACCTGTGGCACCCTCTGCGGAGGCCTTACCTCCTTCGAGCTAAATTCTGCAAATCTTCCACAACCCCTTAGACTAAAACTCATATTCCCCACTGAGTTCCACCGACCCAATGCCTCTCCCATGCGTCTAAAGCCTCCCAGGCACCTCGGCTGTTTGTCGCGGTTGCAGCCAAAATGTCTCCTCCCAAGCCATGGAAGCGAATGGCCAAAGCCTAAAACACGCCATGAGCCGCACGTCCCAAGAACCGGTCTACCCCGAATCTCCAGCATCGAATTCCCTGATTCTGTCCTTTTGCTGGATGCGCTTCCCCACAGAAACCGACATAGCCGCGTGGCAGCACCAAAAAAGATGGCCATAGGCTGTAGTGAAATTGATAAACGCCGCATCCACCTCACCGGTACCGGGATCGTCAAGGCCACAAACCAGGTGGGTGCTTTGGAAAGTGCGACTGCGGAAAAAAACAGAAAGAGAGGAACCTAGAAAAAACCTAAAGTGCCATGCCGCCTGCCAAGCGAATGCTAAACCCTTGACACCTGTCAAACCAGCACCTTGCCTTGGCGGCTAGTAGTACTCTTCTTCAAAGCCATCTCCACATTCCTGCCGCTCAAGTAGATAAGCGGGTATATGCGGCTCATTGCCGTACGTGTGGAAGGCTGTCTCTACGGCATTGTGCCGTGGGTGGGATCGACAGGCGGCAGTGGAAGCCAGTCAGAGGCTTTTCATTTGCAGTTGAGAAATAGCGATGGACGATGGAGCGATAACGAGGTGGTTGTCGTACGGATGGATATGGGATTTTGTATTCTGGCAATATTCAGCTAAGGCATCGTGGAATGAGCGTTTTTCTTTTTTTTTTTTTTTTCTCTCGATCCTCCACTCACAAGCTCGTCCCAGATAGGTGCCCTCACAGCTCGGTTATGCGCGTCACCTGGTGCATGCGAGTTGCGTGCTGCAACATGGAATGGCCCAAGAGCTCGTGAGTCAACGAATTCGTATAAATACCACAAAGGTCGCCCCATTTTTTTGGCGGCCCATCCATGGCAGAAAAAGTTAACCCCATCACCAGCGTCACCAGCGCAGGAAACAGGCTCGACGCCGCAGACCACGAGCTTGATCTCAATGCCGTCACCTCCAACCCGCTTTCGCTAGGCGATGTGGCCGGCGGTCTTACGCTGGACCAGAAATTCTATATTTTGAGGCGCCTTGAATTTGGCCACCTCACCACCTTCGACGACTTGCCTCCAACGGCGGCTTTCATGATCGAGAAAATCCAGACCTTGGACATTGCCGAGGCCGAGGACATCTTAAAGCAGTTCTTGGAGGATCACGACACCGACCTCAACATTCCCAACGAAGAGATCGACTTTGTCGAGCTACTTGTGCAAAACTCGCCCCGCAACGCCGCCCGGGGCCACGTCAAGACCATGGGCTTTTCAGAGTTGGAAAAAGAGCACAGCGACAAGGAGCACACCGCAGTCAATGAGCTGGTATCGCTTTCGTCGCTCGAGTCCATGGACTTTAAAAAGGTCTTTGACTGGGAATTGCAGACGAAAACAGAGGCGGGTCTCATCGCCTACTGGTCGCCTTACCCCGAGGTCCGTTCCGTGACAGATCCATACGACGATGCCTCCACTCCGTGTGAAACCTGGAGAGTCTACTTTTTGGGCATGGTCTGGGTCGCCATTGGCTCTGTCATCAACGAGTACTTCTACAACAGAATGCCCAGTATCACTTTACGGTCGCTGGTTGTGCAGCTTTTCCTCTATCCATGCGGCAAGTTCCTTGAGGCCGTGGTGCCCAAGAAAACCATCAAAATCTGGAAATGGAGCATAGAGCTCAACCCGGGGCCTTGGTCCCACAAGGAGCAGTTACTTGCCACGCTTTGCTACAGTGTGAGTGGTGCTGCTGTTTACGCCAGTTCTTTCATTACACTTCAAAAGTTGGACATTTTTTACGGCCAGAAGTTTGTCGACTTTGGCTACCAGATCCTCTTGGTGCTAGCCTCCAACTTTATGGGTTTCGGTCTCGCTGGAATCTTTAGAAAATTCGTCATCTACCCAGTCCACTCCATCTGGCCTACCATCTTGCCCACACTTGCCCTTAATAAGGCCTTGATCCAACCCGAGAAAAAGGAAAAAATCCACGGCTGGACCATTTCCAGATACAGCTTCTTCTTCGCCGTCTTTGCATTCTCCTTCTTGTGGTTCTGGGTGCCTGACTACCTCTTCACGGCACTTTCCTCATTCAACTGGATCACCTGGATCGCCCCTAACAATCTCAACTTGGCCACCATCACCGGAATGTCGTCGGGCTTGGGGCTCAACCCCATCTCGACTTTCGACTGGAACATCATGAGCTTGAACTCGCCTTTGGCGATTCCCTTCTTCGCTCAGTTGAACAACTTCTGCGGAATGATCATTGGTTTCTTTGTCATTGTCGGCTTGTGGTGGACCAATTACAAATGGACCGCCTACTTGCCCATCAACTCCAACCAGATCTTCACCAACAAGGGCGAGATCTACCAAGTGCAAAGTGTGTTGCTGGACAAAGGTACTCTTGACCAGGCTAAGTACGAGGAAGTCGGTCCTCCATTCTACTCCGCTGCCAATCTTGTTGTGTACGGTGCCTTTTTTGCAGTGTATCCATTGAACGTGGTCTATGTTCTTCTCACAGACTACAAGAGACTCTGGTTTGCCATTAAATCCATGATCAAGTCGATGAACTTCAAGAAGAAGACCTCCGCCTACGACGGTTTCAACGATCCGTTCTCGAGATCCATGACAAAATACAAGGAGGTGCCCGAGTGGTGCTTCTTGATCATCTTGCTCATCAGTGTGGTGTTTGCCATTGTATGTGTCAAGGCCTACCCATTGAACACCCCAGTGTGGACCATTTTCTTCGCTTTGGGCATGAACTTTGTTTTCCTATTGCCCTTCTGCGTGGTCTACTCCACCACAGGCACAGCCGTCTCCATCAATGTCTTGCTTGAGTTGATTATCGGTTACGCTCTTCCAGGTAACGGTACCGCCTTGAACTTCGTCAAGACCTTGGGTACCAACATTGATGCACAGGCTGAAAACTATATCACCAACCAGAAACAGGCCCACTACTTGAGGATTCCACCAAGAGCTTTGTTCCGTGTGCAGATGATCTCCAGTATCATCTACAGTTTCGTCTCCGTGGGTGTTCTTAACCTTGCCA
The DNA here is from genome assembly GCA_026585945.1 of Candidozyma vulturna. NCBI lineage: Eukaryota > Fungi > Ascomycota > Pichiomycetes > Serinales > Metschnikowiaceae > Candidozyma > Candidozyma vulturna. The sequence goes on along the minus strand of CM048832.1, from coordinate 335,886 downwards.
TTGACACTATCGAAGACTACTGTACCAGCGGCCAGCCTCAGAAATTCTCCTGTCCAAACACCACAACCTTCTACTCCGCATCTGTGTTGTGGGGTGTCATTGGCCCAAAGAAGGTTTTCGGCCATCTTTACCCTGTTTTGCAGTGGTGTTTCTTAATTGGATTCTTGCTCGCTTTCCCCTGCTGGGCTCTCAGAAAGTGGGGCAGAAAGACCATTGTTGGCAAGTACGTGCACCCGGTTGTCATTGTTTTCGGTTTCCTTCAATATGCTCCTTACAACTTGAGCTACTACGCTCCAGGCATGATCCTCTCGTTCGTCTTCATGTACTTGATCAGAAAGAGAAAGACCGCCTGGTGGGAGAAGTACAACTATATTCTCTCTGGAGGCATGGATGCTGGTGTTGCCTTTAGCAGTATCATCATTTTCTTTGCTGTCCAATACCATGCTAAGAACATCGAATGGTGGGGCAATACGGTCAACGACTATGGTATTGATGCCATGCGCCCATCCAGACTTAATGTTACGACTGACGCTCCCGATGGGTACTTCGGGCCCAGAATCGGTCATTTCCCATGAGACACGAGACAAAAATACGAAAGTTAATTCATTTTAATAGCAAGGTGTAGCTTGGGGTCCGAAGCAGCCAACGGGGTCAAAGCTGGTGTGAGCTGTGGATGGTGTCCCTCTGATACACTCGAAACAGCATCACTTATCATCATTGATATATTAATATAAACTGTATGCATATCACTGTTGGTCAATAAACTCAGTTTGCAGCCACTGTTTAGTGGGACTGTACTGTTTAGTGAGTGTTTTATTTAGTGATACTGTTGTCATCTTTACTAGCAACATCTCATTTCGCTCAAGACAATCAATTTTGCAGCCATTTTGCAGTACACCAAAGGACCCTCGCCAATGCATCTCAAACTTTAGCCTCAGCCCACAAATGTCAAAGTCCACCGACCGCCTTCACAATCTCCATCTACACCCACATTCGCCAAATCGTAAATTATCCTGTCAACGTCATCTTGCCTACTAAGCCTCGCGTCATGATAATGTTCTATCGCGAAATCTCTCACGGCCACTTTTAGGCATGGTCCATGACTATGCACAGCCTGCACACGCTAAACTATGCAGCCGTTCATGCGTATAAAGACCCACTCAACCCCATGATATTTTTCCAAACATGGCCCGTTCCTACCAATTCCAGATACAGCTAGAGAATCCAAATCGACAGTTCCACCCTGGCGACACTGTGCGGGGTAATGTCGCCCTCGAGGTACACAAGTCCATGACGGTTCGTGACATCACCGTGCTGCTATCTGGCCAGTGTAAGTCTGCCAACTACAAATACGTCACCCAGTACAATGCTTTCACGAAAAGGTACGAGCAGCGGAAGGTGAGCAACTCAATTGGATTCAATCTATTCGGATTCTCTACGAAGGTCTTTCCCCCGCCGAATCTTCAACAGCACGGTCTAGCTGAGGAATACACCTTGGCTGAGGGCAAGTACAACTATCCCTTTGAACTTGCCTTTCCAAACGGAACGGTCGAGGCAAAGGCAATGTCACACTTTGACGTCAGCTCTTCGTACTTGGGCAATTCGTTCTTGTACGGTCCCAATATGCCACTTAGAGGCACGCAAAACATGGGCCCTGTAACGGTGTCCCTTCCTCCTTCTTTCAACATGACCCAGGCCAGTGACGATTATGCAATTGTGGAGTACAATGTTGATGCTAGGGTAGATCGCAAAGGCTGGTTCAAATCAGACGTTTTCGACAGACAACAGCTCCGTTTTTCACCCCGTCTAGACTCCGTGATGTTCTCGTTCGGGCCCTTGATGAGCTCACAGGGCGTTTCGACAAATAATTCTTCGTTTATCGCCAACAGCAGCACCGGAAACGCAAGGCTCAAGTTTGACATTGAAAAGAGCAAAAGAAGCGAGGGTCGAAGCTTCTTGAGACGAGTGTTCACCTCCAGAAGCGTCAAAATCCCCTTGGAGCTTATGGTGGAGTTCAAGCAGAGCAACACCGTTGCATATCCACAAGGCACAACTGGCCGGGTATTGCACCAGGGCGACAACCTTGCAGATACAGTCAGTCTCAAGCTCTTCACGGCATTTTCTTCAGAGGCGCTTCAGCGAATGTTGATCGGTGGAGACGGGAAGAAGAGCGTACCTTCAGCACCTTTGTCCAATCTCAAGGTCAAGAAAATTGCTGTATCCTTGGTCCACTTGGTGTATTACCAAGGCATAGAGCCCAAGGTTCAAGCTCGCGAGAATCTCGTCGGGAAGCAGACATTCCAGAACGAGTTCGAGATCTCAGACTTCGAGGAAGTTGAGTATTGGAGCCCGGATTTGGTGAGAAAGGTCAAACAGGACTACTCTGCTTACTTCGAAACGGGCAAGGCTTTCATGCTTGAGATCCCCCCGGAAATGACTTCTTTTATCCTACACTCGGACTTCCAGTCCTTTGCAGCCCCAAACATTCTGGTGGACTACCAGCTCAGGATCAACATGTCGGTATCCACCACGGGCGAGAGCCCGAACCTGGCAGAATTGGTCTGTACTGCTCCCATCGTGTTTCTCCCGAACCGGGTCGATGGAGCCGCTTCTGTGGAATACCACCCGCCACCAAACCCACCACTTGAAACTCCGATTTTGCAACCGCCTGGAGCTGCTGGACCAGACCAGGGAGGACAAGCAAAAGAGGAAGAGCTACCTGCTTACTCTGAGGTCGGCAGAGCTTGAGCTGCCCAAGAGGAAAATGATAACGATACGGGTCGAAATGCCAAAGCCCTTAGCATGGTTTGGAGTAAATATGAGGTAGTCAACCCTTCGCTCGCTCTACTGACTACCTGCACCGGTCTACGCTTGAGCCTTAAGAATACCAGCTGGCTTCTATCTCATGCAGAGAATGGATTTAGGGGATGTTTTGTGAGGTCTCACATCTGATAAGTGGGTCTGCATCACCAGCTAAAAGCTTGTAGAATCAGAACGCCAAAAGCACTAGCCATGCGTGTATTTATTCAAGAACATCAACTGCATTTTCTTGTCTTATCGGAGGGTTTACTGGAGCCAGGCTTTAAGCAGCACGGCATCATTTGTGGCGCTATATAGAGCCCTCTAACCCCAATGTCATTTTACGCATAACTTTCCACCAGAAATGAAAATTACCGCTTTCTTCTTCTTCGTATCCTCATTGTTTGCTAACGCTGCCGCCGCGTCCCTCTCGAGGTTGCCTAAATCTTTGTTAAACAGTATGACAAGTAGGTGGAGCATTCATCGCTGGAACCGGTGCCGGGCTTATTATTGGAGCGATTGGACCAGAACCTTGAAAGCAAAAGGAGTGATTTGAAGATTCAAGTTGTGCAAGTGGCGAGAGTAGGTTGGAACTTCTGGCTTTGCTTCGGAAATTGTGAACAAATGGTCCTGGGTTTTTGTGAACGTACAATAAGCCGTCTTGGATTGCCCTTCTCAGACTTAATAATACCAATGCTTATGAAGTTATGTTATTTAATTGGAGGTGTAGTCTGAGTGGCACTGTTGAGAAATGAAGATAACCCTGAAAAGGGAACTGGTTTGCGTTGATGGGAATACCTACTTGGCTGCTGGCAACTTACTTTTTTGTCTGATCGCCACAAATAACACTCCCAAAACCTTGAAGCAAAATTGAACCCGAGGTAACGAACTTTGCTGATTTTCGCCACAGTTAGGATAAACGATAAAGAAGTAAATTCAACAAGGATTTCAAGGAAATCATTCAGAAACGGGATGGATAACAGCTTCTGTAAACCTCTCCAAATTCTCCGATTTGACTTCACTTGATTGGAATTATTGGCTTAGAAATTTTACGGCTTGCGACAACTTCTATCCTGATATTCCACAAGGCTTTGGGGGCCGGTTAATCAAAAGGTGGTGAAGGCTAGGACTTTCCGAGATGTTCTCCAGGCGACATCAAACTTAGAGTCAAACTTCAAACAAGAAGAGTAAGGGTAACTCACATTATCAAGCTTCAGCTATCGGTGAAGCCTTCGCCTATCATCCCTCATTCTTGATCAGTGAAAAGATAAGGCGTCTGAAGACCACAAACTTGTCGCACAAAAAGAAAAATACACTGCTGGTGATTGCTTCAACACGTTCGGCAACTACCCAAATTTGTTATACCGGAGGAGGAAATGACATGTTGAAATGCACAAAGGTTTACCCTTGTACGGCTCGGTGCTGCGCTTTTCTACTTTGGGACACGCGATCCCTACTGTGGCCCCTAATCTCCACAACTAAATTTTGAGACAAATTTTTGATTTCCAAAAAATCGTAAATTTTGTTTGTGTAAATTCTTCATTACAAGGTGGCCTCACTGGATTCTTATCTCTATTCGCGGCACCGCTGGTGTAGCGAAAAAGGGGCGTCTGCAGGGTCTGCTTGATAAGCTGTCAGCGGCTTTGACAGGTCTATACCGAAAAGCTGACGGATAATACTTCAGTTCTGGAAACTGCCAATAAATAGCAACGAGTTTTCTTGAAAGAATCTCTGTCGATCAAAATGCTGATTTTTCAACCTTATCTTTTCTGCTTGATGCTCGCACGGTGTTGCAATTCCACCCAGAAGCACGGAGGCCTAAACATGCAATAGGGTTTTTTTTTTCAAGCAAAAAATCATAAATTTGACGTGGTGCCAAGACCGCCAAAAGTCTTGGCTGCGTGCTTTTCAACCTGTCTAACATGGGTGCAACGTCACAGTTATGTGTGGCACTGGGATTATCGTCGTCACTCTGGCAATCATTGAGGCGAGTTCGGCTCCAGGGCAGGGTCCAATTTTTGGGTTTTCCTTGTGAAGAACAATTCAGTCAAAACGGAGAGGATCGAATGCAACGTCGCCCAAAACAAGAACCAAAGATCAGGTGCCACATCAGGTGCCACATGTGTGGAACAAGGGCTCCAAAAAGAACTTATCGACAGAAGGTATGCCATTTTGGCTGACGGACTTGCCGGGGATCACACGCCAAACGGGTTAAATCACCCTGGATTATACTACTATTCCGGTGCGATCCACAACCACAGTCTATCGTTGTTTTCCAGCTGGGACCATTTTAGAAATTAAATTTCAATTATAGAATTGAATGGATTCTGAATTCACCAAGTTTCAATTTAGCCCTCCGGATTGGCTGTGCTATGAGGCCTGAGAAATGGCACCTCGGCTTAAAGTACCAGGCCGCCTTGCATTGCACGGCGGAGCTGCAATTTCCTGAAGCCATAGATGAATAAAGGGCTCTGTTGTGGCTTACAAGCGGCTGGAAGTAAGACAGCAATTTACGGGCCACGGTTCGAAAGCGAAATTCACAGAACACTATTCAAGGAAGAAAAAGGACAAATGTAGAAGAAAAAGCTAGGTTTGGGACCCACCTGTGTATTTTGGCAGGTTTTGCCATGACACTTGATAAGCGACATGCAAGGTGGTTGATAGCCATGCCGGCGCTCGCCTTGTGGATTTTGCAGCCATAGCCATACCGGTCCGACAGTCCAAACAAAAAGTATAAATACGGCCAGAAATCCCTTCCTTTCTTCTTCGACCCACCAATGTCGGAGAAAATCAACCACATTACAAGCGTCACCAGTATCACCAGTGGCACCGACAGGCACGACGTCAACACCTTCCAGGTCATCTTGGAGGATATCAGGTCCCACCAGTACGGCGTGGCTGAGATCCTGGAGGAGCTCACTGTGGAGCAGAAGCTTTACATCCTCAAGAGAATGGAGCAGGACAACCTCGAGTCTTTTGATGACTTGCCTCCTTCTGGTGCTTTCATGATTGAGAAGATCCAGAGTTTGGACATCCACGAGGCCAAGCAAATCCTCAAGGAGTTCTTGCTGGAGCACGACGGAGACGTCAACATCACCATGGAATACTACGATTTTGTGGAGGCCTTGGTAAGCTATAAATCTGGTGTGGAAACGGAGTCTCTGAGCAAAGGCCTGGTCAATGAGCAGAACGAGATGGCCGAGAAAAGTGAAGCCATTGTCACACAGCGTTCTGTCGAGTCCGAAGAGACTGGAAAATGGAATGACATTTTTGACTGGGATTTGCAGGTCAGAACCGAGGCCGGAATGATCGCTTTCTGGTCTCCATACCCAGAAGTCAGAGCCGTGACTGATCCATATGACGATCCAGATACACCTTGTGAAACGTTCAGAGTGTACGTGCTTGGTTTGATCTGGGTTATTCTCGGTACGTTTATTGGCCAGTACTTCAGTGAAAGACAGCCCGGTATCGGGTTGGGCACCTCTGTGGTGCAACTTTTCGTATACCCATGTGGTATGTTCTTGTCCAAGGTGCTTCCAGAGAAAACCATCAAAATCTGGAAATGGAAAGTTGCCCTCAATCCTGGTCCCTGGAGCCACAAGGAGCAGATGCTTACAACCTTGTTCTACAGTGTCAGTGGAGGCAGTGTCTATGCGGGCCATTTTATTGTGCTTCAGAAGTTGGAGATGTTCTACAACAACCCCAAGTTCACGGTGGGCGGCCAGATTCTTCTTGTTCTTTCTTCCAACTTTATGGGTTTCGGATTGGCCGGTATTTTCCGCAAGTTTGTCGTCTACCCAGTCACTGCCGTCTGGCCTACGCTTCTTCCTACCCTTGCGGTGAACAAGGCCTTGACCAAGCCAGAGAAGAGGGAGAACATCAACGGCTGGAAGATCTCCAGATACTCCTTTTTCTTGATCGTGTTCGCCTGCTCCTTTGTGTACTTCTGGGTCCCCGACTACTTGTTCACCGGTCTATCCTACTTTAACTGGATCTCCTGGGCTGCTCCAGACAACTTCAACGTTGCTGCCATCACCGGCTCCTACAATGGCTTGGGGCTTAACCCATGGTCCAGCTTTGACTGGAACATCATCGGCACTGGCTGTTTCATCACCCCATTTTTTGCCCATTTAAACGCCTATATGGGCTCTCTTCTAGGTCTTTGCTTGATCGCTGCTCTCTACTGGAAGAACTACAAGTGGACCGGCTTTTTGCCCATCAACTCCAATCGTATCTTCACCAAAAAGGGCAAGGTGTACCTGGTGACGGCTGTGTTGAACAAGGACAACAAGCTCGACCAGGAGAAGTACCAGAAGGTTGGACCCCCATTCTACAGTGCTGCAAACTTGATTGTTTACGGCACCTTCCTTGCATTGTACCCCTTGAACTTTTTCTATGTGTTGTTGACGAATTTCCAGCAGTTGAAGTTTGCCATGGTCGGCTTGGTTAAGGCGTTCGACTTTAGGAAGAAGCGGTCCACCTACGAGGGCTTTACCGATCCGTTCAGTGTTTCCATGAAGAAGTACCCCGAGGTGCCTGAGTGGTGGTTCACCATTATTTTGCTCATCTGTTTGGTATTTGCCATTATCACCGTCGAAGTCTACGACTTGCAGACCCCAGTGTGGACCATCTTCTTTGCATTGGCCTTGAACTTCGTCTTCTTGATGCCTTTTGTTGTGGTTTACGCTTCAACAGGTACCAGTATGTCCATCAACGTTCTTCTTGAGATGATAATTGGTTATGCTCTTCCAGGTAACGGTACCGCCTTGAACTACGTCAAGACCTTGGGCACCAATCTTGACTCCCAGGCTGAGAACTACATCACCAACCAAAAACAGGCACACTACTGGAGAATCGCTCCAAGAGCGCTTTTCAGGGTTCAGATGATCTCCGTTATTGTCAACAGTTTTGTTGCCGTGGGAACCCTCAACCTTGTGTTTAATTCTGTCGAAGACATGTGTACTCCTCACCAGCCCCAGAGATTTACCTGTCCTGGCTCCACCACATACTACTCTGCTTCTGTTGTGTGGGGTGTCATTGGACCCAAGAAGGTGTTTGGCGGTCTTTATCCTATTTTCCAATGGTGCTTCTTGATCGGCTTCCTTCTTGCCTTCCCTTGTTGGGCACTCAAGAAATACTACGGAAGAACTGTTTTTGGTAAGTACTTCCACCCTATTGTGTTCACTGTTGGAATGATGATTTACGCTCCTTACAACTTGTCTTACCTGACGCCGGGAATGATTTTGGCTGTTGTGTTCATGTACTGGCTCAGAAAGACAAAGACCGCCTGGTGGGAGAAGTACAACTATCTTCTCGCTGGCGGAATTGGCGGTGGAATTGCCTTTAGCTCTATTATTATCTTCTTTGCCGTCCAGTACCATTCTACAAAAGTCAGCTGGTGGGGTAACGATGTCAATTTGAGCACGCTTGATTACAACGGTGGAAGAAGGCTCAATGTCACCACACAGGCTCCCGACGGCTATTTTGGTCCTAGAATCGGCCACTTCCCTTAGGGGCTACCCTTGATCGGGCTCTGTTTTATAGGTTTGTTTAGTTCTCCGTGCACAGTGGTAGACTCGAGGTGTTGGAATCGTTTATTGTTTTTGTGATTAAGTGTAGAAAGGGCACTTTTTTTTTTCCGCTATTTTCAAGGTTTTGTCTGGAAAGTGTATTTGGAGAATGGAACACAACGTTTCACAAGTTTGTTTCTTGATCACGGAGATTGAATAGATAAGGTAAGAGGAAATGCTTCATGGCACCTTTCAAGAGAGCACTTAAAACAAAGCTGGTCCCAGCCTTTGGAAAACAAAATGCTGACACCGCCTTCGACAAGCCAGTGTGAAATAGCCATCATACTCCCTAGCAGGGCCCTTCTCATTACCCAAACATGTACCACACCAAACCACTTTGATTCGCTTTGCTCTGCGAAAGACATAGAAGCTTGTCAATGATGGTAGAATAGCTGCTAATGGCATTAAAAAAAATCCAATGGGTCATTATTCTTCTCGGCACCTGTCCCATCGCTCATGCACCAGTACGCCTCCACTTCAAAGTAAACTTCTCCGTCGAATTCTGGAAACCCCCAAACCTCAAAATCACCGATTTTCTCTTCCTGCTAAATGCAAAAAGTCCTCCGCAAATCGCCAGCACGGAGAAATCCACCGTTCCGCCTCACCGCACCTACCCCCAATGGCCCGATTTGCACCCAAAGAGTCCTCGAACCACCCCAAATAAACTTCCACTTCCGCTTTCGGACAGCCAGCAGCAGACCCACCATTTCTTCCCAGCCGCCAAATCAATCTCACATATAATCCAAAAATCACAACACATTCCCTCCCTTGCCTCCCCCTATCACCTCATCGCCTATCAACACTTCTGCATCCAGGCTATCATTCGCAATTATCACCAACTACATGAAACGCATCTTCCGGAGAAAGCTGCGGTCCAACCTGACCTCGCTGGATGACGTCAGGCCGTTTCAGCGACGCCTCAGCCTTCCAGCTCCCAATGAGGTGGAAATTCTCCATTCCATCAACAACGCCGCCACAGAGCCCCACGAACCAGATGACTTCTTGGACGAGGAGTCCGTGGCGCTCTCCGAGACAGAAACACTAGCACAGCCCAAGTCTCACCGCTGGGACCTCCAGGAAACGTATATGGAGAATTACACCGAGTATCTTCCGTACGTGATGAACAGGCTCAGGGCCCAGAGACTAGACGAACAGAGGGCTAGAGCCGAGGACCTCAGTCCCACCGCGACGTTGGACGACGACGAAACAATGATTCTGGAGCTGGAGCTGGGAAATTGCATCTTGGGGCGGCCGACAGAGGCCTGGAACTTGAAACGCAGCTTGGTGGTGCTGAGAGAGTTCATCAAGGGCACCACCTACTTGTTTGCAGACATGCGGGCGTTTGAAAAGTTCCGCTACTTGCGGGCCAACCAGAAGAAGCTCAACAAAAACACATTTATTGTGTACGATGCCGAGGGCAATATCAAAAAAGTGAGAGGGAAGCCGCCGTCGGAGGAAAATATGGCCCTGCTAACGAGAAAGGGCTCTGTGGTAGACCAACGACAGCACATCATACCCGTCGACCACAAACTCCGGGGCGACGGTTTGCCCATCTTCAAAATCGTCAGCCCCTACATGTCCTCGTTCCGCAAAAAGGTGCCGTATATGGTTTTCCGTCGGTATCGCCAGATTCCGCTTCGTCCCAAAGGCACAGAGAAAGACGACGAGGACGAGAACTTTGAACTGTACGTCTTCTGCACCGTTCAAGTCAAAAACTACTCTCTCTACCGCCGCTTCATCTTCTACTTCACCCCAGAAGGCCTTCCCCCTCTGAAGTTGTTGGTTTTCCAGAACAACCACCGACCCTTTGCTGATTTCAACTACCGAGACACCCGTTTCCGAATCCTGGGAACCTGTCTCACTAATCCATACCTCATGAGCTACAATCCGGAAATGAAGTTGCTTGTGCTTGGGCCTCGCCAAAACTCGCTTTGCGACAATGTTATAGACAAGCTGAACCAGAACGCCGCCAAGTCCGGATCCACCGTCGACCTCACAGACAATATCCTGCCTGAAGACTTCCCCAACCCTGTTCCCCATCCCAAAAACCCCATTTTAGCGGACGATGATGGCCCCTTATCACGAGCATCTATCAGAACTTACATTCTCAACAAGATGCCACCTTTTGGTCGCTTCCTCGACTCATGTGCATACATGGACGACTCCCCGTTGTTTCCAAAACGATACTCAGAAACAGGCAAGGTCGAATTGTACCAGGACAATACTAACATGGACCCGCACGCTGATCTTTCACTTGCCTCGAGTCTCGATCATGACAGCTTGGTGATTTCCACGGTCTTTTTGACGCTCCAGGAGACAAGAACAAGAAACACCAACCGCTATGCCTCCAACAAGTTCATGGGAGGTGTAGGTGGAGGTGCTTACCTCGCTGGTCTGGTGGGTAGAGGCATTGAGCCACATCATATTGGCACTTTCACCATGAATGCCCTCTAGAGCTGAAACAGCTGAATCGGGCAATGGAATCTGATATGTACATATTTATTAATGAGTAACGACGATACATCTGATTGGTTGATATAATTGGTCTTGCAAAACCTCGATGCCACCTAGAGAGACTGAGGCCTATTGCAATTGTTCATTTCATAGTTTTAGTAACGAATGCCCTCTACTCTGATAGGCAGAGTGATACTGGCTCAACGCCATCGTTAAATATTTCCCCATTACCAAATCCTCAACTGGCCTACTCAAGCACTTTTCCTTCCTTCCATTCTATTTATTAAGCGGGCATCGTTATGTACTTTTGTTTAGCGGCTGGGAGAACGGGAGCGAGACCTTTCTCTCTGAGGAGAAGCTGACCTCGAGTAACGGCCGCGAGAATACTCATCGTTTCCATTGGGTTCATGCGAATCGGGACCAGCGGCGGCTCGGCTGCGGTCCTCATCCCTAGTCTCGAAGTCCCGATCTCTTCCTCCACGATCGCCCACGTATCTGTCTGCTCTGTCTCGGTAAGAATCTCTTTCGTCGCCAGGACCGTCGTACCGCCTGTCTCTGTAGCCATAAGGCTCTCTACCGTAGCCGTAACCATCGTAGTACGGATCACGGCCTCCTCTTGGAGGTGGATAGGGATGTGGAGCAGGGTATCCGTAGCCACCTCTTTCGTAGCCATAGCCGTAGCCATAGCCACCTCTGCCGCCGCGTGGGGGCGGGTATGGAGCTCCATAAGGAGGTGTGGCGTATCCTCCTCTGGGGTATCCGCCTCTTCCGTAACCTCCACGGCCACCTCTGAAACCTCTGGATCCTCTAAACAGACCTCTTCTGGCGGAATAGGGGGTCTGAACGTGCCATCTGGACAACCAAGCCGTCTTGCTTGGCGTAAGGCAAAGGTTTGCCATCGAGCTCTAGAGCCTTCTCACAATCTTCTTCGGTCTTGTATTCCACGAAGGCATACTTTTCACCGTCGTCTGTTCTGGGGGGAGGAATATCGAGCCGGACGAGCTCGCCGTATCTGGATGTTAGTTTTTGGATTGGGATAGATGGATAACCGGACAAATAAAGAAGAAAGCGAGAGACTCATGGAGGCTGGAGAGGTGGAGGCCTGGATGGATTCAGAGGATGGAATGGGGGAGGAGGGGGTGGAATATGTGCCGGAACTAGCATGGAACGTACTTCTCGAAGTCGGGCGCCAAGTCGGCTGCCTTGGATTCTTTGGTGAACCCTGTAACGTAAAGGGTGTTTTTGGGCATGGGATGTGCTTGACGACGATGGAGAACGTTGAAGATATACCGCGGGCACGGGTTGAGAGTCACGTGATCAAGGTATAGGCCACACGGCGGCCATTTCGTGGAGTGGGTCAGTGGCTGGCAGCGAGCCTTTGAGGTATCGAATCAGAAGCTGTCTCTGGCTTTCTGACAGGTAGCTATTTGCCGTCCCTGGGGAGGTGTTGATGCTGGTACTGCATATCCTCCCTAACCACCGGCTCGTACCGAATGCAACTCCACAAAATTCATCTTGTAGGAGGCAAATGGGGTTTTTCGTGACGAAAATATGGCGGTCTACTGCTCGGTCTTTTGCTTGACGAGCTCGGGAATCTCGAGGTTCTCTTCACCTCTGTGCCCCTCAGGGTCCTAGGTCCAGGGTCCCCCCAGCATCTGTTTTCACCAATTGTATTGTAAAAGCTTTTTGGACGTTCTTGAACTAAGTTCCAAAAGCTGAACCACATTTGGTTCAAAAAATAGCTATGCGAAATTGCTCCTTCTCGCTTAGACTGTTGTTGGGTTTTTTGCAGCCAGTCGCCCCAGTGACGTCCGAAACGCCGAGGAGGACCTTATGACGGATAGCCTCGACTCTCGTCCAACAAAACATATCAAAATCCGTACTGGCCAGATCACAAGACAATTTTGACATCTTCTCGGCCCGCCTTCCTCCAACAATGGCAGCCTTGGCGATGAAGCTGGATATTACTTCGGAAAGCTGGAAAAAGTTGCCTTTTGAGTCCAATGGTTTTTCTTTTTTCGTGAATCGTTTCCGTTGGAGCCGAAATCACATTCTTTATATCAATGTCATATGAACGCCATTGTCGTGATTGGCACCCTCTTCGTGGGAGTTAAGCGCCACACCCGTGCACCACAGCGTAAAAGTAGTCCGCCTACGTTTCCCCAGCAAACCGTACAGATTTTAGGCGCACCTGCGTAGGAAATGACAGTCACGTGACACAATCTTTTTACGTGGTGTACGGATCTTGTTTTGCGCGCCCCAACATGGTACCCAACAAAACGCTTCCCCAGGTACCGCCATACTGCAATCTAGTCCCACACAACAACATAGAAGCACCGAGAAGCTTGTCAACTGCGGCGAGATCATATAAAGACCCGTACACCACCTCGTAAAAAGGCAATCACACCCCAGTACCGCCACCGCCGCTACCGTGGCCACAAGTGAATCCCCTATTCTGAGAAGAGGCTATAAGGTTCGCGTTAGACCCGTAAACCAGACCCATATCCAGCGAAGAGGAGTTCTACAAAGGCCAGCAAAAAAGACAGACCACCGTCAGCAGCAGTTTTAATTTTCCCCAGATCTCCCCGAAAACTCATTATTCCAGCAGGTCCGATTCAACATGGCCTTCGCTGACGACATGGTCGTAGACCACAATATTCTACTCCACCAGGACCAGGATGATCAAGACATTCTTAGTGAATTCCTAGACCAGAGAGTGTTTGACTCCGTAAACTCCACCTCCCCAGTGAACAGTGGTATCCAAAGTCCCTACCACCCTGATTTTGACGTGATGTTCCAGAAGTTCAAGCCAGAAGACAACATGCTCGAGGAAGCTACGAAAGTGGAGCCAGAACAAGGCCACAACTACCTATACCTGTCCCATGAGAACTTCGAGAGAGACTCTTTTGTGAATAATACCCCAGAGAAGCACTCTTCCGATGACCTGGCTCTTTCTGTTTACGAGCAGGTTCGTAAGGAAGTCTCGAAAGTGAAGTTTGGTAACCCCATGCAAAAGGTGTGTCCTGACTCCTTGGAACTCGAGGATCCCTCCTACTTGGATTTCTCCCCTGCCACAATGAATGCTCTCCCTTATAAGCTCGATGTTGAGGATCTCCCCACATACTCTAGAGTGGAAACCCAAATCAAATTACGCTTCGCTTTCAGCCCGGCTCCCAAAGAAACTTTGGTTCGCATCCCACAAGATTTAGTGTCAAAGACAAAACACTGCTTGCTGTCAAGCGCCGACACGTTGCCTGATTTCCTCAAGGAGAACATGCTTTATATGGAAACTTATGTCATGACCTCCGACGGCAAGACTTCTTGCAACATTTGCAAGCGCTGTATCAAGAGAGAGCAGAAGAGAGCATCGAGATCAAAAACTGGCGGTGTTGAGAATGGAATTTCCGACTCGCCAACGTCAGCAAGCAAGTCTCTTCCAAACATGTGGAGCGACGAGGATATGATCAAGAAAGCCATCATTTACAACTCGAAGGAGATGGTCAGTTTTGCACCACCAACGGGACTAATCGATGACCCAAGCAAGAGCTTGCATTTCTCCGTTAGAATTGTTTGTTACTGCAGACATCACAAGGAGCAAGATGGCTTTAAGCTTCTATTTGTCGTGAAGAATTATTTGGGCGAGGTTGTGGCCAAGCACTTGCTGAACCCTATCATGATCATGGATAGAAAGAAAAACCAATCTGCGTCGAAGGAGCCTTCAAAGCCCAGAATCAAATCCGAGGATTCGGTTGGCGACAACAATGACGGATCATTGCACCCACTTTCGCCCAACTCTATTGACGACTCAAACTCGGAAGCTCTTGTCAACACGGATACCAACACTGATACCCTATCCGGACACAGAGGAACTAAGAGAAAGAAAATGTCATTTGACGACAGTGGTAACACATCAGCCAATCCAATGTACAATGGCTCAACGGGCTTATCCCCCCTCAGTAACAGTGATACGAACACATCGATCCATAATATGAACCCAAAAAACAGTCTATCGTTGGTGAGTAAGGGTTCTGTGCCTGGCTCATTCACACAGCTGGTACAAGCTCTGCCTATTCCTAGGCAGCGTCTGCAACAGCTGTTTGGAATGGCACAACAAAATAATAATTACCCTATGATTCAAAAGATCATTCCTGCTCAAGGACCCATTAGAGGAGGTATAGAGGTGACTCTTTTGGGTTTCAACTTCCGTCCTGGATTGAACGTTAAGTTCGGTTCTAAAAATTCCTTGGCTACGCACTGCTGGTCTGACAGCACAATGGTGACATACCTACCCCCTGCGGCTCAGCCAGGTCAAGTCTTGGTGAGCTTCGAAAGTCTAGAGCATGTCATTCCCGTTAATCAGCAGCTGATATTCACATACACTGACGACACAGACCGTCAACTCATTGAGCTTGCGTTGCAAATTGTTGGTTTGAAAATGAACGGAAAGTTGGAGGATGCCAAAAACATCGCAAAACGTATTGTTGGCTCTGACTCTCAGTCTGGTAGTAACAGCGGCACTCCTCCTCAACAGACTAACGTGCCAGGAATGAACCAGGCCAGTAAGGAATGGTACGACAATGCTCACAAGGCTGTGGAGCAGCTTGTGAAGTCCGAGCTTTCTACCGAGGAGATTTTGATTAACTTCCTCTCTTTGGTTGACTTGCCAAATTGCCCCATCATTATTCCCAACTGGCAGTTGTGCAACAACCAGGGTCAATCCTTATTACACCTTGCGACACTCAAAAACTATACGCATTTGATCAAGTTTCTCATCACTCACGGTTGCAAGATTGATATCAAGGACAACCAGGGTCTTACGCCCTTGTTCTTCGCATCTATGTGTGGCTCTCGTGATTTGATGAGAGTTTTCATTGAATGCAAGTCTAACTGGAACCTCAAATTAGCTAATGACAAGTTCTTGAAGGACTACAGTGATATCAACGTGTTGGATGTGTTTAGTAAACTCGAAGCAGAGAGTTACATGTCAGACGAGGTGAGCAGTGTGAACAACTCAGGCAGAGAGGTTGAGGAAGAGTTGACAAAATCATACAGTGTGGACTCATTGAACTCGTTGTTCATGATTGACTACGGAAAACATATTTCGAAGATGGTGATGGAATCGTCGGCTGAGGATGGCCAAGAGACTAGAGAAGCCGAGGTCACCGACATTGCCTACGAAACTACGAGGCCTAATTCCCCTGACGGATATGGTGGTGACTCGTCCGATTTTGCTGATTCTGAGCTCGATTCTGAAGATAGTTTCTCGGACCATGGCCGTGAGCCACTCCGCAGACCATTCCAAAGTGGTCTTCACGACGAGGACGATTACGACGATGACTACCAGGATTACGAAAGCAGCGATGATGAAAGCGACAATGCACATGATGAGGATGGCCCAGTCGAGGGCCCAGACAGACCACAGAGAAAGGGCTTGTGGCAGAAGATGAAGAACGCTGTTTTCCACAGCGATAACAGCGACGCGGAGCTTCCCTCGTACGATGATCTCTTCCCCTTCGGCCACCTGAACGTCGGAGAAAAGCCAAAGACACAACAGGAAAGACAGCTAAATGGTCTGCAGAGCATTGAAGGGTCGCTGGCCACACGCCAGCGTCTGGCAACAGAGGAAGATGCGGGACTCACATCAGACTCGTCAGAAGACATGGTGATCTCGTACATCAACCACCCACGTAAAACGGTTGAGAGCGACAAGATGTTGTTGTTCTTCTGGGTTCCGATTCTCGTTTCCATCATTGGGTTGTTTTTGTACGTGAGGCTCACCGGTCAGCCTATTGGATTCGTGGAGAAGTTCAAGGACATGGGCCGCGACACGCTCGGTAACTTTATGGTTGGTAACGAGCACATCACAAGGGTATTCAGAAAAGAGGCTCGCAAAGCCGCAGGGGCTCTTAAAGGATAGGCCAACAGGGCATTAGGACGCCTTAGGGTAATGGCGTGTATATGATAATAAGTAATGGTTGATGATCGCGCAGCCAGTAGATTTCACCGCATTACCAACTAACAACTACTAGATGCGGGTGCTTTTTCTAAAAAACAAAACGACCCCGGTGGACACATACCATGAGGCGTTTTCCACGCATCATAGTCCCGAATTTGTGCCCCTTCTAAATCACGGCCCGGTCAGTGTGGAGGAAACAACACAGTATCTATGCAGCAGCGCCTTTCTAGAAGAAACAGATCGCTTCATCATAACCTCCCAACGAGCCGTTGAAGTGTTCCATCTTTGCCTTGGGGAGATCTCCAAATCAAGTACTGAGACTGTGCAGAGAATCAGAGCCAAAACCGGCTACACAGTTGGACCAGCTACTGAAGAGATCTTAAGAGCCAACGGGTTTGGCGATGTTCGAGGAGGCTCACAAGCTGGAAACGGGGCAATTCTAGCAGACATTATCCTACGGGATCTAGCCCCCGAGCAGCACAGTCGTCGAATAGTCTTCTTCACGGGGAGAATACGCAAGGACGTGATTCCTGTAAAGTTGAAAAGTCATGGAGTAAACGTGGTGGAGGAGGTGATCTACAAAACCGAGAATAAGAGAGGCATTGTGGCTGACTTTTTGGACCGCTGCAGTGCTCCTGTTGATTGGATCGTGTTCTTCAGTCCGCAAGGAACTGAAGGTATAGTCGAGCACCTCCAGGACAAAAAACTCCCTGCAGCACGGATTGCCAGCATTGGTCCAACCACCGAGGACTACCTAACATCAAAGGGCATCTGCACGCATGTAGTCGCTGAGAAGCCCACCGCTGCCTCGCTTCTTCAAAGTCTCGAGAGGCATGAGGAGGCGAAGTGAGTCCTTTTTGTCATTCATCTCTCCACGTTGAGGGATCCCTAACATTTGTGTCAGGCCTGTGGTGTGCTTGATTTGCCAAGGCTGCAGACTCAGGGTACTCAGACCCAACACATCGAAGGTGCCTACTTCCTCCCTATTTATTATCGCATCGGATCTATACTACAGTTGTGTAGGTCTTTTCTGTATTAGTCGAGAGAAATTGTTTCCGCACATATCTAGCATGGCAACAATAATCTAATAATAATATATAGCACGTTAAGCCGTCATAATCCTATCTGTAAGCAAGCTTGTCTATCTTCTGGACTGCTTCACAATTTCAATGATCTGAGAAACAACACCGGGGTTAGACAAGGTCGAGATATCACCCAACTGGTCCTCCTCGCCAGCCAACACCTTACGCAAGATTCTTCTCATGATCTTACCGGAACGAGTTTTGGGCAAGTCATCCACCAACAAGATCAACTTGGGGGCAGCGAAGGGACCGATCTCCTTTCTCACCGTCAAGATCAATTCCTTCTTGACGTTGTCCACGGTCTCCTTGTCATCTGGCCTGAAAGTCGACTTCAAGGACACGTAAGCAGCAACAGCCTGACCAGTCAAGTCGTCTGCGTATCCGACAACAGCACTCTCGGCCACCATGTGGTGCTCAATGAGCGCAGCCTCGATCTCGGCAGTGGACAATCTGTGACCAGAGACATTGACAACATCGTCAACACGGCCCAAGATCCAGAAGAAACCGTCCTTGTCACGAGCAGCACCGTCACCAGTGAAGTAGTAGCCCTTGTACGAGGAGAAATAGGTGTCCACGAAACGAGCATAGTCGTTGTAGATACCTCTGGCAATGGATGGCCAAGCATCCTTGATAGCCAAGACACCCTCGACTCCGTTTTCCTTCAATTCCTCGCCGGTGATGGGGTCCAAGATGTGAGCGGTGACGCCAAAAGAAGGCAAGGAGGCCGAGCCAGGTTTGGTTGGGGTGACACCGGCCATTGGAGTCAACAAGTGGGAGCCAGACTCAGTCTGCCAGTAGGTGTCCACAATATGAGCCTTTCCACGACCAACGTTGTCATTGTACCAGTGCCAGACCTCGGCAGCGATGGGCTCACCAACGGTACCCAAGACTCTGATGGTGTCCAACTTGTACTTTTCGACGAAAGAGGTGCCAGCCCTCTTCAACAAACGCAACGCGGTGGGGGCCACGTAGAATTGAGTGACCTTGCACTTGTCAACCACTTGCCAGTAGCGGGAGAAGTCAGGGTAAGCTGGAGTGCCTTCAAACACAACAGTAGTGGCACCGTTAAGCAAAGGACCGTAGACCACGTAGGTGTGGCCTGTGATCCAGCCAATGTCACCAGCAGTGAAGAGAATGTCATCCTGGTGCAAGTCGAAAGTGTACTTGGCGGTCAAGGCAGCACCCAACAAGTAACCAGCGACATTGTGCTGCACACCTTTGGGCTTACCAGTAGAGCCGGAGGTGTACAACAAGAACAATGGGTCCTCGGAGTCACATGGCACGGGAGGGAAGTAGTTGCCGTACTTAGAGAGCTCCTCGTGCCACCACAAGTCTCTGGGGCGGTGGAAAGGAACGTGAGTGGAGCCAGTGCGCTTGAATACAAGCACGTTCTTTACCTCGGGCAAGTCTTTGAGGGCCTCGTCGACAATTTTCTTTGTCTCGATGGTCTTACCACCACGCTTGGACTCGTCGGCGGTGATGACGAGCTTGGAGTTGGCATTGACGATTCTGTCCTTGAGAGAGGTGGAGGAGAAACCGGCGAAAACGACCGAGTGGACGGCACCAATACGGACAATTGCCAAAAGAGTGACCAATGCCTCGGGCACCATGGGCATGTAGACAGCGACGGTGTCGCCCTTCTTGACGCCCAAGCGCACCAAGCACTGGGCCAACTTGGATACCTGCTTGAGTAACTCGCCGTAGGTGATGGTGTAGCCGGTGTCGGGTTCATCGCCTTCGTAAATGATGGCGGCCTTGTCTGGCTGCTGAATTGCCCAACGGTCCACGGCATTGTAGCACGCGTTCAACTGGCCACCGACAAACCACGCAGGCAAGTCGCCGTCGATAAAGTCGTTCTTGTTATCGCGTGGGTAACGGGTCTGGTCAAAGGGACGGGACCACAGCAAGAGCTTTCTGGCCTGTTCGCCGAAAAAAGTGTTGGGGTCCTCGACAGACTGGCGGTACAACTTGTGGTACTCGTCGAGAGAGGCCAAGTGGGGGGTGTGGTGGGCTCTTTCGATGAAGCCTTGGGGTGGCTGCTGGGCCTTCTGGGATTCCATAAGAGTGGACTCGGGCATTTGGGGATGGAGAGCCATATTCGAGGGGCTCGGGAGGTATTTATACCAGGCGGCTTGACCCCACAGAAATGGTCTGCGGGGCGCCGCATGCAGGCGCCTACATTCGGAGTAGGTTCCGAGTAGGAGGGTAAATTCCAGGAAGACGGGTTTGGGACGTCCGGCCCAGCGGGGGAGTTTCAGGTCATGAGGCGATTTGCCGGATTCTATGAAAAAAAAGTGGTATAAATTCAAGAGATTCCCCGTGGAACCGGGTCTCAGATGGAGCGAGTCAGGGCAGTCTACCCGCACGGTTTTCTTGGTTCATTGTGCCCCACTGTCGAGCGGGTTGAGCTGAGGGTGAGGGTGGAACGCACAAGGGGAGCATGGGACATGAGAAATTGGTCTGATTGGCAAAGTCGTTTTTGCATCTCATGTTTCGGACTCTTTGAACTCTCTGCATTTGATCTTTTTTTTTTTTTTGGGCTGGAAATGAAAAGGGCCGAAACGACCCTATCCCCTTCCGCGCTAGACCAGGCAGTAGTCCGCTAATTACGAGATCCGCGCGGGCCACGATGAGGCTAATTGAAAAAAAGCAGCGGCGAGTGGCCAGGCGGTTTGAAGCAGCGCGGTACGAGAAGCAAAGCAAAACCTAAAAGGGCAGGTGTAAAGGAGAAAAAAAAAAAGAATTCCTAGGTTGGGCGACGGAGGGGCGGAGCGGGCCGGGCGAGCTAACACCGAACCCAACTGCCCAAAAAGTGCAGCACAAAGCTCCCGAGTCAGGAGGCTGTAACACCGACCCCCAGCCGTGGCTGCAACCTCACGGGGCTTTCGGGCCCCCCGGCCCCCTTTTTTGTGATTTATGGCAAGCTCCGATTATATTGACTTTTCCGACGTTCCCTTATTTTTCTTGATCCGGTTTGTTCTGTTTCTTCTTTTTATTTCGCTTTTGCCCTGTGGGCTTCTCGCCTTGTCCTCGACCCTCCTCACCCTCACTCACCCTCAGTGCAGTGGGGGCGGTGGGGTGCCATACTACCTCCGTGCCAAGGGCGTTACGTCAGTGCTGGCGGGTGAAGGCTTGATATTTCGGGCTTTGTGGTGGTCAGGCGGATGCCTCTTTGCGTCTGGCATTGGCAGTGCAATTTTGCATCTCTTTCGTAATTTTGCATTTGCATCTGGCATTGCAATTTGTGGGTGCGCTTTGGCCTAGTCACCTGGCTGCAAAGATTCCGCTCGACCCAGCCTCTGCAGATCCACCTAACCTTATTACTGGCTAACACCGGCACTTCACCATTGGCTCGGGCTTTGCAGTGCTTCGTCGTTTTGTAGACATGCACCTGGTTAAGGCCGGGTTTTGGAAGCACAAGCGGTTGGGGCACCAAGGCCTTGACACTGATGGTGGAGAATTGGAGCGCTGCAAGAGAAAAAGCTCTTGTGGTACGAAGAGGGCCCACCGATTTGCTGTGCCATTTGGGGATCATACATCTCAGCGGCATTCAACCTTTGGGCGGATCTCTCATGAGGGTATGGGCCAAAGAATGGGTGCAAAACGCACCTCTCTGGGCTGCATTTTTGGTGTTGCTACGACTTCCTTTGTGAAAATATCTAGGCCAAGAGGGAAGTTGAGCTCTTTAAAGGCACCATTGGCCAGGGATGTGGGCATGTTGAATATTGTAAGCGTCTAGGTCCTGGCCATAGTGAGGCACCAGTGCAATCTGGGGGATTGTCAGAACAACGAAACGGCGAATACGGTTATTTTTTCCATTCTCTAGTCAACATGCCAACATCTTCTTGCAAATTTATAGACTGGGAGGAGGAAACGACTAGCTGATAAGATTCTTCCCTCAGCACTTTACAATTCACTGGGCAAGACGGATCAATATGTGCAACTCTTTTGCGTAGAGACCTTAGAAAAGGTTTAACCTGTAATCCTGAAACTTTGTCCAAAAGCCACACTGTTTATAAGCCTTGACCTTTTCTGTCTTTGTTTAAAATTACTTATTATACTAAACGTAAGTGGATATACCACAAAAGAAGTGGATTCTCTCTCAGTTTCCGACGTTGGTGAAACCATCACTTGCTATGGCCTCTACGGAGCACCTAGATGTGGGTGTCGTGGGCGGCCAGAAGAAAAATAATAACAGTCCTCAAAGCACTCATAGTATGGAACCCGAACCGTTTGCCAATATGGCGCTGTGAACAATGCAGCTAAAGTCTCACTAGTCACTTCCCATTGCTCCCTCGCATGCATTGCTGGACATCTCTAGGACACTCGATAACTAGACACGATCATTGCCCAAAGATGCTCTTTTTTTCAAACATCCTGGTCTTCAGAAACCACTCCTCCCATGCCACTGTTTATTTCTGTCCTCTCTGCCCCTTCACCCAATCCATCATAGGTACCCTCACCCAACCACTTCCCACAAATGGCTGCGAAAAACCAATCACGTACGAAAACTACAAAACCACCACCTTCAACAAAGAAATTAACTCTACAACCATTTCCATCTCAGATTTTGCATTGGTCACTTCCTTAAACCCCCTTTCATCTCAACGCCTACATTACCACCCCCCTTCACCACGAACCGCCACCGGCCTGTACCCAGACTAGCTCACATCAACAACCACCATTCTTCATCATGAGCGGAATAGCGCTCAAGGTGACGTCGCTCCTTGTCCGTACGGTGGCAAAGCCGATAGCTAACGGACTCAAGGCGCAGGCGAAAAACAACGAAGGCTTTCGAAAAGCGTGCATCAGAATAGCCCAGACGGTTCATTCGACCGATGTGAGGTTGCGGATGAAGCTTTTGGGAGAAAACAAAATCAAAGTGCGTCCGTTGAACGACAAAAAGGCCATCGATAGCGGGGCCAATTTCCTTCTGGAAACATTCATATTCACTGTGGCGGGACTGCTTATATTTTATGAGTCGTATCGATCGAGACGGAAGCTGGCTGCTGAAAAGCGTAATGTGAAGAACGACATCAGCGATCTTCAGGACGACATCGAGGAAGTGAAGAGCTTGCTTAAATTGCTATCGAAAGAAATTGATCACTTGCAGGAGGCCACTAGAGCAGCCGCCGATGAAACAGCAAAACGGGTGGAGGCTTCCCGACGGGGAGCATCCGAACCAAAGCATGTAAATAGAATTGCATAGATGACAGGCTACTAACTACATCATAGTCAACACCAGAATACGTAAGATCACAATTAATATACATTCATATATTGTACAGAGCGCCAACGGCCGCTTATTTGCCCTTCTTCTTCTCCACCTTCAACAACAACGCCTTGTTGATGTGGGGCAACACACCACCGTAAGCAATGGTAGCCTTAATCAAGTTATCCAACTCTTCGTCACCTCTAATGGCCAACTGCAAGTGTCTAGGGGTGATTCTCTTGACTTTCAAGTCCTTGGCAGCGTTACCTGCCAACTCCAAAACCTCAGCAGTCAAGTACTCCAACACGGCGGTCAAGTAAATGGCAGACTTGGAGCCGATTCTGATTTTGTTCTGGGCGTTTCTCTTCAAGTATCTCTTGATTCTTCCCACGGGGAATTGCAACCCGGCTCTCGCCGAGTGGGAACTAGTCACTTTGCTGCTCTCAGCAGACTTGCCCTTGCCTCCGTGGACTTTTCCTTTTCCCGACATTAGGACAATTGGTGATGTTAATGTAAAAGAATGTAGTAACAAGCGAGAGGTTGTTTACTTTTTGCTCGCTATCATAACATAAGGCGCGCGATTGTGGAGAGGGTTACCCGGCCGCGCCGCCTCCTTGTCACCTCAACAGATGGCCTTAGTAAAGCATAGTGCAACTGCAATAACTTTGTGACGTTGAAGACAGGAGTACAATTTTTTCAGGCTTGACCAGCATCTTGAGTCGTTTGAAGGGTTTCGCAGTTCCGCTTGCATGACCTCATGAGTTGATGGCAAAGTGAGCGCCTAAATGGTCGAGAAGCTTCTCGACTTCAGACCTCGGCTTTTGCAATTCAGTGCAAATCAGATCCATGTGTTGAACGCCCTTTACGAGCTTGATCACCTTGATAAGCTCTTCCTTGTTGTCGTCCTCCTCGTCAGATGATTCACTTTCAGAATCGTCAGACCTGCTGTGGCGGCTAGTCCCTTCACGTAGAACTTCTTCGTCAGAATCATCTGAATCACTTTCAAATACCTCCAGATCTGACGAGAGCGATTCGTCGCTCTGGCCGAGCCTCTCAACCTGGTAGTGGAAACTCACCGTCCTGCTTTTTCTACCAGTTTTAAGATTGCTTTCATTAACTGAGCTCCGGAGAAGCCCCAATTCCTGATTGGAGCTTGCGTGTGACATTGCACGTTGCTTTGCTGCTCGCCTTAGTTGACTTTCGTGGCTCTTCACCAACTCATTCAATGGATCCTTATTAGACTTTTCATTCTCAAAAAACTTTGTCACAGACTGTAATATTGTGTACGAGTACAGTCTGTAGATGAGACCCCTCACGACACCGAAGTTTATAAATCTTCTGACGTCTATGTTATCTAACGCCTTTTGGTGCTGGATGTACCATTCCTTGATTGTCTGACCCTGGTTCAACAGGCGGTAGAGATAAAAAAGCGTAGATTTCGAGGGAATGTGAATGGGACGAGACAGCTTGTGAATTCGCCCTTTGGGGCCCTTGAAGTAAGTGTTGGGTGATGCTGATGTGGGCTCAAGGCTCTTGCTTCCTTCTGATTCAAACCGTGGTGTTCCTGGAGTTGCTGGAGTGGCCGATACCAGCGGCGTTGCGACTACCAGATCCTCCGAAGTCGGGATTTTGATAACGTAGGCCTGGCATTCTTCTGCCATGCCCGGGGCTGTGAGGAAATTACCAATATTGTTGGTTGGTGCGTAGACGTTTTTGAACTGGAAAATGTCGACGATGGTAAGGCACCTGTAGTGCATCAAATGCTGGATACACTGTTTCGTCAAAAGGTAGTCTGCGTCGGCCAATTCTGAAATGCGTTTTACGGAGTTGAGTCCGTTGATGAACGGGAGAATCTTCACCATAGTCGGATCCCAATTGACATCTATAAGCGAATGTAATCTCACTGTCATGAGGGGTACCTGAAATGCCTTAATGTTCACTGGTGGCGGTAGCACAGGGAAAAGCTTGATGTCCACACTGTTGGAAGTGTCTATTGGTATGCAGCACTCGGAGTAATTGTTGAGGTCCTGGAAGATCTGATGTATAAGGGATTCAATTGACAGAAGTGTAAACTTCTTTACCTTTCCCTGGCCCGGCGTGAATTGCGTTTTTCCGGTTGAAGGAGCTGCCTTATCGCTAAAGAACATCATCTCCTTGTCAAGCTTGCTGAGCATGAAGGACTGCTCCTCCAAGGCCCGAAACATGCGGCCCATTCGCTGAATAGCCAGCTCGTACGGCGTTGTATCAGAATTGTAAGGAAACACAAAGCAGAAGTTGAAGTTGAAGGAGTTTCTCAGGTATCGGCTTCCTTCGATGTTGACCGGGTACCCCAAGACCCGGAGATTTTCGATCTTGAAGGAGATGAGCTTGTTGCATAATTGGGGCTTGGGAATGACGTAGTTTTTCACGGTGTCGAAGTTGAAAAGCGAAGCACCTGTGGAATTGGCTGCCAGGGAGATAGCTGTTTCAGGAACCTGGTGCACAATCTTTGTACCTTCAGTGGGATGAAAAACAGCATAGAAGATGGCCAAGATAGGCACAAAGCCGTCGCTATCCATGAAACGAGTGGGTTGGTGAGAATGGGGTGTAGGATATCGTTGTAGTAGTATTGTGCGATGATGATAGTGCGGGTTGTACTACTCGGTCAGGATGTGGAGAGGCGATTCGTAGGTGGTAGTTTTGAAAGGGGCGATTCGAAGGGATGATTGAGAATTTTTTCAATAGACATATGGTTTCTTTCTGAAAAGCGTTGTCTGGTGAGCCGGGCCATTTTCGTGTTTCGCAGCTACTGTGATCCGGCTCGGATGAACAAGGAAGTCGTAACTTTCGCCTAGTGACTACACAAACAACGGAGGAGAGAAAGGCTATTACAGACCCACAATCAGTCGGTTTTGTGCTTTTGCTCAAGGACTACCACGGCCTCCCATCTCCACCAATCAGATTCAACATTCCACACATCCTCTCCACCTACTACCGATCAGCACTCCACCGGAAAACCCCGAAACAGCCGCCGCAGGATTCCCCGGTTCTCAAATCTTATTTGTGCTTGTGCCCCTCTCCAGGTCAAGGGCCCTATGCATGTCTCACTAAGAGAGCAAGCTTCTCGAGAGCCAGTTCTCAAAACCACACGGGGAAGACGCAGGAGATGCCACGAAGAAGCCCCCAATCAGAAAGTCAAAAATGGGTGTTACTCAATGGGTGTGACCGCTTCTCTAGCTCCATCAGTGGAGAGCAACTTGAACAGTGTCTTTCCAGCGAATAGTCGGCTTCCATCTGCCATGCGTTAAACAACCTCGTGATCCTTCGGAAGCGCAGATACTACACAAAAACCCCGGCAACTTGAGAAACCTCGTTTCACGGCGAACCACCTCGCCACTTGTGGCTGGTACCTTCCCTGCGGCTTCACGCTGTCGCAGAAGAAGCTGTAGAAAAATATCGCCGGAAGCCTCCCAATAAACACCCTGAAATGTGGGAAAAACCAGTACACACACCTACGGGTCATGTGGCTGCTAATCAGACATCGTTTAAGCTCCGAAACTCCACATCAGCCTCCTACGCCTTAGACGGCTACGCCCCATTTCATATACGCTTTTCGTCTATCGACGAAATCTGTGAATGTCCCGACTCTGAAAACGTCATTTTGACTGTGTTGCCATCACCCTGACTGTTCTAGCCAATGACGCTCAAGCCGGCCATTTCTTCCAACCATTGCGCAAACCCAGCACTTCCAGCCCAGTTGCTACCACACGCTCACAACGCCTGCCTCGAGGCAATCAGGCCTCGAACTGCTGAGCGGCGGTTGGCCTGGCAAATTTCAAATCACAGTAGTCTTGTAGATTCATGCCTCGACGATGTCTGTTGCAGCCATTTCTGGAACACCTGCTTGCAGAGCGGCGCATAGAGAAGCCGCATCAATATTCAATTATCTCATGAACCAGACCAGCTACGGGAAATCTAAAAGCATCTCTGTGTTCAGAAAGCCCACTTTTGGCACCAACATGTCATCAAAATCTCCAAAATATCAAGTATAGGCGATTTGCCCAGGTGGGGTTCCTGTGCGACGTGCACTGGCGCAGGCCTCATTCCAGCCTTAGCCCTGCGTGCTCTTCACCCTCTGCCCGGCGGCTTAGTGATATACGCAACACTTCTTTTTCATACCAGTGAAGCTTTCAGGTTTTCAGACGTATCAGGCCTGTTTCTAATCCATCAGAAAGCTATCTCTTTCCACCGCAAAAACGCCAGGTCGGCTGATCTATCGGAACATCGGCCCTGTCCTTAAAGTCAGGCACCACCCCGCCAGTGCCCTTTCCAGAAACCGAAGGACGTTTTTGACCACAGGCCTGGGAACATCATCCAAACAAACCATCCACTCGAACGTGCTGCTCAGAAGTTTCCTTGAACATCACATACCGGCTCTCATTACATTCCAGCACTCCTAGCCTCGAACAACATAAAGCGGATTCCTAAGCAACAGTCGCCCATCCCACAGGTCATCCCGTAATAAAAAACTCCTTTCGCCAGATCCATCCCACCATGAACGTCCAAGCAAAGAAAAACAGAAAGATCTCGTGTGTCCACTGCCGGAAACTCAAACGCAAGTGTGACGGCGAGCTGCCGTGTCTGAACTGCCAGAAACGAAACATTGTCTGTGAATACTCCCCGACAGACAGACGCAGCCAGCGGTTCTCGTTGGTGTACATCAAGTCCTTGGAAACGAATGCTGAAATCTACGAAAACATTCTCAACGAGTTGGTGCTGTTGCGTGGCGACAAGGACGCCTTGGCAGCCAAATTGTCCTCTTTAGAATCGACTTTTCCTGTCACGGCTCTGCCCAAGCCATTGCACCAGTTGCTGGAGGAGATGGCCTCTATCCAGCTGAGTGAGGTTAGCGTCGAAAACGAACGTGCCCATCTTGATGACGAAGAAAACTACTACGGCCCAGGATCCATCTACCATTTCGGCGAGTACACCACGCCCGAGCTGCTGAAGGGGCTGCCGCCAGAACAAGTCCTCACTGGCTTGGAAACGGTGCACACTAACTACGACTTCATCAAAAGCGTGGTGGTCAATTTTTTCACCCACCAGTGGCCGCTGCTGAACTCCTACTACCTCGACAAGAGCGCCATTCTAGCGGACCTTCACAAGGGTAACGTTTTTAATAGCCCTTTCATCTCTGAGGAGCTTCTTTATGCAATATGTGCCAACTCCGAACTGCTTTCCTACGAGGCTGCCGATGCATACAAGCTTTTGGCATTGAGCAAGGTGTATCCCACCGAGGTGAAGCTGCTGATACCGTTGGCGCAAGCTTACATGCTTTTGGCAGCTCATGAGTTCTCTCTCGGCAAGGTGACTAGTGGCTGGCAGCTTTCTGGCTCAGCTATGCGAATGGGCTTTGATTTGGGCTTCCACCACAATGATGGGCCCGATGTATGTCCCAGGAAAAACCGTCTTTTATTTGGCTTCATGCTCATTGACTCATACATTTGCATGGCTGTTGGAAGGCCGAACACCATCACACAAAATAATGTACCAGTACAGCGGTTGCCTGAAGAAGACGACGCCAACTTTCACAATATTCGTGATACTGTGCTGCTATTAGAACTAACGAGACCAATGCATAAGGCTACTTACGAACCAATCCTGTTCAACAAAGACCCCCGAATCAACTACTTGTTGAAGTTCAACCGGTCTAAGATGTTCAATGTGAAGATCTTGAAGTGGAAGTCGGATCTTGATCCTGCTTCTCACTGGCTGTACGCACTGCTCAAGGCGCTGGACGATTTGGCATTTCAGAATCATAACCTCAAGTTCTTCTACTGGTATATCCTCCTTTTTATCAACAAGCCTTTCTTGCATGTTCCAAGACAGTACTCTGCGGGATATATCATCGAGGAAATGTCCAAGGAGGTGCATTTGATCGTATGCCTGCGTCTCGAGCGTATGGAAAGAGAGGCGAGAGCTCAGCAGCTTTACCCTCTCGAAACAATGAAGTTCGTGCGTTATGAACAATCTGATCCGTACCACTGGGCTACCTTGGATATCTGTATGATAACGCTTTTGTCACATGTTGTGGTCACTTTGATCATGGATCATCCCAACAGCTACTTGTACATGGAGAAGCATTTGAAGGCTTACACAAGGTACCTCAATGGCGTTAGTGCCAGAAAGTACAAGTGTAAGTTCAACGCGATGGAGCGTCTCTTGGAAAGATACAATGTGTGGAGATCTTCTCGCACAGATTTACCTGCGGTGAAACTGGCTCCATCAGAGGAAGCCTACGAGATGAAGCAGCTCAAAGAAAGCATAGACGAAGCATCACCACACTCTCTTCTGACTGGTTCAGAACATGCAGAGACCCCAGGTTCAGCCTACGGCATCACTTCGGGAAGTGATTGTAATCTGCCCTT
Source organism: Candidozyma vulturna (assembly GCA_026585945.1). NCBI lineage: Eukaryota > Fungi > Ascomycota > Pichiomycetes > Serinales > Metschnikowiaceae > Candidozyma > Candidozyma vulturna. Next base: position 306,406 of record CM048832.1, on the reverse strand, counting down.
TGATAGGAAGGTCAAGAACGAAAGCAGACCCGACTATGTTGAGGCTAACCAGAACCTTGCTCCACCACCACCTTTCCAAGCTCCTCCATATCAACAACAGCCTCCACTTCAAATGATGGAACGGGTTCAGTTCGACAATTCGCAGATGGGGCCACCCTTCTACCAACCACCTGCCCATGCATTTAATCCGTTTGGTATGCCACAAGGCCCCATGTATAACCAAGCTCCGCCACACAATGTGCCAGCTCCAGGATCTCATCCACCAAGACCACCTAATCAACCGCACCCACAACAGAATCCTCCTCAAGTGCCACCCATGTCGTATGGCCAGATGCCACCCCAGGTTGGTGAGGTTCAAAGCACGCCACATGGCACATATAGCGTGCCACAGTCGATCCCTACTATGTCTGGTGAGCCGTCGCTTGCCTCTGTGCCTCTGTACCAAGGTACCATAATAGACAAGGAAACGTCGGATCTGCAGAGCAACAGGTTTACCAGCACAAATTCTGTTCTTCCTCAAGCTGAGAATTTCCCCATGGGTGACGGTCTACCACAAGAAGGTAGCATGCAACAAAACATCAATTTTTACGAGGCCATGACCCAACCATTACCAGACACACTTGGCTTCAACGAGTTTCAAACAGACCGCACATCATCTAGCGATAATGTTGGTCAAATGATGAACACTTTGTTCAGCAACACAGGAGAAGAGTTTGAGGCCCCAACGGAACAGTTTAATTGGGACAAGCTTTTCGATGAGAAGTACGCTGTTGCATAGGCAAGCTTGCACGATGGTATGAGCGACACTCATGGTTATGTATAATGTACTTTTGGTTTGATGGGATTTTAGGTAAGAAGAGTACAAACTAATTTTCCAGTAGCATGGGACAGTAAACCAATAGATATTTTCAGCGTCACTGAAACCGAACACCGCACAGTTCAAGTTTGCAATTAAAACTATGATCTAATTATAGTCGAAGAGTGGTGCCGGAAATTTGAGAAATGTGTCAAACCTGTCAAAACAGTATCACGCTGTTATGCGTTTACAGTGCCATTTTTGTCAAATGCTTTATAACAAGAGTTTCCACGTAAAACATGATTCTCTTGAGATGTTGGTTCAGTAGCGTCTGGTTCAAGTTCGCTCCTATGCTAGAATTGAGGTTTCAGCAAGTGGTACATTGAGGAGTGTTACATACCACAAAAGAGTTGGAGACGCTTTTGAAGATTGGGGAACATAACGAATTGGTGAATAGATGGCAAATTCGAAATAATCAAAAGTTACGGATATATCAGTTGAACCAAACTTCAAGGTTCTTCAAACACATTCTGAAGGTACCGAATACGCTGAACGTACCAATTACGTTCACGTTATTGTACAGACTACAGGGTAAGACAGAGAAGTGTTCAACTTTTCCCGCAATGCTAAATCTCATCAATTAAGGGCGTTTTAGCTGATACTGTACTTTTCCGAAAGTGACTCAAATTTGCACCCATTCTGCATCGGAGTCTCCACACCGATCATCAACACGCGATGCACAGTACATTTTCAGTGTCCAAACACCTCGCTGCCTTGACGAAGCTTCCCTCAAACCTCCTCATCCAATTGAATTTAATAACTCATCCAATTGGGCTCCATGGTATGCTGGCTTCCTGGTGAAAAATCGGGGTGCGGAGTGCACAGAACCTTCTCGAAAATTTTCGGCCACTATATAAGCAGCGCATTTCCCCCAGATCCAAGAACCACCAAATGTTGAGATCCAGAATCCCCAGTACCAGAGCGTTTGTGCGTCACCTCTCGCACAAGGAGTTGAAATTCGGCGTTGAAGGTAGAGCCGCCCTTCTCAAGGGTGTGAACACCTTGGCCGACGCTGTTTCCGTGACTTTGGGTCCAAAGGGTAGAAACGTGCTCATTGAGCAGCAGTTTGGTTCTCCCAAGATCACCAAGGATGGTGTCACCGTTGCCAAGTCCATCACCCTCAAGGACAAGTTTGAGGACATGGGCGCTAAGTTGTTGCAGGAGGTTGCCTCCAAGACCAACGAGCTGGCTGGTGATGGTACTACCTCTGCCACCGTTTTGGGCAGATCCATCTTCACCGAGTCCGTGAAGAACGTGGCTGCTGGCTGCAACCCTATGGACTTGCGTAGAGGTACCCAGGCTGCCGTTGAGGCTGTGGTTGAGTTCTTGCAGCTGAACAAGAAGGAGATCACCACCTCTGAAGAGATTGCCCAGGTGGCCACTATCTCCGCCAACGGTGACGCCCACATTGGTAACTTGTTGGCCTCTGCCATGGAGAAGGTTGGTAAAGAGGGTGTCATTACCGTCAAGGAGGGTAAGACCTTGGAGGACGAGTTGGAGGTTACTGAGGGTATGAAGTTTGACCGTGGTTACATCTCTCCATACTTCATCACCAACGCCAAGAGTGGTAAGGTTGAGTTTGAGAACCCCTTGATTCTTTTGTCTGAGAAGAAGCTTTCCTCTATCCAGGACATCTTGCCTTCTCTTGAGTTGGCCAACCAGACCAGAAGACCTCTTTTGATCTTGGCTGAAGACATTGACGGTGAGGCTCTTGCCGCTTGTATCTTGAACAAGTTGAGAGGCCAGGTCCAGGTCTGTGCTGTCAAGGCCCCAGGCTTTGGTGACAACAGAAAGAACACCTTGGGTGACATTGCCATCCTTTCCGGTGGTACTGTGTTTACCGAGGAGTTGGACCTCAAGCCCGAGAGCGCTACTGTTGAGCAGTTGGGCTCTGCCGGCTCCATCACCATCACCAAGGAGGACACCGTCATCTTGAACGGTGAGGGTCTCAAGGAGAACATCCAGGCTAGATGTGAGCAGATCAGAAACTCTGTTGACGACACTCAGACCTCTGAGTACGAGAGAGAGAAGTTGCAGGAGCGTTTGGCCAAGTTGTCTGGCGGTGTTGCTGTCGTCAAGGTTGGTGGTACCTCTGAGGTTGAGGTTGGTGAGAAGAAGGACAGATACGACGATGCTTTGAACGCCACCAGAGCCGCTGTTCAGGAAGGTATCTTGCCTGGTGGTGGTACTGCCTTGATCAAGGCCTCCAGAATCTTGGACGAGGTCAAGGAGAAGGCCGCCAACTTTGACCAGAAGTTGGGTGTTGAGATCATCAGATCCGCCATCCTCAAGCCCGCCAAGAGAATCATCGAAAACGCTGGTGAGGAAGGTTCCGTTATTGTTGGCAAGATCTACGACGAGCCTGAGTTCAACAAGGGTTACGACTCTTCTAAGGGCGAGTTCACCGACATGATTGCCTCTGGTATCATTGACCCATTCAAGGTTGTCAAGAACGGGTTGGTTGACGCTTCTGGTGTCGCCTCCCTTTTGGCCACCACTGAGTGTGCCATCACCGATGCGCCAGAGCCTAAGGGTCCTCCACCAGCTGGTGGCATGGGCGGCGGCGGCATGGGTGGCATGGGTGGCATGCCAGGTATGTTCTAAGCGTACAATTGCCTCTTGTAAATAGACTGTACAAAATGACAAAAATAGTTAAAGAGCTGTTACATGAACGTAGGAAGTAAGTATCGTATGAGAGACCCACGTTGGGTCGTTTCAATGTTGGAAATGTTTACGTCGAATGGAGAGATGTTTGCGTAGGATAGAGCAGTCGTAGTTGATAAGGTATTGTTGTAAAGTCTGTTGAACGATTCGACCAGGTCGAGCTTCTTCAAAATCAAAAAGCATCTTTCGGTACCGTTTATAATAAATGTATCAAAAAAAAAAAAAAAAAAGAAGAACATGACCACCAGAAATCATGTTGTCTAAGCCGGTTCCTTCTCACCCACACATCGAACCGTGGTGGTAAACCTGAGACATACAAAAAATCCTCGAAACAATATCACCAAATTTGATCACCATCCTGTAACCCAACCTTTCTTTACCAACCAAAACCAAAACCCAGAAAGTTGGTCATTTTCAGCACCCCCACATTTCGACACTGTAGTCTCACTTGGCCTCACTCATCTCATCTCGCACATGGACCATGTTTGAAGACATTGTACGCCACAGCAAGTACAGACAAGCTGGGCTCAAACGGTCTCGATATGAACGTCTTGTTGATCTTCAGGTCCGGAAAAACCTCGTTGGAGAAGTGGAGAGGCGCCGTGGGTCCGTTTTGCACCCTGCCTCCAGAAAAGAGCTTCTACGGCGTGCTTCAGAAATCATCAAAAGCCGGCCGCTACCGGAGGAGACTTATGAGTTTTGGCATTCTGGGAAGCTGGGAGAGATGCCCTTGATCGAGGAACTTCTCGCTGAGGCTGCAGAATTGGAGAAACACGCTAGTGCTGATGTCAACAATGGACCAAACAACACAAACGATGACGAGAGTGACTATAGCGACGATGAGAGCGATAGTTTGGACTCAGGCTCTGAGAGCCCAGAAATCGAAGATCTTGAGGAGGATGTGGAAGAGGAGGTCATGGACGACGAGGTTCATCCAGATACCCTCTATGCTGCTAGGAAGCTCAAGAAATGGGAAAGCGGGTTGGATACAGCACGCTCGTGGGCCAGAGATCGCTTCATTCTCACCAAAACAGGAATGGAATTCCCGGGGCTCCACGATGAAAGGCAGTCTGTGGTGAAAAGCCATATAACCAATCTCCTGAACCTTCTACATGTCAACATCCTTCGACAGCACTGGGACCTCGCGTACAGGGCCTTTTCGCTCCTTCTCCGCTTTGACTACGTTGATCTCCGTGCTATTTGGCCCTTGGGTGTCGAAATATTGACCAGACGGAAAGAAGAAATGGTCAGACAAAACACCGGCTCCAGACTCGAGCTCTTGAAGTGCAGGCGCTTCTTGGAATGGTTGGAGCTCGTATATCCTGTATTGCCGAGTGTCCTTTTAACCACGCAATCTCGTGTGGGGCCTGTTTTTCGTGCTGGTTCCAGAAGACATGCTCCAGCTTATGTGGCAGCAGGACTCTGGCAGCTTTTGGTGGAGAAACAGTACATGAGACTCCGAGAGTCTCTAGATGAGTTGCTTCTCGTTCCACCGTACTCCATCGATGGCGGCTTCTTTTACATCCAAGCCTTGTGTTGTCTTTGTGAGAACATTCATTTGGCTGACATATACGTGCATTTCGACACCAGAGGTTTCCCTGTTGACGCCGATATCGGTGACCTAGCTGAAGATATGATGCTCCTCGGTTCCAAAGAAACCATTCAAGCCCGTGTGTTGAGCAATATTTCAAAAATCGAGGAGCTGATAACCTCTTGCGAGTCTCTCGGCTTTGAGTATGCCAAATGGGACTTTGACGCCCAAATGAATAGAGTTAAAGCTTACATGGAGGGCGCCATTCTGACCTTGATCCCCGAGAAGGCCGTTTCTCCAGAGGCTTCAGAGAGCCTCCAATTCTCCTTTCTACATGGCAAGATGGAACGTGCTCCGACGGGCCCTCATACCATCCCTCAAAAACATTTATCGAGATTCACAGCGTTCAATTCTAGGAAGTCGTGGGTTTGGAATTGGTTCACGAAAAATGATAATTCAACAGTTCGTTGCTTGAAATGCCTGGAAGAAGTCCAGAAAAGCTCAGGTGGCTCCACGAAACAATTTTTGAAGCACTTGCGGAAACACGGAATCAACGATCGTACCATGTACAATGAGTTCGTACAATTGAGAAGCGATGAGCCCGTGAAGAAGAAGCCAAGGAAGAGACAAGTCAAAGCAGGTTCAAAGCCCACGAAGCGTTCCAGCAAAGAGGTTGAGCAAACCACAGCCACTCAAGGAATACCCTCACCTCCAGCCACAGCAGGCGACTTGGTCACCGAAGAGCCTTCAGCAAAAAGAAGAAAAGTTCCCTTGGCAGTTCGGCCAAATGCTCCTTCTCACACGCCACAAGCATCGGAATCTGCTCGTCAAACAGCTGAGCCAGATACGTTTTCAAATCCCCCAGATTCGCCACCAAGATCCGAATTGCATCATTCGCCAGTGCCTTCGATCAAAGATGAGCAATCCCCTATTGCATCCCCGGCACCAGTTGCTGATCCTCATCAGGACGATAATCAAGGTGACATCTCATCGCCCTCTCCGCTGGATAGTAATCAGCAAGATCGAGACACATCTGAAAAACCTGATGAGGCTTTGGAGAAAGATGCTTCAGTGGCTAGTGATAAAGTTTCCACAGTATCAGGCCCTGATAAGTCAGAGCGTTTAGAGGAACCAGCTGAAGCAAATGACTACATGCTTCAAAGTCATGCTGATGGTCTGGATAGAGCACCCAGTGATTCTGTTCCGCAAGGGCCACCAGAAACACCAAGACTTCCAGATAACCCTGACTTAGCGATAGCTGTCAAAGAAGAAATTCTCGATGAGCTCAATTGTGAGCTTCTTGCGGGTGTTCAAGCAGCTCAATCTCCTGAGGGACCTCAGCTTTCATCGCCAGCCCCGCAAACACCACCTCCAGCGCCATTTTCACCAGAACCAGACTCGCCAGAGTCCCAAAAATTCATGAGCCCAAAGAGAAAGCCAATTCGTCGCCAGTCCAACTTCTCGCCTGAGAGTACCTTCTCTGAGTCCCAAGGCGATGCTGATATGAGTATTCGTTTTAGAGAGTTCGCTGTGCAGACCAAAGACCCATTTCGTGTTGATCGGAGCATTCTTGAGGATACTGAGGAGGAACAGACAATCCAGCTGCCTACTCAGCAATTTGATGATATCCCAGACACGTTGAGGTTTAAAGATGAGATACCTGAAACGAACAAGGACACCTCTGAGAGAGCTGAGATCAAAAGCGAGGACGAAGACTCCCAAAATGAGCAGAACAATCTCGAATCTCAATCATCAGCTTCTGAATACGGAGACGCTCAATCCAGATTCAATAGTGCAAGGAAAGCACCCGATTCATCGAACGATTCATCCGAAGAAACTCAATTCTTCAGTTTCCAGGACACAGCATAGACGTCATTGCCACACTGCATCACACTAAAACTGCATTAATATACGAACCTTTTACGAAATACTCCTAGCCAAATTATTTCTTGATCCTATATCCTATATCCTGTGTTAATTATCCGGGCTAGCACGGAACATTTCGACATTCTCGTTACTGGTGTTTTCACGCTTCCTCACGGAGAGAGTGCCAGTGTGTTCTGGAGAAAGCCTTATTTGACGAGTATCTGCCGAAGTGCCCGTGGTAATCGGAAATGCTGCCCAATCCTGTGGTATAAATGTAGTTTCAGGGACAGAGTAATCCGTCAGAGTGGGCGATGCTGCCATAGTCGTCTGGTCACCATCCTCTCTGATTCTTTCTGGGACCACCGCTTCTGTTGTCGCTGTCGCTGTCGCTTCCTCTGCGGTAATGCCAGCTCCAGGCTGAGCAGTTTCTGCAGCAGTGGCGAAAACGGTTTTTCGACAAAGAGGACACTTATCCGATCTTTCAAGCCAATCCTTGAGACATCCCATATGCAAAATATGCCCACAGCGAAGCTTTTTTGGACGCCGTCTAGCACCAAGTACCTTCTTCTTTACTTCATAGTACTCCTCTTCACACCACATATTGTCACGACAGATGATGCAAAGGTTGTCGCCCAGTTCCAAGTCTTCCTTGGTGGCGTTGAGAAGCGATCTGTCAAGCTTCTTGCTCTGCTCTAAGAAGCTGCGGAGCTTCTTCGATTTGGAATATACTTGAAGGACAGACACTGCAATGCCTTGAAGTAAAGTGATGGGAGGGTTGACGTTACCAAACACGTAAAGGAGGTACATGAACATAGAGTAAAGGCAGCCTTTGGCGAATGCCACGAAAATCTCAAATGCTTGGGTGTAGATTGGTTTGTTCTCCCACACTCTCTCTGAAACATCTTCGTCATCCGGGTCTTCTTCCTCGCTCATGTCCACGTCAACCTCATTTTCTGCTTCCGCTGGGTCGGATGTCTGATTGTTTGGAATTGTGTAAAACATGAGCTCATGGACGTGTAGCACAAGCTTTCCGAAGTACGCAAATGCTTCCATCCCAAGCACACCAAATTGGATGCCAAACAAAAGACTTCCAACGGAGCCAGTGCCTTGGAAAACATCGTAAGCAAGGAACTTTGCCATCACCAAATCTGTCACAGTGAACATCTGTAGTAGAACCAGCGCACGGTAGGTTGCAAAGTTGTAGAACACTTGTCTTGATGTTGAGATGTGATGCGGAATCAGGTTGACCATCTTCATCTGATAGGCGTCAAGTCGGTCAAACAAGATGATGTGGAAGATCTTGGACGAGATCGTGAGGTTGATCCACACTATGTTAAGGAGGAGATTGTTATCACCGAACATAATGATAAGCAAGTTGATTAAATAAAATGGAAGCTCCTCAGAGATGTGCTCGATCTCGATGATCCTCAACTCGTGGAAGATAAGCTTAATGCTTACGTATCCTGCCACAATGAAAAAACTCACAACAAAGTTGAGAAGCACAAGGAGTCGTACGCTTTCTGTGAGCTCAAACACAAACGTAAGATAATCCACTGAATGAGCAGCCAGGTACATCACGGCAGCAGCAAAAAGGCCGAAGCTAATGCCGCCATACGCTGCAATTGCAATGGCGCCTTTCAGAGGCATTGGAAAAGAATCTGGTGTATAATAAGTGGTGAATTGAAGTAACAGCTCACTCGCGATATACTGTCGTTTCGGATATGTTTCAGGCTGCAGGTCGTGCGCAATTCTGGTTCCCCAGATTTTGGGTTTGGGTGTATATTAAGCTAGAGTTGGGGGATTCGTGATTTGTGAAGAGATTGGTCACTTCGCAAAGGAGAGAGGTCTGTACGTCTTCGTTTAGCAGCATCTGGAATCATGGTCTGACCGTTAAGGACACGCATGGGCAGTCTGACAGGCAGTCGCAGGGGAGACCGGGAGGCCGGAGTAGAGGCAGGGCGTTTCCATTGGGTGGGTGATCTTTGAAGGTCAGCCAACGACAGATAGAAAACTTTGAGGTTTTTCTCGGTATGGCTGAGGTCTCTCGACAAGTCCAGATAGTTTTTATCGATAGTCCCCGAGACCGCCTGGGTCTTTTGTGTAGTTGCTTTCTCGATGGCGTCAGCATGTCCTTTGCTCATGTTTGTGATGTCTCCCAACACATTATCTACCACATGTTTTGTCTCCTGTTGCATTCGTGAGAACGCACCCTGTACCTCCTTCGTGGCGACGTCCTTGAAGGAGTTGAGCGAGGAGGTGGCGTTGTTGGTTCTGCTTTGAATCGACTCTAAACTTTGCGAGCTCTGCTGTACGTGAGCCTTGTGCTCCTTACTCAATTGCATTCTCTCTGATTTCATGAGATCAAGTGTACCTTCCTTCATTGCCTCGTTGTTGGCCTCGGCGCTTGACTGGACGAAGCCATCGAGCATTCGACTCATCTGCTGCATGTACGTTTCCTTGAGGGCCTTGTAGTTTTCGGCCATGCGGGCTTTGTAGCATCTATCGAAGTTTTTGTAAGAAGAGGATTCCTCCAGTAGATGGGTTTTGTCGATGTACTCTGCAAAGCTCTCGTTCTTCGATCGAATCTCTTCTATGTGAAGCGAGACGTTCATTTCTTGAGTGACCTTGTGAAGAAGAGAAAAGTCCATCTTGGCAAGAGCCAGTTCGAACGTTGAGGTTTCCTTTTCTACCTTGGCCGAGACGTCTTTAAGTCTCGTTTCAAGAGTCTTTTTGAAAAGACCAAGATGCGTCTGAACCACCGTAGGAATTTCCTTGACATTCAGCAGAACTTGCATCATATCCTTCACGTTTGCAATCATCTCGTTAACGTCCCTTATTATGCTCAGGACACCTGTGCCAGTCACAGTTGATACTCGCTCCTTTTGAGAGCTATACTTGTCCTTGAGAACCATAAAGTCTCTCGTGGTCTTCTGAAGCTCTGCGATTTTCGCCGCAAGGTCCAGCCTGCTTTGCGAGCTTTCGTTGAGTATATTGTCATTGAGCAGCTTGAGCTCCTCGATTTCACTGTCTCTGGCCAATAGTTTGGCATTCAATCCCGAGATTTGGGTGTCTTTTTCTTTTAACTCAGTCCTTAGTTCTGCGATGCGTCTTTCGAAATCCTCATAGTTTTGTACACTTATCTTGATGCTGTTGTCCTTTCCCTTGGTGGCCAAAAGGTCTCTATTAAGACGGGATATTTCTGCGGACATGTCACGAATCTTGGTGCGTTTAAGCACGAGTTCGCTATCTGCGGTAGACTGTGGAATATTTTTTATGTTTTTAGCTTTGGAGGCGTAATTGAGGGTCAGCATGGTCTCCATGACATTCAGCTTTGCTGGCGAGATAGTTGCGATCAAGGCCGTTTTAGTTTTTCCTCCAATTGAGCCTTGTAGAAGGCGTGTGAGCTTGGACTCTCTATATGGTATATGTCTAGGTTCCCTGCCCTCGCTCAACGCACTGATGACTTTGCCTAGAGTAAGAAGACTCTGGTTAATCAGGCCTGCTTCTTTGGCACCTGTGTCTGTAGCGCCAGACTTGATGATATCTTCCGACCCCGCGAGATCTACCAAGTTCATTTTGGACAGTCTGACGACTTCCTGACCGGAAGGTGACATGACTGTCTTGAGCAAGGTGATTGTAAATATAGTGTGGGATCGAGAAGACCGGGAATTGAGCTTGGTGGAGCCCATCTTACGCTTGCCCAAACACTTTTGAAGCATCTCGAAGCCCAGACGGGCATCCAGAACGTCCAACTCGAACAAGTTTTGGATCATGGTTCCTCGACCATCTCTGGAGCTGTCACCTAGTAGCCTGAGTTTTGGCCTCTTTGCATTCAACTCAAGCTCGTCATTGATGAGGTCGTGAAGCTCCTCCTTGTACAACTCCACACACGAGAGTTTGACACAGATGTCGTCTTTGGCAACTTGAAAGATCTCTTGTAGAACTCGAGGTACAATGCCTGCGTGCTCCCCGACAAGTTCTCCCAACATAGTGTATGTTTTTCCAGATCCTGTCAGGCCATATGCTAGTATGGTCACATTCATGCCTGCCATGAAATCTCGAAGCAATGGCCGAGCTATGTTTCTGTATATGAGCTCCTGGTCAGCATTGGCTCCGTATACCTGGTCTAGAGTGAACACTTTACCTGTATTGTCGTTCAAGGACGTGTTGTTGACACTAACATAGGGCTCCTCTGTGGAGCAGAAGTCGTCTGGCACACTCACAACAATGGGCAGCTGGGCAGTCACCTCTGCCTGGGTCCTTCTGCGGACTCGGGCACTGACCTGGATTTTATCGGACATATAATACAAAAGACAGTGGTAGTTGTTGTTGTTTGTTTACTTGTGGAGCGATTCATGCAGGCCATCGCCATTTCCACGATCTCGAGATGCAGATGATTTACCATATGCCGATGAATTAAGAGTCAGGTTGATTTATATTGTTGGATGTCAAAATCAATGAGGTGGAATGTTGATGTCTGAATTTCATGCCTTTCAGGTTCTTGTCTGTTGCTGTTTATTCTGATGGCTGCGAAAACTTGTGGGGATCCGCGATGGCAGGTTGAAGGTAGTTAATGATCTGGACAGCCACGAAGAAGTTGAAATTGATTTTTTTGGATTAAGTTTCTTGAATATATCTTGCAGGTGATGTAAAACAGTCGTAAGCCTTCAGCGTTATTAGCTCGGAGAGTGAATAGGTATAGGCATCGCTCACACGATGTCAGGCGACAAATGTGTACAGCTTCATTCACCAAATGCAAGCAATATTGCTCTTCTTTTCATAATACTCAACTCATGAAGAAACTTTATGTTGAGGTATATTTGAAACGTTCACATCATCATACAGCCCAGTGTCTCACTTTTGTTAGCATTCGAACCTCAGTGAGTCGGGTATATTAGAGCTCAGAAATTGGTGAGTTCATTTACCTAGCATTGAAGCGTGCCGAAGTAATTTACAAAATTCACGACCCAAAGTGACCTCTCAAACTCGACATCCTCTGAGCAGATGCCAGGAATCCATCTGCATTTCCCCGGATTTCAGAATATCCAGGAAAACCAGTAACCAAAAAAGCTGTCCAAAGCGAAGCCTAGTAATTTCAACGTGATCGTAAATCCACTCAAGCCTTAACTGTGTATTTCGTGACCCTTCAAACTATAACCACCGTTTCCAATTCACCTCACAGGTAGTTGCAGCTCCACGGCTCACCCGTTTGCCTACTTCCGGCCAATCCCTTCCTTTATTTACATATATGCTAATCGAAGAAGTCATCGTCGTCGTCATCGTCGAGATGCTTCCGGTCAAACACTATCTGGCTCGACAGCGCCTTCTTCTCGTCACGAGAAAGCAGATCCAAAATCTCCACAATATCCTGCTCGCCAAGCTTCCGGCGAATCGACCCCATCGAGATCATTTTGACAAGGTACTGCTCCACGGCGTCGGCCCTATCTGGACGTACGATTCTCACACGAGAAAGTCTTTCTCTGGCAGAAGGCTCGAGCACCTGGGAAAGCACCGAGATCTTCTCGTCCAGACCTGCAGACTGCTGGCCAGAGTTTTTCTGGAGCTCTGCGAGTCTGGCCTCTCTGATAGCGTTGAGTTCAGCTTCGTCCATGGAGAAGAGAGTAGTTGATGCTCGTTCTGTGTAGGACGGTCAGACAAGCAGCACTGTGGAGACGCAACAACACGAGAAAGGTCCGATTGAAAAAAATAGAAGCAGAGGCTTGAATCTGAACAGTTTCAGGAAAAGCTGGGAGTCACCCAAATTGTTTTTTCCTCCTCTGTCCGCCTAAAGTGAAGGTGGCATGGACCACACCCGTGCACCATCAAGACACTTCAAGACGTGCCAGCGAGCAATACTTGTTACCACCATGAGCGACAGAGGCATTCTAAGAAAATACAAGATCGTCTTTTTGGGCGACCAGAGCGGTATGTGACCATTCTGCATCTTCAGCTACCCCATCATCCACTAACACGCAGTCGGCAAGACGTCATTGATCACCAGGTTCATGTATGACACCTTCGATGAACAGTATGCGGCCACCATAGGCATAGATTTCCTCCTGAAGACGATGTATTTGGAGGACAACAAGACGGTGCGCTTGCAGTTGTGGGACACGGCGGGCCAGGAGCGGTTCCGGTCGTTGATTCCTTCGTACATACGTGATTCCCACGTTGCCGTGGTGTGCTACGATATCACTAGCAAAAAGTCGTTCAGCTCATTGGAGAAGTGGGTCAGCGACGTGCGCATGGAGCGTGGCGACGACGTGATTGTGGTGATTGTGGGCAACAAGTCGGACTTGAGCTCCAAGCGCCAGGTTAGCGTGGAGGAGGCGGAGGAGTTTTGCAAGCAGATTGGCGGCAAGTTTCTCATTGAGACGTCGACAAAGGCCAACCACAACGTGAAGCTCCTATTCAAGAAAATCGCTCTGTGCTTGCCGGAGTTCAGCGAGAGCGGCGACCAGCAGCAGCAGGCTGAGACAGTGGACGTTAGCATCGACACCTCTGCGCCGCAGGGTTCGACGAGTTGTTGCTAGGGGGAACAGTGCAGCGGAGCTGCTATACTAGAAATGCATGTTACGTGAACGAGATGTAGGAGGGGCGGGATGCAGGGGTGACAACAGAGATAAGAGCGGAACGGGGCGTAGTGGAGGGTTGAACATTGGAGGTCGGGAATTTGGCGATGGAGTTGGGGTTTAAATTTGACACATGTGCCAATCTAGACGATCTTTCAACCGTTTGAGGGGAGTCCGGGCGATTTTTGCTGTTTTGAAGATTCGTAAATTCGAGCCACCTGGAGCATCCGTATCGTCATCTGGTTGCGAATTGCGTTGCACGTTTTGTGTCAAACTGCGATGACATCAGCGGCGCCGATGCTTATCGGGGCGCAAAGTAGATTTAGACTGGTGCTCGGTCCAGCAGAGGCCGATGAAGTGAGAAACTGGCGCCGACCACCCGAATGCAAAACCGCTTTTGGATGCCAAAATCGAACCATCTCTCGAATGGAATGCGCTGCATTTCTAAAGGTTGGCTGATTTTGGCAGAACCTGGCAAATTCAAAGACAGCAGCGCCCCGACAGCCATCGGGGCTCAGGCGCAAATAGTGCGTTGACAGCGGGAGAGCAGCAGCACGGAAGCGAGGCGGCGAACAAAAAGACAAGCCGGCTTCTGGCGAGAACAAAGCGCAGCAAAAGAGAAAGGGAGACGCCGGCGCCGCCAGGGGCAGCGGAATGGGGACAATAGCGCCGGCAGAAAACGCAAGGACAAACAAAAAAAAGGCAGGCAGAGGCATCAAATCACACACCTCCACCCATAACCATTTCATCAATGAAACGAAATCTCTCCAAGATGCAGCAAGCAGAACAAACAAACTAGAAAGAAGAAATGGAAGCGGCAGCGGAATGCAACGTGGGAAGCGTTATGTCTCATTCAGCCCCGGCGGATGCGCCAAGGCAAATCGCGCGGAGCCAGAGACCCTGAGGCACAAAGACAAAGCGGGAAAATTCACAGCCAGGGGCGCGGGCCCAAGCCTGGGGGACGAAGGCCGGGGGTCCGGTTAGAGGCATCGGCGGGCGGGCTGTCGTTTCAGGGGGGTCTGTTTCGGCGTCATGCTGAAATCTGCTATTGTGGTGATTTGTTCTGCTGTTTTGTTTCGCTGATTTGTTCTGCTGTTTTATTCTGCTGTTTTGTTTCGCTGATTTGCCGTCCTGAGGTGCCTTCTTGTGGAGCTGCGCTGCCCCAAAAGATGATTACGAAGCCTCGAGGGCCGGCCCCTCGCTAAAAAGCTTCGTGGCGTCTGACGCAACGGCGCAGAGTCGCACGACGCCTGCCTGCCAGCCAGCACCTCCAGCCAAGCACCGGACTTGTCAACAAACAAAGCCGCCAAGCAGCGGGCCTGGGGCGGTTGCAGTACGCCAGTGGAATGGGATGGCCTTACAATGCAAGCTTGCGGAGCTTTTCCTTTGCAATAGCCTTTTTGGCGAAGCTTTTGGTGGCTGCGCTGATACGGCAGGCAATTTAGCTTTGGCTTTTTCGCCTGCTGCCTCGCCTGCTCGTTCCCGCTTTTCTGCCCTGCTGCCTGCTGCTCCTGCTGCCTGCTGCCTGCTGCTCCTGCTTCTGCTGCCCATGCTGCTCCTGCTCCTGCTGCTCCTGCTCGTATCCCGGCACCATGACACTGTCGCAGCCCCAACGCCCCTACGCCCCAGCGCCTCCAGGCCCCAGCCTTCAACGTCACCCCACCGGATCCATGAATCTTGGGCCTGCCAATTCCCACCGCTTCCACCAATCCCACCCACCCTCTTTCGTTTCTCGAGCCCACACCTGACCCAACACAAGCTCCCCTGGCGTCCCAACTTTCTCTCACTCGCATCCCCTTCACTTCCTCTTCACCGTCACCTTCACCTCCCCTTCACCGTCACCTTCCCATTCACCTCTTGGGGCCTCGGCCCCAGGGGCGCGCCCGTTAGTTCCAGGAACAGGGCGATCAGGCACGCCAGACTGAGGTCGTGGGCAAGCCGCCCCTGGACATTTTCCTGTGCCCCACCGGCTTCTGTGCGTACCCTGTCCTCCGCGCTGACGGACTGCGTTGGGCTGCTTTTTTCCTCCATCTACTCGTTTTTTTTCTTACTCACCGTCCCCTCGTCCGTGGTGGCTGCCATTGTGCTGCGTTTTTTTTTTTTTTATTTTACTCATATCCCCCCCTCGCTCCGCCAGCTTCTCTCTTTTCTACCACGCGAGGAAACTTCCCAGATCCTCCGATCCCACTGGCCCAGCCCGCCAGATATTAGAGATCCTCCCAGCATACTGGCCCATCCATCGATTCCATGACAGACAAGAAACCAAAGCGCCCCAGCAAGGGCAGGGTCTTCCAGTGCACGGGCTTCCCAAACTGCAACAAGTCCTTCACCCGCCTGGAACACCTCGCCAGGCACCGCCGAAAACACACGGGTGAACGGCCCTTCACCTGCCCCCACTGCTCCAAGAACTTTTCCCGCTTGGACAACCTCAGGCAGCACAAGCAGACCGTCCACGCCTACGAAAACTACATCAAGAAGCGCTCCGAGGGCAAGGACGCGCCGTCCCAGCAACTGAACCCTCCCATCCAGCCCCACAACCAAAACCACTCCCACCTGCCCGTGGCCCAGGGTCTCTACTCCACGCCCCACTTGGCCCACCCACTGCGTCCCCTTGTGCTGCCTCCCTCCCTGGGGCTGCCCTACGGCGTCTACTACCCATATCCTGGCCATGGCCTGGTACCCCATCAACAACAACAACAACACCACCAACAACATCCCCACGCACCTCCGCCCCCTCCCCACCATGCCCCCATGGGCCTCCGTGACCCGCCCAAATTCAACCCAAAGACGCGGCCAAGGCCCCTTTCCTTGGTCCATGCCTTTTCCGACGACACCATGCTCACGTCCGAGCACGAACGGCTGCGTGGCCTTCCCCCCGCTGAACCGCCACTTCGGACCGCTCCTCCGGCTGCTACGTTTGCCCAGGCCGGCAGTCTAAACGTGCCTCCGTCTGGCTGGGGCCTCCCTGCGCCAGGCTCCTCCAGGTTCGCCTACCTCACGCCTATGATGGTCAGCCCGCTCTCGCCCTTGTTCCACCAGCTGTTTAACCAGGTGGCGGGAAAGAGCAAGCTGACGGGTACAGCCTCGTCCCTGTCGCTGGATGCACAGCTGGAAACACAGCTGCTCCTGCCCCCGGCTCTACCGCCTGTTCGGCTCAAGGGGCTGTGGTTGAAGGACGTGTTGAACAAGGACGAGAAGCCCTCGCGGGTCGCCATCAACAGCTTGATAGAGGAGGAGAAGTGAATGCTTTAGAGATTGAGACACTTAGAGATTTTGGCTAATTGGAGCCGTCCTAGAGATCTTGGCTGACTGGAGCTGCCCTAGAGATTTGGTGACACCCCGGTTATGTGGCTTGAGCCAGCTTCGGAGGCGCAGTACTAGAAGCCCAGTCCGTGCTTAAGCCAACCTAGACAGGCCGGAGCATATCCGTAGAGTGACCTTTCGATTGAACAGCACTGCCATCAGGGCCTGAAACCGCGCTACATGTTCCCCCCTCACTGAATTGAAGCTTCCCCTTCCCCACCCATTGCCCTTCCTTTTAACTCAAGGCTGGATGGGCAGATCCACGATGCTCGCGTTGATCTGCTGCCAGATCGATTCATTCGTCGTTTAGCTCACCCTGCTGTGTCTGAGCGAACGAGTCCTCAAACGGCTCCGCTGCGCCTGTCCGCATAGTGCCTCATTCCCGCTGCGGCAGCGAAATTGGCTCTAGCGTTCCCCAGCCAGGCCCAATTTGAACAGCCGCAACACAAACACAGGCCCCCAAAATTGGCCTCTATTATCCATTTTCCCCTCCGAACCGGCGATCAGCAACAGACGTTTGAGCAAATTTTAAACCTTATTCACCTTCCGGTGTGCCCCTGGCGCTTCGGCACTGCTGATCCGCGAAATGTATCCGCGCGATGCTTTCTAGTACATAATAATTAGACAGCGCTGCTCTAGGCCCCGGTGACGGACGTACATCACAGTGCGTCGCAGCGTCCGGGCATAGAGTCACAAAAGCATATTTGGGATCCTAACCATTTGCCGTGTCCAGACATGTGGAGCCTGATATTTGTGTTTTCGTTTCGAGCCTTTCTCGGTGCCTGTGGAAGCCGCTGCTATTTTGCGGGGCGCTAGCCGAGCTCTCTGCTAAATTGGGCCGCACTCGTACCTGCTGCCAAGGGCAGGCTTCTTTTTTTCGCTCAAAAAGTATGTCTTCGCGACTGAGCTGCTGCGTGGCTGAGGCATCCTCTGCGTCTGTTTCTATAACGTCTCGCCCAAGACCCAATGGACAATGGCTCGGCCAGGACACTTCCATGACTAAACAAAGAGGAGGACGCCGAAATCAGCCCATTTTGTGTTTTCGAGCCTGAGCCGGACGCTGTTCCTGACTAATACCGTCGGTTCCCCGGTAGCTCGTCGTCGCGTTGGTGCCTTGCCATTGCACCCCACCGCTCACCGTTTATTTACATTACTGCCAAACGCATCATTCTTCCATACGCTGGGGCGCACATTTACGCCTCACCCACCGCTTTATTCCCCCATATACGCTGAAGCATGCCTGGACTGACCGTGTCGCCAGTCCTCACGATCTTTATACACATGTACTATAATACCACGCCGTCCACGGGCCGCCTTAACTGCCGCCTGCGAGCGACCGTTGCCAACTTCTCCACAATCATCAACTGCTGTTCTAGCCTCTGTACCTCTTTCCGGTCTACCACTTCCTCTAACGCCTGAACCATCGCTTGCACAATTCCGTATATCTTTTCGAGATTTTCCACGTACTGCCCATACAACTTCCAAACCTCAGAGTCCAACGCAAGCTTCTCTTCAAGCCTGTTCTCCCGCAAATCAGTTATTTTTTCAATATTGTACTCACAAATCATCTTGGTGAGCTGTGGAAGAACAACAATATGAATGAGTCGCTCGTAGTCGGTGTAAACTTTGTAGAGTTGCTTGTTCAGCTCAATCTTGATCTTCTGGAGGTCTGCAAGTGCCTTGTTGTCAATAAGAAGCTGCCGAAGTCGGGGATTTTCCACCCCAGAAAACGTCTCAAGCTGAACTTGCGGCAGGTATTTCTTGTCTATTAGAGCACGCAAGGGGTCGTTTTCTTGTGGAACTGCATCTTCTTGTTTCAGTTCGAATGGTAGCGTGAGCTTCGTGTCAAGGGATCTCGAGATGCTAGCGATGATTGTCTCGTTCTGCAGGATTTTCTCTGTCAATTCCTTAACTATACGATTGATTGGACCATGGTTTTCCATATTTAGTAGATATTTGTACGCTGACATGGGGTTCAAATCTCGGTATAGAAGGATGTTGATCTACGGGTGGTGTTAGGGCGCACTTGGTGATGCTCGCCTGCGGTACAGATCTTGCCTATCGTTAGTGTATTTGTTACTTCAATCTTCTCGTCACTCATACGGTATCATCAGCTCTCATTACTTTATCTGCTCTGTTGGCGCAGCAATTGTGCTTGCTTCCGCTCCTGCTTACCCTTTTTCATCGTCTGCTTCAATGCAACCAGGTCCAATGGGTCGAGAAGCTCAAACGAACAAAGCAACTCGTCCGATACGCTCATCACAGCGCCCCAATTGTCAAACTCTCCGCAGTAATTTGGCGCACTGAACACTGTCACCAACGTACGGTCGTTGAAAAACTCGTATCCATCCTCCACCACCATGTGTGCCCGGCACACCAAATCAAACCCAAACTTCTGCAAGAATTTGTTGATGGCGGCCTTGGAGAAAACGTAGGACACGCCTCGTTCGTTGTCTTCCCATTCGTTCATCGTATCGGCAGGATCCGACCAGAGCAAGTCGTTGAGAAGCCCAAAGTCGGGCACATCGGTCGGCCTGGCAATGTTTCTAATTTCTTCCATCGAATTGAGAACGGGCGAGAGACCGCCATGCACACAGAAGATCTTGCCAGCGACAATAGCAGCAATGGGCAAGGTGTTGAACGTATCAATGAAAAGCTTCCATGTCTTGATGTTGCAACGACGTTTGCACTCGTCGTAGAAACCATAAACACGAGTCACATTGGCGCACTCATGGTTTCCTCTGAGGAGGAAGAAGTTCTCTGGGTATTTGATCTTATAGCAGAGAAGGAGAAGGATCGTCTCCAAAGACTGTTTACCTCTGTCCACGTAGTCACCCAAGAATAGATAGTTTGTCAGTGGCGGAAAACCACACTTGGTGAAAACACGAATCAAGTCGAGATATTGGCCATGCACGTCGCCCACAACCTTGACCGGCGGGCTGAGCTCAAGTAAAGACGGTTGCAGTAAGAAAATCTCTCTGGCCTTGGAGCAGATAAGCTGAATCTCGTTGTTCTTGAGACAAAGGTTTTTTGTACGCTTGCCTGAGTAGCCAGCGTCAAGAAGTCGCTGGATGAAGTCCTCGATCTCGAGTGGGTTCAGGCACTGAGGAGACTCCAAGAGTTCCTCCGGATCTCTCGACGAGCCCCTTCTTGAAGGGGCGGTTCTGGCCAGAACAGACGATCTGGCGGATCTTTTAGAGCTGACCGAAATTGTGTCAGACTTGTCGCCTGGTGTTTCGGAATTGTTGCTGGGCCCGCCGGTGGCCTGAGGAGTAAGGCTGGCATTGGGGGTCTGAAATGTGGAGTTCGTGGGCAGCTTTGAAAGCAGCGGGTCGTCGGCGTTGCTGTTCAGACGAGGGAGCGAGAGATTGCCGGAGAATTCGGTGTCGTTTGTATTTCTTCGGATCAAAATGGGCAGTTTGGGCTCCGGGGTCTGCATCAGCGGATGAAGGAGAGCATCGTCGTCGTCCTCATCATCGTCAGCTATAGCATACTCTTCAGCATCGCCGTTGGCTATGCCATCAGGCCTCGGTAGCGAGGCAGTGGAGCCTTTTCGGCTGCTCATCCGGGGCAGGTCGTCTTTGCTGCCAGAAAGGCGGGACCGGATCGACCGGTTGGACCGCTGCAGCACGCCGGTGTCGGACCGGGAAAGAGGAATGCCATTTTTTGATTTCGATGGCGAATTGCCCATGCCGTTTGGGCTGTCTAGGTATGTTCTTTTGGACCTGTGGTTGGGCTTGCGCTATGCCACGGTTTCCTTATCAGTACCTGGCGGTTCCTGGACGGTAGTGTGAATTGACAAGCCTTTGCTGGACGACGCTACTTTTGAATTGTGAAGCTCAAGTGGTACCTCTTTTAGAACGTGTAGCTGTGGCTGTTGCTGTCCTATCTGAGACGCCTTAGTGTGTTTGAATAGCGGAGCGAAAGGAGCAGGTAAAGGTGACGGCGGCTCTGTGAAGGAAAATATATGGGCTGTCGTCTTGCTGCCGTTTTGGGGATCAGGTGCAAAGGAGCTAAGGGTGGTTTGTGAGCTGGAGATGGGAGGTGAGTAGCGAGTCTAGATTGGGCGGGCCGCGCACGACCAGCAAGTCCCTGGCACCCCAGGCCAATTCTGCTGAGGGGCCGAGATTAGAGAAAATTGGATGATTTTACTTTAGCAGGGTGTCAATTGGAAGGCTTTTTGGTACTTTGGTGAACTTTTCAGTTCTGACTGGAAGTGAGCTTTTGGCAGGCGGTGTTGTATGAAAGAGCCGATGGCACCGCCCAATGGCCAATTGATGTTTGTGAGAAACTAAGTGTTTCGTGCCCCAAGAGGGTTGGTTCTACTGGGTGAAAAGGAATGGTCCAGCTTGCGTGCCGCTTGAGGCTGAGGGGGCTATGGAAGAACCTGTTGCGAAAAACCGCAGAGTGGTACGATCCAGGGTGACCACGATAAGGAACGCATTGGCTTCCGAAGTAGAAAGAAAGTGCGCTTTTGCAATTGCTGCTTCTATTTGTTGCTGGGTATTGTCTTTCGTCCTGGTCTCATGTTTGGAAGGTAATCTGAGTGCATACATTAGCGGAGGGTCCCTGGGAGGAGAGGGCAGCATTGCTGCTGCGAAGCATTGGAGTCTCTACAGATATCGGAGATTCAGTGAAGTAAAGTTTGGCCGGACGGCTATTTAAAGTTCTTGGGGAGCGAGTTACGAGATTTGGTGTTTTCTTGGTATTTTCCACCGGGCCATGGGCGGATGGGTGAGACAAGTATGGTGAACTTTCGGCGGGCCGTTTAGATCGATCTCCGAGGGGGCCGACCATAGCCGTAAAGCAGAGGCTGAATCGGCACAACCGAGTTGAAGCATGTAGCATAGGCGATAGCAGTAAAGAATTTCTGGATAATATGCTTCCAATGTAGTACAACAAAATCCAAAATCGGTCTGTTCCAATTTTTCAATTCCTTTCACCATTGGTCCTGGCATGGGTGGAGGTTCATGGAGATGCGCATCGCGCTTTGATATAACCTTCTACCCCGGCTTACTCCATGCTTCAACGCACACTTCTGCCGTGCCAGAGGCGACTTTTCCACAGCGTCCATCGCCTCCTCAACAAAAACCCGCTTATTCACGAAAACGGGCTTTACTACGGCAAATTCACCAAGGAGGAGTACGACAAGGCCAAGCAGTTCGTCACCACCCAGTACGAAAAGCTCGAGAAAGATATCAAGGGCACAGAGCATGTGCGTGAAAAAGTGGGAAAAATGCCCCAGTTTCCTTCTCGTGGGCCCGCCAGGGGTGTGGCCAACTTGCTGGATTTCTTCCAGGAGATGATCAAAACGACTGGTCCCATTCCTCTCTCAGCGTACATGAGGCAGTGTCTTACCCACCCAGACTTTGGCTACTACACGACAAGAAACCCATTGGACGTTTTGGGAGGCGACTTCATAACATCGCCGGAGATTCTGTCGGTTTTCGGCGAGATGATTGGAATCTGGCTATATTCAGTGTGGACCAGTCAGGGCTCGCCCAAGAAGATCAGAATTGTCGAGTTTGGCCCGGGAAAGGGCACCCTCATGCACGATGTGGTCATTGTGTTCAACAAGTTCGTCGCCAAATCGGCGGTGGCTGTTGACATAGAGGTAGTCATGGTCGAAGCCTCTCACGTTCTCCGCAAAGAGCAGCACAAGCTTTTGTGCAATGATAACACCTACGAGACGACACCCGAAGGCTTCAACACGTCAATGACAAAATGGAACAACAAGGTGACGTGGGTCGACACCGAAAAGGACATTGTCCAGGCCTCAGACACTGCCAATTACGTCTTGGCTCATGAGTTTTTTGATGCTTTGCCAATAAAGTCATTCACAAAAACGGAGCACGGCTGGAGAGAACACGTCGTGGAACACACCCTGGCGGTGGTAAATACCCAACCCAAATTGGACGGTTCTAGTCCAGTACACAGTGAGGAAAACGAAGAGCTCAACACAGATTTCCATCTCACTGTATCGCCAAAAGAAACACCATCCTCGGCCATTCCTACCTTGAGTCTGCGCTACAGAGACTTGCCCGAAGGTCTGCGTGTGGAGATCTGTCCAGACGCTGAGCTCTACTTATCGCACATCTGCAATTTAGTAAACGGCTACAGCGATGGTCTGGCTGGAGCAGCATTGATCATAGACTACGGTCCGGCTGACGAAGTGCCATCTAACTCCTTGAGGGGGATCTACCAGCACAAGTTTGTGTCCCCATTCTATAAGCCTGGCGATGTAGATCTTTCCATCGACGTTGATTTTGCCAATCTCAAGGCCTTGGCAGAACCGCATCTTTCTGTATACGGGCCAGTTGAGCAAGGTGACTGGCTCCACGACATCGGGGTGGGCTACCGTTTTGACCAGCTTATCAAAGCTGCCAACCTGATGGCCAACAAGGAGCTGATTTACGATTCTTACATTCGGTTGACGTCTAAAGACGAAAAAGGCATGGGCAAAATCTACAAGTTTTTGGGTCTATTGCCCCACAAGTCCACGAAGCCCATTGGATTTGGTATATAGGCGACTCCGAGCATGGAATGGCTGCGAAATCGGACTCGGACTTGACGCGCCCGCCACGTCGAGGCATCTAACGGTTTTTGCAGAAATGGACTGTTACTGAATAGTTTGAAAGTTTTGGTCGGCTTTTCTTACTGCACTGGTCCTTGAGCCCTGAGTCGAGATCCCAAGGACGCCATCCACGCCAAATCATATTTACACAAGGCTCTTCGAAGCAATGTAACCCAGATCGACTGACCGATTTTCACAAAATACGAGCATTTCTTTCCAAACTGTCCGATACGGCCTCGGCATGGGAGTCAGTGGACCGTTGTGTATCGTGCAGTACAAGTGACTCTGAGCAAGCCGATAATGGAAACTTCCCATACGCTCCTCTCTTCTTCACCACACCATGCTTTCCAGAGCTCTTCGTTTACCACGTGTTGCTGTATTCCAGCAGCTGCGCTTTGCCTCGAACCTATTCAACGACCACACGCCAGCGCCCCCTAGATTGCCCAAAGAGCAGCAGGAAGAGTTTGAGCTGCTTCAGAAGATGGCCAACTCCCAAGCTGCCATCGACGAATACAACAGGCAAATCGAAGAAAGTGGAAGCGCCAGCAGCGACGTCTCTGGCTCTCAGACGGACGTGGGCGTTCAGACCCAGTATTTCAAGACGATTCCTGAATTCGAGGGCGACAGAAACCCAGAAACAGGTGAGGTTGGCGGGCCCAAGCAGGATCCCTTGAGACACAACGACTGGTCGTTCAACGGCCGTGTGACTGATTTTTAAGCTGCCGAGACGGGTGCTTTGGACTGAATAAGCGGCATCGTTGGTGCGGCTGCAATTAGGTATAATGGATCATAGATATGAGAATGTTGTAGAGCCCAGTCGGGTTGCGTAGGTGTAAACTGAATGAGGATAATTGAGGCTTGTGGATTTTTAAGATAAGTTTAGTTATTAGAAGTGTAGTCTCAGGAAGACTGTGTTTCGCGATTCATGGCGAGAGTAAGTATCTGGGTGCAAAATTCATGAAAAGCAAAAGATCTTCAATTATTAATTCTATCACTGATATGTTAAAAACATGAGTAGATGAGGATTCTTGAATCGGTACCAAAGACTCACAGCCGATAGGTCATTGACATACACACACACTATCTGCTAGGGCCTAGTGGCGACACAGGGTTACCCTAGGTTCAGAGGTGTGGTCAATGGTGCTAGGAAGCTGATAAGATGGTTTCTCTCTATGTAGATTTTATTAGAGCATTCCATTTTCAGATGAACTTGACAACAAGAGAGAAAAGTAAATCGTCGCTTCCTTATGAATACGCTTACCTTGGTGGAGTTGACCTACTCGTCGTGAAAGTGTTAGTGAAGCAACAAAATATAAGTATCTTGTGCTGCACGGGGGCTAATTCCAGACTACGGGTCCACGCATTTCCCGCCATCGAAATATCCGATAGAGCGATTACGGATTACAAATCATAATGCTAATTTCACCAGCGAGTGTAGATCTATCTCTGAGTAGCATTGTGGCGCGACGGAGACGGATCATTACAAACTCGGCATTAGCAAAACCCGTGAAAAGTTGGGTTGCCACCGTCATTCGCGTAGACTCAAATGATACACAAAGTGGGAAAAATTCTAGAGTTGACCTTTCGGAAGGCCGAAATTTGGCATTGTTTCAACACGGTTCTTGTGTCCTAAATTATCCGCCTCCTCCCTTCACCAGCTATCTCCGTTCCGCCGTACGTTACGGCTGTCGGCCAGGATTCCTGACAAACACACGCATACGCGGCCGCCGGATATCACCCTAATCAGTTTCGAGCCGAAAATAGGCGTCCTGCATCCAATTTAGCGATGGCAGCCACATGCCAGAATCTTCCTCAACGTCTTTTTTCGCTTTAAATCACCGGCTGTGCAGCGAGCTTCGAGACATCCCGATGACGTGCGCAATCAAGCAAGCAAAATGGCAACCTGACGTATCCAGAGGTTGTTCGTACAAGGAAAGGCCCTGTCGTATCTAATAAAGGTGGCTTAAATTTGGCTTCAATTCTCAACCTGTCAAAACTCAGCCTCACCTATAGCGTAAGCAAGTGCTGCACGGCATGAGAGCTAGCACGGAGAATATCCCGATTGGGAATTTTTCCGCCATAAATATGAACGCCGTGCACCTTTGCTGCGATGATTGATAATCCACAGCATCCCTTCTTTGACGGTTCTTCCTCTATAAATTGGTTCCTCCTTCCTGCTCTTGGTCCAACAACCAATGTTTTTTTACAAGTTTGTCCGTGAGAGTTTTTTCGGCAGATCCATCTATCACCTCTCTGGCAGAAAGGTCTTCAACTACCCAGAGGAGCACCCTGACTATGTTATCCCTTCGAGATACCTAGGAAAGGGTGACTCCACGATAGAAAGTTACGTGGGTGGGGTTAATGAGGAGAGCAACGAGGAATTGCCTTCAGACTCGTCATCACAAACAACTAAAGCTGATCATATCATTGTGGACTGGGAAGGCGAAGATGATCCTGAAAATCCATATAACTGGCCCATGAAATACAAGATCATTTTTATTGCCCAAATTATGATTCTTACTGCGTTCGTTTACATGGCTTCCGCCATCTACACACCTGGTGTGGAGGAGATTATGGAGGACTTGGGCGTGGGACAAGTTGTGGCAACTCTACCATTGACGCTTTTCGTGATTGGGTATGCCATTGGACCCATGGTGTTCTCCCCACTTTCTGAGAACGCCATCTTTGGCAGAGCCTCCATTTACATTGTCACATTATTTATTTTCTTCATTCTTCAGATCCCCACCGCCCTTGTCAAGAACATTGCTGGTTTGTGCATCTTGCGTTTTATTGCAGGCTTCTTCGCCAGTCCCTGTTTGTCAACTGGCGGTGCCTCCGTTGGTGACGTGATTACTTTGCCTTTTATACCAGTGGGTATCTCTTGTTGGTCCATTGCTGCTGTTTGTGCACCTTCCGCTGGTCCATTATTTGGTGCCATCTTGACCGTGAAGGCTAACTACCACTGGACATTTTGGTTCGTGTGCATCACTTCTGGTGCTTCTTTTATCGTTCTTGGCTGGTTGCTTCCAGAATCCTACTCCAAAACCATTTTGTACAGAAAGGCAGAGAGACTCAGAGCTCTTACTGGTAACGACAGGATCGTCAGTGAAGGACATCTTGAAAACGCCAAGTTCAGCACTAACGAAATGCTTGTCGAGACTCTCTGGCGTCCTATTGAAGTCATGATTTTTGAGCCTGTCGTGTTGCTCATCAACATTTACATCGGTTTGATCTACTCTGTCATGTACTTGTGGTTCGAGGCCTTCCCCATCGTGTTTGTGGAGGTGAAAGGATTCACTCTTATTGAAATGGGAGTTGCCTATTTGTGCATTTTGGTTGGTATCTTGGTCGCAGCTGCTATCTACATTCCTACCATCTACTTCAGGGTTACCAAGAAGATGCTTCGCAACGAGCAGGTTGCTCCTGAAGTATTTATTCCAGTCGCTATTGTGGGTAGTGTGCTCATGCCTATTGGTATCTTTATTTTCGGCTGGACTGCCGCCGAGGACCTTCATTGGATTGGTCCACTCATTGGTGCTGCCCTTTTCGCTGCCGGCGCTTTTATTTGTTTCCAGACCTTGTTCAACTATCTCAGTATGTCTTTCTGGAGATTCTTGGCTTCTGTGTTCGCTGGTAATGCTTTGTTCAGAAGTATGATGGCTGGTGCTTTCCCATTGTTCGGTAGAGCACTTTTCCTCAACTTGGCTACAAACAGATTCGCTGTCGGTTGGGGCTCCTCTGTCTTGGGCTTCATTTGTGTGGGCATGATTGCTATTCCTGTTTTGTTCTACCTCAACGGTCCTAAGTTGAGAGCCAGATCCAAGTACGCTGGTGCTGGCTAAACAGGTCAATTAGTGTAACGAAGAGACGTCAACTTAATAGAATATATGAACGGATAGAAAAGAAACGTATTTGTAGATGATCTCTTCGAAACAGGCCTTTAATTCAAGTCATTAGTCTTTCAGTTTGATTATGATGTAGCCTAGCTGTGAGAACTGTATCTTTTTGGATTCCGTTGAGCGAACGGCATAGATCTTAGACTGAGACAATAAGGTTTTCGCAGCCATTATGTCGCGCGAATGAGACATTTACGTTGGGAGGAACTTAGAATAATTCACCAGAATTCTTGATTTAGAATTGCCTATGATCAAGCACAGTATACAACAAAGACAATGCAAGTGGACACATTATATCGACTGTTAATGGCTTGGTGTTCTTTGAGACAGTTTCGGTATGAGCCCTCTGATAATCTATTCATAAGCATAAGTACTAGTATCAGCAATTGATCAAAAGGGAGGTCTGGAAATGGATCATTTGATCCTCTTTCACTCTTCAGTAATGCTTCAGCCTCTTTCACTAGTAGAAGGACAAAGCCCAAGAGAAGCTAATCCAATGACACTTTCCTCTATAAAACCGGCTTCACTCGCATCAAGGACAATCACCCGAGTTGTCTGCTTGACGCTGAAACACCCGTACACCAAACAACGGCCTCTTTAGAGATCTCTTCTCATGCTGCACTGGTCATGGACTTTGATCCGTTATCGCTATTTACGCCTGCGGTGTCCTCCATCGCGGTAGACGTAGCGGTGCTGGAGCAGTCTGTCGAGAATCTAGACACTATCAAGATTGAAAATTTCGAAACTTCGAAAAATATCATCGCTCTGCTGCTTCCCAATGAAGAAAATGATCTTGTGCCGTTGCACATTCACGACTTGCCTTTGCTTCGTATGAAGCCCACTTTTGTCGTTCTTCACGTGTTTTTGAAGCTTCTAGCGCCTTTGACTGTGCACAATTTTGATCCTCCCGCAGAAACCGATAAGGATGCCAATGCGACATTTGATGAAAAACTGATAAGGCCTCAAGAGGCCAAGGAAGCTTTAGAGTGGCTAATTGGTAAGGGAAGATTCTCAACATCCGATCTGCTTGCGTCAGTGGCGACTCTTGCTGATCTGCTAAGGAAGTCTTTTGCAGCGCAATACAATGGATGGTTGACCAGGCTCATTTCGTCTGATTTGGACTGGCTCAGCGAAGAAGATCAGGACAGCATAAAGTCGTTAGCGGCACTACGGCTTGCTGAAAATTGTGGCAGAACCGCTCAGCCTGAATTCATCAGACACATTGATATACCAGGACTTTCGAAAACGATGTACTTGAAGGAACCATCGCTCACTTCTGATAAGCTCGGGCTCAAGACTTGGGGATCGCTGTTTATTCTAGGCAGACGGTTGGCTCAGAATCTGGCATATTTAAAGGGCACAGTGTTGGAGCTAGGTTCAGGCACTGGCTTGGTAGGTATGGTTGCAGGAGTATTGGGCTTTCCAACAGTACTCACTGATTTGCCTGATATAGTTCCCAATCTCACGGACAATGTGGAGCTCAACAATATCAATGCAACCGTGGATAATCTAGATTGGAGTAACCCCAAAAGTTACTTGGACAAGCACAACCTGCCCCGCTACACGACTATCATTTTATCCGATCCGCTCTACTCGTCAAAACACCCAGTGTGGATCGTCAGCATGATAAACACTTTCTTAGAGGAGTCAGAAGATGCTCGAGTTCTTCTCCAGGTACCCATAAGAAAGACGTTTGAAAACGAAAGGGCCACATTGTGGCACCTTCTAGATATCAATGGCTACACTGTTCAAGAAGAGGACACCGAAACTGGATACGACGACTTCGGTGAGACCACCTTCTTGTTCAAGAGGCTTCATAGAAAATTATGATTATCTAAACGGTCTATCATAAATAGTCTTTCAACCTTCTCAAGCGGGTAACAGCCTCCTCTAGCAAAGAGTCATCTTTGCAAACGGCAAAACGAACAGAGTTTTCCAAAGGATTGTTCACTCTGTGCTCTTGCACGAGAAACTCTGTTGGAGGAATGCCCACAACACCGATCTCCTTGATAAGCCAGTATACCAACTTGTAGTCTTTGGTGCCACGACCCAGAATGTCGTCGGGATATTGGTAGTCATCTGGAATTTTGAGCTTGGCAAAGTTAACCAAAAGGAAATAGCCACCGTCAGCGGCAGTATAGGGCAAGCCAAGCTCCTCAAACACCTTCACAAAAATCTTGTACTTCTCAGCATATTCCTTACGAGTATTTTCAAAGTAGTTGTTCTTGTTGGCAGCAGTGAATGCCTCAGAAACAGCCTGCTGCAACGGAGCAGGCACCGAAAAGCAGATACGGGTATGCGCTGAAGTGACATATTTGATCAATTCAGAAGGCCCGTGGACCCAGCCCACACGCCAACCTGTAGCAGCAAAGGATTTGCCTGCTGAACCCACAGTCAATGTTCTTTCTGCCAATTCAGGCAAAGTCGAAAGCGTTGCGGGACGAGGAAACTTTGGCAAGTAGTACAAGTTCTCATAAACCTCGTCGGAGAGGAGAATCAAGTTGTGTTTGATAGCCAATTGGCCGATCCTGTGGAGCTCCTTCTCCGTGAATACCTTGCCAATAGGGTTGTGAGGAGTATTGATGACGATGATTTTGGTCTTTGGCGTGATGGAAGCTTCAAGGGCCTCCCAGTCAACCTCCCACTCATCACCCGTTGTGTTTCTTTCGGCAAATTTCTCAGGGCTCTTCAACGAAACGTATTTGACCTTAGCTCCCGTCATCTCGATGTTTGGAATATACTGATCAAAGAAAGGCTCGAACACGACAACTTCATCGCCGCGAGTCAAGAAGCCAAAAAAGACAGCAAACATACCCTCGTTGGCACCTGTGGTCACCAAAACCTCGCTGGGATCCACCTTTCTGCCCAACTCCTTGGTGTAAAGTTCACTCAACAGTTTCACCAAATTGGGGTTTCCTCGTGCTGGAGCGTACTGGTTGAACTGTGGCTTCGTCAAAGCATGGTGGACAGACTCAATGGCAAAATCAGGAGGGTTGTAGGAGAAGAAACCCTGACCTAAGTTGACAACGGATTTCCCCAGCTGTTCCTGAGCAGCTGCAGCAGTTTCATTGATCAAGGACCACACATCTTTACGATTTGGGTTTTGCTCAAAGTAAGGATTATGTAAAGCAGCAGGGCCAGCAGCAGTTGTCATTTTTCGGGTTTTGTTGAAAAAGAAGGAAGTCGGAGCATTTGACTGTGGCTCTTGCGATAATATTTATACACTCCACACGGAGCGGCTCTACCGTCGGCCCAACAAGCGGCCTCAGCCGCATTAATTTGGGTCAGAGTATTTCCAATAGGCAAGATCTAAAAAGCTTTTGAAAAGAATTTAAGATCAAAAAATTGGCAGGGTGTTGTGTAGAACGGGCTTTGCTCAGCTGTAGTATCGATTATCTTTGACAGATAATGTCGTTACTTCTGTGGTGAATGCGAAATCGAGTAGCACCACAATTGGAAATTCAGGAAAGAACCCATCAATCCAAATCGGTATATATTGACACCATGCTGTCAGTTGATATAAGGCTGGTCTGGAGGTCTAAGCTTTTTCCTTTTTAAAGTGACCGAATGATTCGATGAGATTTCCGTATCACCACTCACTCACATTATTTAAGATTGAGCCTATGTGTTACCCTTGTTGTTGTTCCTCGTGTAGTCAAAATAGCCAGACATTACGCCATGATGTCAAAAGCGACCACTTGCTACGGGCTGGGTCAACGGTGGCCCTGAGTTCAGTACCGATATATTGATTTCTTAACCGTCGATAAAGAAATCATTCAAGGCCACCGAAGCTTATTTTTAAACAAATTAGAAGGGTATAAGAAAGAAGAAATTGTCGGAAATAAAAGAAAAAAAAAGATGAAAATGAGAAGCCCAATCTGCTTGTCTGTGAGAATGGCTGCAAATTGACGATGCAACCCACATTTTCCAGAACTCTATTTTTTTTTTCTCTAAGAGTGTGAGAGAAAAGAGGTCACAGTGTATTTACTCCTACCTAGCAAAGTTTCATTGTTGTTAACATTTGACTCAAACTTACCTTACCTAAGTATTGACATTATGATTCGGGAGCATCCAAAAGCACGTGCGATGATGGTAAGGAGCTTATCACTTTTTTTTTTTTTTTAACTGATATCTCTTTATTAGAGTAAAAAAACTATATCTCTATAGAAACAACCTCCAATAAGATCTTTATTATTCTCAATTTCACGAGACCTTCAGGTCAGTTTCCCGAACGTCTCGCCGTGGTTATCGACCCATCGGACTTATCTGTCTGACAGCCTTCTTCAACTGACGTATCAGAAGGGGCGGAAGGGTTGGGCCTTCTTCCCTCGATTCACGGTGCTTCAAATAGGTAGTTCTCACCGTCTTCACAAACCAGTTTAGTTTGCGAAAGTGTTCAAATGTGTGTTCTTTTGGAGCTAACGATGAATCTCATGAGATTTCCCACGTACTCCTTGAAACACCATTTTGCATCATTCAAGGCCTTAGAAAAAGTCAAATCGGGTTTTCAGAACCTCTTCCAGTTCCTTATTTACGCGAAGGGAGATCATGAGATTCGGACCCAACTCAAACGCCACAACTTGCCATAGGGTGTAAAAGAGACTACTGATGACCTCCAAAATCTTCAAATCTCTCTCGATGTTTAGTGATTTCACGAGAAAATCGATTTCGAAAGATTAATTAGAAAGTATCATGTGCATACCTATATGCAGGCTATTACAACTATGCCGGATCTACAAAACCAGCTGTTTTTAGACATGAAGGACCGCCTGCGTGGCGTAATGGTTAGCGCATTTGACTTCTAATCAAAAGATTCCGGGTTCGAGTCCCGGCGTGGGTTCTTCTTCTTTTTTCTTCTCTTTATTTTTAGATTAATCAGCTATAACTATTTGTTGAGCTGGTAGTGTTCTTAGTCGAATGTTTCCTCCACTGTTAGCCTTTTGATGGATAGCATGCTACCCTGTAAGAGTGAAGATGTACGGGTGTGCAGTTTACCCTACTCATGAAAATTCTACTATACAAACCCATCGTCAGAAACACAGATATTCGAATGTCCTTGATTAAACCGTTGATCGGTAAAACTCCGCTTCTTCAACGTAATGCGGCACACCTTTTGACGCCGAAGGCGCTTGTTGCCACCAGATGCCTCTCCTTGAAGCCAAACTTTTCGAAATTTAAGCTCAATAAAGGACCACCGGGCAACATTGTTGGAACTGTCAACGATGCTTACAAGTTCCCTGAGCCAGATCACTACCACGGTAGCAACCACTGGACATATGACAGATTGCTTGCAATGGGTCTTGTGCCCTTGACTGCATTTCCATTCGTAATGGGCGTGGAGTTTCCTATGGTGGATTCGATATTTTGCTTGACGGTACTTCTTCATTCGTATGCCGGCTTCAAGTCTTGCATTATTGACTATATCCCAGAAAGGGTATATGGATTCTGGCACCGTGCGGCAATGAAGTTGCTTACTTTAGGAACGGCAGTTTCATTGTACGGCATTTATATTCTCGAGACAACCGAGAACGGTCTTTTTGACTTCGTGTCGAAGATTTATGGCTCTTAGCCTTGCATGCATGTAGATAGTGTTTATATCCAATAGTATAGATCCAGGATCACAGATCCAGATCCCGACTTGCGGAAGCTGGCTGCGTAGGTGATGACGAATCCGTTCTCTCCGGAGATCGTGATTGTGGTTTCAGCGACTCTCGAAGGGGACTAAGAAGCTGATTATCTGTCTTTTGTCTCTTCGAGGACAGGGTATCCTCCTTCTCTTTTTGATGCGCCCACGGAAGCGAAATGTAGGTCACATCTCTCGGGAGATCGTATTTCTCGTATTGTGAAGGAGTGACCTTGTTGGGAACCATGTCCTCTATTTTCCCATTCGGTTCTTTCTGATGCGCACCATTCTTTTTCTCCAAGTGATGTGTTTCTTTGGACAGAACCATAATTGTTCTTAAAAATGCTGCTAAGTATCGCTCAGCCAGCTGCACTGTAGCGAGTGAATAGCCGGATTTCTCGGGTTCTAGCACCAATTCAGCTAGCCTGTATATCGTGAATGGCGCCCCATCCTTGAACTGACCCTCGAGATGTTTTCTGATTTGATCACACCATCCAGAAATGTTATCCACATCTTTGGCTGTAGGGCCGCTGGCATTGGTAGTTTGGGCTTGATGCACCGCTGCTTTCACTTGATCGATTCTATCTAGAAGCAGTGGGAGGACCGATTGGACCCATGTATCATCATCATTCAAGACCCCTTTTTGAAGAGGTGTTTCTAGGGCCTCATATAGACCGGGTTCGACTGGTGGCACGACTAGACGAACCATAGCTGGACGCTAACGGTTATTGTGGAGTTCAAGCAGTGTTGATAATGCGAGGATGTACGGGTGTGTTACGATGCTAGTGTGAGCTTTCTGGAATAGATAAGATAGTTCAGGCCCTTTTGACGGCAAAATAGATAGCAAGCGCCGTGTCATTCGATAGAGCTAATTAAGTAAACGACACGACACTGCTCCTTTATAGCTTGTGTTCCACTTGGTTCAAAGCTCTCTTTTATGAAGGCCATTCAAGCGCAGGATGCTATAAGTATACCTCACCCAGGGCATTCCTCCAAATTCCGGAAGCGACCCAACTATAAAAAGATGACGATTGTGTTGAAGTCCTGTGCTCTTTTCTTTCACAGTATTGGTCATACATTACATCTGCACTGAATTTCGCAGCCAGCTGATGAACTAGCTCTTGCGGACTACACACTCTCAATCACACACTCAAATCTTTTCTTAACCATATATCATCTAGAAGCCTCGGAATTCACAGAATCTTAAACTAGAAGCCTAAGGAGGCTTAAACCTGGAGAGGTGCTAGACAGAACATTGTAACACCCGTGCACCACGTTCTGGCATAAAAAAAATTCATTGGGACTACTACATCTTCAACATGAGCTTTTTCAGAGCGGTAGCTCGCCTGGCCGGTGTGGCCGTGCCTAGAAACAGGCTTCTGCATATACCCGTCAAACAGCTTCGGTTCAACTCTTCCATACAACAAAATTCATCTCCCGCAAGCTTGACTGCCCAGATCCTTGGGCACGAAAAAGACAAGATCACCGAGGAGGACTTGGACGAGTGGTTGAGTGCCATCAGAACCTTGAAGCAAGGTGAAAAGCAACCCGAGACGGAAACTGAGATTTACCTCGATGAGTTCTTGAAGCCAGAGCAGTTCTTGAACGAGAAGTTTGAACCCACAGTGGCCCAGCTAGCTGAGGTCGAGAGATTTAAGGCAGCACCTGTGCCTCTCAAGGAAGATCCCACCGTGGAGCATTTTGTTAATGTCATCATGAGGCACGGTAAGAAGACGAGAGCACGCACGATCGTGTCTAGGGCTTTTTATCTTGTCTCTTTGAGAACTGGTCAGGACCCAGTGAGAGTGTTTTACGAGGCCTTGGAAAGACTCGGGCCTTTATTTGACACTCGTACAGAAAAGACTGGTTTCGCCAAAAACAGAATCGTGCCTATCGCGTTGGACAAGCGCCAAAGAAACAGATACGCCATGAACTGGATCTTGGAAGGCTCGAACAACAAAAAGTCACCTGCATTGTCCGTGCGTTTGGCGGAAGAAATAATAAACGCTTTCGAGGGTCGTTCCTCAGGCTACGATAAGAAGGCCCGGATGCATAAAGAGGCCATCACACAGAGATCATATCTCAGAAAATAGCTTGTATATAATAGAAACGATAACGGAGGGACAAGCGTAGAGGTTGGTTTGAATGAAGTATGGTATGCATGGCAGAGGCACCGGCATGGTTTCGTGGTATATCTGATTCGAGAGAGCAACACAAGTTTACGACATTGCAATGCACTTGTCAACCTAATGTGGGCTTGGGTATATACGTTCAAGATAGCAACACGAGTTTTATTACGACACTGCAATGACGAAAAAAAAAAAAAAAATAGACTATCACGGTTGAGCCGGCCTCTGCCGAAACAACAATCCTACCTTTGAAGCGTACCTCATTTTGGCTGCGAAATGTGTTTGTGATCCACCACAGTGCCATCTTCTTCCATGCCCACAATCCCCGAAACCTATAAAAGGATTCGCTATAAAGTCAATTTCTTTATAGTCGATACCAAGCTGAAATGGTACCTGACGTCCAGAAATCCACGGCTCAATCAGTCCAAGTTCCAGGGTCAGACTCTCATTAGCTTGAGGGTGCACCCACATGATAAGTATCTCGTGAAGAAAGGAGAATTTCTTTCGTTGGAGAAGAAACAGCCTGAATATTTCAGCTGGGGCAGTCTTGTGGATTTGTATTGCCAAGAGGCGGTGGAGAATATGTCTTTTCCACCACCTGAGGAAGAGATACAACAAGAACCCAGGGGTTGCGAGCAGCCTAAGATCCAGTCAGTGGATGTTGGGAACAAGCATGTTTCGAGAATTACCAGAGCTTCCAATTTCATCAAAAGCTTTCAACGATCGAAACCAGAACCAGGCAAGGACACAGAGTCGCCTGGACCTGGGCTCAGAAGAAGGTTATTGTACAGCCGTTTTTTCAGACGTAGACACGATAAATCTTCTAAAGAGGAGTCACCCACTAACAAATCTTCCGATTCATATCCTCGGGTATGGCACAGGATACTTAACGATGTTTCGCTTTCTGCTGCACAAGTCTCCACAGGCACTGCTCCTACTTCCAGAAGCGATTATGACAATTTGAGCAGTGACTTGACGGAAGGAAGAAGACGTGTGATTGAGGGGTCTTCTAGATAGGAGCTAAGTATGAAGTTACGAAATTACTAGCAGCATGTATCGTAGACTGTAATTGTGTTCTTTTGAGAATGTGGGCCTATTTGTGAGAATGCAAAAATGAAGAGACATAAGAGTCCCCAACAGTGAATGACTAGAACTTCAAGGCATAAACAGAATGTAAGGTCTAACCTGGGGAGGATCCTTCGACATCTAGTTTGCAAAAAATGCAGCAAGCGCATCTGCAGAGCACTAGCCACAAGTCATTGAAGTTCGAAGGCTGAGTCTCAAGAACGAGCTGGCTTTAAAAATCCTCACTCTAATCTGAAAAAAACTCACCTGGCTAGTCAATTCCATGGTCCGGACACTATCGTACATCCTGGTATCACCATGCGCATACCCTACTAGAGACAGCGTTAACAAGGCAACTCAGAGCAATTCAAATAATCGAAGTTACCGAAAAGACCAAACTATCGATAGGACTCAGAAGTGCGTGTCCCATCGTTTGTCCCGTCCAAACCTCCACAGCAACACTTGGCGATCCACTATCTTGTCTCACCAGCCCGCCAACGTTTTTTTCGCAGCCAGTCAAACATCGCATATTACACACAGCGATTTTTCACCACACCATGAAGCGTAAACAAAACAAAACATCTCCTTCGAGCCCCATCAAACCGCAAAACCACAAAAGAATATTAATATAACGAGCCATCCGCCCTATTTTCCACCAAATACCACGAATAAGCCCCATTGGACCCATCCACCTCTACCCAGACGGTGCTGAGCATCCTGCATGCCCATTCCCTCAACCCTCATTGGCCGCGATCTTTTCAACTCAACCAACAACTACACTTCTTCATGATCCGTGGATTCCGCTCAGTAGCTGCCCGCCGTCTCGTGAGCACGGCCAACGCACCCACCAAGTTCACCACCTTGGCTTCTGGTGTTACCGTTGCCACCGAAACAAACCCAAACGCCCCATCCTCCACTGTGGGTGTCTACTTTGCTGGTGGTTCCAGAGCTGAGACTCCTTACAACAACGGTGTCGGTGCCTTGACCACCCGTGCCTTGGCTCATGGCTTGGACCAGGGCGTGCTTTTGCTGGCCACCAACACCAAGGAAGCCAACGCTTTTGTGGCCCAGACCACCAATGCCAACGTGAATGCTGCTGCCTCTGCCTTGTCCAAGCTCGTGGTCAACAGAGAGGAGTTGATCGAGAAAACCGACTTCACCAAGGCCAAGGCCGCTTTGCGTGCCGACATTGACGCCTTGGAGGCCAACCCCTCCGAGATGGTCTTGGAGCACTTGGACGCCTCTGCTTTCCAGGGCTACTCCCTCGGTTTGCCCACCTTGGGTACCAACGACTCCGTCCCTGACATCGAGAAGTCTGACTCTCTCCGTTTCTTGGACAAGCACTTGGTTGGCTCCAACACCGTGATCGCCGCTTCTGGTAACTTTGACCACGATGCTTTGGTGGAGACCTTGGACAAGGAGTTCAAGCTCCAGGACGGCCCCAAGCCTACCAGAGCCCCAGCTTCCTTCTTGGGCTCTGAGGTCAGAATGAGAGACGACACCATCCCTAAGGCCTACATCTCCATTGCCGCCCAGGGTGAGGGTCTCTCTTCTCCAGCCTACTTTGTCGCCAAGGTCGGTGCTGCTGTGTTCGGCTCTTTCGACCAAGACAAGGCCACCGCTAAGTTCACATCGCCCAAGTTGGCCTCCATCGTCCAGGATTACCACATTGTCGACAAGTACACCCACTTCTCTCGTTCCTACTCCGACACCGGTTTGTGGGGTTTCAACGCCGAGATCTCCAACCTTGGCCAGGTTGACGACTTCGTCCACTTTGCCTTGAAGCAGTGGAACAGATTGTCCGTCTCTGTCACCGATGCCGAGATTGCCCGTGCCAAGGCCCAGGTCAAGACCGAGCTTTTGGCTACTCTTAACTCCCCTACTGCTGTGGTGCACGACATTGCGTCTAAGGTGTTGTTGAACGGCTACAGAGCCTCGATCTCTCAGTCCTTGGAGGCCATTGACGCTATCCTGAACTCTGACGTCCGTGCTTGGGCCAGTGCCGCCTTGTGGGACAAGGACATTGTCATCTCCGGTACCGGTTCGATCGAGGCCTTGTTGGACTACAACAGGGCCAGAAACGACATGGCCATGATGAGATTCTAAGCCTGTCGTCACTCAAATTAGACCCTAATTGCATCCATATATTCTGACGGAATAAAATACACGCTATACATTATATGAGTCCACTTTCCCGCAAGTTTTGCTGTATCACCACATCC
Source organism: Candidozyma vulturna (assembly GCA_026585945.1). Taxonomy (NCBI): domain Eukaryota; kingdom Fungi; phylum Ascomycota; class Pichiomycetes; order Serinales; family Metschnikowiaceae; genus Candidozyma; species Candidozyma vulturna. The sequence goes on along the minus strand of CM048832.1, from coordinate 268,105 downwards.
GTGGCGGCAGAGAGCACAAACCCCATAGCCTTGGTATCGGTGGCACACGTTCTGTGCACGTAGATTGACTTCAGTGTCCTATTCAATTTGAGCAAAAGGCCTTCGAAATAATCGAGAACTTCGTTAACCAGAGTAGGGTCTCCTTCGTAGTCCTTGAAATACTGATTAATGGGCGACCTCGTAAGCTTTTCTTCGAGTAAATCAACCTTGTTGAGAAACAAAATGAACGGGGTATTCTTGAACCATCTGGAATTGCAAAGAGCTTCAAAAAGCATGAGAGACTCTTGCATACGATTTACTCTCTCGTCTTCATAAAGCGTTTGGTCGTACTCGCTCACGGCCAACACGAACAAAACTGCATCGATATCCTGGAAACAGTGAATCCACTTTTTTCTCTCCGAGCGTTGACCACCAGCGTCCAACACACGGAACGTCATGTTTCTAATGTTGAAATCATTTTCGGTAATGCCCGTGGTTTTGATCCTGCCCATGATGACGTCCTGGTCCAGACAACGGTACAGTGGGTTCGAGAACTTGAAGACGTTGTCAAAGTAATATGCGGCAGAGGACTCGAGCTGAAACTCGTTTGCCCGTTCAAAACAGCGACGCACACCATCATCATGCTTCCAGAGCTGAGAGATGGCCTCGGCGATTTCCTTGTTGGTATAGCTCTTTCTGTCTTGATACGATATATTGGACTCTGTGTCCGTTGTATCAGAAACATACCCGGTTCCTAGAAGGTCTGTCTGTTCCCTCTTCGACACATTCTTGTAGCCAATGACAAACTTCTCCGAGATGGAGTTGGCAGCGGAGCCGTTATCCGCCCCGGAGGCATTGACAATGACTCGTTTGTAAGCTGTTAACGGCGAGCCGGGCTGATCCGAATCCAACGGGATACGAAGTTTGCGGGCATTGAAGATCAACTTCTTCATTGATTCTATAAGATCCATCCAGATGACGTCAGTGTACTGACGTCGTTCGAAGTCAGTGAACGAGTGGTGGTGTAGAAGTCTCATCTGCTTGAGAACGGTTGACTTTCCTGATTCTCCAGCACCTAAAAGGAACATCTTCACCACCTTCTTCTGACTCTCGTTACGGACATGCAAGGAGCGGTCGATCGCCTCCGAAATGAGGCGCTGTTGAAGAAACGTTTGGTCTTCTTCATTGTTTGATAAGCTCACTGTGCAACCCATTGCAAAATAGTTGTAGTTGGTTGTTTCAAGGGAGCGACAGCTTAAGTAGGAATTTTGCACCCAACGGCCTGCATCGCGGCAGACCTTGTTTCAGGTTAAGCTTATTTTTTAGCTTGCATCAGCGCCTTAGGAAAATACAAGCATCCGCTGTTTCAGCACTGAATGGACGAAAAGCCTCTATAAATCAGCTCGTATTATCGCCATTAAGTGGTGGTTATTGGCGCGCCGTAATAACCTTACCTGTTTCGGTGCCATTCGCAATCCTTCTAGCGTCTCGATCAGACGGCAGCGATGACAATGAAATATCCCAACATGACAAAAGAAAACTCTAGCACACACAACCGAAGGAAAAGTGCCAAATTCCATTTCCTTGTGAACCTGCGAACCGCCAAACGTGCATACCTGTATTTCGCAGCCAATAGCTCAGGAGTCAGTTTGGCAGCAGTCGAGGTGTACACGGGGATGGGCGTAGAGATAGAGGAACCCTCGTCCTGCTCTTTCAAAAAGTTCGACACCTTTTTGGACATTGGATTTTCCATGAGAATTGCCAGTTCGGGGTCACCATGCGTGGGAAGGATTGAATAGTTGTAGTTATATCTCGAGGGCCTGAGGCGAAGAGAGTGTCCCAATAAAAGAAAGGCAATCACTGTTGCAGTAACGGCGTAGGAGATGACGTTAGCATATGGCGTTGGAAGATAACACAAGTGTGTGTCGTATGCAAACTCCGGTTTCGAGGCGTCAAACGAGAGGAGTTGAACAGCAGGATGCCAGATCCCCATAGCCATGCTGATCAGCTTTACTGTAATTTCCCTGGTCCCTGTAAGCGGATGTGTAACGTCACAGTAGTCATGGTCATCGCCAGTAAACGAAACCACGGGGTGTATCTTGGTGAGAAGCTCATCCGAGATATCCGACAGAAGAGCCAGCTGGTATTGATATCCCGGCCCGAGATGAAAGACGGGACTTTCACGGAGTGGTCCGCACGTCTGGACCTTTGGGTCTCTATAAAACGGAACGTGTGAGAGAAGCACTCTAGGGCGGGCGGTGGAACCTTTCTGTTGCTCGTGGGGCGGGTTCGGGGCATTAAGCTCAGACTTTAACTCGTCATCAGAGACTGCAGCATGAGGCTCCTCTTGATCTTTTGCATCTGGCAATTTTTCCTCTGATACGTTATCTGCTTCCTTCTGCTTTTGGTAATTAGTGTCTTCTGGGTCCTTTTTGTCGTCTGATACCTCATCAGGAAGAGTATTCGAGTCGGTGTTGACTTCTTCGCCCTTGGGTTTTTCCTCGAACAATGCATCCACTTCCTTCGTGACGTCTTTCAAGTTCTTTCCCGAGACGGGATCGACTTCTTCGCTGATAGCGCCAACTTCATCTCGCTTTGAAACACCAAGCGAGTCCACAAAAGCTCGAGCGTCAGAACTCAACTCACCCTCTGCTGAGTACAGCGGCGTGTCCACAACCACAAAGTCCACACCATCAATCTCCATGATAGCATTGGCAGACCCAAAGATCCCTTCAAAGCGTTGTCGCAGATGGGCCTTGACCCCATTCCCGAAGCCAATGTCGTGATTGCCAGCCACATTTGTGAACCAATTCTTTCCGTGTACGTATTTCTCCGGCCAGCGGTCAAAGATGCGCCAAAAACGCCCCACCTCGTGGTTAAAGTATTCGTCTGAGGCCAGTCTGCCATTATCCAAGTAGTCGCCTAGAAAGAAAATGTAGTCTGGTTGGAGCTTTCCAACGAACGCTTTGTAGTTTTGAGCCAAGTAGGTATCCACCGTGTGCTGCAGAAGTTTGAGCAACGCACTATTCCGGCCAGGATACGTGTGGTTGTCTATTAGCTGGGGGTCAGCCACTAGAAGCACGTTTGTTGGTTTTTCACCGGTTTCTTTCCAATGACACTGCCCTGCTGATCTAGCAGGCACCATCCATTCATAGTACATGAACTGCACAAAGAAACCCGCCGCTAGCGCTAGCACTAGCGCATAACTATTGCGGACCTTGGGAAGAGACATGTGTTGATGTGCGCGCTGAAGTGGTGATGTTGATGAATCGGTTAGGTGGTTTTGATCTGTACGGAATTTTTTTCTGTTGGTCGATGAAAACTCGGTTTTGAGAGATTCAAATTCAATTTAATTTATGTGTCATTGTAGCGAACTTGATGTGACGTCAGAGGCGCAGTCGGAACTGGCCCTTAAGGCGAGGCTGAATGGTACCTGTGTTGTCCAGACCGTGGTTTTGCGATACGGTTTTTCGAATAAGCCAAGAGGTAGTCATATTTAGATAATCAGCAAGAAGCTAGATCCATGAAGATATCTCCCTCATGGATGAATAGCTCACTTCTCGTAAGATGCAAAGAGGAACGTACGTCTTGTGTCCATGATAAGAAAAACGCAAAATACTTCTATACTGAAACTATTGAATAGTGAACGAATGGCTAACTGCTAGTGACTTACTGATCAAGGCTCAACCCAGAAAGTACAACTCACAATGCAAATCCGAAGCTTGTGGCATTTCTTAAGGCCTCTGTTTGTATCGCAAAATGTCGTGGTACAGCCTACTGGGTGCAAAATCAAGGAACTCTTTCAACATAACCCAAGAAAGCCTTGACTCCGAATTTCAACCAACATAGCACGTCTTCTCACCTTGATATGGAAGAATTTACCTTGGCCGTTGACAATCTATCTGCAACTACTTATATCTTCAGTGTTTCTCCATGCCGATCGGATGCACATCGGAGTTACTCACTTGCCGGATCCGAATCCGTCATGATAAAGAGCTCAATTACTATATCACATAACTACTCGCTTAAAATAGAAAAGTTACGCCATTGACGAAATTTATTTGTTGGTGTCCTCTGGTGATGCTGCATTCCTACTGTTCGTTCATGCAAGTACTCGCTTTCCTGCCTTTAGTCCAAACGCTCGTACTACTCCATCACAGCTTCTTTTGGAACATTTCCTCATTTCATTCTTCAATTGGACTAGCCATCGTTTTTCCTTGTTAATACCACCTCAAGGCTGACACAATTTGATTGATTGAGAAAGTTTTCCCTCCAAAAGCCGATTTTTCACCTGTTCTCCTGCTTGGCTACCATGGAGGACACCATCTTCACGATAGTCATCGCTTCGGTGTTGGCAACTTTCTTCCTTTACCAAAACTATCTATCTTTTACCAGGGATGTCCCACCCGAGTATCTCGAGCAACAAAGCGTGGTTGAAGCTGTGCGTAACCCTGGAGAGCTGGCGATCTACAAATCGCCCAAACTTGATTACTCCCTGGGACTTCGTGTCGGTTTTGGTATTCGCTTCGATCACTACAAGGTGCGGAACGGCAACTTGTGTGATGCGTGGGAACTAGCCATGTACGCTCTCGAGGCGAATCCGCAGAAGCGATTCTACTTTGACAACGCGTCCATTGAGCTCAAAGAGATCAATGCGTGGGCCCAAAAGATCTCCAGCTTCCTTCGAGACAACAATGTGAAAGAATTGAAAGTGCCACTGGCGCTCTTCATTGGCTCTGCTGAGGTTTTCGCAGCCGTGATAGCCTGCTTCATTTCACAGATCACCGTTCACGTATGCAATGAGCCACACTCTTGGTGTGTCGACCAAGTGGGTGATGAGTTCTTGATAAAAGGCACTCAATCTGTCTCCATATCGTCCCTCAAGGGAGAACCCTCCGCAATTTTTGAAAACACCTACGCACCAGAAAAGGATAAGGGCATAGCACTTGTGGTGTCTACACTGCTTGGTCACAACACCTCTGCTACCGCAAAATTCTCACAAATTAATCTTATATCTGCTACGGCCAGTAGCCTTAAACACCTTCCGCCATCACACGAGTTGACCAAAGATGACCGTCTTTTGGTAATTCAAAACGAGGACTCCGCAGAGGCAATTTCCAGCACCGTTATCAAGATACTCGCGTCGTTTGTTTCAAATGCCGATCTCTATCTCACAAAGAATGCCTTGCATGGTATGAGCTGGAAGCCCACTGTTGTCTGTGCTTCCCAAAACACCTTTCAAACGTTATATAAAGTGCCCCAGGGTATTCGAAAACTCTTTTACTGGCACCGCCGTTTTGCCTTGACACAACTCAAGTTTTCAACATGGATGGCCCTGAAACCATATCCTGACTTGAGACTCGTTTATGTCCAGACAACAACCACGTCGCGTCACGTAGACTGGAAAAACGCTCGGGCAGCACTTTCTGTCCACATCGTCGAGGAATTGGGTGCCCTCAACGTGGCTGGGCCGTTTCTTGTTACCGACTTTCATGACTATCGTAAGATTGACGCGTCCAAGCGTGAGAAACTCATCTTCAGAGGTTGCGTGGTCCAGGCGGAAGAAGCCAAACTTGTTGATTATGATGGGTCAACGCTGGGCAACGTTTGCGTCAGGGGCCACAATATGGGCAAAGCAATCATGTCAATGGCAGGTGTGGGCGAAAAGCAAATCACGCCGGATAACGAAGGGTTCTTCCAGATTCCCGGAATCAAGGGCAATTGGGGCCTGGATGGATGCCTCTATGTGTACAAAAGTTGACTGATTATGCTTCATTTTCTGGCGTAGTTTCCTTGTTCTCTGTCTCGGGCTCCTCTGTCGCCTCGTTTTTCCCGATGCCATTGTAGAACGTGGACCACAAACGTCCCACATCGTCAAACTCTTTTCCTACTTGTACCGAGTCATTGAGCGATCTGTTTAGCACATCAAGGTTGTACACGACCAGATCAATTGCTGAAGAGATTTCAGAAAGCAAGAAGTCTCTTTGTTTTTCAAAAGTTGTGCTGGACGAAGGTGACGACATTGGATATGTGATTAGTGGTGATGTTTACCTCTACACCTCATGTTACGGGGCAGTGTATGCAGGTCCTACAATTTGGTCCACCACATTATACTGGATAGAATAAGCCCGAGAGATGTGTGTCGAAGTGGATGAAAGAGATAGAAGCTTGATTGTTCGTCTGAGGAAAGGTAATGTTGTCTCCGAAAAAGCCGGCTTGTCAACCCGGTTCGCCTCAGGGTAGCAATTTGCAACCAGTGATAGCCCCAAACATCAACGCCTGTATTCTTCTGGATAATCGCAAATTCCATGAATCAAAATCAGTCCCCTAGATATTCCTAAAAGTTATCTTTTCCTAAAGCAAATCTACAATGTGGATTTGCTGCAATTCTTGAAGCCCGGAAATCTTCGACGGAATTCCATGGGCACAAAAATTCCGCCAATTCGACAGCGCTCATATGGATCTGCGCTACAACACCGAATATTGCAGTATAAAAGGCAAACGGTGCCCTATTGGGTTACCAAGATATAGGCTGTCCTGCAGACAGTGCCATTGCTGCCGACCCCAGCCAAGCTGGCATGCCTACCTAGAGCCCCTTGAGCCACCTTTCCTGAAAAATGTCGTCTTGACCGCCACCGCCAGCCCCCAGCTTTTTTGGGTGACCATGTCACGGAACTCCTGGGTGCAAACCAGACCTACACAAAGGCCCAAGAGAGTATTAATACACCCGTACACCACAGCAGCGTATAAGTTTCGAAGCAATGAAAAACTTTTGGTTTCCTTAACAACAACCAGGTAATTTACATTGAGCGCTCGCGCCGGGCAAAGTCCCCTAGTGTGATCGTACTCTCTCGCCTGGTAGAGCGATAGGATGGAAGTTCAGTTAAAGTTCCCCTGCAATGGAACTCCGACTCTACGTCCGTCCTGACATCTACCTAGACATTTACTCATTTAGGCGGTCAGCCTGTAGAAAAGAGGCTCCTAAATGAAGTCTTGTTAGTAGTTAGAGATGCTTTTATGCCTGTAGACCTACTATTGTTGAGCCACCAGATAATCGAAACTCGAACAATAGCAGATGTGGTTGAACAAATAGAGCAGAGGAGTAATCGAGCAAATCAGCGGTATACCTTCAAAAGACACTTCTGGAGAACTTTTCCAGCACATTTGGTCCTACGAATGCTGCCACATTATTTCACCAGAAGCCCATCTCAGCAAAGCTGAAGGAGCACTTACAACGTTTTAGCAGAGAGCAGGCCTTGGCCCCCACTCTGGTTACAGCTGCATTCCAAGCTAGACGGCCTTCGCCGCTTTGCATTGGCTTTGAACTCCTACCAATATCTTTTAAACCAACCGGTATACACAAAGTACACAATATAATACACGAGCGTAAGACGCTCAAAACTTCTTGCCGAGACAGAAGGAAACAGCACAGGGGGTTGTCCTGGGCTGAGAAGGATGCTTCTGGTTGCAACGGCGCATGTAATCCTTCTTCTCGTCAAACTTGGCAAAACCCTTCTTCAGGCCCGTGAGGGACCCGATCAAGGAGCTCGAATCCGAGGCAGACGAGTGGGTCGACAGCAGTGATTTCTTCTTCGATAGAAAGGGCATCTTTCAATGACTCATGCTAGGAATATAAATACAACGGCCCTGGGCAGATGGCGAAAAACGGGCCTAAATACCGCAAATATCAAAGGTGTGGAGCGGGACCCCTGGTGGTCTGAGACCTTGAGGAAAACAGGAAAATGTGGGATTAAAGGGGGAAAAAAACGTGTGTTTTAGTGAAAACTGACGGCCTAGTTTTGGCGGCAGCGCTGCCTTATATAGGGATTCCTGCCGGGGGATTTGGGCAGGACCTGATCGGTGAGACATTTTGTCGCAAAAAATTTGTCCATTACTGGATTGAGCAGCTGCTGCCGCCGCGACATGCTGTGAGGGCACGAAATGTGACAGCTTTAATTCCCTCAAGCCAGGGCACGACCCAAACACAGGCCCAAACATCGGGGATTTGGCCGTCAAAGAGGGCTATTTAACAAATAAGGAGGTTCTTAATAACGTATAAGCCAAGTAAATTGCAAAATTTCTCTCCATATCCTTTTAGAATTCAACAGTTTCCCATCTCTCAGGGTTCATCGGAAGGTGCATTTAGCAGCTGGTTTGGCATTTTCTCGCAGCATGCAATCCGCACCCTCCCCGAACAGAAGCCCCAGTACCAATCTGTTTCCACTTTTCAGCCATGGTGGCGTGTGCAAGTGGCGCAAAGGACGCTACATAATAAAAAAAAAGTGGTGATTTTTGAAGGAGGTCCAAATTTGGAAAACACCCTTTCAAAATGAGCCGGCATGGCGCTTGTCCTCGCTATTACCGTTATTAGCATTTGACTCTGGCTCGTGGCGGCCAATGCAAAAAGCGGTCTTGTTCCTGCTCATTGCAGGGCGCACTGGCTCGAGCCAACAAGCCAAACATGTCGTCACCGTAGCGCCTCGTAATCAGGCAATGGGATTTTCTCGCGCTGACGAAATAATAACAATTATTTGGAGCCTCGCGGTTTCAGCATACCTCGTGAATTGGACCAGGCCATTTTGGTGATTCTCGTCTCCTGTTTTGTGAATTCGTAGTTTTGCTGTTGGTGTTCCATAATGTCGCTCCCATTAGCCGGCTCTTTTCCGGTGGCCTGTCTTCAGGGCTACCTTGCTACTGCCTAGTGCGTTGCTTCTCGCAGCCATTTAGGAGCACCACAGGTGCTGAAACAATCGAAGCAGGGGCGGCTTTGGCCGAGAGGTAAAGCGACATTCTGAAGTGACTTGTTGAATTTGGTAAATGACGGAGGTTCAGTAGTCAAGCCCCTACCCCCTTTCATCAGGCCAGCGCTTAAGCAAAATGCTTCGGGTGTTACACGCTCCTCTGTGGTTGATGCTGTACAACACCTTATTTAGCCCGGAAGCAACCGCAGCGAAACAGGCGGTAGCAAACGGAAAAACCCGCTAACGAGTCTCAAGAATTGCTTCAGCGGGCAATTTGGGCGTTATTGGTTTCTGTGTGTTGTAGTGGGTTGGTGCCCTGGCATGTCGTGAAAGCGCTTCAAGCAGACGTAGCTGGTGCAACTCAGAGGTTAGGAATGTGAATGTCCACAGACAATGGTGCTACGGGGCGCTTGGGAACTCACGATCAAGGTGGCGTGGACAAGTAGAGGTATGGAGTACTGGATGGTCAGGATGGGTATGTCACACAGCTCAGTGGAGACGAAGTGTAGGTCACCAGATAGATGGCCAAACCAAGTTCGTAGAATTGTCGCTCTTTTTTGGAAACAGGGCTTTCACTGCAGCCGCGGTCGACGGCAACGAAAGTTTTAAGCCACCAGGGGTGAAGATGGCTTTGAGAACCCAACACTGGCTCAGAGCCTGACGCTACGGATATCCAGGGGCAGCATTATCTATGGTTCAGCTTCGAGATTTTTTAACATGAGTCGACGTAGACGTGTACGTTTTGTCTGAAATTATAAGTTGATTTCGTTGGAACTTGAAGTTGTACCGTTAGTTTACAAAACTGGCCATTTTATCCACCCTTCTTTCTGCCTAAAGAAATGAAGTACACTACAAAAGCAGAAACATGATTACAAAGTTTTCTTGGGTACAAAAAATGAAAAAGCAGAAAAGGAATTAATTCCTCGCGTTTTCCACACCTTCCCACTCCAAACACATCACAACTCAAAATCCCTTCCAGTGCCTCCATCTTCCCCAGACCACAACCGCTGAATGGCTGCGAAATAATCCAAAAGCAGCGACGCGCCGCAGACTCAACCATACCTCCACCACCAGGCCATCAGAAACAGGCGAAGCTATTTCTTCACAAAGTACTCGCAACCAAACCTTCGCCCATTACTTCTTTTAAATTTATTCAACTACTCCTCAAAACATCAGCAACTTCTTCCAAATTTCCCGGCTGCGTCTCGCTAAGGCGCGGTATTTACCTTTTCCCTGAAGGGGAAAAATCTGGAAGACAGGCGAATTGGGCCTGCTTCGCCAAACTTTCCCCCAAAACCCGCTCGGCTGTAATCGGATTTGGCTTCTGCCACCCCGAATTCGCCTTTGTAGTGCCAGTTTCGCTTCTCTTCCGCGTCGCGGCCATACCCTTTTCACGCTGGAACTTACCAGGCTTAGAACCATAAAATCAGACTTGAGACAGGACGAGAGGTTAACACCTTCCTTTCTCTCATTTTGTGAACCCATCGTCGCCTCTGTTTCATTTACTTTCCCAAATCTCACGAGTTCCACGTTCAAGGATACCTGGAAAATCCGGCCTGGAGTACAGGTCAGGAAATCGCACAGCTACCACCACCTCATGGAGCGGATCTTCTTCAAAACGGACATCGAGGATGCCTACTCAGGGCTCCCTGTTTATGTCTTTGATACCCTGTACCTTCCTTCACCAGATGTCATCGACTACGATCTATTTATCCCCACACTCATGAACAAGCTCCCGCTGGAACGGTACATCTTGGTGATGTTCTCATGTGGCCTTAACAAGATATCCTGGATCCACGGTGTCAAGTTCCTTAGGCTGTTTTTGTCGCCCGAGGCTTGCAACTTCGACAATCTTCATAAAATCATCGCCGTGCACGAGAGCTGGTTCGTCAAGTCCATCTCCCTGGTTTTGACCAACATATCCATATCCAAAAAGACATTTTCCAAGTTGCATCGGCTTTTTGACTCCCTGTCACGCCAGCTGGACATTTTGATCAGTTGTGGCTCTTTGGAAGAGCTTTCCAACTACGTGGACGTCACTAGACTCAAGATATCTTTGAACATATACAAGCACGACGCTCAAACAACGCTTCTGCCTCGGCTACTGCTCAATTGCCCCACTGTTCAAATCATTACAGAAAGAACTACTTATAACCCGGAGTCAGACCCTCTCTTCTGCTATCACTTCAATCAGATCTTTCGCATTATCGAGACCTATGGGACAAAGGCAGAGGCCATCTTCATGAAACCGGGAAACCGCCAAAATACCGAGATATTGTTCCAGTGCATAGTCAGAAACCAATATATCTGGATCAACGACTGGGACCTCCACTGCATCGCGTCGACGTTCAAGAAGATCCTCCTGACAGTGACTCCATTGATCAACATTGAAGATATCATCTTGCCCATGAAAGACGATCTTGATTACACACTAATGGTTCTTAGCAAGAACTTTGCCGGCAGTGATCATGCTGCCTCGGTTCTTTTCCGTATACTCAATCTCTGTCACCAGATTGTTGAAAACCCAGAAACCACGCAACATCTGCCTGTTTCTATTGCAAAATGTATGTGCCACGCATTAACTCACGAGCTCAAACTGCAACAGAACAGCGACAGAGTTTCTATTGCTGTCAGGTACATCAAGAACCTCATTCAGCACTGGAGCCGTATCAGGCCTCACTTCCAGGAAAGGCTTTCTGAGAAGTCCAAGAACGAAAATCGTTCAGAACAGAAATTTGATGAGCTGTACAACCTCTCGCATGATATAACTATGGACGAAGAAAACACCAGCGGCGAGGAAGAGAGTCAGCGGGTTCAGTTCAATACGAAAACTATACTTGACAATGATACCACTCTTGCGAAAACAGAGACCACGTCAAGAAATAACATTCAGGTGAACCCAAAAAAGGAAAAACTACAAGATGTTTCGAATATCAAGGCACAATGGCCGCCACAAAAATACAGGTTCGAGCGTAAAGATATACCCAAGAAGGTGGAGGTTCAGGAAGAACCTGAGACACCAGCAAAAAGACCTGTGGTCAGAGGCCGAAAGGTTGGCGAGTTGACTCGACTCTTCGAGCAACGCACTCAAGCTATGAAGCTACTTGGGGCTATCTAGGGAACGGAAGGAAGCGTAGTATACATGCTATTATACAATAATAATACAAGCAAGGTGCCGGTAAACAGCACTAGTCTCCAACCAAACGGCTGTCGATATTGTCGATGGTAAGGTCGCTGTTGGAGTTGCCATGTGTAGCGTTGGCCACAGCAGCAATGGCGGCAGCAGCGGTGTTGTCGTTGTGGTCCAGGTCGTGAAGGCCGTGCTCTTGCAACTGCTGCTGGTAATGCTGTAGCTGCTGCTCGTCCAAGTGATGCAGGTGATGCGAGAGTGAGTGAGGAATGTCCTCGTGATGGTGGTGATGGTGGGAGTTATGCGCTTCTTCGGCAGCTTGAATTTGGCGCTGCAACTCCTCGTGACGCTGTCTTTCCAACTCGTAGCCAAGCACTTCGTCGTGCTCGTCGTCGTCGTCGCCATCCATAACCTCGTGATACAGGGCAGCGTTGCGACGTCTCTTGACACCCTGAGATGTGACACTGGCTGGAAGGTATTTGTTCAGTTTCTTGAGCTTCCGCTTGTACCCACGGATCTCATTATAGATGTCCTCCCTTTTGATCAAGACGTCAGGGAATTGGTGCTTGATCTTGGCCTCAATGTGCAGCGGCTTCGTGCCCACCTTGTATAAGTCCAAGATGAGCAAGTTCAATTCATCCGAGCGCTTGCGCAACATAGGATGGTTGGACAAGGGATCAAGCTGGGGGTGGTTGTGCTCGTTGCAGGTTGTTCTAAGCGACCAGATGGAGTTTGTTTTACGGAACGATGCCGTCATGGAGAAGGGACAACGCAACTTCTTGGTACGAGCATGGGAGTCCAAGACATAGCCGGTGCCGGCATCGTTGAGCTCACGCTCCGCAGCTTCCTCCTCCTGTTGCTGCTGAATTGTCTTACCCTTCTTGTGGCGATAGCGTCCCCCCAACTCACAGGTGTAGTAAATTGCCTTTCTGTTGGAGTGAGCGATAACAATACCAAAGCCGTTATCACGAGCAAACTCAGCGATAAAGTCGTTGAGCTCCTCACGAGTATGGAACATCTGTTCCGGAAATGGCCTGGTGATCAAATTTCCCTCATTGGTGATGGTGTTTTCCAGCACCGGATATATCTTCAGCCGCAGATCAATGATGGGCTCCGGAATCTGGATGTTGTACTCGCCTCCGCCAACATCATGGAGGTGTTGTTGATGATGATATAAGGCTTGGGCAGCCTGGGCAGCTTCAGCAGCATGATCCAGATCCTGGTTCTTGTGCTCGAGCTTCACGCGGGAAGCCTCTTCGAGGTCGTGCCCGTTGACCTGGTTTTTAACGGCAGTGAGAAGCTGCTCATCAATATTGGTCGTGTAGTCTTCCTCGTGGCTCATGTGCGATTGTTTTGAGTGCAAGAACCAAACGGTAGGGCGAGAACCAAACGGTAGGGCGGGAACCGATCAGTTGGTGGTAGTGTCGAGGGGAATTGTACCGCGCACGACCTCAGTTAGGGCTGTTCGGTTTGCTGCCACTTGCTTTGTAGAGCGTGATTTAATCCAGATTTTGGTCGTGAAGACTAGATTGACGCAGTTTTGTCTTGAGGTTTTGAAAATGATCTTTGTAAATGCCGACTGACGGAGGTGCTCTTAGGGAAGGGCCTGCACTTTGCGATGAGGTTGTTTACTCAGCTGGGGGATAGTAAGTACGGCGAAAAGTCTGCCCACCGCAGACATTAAGTAAATGTGAAGTTAAAACTTTTTCATTCTAGCTGTGAAGATTATTTTGATTGACTTCTGGGCGTTTTCTAGCGCAAATTAAGAGAATTGACAGAGGGCGTGGCCTCCTGGGGTAAGCTGGTGCACGGGTGTACATTTGGTTGCAAAATTTCCACAGCTCCAGGGCCTCTAATCCACAACAGAAAATCATTGATGTCTGAACTGTGAACTTTCGGTAAGAGCAAGTTTCTGTGCCCTTCAAAAAGACCGATGTTATTGAATTTATTGGGGTGGTTGCAAGGCCGAACGACATGGAGTACGTATGACACTCAATTGCATTCGTGGCTGGGTCACCCATACTCCATGGCCATATATGTCTCAGTCCATCCCATTCTACAGCCAGATACCTCATTCTGTTTCTGGATTACTATTTTTCTAGAGAATAACGGCCCAGCCCATGTATCCTCTACCGAAGCGCACGGTCGGCCCATGTAGGCAATACAAATGCCGACTCGTGTACCGCAGCACTGTAGTATTTGAACATCTTTTCTTCCTGGTCTGCCAGTAACGTGCGTAACGGTTTTGTCAAGTTCTTGCTCTTGTCCATGGTGGCGACAATAAGCCCCAACTGCCCACTTGTGTATGAGGGCATGTAGCACTGGCAGTATTCCACAGTGGAAAACACTTGCTGGGCCTTCTCCTTCAAGCTCGAGAGGTACGTGAGATTGAGCCAAATGTTCTCGCTGCTTTGCATGATGACAATACCGTCCTGCTTCACTGCGCTCTTCAACAAGTCAAAGTAGTTGACCTGGAAGAACTCCTCGGCAGGGCCCTCAGGATCCAGCGAATCGGTAATGATGATATCGTACTTGCCCTTCTCCTCCTGCGAGCTCAAGTCCTTCAAGAATTGAAATCCATCGGCGATTTCAATGTTCACCTTGGGGTGGTCGTGGAACTTGGCCATGTCGGGAAGAAAACGCACACTAAGCTCGATAACCTTGCGGTCAATTTCCACCATGGTGATCTCCTCCACGCCTTTACCCAAATGTTTTACCAATTCACGCACCACACCACAGTCTCCACCACCGATAACCAACACCTTCTTTGGGTATGGGTGGCTCATGATGGGCACGTGCGTGATCAACTCTTGGTAACTAAACTCATCTTTTTCTGTGCACTGGACGATGCCGTTGAGCACTAGCACGTTGCCGAAGGTCAGCAGCTCGAAGATCAAAATGTCCTGGAACTCAGACTTCTCGTGGTGAAGCACGCGGTTCACGCGAAGCCCGAAAGTCTGCCCAGGAAAGCATTCCTCATTGAGCTCGTGGAACCACCAGGCGCCGTTGAGCTTCAGGATCGCTGGGTGCGTGAAATTCTCGAGATCAAGGTCGAAAGAGTCCGACATGTGTGGTTGATGTTGATGCCGGCGCGAAAATGGTGTAGGTGCGATGCCGAGCCGGTTCTGGGTATGGAAGGTTTGGAAAATGTTCTTCAAGGTGGTAGAGAAGGGATTGGCTAGTTTCACGGGATAGCTAAACTTCGTCAAGGTTTGAGAGAAGAGTTGTTGTTTCGGCCGAGTATGGCACTTGTGCCAGAATGCATGGTGCCAAAAGTGGAAAATACCAGGAGCGAGGGTACGAACACGTCTGAATGGCGGTATGTCCAGGAATGGAGGAGCCCGATCATCAAGTGCCTGTAAGGGTTTGGCCTTTTGCGTAATGCCAAAATTTAGTGACAGCTGAGTTGCACAACTTGGTGTTCTCCACCCTGCCTTATATATCCAATTCCATTCACTTGAGCCATCAGGACGTTCTATGAGAGTCACCAGGACGGTCTATAGAGGGACTGGAATCGGGCTAGCTTTGTCTTCAATCGGCGCTTTTAGTGCCACAGTCCGAGGTCGAAAGCACCCTCACCACTCTTTCACCTTTCACCATGAAAATCCCCCCAACCCTCTTTTCCCTACAAGTAGAGTAGCACTAAGCCCAGTTCACCCACCAAACTTTTGTCAGTCTTTATTCCGTCCACTATTCTAAAGCACCTCGACACAAACACCTGCGGTGGATCTGGCATAAGGCAGGGCGGCTATCACAGCAATCCTCAGGTAGCATGTCTTTCATGTTTATACTATTGTGAGCGATACTTTTGCTTGACGCTAATTTCGCTCGCCAGCGCTTAAATCAGGGACTTTTCAAAAATCACACCTTTCCTCCCCTTCGTCAGCCGCCGATCTTCAGATCCTTCGCCGCAGCCAAAACCACCCTCAGCTTTCCCCAGTCCAGCCCTACAACCGCCTTGCAACTTCCACACAAGGACCGTTTTTCATTGTTTCGTGCCCCAGGAGCAGTGCAGCCCGATCGCCAAGAGTCTTCTGCCTCGGGGTCCTCCTCAAAAAAACCGACCACGGGCCGAGCGGAACGACAGAAAATAGAAATGCAAACGAGGCTTTGGCAAGAGCCAAAGAGAGAAAGCCGAATTCGAGCACCTCTCCTTGAAGTGACTTTGTTTCAAATATCCCCTGTGTCCAACAAGTCCGAGCCCGCATTTTGCAACCAGCTGCTTCAAACCCTATGCATTGTTCCCACAATGATCGGCCCCTTTGACGTCAGAATCCGAACAGGTAGGTTGTTTCGGCTGGGACATGCACCTCCGGTTCCTATGGAGGATATCCTGAGATCTGGCGGAGTCTGCGTCTGGCGACTTCCAAAAATACAAGCGAGTAGAGATAGAATAATTTACTAAGGATGGTCAGTCAACAGCAACTACAAGAAATGCCTTTTCGCTGCTGAAAATTTACACTTTTAATATCCCCCACCGCAAGCCAGAATAAAGCCGATCAGGAAAAATTTTCGGAGTGGGGTGAGTTCCCCAGGATCGGTGGGGCAGGGCCTCTAACCTGACGAACAAGTGTCGTGTGGAAATGCAATTCCACCCACGTTACATTCGCCTACCCCACCATTGTGAGCTCGTTTAGGGTGCAATATCCTGTATACAGCGTGAAACCTGCGCTGTGTTTGGCAGAAACTTCCCCCACGCAGCGTTATTGTAAGCCTGCTCCAATCCCCGGTCCTCTCGTGAGGCGCCCACAGGCCGTGCAATATTACTGTGTTCGGGCTCACCGAGGACTTTTTGGCCTGCACACGACCGCTAAAAAAAAGTCGCTGTCCTTCCCGGTCACGGGTGCTCCTTTCGCGAAGCTATCACCATACAAAAACCAATAAAATCACCACCGCCTCTCTGCTCAACCTTCTTCCCCGGGCTTCCCTCAACAGTTTATTTCCAAAAAGCTTACATAATCGCAAGCGACTGCTTGCTTCCCTGTCCCCATATAATACGCCCGTCTGCTCCCCCGCCATGCTCGAAGTACACAAAATCGAATCCCACATAAAGCTTTTACTGGCTCACTTTGCTTTCCTTGCGCCGTTAGTGTGGCTTTTGTCCTTGATATCAGCACTCCTTGCCCCAGCAAAAATCGCTCTGGATCAACACAAATCCCAAGCTGAGTCCGTCCACACCCCGTCGCTCTTTCCCTCCATCAGCAACGTCTCCATAGAGAGCGACGAGGAGGAAGAGGCCTCCAGAGCCCGCCCGATCCCGTGTAGCACAGGCATCACCACCCGTCTTTTGCCCTTCAAGAACAGTAAGGGTGAGATCGAGTGGGCCTTCACGGAGGACCTTCCTCCTGGACTGGAGCTCGAAGCGTTCCGCATCCACCATGAGCCTTCTACGGTTAAGAAAGAAGACAACATCTTGTCCCCAGTGACGTCCTCCTCCTCCAGCAACAATGAGTCTGTTGTTTATGACAAGCAGTCTGTGGCACAGGTGAACACTCCTCTGTCGACGGCGCTGGACGATGACAAAACCTCTGGCAAAGAAGATGAAGGTGCCGGCGAATCCGCTGATGACCAACTCCACCAGTGTCCACACTGCAACACCCTGTTTAAGATGCGTGGCTATTTGACCCGTCATATGAAGAAGCACGCCTCCGAAAAGGCTTACAAATGCCCCTTCCACAAATCCTCCATCTACAAAGACGACAACGATGTGGTGCACAAGTGCCACCCCACTGGCGGCTTCTCTCGTCGTGATACCTACAAGACGCATTTGAAGTCTCGCCACTTCAAGTACCCAGAGAACACGCCCATCAAGGCCCGGAACTCATCGGCGGGTAACTGCTCCATGTGCGGTGAGTGGTTCGAAAACGGTGAGGTCTGGTGTGAAATCCATATTGAAGGTGGTGAGTGCAAGTACCTCCCTCCAGGCTTCAAAGGCAAGTCTCGTATAAAGAACAGACTCAAGAAAGAGCTTGCAAGAATGATGAGAGAACAGCGCCGTACGAAGCAAAGAAAGACCAAGCTCCCGGTGCAGAACACTCAGTCACCCATTATGGGCACTCCAAACTCCATGACCACCCCGATGCCACCAACGGCGTCCTCTTGCGAATACAACGACTCTCCTTCTTCCACACTGAGCCACTTGATGCAACACTCAGGCCAGCACAAGCACGAACTGCCTGCCGTCGAGATGGTTCCTCAAGGCATCACTCTCGGTGAGGTTCAGGCGCTTTCTCCTGATGATTACGATGATGGCTTTTGTCTCGACACAGAACAGCTAAGCGTCCCTATCCCTACACCTGAGATGCTACTTCAGCAAAGTATGGTGCCGTCAATGCCCATGAGTTCCCAGCTGATGCCTCAGCAATTCCCTCAACAAATGTCTCAGCAAATGCCTCAACAAATGCCTCAGCAGGTGTTTGAGCAGCAGCCGCAGAAGTTCTACCAGCAACAAATTCCAGCGCACATCCGTACGCAGATGCAAATGCAGATGCCGATGGGCTTCCATGGTGACGAGACAATGATTAGAGAGAAGGGGTACTAACGAGAACAGGACATGTTGTAATATTAGGAGTTATTTGGTTTACTTTTTTTTGGTTAAAATGATTGGTTAAGCTTGGTTTAGCTTGGTTTTGTTTATTCTGTGCCTTAACGCAGGGTCTATAGACATAATGGAATACTATCCGAAGATATCATCGATAGCAGATCTCTTTTTCTTCTTTTTGGTTTTTTTCTCGCCCTTCCTTTCACTCTTCTGTCTCTTTGGCTTCTGTTCCATGGAAACCTCCATTACATCCATACTCATGAACGGCTCAGGAGGGGCTTTTGATACCAGCTCAAAAACCACCTCCTCTCCAACGTCGTCCTCCACTTGTGCCACCTCCTCTCGCTGAACTTGTCTACCTCCGACTCCCTGGATCTCCATCAACAACAGTCGTAGCGCACTCAAACTGGCAACCAAGACAAAACCCAAATTGACAAACTGCCCTAGAGCAATGACAGAGTTGAAATGGTAGTAAGCTCTTTTCATAACTCGAAGGACCAAGTGATTTGCTGTCAGCACCACCTCCTTGTGTATTTCCTCTCGTCTCTTGATCTTCTTCGTCTCCTCTGCTTCATATATCCCTCGAAGCACTTTTCGAACTCCACGGTGAATCATGTTCAAATGTCGCCACCAGATGGCGACACGATGCTGATTGTAATTTCTATGGTACACGAGGTGAAGAATGGCATACTCTGTTTGGAGCTTTTCGAGCTTGTCTTTCGGTAGCATGTAGATGAGTAGTAGGCGCGATGCGATGAAGTTCTGAGATGTTGATGACGAAAGAGACAATCGATGCTCAAAGGGATATTCGTCAACATGGGGAAGTGACGGAATTGAGCCAGCCTTCAATCCCACAGCAATGAAGTGCTTGGCTTACAAAGGTGTGGCTTAGCATTTATATGTTCCCAGTTTCTGCTATGGTGACGTACGATTTGAAAAGGGAACCGAAGGTAGACGGATTTTGTAACCGATTCTCCAAAAGGAAACACTTCACTAGATCATCAAAGGGATGGAACGTTTTCCAAACCTATAAATTAGCCAGATGTCGTTCTAGGTTTCAACAAGTGCTTGTTTATTGCATAAACAGTCCATATTGTCTCATGAACAGCCCATCTCCGAGAAGCGCAAAGGTTTAATGTCGTCACCAAGCAATTGCAACGTTCCATTTAAACCTCTCGATGGAGGGTCTCCACCGGGTTTGACTCGTTTGCAGCCATTCAGAAGGCATCAAGGAAATACCATGCTAGTCAAAACCCCGAATGAACGATATATTAAGCAGACCGTTTATCTTTAAAACTCATCATTCCCTACGCTTTCATAATCCTTTCGCTATATTCCCTCTGAAATACCCACACATCTCGTACTCAGCTCCTCATCGCCTATCGCGAAATTCACCACTCATCTCAAAATCATCACCAACTTACTCTTCATGGATCAGGTGATTGCACGGGCAAGGGCGCTCCTCCAAACGTCCCAGGAGACAAAAGCAATGGAGCTTTTGGCTCCTGAGGTGGCAAAGCATCAGGACGATTCTCGGCTTCTCGAGGTGTTTGGAGAGTGTCTTCTAGAAGCTAACGACGTGGAGTCGGCTTACAATGTTTTGGAAAAAGCGATATCGTTGGATCCTGAAGGAACACAAGGTGTTGACAAGTTTTTGTATTTGGGCCAGATTATTGGCGGTTCCGATGGTATTGGGTATGTGAACATCGCCTTGGGTAAGCTCCAGGACCAGCTCCAGAAGGTAGTGGACAACCTGGGCTCTGACGATACAGTGCTCGTGGAGTTGGCGAAATTGTATCCCTCCCTGGAAGACTTGGCCGGGCACCTTATCAAGAAGTTGAACCAGGGAATCTTCGCCGAGATTGAAATCTGGATGACTGACTTGTGCATGGAGCCTGAGGCTGAGGAGCAATGTGACAAGTTGATCTCCCACTCATTGAGCCTAGACGAGTCCAACCCTGAAGCATTGTCGCTTTTGGCATCGATCAGAATCTCTCAGCAGAAGAACGACGAGGCCAGGGAGGCATTGCTTCGTTCATGGGAGTTGTTTCAAGAAAGAAAAGCTGCTTTAGAGCAGGAAGCCAAAGACGCCCATGATGCTTCTCTTGAATACGTCGAGTTAGTGCAGCCATTGCTCGGTCTCGCTAGATTTGCAATCGAGCTTGAGATGTACGAGGCTGCTCCGTCAATTGCTGCTGCTGTTTCTGAAATCAATGACAATGCTCTCGATGCGTTTTACTACGAAGCTTTGGCCCATCTTCTCCGGGCGAAGCAGATTTACGGTGAGGCCAACCCAGGCTCGATTCCCAAAGATAGCGACTACAGAGAGATCGAGTTGGAAGAAGTCAAGGCATCCACAGACGAAAACGTGCAGTCTTCTCTTCATGAAGCACGCTCTGCACTCACTCAAGGTTACAGGGTGTTAAATAGCGCGGCTGCTGAAGCAATGGATCCCGATGTGGCTGGCCAGGTCTCCGAGCTTTTGACTGCTTTGGGAGGACCCATCATGGCTGACTTGTTGCCCGAGAAAAGAAACGAAGACGAAGAAGACGATGGATGGGAGGACGAGATTGAAAGCGGTGAAGAGTAGTGCTGTCGCCTTCTTTCAACAAAAATAGGACCAAGTCGTGGGCAATTTGTCGTGAGTAATCAGCATTGTCGGCGACTCAAGAACCATTTTGGCGCCCTGAAGAATGGGATCAGCGTTGATCATGCCTGAGTAGCTACTGAGATTGCCATTCGAATTTCCCAAGCTACAAAACATTTGTATATTAGAGGTACTTAATCACGAGTTTCATGATGACTCGTTTTGGCGCTTTTCACTCTGTAGTCACCAACTGCTGAAAGCAGACGCTGTCAGTCGCTGCGACGAATTTAAACCTATCAATGCACAACATGCTCGACGACAGATTTTATATATAGATATCTCAAATTGAAAAGTATCATTATGTCGTACAAATTTATAGAAGCACTCAGAATTATATTTTTCCGTTCAAAGCCATTCTTACTTACTCCTTCAGGTGTTGCGCTGCGAGGTACCTGGACCATGCATAACAAGGCATCAGTTTCGTCATCACTACATCGAACCTGCTCATATATGAAAAATACCAAAGAACGCAGGCATAAGCAAGAGAACCCGAAAAGGACATTATCCACTGCGTCTTTTCGTGAAAATCCCAGCAATCGAATCTCTTAAAATCTATAGTACTGCTCCCCTCTGTCACCTCATTGCACACATCAACTCAGTGCGAACAACCACCATGACAACCAACCATAGGCCTACGCTAGAAAGCAAGCGAGGTCGAGATCATGCTATTAAGAATACTATTCAGCACTCACGTGCACTAGCTGGACAGACTGAACTCAAGCTCAGACCCGACATCGAGGGAGCTAAAGTAGGTCCAACTAAGAGAAGCTTTAAAGAGTCGGAGAAGGTCATCAAACGAACAAAGACAGAGGACTACCACGAGTCGCCGAATACTGATGCTTCAAGTACGGAAAGTGGTAGTCTATCTGATGACGAGCGAGAAGACGGGGAAAACAAGGAATCGAGGGAGGTAATTGCTGAACTCAAGAAAGCCAAGGACGAGCAAACACCTCAACTACGAAAAAAGGGGTGGAGAAATACGCCGTTTCGAAGTAGACCCCTGCAAAAGAAGGAAGAGAGCGGAACAAAGTTTACAACGGACTCTGTTAATTCAGATAAACACCGCCAGTTTCTCTCCAGGTACATACGATAGACTACGACCGCATTCATGATAGCATTTTTTGATTCTAATGTACAACAGCCCATACTGCTTACGTCAAGTCGTCATCGGGCTGGTTGAGCCTTGCGTCAAGCTGGGCGATATCCTCTTTGAGACTGGCCTCCTCCACAGTCTTGACCAACTCCTTCGTGCACTTGGCAATGTCGAAAGAAATACCGGCAAGACGCTGCTTGAAGTTCTTGTCAGCAAATTCCTCGTCGCTCTTGTCCGCGTTCGGACGGCAAAGGTTGTTCATGCGGTGGTTGCAGTCCTCTAAACTTGTCACCACCCAAGAACCATGTTCCTTTAATTGATGATTCCTCGTCTGGTTCATGGATGTCTTGGTTGCATCCGCCATCTGCTTGATCACCTCCGAAATAGCCTTTGAATTCTCTCTCAACTCACCACGCGTGGCATCTGGCTTCTTGATCGCTGTCAACAAGTCTTGAATAGTCGAAATAACCTGCACTGTTTGGTGCTCCAAATAAAGCAAAACTTGCGTCAATGTGTTATCAGGGTCATCAATATCGAACAAATCGAAGTTAAACGTCGCAGCAGCCATGGACTTTCTGTACTCCTGCCTTTGTCTAGCTTCTTCTTCTTGATCATCGTAATCGCTGTCCTCTTCGGATTCTTCCTCCAGCTCTTCCTGCTTTTCAGCATAGTTGACCTTTTTACTTTGAATGATGGCAGCTTTCCTGAAAGTGACTTCAAAGAGGGTTTAGGTTTCAAACCCTGCTCTTCATCGACTTCTATGGATCTTGCTTCTGACTTATTGACAATAGGCTCCTCATTGTGGGTTGCTTCGTCGTTTTGTGCGTCAGCAAACCTGTCCACTGGCTCGCTATTCAAGTCACCATCATCAGTGGGCTTTTCGTCCAGTTTCTTGATGCTGTCAGCAACCTTGTCAGCTCCCACGTAAGCTGCTGCGCCTGCAGCAGCACCAACAGCTGCCGTAGTGACACTATCCTTCAAATCCACATGATTGCCGTTCGATTCCGGGAGGACGTTTGGCTGAACAGTCTGCCTTTCGGTCTCCTTGGGTTCGTCATCTTCATTCGCCTTTCCTTCTTCAGCCTTTGCCTCACCAGCGAATTTGTTCCTCAAAGTTTGGAATAGACTTCTGCTTCTTGTGGGGGTGTTGTCATTTGATTTAGATGCATTAGGGCTCAGCTGACTTGGACTTGCTGATTCGGAAGCTTTTTCAGTAAATAACTCCTTCGCATTCTTGACCGACATCAGAGAGGGAGATTTCGTCTTGGAGATGAGTCTGTTTGAAGGCGATTCTTCTGGACTTTCGAATTGTCTCACCTTATCCAAGATACTTGTCTTAGAAGCAGAGTGTGGAGTTGATGGGGCTAAGTTTTCCTTATTCTGCGAAGGACTTCTGCCACCCTCAGAAGATTCAGTTATCTTCTTATTGCTGAGGTTTTCTGATTTAGAGCTTGTGTTGGACTCGGTCAAAAAGCGATCTTTCGACTCGGAGTCCTTGGCGTCGCCAGTATTAGCTGAATCATTGGTGCTGTTGGGAGTAGCACTGGTAGTAGTAGCATCAACGGCAGAGGCACCAATAGCAGCAGCTCCAAGGGCTCCAGCCGCTGCAGCACCGGTGGCGCCAACACTGCTTGGGATGACAGGGCTCGATGTAGATTCACCAGGCTTCACAGACTCTTGAAGAGGAGCTGGTCCGGATGAATTCGTCTCCTTCTTCCTCGTACCCGAAAGTCTTTCGAACATGGTCAACTTCTTCACTGGCTCCTCTTTCTTTGTATTTTCCTGATCGACTGCTTCATTTACTGGTAATGATCCTGGAAGAATCTTAGATGGACTAGGGCTGTCTATAGGCTCATCGTCTTGACGTTGTAAATTGTCAGCGGACAAGCCCCGCAGCCTAGGTGTCGAGAAGTCTTCCATCGGGCTCAAACCGCGAGACTGGCCATTGTGATTGTGATTGTCCTCTGGAGGACTGAGATTGGTCGATCTTCCAATTTTGAGTGGTCGTATAGCATCATTGGAATCTTTAGATTGATCAGGAACAGGAATTGCTTGTTCTTGGGGGACGGTGCCATCGGATAATTTACATGTGGAGACGAGATCACACACGGTGAATGCAAGTTCGTCGACGCTTCTCTCGACAACAACTCTAGGAAGAATTTTCTTGTTAGAGCCGTAATATCTTGTGGCAGTCAAAGAATGGCCAGCGGCTTCTCTGACATTAACAGCGAGGTGGTCGTTTTCATAAAGTGCGCTCTTATTGCCAACTGAAGCAAGTTTGTTCGCTAGAAGGGCAACATTGGATATTCTTTCAAAGAGAAGCTCTGAATCTGCCTCGTCATCATAAAGGCTGATCAAAAATGCTTCAATGGATGCGAAGAAGTCAGAAGCATTCTGTGAGGGTATTAAGCCCGAAGGCGACACATGCTTCTGCAACTGGGGCAGGCTTGATAGGAGATTGTTTTTGATAATACCTGCCTGAACATCCTGGTATCGTTGCTGCCACTTCGATGCTTCTGCCTTCAACAGAGACTCTCTTCTCGAGGTGGTAGGCAAGTTCTGTGGCGCATCCAAGGCAGCCATTTTTTCGTGGAGCTTCTTCAACTCGCTATTGACATCGGGGCCCGAACGATTTGAGGCGATGCTTCTAGAAGGCGAGTGAGTTGGTGAGCCTCTAGTAGCGAGGTCAACTGCATGGCTGAGAGAGCCGGAGTGAGGACGAGATCCCAGCTGGCCTGGCAGCGAGGCCAACTGGCCCGACAGCGAGTTCTCTCTTGAAAGAGCGGCAAGGTCGCGCGATTGATGACGAGAGTCCTTCCAATTCTTGTTCTTCAAAGCCTGGTTTTCCAACCTCAACGCTGCAGCGGAAGACTTCAAGCCCTCAATTTCATCTCTGAGAGCATTTAGCTCCTTAGTATCGGTGCCTCTCGCGAGGTGCTGTTTGTTCTCTGCTTCAAGTGTATCTTTTTGAGAAAGCGTTGTGGCTAGGTTACTCTTAAGCTCCTCGTTCGCTCTTTCAAGCTCACTGGCTCGCTCCTCGGCTTTCTGAAGCGCCAGCTTGAGATCCTCTACCTCCTTGCTGTTTCCATTCGGCATAAGGCTCTTGGCTGCAATACCTGCTGTCGCACCAACGCCTGCCCCGGCAGCGGCGCCCTTAATAGCCCCATTATCTTCCTCTTCCTCTTCGTCACTGGACCACGTCAAGTTCGCCTTAGTTGGAATGACCGTCGTGGGCTGCACCGCGATGGTCTGCTTACTCTCTTCATGGGAGAGCTGCAGAATGTCTGGATCTTGCGTCGTAGAGTTAGCGGCAGGCTCATCCACGGTCAGATGAGATACATCTTGTGGGCCATCGATACGGTGGCTGTGATCGCGATCTGAGCGCACCGAGGGAGCGGAAGGAACTGAGGGCTCTGTGTCGTTGGAGCGGCGAATATCCCTGTCTGAGGCAGTCTCCGATGGGGGCGCCAGCTTTTCGGGCGGGATGTGCAAGTTTCTTCTTGAGATCTCGTAGCTGATATCCAGCACCAAGTCCTTGAATCTGGTCTGAGGCAACAGCGAGAGCTTTTGTCTGGCCTGGTTTCTTTTAGGATGGAACGTCAGCTTGGGAAGCAAGAAGTCTGGCTCGGCCTGTGACTCGTCAATTCGACGTTTCAACTCGTCGTAGACATCGGTACTTAATTCACGAAACTGAGCTCCCAGTAACTTGAGGAGCTTTTCTCTGGCCCGCATGGCACGCAGCAGATTCAGCTTCGTCCTGCTGCCCAGGTCATCCAGGATATCAAGAAACTGTTTGAGCACCTTGTAGTGGTGCAGCAAGTCGGGTTCTGACATTGGCTCTGGGAAAAAGGTGTTGTTGGTTTTTGTTCCTAGACGCGCTTTTTTCTGCCGCTGATGTTCGGTGATGAATGAGTTAGAGGGCGTAATACAGAGGTTAGGGTTTTCTCGAGAGGAAATAATTTAAAATCTGAGATGAGAAGCGAAGGAGCTGAAATTTCGAAGATTGTAGCAACTTCCCGGGTTTTCAAGACCTGCCGATGTATGCTATTTCAAGTGTGTCTCGGTCTGTCCTGTGAATCATCAGTAGGGGCACTTCCGAGTCACCGGGAGCATATTGCAGCGCTTCCATTATAATCATTTTAAGCCAATCAGCTTAATTTACAACCGATGGCCCCTTCCGGTTACTTCATAATTTTGAATTTTTAATCTTTTATTTTCCTGATTTTTCATCGCTGCAGCACGTAATTCTTCTAATTACTGTTGTGGCTTTGCGAGTGGACGTGGCTCATTCGCCAAGTGTGAGACAATGGCTGGATATCAAGGCTCAGTTACGCGTCTGAATATACTCATTGGGCGTGTTTCAGAGATGCCCATCAATGGAAGTACCAGAGACTTGAAAAAGCTTTTTTTCGTTTCAGATCATAAAATCGCTGTGTCACGAGAAAGACCCAAACCCTAATTGAATTAGTGATGTAAACGCGTATTGGCAAGCGGCTCACTCACGCCCTACAAAAAAATTCTGCGACTAAATTCCCGCATTGAACGCTATAGAAGCAGGTGGGGGCAACTTGACAAACCTTTTGAATGTCAAGGTTTTAGATGGGGCGTTTCCATGATGTGGTGGAGATAAACGCACAAGTACTATTGCGTGCTCCTGAAATTGCACAATTGTCAAAACTACTATGTAAAGACCTTAATCTCACTTCCGTGAATTTAGCTGTCTTTGTTTGCCTGACTTGATGTAAATGGTTTCTTTGAGGAAAATGCTGCCTTGTGCCTTGTCCGTTTCATTGAGGAAGCTTGAGACCCTTAGTTCTAGAACCTTTTAAATTTGAGTTCCAGGTTGGTTCCCTCTACGCTTGCTTTTCTAATTTCTAGGTATTGTACATGCTCTAGCTAAAGCTTAATCGGTCGAGATCAACGGAGTCGACTCGGAAACAAGCTCGATACTCTCCTCGGAGGCAGCATCCTGTGAATCAACAACAGGAGGGGGCGGGGTCTTCTGGCCCTTTACAGATGCATAGCCCATCAGCTCAATAGACTTGAGCATTTTGTTTCTCACCAAAAGAGCCAACTCGTCAACATCCTCCTTGGTCTCCAATTGGTCAGTGGGCTCTGGTTCCAAAACCTCGATGACGATTTCACCAGTCTTGAAGATCTTGTCTCTGGACAGGAACAATGTACTGTAGTTCTGAACAGCCACGGGAATGACGGGGATCTTGGCCTGCTTGGCGAGGTGGAAAGCACCCTTCTTGAAAGGAAGCATGTCCAACTTCTTAGTGGCAGAACGGGTGCCTTCAGGGAACATAAAAAGCGATCTGTCGTTCTCCTTTAAGCTCAAAAGCGCTCTGTCCAACACCTTTCTGGCCTTCTCGCCCTTGGCTCTGTCCAAGAAGAAGGTCTTAGAAGCAAGCATAAACCAGCCCAAAAAGGGAAAGTACTTTAAGGCCTTCTTAGCGGTGACAGTGTAGCCGGGCTGGAAGATTTTGCCCAACACTAAGATGTCCAAAGCCGACTGGTGGTTTGAGATGACCACAGATGGCTTGCGATGCAACAAATGTTCGTTCTTGACGGTGATGGTGATGCCCAAAAGACGGCTGAACAGCCAGTAAAAAACCTTGGCCACCGTGTACTGGGCATATTCTGCTTTACCGATGAGTCGAAGGCAAATAGAGGCCACCACGCCGTAAAGAGCACAGGTGGAGATTAAAGAGCCGAAGATAAACGACTTTATCAAAAACTTCAATTTCTGCAAAGAGCCCATGGTGGCAGCAAGGACGCACACGGTGAGGGCCGTTATGACGATATAAATTGGTGAAATCAACGTGACTAGTATGGTGGGTTTCAAGACGGGTAGTCTGAAATCAGCACGTAGCACTATAGATTTTAGGTTGAGAATGTCACTTTTTTTCTTCGCTCGGCCTTTTTGGGCTCCTCACAATGGTGCACTTAAAATACCCCCAGTCGGCTGCCGATGCGGCTGTCCCTCGGGTAACTTGTGAAACACACGCCTGGTGTGAAGGTTTGAGGACAAGTTTTCCTTATTAAATGGCTCTAAAAGCCCGTCTTTGCCTAAATCGGGCGATTCCCAATTTTGTGTCAGATTCACGTTTGCTTCCAGTCCCCACACTGAGATCGCACGGCCTGCCTCTCATAACCTGAAAGGATATTGTATGAGGACAAGGCCCCATCAGCTGCAGGACAAAACCTCAAACCACTTTTCATCATGGAAACCAGCAGAGGCTTGGTCACAAAGTTGGTGCTTTACAGCGCCGGTGCTGTGGGTCTTGTTATCTTGGGAAAAAAACACATCGCTCATCACAAGGAAGAGAGACATTTGAAGGACAGCGACACCAGCTTGGAGAATAGTGAGGAATTTGAAGATAGCCATATTCGCAGAGGATTCCCCTCCAACAACCCAAATCTCAATTACGAAGGTAAGGGACGTGAATCCAAGTATGTGGGTGCTGGCCAGGCGTACTCGTCGAGAACTCCCGGCGACCGGTTGAGTATGTGGAATGTGTTCAAGAATAAGAACTCCAGGGACAATGACGAGAGGAATTAGGCGTGTAAATAGGATAATAACTTGTGAATAGCATTGGACGTTACTGTCGGATTGCGGTAGTTGGGGTATAAAGAGTGAATTATAGCATAACGATGGCGTTTGTTTTTGGCTTCATTGGCATAGGGTCGCCTGGCTCACATGGCGTCCACGAGATCATTGAATGCAACCTCATAAAGGTAGTTGGACTTCATGAAATTATTAAGGCACCAACCGCAGAAAAAGTTGTCTTGTAGCTCCTGGAGAATCATGACCACATTCAGCTTGATCTGGTCGTCTTGGTTGAACAAGTTCATAAGGAGGAGCTCAATACCTTTATTCTTGTCGAATATCGTCATGTTGCCGCCGTGTGCGCCTGAGCTCTGCAAACTGGTCGAGGAGTTTGGGGGTATTAGATATGTGACGAGAAGGAACGTTTCTAAAGACTTTCCACTAATGAGGTACTTGAGAATGTTAAACCAAACCTCACGTTCGTTTACCTTCGCTGGTGTAGTCTTGGCGTTGGTCACATTGTACAATTTTTGCAAGTGGTGTTGTAGGTCAATCATAAGGTTGAGTTCGTTGGACATATTAGGAAGAAGCAAGCTGTATGAAAACTTTCCCGAATACATGAGATCTTGAAACCTTGACGATATTATCTGGTAGCATGACATTTCAACGAGCTTGCTGGTATCGCTGTGCCAGTAATATCCCACACCATCCATGAGAAGGGTATGGTTTCTGTTGCCCGGATCGTTAAAATTCCGCAGAGATACCAAAATTCTGATGAGCTCATTTATGTGCCTGCGGAATATTAGCTGTAACGTAGTCAAGTCGTCACTGTAAGTGAAAAGGGAAAATTGCAAATTGGACAAGAATCTTGCATCCTCACTTATGATTGAGTTTTTCAGAATCTCTGGCTGCTTGAGTGCGGAGGCAACGTGGAACTCATTTGCGTCAATGTCATAAAGGAGATCCCAAATAGCTTCGTGAGCTTTGAAGAAGGGATTAATGGTACCCGCCAAGTAAGAATCACATTCAGACAAGAGATCAATCTTGGAAAGATCGATCAACGGGAACACGTTATAGTTCTTGAGGATCCCAGTGAGTATACCTCCACCTGATACAACTTTTAACGTTAGCAAGATCAAGTCAATTATGTGCCCCGCAGAGTTGTCATAACTTAAAAAGATAATTCTTTTACCCGTCAAGATTGCATTGATTAAAACAATGATGGGTGGTGTGGCGAGACCATATATGGTCAATTCGTTATTGTGGTGGTCCGTAGCCAATCGAGCGCTCAACAAATCAATAAGATTGGGTTTTAGATTAAGATCCGTTGGGTTCATGTAGTCTCCCACAGTGTCTGGAAGCTGCAAAAGCGGCACTTTCACGGGTATTTTCATACCTCTGAAGGTCACAACTGAGTTGTAGGATAAATCCTTACGAATAAATATTTCTTCGTTCGGTTTTTTAATGCCCAAAAGTTTATTTCTGAACTTCTCGTCGTTGTATATCTTATCACTGATGGGCAAATCGAGGACCAGACTGATAAGTAGTCTTTTGAGTAACGATTGTTCAGTGCTGTTCACGCTGAAGTCATTAGAATTGATCGCCGTGTATAATTCAGCGAGAAGACTTGGTTCGTCACTCTCGAAGTAGCCGTCCAAGCATATCAAGAGCAATGGCCGGAAGTGTTTGAAATAGGGTAGTTTCGTGATTATACCAAGAGCCTTGATTATCAGACCTCTTTTCACCGTCTCGTCGCTGACATTCTTTACAACAGTGTACATGAAATAAATATCATCTTCACATTGGTCATCATTTTTATACTGGAAATGACCCGTGCTTTTGTTCTTGAAAAGGAGGAAAAGGGTAAAGTCCTCCTCTCGACGATGGATTTGGTCAGGAAGCATAAGCTCGGGAAGGAACGGGAGAAAGTCATAGCCAGGAATATTCTGAGGATGTTGGTGAACTATGGAAGGCCCCTTGTCCACATGGAACTCTGCCGTTATGATATACTCGATATTGGGCATACGTGTTTTAGTCTAGTATTAGCGCGACGAATACATTAGTAGTATGCGCCTTGAGAAACTATCACCGTTTGTGGTACCGCACCAACGGTCGAGAATGCGTATGTGCAGTTACCCCCATACGGCTGTAGGGTCTGGTCTTTGTCTTGTAACATGGAACCTATATCAACATATATACTTTTACAAACCCATATCAAGCCATGGGTGAGCAGCCAATGAGCCACTGTCTTAATTGTTGAAGTAGTCAGACATCTCCTGGTCCAACTGCTCAGCAGTCTTCTTAGCTGGCTTAGCAGCCTTGGCCTTGGTCTGCTTAGTAGGCTTCTTCTGGAGCTGCTGTCTCTTGTGTTGCACCTTCTCCTTAAGAGCCTGCTTCTTCTTTACCTGAGGTGTCTGCGCGACAGGCTGGTTGGCACTGATTCTAGCAGCCAAAGGCTTCTTGGTTGGGTCAACAATCAACTCCATCTTCAACTTGGACTTACCGCCGTCGATAGGAGCATTGTTATACTTCTCCACAGCCAGCACAGCGTTCTTGTGCGACTTAAACACGATCGTGGCAACACCTCTGAACTGGCCTTTCTCGTTGTAGTTCATCGACACCTGCGACACACCGCCAACTTGCGACTGGAAAAACTCCTACGTTTGTTAGTTAAAACTGTGAAAAAAAAAGGGGGTAATCAGGAATGTGAGATCGTGGTCTCTTTGAGACGCTTTGATGCACCAAACCATGATATGTTTGCGGGTCCCTGCGGACACATTGACACTGTTCAGAAACAGATTTTCAAACATGTGCATTGCTTGAAACGCAATGTATTCGGCGGTGTGAATGATAAAGGGATAGGTGATGGGGGCATGAACTAAAAAGTGTGACAGCCAGCTGCCAAAGTCGAAATCAATTGCTGACATTGTCTTTAATGACTCGTTCTGCCTTTCAAGTATTTATGCTGACACAGGATTGTATGTGTGCTGTGTAATTATTATGATCCTTGATCCTTAAGTGCCCGTTTCTCAAAATGTGTGATATTCCCAATTCCCAGTTTTCCAAATTCCCAAACAAATTAAGTGACCTTTATGTATCGGTCCATCCCATTCCATATGCCTATCCCTAGGCCTATCATTCAAATACCATCCGCTCGCCGACAACATCATAGAATGGCGGCCATTTACCTAGACACGCGTCTTGGCTTCATCTGGCCCGCCAGCTGAGCTCATTTGAGTTGCTCTCACAAATCACACGAAGCTCACTGAGAAGATTCGTCAATCCCTTGCACCAGGCAAGCTCACGACTACTTCCTTCTCTTCCCGATCCTCATCCTGAGAAATCGTTAACATACCTTGATAGCATCCTGCTTCAAGTCACGGGGCAAGCCCTGAGCAACCACCTTAGTGGCGTAAGTCAAATCCAAACCTGGCTTGGGCTGGGGGGCGACCTTCTTGGCCACTTTCTGGAAAGAAACAGGTTGTTTTTTCTGAACCTTGCCCACACCCTTACCGACGACCTTCTTCTTGCCCTGAGGCTTCTTGGTTCTTCTGGTGGAGATGATGTCGTCCAAAGATTTGTCAAGAATAGTAGACATGATGTAGTTTTTAGCAAATTGGTTAGATTAGCTCATTTTTTTCTCAATTTGGCCGGTGCTGGCTATTGGGTGATGCACGACTGTTGAAGGCGCTGATTCTGTTGAATCCCCCGTTGGACGTTGAATTTGGTAGAAATAGTAGAACAAAGTAAAAGCTTCTTCGATAGTCTAGAGAACTTATTTTATTCAGCAAGCGAAGACCTTTTTGTTGTCAAGTGGTTGTAGAGATCAACCATTCGGCTGCAAAATGCATGGAAGCCCACGAATCATTGTCATGAAAGATCTACGAAGGAGAACATAAAAAGCATTACATGGAGTGGTTTTAGTATTGAGTATTTTCAAATAAAGCAAAGCCCTTTTTTAGTTCATCCTACTGTAGTGTGATATGTCGAATCGCTGCACCGAACTCATGCTCTCAGCAGTTCGGAGCGCGCTGATAATCTTCAACTACTATGAGTGAAGCTAAACAGCAGAAAGTGGAAGAGGTGCTACATCTCAAGGAGCAGATCACCAAACTACTTCAGAATGTGCGTGACTCCCAGGCCGTTTGTGAGAAATATACGCATGAAAATGACTACCTTCAGGATTACATTGGTTCAGTCATGAAGAGTACAGATATGAAGTAAACATGGTGGTGAGAGGGAAATTGAGGTCACTGAGGAACATTGCGATTACTGTGATACCAGAGATTCATGGCCACGCCTAAGGAACTGTTCTTCGTGCTTCTATTGTTGTATACCCGAAGAACGGATGTCGCTATTCAAACTATCAACGGTTGAAGAGCAGTTTCAAAAGAGGTGACGCTTTTATGGAAAGGGAGATGAAATGAGACCCTAGAAGCAAGCCGGTGGAGAGACGCTGCATTGCAAGCTAAAACCCTACGCAAAGTCAGTAATCAGAACAATGGATAGGAAATACTGATGGTAACGAACTTCATGAGAATGTCAGTCTATAAATGTTGAATTTACAGAGACTTTCACAAGGACTGTAGTGCTGTGGAAGCACACAACGTCTTTGGAAGCATAGATGGATCATTTGTAGCCGTGGAAGTTCTGGATTCAAGATCTGTTTTGTGGCTTGTAAGGGACCTAACATCGGCGCTTTCGTCTAGCTTCTGAATAGCTTTAGCGTCTATGTGCCATTCACAGCAATAGACAATTCAAAAAGAATACTCTACTTTGTGCTTCCTAGGCGCCCAGTGGTCCGAGACGTCAAATCTCCTCATAGCCCCCAAGCAACCAGCAACCAGATTCTACTGTGGCTACTCCTAAGTCGCTCATAACTGTAGCCCATCATGCTTGAGTTCCAAAAAGCCGTTATTTTGCGTCAATCGACCATCAATGATTTCAATTCAACACGGTTCGAAAACGTCAACATGCTGAGTTTGTTCGGGACCGTAGCCCCGTCGACTGAGGCTCACTTATTGGTACAAAAGCAGAAAGGCCTATGATGCGCCATTGGATACAACAAGTCTTAACCGCTGTGCGAGTGAAGACAGGCTAAACCGTTCAAGAAAAGCAATAATGACGTACTCTAGGATCTCTCTCAGCATGAAAGAAAGCTTGGCTTTCCAGCATTTTTTTAGGTTTTGGTATGCTTCGTCTAACGTCATTTATGATGGGCCTACACCTAATCCATGACGATAACCGTGCATTGGGCGGGCCATGGTACCAAGGAGTTTAAACATCACATAATGCGGTTGAGGCTATCGGTTTTCAATTTAGTGTCGCTTATGTCCGGAGATTTTTATTGGTCCCGACCTTCTGCAAGGAAAAACGCTTCTCCATGCCATCCGACGCCTTATTCGTCATGAGCCGGACGTCGGTCTGTTGACATAATTAGCGCTATACAGAGTTGGCTCTTTTCGTGTAACTAAGCTGCACCACAGCAAAAGAGATTCAGAAACATATGAAAATTACAGAGATCACAGCTCAACGCTTCGCATGTTCGCCTCCTTTGTTTGTGCCAAATTCATATGGTGAGTCCTGAAATTGAGCCTGGTTCAAAACCTCTTGGTTATGGTGACAGGTATATTTTTTGCGCTTTTATCAAGTTGAGAGGGTTATCTGCATGGGGGTAATTGGAACTGTATTTCCGCCCGCATGATGGCTTGGTAGGTTACATAGAGGTTGGAGAGGATAACGATTAGAGCAATGCTTTGAACGATGGAAGGGGTTGAGTCTTGTGAGGTTTGATTTGGCTTTTGTAAAGTTGTCCATTAATGTAGGTATGGTGAGAAACCAGTTTTAAGACTGATAGTGACTTTGCTATCAATTGTTGTTTCGTAATTTTCATCTCTTCGGATGCCGTTGTGGCTTACCGTTCTACTGGTTGTTGACATGATAACACGTTAAGTATAGACACAGAATTATTAACAATCAGCGAGTCAGCCTCGCCAATTGGAGTTGCGACCATATTATATTGACAAGAGAGCCATGAATTGAAGATTAGGGGAAAAAAAGCGTGCGCTAGAGGCACCGAAGAAGTGAAAAGAACAAGCTGCCAACTAGAGCCGGTCTAGTCGTAGCACTCGGCCTTGACAGGCCCCAGGGCCCCCGAGTGGCTGTTGTTCTTGCAGCCGTTGCCCTTGACGCTTCTGCCGTGCTCCTGCAAGCCTTTGCACTGATCACATTCAATGTGGTACTTCAACCAGCGGGCGTTGCTCTCGAAGTACTCGAAGCAGCCTGCGCAGCGGCCGCCTGTGCTGTTTCTGGCACTCGACTTGGTGCCAGGCGGGTAGATGAAGTGCAACGCCTTGAGGTGCGTTTTGTAGGTGTCTCTACGGGAAAAACCGCCCGTAGGGTGGCATTTGGTGGCCAGCTTGATCACATTGCCGAAATTGTCCTGGGTAGAGATGTCGTGAAAGGGACACACGAAAGCCATGGCGTTGGTGTGCTTGCGAGCGTGGCGAGTCAAGTATGACTTGACTTTGAACGAGGCGTTGCACTCGGGACACACATGTCTGGCTTCCTTGCGGTCGTCGAACAGCTCGTGCTCAACCTTGACTTTCTTAGTCTCGAACTCTGGCGAATCAGAGATTCTGCGCTTCCTGACTTGGGGAACAGGAGCCATGGGTGGCAGCTCGATATAGCCAGAAGCAAAGTTGGTGGGCATGGGACCGTTCTTCATGAAGAGCTCGTCCATAAACAGAGCCAGCAGCTCGCTGCAGCCAGTGGCTGGGGAGTCGGCGTTTGGAGATCTTCTGAAGTCCTGGAAGGCCTGAGGGGGCTGGTGGAGGCCAATCATGTTGAGCGCAAAGTGAGACTTTGGAGGCTCGATCTCCTCCTGGTAGCTCAGCACGGAAGTCTGGTAGGATGAGGAAAGGGATGGAGTCAGGGAGAAATCGGGCACGGAGAAGTCGAACCCCCAAGGTGTGGGCTCCTCGAGCTCCACGGGGAAGTTGAACTCTGGCTGTTTGGCAGGAGCGAGGTAGTTGTCAAAGAGTTCGATCTGGTCATTTCCCAAGGAGAGCTCGAGGTCGTCAGCGGCACACAGGTGGGCAGCAGCACGTCTAGAGTTGCCGATCCAGTGGATCGTGGAGCCCAGGAGCGCTGGAAAGAGGCTCTGGCGGAAAAGATATTTCTGGAGGAAGGCAGCGAGGGAAAAGGAAAGAGGCGGGCGGTGGCCTAGCCCGGGCCCAATGAGGAACATGATAAAGCAAACAAGATGTTTTGTATTTAGGGGAGGTGTGGTGGTGAAATTTTTGTTGGGGGAGACTGAGCCGCTGGGGATGGGGGGATTTTAAAGTGAGTGAGGGAAAAAAAAAAAAAAATAATAAAGCGGATGCAAAATAGGTAAAAGCGAAAACCGGCAGGGGATCGCCTGCGATTAAGTTTCCACGCAGATAGTCAGATAGCAGGGCGGGTGCATCATAAAGGAAAAGAAAAGAGAAACCACTTACAAAAAAAAAAAAAATAAAAAAGGGTAAGCCTGTTTGGTAACGGTGCCCGCCTTGGAGGTGTGGATTTGGGCCGATGAGTTGGAGGACGTCGACCAGTAGGACTGTGGGGAGATAGCTGACTCTATTCGCAAAACTCGCAGTGCCATGGTTGACTCATCAGCGGTCCAAGCTGGGGGAGATGGCTGATACGGTCCAAAGATTGCAACTTTGTGATTTCAAGATTTTTTCAAGCAACTTTCGGAAAACCATCATGGTTTGGGGACCCTGGGACGCCGGACGGTCGTTATCTTTGCTCTGTGGCTGCTAATTGTGTTATCAGTGCGAAGCAAAATGCCGTGCCGACACTATCAAGCACATGACGCAGGAAGTGAGAGCGAATGGGCGAGAGAAAACGACGTCAGAGGTCAGATACAAGTCAGGGGTTTATCGAGATAGGATGGGCGAGGCAGGCGAGATCGGCAATAAAAGTGTTTTACTAAAAGTTCACAGCTTCCCAGAAGTGCAACTCCTTGTAGCCCGGTGGCTCGTTGTGGATCAAACTGTGGAAGCAGCCTCGGGCCGCGAGGTGTGGACGGTCATGAGCGCCAGGAAGACAGCAGAATTAACGCACATCCATAGGCAACGAGCAGGCAGCGACCAGGCAGAGCATGCTGCAGCGGTGCGGTGCGGTGCGGTGTCGCACAAATCAAACGAATCCCCGGCGCCAGAGCCGGTTTTTATTTTTTGTGTCTCTGCCCCGCTGGGAAATCCGCGAAGGCCCGAGTTTCAGCTCGCGGGAGGATGCCGCGTTTTTGGCTGCGAATTACGATGACCAAGGCCCCGAACCAACAGACCCCAGCGAGAGATAAGACGGTGGAGGCCAGCAAG
Source organism: Candidozyma vulturna (assembly GCA_026585945.1). Taxonomy (NCBI): domain Eukaryota; kingdom Fungi; phylum Ascomycota; class Pichiomycetes; order Serinales; family Metschnikowiaceae; genus Candidozyma; species Candidozyma vulturna. The sequence goes on along the minus strand of CM048832.1, from coordinate 231,055 downwards.
ATGCTCTGGTGGTTGATTCCTCACTGGGCGCCTGGCAGCCAATGGGGGTTTGGGAATTTGAATTGCAACATGGTAAATCGCATTGTGCTGGAATGGGGAGCAGGCCAATGGCAGGTCGACGCGGGAACAATGGTGCAGCCGAGGAGGAGACCGATAGCTTGGGGCTGGGGTAGAATTTGAGCATCGTGCTGGGGTTTGGAGAAAGTGGGCAGAGGTGGAGAGGCTTCAATGTTGGAGAGGCTTCAATGTTGGAGAGGCTCCAATATTGGAGGAATGGGGGTGACACGGAGGGGCACGAAGACACTGACTGCAACGTTGCTGCCTGCTTGATCCCCTGGGCAGTCGGACTTTGACGAGCTTGTGGGGCACAGTGGCTTCGCAATCTCAGGTGTCTCAGGTTTCCCCATTGGGATTTGTCTAAGATTCTGCTACATGAGTGACGTTGTGTCAAGGCGTCAATAGCCGAGAGGGATGAAAGAGACGATGGAGGGATTCCGGCCTGGCGGCGTTGTGTATTCGTATTTCGCTTTTTCAGGCCCGGTGAATGCAAGTAGGTGAAAAATTAATTGGCGCCCTGTGCATCACCAATTTCGGGCGGTGTCACGTCAGATCAGGTGAGATCGTCGATTTCGCTGCCTTCCCCACGATGTTTCAGCCTGGAGGTTGCAGCCCCAAGCTTTCAGCCTTGCTTGGACTTTGAGGCTTTTGTATTTGTAGGCTTAGGCCTCAGGAGACCCATAAGCTTGGGCTTCCGTTTTGGAGAAAAAGTGACGCACGTCAATTGGAGAAATGGCTTTGGGTGATGCGGCGTCGGTTTTTGACCCATCGAATCCCGCGACCATGCTGTGGATGTGGATAGTGAAGAGCGGATGAAAATATCTGTGGTCATTCGTTTCTGAGTTCATGCCAAGGTCACATAGTCGGCGTATCTAGCAAAACTTTATCAATTGTTGGCTGTGAATAGCGTCAATTGAGAAGACTCAACGGCACGAAACCCCGTTCGCTACTTATACATGCGTTGCTGGACTCGTCTGTATATGAAAGCCCTGTGAAGGGGAATGAAATGTTTGTTGTGTAAAAATTGATTCAACACTTCACTTGCGCCTATTCCGCCAATTCCTGTAATTTTTTTGTACATTGTACTTCACTGTTTCGGCTGCAGTTCACCCTCGACTTTTGGAAAATACGTGCGAACCAACAATTTGCAGCCAAAACAAAATCTACACACCAAGATTAAATATACCACCATAACTACAGTCACACCAACAAATCAAGTTTCATCAAAAAGACCCATCTGCGCCATTGCCGATACCACAGAACGCCGTAATATGCATTGGGCAGATCCATCGTAAATTCACACGATCACATTCTTACCGACGCAGGCGATAAGCGAGTCAAATCTAGCGAGACAGCCTACACGTACCTTTAACGAGATCTCCAGGACATTCCGACTTGACGCAGTGAGGCGATTCTCGCGAGAACATAAGCCTTCAACAAAGTTTGGCGTAGTATGATATACAGTACCTAGCTTCACCGATGTTGACAAAAACTGGCCCGGGGCCTAGGTCACATCTACCTTTAAAACCAATCGAATGTCTCCAAACACAATTGCTATTATGCTTTTCAAAGTTTTGCTATTTCGGTCCTCAAAAGGAATCGTTGCAAACAAAGCCCCAGAAAAGCTCGCACGCCTCATCGGGGCATGCCATTATAAATGTAGCCATTTCTGTTCAAGCAATGAGGTCTAGAACTGGACAATCGAGTGTTGAAACAACCAGTTGTGGACCCTAAGTATACACTTCTTCTACCGTACGACCTTCCTCAGATATCTAGCGATTCGCAGCCATCATTCCACGATGCCACGCCACGCCACACCAGCGCCGGCATCTCGAACATTAATCAATCATCATTTTTTTTTCTTCCGAATTCTCGAATTATATCTGGTCGCCGCCCGGTTCATCCCCTCGATATTAACACTAGGTTGTCGTCAAAAACCCGTCACCGTACAGTACTGCACCGGCAAGCACGATGTTTACCTCTCGCGATTCTCCAGCATCTTCATTCCTACAACCACCAAGCCAGCAAGAAGGGATGTCGGAGAAGTTCCAGGCAGACAAGCCCAACACCCACTATTTGGCGAATTTGGATAATTTGAATCAGACCAATAATGCCGTTCATTTATCCCGCCTTCCGACGCTTGGTGAGATCCTTCTGAACAAGACGAGATCGCCAGTCAACTTGTACACTTTCTACTTGTACATGCAATACATTGAAAACAACGTCGACCTCCTAGATTTTTGGTTCGACCTTATAGCCCATCTCAATCTTTGCAAGCATTATGTCAAGGGCTTAAGGGAGTCGATCGTGAGAAACTCAAACCACTACGCCAGTGGTTCTCCAATGATGGGTCATGATAGCCCCAGAAACCTGGCCGTGGGCAGTCCACAAAGGGACTCTTTTCCGTTAACTGAAGGTTCCAAACACAAGTCGGTCTCGCTGTCGATGCTTTTGGATCTCATCATCAACGATCACATCTTGGAGGACAACGATTCCAATAGGCTTTCGCAGTTTCTTCGAGGAGAAATCAACCTTAACGACGTGGATCCTAAGATTAAAGAACTCATAGATAAGTACCAGGACGACGGCGGCGTGAATCCACCTTCCCCTATTGTCGACAACGCTCTGTTCGGCGGCTTCACTGAAAAACGAGTTTCCTCTAATTCCAAACTTTTAGATGACTCTTTCGACCAAACGCAACAAAGCAACACCTCCTTTGGCTACCCACAGCTGCCGTCTGCGGGCAATACTCAGACACACGGAGGTAAGACGTATTCGGCCCTTCGGCGCTCTTCCATAAACCCTTCCTTGCTCGAGAAAATCATCAGAGACTCCAAGCATAGTCTGGGCTCGTTCATCACTCGTAACAACTTGCGTGAATCTTCCCATAATCTTTTGCTCAAATACTTCGTTGAAGACTCTGAGAAGAACCTTAACCTTCCCACAAAACTCAACAACTACATCATCAACGCCATCGAAGTCGAGGGCAGAGATGACCCAGACGTCTTCAATGCAGTGAAGCGTTACGTTTTCAATGTTATTGAGAATCACTATTTGCCAAACTTCCTCAACTTTGTGGCCATCAAAAACGTTAACCGCTCCATCAACGCCCGTATAGTTATCGGGTTTTTCTTCATATTTGCATCATTCTGGATCGCATTCACCTTAATCTTTTTGGATTTGTCGAAGAGTTACAGGGCTGTGATTGTTATTTCGTTTCTCATTGGCTTCTACTGCCTCGTATCTTCCGTGTACAGACTCGATCCGCTACTAGCTTTGGTGGGCTACAGCGAGTCTTTTATACCGAAGAAAACATTCATCAAGGTGAACGACCGCTTCATACATCGTCTACTTTTGAAGCGGTCAGTGTGGGTGCTTGCGCTCATTCTTTTGTTCACTGCAATTTTAACCATCGTCTTTTGCCTTGTTCCAGGAAAACGACTTTAAGGCACATGCCACTATGCATAGACTAATATACATCTAATAACTTCTACAATGTAGTCGATAAGGTCGTGTGATTAATGTGCCACCGGGTCTTGAAGATACAAAAGCTATATGATTGGGAAATGGATTTAAGCGTCGTTCAAGAAGGCCTGTCTCTTCTCCTCGACTCTCTGGGCTCTTCTCTCTCTGGCAGCCTTGTTTCTCAATCTTCTGGCCTCGGCCTCGGCCTTCAAAGACTTCTCACGAGCAGCCTCGGCCTTAGCCTGGATAACGTGCTCAACCAAAGCTCTCTTGTGCTTGAAAGCGTTACCCTTAGCAGCCAAGTACAAGTGGTGGTACAAGTGTCTGTCGATCTTACCAGAGTCTCTGTACTTAGCCAACAATCTTCTCAACACCCTCAATCTTCTCATCCACAACACCTGGGTTGGCATACGGGCGTTCTTGGTACCCTTTCTCTTACCGAGACCCATGTGTCTACCGTTTCTCTTGGACTCGGCCATGATTCTGGCAGAGGCTCTGGAGTGAGCAGTAACGGGCTTCTTCACGATAGTACCGTTCTTGTAGAGCTTTCTGATGGCAGCACGAGAGTTGGCAGAGGCCAATTCGGTGGTCTCATTAGGGTCCAACCAAATCTTTCTCTTACCAACACCGACAACGCTGGCAGCAAGTCTCTTCTGAGTTCTGAGGTTAGGCCTGGTTGTTAGTAATTGTTTTGACTTTGGACGATCTTAGTTGTCGTTGGATCGATGAATTCAAGGGGATTGTCTCTGGATTGACTTGGACTAGCAGGGCAATTTCGACATCACTGGAATCCTCTTTTATGAGGTATTGGATCGTCACTCTAGCAGCAGGTCGCTTTGGCATTCAAGAAACGTACATTTCGATAAGCTGACTTTAGAAGATAAAAAAGGGAGCAAGAAAATTTTCAATAGAGGTTTTTTTGTGAGGGCAAAAGCGAGCAGCTGTGTGCACTCCATACCCTCATTCACTAGTAACGATATGGGGGGAAGAGCCTTACTCGCGGTGCTGCAGAGAGTTCTCAAAGGATCATAGGTGCACGGGTCTCAAAAACACAGGGCGTGAGCCCTAACACAGAGCACGTGATACGGTTTGCAGAAGGCTGATCAAGCTTCGAGTCCACGAAATCACAGCATCTACTAGTCTCTCTGCATTTTTTTAAAATTCACTAATCTCTAGAGGCGAGGAATTGGCTGCTGCCAAAAGTCTGCTATGGCGCGGCTGCCAAAGCCCAGCCGTTCAATGTAGTGAAGGAGTGTCGAGGTTAGAAGAATACGCATTCTTCTGCCGCATCCTGGTCCATCTTTGTCGAAATTAGTGCATACGCTTGTCCACATTGGGGATCTTGTGTAGGAGGTCGTTCAAAGATTGTGTCAAAGGAGCAAGAAAATGAACTGTATTGATAGAAAGTAGGCTATGTCGCAGGCTCGAGATAAGCTGGTGAGAAGAGAATATGAGGAATGATAGGAATTCCTGGGCACAATTGAGAATTCTGATTAAAACGATTTCCGAACGGTCCATTTCTGAAGGATAAGGAGTATTATAAATTGTGGGGTTAATTACTCGGAGCGCAATTCCCATTGACTAGCACAGCATTGTGTATAACATGACTGTTTTTTTTAGTTAGACCCATACAATGAAGCGGTGGTGCCGTTGAGTGGGGGGTTCAATACGGAGAACAAAAAATGTGGGGATCATTGAGAATCATTAGTCAAGTATCAGACACGGAAGTACTCACCTTTTGAAGCAAGAATAGGAGACAAAAATCTAGAACGCATGTAGTCCAGAACTGTCGAAGACACCAGATGATATCCAGGCTTTTGTGCAATTAGATTGTACTCCACAGGATAGATGCCCTGTATCATAAGCCTGTTTTCAAGAGCACTCCTGAATATTCTAGATCAACACGGGGGGAGGCATTGATAGAAACTGAAGGCATTGATCGAAATGGTGAGTTCAAGGCGCATGCTGATGATCTCACAATGTGTTACTCTGTGGTATCACAGGGGGTCTATAGTAGTGTACTGTTGCTAATCGTAGTTATAAAATTAAGCAAATGTTTCTTACAAGGAAAAGAATTCAAAAATCCGAGGAAAATGGTATTTTCTTTTTCCTGTTCTACCCCAGGCAATCTCGCCTCAAGCTCTTGATGCCTGGGTGGCTGCGAAAACCTGCGCGAAGCTCATCGCACATACTTAGAAACTACTTCTTTGCAATGGCCAAATCTTTGAGAAGCAAGCTGAAGTTGAGGGCCAAGTCGGTCAAGCGGAAGGGTGAATTCACCGATTTCGTTAACGAAAGAACAGCCAGACTTGCCGCCAGAGCCCAGGCTGCTCAGGAGAAGCAGAAACAAAAAAACGAGGATGCCATGGAGGAAGAGGAGGAGAAGCCCGAGAAGCCCAAGGAGGACTTGAAGAAAATCAGCACCTCTGGTTTGAAGAACACCAGCAGAATCAGAAAGCGTGGTTTGAAGAAGCGTGGCCACACGAAGTTTTAATTTGTTGGTGCTAGTACGGTGAGAAGTATAGCGACAACACCGCCTAGACCAGGATTTATTAGGTATTTGAGATGGTTATAGACACGGCTGGCTCATCGGGCATGAGCTGATGAGAGATGCCGAATACAGTCATACGGAGAACAGTCATACGGAGAACAGTCATACGGAGAAGAAACTGAAGATGTAGTCACCGGGGATGTTCGTTGTGAGAAGGTTGAGCCTTGAGATGATGCAAGTCATCTGTGGGCAAGATGGAAACTGCTTGATTGTCTAGACATTCTCTATCCTGCTTTGGATCGTCTAGACAATGCATCCCTTATTGCTGATTCAATGAGATTTCAAAATGGATTGGAATTTGCTGGGCTTCGACTCTCGATCTACATGGATTTAGCGAGATCAGAAGTGAACCAAGAGAGTGTGAAGCCTCCATTCTTTACGGCAAGTACTTCCGTATAGGTTTTCTCCTAATAGGACCTGCAAGTCCCATAATAGTTATAGAGCTAGCGTGCAGAAATAATCTCCAGTGGGCCCATTCCCACTTTGCGTCAAAGCTTATTAGCTATTTTTAATAAAAACCACCTTTTTGTCAACTCGAACCATTCAACATTCCATCCATACCAGTGTTCACTTCATATAACAACTCGTTTCAGTCACCCAGCACCCCACTTATCACCTAACCTCCATCTAATTTCGCAGCCCATAATTCATACCCCACGACTTATCCCCACCACAGCCATTTCAAACAGCCAAAAGTAAACATTTACAATCTGTTTTCTAAATAATCCCTTTCTTCATCAAACTCATTCATCAAATTGCCCCCCTTATCACATTCTCTCCAGATGGCCGTTTTCTGTCTATCGCTTATCGCCTGCACCGCTGACTCTGATCGCATCGCATCTTCAACTACACCTTCTTCATGGACAGCAAGACTATAGGCATTCTCGGCGGCGGCCAGTTGGGTCGTATGGTGGTGGAGGCCGCTCATAGGCTCAACATCAAAACTGTGGTACTTGATGCCGCGGGTTCGCCCGCCAAGCAGATCAACGCTTTGGACTCCCATGTGGATGGCTCTTTCAAGGACGTCGAAGCCATCACTCAGTTAGCGAAGAAGTGTGACCTTTTGACGATTGAGATTGAGCATGTGGACGTGGATGCGCTCAAGTCTGTGGAGAAGAAGTTGGGTGTTCCCATCTACCCGTTCCCTGAGACTATTAGATTGATCCAGGACAAGTACCTCCAGAAAACCCACTTGCAGCAGCATGGCGTGGACGTGGTGGAGTCTGTGGCTGTTGAGGAGAACTCTGAAGAAGCTCTTGCGGCTATTGGTCAGAAGTTTGGCTTCCCTTTCATGTTGAAGTCGAGAACTATGGCCTACGATGGAAGAGGAAACTTTGTGGTGAAGACGAAGGAGTCTATTCCTGAGGCCCTTGAGTTTTTGGCCAACAGACCCTTGTACGCCGAGAAGTGGTGTCCTTTCACCAAGGAATTGGCCGTCATGGTCGTCAGGCTGATTGAAGGCGAGGTGTTTGCTTACCCTACCGTGGAGACTCACCACAAGGACAACATCTGCCACCTTGTGTACGCGCCAGCCCGTATTCTGGACACTTTGCAAAAGAAGGCTTCTCTTTTGGCTCAGAACGCCGTAAAGTCGTTCCCTGGTTGCGGCATCTTCGGTGTGGAGATGTTCTTGTTGCCTAACCACGAGCTTTTGATCAACGAGATCGCCCCTAGACCCCACAATTCTGGCCACTACACCATCGATGCCTGCGTTACCTCCCAGTTTGAGGCTCACGTCAGAGCCGTGGCTGGCTTACCTTTGCCCAAGGGCTTCTCTAGTTTCGCTACCACCAACACGAATGCTATCATGCTCAATGTGCTTGGTGACAAAGAGAAGAACGGTGAGTTGGCAGTCTGCCGTAGAGCGATCGAGACTCCGAACGCATCTGTCTACTTGTACGGCAAGGAGAGTAAGCCACAGCGTAAGATGGGTCACATCAACGTCGTTGGTTCCTCCATGGCCGAGGCCGAAAGCAAACTCAGGTTCATCATGGGCGAGTCTACCTCCCTTCCCAAAGAGGCTGAGCCGCAGGAGAAGCCCTTGGTGTCGATCATCATGGGCTCTGATTCGGATTTGCCTGTCATGTCTGTCGGGGCGAATATATTGAAGAAGTTTGGCGTTCCATTTGAGCTTACTATTGTTTCTGCCCACCGTACTCCGCACAGAATGTCCAAGTTTGCCATTGAGGCAGCCGGCAGGGGTATCAAGGCGATCATTGCCGGTGCTGGTGGTGCTGCTCATTTGCCAGGTATGGTGGCTGCGATGACCCCATTGCCTGTGATTGGTGTTCCTGTGAAGGGCTCCACCCTTGACGGAGTGGACTCCTTACACTCAATTGTGCAGATGCCCAGAGGCATTCCTGTGGCTACTGTGGCGATCAATAACAGTACCAACGCTGCATTGTTGGCGATCCGTATTTTGGGTGCTTACGATAACAAGTGGTTGGATGAGATGAGCCAGTACATGAACAACATGGAGGAGGAAGTTTTGGGCAAGGCCGAGCGTCTTGAAGAAGTGGGTTACGAAAATTACTAGGCCTTGTGAATGGCTAACTAGGAATATAGAGAAATGACATTGTTATAATGAAGATAGTAGTATAAATTATAATTTGATAAATCATAACCATTACAACATTTTCTAACAATTTATATTTTATACGCTGATTGCCATCAAGATCTCTTACAATAATTAGGGCATTAAAATTCCTGAAATGAATTACGTAACGTGTCGCTGTAAACGAATGACTGACAGTGGGCCAACCCACTGAATGAAAAGATCGCATAATTGATGCTTTACACGGATGAAACCGTCAAGCATGTTAAAGTCACCACCAAACAATGAAATAAAAGACAATATAAATGAAGGAACTCACTCCTCTCTCATGGGAACTCTGTAGAGGGCGGGAAATAACCAAGCGGGTCCTCACCAGGTAGATTTCTCACCGATGCCAAATCCACATTTACCGAAGGATGGAAGCCGTGGCCAGAAGGCGGCGGCGTGTGAAAATTTGTGGGCGTTTGTGGGAAATATGGAGCCTGGTAAAAACCGGTCATTGGGTCTTGGGGTTCCTGCTTGACAGGGGGTACCTGGTTTGGTGAAAACACGTACTCCTGCTTCACTGGGTTTGGAGGCTGGGTAACGGCGTCACTTAGGTCGATAGGCGTCTGAAGGGAGGGCGGGAGGAAGAGCCTAGATGTAGTTGAAACGGCTTCACCCCACGTCTTGACTTTAGAAAACTCCCAAAGCAAAACAGCCTTTATACGAGTTTTCGGCACTAGACTCATGGAGCCGTCATGGCGCTCGTAAATGACCTGTTTGACGGTGATGCCCTTGAAAGCAGCGTCCAAGGATGTGGGCTGCTGTAACAACTGGTAGAAGAAGCACTTCCAGAATTTGAGTAGGAATGGCTGGTTAGTGTTGGGGAGGAAGTTGTCTTCGTTGACCTTGAGCACCTCAGTGCCGAAGGAATAGACCAGGGTGAAGCTGCAGAGTCCAGCTTGGGGCACGGTTGCAAATTCAAGCATGTAGTTCGTTTTGAGGTCTCTATCGACGGAAAAATCCATGGGCACGTTGGCCGGGTTGAGAAGACGGATCATGTTATGAAGAATGGGCACGTTTGTGCTGGCGAACTCCTCCAAACCGGGGAATCTCGATGCAAAGTTGGCGTCCTCCTTGAGCGTCAACAGCTTCACGGGCAGGTCGTCCTGGAACGTGAGAACGCTATTACTGCCTGGCATGCCGCTCTCGATAGAGAAGCTGATGTTTCTAATCGACACGAGCTCCGTATTGAGACGCTTTCTCTTGGGGGTTGAGGAGATGCCGGTGGAATGGCGCCTTTCGCCCTTGCCGTTAGTGGGCACGACACCAAGGGACTTGTTCAAGTTGATTTTGGCAAAAATCTCCTCGAAACGCTTGTTGTTGAGGTCGGCCTCCTCGTCTGAGCCGAACTGCGGCCCGTCGTTGATCAAGGCTATGAGCTCCTTGCGCAGGCCCATGTTCTTTATCACCTGGATATGGCTGGACACCTGCTTTCTGGATCTGTACTTGCCTGTTTTGGCCATAATGTAATCCGAGATCAACTCGTTACGTCCACAGGAGCGGCCGCCGATTTTTATCTTGTTGAGGCCCTTTTTCGGCACAATAGCAAGCACCTCTTCAAACGCCTGCTGCACGTCAGAACACCAGATATCCTTCTCTTCGCCGTGGGTCAGAGAGGTGGCGCTGGTGGGGGTGGTGATGTAGGACATGTCAGCAGAGTCGCTTCGAGGCGGGCCGAAGGACGGCACCAGGGATGTCTCGATGGCAGACGAGCTCGTGGAAACACGCATTCTGGGTTTGGCGTCCATGGCAGAGTCGGCAAACTGGGAGGAGGTGGGCATGCCGTTGCGGACAGACTTGGAGGTCTCGTGGACCTGGAACATTTTCTTGCCCGAGTTGTCGATGCCGATGTCGACAATCATGGGGAGTTTTTTAGTCATGGCGGATGGGCCTCTAGGGTGGGAGGCCGATGGCGGGATGGAGAGGAGCCGGGAGGCTGGATGACGATGATTGGTGGCCGGGGGAATGTGGCCTGAGGATGCGGGATGGAAGTAGACGGAGTGGGAAAAGAAGAGCGGATATATTTGGAGGATCAGGCTCAGAGAACCAGGTAATGCTGCATTGTTAGTAGGACGGGCGAAAAAAGCAGAGCAGCTTGGAGGCAGCAGGAGCGGAAAAACAGGCAGGCAGGCGGTGTCGACAAGCTCCCAGCTGGAGGGCAGGCGCGCAGCTCAGCGGCTAAAACCAGGCACCAGGCAGGCGGTGGAGGCACTTGACGAATGGTCTGCCAGTGAAGGAAGAGAAAGCAGGAACGGCGCGGGCGGACGCTTGAACCGGGGATGACTGGACGAAGCGAATGGGACGTTTTTCTTGCAAAGAGCGAAGTCGGCAAAAACGAGAAAAAGGAGCTCCCATTCCCGGCTTGTGCAACCGGCATTGTCGCTGACCTGGGGATCCTGGGGATCCGGTTCTCCACTGGTGGATCGCTGCCGAGATTGTTGCTGGCACTGCGCAGGGAGGTCGCGGTGCGACTGTGTGGGCCCGACGCCGGGCGCGATGGACTGCACTGGTTGGGGTGTTCCTGGCGGTACCTGGCGCGGTGCCTGAGCCAAGACCGGGCCCACAAAGACGAAAAGTGGCAGAAAGTGCTGGGAACGGTCCAACAAGGGAAGGACAAGAAAGGCGGGCGCTCGAAAAAGCGGCTGCCGAAAGCCGGAAAAACTGCATCCGGCACTCTTCACATGGCCCGCTGCGAGCACGCTGCGAGCCCGCTGCCTCGCAGAGTGCAGCTGCGCTCCGGCAAGAGTTATCTTTGCTCGGCAGGCGCCAGCACACCTGCCATGTGTGGCGAGGACATCTGCAAATGAATCTTGGTGCCCCCACCGCGCTCCTTGGCGCCCCTAACGGTCTGCCAAAAAAAACGCCCCACAGTAATGAGCACTCACTACCTGGAGCACTTTCCACCTGGAGCACTTACCCCATGGAGCACTTTCCACATGGAGCACTCCCCGGGCCCAAATACCCGAAAACACTTCCACCCAGCCATGGCCTTCAGACAGCCTCCACAGAACCCCCCCACTCCACAACCTCCCACATCTACTGCTCAACAGGCGCCCTAGGTCACCTGGGCAAAATACATACCTTTCCTGAAGAGCCCACCCAGCGAAACCCTCCCTTTTAAGTCCCCCGTGCGATTTGCTCTTTGTTTACGTCAGAGGCTCACAATGCGGGCTGCGCATTGTGCCCGAGCGGCTACACTTAGCCCGCTGTCGCTCCAGCCTCGCTGCCTGTCTCTGCCCTACTGCCTGCGCCGTCGTTGTTCTCTGGATTTGCCTTGCCTCGGCACCGTCCGCGGCGCATAAGCCAGTGTGACGCTTTGACAAGGGTTCTTATTTTCCTGGCGGGTTGGCTGCGAAACACACCGCCTTGCGTAGTTCGCTTGCAGAGCCTCCCACGATAGCCGCCCGGCGGCAGTCTCGCGGTCGTTGCCGCTGAAACTGGTTTTCAGACACGGAGGCTTCTTGCCTGCAATCGTGCGTGTGCTTTGTGTAACTTGCGTGTGTGGTCTATCGCAGCACTAGCAGCAGCACCGCAGCACTAGCACCGCAGCAGCAGCAGCATCGGCGTCGCTCGTTCCTCTCCTATCTCGCGGGCCTCTGCTCCCCGTTATCCAATCCAAACCTCAATGCTTTTTCTCAGAGACCCAGTCTGGGCTGCGCTCCCTGGCCGGGCTCCCTCCCTTGGCTTACCACCGCTTCAGATCGCGAGCGATCGTTCCGCATCGATCATCCAAACGTGGAGTCTACGCTGCACAGGTAGTCTGTTGGGGCTGCTGGCTGCTGGGGCTCTGTGGCTTGCCTTCTCCTCGCTGTGATTCCGCTTTTCTCTATATTCCTGGCTCCTCCTCCTCGACCGCTACGCTGCACCGGCTATACCTACTCGCACCGAATCGTACACTTGCCTGCTTTGGGAAAACTCAACGGTGCACGCCAGCCGCTTCCCCACAGACCGTCCTGTCAACCTCCCTCACAATTTCTGCTTTTCGACATTCTCTACATTTCTCACGATTTTGCATCTTCTGCATTTTTTTTTTTGGGGGGGTGGCACCTTCTTCCTGCCTTCCTACCCTCTTCCCCTGCGGCACCCTGATTTGCACCGCTGCAATCTCCCCACACCGTTCCACGCCGGCTCCCATTCATCCCCCCATCCTCTCCTTTCCTCCCGTTGTTCCTTCCCTGCGTCCGCGGGCGCCTTGCTTGGTTTGCCCTGGAAACCATCCTTCCTTCGCTTTTTTTCCCAAAATCTTCCCTGCCTCTCCTTCCCTGCCTCCCCGATCTTCCTTCCGCACAAACCCTGAAGATTGCCTGAGATCGCTCTGATCGCCTGCGTGCCCTGCCGCCCGCCACCTCGCAACCGATTGTTCACGGTGTACGCAGGCCGCCTGGCGCCCAATCCGTGTGGCCCACCCAGGCCTTAATTCTGGCACCCACCGACGAAATCGAAAAGTCGTCAAATGCTCCACTTCTTTTCTTTTCTCGCCACTCCGTACTTCGCTCCTCAGCCTGGCGCCTGCTGCATCGCTCGGCAAAACCGCCAATGCAGCGTCTCTGGGCCCTGAAGATCCGGGGACACATCCGGACGTAGCCCGTGCGTCGAAGATACACTTTGGTGCATTTGCACCCAACGCATACACTGGTATAACGATCGCATACACTGGCTAAACAGGGTTTGGTGGAAGGTCGCTTACAGCCCCGGGCTCGGCATCAGCGTCTGTTGCCATTTATGGCAACCTTGCATGCCACGGTGCTTTCTTTTCATAGCCTTGCTTGGGTGTCTTGACGCTCTCGTCTTGATACTTTGGCCTGCCGCTGGCCTCCACCACTATCTCAAAAATCTCCACTCGCTTCCTATCAGATCTCGCCAGATCTCCGTCTCGCGCGGTGCCTGGCCATTGCAAGTTCCGTATTCGGCCACCCTCCTCTGCTCCACAGCCGTACTCCTCAGGAACACCGCCTCTGCCACCGCCTCTATCACCGCAACGGCCGCCAGGGTGCGGTCGATCAAACACGGTCGTAAATGCACTCGCCTCGCTGGATACCTTCGTTGGTCCAAGCCCCGATCCATGATCCACGGCTACGTCTGCCATCCTCACCTTGGCACCGTGGAGAAATTTGCTCTTCTCTGCACCTGCCCCGCTGCCCAGAGAAGTCAAACATTCCGCCCGGTTTGCAACCAAGAAGGCTGAGGTGCTGCCGTAGGGCAATTGATCGCCGGCCCCCTGATTTAAGGTTTGATTGAATGTGCTTTGTTACCGTCGCTGCCTCACCTGTCGTGCTCTTGTGTTATTGGCTTCGATCCTAGACGTGCTCACTGGTGGCCCCGATAAAGCACGGCCTTCTCAAAGATCTCGCGCTGCGTTGACTAAACCATGCTGTTCTAGATTGTCGGGCTCGGGGTACATTGGCTACTGGGGCAAGCTTCCACATTTTTTTTTTCAGTATGGAAATAATATCTCTCGCCAATGCACCCCGCCTACGCTATCTTCGGTTGGCGTATTAAGCTTTAGGGTTGGAAAGCCCACATTGCCGCAGTGCGTTGGAAAAGCTACCGGGCTTATTAAGTGAGAGCCAGGCTTACCGCTTTGCTGTAAACAGTAAGGAATACGAACTCGGCCATGAGACATTCCTAGACAAGCCTTCCGTCGTTGGGTATCCCCATTGAAGCGATCGGTCATTGTAGTTTGAAAAATTCCGGACGCTCAGATCACAACCTAACTGCAATCCCACAGCCCTCTAATTATGCTAATGATTTAGGCTTCTAGCCGCAGACTGGCTTGATCCATGCTTGAACCCGTTTTGATTCACGCCTTCACCCAATTTTTGGTCCATCTTGCTAAACCGGAGTCAGGCCTTCAAAAATGCCTTGAACGCTGTCTTGTTTGCCGGCTCCTCCGTGACGTCCTCAACCTCACTCAAGCCCTCTTCAGCTAGCACGGCGCCAGCGTCGTGCTTTTTTAACTGAAGTTCACCGCCCTCCACTTCAACAAACGGAATTTTACTCAAGTCCACCGCCGCCGCAGCCTCAAGTTCACCACGGTGACTCTGCCAGTATGCCAGCCATTTTCCCGCTGCTCTCCCCAACGCTCCGCCTGCCCTCACGTTCACCAAAGCCGCTATGTCTGCTGAGATTTCCTCAACAGTAGTGTACTCAAATCGCCTTGTCTTGCGCAAGACATCGGCAAAGCTGGGCCCCTCGCGCGGCTTGTAATTAGTCAAGGCCCTCGTGGGATCAAACTTTTCAGACATCAAGGCCAAGTGTTTCGCAGCCAACGTACACAAAGGAAAGTAGGCGGCATCGTACGCCGACAAGCCCAAAAGCAGACGTTCAAGCGCTAATTGTTGTCGGCGTTGTGTAAGCAGTGCCATTTCGGTAATCTTGGCCAAATCCCCAACCAAAGTGTGGCCAAACTCAATTTTCTCGTGTAGCGACGCAAGCGCCTCCTGGGCGGCTGCAGAGTCGTAAAGCTGTGCCGCTTGGGCCACAAGCATCAGCTTGTGTGCACTAGGACGAACCAAGGGTCCTCTCTTGGCCTCTCGCTTGAGGCACCAGTACTTACACAATTCAGCGCTAGCACGGTGCATGTCTGCAAGAACCTCCAGTCTGGGTACATCGTTTGCATTGCCGAGTCCTCGTAGAAGCGAGTTTTCAGGAATGTCCACCTTCAACGCTAGCAACAATTCATAGATCATTTGGGCAAAGCACTTTGGCGCTATGGGAGTATTGTGCTCCGTTTTCCAACGAAGAGCACTGAGGCTGTTCTCGTGACGCCTACGAGAAGCCAAGCGGTGTTTCTCTTCACTCGCGAGTAGTCTATCGCGGTAATACCGACGGGTCTTTGCAATACCGACCACCACTGCTTCTGCGCTCCATTCAGGCGGGCAATGGCGATGGCAGTATGATGTAAGTGTTGCTTTCAGAGCAAGCGCTCCGTGAACGCCCTTCTCCATCGCCATGTAGAGCCCTGCCCTTTTGGCGCAGGTGACGTGATACGCCTGGAAACACAGTCGATTTGTGCATTGGATGCAAGCGCCCACTTTCTGTTTGCAAATATAACACACCAATTTCCATCGCGTCTTTGGCACCGCTCCTACTCCCTCGATGGGCTCCATATAGATTGGGTTGGCGAAATACACCTCTGGAATCCAAAGCGCACAGACTACATGGCTCCACAAGCCATTGTCCAATTGTTTGAAAGCACCCAGGCGAGACGGACAGAAGCTGCACTCGCTATGACCTCTGACAAGCATGCATCGGCGACAGAACCACTGGCCCTCGGGAATGAACGCAATTCCGTAGCACTCTTGATGCACTGCGATGTTGCAACCATCACAGAAGACGATGGCATTGCCGTTGTGACCCTCCAGGTCGTTACACACGGCACAACGCTGCTCCAGAATGGAGGCAGCCCCGCGCAATGCCGTCGTCGTTGCCGTACTTATCAAAGCTTTCATCAAGCTCTGCCTCGTCTTCGTCAAGATCACCGCCCATGCCGCCCATCCGCACTTCAAGGCGGTGCCATTCCTCCTCAAGCACCGTGATAGCAAGTTCTAAGGCCTCGCGCGAGAGGTTAATCCGCGCCGTCAGGCGACCGTTACGCCAGCTGAGAAACTGCTCGTCCTGTTCGTCTAGATCGTAGCGGACCTGTCGGCGACTTAACCCTTTTTTGTCAAATTCAAAGGTGTTTTTGTGAGGTTGCTTTGAAACTGTCTTCTGTTTTACGCTGTCTGCTTCCTTCTCAAAGGTCTCGCTGCTGTGATTGTCGTTGGGCCAGTTTTGTCTAAGATAATGAGATCTGACCGGACCAGCTCCGCGGAAAGCTCGAAACCCGTGCTCTATAAGCGCCTTGGACATTCGAGATACCGGCGCTTTGCGTTCTCTTCTCACGAATACCGGTCTCGCAAGAGGAAGTGGTGCTGGAGGAGCTGTTTCTGCAGGAGGCTGTTCCACCACCACCACGCCAAGCCGCTGTGTCTCATCGAGATCGCCATATATTTCACGGTAGTCACGCTCTTCACGCGGTCGCGTGTCGTATGTCGCTGCCACCATGTGGTTTGTAGTTTGGATGAGATGTGGTTGTAGTTATGGTGTTGATGTTGATGTATGCGCGCGGTATCGGTGGGTTCGATGAGGCTCCGATGGGTGGTCCAGATAAAAGAGGGTGTAAGGGCGTGGTTGTAGTTTCCTAATGAGTTGAAGAAACTCACTTTGGCGAATTCATATCCATCATTGTGACATTTCAAAATGTACAATTAAAACGAGAGGATCTGGGTGCTCAAACTGACTGCAGTATTTAGAGCGCTGAGACTGAGACGCCTACAGAGTCCTCAGAGGCAGGACCAAAAATACAGTCTCTGAAAATTATCCTTCACGGATGTATGCCCATCCCAGGACACGTTGCCCATCTTTCTCGTGGGTGCTTTGATTTGCAAAGGCCCATTGAGGGGAAGAACAATAGCGAAGCAAATCTTCTAAAACAAAGCACTAAGGGGCCCTTTTGATATATCCGATGAACAAATGAACCTCAGCTTTGATAGAAAGCGCGGTTGAAAAATGACTAGACATTCTGTAAGTTGGTAAACCACAAAAGTCCCTTCCAACTAGCCCATCACTCCTCCGCCTCATGTGTAGATCCACCCTTCACATTGCGGCCATTTTTCATATCTCAGGGACCTTATTTTAAATCACGTTGATCGGATTTTCCATCAATGGGTATTCTGGTGAGGCTCCACGATTTTCGCAGCCAGGCTAATCGTACAGTCGTGAGCCCAAGCTTTTCAAAAATGGCTAAGAAACGCACAGTGACGCTCGCCACCGCCAAAAAGCCAGAAGCTAGAGATCTGCCTTCTCGCGAGTTCCGTTTAGTCTTTACGATCACCGTTCATTGTTTTCCATGAAAGAACCATTCTGTCGATCTCATTGGCCCCTCGGCGTCTCGGGCCTGCAGTACATGCCTCGATTCAGCACACAAAGCTGAGCGGCACTAGAGCACTATTCTTTCAGACATTTGAAATAGCCGGTTGTGTAGCAGATCGTTGCTGCAGGGCATGCCTGTGCATTGGTGGTCATCAGAGTCAAAGACGTTTGACCTCTTTCGAGCTGTTGTAAAATTCAAGCAACAAAGAGACAATACTACATCCTGCTGGTCTTCCAAACTATTGCAGTGTGCCTATCAGGGTCCTTGTTCATTTCCTGCATGCGCCCCAACATACCAGTCAACATTGAAAAACAAAAAACAGCTAGCACGGAATTCCGTGCGGCTGCTTCGACGGTCTAAGGCCGTTTCGGGCGTTTAATGCCTCGGGTAGGCAGAATATGTGTACACTAGTAGAAGCTCTAAACCGGCTTCCCACCTCATATCCAGGGTGAACAAAGTACTGCAGACAGCACCTGCCACTTCGGAGTCAGAGGGGCAGTCCCATTCTTCGCTGACGTTGCTAAATTTCAGATAGCGTTTGGTGTTTGGCATTCTTTGGAAGAGAACTCAGGGTCTTGCCTATGTTGAGAAACATGGGCAATTGAGCTTGTAGAGTCCAATTTACATTTCCTGCACAGACTGGCACATACCACTTCAGCCACAATTGCCCGGTCCTGGAGTCGATGATTCTTTTATGACTTCGAAGGCTCTTCTGACTGTTTGCCTTTTGCCAGTGTAAAATAATCTCCCCTAGCTAGTTGAAAAAGTTGGCCGAAGACTTACACACGCCAGGAACACAAAGAGTATGGTAGGGCTAACAATTCACACATAAGGAGTGTTTACGTATATCCTGACCTATGACTTCACGGTCTTGTTAGAAGCCGGATTGGGGCCTCTAGACACCGTCTACGGGTGGTTGGTGTGTCTGTACTGCATACACTGTCCATTTCAACCTTGTGTTCCAAGCATGATAGGTAGCATACCCAGCCAAGAGACTACTTCCCACCAAGATAGGATGTCGGCCTGGTAGAGCTTGTCCATCTACTGTAGTACCGGCAGCCTAAAACAGGCCCAACAGTGGCATATTTGGGATGTCCTGCACGTAGTACTCCCACTGGCCCCACGATCGCAGTTGCTAAAAACCCTATCTATCTTGTCCAATACGTCTCACTAGAGTTTTGCCAAAAGCATGGGAAACAACACGTCGTCGACGCGTAAGTCCGCTGCAGCTGTGCGGAATAGCAGCGTACGCAAACTGTCCCAATCGCAGAACAATGCCCATCAGATTCTAGAGGAAGAGTTCAGCGATTTGATTCTTCACGAAGTCAAAAGACAGAAACAAGAACAGGCCTCGTCCAGTGGTCTCCTGCACCTGGCGGACGACCTGGAGCCCAACAAGCACTTTACAAACGACTTGATCGAGGACGAGTTTAATGAGTTGAGTGACGGCCTTCTAGGCACTGATAATGGAGATGTCCAGCGAAACATCATTCCAACCAATGAGGGTTCGGACACGGAGCTGGATGCACTGAACCGGCCCGGGTGGCGTCCCAATGCTGTCCAAAACCAGAATCAGTACTACGTGAGGAAAGATCTTAGCGAGGTGAATAGTATAGCCAGCGGATATGAAGGTCTGGGTTACGAGGGACTGGGCAATGAAGGTCTGCTTTTTGAGGGCCTGGATGACGGCGAACGCATGGATGTTGATACGATTGAAAAGTCATCGAAATCAGGGGCCAGTGCTAGTGATTTGCTGAAAGTAGACTTCACGAAAGTGGCTGCACCAGCTGCCGCACGCTATGGTTTCAGACCTCCACAGCGTTTTGGAGGTACGCAACTGCCTGCTTTCAGCCGTGCAGGCTCCATGCAAAGTATCACCCTGGGAAGGTCTCTGACAAGATCTCCCGCTCACGATGCTTTGGCTCACAACTTCGCTGGCGAATATGGCAACCTGTCCTCGGGTAAGCTTGTTCCTGTGGAGATCAAATGGGTGAATGCTGCCCGCGAGAACATCAACAAGATCTCCATCATCGGGTCTTTCTCTAATTGGCGTGATGTCATCAAGCTCAAGCCGCTGGCGGCACAGCCCAACGAGTTCTCGGCCACCATCAGTTTGCCTTTGGGTGTGCACAAGTTGCTCTACATCGTCAATAACGAGTACAGGGTCTCCGAATCTTTGCCTACGGCCACGGATCAGGAAGGCATCTTGTTCAATTGGTTCGAAATCTTGGACCCTCAAAGGCTCTTTAATCACTCCCAGAAGCATCAGAGCCGTGATGCTCTGACACCGTACGACGCTAACATCATTCAGGTGGCTGGCCAGCATGACACTTTCGTGATTCAGCAGAAGCTGAACCTGTTCCTAGCAAAGGTTTCTAAAGAGGCGAAGGATACGGCCAATTTTGAGCACGTTGAGCACATCGATGAGTCCGACAAATACGAGTCCTACAATGAGCGGCTCTCATTCTTAAACGACCATAGCCACACCGGTGCCTACGAGTACCTGAGCGATATTCCCGAAATGTTTGTCAACTACGATTACTTTAAAAACAAGGCACCCGACTACGAGTTGCCCGAGCCACCTCAGCTCCCAGCGCACCTCAATAATGTGCTTTTGAATAAGATGCTGTCGAATTTTCAGCAGAACCATGCCCAGAATATTCCCCAGGTTGGGGGCCTGGATCCATCAAACTCAAGTTCCAGCTCCAATCAAGTGGCAAAAAGACCGGCCTTACGTCGTGCCGACAGTTCTTACTATGCTTCCAACGCCGAGGCCTTGCACCAACTGATTCCCAACCACGTGATTCTCAACCATTTGATGACCACGTCCATCCGTAACGACGTGCTCACCGTGGCGTGTATTACTCGTTATTCCGGTAAGTTTGTTACGCAAATCATGCACCTGCCCGCTGATACAGACAAGTCATAGAGGTCTCGCAGCCATGTCTCGGGTGTGTCTGAATGATGATTGTACTGCATATACGCAATACTCACCATGGGGTCTCCGGAAGCTTACCTTCCCGAGTACAAAACCCATCTTTTATCAACTTGCATCGACTCAACCTACGAAATGTCTTGGTCTGGCTTCAAAAAAGCCATCAATAGAGCAGGCAACCAAGTGTTGCTCAAAGCAGGCCAAATTGACGAAACTGTCGACTTGGAGTTTGACTATGAGGAGAAGCGCTACCGAGCAATGGAAAAGTCATCAGAGAAGCTATACAAGGAACTTCGGCGTTATAAGGAAACACTCGCGTCGTTGTCCACAGCCCAGCTGAATGTCAGTGACGTTCTTGCTGGCTTCTACGGTCAGGATAATGAAGCAAAAAGCATTGCTAAAGAGTACAGTGAAGCCACTCGGTCCATTTCTTCGGAGACGCTTGAGGGTTTGGGACAACCATTTTTGCAGACGGTACTAAATCCAATCGACCGGTTCAACTCCTACTATGTGGACATGAATGAGGCCATCAAGAAGCGGGCCCACAAAAAATTAGACTACGACTCGCTTCGGAACAAAGTTCGGAAGCTCTCTGACAGTCCTGACGCCGATCCTGCGCTGGAGATCAAATTGAAAGATGCCACAGCTCAACTTGCTCTGGCAGAGGAAGTCTACGAGCGTCTCAATGGTCAATTGAAGTCCGAGCTTCCCAGGTTGATGGACCTCAGGATATCCTACCTCAATCCGCTGTTCGAAGCATTTGTGAAGTTGCAACTACGCTACTTCAGTGAAAACCACAGGCATTTGAATGAGGTGCAGAAGCATGTGGACGCCAAGACCCGTGCAGACTTCAAAAGTGGGAAATTGGAAAATCGGCTCGACGATATCCTTGGGAAAGTGAAGGAGCTCAACATCGCCAGCTAGGGCAGCGCCGCTAGCCGCAACGAAATTGGTTACGGAGTAATAGATTTCTCACATGGCATGGCGTAGTTTGGTAGGTTAATTCTTAGGCTGTAGGAGGTGGAGTAAAGTAATACATCGGTGGAGAATGCAAAGGGTGATATTCACAAACTACGTGGTGAGCGTCATCATTCTTGAGATGTAGAATATAGAAGTTGCTGCCATTCCTACTAGTCTCACACCAAATTTCTAACGTTGTATCCAAGATTCAAATCTCAGGTATGGCCCAATTCATCTCCCCGGCCAAAAAGCGGTTTGGCGCTAATTTGATAACTAGCATATCTAGCATCTACATCATACTGAAGAGCTTGCGCATTCGCTTCTGAGACGACAATGGGCCGACTCCAGCACTTCTGAAGGTCGCCTCGAAAAAAAAGAAAGAAATCCGAAATCTCAAATCTTCAACAACGCATTACCTGATCATCTATTTCTTTCTTGCCACCGCCTGCTCTTCCGTGTCCGTCCCCCGATCCTCACTGAGGTACTTCGCGCTATCAACCTCAAGTTCCACAGTGGCCGCTTCCGACTCACTTTCCTTCCCCCTTCCCCACCCATTTTCATAGAACCATGTTCCGCAAAATACGGGCCCGCCAAGATGCCGGCCCGGTTGCGGTGGCGTTTCCAGAACTGTTCTGGCACTGGTACGCTGATTCCTACTCCCGACTATCCGAAACACCCAAGACGGATGCCTTGCCACATAACCCCAAAAACTACACTAGCAAGCTGCTGGCGGTGGTTCAGATAAAGGGTTACTTTGAATCGCCGCCGTCTACACATCAGGTCGTAGCGCTTCTAAAGCTGCCATTCACAAATGGTGATATTGCTCGTACCTACACGCTTCTCCGCTTTTTCCAACTCAGTGAGAGCGGATACTTCATAACGAATGATGGCTTCGAGCGTCTGGGTGCTCGAATCGAGTTTGCTGGTGCCGAGAATTGGGAGAACGTCATGTGCTACATGGATGCTCTTTTGTTTCTGATGTTTGCCAACTTGGAGAGCTTTGAGCCCATCCTATTTTTGCTGAATCAGCATGCCAATCCTATGGTGGACCAGCTCTCTGGTTTGCTCAGAGTCTATGTCAACTTGTTGCGTTCCGGCAACTTGATCACCACCGACATCTCCATGAGGATCTGTGAGTGTCTCATGAAGCTCGGATACAATGAAGCCATGAGTCACAGACAGCAAGATGTCGCTCCGCTTTTTGAGTTTTTGACAGAAACCCTTCTGATGCCGTTGTTGACTTTCAAGGTAGAGATCAAGCACCTGGGCAAACACGAAAATGATGATACCAAATACTCAAAAGAGCGTATTCTATTTGTTTCGGTCCCTGACGCTGAGAAGACCGCTACCCCTATCAAACCGGAGGATAAATTTGTCGAGAACCAAACCGACAGCCTGGATGCCATCCTCTTGGAGGAATGTCTCGAGCATTACTTCAACAACTCCATCTCTGTTAAACGTGAGCTTGAACGTCGTGCTACGTTAGACAGCCTTCAAAGGCCTTCGGAAACATTTGGAAGAAAAGAATCACCCGAGAAAAAGGAAGTCTCTGATGCCGACATCGAGATCACGCAAGATCTTCCCACCAATATCTCATTCAGAGCTCGTCACAGCACCCAAGGCTCTTTGAGCAACCTGATCAAGGCTCGAACTCGCTCGTCAACACTCTCCATATGGTCCGTCACTTCTGTTGAATCGAAGCCTAAAGAAGTAATGCTCCCAGCGTGGATGTTATTGCGTCTTTTACCGTTTTACACGGACGACAACACCATAGACAATACCAATGAGAGCGTTGCACGCAACTCCAAGGAGTTTGTTAACCGCAGGCCAGTTCTCCCTATCTGTTTGAAGCGATACTCGTTTGATGCCGCTGAACAACTGGCTAACCGCTCTAACAAGCGTATCATTATACCACCAGTCATCGAGTTGCCCTCCTTTGTGGCTGACGACGTCGACACAGAAACAGGAGGATTCAAACTCATTCTAGAAAGTGCATTGTGCCACAGAGGCACCACCATTGCATCTGGTCATTTTGTATCTGCCGTCAGAAAGAACATTCACGTAAAGGAGGAGACACTAGAGGAGTCACTTAACGCCGAATGGTTTTTGTTTGACGATATGAAAAAGAAAAAAGTGGTGAAAAAGACATTCAGCGAAATATTCGATACAGAATGGCCTTACATGCTCTTTTACAGATTGGCGTCATCTTCCGAGAAATCAAGCTCCGTGCTGTCTCTTCGCTCAGGAAAGGATACTGTCAGTCCTGTGGTAGCCCCAAGAGGGTCCCGGCTGAAGTACTGGAGCGAGGATGCTTTGACGCCAATTCTTTCCAGAACTGAATCCAAGAGTGATCTAGAGTCAAAGAACGGCACATCCTCGGCGGCCCCCAATTCATTAGAAAGCGCCGTAAAGGCGTCGTTCGGAAGCGATACAAGTACGTCCAGCATACCCATTCCTGATACACTCCCGACTAGTCTGAAGTACACGGACATACGTCAGCGATACCTCTGGTATGTGACTGATGACGAAATGAATTATTACAAGGAGATTCCTCTGGTCTCGAAGACTGGTAGCAGAAACATGAGCATAAGCTTCACCCCGCAATTTCGGAGAAACAGTCAATGGAGCGAGAACTCAAATATAAGCGGCCTCGCTTTGGCAGATCTGGCAGCCACCGAGAAGGTCGACATGGAGAAAGTTTACAAGAAACTTGAGAATTTGAAGCCTTCAGAGACTTTGCCTGAGGACAGCGAGAATGATGAGCGCAAGCATAAACACTTTGGTCATTTTCTCCATAGCGAGAAAAAGAGTGGAGCATCGCTCCAGAGAAAGGAACATAAACGCCGGTTGACAGAGTACAAGAAAGAGAAATGTGTTATCACATAAAAGCTTCTGTCGACTGGATCATATAGCATCAACGGCATTTAATGAGATTATTCGCAAGGTAAATTAGATAATAGAAATCACTTCGGTTCCGGGCACAACATGGAATTATCCGGATGACCTCTACAATACTAGTGAGCAATCAGGCTTTGTCTTAGGTATAACACGAATATTACAAGACAACAGATTATAAATCTATTATGCATCATATCTTTAATCTTTCTTCTTGGGTGCCCCACACTACTCTCGTCATCGGACTCTATAGTATAGGCATCGCATCGCACTAAGTTCTATATCAATCAAGACAAGATGAGCAAAAGAAAAAACGATGAGGACAGCGACATTGACGTCAGCTCTACTGATGAAAGTGACAATTCTGACGTTGAGGAGCAGCAGGATGAGGTTGTGAATGTTGATTTTGACTACTTTGACTTGAACCCAGAGGTAGACTTCCATGCTACCAAAACCTTCCTTCGTCAGCTCTTCGGTGACGATGCCACCAATTTCGATATCTCCTCGTTGGCTGATATGATTTTGACGAAAAACTCTGTGGGCACTACCATCAAAACGGAGGGACTTGAGGGAGACCCCTTTGCGCTTCTCTCGGTGATCAATTTGACTGACAACGTCGAAAAGCCTTGCATTAAAGCGGTTGTGGACTACATCCTCGAAAAAACGAAATCAGACAACGAGTTCAATCTTATCTTGAGAAAATTGCTCCTTCCGGGAAAGTCGACAAAAGACCAAACCAAACAGCTCAAGGTTGGTTGGATCGTGAGTGAAAGAATGATCAATATGCCCGTCGAGGTTGTACCTCCAATGTACAAGATGCTTCTGGAAGAGATGGAGAAGGCTGATGATGCTCATGAGAAGTATGAGTTCGATTATTTCCTTGTTGTGTCGAAGATATATAAAATGGTCGGCTCGACCGCAGATGAGGAGGAGACAGCGCCAAAGAAGAAGAAGAAAGCCTCCACTGAAGAGGAGTTTGACTACTTTCATTACGAAGACCTTGTTTTGGAGGAGAATGCCAAGTATCATAAACACTACGAGTACACGAATCATCTCCAAGAAACGGACTCTAGAAGGGTGTTTACTGAGTACGGTATCGATCCCCGTTTAAGTCTTCTTTTATTGGACAAGAAGGGCTTGGCTAAGTCAGTCCCTGAATTGGCAGAAAAGTTTCCTCCGTTTTAATAAATATACTGAAATTATCGTGGATATATGGGTATTTATGTAACTTTTGCAAACTTTCCGAAATGTTCAATTAGCGTGAGGTCAAAATAAATTAGAAAGGCCAGGAAGGATTGGTCCTGTTGGGTTCATGCTTTTGATTGTTTATTCTCAAGCATCTTGAAGATGCTTGGTTAATATAGACGAAACGAGGAAGTGTTGCATTGTCGACAAGCTTGCCTCATCCTGCCAAAGTCCAATGTACAACCAGATATACAACTTATCACGTTCTTGAACTTTAATGAAATTTCAGCAATGCTAAGAAATTTAGAAAATGTTTGGACAGCGTCAACAAACGTTTAGAAGTGACTGTAATATAGATGGTCGACTCTAAAGGCACACTCCCTTGAAACGTTTAGTCTTTAAAAGCAAACATGAGTTAAAAAGTTCGGCGCTTTCAACATTTAGTCAGTGAGATATGACTTCGTGATCCAACAAGGCATAGGTTGGGTTCTGAAGCGCTGGCTAATGTGCGGCTTGTCCGTTTGCAGTTATTTCGCTACCATACGACTCAGCCTGTTAGCCAGTTGGAAGGACACAGCAGGGTGAGCCAAGCACATTATCATCAAAAGATAAACAGAAGATCAGTTGGCATCGGTCCTCTATATATGGGTCCGCCAGATCTTCTAGCTTTCTGGGGCAGTCTACTCAACCAATCAGTGGACTAGTTTCAATAGACAGGCGAGCAAAACACGTTAATAAACTTCGGATTTGACATCTTTTAGACAATTCCGTTTAGTAATGCATCGTCAATTGGAGCATTGACTGTTGATTTGTTGGTGGTCAGTCTCACCTGGCCTATAGCTCCACTTTGGTAGGCAATGGCACACCATACATTCTTGCCTACAGAAAATGGAAATCTCGGGATAAAATATATTGGAAAACATATTTTGAAATCGAAATAGCCATAATATATATTCAGTAACCTTATCAGCCTTACCACGGCTCTGTCGTATGAAGTGCGGTCTGCACACGACTGGAAAATTTTAGCCTTCTCGATCTCTGATACTCCATCACAAACAGGCCATGCCACCAGCACACAAAAACCAGGCCTTGAGGCCAGAGAACGTGCTCAAGAGAGCCGAAGACCTTATTGGTGTCGGCCAGAAGGATGCAGCTCTCGAGGTTCTTTACGAGATGATCACCTCCAAGAGAACTAGATACTTGCCTGTCGAGGACTTGGAGCCCATTGGACTCTTGCTTATCGAGTTGGCTGTTCACTTCAGAAAGGGCAAGGTCGCCAAGGATGCCTTGCACCAGTACAAGAAGAACGTGCAGATGCTGGAGAACGGTTTGGAATCTGTTCAAGTCATTGTTAGAAAGTTCATTGAGTTGGCTGAGGGTAAGTTGAACGAAGCCCAAGCTAAGGCAGACATCAAGATGGACCAGGAGGACGACGACGATTTGGAAACCTCGCAAACCCCAGAGTCGATATTGTTGTCAGCTGTGCTGAACACCGATTCCGCTGATAGAACCGAGAGAGAGTTGGTGACCCCATGGTTGAGATTCTTGTGGGAGGCTTACCGTGCCGTTTTGGATATCTTGAGAAACAACTCCAAGTTGGAGGTGACCTACTCTGCTATCGTGAACCAGGCATTCCAGTTCTGTTTGCGCTTCAACAGAAAGGCTGAGTTCAGAAGACTCTGTGAGTTGTTGAGAGCCCACATGCAATGGGTGACTACCAATGCCCCAGGCAAGACTGCCGGTACCAATGCGAACGCTGTGGATTTGTCTGACTCTGAGACCGTTCAGCGTTACTTGGAGCAGCGTTTCTCCCAGTTAAACATTTCCGTTAAGTTGGAGTTGTGGCAGGAGTCTTTCAGATCCGTTGACGATGTTCACACTTTGATCACTGCTTCTAAGAAGACCCCAAAGCCAGTGATGATGGCTAACTACTACGAAAACTTGGCCAGAATCTTTGCCGTTTCCGACAACACTTTGTTCCACGCCGCTGCTTGGAACAAGTTTTTCAACTTGTTCTCGCAGTCTCCTAATGCTACCGACAAAGAGTTGAGCTACTACGCCTCCGTCCTTGTGTTGTCGACCTTGTCGATTCCAACTAAGTCGTTGAACATCAACGAGACCGTTGTTGACGATCAGAAGGCCAAGCACGCAAAATTGACCTCTTTGTTGAACTTGAGTCAGGTGCCAACCAGAGACAGCTTGATCTCTGCCATCGAGAACAAGAACATCTTGAAGTTTGTCGACCCTGCTGTCAAGGACTTGTTTGAGATCATGAGCGACACCGAGTTCCACCCATTGACCGCCAAGGACAAGGTTGCTGGCGTTTTCCAGATCATCAAGGACGACAAGGCATACAGCAAGTACATCCCCACGTTGACTGAGGTGGTGGCCATTCGTTCGTTCCAGCAGGTTTCTCAGATCTACGAGGCTGTCAAATTGGACTTCTTGGTTTCCTTGGGTATCATCGAAGGCACCGACTACACCTTGTCCGAGTTGGAAGTTGAAGACATGATTGTTAACGCTGTGAAGAAGGGCCACTTGTTCTTGACCATTGACCACGAGTCTCAGGTTGTGACCTTCGAGTCCAACCCGTTCGAGGACTCCTACACCGACTCCCTCTCTTCCAAGTTGCAAGCCACTCCAGCCGAGTTGGTCAGAACTCAGTTGTCCAAGTTGGCATCTGTGTTGGCGCAGTCTCGTGACGTTATTGACCCACACTACGAGGCCCGCCAAGAACAGAGACGTGACTTTGCATTGAAGAATGCCATTTCCGACTTTGTGAGAGAGCAGGAGCTGATTGCTGACAGAGTGAAGGTGTTGGAGGAGCGTAAGAAGATTGCCGAGAAGCAGAGACGCGAGGACGAAGAGAGGGCCGCCAAGGCCAGACAGGAGAAGTTGATTGCCGACCAGAAGGCCGAACAGGAAAGATTGGCGCAGGAGCAGGAAAGAAAGAACTTGGAACGCTTAGAAAGAGAGAAGAAGGCCATTGCCGACAGCAACAAGAGAAAGATTGCCGAAGAGATCAACGCCAAGGGTATCATCAAGATCGACTTGGACAACTTGGAGAACTTGGACACGGACAAGTTGCGTGCCATGCAGATCGAGCAGTTGAACAAGGACAGAAAGAACTTGGAGGAGAAGATGAAGGTTGTGTTCAAGAAGGCCGACCATCTCGAGAGAGCTTACAGAAAGTACGAGTTGAAGTTCTTGGCCGAGGAGGCTGCCACGCAGAAGGAGAGAGACATCAAGGCTCACGAGGAGCTCACTCGCAGCAGAATCGAAAAGGCCCGCAAGGAGCACGAGAACGCCAAGGCATTGAAGGAGCGTTTGAACCGTGTGGTCCCCGACTACTCTTCCTTCAAGAAGCAGATCGACGAGCAGAACGCTGCCAAGTTGGCTGAGTTGAGAGAGGAGGCTAAGTCTGCTTTCGAGCAGGCCAAGCGCGAGCGTATTGAGAACGTCAAGCAGCAGAGAATCGAGGAGTTGAGACTCAGAAGAGAACAAGAGCATCATGCCGCCGAGGAGGCCGCTCGTAAACAGGCCAGAGAGGCCGAGATGGAGAAGTTCCGTGAGGAAATGAGAATTCAGAAGGAAAAGGATGCCGAGTTGGCGCAAAAGAGAGCCGCCATGGAGGCCGAGATGGCCCAGCTGGCTCCTTCCGCTGCGCCCAAGACTTACGTACCACCTCGCCAGGCCGCTGGTCAGCAAGCCTACACCCCACCTCTGCGCCAGGCAAACTACACACCTCCAGTTCGCCAGGCTTCTCCTGCTGCTCCGCCTCCAGCAGAGGCTCCTGCTGCCGACAAGCCATTGACGTTTGCCCAGAGAATGAAGTTGAAGAGAGAGGGCAAGCTTGCCTGAGCACAGGGATAGCATTGTCATACAAATCATGGAGGATGCAGCCGGTGTGATGCATCATGTACCGAATAAAATATACTATCGAAAGGTAATGTAGACAGTTATCTGAAATGATACTGAGCGGAAGATGTGTTCGTTCGAAAATGTTGCATTTCCACTTTTTCAGGCCGTTTGCAGCCATAGACAGCGGAATATGCACCTGCAAACCAGAGGCCTCGGACTCTCTGAAGTATCCCGAGCCACCGGAAGAAGCCTCGAAAATCGGTAAATATATATATATATATCGTTCATGCACCACAGTGGCGTCGACTCTCAATTGCAGAAGCCAAACACCAAAACACTTTGACCTCTTCAATTAGTGCTCACTACGGTTCTCCAAAAGTTCCTCGCATCTTGCCTAAACTAGCGCCATTGTGTGAGATCCACTCCACCTCACCTCATCCTTCTACTATCCAGTCGCACAGCAACCTCCTCTTTTCATGATTACCATCGTTGGCTCGCTCAATTACGATCTCGTCACTTATACGGATAAGGTGCCCGACGCGGGCGAGACATTCCAGGCCAACACCTTCGAAAACCACCTTGGTGGAAAGGGTCTCAACGAGAGCTTAGCCTGTGCGAGGCTTTCCAAGCTGGAAACTGTGAGAATGGTTGGAAATGTTGGCGCCGATACTTTTGGCAAGGAATTGACACAGGCCCTTGTGGACGCTGGCGTTGATACTAAGCATGTTGCTGTTTTGGACGGCTTCTCGTCCGGTGTGGCGGTCATTTTGGTGGAGAGTTCTGGAGAGAACAGAATCTTGATCACAGCAGGAGCCAATGGAGAATTGAAGCCCACGGAGGCAAACTACCAAGAGTACTTCATGGACTCCAAGGACGGCGATTTCGTGGTTTTGCAAAACGAGTACCCGGACACAACCAAGACAATTGACTGGGTCAAGCAGCACAGACCCAAAATCAACATCGCATACAACCCATCCCCATTCAAGGAGCTTCTGCCCGAGACTTTGGCCAAAATTGACCTACTCATTGTCAACGAGGGTGAGGCATTGGACGTTGGAGCTCAGGTTTTCAGTGGAGCCGACTTGGACGACTTCAAGGCCACAATTGCATCAGACGAGGTCAACGGTTTTGGCCGTTTGGCCCGCAAGCTCCAAGGAATGATTGATCAGACGAATGTGTCTTCCGTGATCATAACTATGGGCAGCAAAGGTAGTATTTCAGCGTCCAAGACGGAGGAGCCTGCGTTCACGGCATCGAAGAAGGTTGAGAAAGTCATTGACACTACAGGCGCCGGAGACACGTTTTTTGGCGGTGTTGTTGTGAAGCTTAGTGAGGGCGCTAAATTGCAAGACGCTGTTGAGTTTGCTACAAGAGCCAGTGCCTTGGCAATCCAGAAGAAGGGTGCCGCTGAGGGTATTCCAGGTTACCAAGATGTGGAGGCCCTGTTTTAAAGGCTGGACTGGCGCAAAACGGAGCGACACAAAACAATAAATAGCAATGGGTCTAGTCCTCCAAGTACCCCTTCAGCTTCGTCGAACGAACCAGAGAGGTGTACCAAAACTTTCCCTACTGGGGCATAGCAAATGAATCTAATTAAAAACTATTAGGCGGCAAGACCGCAGGGTCTATATTGACTTTATTTTCTCTTGCGGAGAGTCTCTGGGGCAGGAGAGTCTCTGTCGGAGGTGGTAACGTACTCGTTGACCTGGGCAGCAACACCGCCAGAGACAGACTTGACTCTTTTGGATCTTCTGGAACCCTTCTTCTTGTAGACGTCAATGTAGAACGCAATAAACAAGACGAGGTACGAGGACAAGATGGCACAGCCGCAGTAGGCAGCGCCCATGGAGCCGGCACAGTCAGAGCATCTGAACAAAAGGCCCTGCAACTGAGGAAAGTAGGTGAAAATAACCTTCTGGAAGGTGGCGAAGTAAACAAAGCCCAAGTCCAAGACGAACTGGATGATCTGGAAACGGGTGACCCACTCCTTCCACCAGACACGAATGCCTCTGGCGGCCAAGAAGTAGTACCAGTACATCACCACGTGGACGCCCAAGTTCAAGGAGATAGGCACCCAGGAAATAGGGGTCTCGCCGATCAATTGGGTGTAGCACAACAAGGCGGTAGCACCATGGTGGTAGGTGTGCAAGAATGTCAATCTCTTCTGCTTGACCACCAAGAACACAGTGTCGATGAACTCGGTGAACTTGGTCAAGTAGTTCAAGTAGTACAAAAGAACGAGCTCCTGGGTCCATGCGTTAGGGCTGCAGATGGCGTAGAACAAGCCGTGGTTGTAGATGATGGGGATGAGCTGCTCAGCCATCAACACCAACAAGGTCAAGGACAAGAGCGTGAGGAACAAGTTGTGGACCTGGAACAAGCCATTCAAGACAAGCGGCTTGATGCCGAACTTCTTGAAGATGAAGTTTCCGCCGAAGATAACAGTGTAGTACGTGGCGATGGCAGCAGCCACTGGAGGGAAGGTGCTCAAAGGTGTTTGACCAATGACAAAGGCGAATTCCGAAGGAACAAAGCGGCCACCCAGGGCAGCAGTCACGGCTTTATCGAAGAGCGGCCACAAGGGCACGAGAAACGGCGTTTCGGGCGACAACATGGGAAAAACGGTTGTTGTTGGTGGTCAAAAAAAGTCAAGGTGAAGAGTGCTATGTGTGGAGGATGCAGGCAGCGAAGACAGAAGCGCAAGGCAACAACAAGAAACGCAGGAGGGGAGCTGGGAAAAAAAAAAAAGAAAGGGGAAACGCCAAAATGGAAAGACGAGGGAAGAAATGTAAGTGAACGAAGTTTTTTTGATTAGGAAAGTTTGGAGTAAATAGGGGTAAGGTAAGCAACCACCTCGCGTGTTGGACCGAGGTAAACATGGTGCACGTCGCGGTGCGGTGGGGCATTGCAAGACCATGATTTTGGAGCCAGCGTGGAGGTGAAAATTTCGTGTTTTTGACTGAGGGGAGGGCTCAAGCCACCTTTCTGGTTGAACAAGAAAAGAAAAAAATAAAGTTGCTGGGTTCTGATAGGGGTTCTTTTTGTGTGCGTTACATTTTTCACTGGTACCTTGGCGATGGCCGTTTTGCACCCATTGTGTTCTGCGGAGCCAGCAGACGCCTTTGGCTTTGTGCTATCCGGGCCATTTTGCCGACCGTGCCGAGAGGGCATTTTTCGAAGATACGACATTTGCTTTGGGTGGTTGTTCAAAAATTGCGTTGATATTCTTACCCCACCTTTTGCACCCGAAGGATGTTTTTTACTTTGTATCTGCATTGCGTCCTCGTCTTCTGCACCAGGGTCCTGAGCCTCACTGTTCTGAAGACCGCACAGTCAGTTTCGACTCATGTTTTCACGTCTTCCAATATCGAGTTCCCTTTATGTAACCAGCTCTTCATCTACTGACCCACTTTGTTCTTCTCATGCGATGAGGCTGCACCTCAGGCCATTGTCCCTGCGAGTCACCGACAGGCTATTCGTCAAGGCGAATTGTCAAAGTAGTGCAGAGGCTGGTGTTCCAGACATCTGTTTAAGTCAGCAGGCTGTGCCTTTTTTTTTTTTTTTTTTGGGTCACCGCTCTGAGACATGCTGGGGCTCGAAACAGGATGTGACTCAGATGACTCAGCCCAATTGGGCAATGCAGCTCGAGGTTACATTGGGATGTTGACGTGCTGATTGGTTGTCAGTGCAGAGGAACTAGGTAGATGATCTTTGGCCGTAGCGAGAACTCGCTCTATGTCACCAGGAGATCAATGGTGAAGTGTGAAGAGTGACAAGGCTGGAGGTCAATGAGCCCTAGTATTGGCCCAAGTTCTTACAATTAACTTGAGACGGCTGAAGAAAATGGTACTACGGAAAGCCCGGTCGTATTTGAACAGTGAAGTCGCTTTTCAGTGACGCTGCATTAAGCAAGAAGGAGAGCTTTCTTGTTGCGATATCACCGTGAGAAAGCCAGAAACACTTGTATGTTTCCTTTATCACATAACCAGTCGGAAGTAGAGACCGGAGAAGCATGCACCACCCTTCTTCAAACCCATTTCTCGATTTCAATTTCTTCATTTTCAGCTTTCTCTTGCTGGTATCCCAACAACCTAGCTGGTTTTTCTTATTGAATATACCCACTCACCTCCCTACATCCTACCCGCATATCTAAGATCTCAACTACATGGAGCTCAACACGGATCTAGGCCAAACCCTCGAGCCTTTCCTCCCCCTATAAACCAGAAGTCAACCGAAGAAACCAAAAATGTTGATGCTACTTCAGACGCGAGCCTCCCGTTTATTACCCTAACTTGGGCTCAGAGTCTTGATGGTCGAATAGCTGCAGGCAGTGGAACACGAACCAGGATTTCTGGCCCAGAAACAAAAGTCATGACTCATTACCAGCGATCTCGCCATGACGCTATTCTTGTGGGTGCAAACACAGCAATGACGGATGACCCAAAGCTCAATTGTCGATTCCCTGAAGCGGGAGTGAACATGATACGGCCTGTAATAGTTGATCCATCAGCACGCTGGACATATTCATCATCCACAGCTAGGAAGGTTTTGCTAGAAAAACAGGGAATTGCACCCTTTGTGTTGATAGCGAACGATACGAAGGTACCTAATGGAGAAGAGGACTTACTCAATAGGGACGGAGGTCAGTTCATTCGAATAGACTTTGCCAAAAATTTGAAAGACAATTGGCTCCAAATCTTTCAAAAGCTTCGTTCGCTTGGTGTTCGAAGCGTCATGGTAGAAGGCGGTGCGTTCGTCATCGAATCGCTTCTTGCAACGAACTTGCCTGATTCGGTAGTGGTTACCATCGGCTCAGTCTTTTTGGGCAAACAGGGAGTATCAGTGAGTCCTGAAGCCGTCCAGACATTGAAGGACGTTGTCTGGTGGAGGGGTCAAGAAGACGCAGTCATGGCATCGAGACTTACGGGTAAATAAACTACACATCATTCCTCCAAATCTTTATTATCGACTTTTATGCTATAATACATCACAAGCAGATTCTGTACGATGCGTACCGACCCGAGGTCTCGGACCGTCTGATGATCTTGACAACGTCTCCTCTTTTCAATCCCAAGTAACGGGCCACAGGATCTTCTCTCTGTATACGTGGCAACTGGGACTCCTTCAAACGATATCTGTCCAACAACTCCTTCTTCTCAAGCTTGGACAAACGGATGTGCTTTGGCACCAACTCATGGTGGGTGATATTGACGATGAGATCACTCTCCTGGAAAACCTCAATCGTGGCTGGTGCAACTGTAGGGATCAACTTGTTGGCACTGGGCGTTATCGAGTTCTGGTAGATAAAAATACCTGTGCTGAAGTTCTTCTCGCTGATGTGAATACAGAAGTTTCTCATTGTCTTGATACCAACGGAGGCCTCGTCACAAAACTCAACCCACAAAGAGCCCATCTCGGGGAATCTCTCCAAAGCCTCGGGCGTAGGCTGGGCTTGAAAACACATCAACTTTCTCTGGGGGTCGCCCATAGGACAGATTTTGCTTTTGAACTCATCTAAGGTCATGTTGATCTCCTCGTCCGTGATGAAGTAGCCCTTGTCTCTAACCATCTCCTTCACCGTCCTGAAACTTCTCCACAAACGGGAGATTGATCTTTCGACGTCATCCATGGCTAATCTATGTTTTGACCCGGATGTGCTCTGTCAGTGCGCTTCTTCGTACTTTCTCATCTCAAAAATTTCTTGTGCGCAGCACGCCCGCCATATAGAAGGCTGGCTCACGAATCGAACTTTCTCCGGAAGAAAAGCTCAATGTCGCTGCTGGACTTCCAAATTTTTGTTTTGATTGTTTGGAGGGTCATTGTAGGTTCGAGGATTTGGCCCCTACACTCTAGCTCAAGCCATTCAGCGGGGCGCTTCTTCTCCTTCATTTCTGATGTTCTGGATTCGAACTTCTCGGTAACGTAAAGTAAGACCTTGTTCACACGAAGCATATTTTGGGAAGTGAGCTTCAAAGAGCTTTCAAGAGGTGGGAGTCTCTTAATTTTCTTCTGAGCCTTTCCGCCGATCTTCTTATCCGGTGGATACTTCGTATAGTCCGCCTCGAAGAGCTGAAAAGCCACTTTCGGCCATTCTTTCTGAGGGAACTTGTTGAATAAGATCGGGTCGCCAATCCATTTGGGAAGTGTCTGTCTGAGCTGTTGAACGAGGTG
The DNA here is from genome assembly GCA_026585945.1 of Candidozyma vulturna. Taxonomy (NCBI): domain Eukaryota; kingdom Fungi; phylum Ascomycota; class Pichiomycetes; order Serinales; family Metschnikowiaceae; genus Candidozyma; species Candidozyma vulturna. The sequence goes on along the minus strand of CM048832.1, from coordinate 195,462 downwards.
GCACTTCGTGCTATTCAGTTGCACAGGGTAATTCAACTCTGTGATCTCGTCTAAGTGGAAGCTGCAAACATCTCTATAATTGCCCAAATCTTGTGAATTCTCGAATACAATGATGAGCAAATTTCCTGGAAGCTTCTTGACCGGAATGAATGGACAATAAAGGGAACCCTCTTCTTTTCCGTTCACGGCAATGTCATTGGAGTAGAGGAACATTTCGGAAGGCGCCACCCTCTTACTCCCATTTTGACCATAGAAGTCAATGTACTTCTGCCTATTCTGCAGAATAAGCTTTAATATGGAGTCCTCGGCAATATTCTGGTCAGAGATGCTGGATGTCTCCGTCAATGTAAGAGGATCGTCAGCCAAATCACTGATAGCACTGCTGACAGAAGGAGCCGGGCTGAAAGCTGGCTTGGCCGAAAGTTGTGAAATATTTGCTCTTGATGATTTCCTGGAGAATAACCTCTTTCGCTTTGTCTCTTCCACAGTACTGGAAACTGAGCTCAGGTCCACCTCAGAACCAGTCCCGCTGGTTTTGAATTTTGAGGCACTAATTCTGAGCTCTTCTCGCGCCTTTTCATCGCTCTTGAGCTCATAGAGGGCATACTGGTGGAAAATTGAATTAAGAAAGATGAGGGCCAAAGGATAACGCTCATCGTCGCTTGCTCTGGCCATATGCTCCTTCGCTGGTTCATTCTTTTCTAGCGACATGAAAGGGTACAGTTTCACCATCTCATCGTAATAAATTTCGACATTTGGAGCAGAAGTTTCCACAAATGAAACAAGTAGCTTTCCGGATCTTATCTCCACCTCGCACCAATTGCTGAACGTATCCAAAGTTTGATTCTCTTGAGCAATTTGGTCCATCACTCGAGCACGCTCTTTAAGTTCGTCATCAGAAAGCCGCTTGTCGCTTCCGGTCTTGCTTGGAAACGACTTTATCACCTGGCAGATGAAAACATCCCAGATACAAATGTCTCCATTGTAGTAAAGTACGACCATCCAACGCTTGTTATTGAGCATTTTCTTCGCAACAATGGACTTTGGGCTCAACGGAAACCGCTCTATAGCTTCTGAGTTGAAAGCAATGGATATCACTTGACTCGCTGGAATCGGGTTAAGAAGAATTTCCACAGGAGTTTGGTCCACAGTCAGATTCTCTGGGGGCCTCAAGCCTTTTAGCTCTTCCTTGTATGCGTTCACGAACTCCGTCGAAGGCCCACCATTTATGCACAAGAACATGGAGTTATACTCGGCATTTTCATCAACTTCGCCCTCTGCGTTTGTCACAGACATCGGATAGTTGGAGAAGGAAGATTGAATGTCAAGATTGTTTGTGTCCATTGATAAGTGGCTAACAATGTCGTAGAATTCCGAATTAAGGTCTGACTGGTCAGTTGTTGTTCCTTCAAGAACGCCCTGGTGGTCATCGTCGACCTGGGAATCAAGGTTAATGCAATAGTCCACGCACGTCCTGTAATACTGGTATTTAGCCATTTGGCGTGTATCAGGAACATAGTACCGATTGAGAGCATTGTAAGTTGAAGCAAATATGGATGTGTCCTTTTCCACACAAAGCGAAACGATGGGGGAGCATGCCTTGGCTACCAAGGTACAGAGACCAAGCTTTTCATCCACCACTGTCAAATCGGAAGTGCTGAAAGTTGGTTCTACCATTTCTTCCTCTGGAACGTACAGCGAAAGGTAGTTGAGATCTGTCTTCACCACATTGCCTGCCTTGTCACCGGAGTAAAACACCGAGAAGTCGGCATTTCCGTCCAGAAGCCCCGGGGCCAGTGCATACGGGGTCGTAAGACTCCAGACTGGGTCATCGTGCATCTCAAAATTTTTGTAGACTTTGAAATTGCGCATATCCCAGAGTTTGACGGTGGAGTCGGAGCTACCACTGAGGATGTAGTTGGAATTCATCAATAGGCAGCGCACATTGTCCTGGTGCCCAACCAAGCGTTTGATGAGGTTTGCGCCACCATCACGACTGATTCTGCGATCATAAACGTTGATGGTGTTGCTGGGTCCACCTGCCGAAATCAAGTTACTCTGATTGTTAGCCAAGGCGTACACTGAAGATGGAAGATGGGGTTTGCCAGACTGGTTTTGGTAATGCAGAATGGGCTTTAGCGTCTTGAGGTCCCAGATTGCAATTGTGCCGTCGAGAGCCCCGCTGACCACCAAATTCTGCAGTGAAATCAGCGATAGTTTCTTCACGTAGTCTGTGTGGACGTTTTGAAACTTGTGAACGTCATTTTCGTCGTTTGTGTCCAACCGAATGAGCTTCAACGAAAGATCCGCCAGCGCTGTCACCAACAGCCGGTCTTTGTCCACGAGCTTGATGTCATTGATCCAATCAAAGTGAGTGTTCCTGTTCAGCACTGCCAGCGAATCGTATCGACACTTGAGGGTTTTGTGTTGCAACAGCGTCAGCAGAATCGCCGTTTCCAACTTCAATAGCTGCTCGTTGACATCCTGGCAATGCTCCTCTGGCAATGGGCTTTCTTCGGCTCCGGGCTGTCTATCCAGACTCCACACCTTCACAACTCCATCTCTGCCTCCCGTGAACAAATGACCAGTATGGGCCAGAAGCTGCATGGCATTGATGGGAAGTATGTGATTTTCATGGTTGCCGGTATCTCCTAGCACGTATGAGAGGCCTTTTCGGACTCGAGCCATGAAGAAGAGTTATGGTTGTATGTAGGTGATAGGAGTCCGAGAATACATGCCTCATTGTGGGGGTAAGGCCGGCATCGACACCAATTGCATACTATATCCAATTGGGATAATAATAAAAGGGCTATATTACTTTTTTAAATCTAAATTCTTTATTTTAGTTATTTTCATAGAATCATTCGCTGTGTGAGATGCTGTGATATTGCGCGTTCTTCTGTAGAGAGCTAGAGAGACTATAGTGGGTGGGTCTCATTGCAACTTCCAAAATGTAGATCAAACAAGATTCTTGTCACAAACAAAAATCTGTTTACGGGGCTTATCGGGGTACATCCCAGGATAGCTTGAATAGTTGGCCTGGTTGCGACTGTTGCCAGGCATTGCTTGTCCGATGAGGGTCATACTTTTAAACGTGAGCCATGCATTACTCTTTCTTCAATGTCGTAGGTGTTTTAACTATAGCTGAAACCGAATGCTTGCCCGATGATCAGGCGTCCGGTATCGGTTGTTTAGCATCACCAACACTCCTCACATGCTGACAAGTAGCCCACTTTGGTTCTCGGGCAATCCCAGCAATATACTTTCTGATACAGAACAACTCTTAGCAGATTTAATTATGTCGATAGCCCCATCGTGAGTATCATTAACTCTTATTGTTCCTGGACTTCTCGTACTCCTTCAAGGCGCTCGTGAGCGTGTCGTTCTTCCGGGTCACCATGTACATGTCCGACGAATTGATCACATTACGCCCGGCATGGTCCGCAAACAATTCCAAATCTGTCCCTAAAGAAACGATTTGATTGTACACAATTTCCACTAGAGATGCGATGAACGACGGGCTGGCCGATACAGACAATTCGCCAGTTTGTTCCTCCACCATCTTTGCCACACTAAGGTAAACCGAGGCTTTGAGCTGTGCTTCTAGATCCTCCATTGTGGCTAGTACTGGAAGAGTATGATGATGGATGTTCAGCAGTGTGAGTCTGCCCTTGATTACTTTGAGGCTTTTCCGTTATAGACCTTCCAAAGGTATTCCTTGGTGAGCTCCAGGATTTCAACCAATGGTGTTTTTATGAAACAACAGCTTCTGTTGTCTGGACTCTATCGCAAGCTTGACTAGAACTTCAGAGTTACTCACTTTATTATAAGAGGCTATATCCACTTTATCGAGATGCGTTGGTGCGGCGGGATGTGTCTCTCGTTTTTTCGCGTCTGCGTGCCTTAGACTTCTTTTCCAGTGCGACTCAATTCCATCAATTGGGGGTGAAAGCCACATTTTCGGGATACTTAAATAGTCAGTACCATCCGGTAATTGGTATTCAAAATTGGCTTTTTTTCACCGAATCGATCAGTCTTCAAATTACCCCCAGGTGTCTGCTGATTCACGGTCTGCGGTACGCGCATCATTAGTATTCCGGAATAGGCCAGACGCGGTGAGATCCAGCTTACTACTTTCCTTACCATCTTCATTCGTTTTTTATCTTAATTCCATTCTTTCATTTATAATTGCATTATGAAGAGATCTGCTCAGTGTGCCGAGATGCCGTCAAAGAGGAGGGCACTTCAGCCGGTTTCCAATAACCAGTTAGCCACTCCTCCTACCACTCCAGATAAGAGCAGGGTAGTCGACCTTGGATCGTCTTTGACTAAGGAAGGAGTAAAAAGGCTCAACTTTCTGGAGTCAGTCTACTCAAAAGCTAAAGCTGTGTTCCAGCGAGGCGCTAGCAACGACAGTCAAGACTATCTTGTTGGAAGAGAGAAAGAAGCTCATCAGTTTAGCGAGTTTCTCAGAGAAAGCATACTGGAGAAAAAGTGCAACAGCTTGTACATATCTGGTCCCCCAGGAACAGGAAAAACTGCTCAGGTTAATCTCTCGCTAGATAAGTTGACGACACTGGCCAAGCACGTCTATGACCTCTATTCCAGAAAGGTTCAGGTGATGAGAATCAATTGCATGACTGTTGGCAAGCCTGACAGCGTGTTTCATGAGATATACTGTCATGTAACGGGTCAGAATCATGGCAGAAAGAAGTCGTTCGATGATCTCTATGCCTACTTGACCAGCAACCAGAATGTGGATTCATTGGTGGTGGTACTTGACGAGATGGACTACCTCATCACGAAGGACCAGCAAGTTTTGTTTCAACTCTTCCAATGTGCCTCAACGCTCAAGAGCCTGGTGTTCTCGACGAAGTTGGTGCTCATTGGTATCTCCAACGCCTTGGACCTCACAGACAAGTTTCTTCCAAGACTCAGGTCCAACGGCTACACTCCTGAAGCATTGCAGTTCTTACCTTACACGGGTGAGCAGGTAAAGAATGTTATCACTGAAAAGCTCAAATCGTTGATTGACAAGGAGAACGCAGTATCTGCTCAAGTGCCAATGATGCACCCAGTGGCTATCCAGCTTTGCTGCAAAAAATGTGCTGCAGTGACAGGAGATCTCAGAAAAGCCTTTGACATTTGTTACAAGAGTATAGAGATGGTGGAAAGGCAAACTAAAGAAAAGATGTCCTTGGACGGGTTGACATTTGACACTGCTCCAAAGGTACTTATTGGTCATGTGGCTCAGGTGTGCTCGGCCACATTTGGCGACACATCTCTTTCGAAGATTAAAGCTCTCAACCTTCTTCAAAAGGCAGTCGTTTGTTGCCTTTTCAAAATTGATAGAGATGCTTCTCTGACACTCACAGTCAATCGTCTCTTCGATTTCTACACGAAGCATACGGCACAGGTGGCCGAAAATATGTTAGGCACATTGAAAAAAGGCGAATTCTTGGAGATTATTTCTGCTTTGGAATCAAGCTCAGTCATTCTCCTCGCTTCAGCCTCAAAATCATGCACAGGTTTAATCGATGTCGGCAGCAAGAGCATCCGCCCCAACGTTCTGCTTGAAGACTTCAGTAAAGCCATTCAGGATGTGGGTCTCCTTAGAAGACTCTTCCATTAATACAGCATATAGAATAGTCATGGGCACTTAAACGATAAGTTTGTAGTCAAGAATCTACTTTAGGGGCAAAGAACACTTTGTGATTGAAGCATTGATAGGTCACAAAAGCCCTGTTTCGGCTGCAAATTTGTCGCAAAGACCTTTATCAAACCCCGTCAGTGAGAGATCTCGTATTTTGTAAGAGCTTCTTGTCGTAATTCAATTTCAATATTCCCTAAAGTATAAAGGCACTTTTGAGATCTCAGAAACTAAATAGGTCACCCGCTTACCTTGAGACCCTAGTACTGAGTGCGAAAGTGCCAAACTTAAACATACTTTTGTACTAAAAATTTAGACCATTTTCCAAAGTTTTCATGGTTTCAGTACAATCGGATAATTGATAAATAGAAGCCAAACAGAGTAGCAGAGGTTCTGAAGCGCACGTGATTAGCCAGCAGTTGTAGGTAAGGTATCACGGTGTACAGGTGTAAATTCATGCTAAAGTCTAGTCAACTAAAAAAACCTCTTCAAACCCCCTTCACTATATCTAGCCCCTGGCGAATATTCAGACTATTTTTTGTTCTGCACTACAACCAGAACCTACAGAAGTAGCCCCATTCCTGTCTATATCCTAATACGACTCATTGCCAGTGAGCATATACTCAAGAACCATACATCCAGCAAGTTGCCTAATAATCATCTAACTACTTCAGCTTGAACATGTCCTCGGGCTCCTCTAGAGGCGGTCCCCCTTTAGGCCGAGATCGTGATAGAGACCTGCGGTATGGAAGTAGCAATGATGACTACGGAAAACGAAGAAAGAACTTTTACAGTGGGTCGACCAGAAGAGACTTCAAGTCAAATAACTCTCCCCTTGGTGCGGACAGTACAATTCCACAAGGACTGTATCCATCCAGGAGTGAGAAACCGCCTTCAAGTGATTATGGTAGGCCCCGTTATAGAGGTTCGAGCCTTTCAAACAGTGGGCCTCTGTACGGAAGTTCTAGGCTGAGTCTATACGGGAAAGAGCCTAGGTACAGCGGCTCCAAACCCAACTATGGCTATAACTCAAAGTTTTATAACGAACGAAGCAGTGGTGGAGCCTTTGGCTCATACAATGCCAGCAAAAGGGAACCCTCAGGTGATTACTACGGATACCCAAGTTCAGGTAGGGATTTCAGAGAGCGGGACACCAGAGATCTAAGAGACCCACGGGACCATCGTGAAACATGGGACTACAAGGATTCCACCTCCAGAGATGTGACTAATAATTCCAATATACCGAGAGATTCGGCTAGAGATCTGTGGAGGTCTGATAGACCTAAAGCTACCCTTTCCTCATCAGGACCCTCAAGTAGAGCCTACCGATACAGCTCCAACAATGCCCCTGTCGCTAGTCGAGGCTCTGGAGTAGGCAGTGGGAGTCTATCAAATTCGGGACCAGATTATAAGAGGGAGAGGTATGATTACGATAACGAGGACTCGTACGGGAGTCGATGGAAATCATATCCTAGAGACCACAGAGATAAACCTAGATCTCTCTCTGGCTCAAGGCCGTATAGCGGCAAGGAAAAGAGAAGCTCTGGTCTCACCAATAGTTTGGGGAACAAGAGGGGTGATTCATATTACCCTTCCAAAAGCTCATATTCAAGCAACGCTAGCAGATATCAAGACCGCTATACTGATAGGTATGATCGCCGCAATGATGCAGAGGACGGGAGGTTTGAATATAATGGCAGCGTCGAGGATTATAATGACGTTGACGAAGGTGGACCTTACTATGGTGAGAATCGATACTCTCGAGGGGAGCTGCGAGAACCGGAAGAATCATACCATGATGAAGAGAGAGAAGACGTGAACATGAAAGAAGGTGCAGATGAAAGCGATAAAGAAATTGAGACTGAAACGAAAACAACGGATGAAACTGACAAAGCTGACGCCGAACTCGAGGCAAAAAGAATCTCCGAATCCGTGGTTCATGATTTGAAGACCATGGAGGCCTCGCATGAACATCATGCCGAGCACGCGGAGAGCATTCCTCTGCAAGATCCCAGCAGTGAAACTCACCTCAAAACTACGAATGAAGTAGGAACGGAGGCCGCGAAACCCATTATTAAGGATGAAGAAATACCTTCTAGCGTTTCATATCCGGCACCCAAGACGGTGGATATAAAACCTACGGTTGACTATAGTACCCTCAAGTCGATTGAGAAACTCAAGCTGGTAAAGGTATCTCCAGAAGACCTCAACACTATGGATTACCCTGAGGGATGCTACAGACCACTCACCGAACTCGATCATAAGCTCGAAATTTTGAAGAACGAATTCGATCATGCCAAAGAGCATGATGAGGATGAGTCCTTCCTTAGATTCAGCCTTGCAAAACCCCTCGCAAACTTACTGGATTATCCTTTCTTCTATCAAAATCTTCAGCAGTTTGCCTCAAAATTCAAAAGAATTAGGGATTTGTATGACCGCAGAGAGCACTATGTTAAGAAAAAGCGCCTTCTGTTATGGATAAAGTACAACACCTTAGATAAAGAAAATGAGAAGAGGTGTGAGAAAATGGAAGAGCAAATCAAAATCATCCACCCTCCAGATGATGAATCCAGGCGTGAACTTGAACTGATCGATATCAGAGCAAAAACGAATGAATCTGCTCCGGATGCGCAATCGCCAACAGAGCCGCAGGCTCCATCAGGTAGAAGAGGCCGTCGTCATGGTGACTTGGTCACAACAGAAGCAGAATTTCAGGAGATTTTGAAAAGTTTGGAGAACGAGCAGAATGAAGACCCGTTAGGCAAGGCACAGCGTGTTGCTGCTAAAATTCCAGACCTCATTCTTGACCCAGTTGAGCGACAAAGTTTTATATTCATGGACTCGAATAACATTGTTCATGATAAAGAGAATTGGGCCAGCAGAATCAAGTCAGACTTCATGGATAACTTCACCGAGCAGGAACATGACGCATTTTGTGAGGCATTTTGCCGTGCCCCCAAACGTTTTGGTGAAATTTCGAGACTAATTGGTGGTTTGAGATCAGCAGAGGAATGTGTTGTACATTATTACATGACAAAGAAAGCTGTCAATTACAAGTATTTGGTGTCACAATTCAAGAAACGCTCAGCCCGGAAGCCCTCGAGAAGGAAGTCAAAATTCAAAGACCAGGAGGTTTCATCTTCTGCGACGACAGATGCCGCCCCTTTGGAAGCATCAGATAGTGGAAAGGACACCGAAGCTGCGATGACACCAGATATTGGAGTTCCTCCTATAGAACCGGTTGATGAGGCCAAGCGTAAGCGAGTCGTTGATGGCCAAGTGGCGCCAGATACTGGAATTGAGATCCCACCAAAGAAGAAACCAAGGAGACGTAAGGATGAGGAAATGCCACCCTCGGTTGCGGCGGTCGAACAGTCAAAGGATCCCCATGATCAAATTGTGGCTCCTGTCGAACTGACTGCCCCTCAGGGCAGCGTATTGACTAGCCCCTCAGTGGACCGTCTGAATGGTTCTGTTTTGGAAGACAAAAGAAAGGCTATTACCAGCTATTGGAGTATCACCGAAGTCAATGATTTCCCTCGTTTGCTTGCTGAGTTTGGCTCCAAATGGTCAATCATTGCTAAGAAACTCAGCACCAAGACTGCTACGATGGTCAGAAACTACTACCAGAGAAACGCTGAGAAATATGGTTGGCAATCGCTTGTATTGGAAGCTGATGGAAGGCTTGCACACGGTGCTGGCGATCCTCGCTCCCAAATTTCTAATATTGATGCAACTATTGTGGTGAAGCCTCAGAGGAGACCAGAGGAGTACACCCCTGGACGGCGGTCAGATGAATATAACGGATCCTATGAAAGTGTGGCGCACCCACCCAAGTTTTCGGATGTGCCCGTCGGTATGTTTCAGCATCCATTCCAGGCATCACCTCCGAAACGTGCCTCTGTCGGTTCTCTCCTTTCCGGTCCACCTCCTGTGATGTACGAGCAAACGTCAAATGTGTCGCAGGTCCCTCAGGTGTCTGGGTCCTCCTTACCGCCGGCAGTATCGCTTCCTCCTGTTCTCCCGGCTCCTATCCTGCCACCAGCGAAACATGGCGGCGTGAAGCCTTCCATCATGAGTCTTCTTAACTCCGACTCATCTTCACTGCCACTGACATCGCTGATTTCGCAGCCTGCAACATCTGCCCCAGCGCCTGCGCCGGCGCCGGCGCCTCCCAAGCCAGGAAATCTTGCATCATTACTCAACTCGTCTTCATCACCTGTGCGTCCCCCAGACCCGCCAAGCAAGCCCGACATTCCGTCAGAGGCGCCCCGCAAGAATAGCATCAAGTCACTTTTACATGACCTGTGATGCCCTGTACCATAGCCAGCCTACAAGGCCCTGTATTATAATATGTAATAGGAACATAGCGTTACGCTTGAATTAGGTATGTAAGAGAGATTTCAACATAAAGTCTTATACCACTTCCCGCATTTAGCTGTTTTTGGTCATAGGCGTGCACGTTTCATGATTTCATTCAAGAATCTTAGGTTCGTATACTGGAAAGGATATGGTCCCATAATTTTTCGCAGCCATTTCAGCTTTCCACTCGTGCGCCAAGCACCTTAATTGGTCACGCTCGAAGATTCCTTTTTAAAGCTTGTAAATTTAGTTCCCTCCCTTCCCTCCTTTAATCTAAAGATAAAAAAAATTAGATTAGAAAAGCATCGAAAACGGAGTCGATACTCAATCTACGTCTTGACCAACCGCTTGCGCTGTTATGAATCGCGCACGCACCGAAAAAACTTCTAAGAATCTACGACTGAAGCACTCTAATCAGCCATGTCGTTGCTAAAGCAGAGCAGCTGCGTCCAGGGATGTCGTTCTCTCAGGAGGCTCTTCAGCTCCACCGTTTTCAGGTCTCAGGAGACACTTGAAGAGAGACCGTTGGTTCCTCAGAAAGTCAGACCAGCCACTCACACAATCAGCAGAAGCTTGCCATACACTCAGATCAGCAACGCTGAGATGGAGAGACTAAGGGTGGTACCTGCGTTGAAGACATTCTTTGGTGGTAACCCTTATCACGACCTGGTCATGAGCAGATTGAACCGTCTTTTGGAAAAGCACCATAGACTTCCAAGACGAGTGCTCGATGAAAGAGAAGCCAAGGAGATTCTGTTCATTTCTTCCGCTGAGTACAAGTCCAGGGCAAACTCCGGCAGCAGAATCAGGCCTGTCCACTACAAAGAGTTCGTGCAAGCGTTGCAGAAACTCAGAAGCATAGAACCTGAACTCATGCCCCATGACGTGATTCAGACCTTGGATGAGTTCACGAAAAAAACCAGTGACGAGAAAAAGGTCGCTCAGCTGTTTGTCAAGACCTTGGACGAATTTGGTAGAGCCAACACCGTCGGTAAAAGAAAGGACGCTGTGGCCAACATCAGCATGGTCAGAGGTGAGGGTTTGATCTTGGTCAACGGTAAGAAAATGACCGAGTACTTCACCAGAACTCTTGACACAGGCAAGCTTGTGTACCCTTTTCAGGTTGTGGCCCAAGAGTCCGAATACAACGTTTTCATAACGTGCAGTGGAGGTGGTGTCAGTGGCCAGGCTGAAGCTTGTATGTATGGAATTGCCAAGGCATTGGTGGTGTTCAACCCATTGCTCAAACCACGCTTGAGAAAGGCCGGTTTGATGACTAGGGACAACAGAATTGTCGAGAGAAAGAAGCCTGGCAAGCTCAAGGCCAGAAAATCGCCTACCTGGGTCAAACGTTAATCTTGTATATATTCACCGGTTACTGTTGCAGCTGTAGAAAGTCTAGAACCTTTTCTACCTCGCCTTTTTCATACTTGGTGACCTTCCCTTGGAAACTGGCACCTTTGCCTCCTCCCTTGATGTTTTGGATGAGACCCTTGATATGCGTCAGGAGTTCTTCTGCACGGGGGCCCATTATTTTCACCATTCCGCCGTTTCCAGCTTTATACTCGCCGTTGATGAACACGACGGTGTTGGCGTCGGTTAAGTTGACTCCGCTGTCCTTGTTTCCATTAATGAGCGTAAGGAGCTCCTTTTGACAAGCAGTCAAATACTCCGGCGAGCTGTCTGCTCTATAAATAAATGCCACGCTTTTTTCTTTAAGCTCTTCAAAAACAGCTGCAGCCTTAAGGCCAGCCAATTCTTTAAGGAGAGAAGCTTCTCTTGAAAGTACCTTCCTATAGTTGACATTGAGTTCAGCCACTTTTGTTCCCACCTCCTCGATCTGGCATGAAAGCTGGCTGCCTGATACATCTTTCAAAATCAGATGGTCTTTCTCTAAAAGTTGTGATACACGTGAACCACAGGCAAAGTGCAAGCGGGAGTTACCACCTCTTATGTTAGTCTGATGTAACAAAGCTACCGCCTGAATCTGGCCGGTGGACTTCAAGTGAGTACCACAGCAAGGATTTGTATCCATGTCTCCAATTGACACAATTCTAACGACACCTTTGGACTTATCATAATCGTCTGGTATGTGAGACACATCGATCTCATGACCATGTTCGTCTGGTGTGGCAACACTGATGGGTAAGTTCTCCACAATCTTCTCGTTTATTGTTCTGGAGGCCTCGGCAATTATGGCATCGTCAACTCTCTTGGGTAATTCAATGTAATTGATAGAATCTCCCATAGACCAGCTGAGGGTTTCCAAGTCATACGAGTCAAAAACTGCCGATACCAAGTGCTGGCCCGTGTGTTGCTGCATTATATCAAGTCTTCTTTCCCAATCGAGACTTAAACTGACCACTGTTCCCTCCTTGACCTCCTGAGGCACGACATGAACAGCTGAGAGTTCCTTCCTCAAAACCTTTAAGACGTCCACTGTGGTATCATCCGGAAGGATGAGTTTACCAGTGTCAAATGGCTGGCCTCCACCTTCTGGGAACAAGATAGTGTCCTCAAGTTCCACGGAAAACAATTTTTCGTCCTTCCTGTCATTTTTCACCTTGTTCTTGTTCTGCTTATCTCTTGCGGACAAGATTGGCACATAAGGCTTGCAAGAGATAACTGTAGTTTCAAATGACTTTAAGAAAGAATTTCTCTGACATGCCAACGCTCCAACCACAGTAGATGTCGCGATAGGCATTTTGAGTCTAAAAAGGTGTAGCACGTTGAATCAAGTTGATAAGCGAATGCGCACTAATTCCGTAATAACTCCACATTATGACTCGGTTCCTTGTCACCAAGGAGCTAAGAACCCTCGTCAAGAACTCCACACTTAAAGATTTTGAAAAGGATAAATTCAAATTGCACGAGAACGTGGAACATGAGGATTTGGTGGACTTCTACCGTAGTGCCAAACCTTGTACATCGCTTCTTGAGCTCCTCAAGAGTACCAAGTTGGTGATCCCAAACAAGAATTCCAAGAATGAGGACACGCCTAAGACTAAGGAGTTTCTTCAAGCTATGGAGAAGCTCCGAATTCAAGCCCAGGAAGACGAATACCAGCGACTCGTTCAGAAGACAGAAGCAGATCCATTCAAGCTCTATGAACAGAAGATCGATGAGAATTATAATCCAGCCAAAGCAAGCAAAGAGGTCAGAAGCCACATCACCACTATCTTCAATATCTTCATCAGTGTGGTAAGTGTGGTGTATGCTATTTGGTACTGGACCAATAGCTCTGCCTACATGAGAGACAGCTACCGTGTATTGCTCTGCGTTTTTGCAGGACTCTTGATTCTAGTGGCAGAGGTTGTTGTTTACATGGGGTACTTGAATAAGATTGAAGAAGCCCGTATCAGGGAACGGAACAAGAAGGAGGTTAAGAAGGTGGTCCAGACATTCAAGCTAGACTGAAAACTCAATCAGGATAAAATAGACATTGAGGCATACAAACTGATGAAGCGAGACTAATTGCCAGTCACGGTTGCGAAAGGGGGTGGAGCTGGAAGTGAAGTGATATCAACAACCTTGTCGGGCGGAGTATTGTTGACTCTTTGGTTCATGATATCCTTCTTGTGGTAGTAAGACCACTTCAACAAGATGCTGTACAAGGCTATAAATTTGAAGTCGGGCCACAAGGTCGAAACAAACTCGATCTTACAATTATGGGTGCATTGCCAAAGCATGAAGTCACTCAAACGAGTATGACCTGACGTTCTGACAAGAAGATCGAGTTGAGGGGAGTCTGGCCCCATGTACATATTTCTGTAGAGCTCCGCGACATCAATGTTGGCTTTGGAGGTGCCGTTCTCGCAAACCCCTTGAATAGAATGAACAATGTCATCCCTTGAGGTGTAAGGGAAACACACATTTAAAGTACGCAGCAGCAGTTCCAAGTTGGTGATTCGCTCCACCTGCTCCAAGTCCTCCAAGATATCACCTGGAATCATAGAGCGATTGCCAATGATCCGGACCCTAACCTGGTTCTGACGTGCGTAAGAGTCATCGTAAAGTGATAAGTACTTGAGCTTGTCTCTGAGCAAAGCCATGAGGGTGTCGACCTCCTCCTTTGACCGATTGAAGTTTTCGATCAGAAAGGCATACACGGTTATGTCTGAAACTCCTACGCGGTAGCAAGTCTCCAAAACCTAAGATTAGTATTAGCGTCGCTGGGACTCAGGGTGGACCATACAGATATAAGCGATAAAGCACCTGCGGCATGGCCGTCTTTCAAGGGCAAAGCCTTCTTCTTAGCAAATCTTCTATTGCCATCCATAATGAAGCCAACGTGTTTGGGAGCGGGCCCAGTAGTAAGGATTGCAATAAGTATATCCTTGAGGAAATCGAATAAGATCCAGGAGAATGGGATAAAGTGAAGCGCATCGGCTACTTTCTGCAAAAGTGTAAGATCAATCATAATGAGTAGTATAGTATAAAATTCGGCGGATCGGGCTCCTTTTATACCCCTACGCCGCACCAGTGGCTGCAAAAACCTGGAACGGAAGGGGTGCTTGAGCACCAGACAGAAATTGGATCCTGAATTTGAGAACGCTACCCTTTTATGCTAGAGGAAAAGAAAGGGGAATCTAATACTATTTAGCATATTTGTTCTGGGTCGCAGAATGTCCTTGCAGTGTGTCCTGAAACAGATTCGAATCTGTACGCAAACCCACTTCAATTCGGGAAAACACTTTTCAGCAAAGTCTTTCTCCTTTATGAACTTGAGTATTCAGACTTTGCTTCATCGACTTGCTGGCTTGCATGATAGAGAGCTCGTAGTACAAGAAAATGATGAAACATGTTTTAAGGGAGCCAGGAACAGATGTGACTTTGAACTTGATATTACTCGAATATTGTCCTATTATTGAACCTCCAGGAGAAATTTCTAGAAAAATGGTATGAAAATCCTCTGTGTCTTTCTTTTTTTTTTTTCTTTTCTTACCGAATGGTACCCTGATTCGCAAAATAGTTGGTGTGCAGCTATATTACACCAAATATTATAAACTAACGGGCACGCTAAAAAATCATATAGCCAAGAAAACAAGTTCTCGTCGTCAGCTTATACCTAAATATTTACGAAGCATTCAAATAAAGTTTTTTGACTCAATTTGGGGTGTAAGAACTAGTATATCTCGATAATAAGTGATGAGACCGATTGCGCTGATCCACAATCTATCAAATTTGGCATCTAAAAACCACACAAATATTCCTGGCTGATATAGCAGAAGCAATTGATGAGACGTCAGAAGCTTCGAGCTTCGTAGCCGTGGAAACCAAAGATGCTACGACAGACCTACTCGAGCGTTTAAAAGAGGCTAGAATATCAATCGGAGACTTTTGTCACAACAAGCAACTACATATCCGATTTACAGGAAGTCTTCTAGCATTCTTCGGATTGGTACATCTTCAATGCCACCTCGGATCCGATCAATGAAATCTTTGTGCGAACGGGTGCAAAATCATGCTCCTTCCATCACTACCACCAACACATTGTTATTGAAGCTAAGACAAACTGAAGTCAATCCCTTTCGAGAAACATTAAAAAGACAATTTTTTCACCTGCGATAATTTACCCCTCTACAATTGCACCCTTCCCTTTTCGGCCCGATCCTTCTCTGTGTTTACCTTTATGCGCACACATCAACAAAGACCAACTACTTCATCACCCATGTCCTTTCGACGCCCTCAGCCAGACCTGCGCAAAAGACAGTCCAAGAAGGACGATGCAATTAGGCGCAAAATCGAGCATGAACTCTCGAAGAAGAGAGGCCTGGGACTGCGGATCAGCCGCCTGAAAAAGGGTGCTCCGGGTACCGTCTGGTCCTTGAATCCGTCTGATCCGATCGTGTGCAAAGCGTCAGCCTCGGTGTACGAAGCTGCACAGCTTATGCTGGCTAAAAGGGAAAACTGCATTCTTGTTGTGGACGATGCTGGCGGACTCATTGGTATCTTTACTGCAAAAGACTTGGCCTTTAGAGTGGTGGGGTCAGGATTGAATGCCAACAGCACCCCAATTGAGCAGATCATGACGCTCAATCCGATTTGTACGCAAGCGCTGTCTCCAGCTCTGGAGGCCCTCACACTTATGGTCGAGAAAGGGTTCAGACACTTGCCCGTGCTAGACGACGAGAACCATATTGTCGGTGTGTTAGACATCACCAAGTCTTATGCACAGCAGATGGAGAAGCTTGAGCGCTTACACGCTTCTTCTAAAAAGCTATACGATGCCTTGGACCTGGTACACACTGAAATGGGTATGGCCGACCAACCAAGACAGGTTTTCGAGTATTTCCAGGACTTAAAGCTGAAGATGGACGGCCCCACCTTGGCGCTGGTGTTGGATCCCACAACACAAACCGTCTTCACCACAGTGAAGCTGTCGGTATATGAAGCTACAATCTTGATGCGTGAAAATAGAACGACAGCCGTTTTGGTCAAGGATACGAACGACAGTGTCAGCGGTATCATCACGTCGAAAGATGTCGTTTTGAGAGTTATTGCTGCCGGTCATGATCCAAAGAAATGCTCTGTGGTGCGTGTAATGACCTCTCAGCCTGACTTTGCTAACTCTAGCCTATCCATCCAGCAGGCCTTGAGGCAAATGTTCGAGGGTCACTATCTCAACTTGCCCGTCGTAGACGACGAAGACGAAATTGTGGGTATCGTGGACGTGCTACGCCTTACGTACGCCACACTCAACCAGATTAAACGGATCGAGAGCCAGGAAAATCAAGGTAAGGAGGAGCCGGGCGAGGGCCCAGCGTGGAATAAGTTCTGGACATCACTTGATAACGATTCGGAATCCGTCCACCTGGACTCTGCCGCCAGTGCCCCTGATGTGACGCCATCTGAGTTCCAATCTTTCAACATCGACGTAAATCCGTCAGACTCGATCTCGGCAGTCGAGGAAGGCTCCAAGCAAATGAGCAAGACCGCATCGAGCGCCAACAGAGACGGTCTCTTCGTCTTCAAGTTCCGTTCTCCAGCGCTTGCCAGCAGAGTTCATAGAGTTACCATACGTCCAGAACAAAGTCTTCAGGAGTTGAAGGATGTGATGGACTCGAAGCTCCACAGTAAGGACCTCGAGGCTTTGAAGCTAGGCGAAGGTGAGGCTTACGCCATCAGCTACGTCGATGATGAGGGTGATATCGTTTCCATCACTTCCGACCATGACTTGAGGGACTGTGTCGAGGTACACGAGAAATTGAATATCTTCAAGGCAGACATCTACCTCCATCATCCTCACGACGAAGCTCCAGTTGGCAAAATCAAACCACTCAGAGGAGTGCTGGCCGAAGACTTGATTCCAGGCATTTCGAACCAGACCCTTATCCCTGGTGTGCTTGCAGCAGCCACAGCAATTGCAGCCATTTTCTACGTAACAAGGAAATAAGCCAGTTAGCTGGGTGGAGATCTGTACCCACGATTCGCATCAAGGCATTACACACATTAAATATGAATATAAAATACCCTCAGATAGGCTACAATCCAGAATCCCTACATGAATTTTCTCCGTAACGAATGCTATATTTACAAGATACCTTCCTGCTTCCTCACCTCCTCTAACTTTTCTTCATAAAGCTTCTTTTGCTCAGCTTCCAGAAGCTCCTCGTTCAAATAAACGTTGGGCACCCCCTTAAAGTCCTCAGGCCTCAACACAATGGCGTTAGGGTTCCGCTCGCTAGACCATCTGTGGGACACCACCTTATTGAGCTCCGCTTGCAAATCTTCTAAACTGTGTGATCTGCTGATGACGTAGTCGGAAATGTCAAAACCTAACCTCAGTTGCAATGCCTTGAAGTAACGGAATCTGAATTGGAGGTCGTGCAAAAGCGCAGCGGAGAGATCATCTGGGCTCAGGCCTTGAAGCTCTTGGTATGTATCCCTCATGATCTGAACAACCAGCTCTGGAGTGTAGGAGGCCTCAATGTCCTGCTTTCTGACAACATTTTGCTTCCACTGAGCAACCTTGAAGCCAGGCATATCACGCTCGGCGTTGAAAGGCTGGAAGTTGGGGGAGTTCTTCTCATCTAAGATGGTGATTTTGGACTTTGGATCTGTCTTGAAGTCGTCTTGCTTTTCGATGATTTTGGGATCGACTTTACGGGAGAAGCCGAAAAACAGCCTTGTTGCTGTCGTCGACAACAGCCGGATCCTTACTGGGAGACTGGACCGTAACATGCTGGAGAAGACTGGTGGTGAGAAAATTTCCATAGAGGTGTAGGCGCGCATGCAGGGTGGACCTTATTTCATGAAGGTGGAGTCGAACGTAGAAGTTCGTTGTATGCGGTATTTGAAAGTTTTGATCTTTGAGTAAGGCTTCTTTTATTTTGAGCTCACCAAAATTTGGTTTCACTGTATCTTTGTGTTCTACTTGTGAGTTGGGGGTTATTTCGCAGAAGTCATACAGTAAGTCAACTACAGTGCAGCTGTATCACTAGTGGGCAGGCTGTGGAGACTACTATGAATAAATTAGCTTCATAAGTCTTGGGCAATCAAGCCTTGGAAATGTCGATCTTACAAGTGTGAGCTTTGCAAGTGCGACTATATATTTGCATTTATAGAAGAAGCGGACGACTTAGTAGCCTATAGTTGGTCCGGCGTACCGTTCTAGTGTATTGGGTCATAAAGATCGTGAAGGTTATGCTTTGCGAGGGCGGCGGCGGAGATACTGGAATGCGAACATCGCCATCACAGCCACAAGGGTGATGTCAGTCAACATCGAGGAAGTCACAGCCGGTGCTTGAGTCAGATTACTGCTGAAAGTATCCAGCAATTCGACATGGAACCGCTTTACGTTTGTGGGAAGTTCTGTGGGGACGACGACGTCACGTTTTTGGGTATTGCGAGCCTCGGTGGTTGGTACTGTCTGACCAGGCGAGGTGATGGTAACAAGTGAGTATGACTGAGCTGGCGCTGAAGACGTGGGAGAGGCCAGAGATGGGTTTCCGGAGCTATCCACATTTTCCACGCTCACCTCGCCCTGCTCACACCAACCGTTGACGGGAATGCAGTTGATGTATTTGCACCAGGTGCATGTCTTCTTGCCTTGCTCCATCTCGTCCGAATATAGGTTTTGGAACAAGAGTGCAAAATAGAGGATGGCCAAAACGAGGCACACCACCCTAACGGCAGCCCAGGTGAGCACCTTCCATTTGATTTTGTCGCCGTACTTGTCCATGGGATTCCACAGGTTGAGCATGAGCTGTGCGGTGGAGGTGTCAGCATAGTAGGTGTAGATACCGTCGATGTAAACGAATGAAGGGTCTGGAAGAAAGAGGATCAGCAATAAGAGTCCCATGCAAAAGCCACCAATGTGACTGAAGTTGTCCATGCCAGGAAGAAGGCCCAAGACAAAGGCCACAATTACCTCAAGCACCATGATGAAGATGAATAATTTGTAGTGTTTTGTACCGTAAGGATTGGTATTCTTGCGTCCGCAGTAGATGAACAAAAGAAAGTTGGTGGCAATAACGCCAAAAAGAGCGCCTGAAGCACCCGTGGAAGCGATTCCGTTAGGTGAGAAGTTTGCACCCAAAAGGAAGCCCGAAACACCCAGCGCCAAGTAGATGATGGCGTATTTCAAGACTCCAATAGCACGCTCAACAGAGGCCCCCATTGTCACTTGAAGAAGGAGGTTGAAGCCGATGTGGAGGAAGCCCGCATGGAGAAAGATTGGTGTGATGACTCGGTACCATTGGTCTGGGTGATAGCCGCTCGAGTCCAAGGGAATCCCACTCAAGCCGCAAAGCTCCGCTAGGCTGCACACATTCGTGTCTGTAGATGTGGAATTTGGACATGGGAACTGGATCAGAGGGTCGGAGGTGATGCCCTCTAGTTTGTGCATACAAGGAACGTATCGGGCCCCCATGTTGATGAAGAGGTACGTGGAAGGCCCCAACATGGGGTTGAAGTATGGCGATGTCTGGAAGGCCAGGCCCGTGAGCTGGGCCATCTTGGCCAACTCCACGATGAAGACGATCACCTGGATCAAGGTGACCAAGATGGTGAAGTAGGGAAGCTTTGTATAATGAAACCGAGGCAACCTGTTCTCGAGCTTGCGGCGAGCCCTATCGTTTTTCTTGAACTTCTCGTCCACGCTGCTGGCCTTATCGGTGAAGGGGTCCTTGATGTCGTCGTCGAATGGGTTCCTGCTGGGGAACCTGTCCATCTCGTGCTGCTCCAGCCCCAGGCTGTTCTGGTGAAGGTTGTTTTGGCTCGTCTCTTCAAAACCACTGCTTTCGTAGTAGCGGTACCCGTAGGGCTCCAGGCGGCCGTATGGGTTGTTCACCTTCAAGGTGGAGTCATTCAAGGGCAGGAACGGCGAGACCTTTGTGGGTTCGGGATGTGCCTCAAACGAAAAGGACAGAGCCAGGTGGTCCTTTTCAGGCACCGGTGGCCGTGGATCCTGAGCGTTTTGCATGAACTGGTCTCTGAACAGCATGGTCCCTGGAGATGGTTCACTTGAGGTTTGTGTAGGAGCGAGGCAGTACACTCATATGTAGAAGACAAGTTCGTGCACAGGCGAGTTTGGGCGGTCAGGGGAGACAGAGAAAGGGAAACCTCGGTTTTAGGTGGGCTTTGGATTTTGATATTTTAGCTAATCTACGCGTGCTGGGCCGGATATCCAGTTTGTGGAAGTGAGCCTCCTGGTCTACCGAGGCCCCATTATCCACCGTGCAGAAGTTAGACGAAAAGACGATTACGCGTCAATGAAGCGATTTCCCCTGTTTGACAAGTCTGTTTCACATTATCCCAAATCGCCCCTGTTTCCGCCTGAAATCGCTCATTGGCGGTGTGCCTGGTGCCTGATGAGGCGCTGGTTTGCAACCATGGCTGCGAAATACCGCCATAGTGAATCCTTGAAGGGCACCCCAATCAGGAACATGCAAAAATACGGCCAAACCCCTGAGAATGAGAGAAAGAAATGTCGGTAGAATTGTGGACTATCAGATATTGGGAATTTCGAGGATCGGCACGAGAGCAGCCCTTGTCTCAACGGGGAATGTGAAGCGGTCACCCCAGGCATGACGGTGTACTACCATTTTCAGCGCACAATGGCCCGCTTGTTGTCCAGTATTTTCCCTGTATGAAAAGAAATAAACTATGTGCTTTTCAGGCACCACGTTCATGGAAGTGTGTTTTGGGTGATGCAGGGTGTTGATGAGCTAGGGTACGGGGGACTTGGTGAGCGAGGCTGAAGACACTGCCTCGAGTGAATCTGGAAAAATGTTCTGACAAGACTTTCTTTCTCATCGCGTGATGATGTCATCAGGCGTTGGCATGGGCTACCCTTACTGAACTAGTAAATCAAAACCGTTCTTGTATATGCTATTTGTGTATGCTCTGAATATCCAGCAGCTAGTCTTGTAGATTGGCACTTTGAGACAACCGGAACGTTTGCACCGTATTTGCCTGTGAGCACACACCCTTCTATAGAAAGCCACAAGACCAACTGTTGAGCCTAGTGAAACCATTCAACACCTCTCAAGCTGTCTAAACAGTAATCAAGTGTCTGCACTAGATGTGAAAGCCAGAGACTATAGACACTTAACCAGTCACCACTCCATTTTCTCTCCAAATCACTTAAAAAGAGACTCGTTGGACAAAGGATCAGCCTTCAAGGCCATCTCTCTGCGCTTGACCTTTCTGTCCAAAGCAGCAGTAGCCCTCGATCTGGCCTGCTCAGCGGCTTGCTGCTTCAATTGAGCTCTCACAGCGTTAGGGGACACGTACTGCTTATTCTCGTAGATCTTGGGGCCACCAAAAGAGCCCTCCAAAATGGTGATGAGGGTCATCACAAAACGTGGACCAATTTCAACCAACGAAAGCGAATCGGCATCCACCTCGCCTCTGGCGATGTCGCTCTCCTTGAGCTCCTCAGTTTCACTGATCTGATAGTTTCTCACCCAGATCTTATTGTCCACAATGGAAAAGGTCATAACGTGGTCCACGAATGGCTTGGACTTACGGGCTTTGGGAGGCACACCGAAGGTGTGGATGAACATCTCCTTAATCAAGTCATAGTGTGGCAGCGAGCTGAACGATTTGTCAAAACTCAAGATTGGTCTGGAGCCCTTCAAGCAGTTGCCGGTAAAGTTCAACTCGTCCAAGGTGTGCATGTTCTGAATGAAGAACTTCATGGTGGGGCCGTTAGGAGGCTTCAGGATCCACAAGTAGAGATCCTGGTGTTTTCTGGCCTCAAAAAGAATATGTTGTTACAGTTGTAAAGCTCGGCAACTTCGTTGAGCTGGTGCAAGTTCTTCTTGGAGTCGAACTTTGGCTCTTTTCTAGCGTGAGGCATCAAGCAGGTCAAGTCCTGGATCAAGTGTCTGTGTCTGTAAGTGACACCACGCGAGGAGATCACAAGCACACGCTGACTGTTGATATGCTTGGTCTGCTCCGAAGACTCCTTGGTCAGTTTCAGCTGCAACGCTTTGTATATGGCTGACATTGGGGATGGGCTAGTTGAGGCGATGAGATGCGATGGCTTGATTTTCAGGTCGAGTGGGATCAATGCACCCGTACACCAGCTTACCTCAGGTCAACGGTCCCTCCGTCAAAATGGGCAAAATCTTCGAATTGTAGCATGTCCCGGGTTCAGTCGTGTTGTTTGAGGTGTGGTGTTGCACCTGGCCGAGTATGACCGTAAACGCTGGACGTTTCGTCGTTCTACGTGAGTAACTACAGACCCGCCCGGCGGCAGTTTCTGGAAACGTGAATTTATATTTATATCGGTCTAGTGCTTCTCAGCAGGCTTCTCGAGGTGCTTGGCCAAGAAGTCCTGGACGAACTTCTCCTCCTCCTTGGAAGAAGCGTTGATAGCTGGAGTGGTGGGCTTGGCTGGACCCCAAGGCTTGGGGACAGCAACAAAGACAACAGCACCCAAAGTGGCGAGCGACAAGACGTGGGGCTGGACGGATTTTCCGAATAATTGGTAAGCGGCACCCATTGTTGAAGATAAGTAGATGTGGTTGTTGAAGGTTTATCTCGCGGGCACTTTTTCATTGGTCGTGGGTGCATGCAGGAGGATCCATGGTACCCCAGAAAGAAGCCTTGAAGAGCCTGTTGGAGCTTTGGAGGTGAAAGGCTTGAAAGGAAAGGGCTTGAATGTTCCAATTGTGGGTGCTACGAGGCCCAGAGACGTGGAAGTAATCGGGGTGGTACGGTGGATATATCACACCCGTACCTCCTGAATATATGGAGCGAGTCGGTTCGGTCCCACCATAGCTTCGAGGTGGAAGTGAATGGTCCTTCAAATAGGCGAAAGCCCCAGAAAATATGAGAGTGAAATTTCAACTGATACTCAGTTTTGATGCCGAAAACGCGCAGAATTGGGCAAAAAGGTGGAGAATTTTCCTGCCACTATTTTCAAGGCAGTCACTTCCAGAGATGATCCTATTCGACTCACATCAACGTCTACATCTGAAAAACGCAGGTTGAGTGGATCTCAATGGGCATCCTTGCAGGATCGGAAACATGCACCCTCCAAGTTCATTTTTTATCGACATCACAACTCCTCCTCTCAAATTCCAACATTCACAAAATGCAAAACTTCGTCAAGAATCTGCTTGTCTCGACCGTTGCGGGGCTCTGGTGGCTTGGACGTTGTATACTTGCGTTGTCCGCACAAGTTCCAAATTCGCAGCCAAACGTAGCCTGAACTTTTCCCATGATCTGCAAGTTTAAGACATCAGACTCGGCACGTTTCATATAAAAGCGGTAAAAACATGCTCGGCCTCTCAAAATAAAGTTTGATCAAAAAGAGCCATTTTTGTTTCACCTATGCCAGCCGCAAGGAGCCCATAATCAGCTGACGCTGCCGTGAGCCGATAAACGGCCTTTTTCGAGATTTTCAGACGATAATCGAACATGTGTGGGGTACAATATGGTGAAGATCAAGGAGGGGAGTGGAAAATAGACTTCAGCGCTCCCATAGATCAAAGCCTCAGGACTTCCAAGGGAGGTTGAATTTGTAATCGCCAATTGCAGTAAAAAAAATGAAAGATTCCTCTCCATCTCAGTCTCCTAACGGTGACGTATGTACATGAATGTTGGAGGTTCGCTTCTTGGTATGATCTGCCATTCTCAGCCCATACCAAGTGGCCTGTCAAACCATGGGTCAAACTCTAAATGATCTGGCTCTATCAAAAAGATGAAGATGTTGTCGTGCTGCTAAAGGTGCTAAATCTCTACCTCGGTATCATCTGCGACACTAGCACAACACCACCAAAGCAACACCATCACCTTTTACAATACACCCAAGTAATTCTTTTCGGAGACCCTTCATTCCCTTCTTTTGATACAAATCAATTAAAAATTCGCTTTTCCTCCCGAAAATTCGGCGTGTTTGCAAAAAGTCGTAGTCCCGAGATTCCGCCAACAACATCGCCGACCTTGCCCGAACAAAATTGTCTCTCTATTGTGACTTTTTAAGGCTAGTTCACGTCAAATATTTGCCAAAAAGACTTGGGTACTTCCCTATTTCATCTCCACCGGACTTTCTCCAAAGTCGTGCCCCTCCACATATACCCAATCTGACCTCCATACTCAAGCCTCCACACTCCAATCTACTCCCACTTTATCACTCACAAAGCGGCCACAGAGCCATCCATTCAAGAATCCTGCCTTTAGATTAATACGCCGGTTATTGCCTCCTAGCACTTTCAGGGATATGGCCTCCAGCGACCTCAAGAGCGAGTTGATTCGCTCTTTGAGCTCCCGTTTGGAGAACATCCTCCCAAACCGTTCGGGGTACAATATTGCCGAGGTCGAGCTCAATGCCCAGTTTATCTTGACCACCAACTTGTTCCTTGCCAATTCCAAGCCGCTGAAAGAAAATGGCAATCTGGATTTCATGCCCGATATCATCGAGCACTTCTCGGCTATTTTAGAGAAGCTCAACATCGACCCTACAACAAGGAAAGTCAAGGATCGCGAAGAGAAGTCGTTGACGTCAACGGTGATTGTTATGAAGTTGCTTGCCACGATTATTCGTTTTTCGTGGGACAAGAATGCTTCAATAGGTCAGAACTCCAATATCACTGCCAACGAGGGGGTCAACTTCAACTTTGACCTTGGATATCACAGCGAAAACTACATGATTTACTCCTTCCAGCCATCTGAGCTCCTCAACACAGACATCCATCATAGCTTGGAGGTTCTTTTCTGCCTTCTTTCCGAGGAAGTGAACCGAGAAGCTCTCGCGAGCATCAAACGGATCCGGAATGACAAGTACAAGCCTGTTGACTACACCCTTGCGAGTGACACATCCTTGACACACGATGAAATACGAGCGTACGTGAAGGAGATCGACGAAAACATCCTGTTGGTACTCCGCTACCTTGCCGCAGCCAATCCAAACGATTACTATTCCTTCCTCAATAGAAAGCTTTTTGCATGGGCTGAAAGAGGAGAATATATCCCTAATGCTGCTTTGCATAAGTACTCATGCCTGCTCAAGTTTTTATACTACACAAAGGATGTCGCCGATCAATACGCCAAGCAAGTCTACAGCATGATGCCTTATATCCGCTCGAATAGTTGGAAGCAGGTGTGTCTATATTTTGACTCTCTCAACATCAAATACCAATGTCTTCACCGCCCCAACTTCTACGCGGAGCAAGTGATTCCTGGCCAGCCCAGTGAGCAGAATTTCAAGACGTTGTTTGACTACGTTTCAACGGCTTTCGAGGACCAGGAAATGGTAGGTATTGCACCATCTTTGCACTCGTGGTTTGTCATGCTTTGCCCCTCAGACTTTGACGAGCTTCTTCAAAAACCAAACAAGCTCAAGCAAGCATTCAACAAACGCCTCAAGTTCCTTACTTCTATACTCAAGGATGCAAGCTCTGGCCTGAATTTGGAGTGTTTCGAGAGCTTGATTAATATCTTCTCCCTAGGTGCCAGAATTCCTGAGTTGAAGGGTGATGTGCGTGAGTTTAGCGTCAAATACATCGACGAAACCTTCGAAAATTTGAAAAAAATGGGACCGAATATCATTTACGATGCATCCAAACTCCACTATCGCAAGCTCTCTATAGACCTATATGTGGCTGCCATCGCGATCAATCCCGACAAATACATTCCCATACTTGTGGATTATTTCAACTCGGCTCTACCGAAGTCAGAGGATGGATGCAAAGACGAATGTCTCTGTCCGGAGATTGAAATTTGTATGAGTGTTATTAAAGGCCTCGCCCATGTCGAGACATACAAAGTTCCCCTTCAAACTGTCATGAAAAGACTACGAGAACCTTTGAAGAGTCTTTTGTTCACAACTTACAGGAAATTAAGCCTGTTTGACTCTTACCGTCCAGATTCAAGCTCTTCAACCCTACTATCACAAACTTCGGACAAACTACCGGAAATGGACAAAAACATGGCCAACTCAAATCCACTCTTGTCGTCTCTCAAGAAAAACAATCTTGATTACGGTCTAGGGTCTGTTCAGGACAAGAATATCAACACCACCGTGGATGCAGCCGACTCGAGTTCCAATAAGTCTACTCAACAAAGCAGCGTTGAGGTCCCTTTCAATGCAAAATGCATAGGGCAATGTGAACGCATAATGACACAGCTATTTGAGATCTTCGCTGCATCCCCAGATGCCTATATCGGCTACTTGTCTGAAAAGGTTACTCAACCTGAAGGCGGGGATCAGAGGGCTGTCCTCAAGGATTTGATAACCTTTGCCCATGAAATGACCCTTCCAATCAAACAAGCCATTCACTTCAAATCTGTCAACGGTAATTCCGAGTTGTTTGAGTCTGCATGTACCCTTGCCATGACTATGGTTCGGAGCAAGAGCCATTCCTTGAGAGACACCGAAGTGAAGGAGTGCCTGAGTTTTCTCTTCTCCAATCTCGTCATCAAAGCTATAGCAGAAGCTTGCACTGTCTTCTCGTTGACGGATCCAAATTTTAAACTTTGTTTTATCTTCTTGAACAAGTTTCTACAAGAAAGAGACATCTCGTACAAAGATGTCACCAATAACAAGCTTTTGCAGCACGAATGCTCACACTCCGCATGCGGAACTGTCTGCGAAGCGGTCGAGATTATCCTTCTTTTGGCTCTATGTACCCACGACGTTCAGTTCTTTGGCATGGCCAAGCTCACGATGAAATGGCACATACTTGAAATCGAAAACGGAAAACACCCTTACAACTGTTTCGACAACCACTTGGCACATGTCTTCAAGCGAATCCTCGACGATGATTCCGTGTTCACAGGATTTGTTTCTCTTCACAAGAAGTTCAGAAACATTCTCATGGAAGCCCCTCCCACAAGTTCACTTTACCATGTTTGGCTTTTGATTTATCAAAGGTGGTTGGATATCGTTGACAGCTCTTCGACCCTCACAGATGCAAGCCTTGTTTTTAGACACTATACGGGCTTTCTAGTATCCACTTCAGGATGCTTCTTGAACAAGGACTTCCTGGAAAATGATCCGAAGGAAAAAGAGAAAGCTTTAGCTCTAATATCTGCATTCTTCGATAGAGCCATCAGCTTGCTCAAGCTGAACGAGCTTGTCGTTAGAGTTGTGATTAAAGATGCGTTATCGAACGAGTCACATCCTGCCGTCTTCCATTTGGTCTGTACAAAACTCATGAATGCCGGTATTTATTATGTTGATCAAGGCGTTATTTCAAGTGAGGCCGTCTTATTTATGGAACAAATGATGGCTATCATTACTGCTATGACTGCTATCAAGAATGACGGTTCATTTGTGTTGGTTTCATTATTGCCCGGTGTTTGCGAATTCCTTCACAAGTTTATTGGAATGGTGACCAACCCTGTGGATATTGTCAAGCTCAAATTGCGTTTCTGTAAAGTATGTTCGGCGATCGAAGTTGATAGAGAAAGAAATGGTATTGCCGGTGCTTACAAATTGAGAAGTCACTATGCAAAGATTTCGCTCGAATGGCTTGAACAAGCTGTCTTTTTTGATGCCAATAGCGAGGAAGCAGACGTGGATGATTCGGTTTTGACAACTCCGAACACAAGTCAAAGTAACCAGACTAAAAGCTCGGAGCTTGAGTTCTTGTACATTGAGCTAGCAAGTGAATGTGCAAAGTGTCTCGAAATGCAATTGCAAGACTCTATTTTCGAAGTTCCTGAAGGCGTGAGTGAGAAGAACTTGAAACATAGCAAGGATTTGGTTTTCTCGAACCATTTCTCACTTTTCTTCAAAATATTGCAGAAGTACACTTCACCTACACCATCTTCCATAATGCTTCGCTCAAAGTACAAAATTCAAGGAATCACAGACGTTGTCCTTAAATCCATCTCTAACATTCTTCAGTCTGATACGGAGCATGGCATGCACTTTGTCCTCCCATTAGGCTATCATCAGAATGCCAAAATCAGGTCGATCTTCTTGAATATCTTTGGTGATATGTTATCTACCAAAAAGCTCAAAAGCGCCAAAGAGGAATTTTCTGATGAGATAGTGTTTGAGATGGCTGAGATTTATGAGGTATACGGAGCAGCCGCAGAAGTCGCCTCACCAGCAGAGCACAATCTTTTGGCAACATCGCTTCATGGCCTTTTCGGGTATACTCGCAAGCTTGACAAGTTATTCGTTACCTTGTTGACAGACGAAATCAGCAGTGTTGCGAGATCCACCGACATCTTTAGGAGGAACAGTACATTGACTAGATTGATGTCAATCTTTGCAAAAGAAGATGGATTGCCCTATTTGACTGTTGTTTTGAAACCTGTTATTGAGGAAATCATCCAGAATTCTGTTATTTTCGAGGTTGAAAAAAGTCACGAGTTCGAGGATGTTGACCTATTCGTCCAGTTCTTGGCAAAAATTGTTGATAGAATTGTGGGGTCTGCCAAGTGGTTTCCCGATTCGTTTCGTTTCATCTGCTCGGAGATTTACAAGTCTGTCGGGGCAAAGTTTGAGGACGCAGCCCTCATTGCAGTTGGCTCGTTCGTCTTTTTGAGATTTTTCTGTCCTGCTATTGTCAGCCCTGAATCCTTCTTTGATCTCTCCACTTCGAACGTGAAGGTGAAGCGCTCCCTCATTCAGTTGGTGAAAGTGATTCAGTATATGGCGAACGGCACCCTTTCCTCGCTCAAGTGGGAAGGTTTACTTCAAAGATCAGAACAGCTTGGTGATCTCAATAAGAAGATATTCGTTTTCTTAGAGGACATGTCAGTGAGCCCTATAGAGGGATATCCATTCCACAGCTTGACTGTCAAACCTTATACTGGATTGCGATACATTCACAAGTTCTTTTACACTTATTTTGTCTACATTAAACACCAATTGACGCTCGGCGACCCTCTCGTCAATGCCGGTAATCTCCATGAACGTGTGTTGCTATGGAGACGATTAGACCAGATCATGAAAGAGCTTGGAAGGCCTCGACCATCTATTTCACTTCAAGGGACCACATCCTATAAAGCTGTTGACCCATCGGCGAATCTAGGTAACTCACAATACGCAGAGTTTATGGCAAAAATGTCGGTAAAGAATATGGAGCTTGCAGTTGATAGCGAGGTAATCCATAGTGCTGTGTTTCCCGACGGAACACCTGCTGTTGTTGTCAACTTCCGCCACATTAAAGACATTGGCTACGATATGAGCACTTTCGTTTTTCTCATATTAGAGGCCGCTAGTCAGGTGTGGGATAATAAGTTTTACATTGTGAATGACTTCACTCAGTTCTTCTACATGGGCATTATTGGGAAAAATTACGTCAGTCTTATGAGAAACTATGCGCCATCCGTTTTCTTCAAAAACTGTGCAAGGATCTATTACTTCAACTTGCCCCGATTCAAGCATGTCAGCATAATTGAGGATATGGTGCAATTAAGAGTTAACATCAACCCGCTATCAAAGGGATACTTCTATTCACAAACTGACAAACCAGAGGTGATAAACAGTTTATGTTTGAGCGAGACCACCACTTCTATTGATAAGGATGTTCGTGTCATTTTCAATAATTGTCTTGTTTACGAAAATTCCGTACAAAAGTTTGTTCCAGCCACACTTAAGCTTGGCCGCAAGTTTATGCAATTGTGCTTCGAGAAGACAGAGTTTAGCCCCGACTTCATTCAGACTGACACGCTCACACCAGTCGAAGTCCACCAGTTGTCGGATATTACCCGCTGTGAAATTTCCAACACGTTTGATACACCAAATGAGTTCACCTTGTCTCTCAATAGATACAATTATGAGGTTATTATTTCATCCGATCAGCGTCTGGCCATTTTACGCTTCCTTTACTTTGCCATGTTGAGGACATCTCGAGAAATATCTGGACACAAGAAGGATGAGGATGATTTGAGAGAACTGCATTGGTTTGGGAAACTTTATAACATTGTGTTCCACGCCTTGCTTGAACGAGACCCGGAGGTGAGATCATCAGCATCTTACCTCTTTTCGTCGATGTCTGCGTACTACGATGTGGACTTTGGGGTCTCTCCATCTCACGCCTCCAGTATTGCATATCCGACAGATACTACGGACTTCGTTGTCAGCGTCTCGACATACCTTGCACAAAAACGACCTGAGAATACCTATCGCTTCATAAAAGCTTTTTTCAACAACTTCGAGAGACTCCCTGAAGCCCATCGAGTGAGTGCCGTAATGTACATTTCTCCATGGATTGAGAATGTCGGAAACCAGATTTTTATGGAACTTGAAAATGGATCAGAGAGAGTAGCAGAAATCGCTAGACAGTTTTGTCGCATTACTTCGCAAACTATGAATCTGCTTCCTTTCCTCAATAAGTATGTCTGGAAAAAGCTTTTTGCAGACTTGCGCCTAACATCAGTGCTCTTGGATGAGATCATTGCTTTTGCCATTGACAACAAGTCAGACGAATCTGAATGGGAGCAAATTATATCAGTGTTGAGTCCAAGTGTTGAGCTTTGTGGTGAATTGATGTCCAGACTTGTGGCATGCATCCATAAGACCAGAAGCGATGATTCGGACATCGCCTTGCAGAGCAAACTCCTTGAGATCACCGTCCTCATCAAGATTTGCGCGGCAATGTTTTTCAATTCTTACGTTTTTGGCTCGCTCTACTTGCTGCATGTGTTCTTCTTCTGTTCCTTATTCATTGATAGCCCCAGGCTCGAGTTTGGACCGGATTTGCAGAAACTTACGATCAATACTGTCCAGTCATTCGTTCACAAGCTCGATCTCACGGAACCTCAAAGAGAGCTTATTGAATCTTCAATAGAGTACTTCACTAGTCAGCGTGCAAGAATGCTCTTTGGGTTTTCTTCGGGCGACAGAAGCAAAGGGTCAGATGCTACACACCTTTTCAATAGGGCCACAGCTTTCGATCTCTTGTGCGACAAATTGAAGAGCTTCATGCTTCTGGTTGGATCCTCAGACGACAAAATCAGATGGACTGCTAGATGGTCATCTCTTGCAATGGAGATTGCTTTCAGCTCTGGCTCACTTTTTCAACGTCGTGCTATCACATTGGTTGGAACTCTCGCCAGATCAGGTATAAGCGATTCAGCCGGTGGCCGTATGATGAAGATGCTCGTTGACAACAAATATCACGAGCCTAATACTTACGTGCATTCAGGAATCTGCTATTCCAGGTTGGAAGAAGGTTTGGCCAAAGACTCGAAATACCTCCCAATCCTTATTTGGTCCATTATCTGCCACAGTTTGCTGAGCTTCCCACCTTTGTACCAGACAGCTATCACTACCACTACTAGTATCCTCACCAAAATGGAGTATAGGGAGGACTTTATGAAGCCCATAATGGACACTCGCCCCTTACTCGAACCCCTTCTTTCAAATTACGAGGCCGAGGTTAACCACACGGTAAGTGAGGCCAACTTCCAGCTCCACGTAATGCTTTTCCTTTGTTTTGGTCTCACTACATCACAATTCAGGCACACATCCGTTCACTGCTTGAAGAGAATGTTGAAACATAAGCTCCTGCTGGACGATGGCTATCCCAACAAAGCATTCAAGTATGAGTACCTTTTGATTGCATTTTTGTCGACATCAGATAGTACCTACAATGAATTTCTCAAGGAGAATTTTGCGGACGCTGGGGAGCTTCAATGTGTTACGAAAAACTCTCTACCAAAAGCTGTGATTGAGTGCTTGGACAACATCAGTGGAGAGACAAAAATCGTGATTATCATTGCTGCTTACACATTTGATAGCGATTGTGACTCTAACTTCAAGTTAAAGTTCATTCGCTTGTACAATCATATTTTCGCAAATCAAAGAGACTTTGCATTAGTCATCTTTCATCTTGTCAAGCGTGGCCTTGAGAACAATATGGTCAGCAGCACCTCTTTTGATCTTATCACATCAATTTCTAACATCATGGTGGATGTTATACAAGATGAAGGTTACTCTGAAGCCAATGCGGAGTCCCAATTGAACGATATCTTGAACGCATTCGAATTCCAGAGAGTACGTCAAGTGAAGGAGTTCAGAAATGAAGTCACAGAGAACATATGTGACATGAAAAGAATGAAATTGGTGCAACAACTTATGCACAGAAGCATCAGCAGCGTTAACGAAGGTGAACGCCTAGAAAAATCATAAACCCATTCCGTCCATTACTGTTATGTACCGAAGATGCATTATATATGAATAACGTTTCACGATCATGATAATTCACGTCGTAGAACTATTTGTACTTCGCTATCGCCTCTTGATCAATATCCGACTTGTATTTTCGGAAAAGCGCCATTGTAGCTCTAGCGTCCTCGACAGAGGAATGCAGACCTTTTTGAATATCGTAGTTGAAGTGTTGCGAAATTAGCTTCTTCAAGCTGGGCGGGTGGCCCTTTGTCTCGACTCGAAAACCAGAAAACTTCGAAGTGTCTCTTGTCTTGTTTCTGGGATGCTTGAGTTGGAGACATTTGAGGTCACCCCCGAGTGCGTGTCCCACAAGGAACTTCCCTTTTATTAAATTTTCAACTTTTTCTTGAGCCTCGGCAAAAGTGATTGCCTCAGCCATATGATGAGGTGCTACTCCCGAGACCCATGTCCTCCAATTGGTCACTCTTCCTTGCGGCTTGACAAATGTGTCTAGTAGTAGCACGCCATAATAGTTCACAATGGAAACACGAGCAAGTGCTGACTCGTCCTTATCGCCGATTCCAACAAATTCACAATCCATGGCAACAAATTTGCCAACGGCCTGTTTCGCAGGATTATTGTTGTCCTTTCCCCAAAGGTATACTTCGAGTGGAGTCTTTTGTTGATTGAGCCTTTTCACAGGTTTCTCGCGTTCCTTTGGAGTGGCCTTGGCAATTGCTTTCTTTCGTATCTTCAGGAGACTTTTATCATTCTTGGGATTGGATGCATTTTGCTTAGCACTCAAACGCTTCCAGTTCTCCGATAAGCCCATAGATACCATTTTCCATATTTGGCGATGCCCTTGTATTGGATGCACACCGCTGATTCTGGCTGCAAAAAAAGGCCTCACTTATCAATCATATTGTTGTAAACGTGAAGAGACCATTTGATTTTTTCGATAATCTCTTCGCATTGAGCGCCACTCTCGGCCTCGAGATCGTACTTTTTCTTTACAGCTGCATCCTTACCTGTCTCACTTGCGGGTTTCTGGATCACAATCTTGAAGTGATTCGGATTTTTGGACTGAGTGTACTGCTTGAGCTTGACAATCTGTGTAATGTGAAAAGAGCTTGTTTTCATCATGGTCTCTTTATAAAATTTGGAGTAGTTATAATGATGAAGGTAATGGTGATGACTTAGGTTGTTGCTTGTGGCTAAGGGATTATCAGCAGGGTTATTGCGCCAGTTGACGTCATCTGTGGGGGCCAAATGTATGTAGTCGCCGTCTATAATAAGCGCCTTCTCAATTCTGTTGATAATTGGTGGCTTCTTCCGATACACTGTCCACTTGAAGTAAATGGTGTTCAAACTGACGGGTAAACTTGGGCGATTTTGATTCAATATATCACCAAAAGAGAGCTTGTTAGCTCTGTTAGCAATAGCAGACATATCTGGGTCTGCCTTATGGGGTTTCTTTGCAGCTGGCTTCTCTATTTCAGCAGTCATTCTGTCTTTCTCATCGGTTACACTGGCCGAAACATCTTCTGCTCTATTCTCGATTTGATCGGTAGGGGGTGTGATTCCATGTGGTATGAATGTAGCAGACGAAGGCGTAATGTTGTTATCCTTGAAACTATCAACCTTGACGTCTGTGAGCGGCCTAATGGTCTGCGACAAATTAGGGACAAACTTGAACTTGTTGGTTGGAAGGGTAGAAAGCAAGACTGCGTTATCCAAAGGCTGTTGCCAGCTGTTTTTCGACAGTTTGATGTCATCTCCCAATAAATTTGTTTGTATATCGGGGAAATCTGCCTGTGCTAGACGGTAACGTAGTGGGTCGATCTGATATTGCAGACATATGAGGTCAAGAAGGTGACCTACGGTCATATGTGAGCTGATGAAGAAGCTCACAATATTCGCATGACTATCCGGAATATTTCCAACCTTAACCTCAATTGTGTCAACACCCATTTGACCGGGCTTAGTATCGAACTGAGGCGTCATTGGCTCGTCAGACGTCTTCTGACCAGGATGCTTGTCAAAGGTATCTAGATTCTGTTTGAAATCAGGCGGAAGAGGAGATTGCTTTTCGTTGTTTTTCAATTCAGCCGGTTTGGTCACCCGACACAACGCTAGAGTGTTGGGACTGTTGTACGATGACAACTGCCTTGTTCTGTCGAGAACACCAAAATTACCATCATACAATTCGCCATCCTCGTCAATGAGCTCCATTCTCCAGTTGTTGGGATTGATGAATTCCTTGTCTAAAGATTCCTTGTATTCGCTCAAGTTTGATAATTGCAAAAGCACGTAGCCAATACAGTCATGAACTGGCGTTGTATTCCAGATTGCAACTTTCTGAAGTGTTGGTGTATCTTTTGGTGGCATAAAGAAGTCAATAAAAACTCTGTGGGCGTTAGGAATCGGAGCGTCTGATGCAACGAAACCATAGTAGTTCAACGGGTTCACGAACGTCGATCTGAACTTTGACAGAATCATGCGGCTTAGGTTAGAAGGAGCCGGCTCCTGATTCCCAACCGCATAATAAATCTTTTCAAATTGAAGGGAGTCTGCTTGTTTCCTTACCCGCGGTCTCTCTCTTGACTCGTCGTCTAGACCAGACCTTTGCATTGTGGAGGTAAGGCTTGCGGAAGAATGCCCCTTCTTGATCTTTCTTTTCTGCTTTCGCAGATTTTTTGCCCCTTGAAGCACATAGCTCTCTGGAACCAGATAATCATACATCAAATCGGACCCAACGTCCAGAAGAGAACCTCCCTCAATATCAGTGAAGGCAGAGTCGGTGGATGAATTTGACCCTGGTAAGTCGGAGCCACTTATGCTAGTGACGTTTTCACTTGGAAGGCCTAACATACTATCCTGGATGGTGTTGGCGGTGCTCGGCTCAGTAAGTGAATGTCTCTCCAAAGAGCTGCCGGAGTCTATGGAGAAGCTACGCATTTCCGGTTCATGGAATCTGGATTCATGGTCGGTGTCGAGACTGCTCTTGTTTTCTTTGCTGGGTAGGGAGTTTTCTGGTCCTGAGGATATGCTGCTCTTATCAGACTTCTGAAACAATTTCACCAAGGGGTTTTTCTTCTTTCTCTTCTTTGGGTCATCCGGCGAGGATAATTGTGGCAGTGGGAGGGTGACGGTAGGAGATTGAAGGGCAGAAACGCCTATAGTTTTGACGGACCCGTCAGAGGCTTCTTCGTCTCTTTGTGCTAGTGATTTGCGATTTTCCTTGCGGTTGATACCCGTAACGGAGCTACGCTTTTTGGCGTGAGTTTTTCGTTTGGAATCAGTGGATGTAACGGGAGCGGTGGAAGCCTGGGAACGTAGATCGTAAGGAATGGGCGGTGATTCAGGCCGGAGGTTACTGAGGTAGTATTTGTTCAAGTCGTCCTTATTGAGGCCAAACTGGAGCGGTTTTATGATTGTAGAAGCATCGTTCAGATCAGGATCTGCTGTGGCCACCGAGAATGCCCGGAGGTACGCCACAAGATTAGACGCTTCTAGGGGAAAGGTCATTGCATTGGATGTTGCTGGCGATCAACGTGATTTGAAATGCCGAGGTATCAAACTTGGAAGTGCGTGTGCCAAGAAATATATGTAGATCAAGTTCGTGGCAAGACGGGGTGTTTTGAAATGATCGTGCTGAGTATTATAGTAGTAGGTGATTGTTGATGTACTGTGAGAATGGCTGCGAAACAGGACGTGGATGGTAAGGTTGACGAGGAAGGAAAGTGGGAGATTCACACAAAAGCAAAAAGGACAGATAGCGAATGATTGAGTTGACTTTTGGTAAACTTTAAAAAAAAAAAAAAAAAAATCCTGAGAGTTGTGCTACGGGGGTACTGATGAAGCAGGATGTCTGTACCACCAGCGTTAAGATGGCATTAAAGGCTAAGTGAAGCGCTACTATTTTGTGTGACTGTTTTCTTTTCTGAATACTCAACTTGAATGGATGGATTGTTGTATTGTGGAACACAATAGCTTTGAACAAGGTCTGGAGATGGATAGCCGAGTCATGAATGTGTAGAGTGAGCTGGTTGTCGATTCTGCAATATTTCTGGTTGCGCCTTGTAAGGCTTTGCATCTTTGGCTGGAGTTACTTTTTTGGTAACCCAAGCCAATCGGTGAGCTTTGGCAGAGTGAAACCATCCAGTTACTTCAAAGACTTCTACAACCATTAAAGGTAATCACTTCACAGTACATTTCTAAAATAGCGGATCTACAACGACCCCAAAAAAAGTTGAATCCAGTTTTCTTTAGAAAAAAGAAGCAGAAGGTGGCCTATATGGCATCGACAGTCTTTAACCTCACGTCACTCATGCGACACTGATTGAAAGTTCTCAAACTGACAATTGCAGGCAAACCAGCCAATGCAGATTTCTGCAGCACGACGGTCTATATTTTATGGCTGCAAAAAGAGGAAAGGATGAGTTATTCGTTTGTACCAACTCAATTCATCAATCTAAGCCTCTAACACATCCTCACTACGTTGTACCAAACAATCGGGCTTCATGCGAAAGGTTCGTCTCACAATGGGCCGATAAGGGGCATTGATTGCGAAGGTAGGCTTGATCTGAGCCGAACACAAAAAGGTGTTTTGCTAGATTATCAATTGAGCATGGGCTTAAATCAAAGAATTGTCTTAAAGTTTTTCTATTTTTCAGCCGTCAAGGCAAAAGCACAAGCCGTAATGGTCTTCAACATCGGCAGTTGTCCTTGTGAATCCTTTTGAAGTCAGGTCTTTTCAAATAAAGCACTCTTTGTCCACCTCTACAACCCGTTTAATTTTAGACCATATTCTTCGATGCATCCCAACAAAGCCGAATAGATGCTCCAGTAAGGCAACCTCTCTGCCTCCACATACAGCTACACAGTGCTATCGGCCTGCACATAGCACCGGCAATTACCCAATCATTGACCCGTCGTTCCAGGCTTTGGCCTGCCGATCCCAATTTTATAGCCGTAGCAATAACATTCTCTTCAAAAGCACACGCACGGCTGTTTTTTTGACAATTTCTCGACCGTTTTGCTAAACCTGGTGAACCCAACTCTGCCGCTTACCTGCACTCCCATACGTGTAATCGGCAGTGCTGCTACATGGCAATCATAACCAGACTCCATATTCTTCAGCTCTGGCCCGCACACAACGCCAGCTTATTACTGTTCTTTGGACCTCGCCACCCTAAGAAAAAGATAGATTCCATCACGTGCGCCGTTTTCTCGTACAGCGCCGAAAGCCCACCAAAAGTTCATCCTATGCTCCCTTGAGCACCACATATCCACATGTCCAATAGATACACGCTGCATTTACAGAATACGGTGCTGGCAGCCGAGCCAGCCTCCGGAAGGTCGGGGACACAACTGCCGGACTTCGGTGACATATACACTTCATACGCTCAGAGTAGCAATCTTCAAGATGGGACGGCTACTACTCCACACAACGGGTCCCAAGACCTGTTGGATTCTAATCTGAACCACGTCGGGGACAATTCACCGCCAGTGAGGAAGAGCTCCCAAAGAATGAATCCCACAAGAGCCCAAGCGGTATTCCAGGCCATGAACGAACGTTCAGGAAACGCCCTGCCTCATACTCCACAACGGAACGATTCACCGGGGCTGAGCGATTCTTTTGACTTCACCCAGCCTATTGGCCAGACAGGCCTTCATTCGTCGTCCTTGAACGTCTTGCTTGACACCCCATCCTCAGAAAGCCAGTACCGCCAATTGGTCCTGACTCCCCCAGTTATAGAGACAAACTACAGACACCACGGACGACACGTGGAGAGCCAGGAGAACTTGGACGAA
Source organism: Candidozyma vulturna (assembly GCA_026585945.1). Classification (NCBI taxonomy): domain Eukaryota; kingdom Fungi; phylum Ascomycota; class Pichiomycetes; order Serinales; family Metschnikowiaceae; genus Candidozyma; species Candidozyma vulturna. The sequence goes on along the minus strand of CM048832.1, from coordinate 157,105 downwards.
GATACAAGCAATGTTGACGTGCTGTTGCGCAGCGAGAGCGTCGACAATTGGGCCGAAAAAGGAGGCGCAGAGAGGACAATCTCTTCTTCGTCCAGCGGATACGATTACAAGGTGATTCGCCGTACAGTCAAGGACTTTGAGTTTGGAAAAGACATTGGCGAAGGCTCTTACTCGACTGTTGTTTTGGCGACAGATAAGCTAACCTCCAAGAAATATGCTGTGAAGATACTAGACAAGCGTCACATCATCAAAGAAAAAAAGGGTCAAGTATGTTAACATTGAAAAGCACGCTCTCAACCGTCTTTCTGGTTGCCCCGGTGTGATTTCGTTGTTTTTCACTTTTCAAGACAAGCATTCATTGTATTTTGTTCTCGATTTCGCAGCCAATGGAGAGCTTCTTGGTCTCATCAAGCAATATGGCACTCTCAATGAAGAGTGCACCCGCTACTTCGGTGCCCAAATGCTTGACGCTATCAAATACATGCACGACAACGGTGTCATTCACAGAGACATAAAGCCTGAAAACGTGCTTTTGGATGACAATTATAGAATTCAAATTACAGACTTTGGCACAGCTAAGCTCCTTGAGCGCAAGAAAAACGGTGATACAGGTGAAGAGGAGGACTATCCAGTGGATGTTCGAGCGAAATCTTTTGTGGGAACAGCAGAATATGTGTCTCCCGAGCTTCTTGAAAGCAAATATTGTGGCAAACCCGGTGACATCTGGGCTCTCGGATGTATTTTGTACCAGCTCATTGCGGGAAAACCCCCTTTCAAAGCTACGAACGAATATCTCACCTTTCAGAAGATTACTAAGTTGCAATATGCTTTCAGCGCTGGTTTTCCCTTGGTTCTCAGAGACTTGATCAAGCAGGTTCTTGTACTCCAGCCCTCGAGAAGAGCAACTATCAACCAAATCCAGAAACACCACTTCTTCCATGATATTGACTTCGATAACACAGATGCTATTTGGAATTCACCAGTGCCCGAATTAGGTCCATATAAGATGACTGCTAAATCCATGATGAAGATGCCGCCTGCGCCAAAGGCAGCAGCGAAGAAGATAATCCGCAAGCCTGGAAAGAAGAAACAGACAAGTTCTCCACAACAACCCGAGACACCCGGTCAAAAACGTGTCACCAGTGATGGGAATTCAAAGAATTACAGCGCTGCAAGTGTAGCAGCCTATGTCTTTCACAAGCAGGATGAAGATGAAGCTTCACAAAATAGGTCGAATCCGTCGGCTAGTGCAACAGCGAGGAAGCCATCGGCCCCGGAGTATATCCCAGGTACAAACATCTTGCGTCCGGTTATCAATTCAAGAGCTAACTTCTCGAGAAGCAGCGTCAGTCAAAATTCAAGCTCCTTTAGTACTGCTAGCACGCCGACGGAAAGGAGAGACTCTAAACCAGCAGAAGTTCCTCCAATTTCCAGTGTCGAGCTTGCTTGGAAGGACTATCTTACCGATCCAGATGAGAGAGTTTTACATGTTGGCCAGGCTATAGTGTGCAAACAACCCACGGATTACTTTGAGAAAAAGCACAAAGGTTTAATTCACAACGCACCATTGAAGTATGTGAGTCAACTACAAGCTGCTACGAAGGTAGGAGGCAATGATTCGATGCTTACGAGAGTTGCTCAAGGTAACAAAGGCGGCTTGAGATCGGCGCCAGATGCTACGAATTACGTGGCTAATGAGAAGGATGCAATTGTTGACTTCGGCCCGGAGGAGGAGCCTGACCCCAAGATCACCAGCATCCCTGAGGACGAGGACCTGCCATCATCGCCTGTGGACGGGAAGGAGAAGGAGGATCAAAGCAACGGATCAGGAAAGTCTGCTTCCAAATTCGGTAAAAAGTTTTTAAAGAAGTTTTTGAACCATTCTGAAAAGAACGAGGATGGCACCTCAGACGCTGCTTCCACAAAATCCAGCGGCAGTGGCGGGAATGGAAGGAGCCGCAGCTCAAGCTTCTCGTTGGAGAGGGCTAGGAACTGCACTCTAGTGGCCACAACACACGGCAGATTCTTGATCTTCATAAAAGAAGGTAACTCAGAGCCAAAGTTAATTAGCGAGATATTCCTTAACTTCCCTTTCATTCAGCTCAAGGAGGTCGTCACAAACCACACCGCAAAATTTGGTAAGATCATTCCGGTGACTGGAATTTTTGCTGTGCAAGCTATTGAGTCCACCTTTGTTTTTGAAGTTGATAAATATGAGGTTGATATCTGGACTGTGGCTCTTGCCAGATCCAAGCTTGGTCAGTTCGATAGAGAAAGAGAAAGAAATCGCTCCGCATCAACGGTTAGCCAATCGCCTAAACTCATGGATGCCCCTTCCATCAAGTCCACACCACCTGTGCCAAAAGAGCAAAAGGTTGATACTCCTCCTGCTCCTCCCACGTCGGCTGCTCCCCCCGTACCCCAGCCAATCTCCACAAGAAAAGTCAGCAATGAGTCGGGTCCTGAACTGCCCAAATCGCAGCAAAATCATAGCAAGGAACCAGGTCTGCCAAAGCAAACGCTTGATCCTAGAGGCCATCTGATGTTCAGAAGCAGAGCAAAGCAGTCAAAGAGCATGAAGAGGAAACCACCACCACCTCTCCCAAAGGGCAACGTTGGTCACACAGGCTTAGCCAAGGATCCAGCAAGCCCTGACAACGATACACTTCACGCAGCACTTTTAGCAGTCAACAACAACCCGGTTGCGAAGCACGAAGAGCGTCGCTCTAGCTTCTCAAAAGCCAACCCTACCAGCCCAACGCAGAACATTACTTACAGGTACCAATCGCCTTCCAATGGGAAGGGCCGTATTACTGCAATGAACTCGAAGTTTCTCAACCGAACTCGAGACAAGCAGTAGTCATGCTATAATACAAAATCTCATCATGATGATGTAGCGGAGTCTCTAGGTGCATAAAGCCGGATTAAGCTTTTTTCGCAGCCGTTTGTTGCATAACGTAGATGGCTCTATCTCCTACATCACCTATTGATTTTCATCAAATCTTCAGTCTTGGTGATATCACTTTTCATCCTTAATTTGACATCAGTTTCTCGGAAACCAGTATTTTCAAAATAGAAATAGCCCTTAGGTTAGACATCATTACTGTAGATGTAACGGCATCAGAATAGTATCACACTCTCAATTCATTGAACGCATGCTTCCTGATCTTATTCTTCAGACCCGTTCCCATTGACCATTGGAAGTACTGTGGTTTTTCTCGTCACTTTCATTTGAACTGCATTTCTGTAAGTTTCTTGCTGTATCTATCTTCCAGCTTCATCAACCACAAAGTTGGTGCGACCAAATTAACACAATGATCAACGAATTGTCCTCTGAGCATGCAAAATCAGAAGCATTTGAAGTCTTAGCTTTTACCACATAAATTTCATTTACTCTATAGTGTTCATATGGAAATGCCCCAATGTCGTTGTGACAGTCACATAGTCTCACGTGATCGAAGAAGAGCCCTCGACCGACACTGCGACGCAGCCACCGCACACGTTAGGAAATGTCGCACACAAACAGAAGAGCTTGGGCCGGTGCCCTGCATACGAGACGACATCCTTCGCAGCGTCTACTCACAAAAAATTTTCTATTAGTGAAGAAAAAAGGATTTTGATATTTCACCTGTTCCACAACTCAAAAATGGCTAAGTTCATCAAGTCTGGTAAAGTTGGTATGTACAGCCGTTGAACATCGACCAATTTGCTGAGATGCCTACCATGGCCCTATTCCCTTGATATTTCACCCACTGATTCATGAAAATTTGATATTCCAAAGTCGTCCATCAATCTCCATCACCTCGACTGATGTAGAAAATCCAATGGTCCCAGTGTGTCCATCCATCAAAAGTATCCGTCCTCCCTTAAACTTCTGTTCCAGTCCACGAAATACAACGAAACATGTCGACCCGTACCAAACTGAAAAATTCCATCCAATCAGCAAATGCAAACATTCACAACTCAATACTAACAAGCAGCTATTGTCACCCGTGGCCGTTTCGCTGGTAAGAAGGTTGTTGTCGTCAGACCCCACGATGACGGCACCAAGGCCCACTCTTTCCCACACGCCCTCGTTGTCGGTATCGAGAGAGGCCCACAGAGAATCACCAAGGCTCACGACGCCAAGAAGATTGCCCAGAGAACCAGAGTCAAGCCTTTCGTGAAGGTCATCAACTACAACCACTTGATGCCAACTAGATACTCGTTGGACGTTGAGTCTTTCAAGAACGCTGTTACCTCTGATGCATTGAACGAGCCATCTCAGAGAGAAGAGGCCAAGAAGGTTGTGAGAAAGGCTTTGGAAGAGAAGCACCAGGCCGGTAAGAACAAGTGGTTCTTCCAGAAGCTCAACTTCTAATTCTGTCACATAATGTAATAAACTCTGCAACGGTATTTGCAACTGTAGTGGATACGCTTTTTGAGTAAGATGTGATGCCGAGATTCGTGCGTTACGTAGATGTGATTGTAGGAAGTCCCATCATGCAAATTCATTATTTGCAGCTCTATCTATGTGTTATCGCCAGTCGGGTATCCGGCTTGTTGGGTACCTGGGGTCTTATCCATAGCTTTGAGGTCATAAGCCGTAAGAGAGAGACATTTCAAAGTTTAAAACGACGTTTCAAAGGCTATTTGAGAGCTAGATCTCGGCTGTTGGTTTACTCGTGTGACTAAATTTCAAGGCCAATACGGTGCAACCATCAAAATTTTCTTAAGTCAAATTATCGGGGCACGGTTGCTAGGAAAAATCTGAGGGGACAAATTTCGAGATGCCCTTGTTATCCCTTTTGGCGATCTGGATGGTGGATTATCTCAAATGAACGCAAAGTATGGTGAAGTTGCAAAACGTCCTTTGACAAAAACGACAAAATTTTTGGAACAAGCTAGGACAGCTTGATCTGTGATTTTCTTTTTCTCTTCAACTTCGATATGCACTTGTAGAGCATATGCTCCACCGAGTGCAACCGAGCATTTCGCAGCCATTGTCCTCCAATCAATTCACCACGCAACACACGATTCTTACTCATAAACAATGTGAGATTATTATTCTAGGGCATATCACGTATTAATCAGCAGATTTGACCCCTTTGCTATATGGTGTGAATACCAAGGTTGCTATGACTTCAAAGTACTTAAAACCATCATCGCAGCACAATTTAACGACAACTCAAAACACAAACTAGTCTTGCCATTGAAAAGATTTGACACTCCCATTTCCTTCAATACCGTCAGATCTGTCCCGTTTTTGGTGTACTTTCATGTCTTCGTCTTATCGTTCCAGATTTGAGTCACCTGCATTCCACGTGACGTGACCGATTACTTTTTCGTTCCAACTCGATCTTCAATCTTCACCATGGCTGAACAGATTGACATTGAAAAGCTCAAGCTTGAAGAGGAGAAGAAAACTCAAGAGCAGAAGATCACGCCTTGGGAGGTAGAGGGTGCTGTTGACGAGAATGGTCTTTCACAAGGCATCGACTACAACAAGCTCTCGGCTCAGTTTGGTACCAAAATCATCACTGAAGAGACCTTGAAAAAGTTCACTGAGATCACGGGCCACGAGCCTCACCCGCTTTTGAAAAGAGGCGTTTTCTTCTCCGAGAGAGATTTGCACAAGATTTTGGACTTGTATGAACACGGGGAGCCATTCTTTCTCTATACTGGAAGAGGCCCATCGTCTGACTCAATGCATTTGGGCCACATGGTCCCATTCATCTTCACCAAGTGGTTGCAAGACGTGTTCGACGTGCCTCTTGTCATCGAAATGACTGATGACGAAAAGTTCTTGTTCAAGCAGAAGTTGACTATCGAAGACGTCAAGGGTTTCGCAAAGAAGAACTGTAAAGACATCATTGCCGTGGGTTTCAAGCCTGAGAACACCTTCATCTTCTCTGACTTGGAGTTCATGAACCCTGCTTTCTACGAGAACATCGTCAGAACCTCTAGACAAATCACCACCTCCACCGCTAAGGCCGTCTTTGGTTTCCAGGATTCCGACTGCATTGGCAAGCTTCACTTTGCATCTGTGCAGATTGCCACAGCATTTCCTTCTTCCTTCCCTTCGGTTTTGGACTTGCCTCCCAAGACTCCCTGCTTGATTCCATGTGCCATTGACCAGGACCCCTACTTCAGAGTCTGCAGAGATGTTGCGGACAAGCTCAAATTCAGCAAGCCATCCTTGATCCATGCCAAATTCTTCCCAGCTTTGCAGGGTGCATCCACGAAGATGTCGGCCTCTGATAGTACCACGTCTATCTTTATGGACGACACACCCAAGCAGATTCAGAAGAAGATCAACAAGTACGCATTCTCTGGTGGCAGAGCCACGTTGGAGGAGCACAAGGAGCTTGGCGGTAACGTTGATGTCGATGTTGCATACCAATACCTCTCGTTTTTCGAAAACGACGACGAGAAGTTGGCCAAGTTGGCTGACGGCTACAGAAAGGGTGAGATCATGTCATCTGAAATGAAGAAGGAGTGCATCGCCGTGGTGCAAGAGTATGTTGCCGCTTACCAGGAGAGAAGATCGAAGGTAGACCAGGACGTTGTCGACTCGTTTATGAAGCCCCACAAGCTTGTGTACGGTCAAGCTGAGAGAAAGGTTCCAGCTAAGGAGAGAGTGAAGAAGTCAAAGAAGTAATCTACAGTACAATAGATATAGCATAACGCTTATTCGTAGAAGGTTATTCATCATTATCATTATCATTATCATAATCATTATCCTCGAGGTTCCCCATCATCATCATCACAACCACTACATCCATTTCAATCTAATTTGCGTCGACTATGAACATGATACTACTTACAAGAATATATACGCGTTAGTGCTTCTTTTTGTTCTTCTTCAGCCCCTGGTTGCCTTCGATGAACTGCAAGATCTCATCGACAGACTTGGAAGCGATTGAAGGGTCAGATGCTGGCGTCTGGTTCTTTTTGCCCTTACCTTTACCCTGTGGAACCTTGGTCTTGGTAGGAGCCTTGACAGGCGCTTTTTTGCCGTTTTGCTGCTTTTTCTGTTCAGCAGCCTGGTGTTCATTGTAAGCAATGTAGGTTTTGATCTGTGTGACGAAGTTTGCACATTCCTGAGAAAGGGTGTCCTCAGGACCCACAAGCTTGCTAAACACTTCGCCGGCCTGGGTGAACTGCTCTTGGGCGCCCTTGTAGTTGCCCAAATGCACCAATGTAATGGCGTATCTGTGTCTAATGAGTGCTGTGATGTCGCAAACAGAACCGTTCAATTTTTCAGAAACCTCGATCGCTCTGGCAAAGAGCTTGCTGGCCTCCTTCGATAGCTTCATCTCCTGTAAAATTGCAGCGAAATTGGTCAAGGTGCTCACGGCGTTGGGGTGGTTGTTACCGTAGATTTGCTCCCACAACTGAAGAGCACGTCCATTGAGCGCAAAAGCACTGGCATGGTCCTTGTTCAAGCTGTCGAAGAACGAAGCCTTGATGTAGGCATTGATGGTTTCGTAGCTGTCGGTACCATAGATTCTCTCATTCAAAATAATGGCCTTACGAGCTGCAATGGAGGCCTCACTGGACATGCCTCTTTCAGTGTAGAACTGGGCCAAAGTCGAGTAGAGCGACGAGATCTCGCTGTTGACCGAGCCGTAGATTTGCTGGTAGAACGAGATCAATTCGGTCATGAGTGTGGTGCCAATTTCGGCGTCTCCCTTGTTGAGATGGCTCTTTGCTGTTTCGTATATCTCGTCCACCATCGAGCAACGGTAGCCAGCGTCCTTGATAATAGGCACAATGTCGATGATATCGTCAGCAACGAAAACAGTGTTGCGCTTAATTGCTGGTGTTGCTACCTTCTCCTGGTACTTCTTGCCCTTGTTTTTTCTTTTCTTGGGCTCCACAATTGGCTCCTTAGATTCCACGGTCGCGGAAGCAGCTGGTTTGGCTTCAAACTCCTCCTTGGTGAAAAAATAAGGCTGAGCTTTCCATTGGATACCGACCTTGAGCGCAATGTCTCTCATCAAGCTCAAAGGCTTAAGTGCTGTGGTCCAGTCGGAAGAAAGCGAGTGTCTGAAACGAGCATACACCTCCGTTTCAACGGCACTGGTCACCTCAGCAGGCTTGATGGAAGTGAAAGAAGTTTCTTTCTCGGAAAACAAAGATTTGATGGAGCTGTCGATCTCAACCTCCGGGCTCGAGTTCACATCCTGACCCAACAAACAGTTATGGAAATGGGCAATAAAGTGAGGCTTCAAAAGGAAAGGAACGTCCTTTCCCAACTTCCGGATGACATGTTTGGAGGCTCTGGCAATCATCTCCTGGACAGCAAGGCCATGAAGTGCAGTCATGTTGGCTTTAACAGGAACCAACTTGGCAGCGGACTGCTTTTCTTCGTCTTTCTTGTCCTCGTCTTTCTTCTCGTCCTTCTCATCCTTCTTCTCCTTTTCCTCTTCGGCCTTCTTGGCGATCTCGGCTTCGTTCTTCTTGATGGCCTCCTCATTCTCTTTCTCAAATTCGGCAACTCTCTTCAAGGCCTCTTCAGCAATGTAGCCCAAGTACCTCATGTTGATACCCACACGGTGCATGAAAGCGGTCAAATGAGCACCATCAAATGGAACCAGGTTCTTGGTGATGTCGTCCAAAAACTCAGGAATCAACTGTTTCTTGATGAAGGCGGAAACCTCCCGCACGTCCTCCTGATCGGCCTTCAGCTCGTCCACACCAGTAAAAACATCCGGATTGAGCACAATCTGATCTACTGGAATGGCAACTTGGGGTTTATCATCGCCATCAAGCTTACCCTCCTTGTCCAATCTCTCGGTCTCCACCTTAAACAAAGCAGCGGCTTTTCTCTTGTACCATTCTTCCACGGCATCGTGTCTCAACGAGGCTTCCTTGTGGGGGTAAGACGTCTCGGAACCATCAAAGTGGGCATCCAAAAATTCGATATCCAAAGGCGTGGTTCTGTACAAGTCGATAACGTACTTTCTGTGGTCAGTGCCCACGATACACTTGGCATCCTTGGAGAGAGCAATTTCGTTTTCTGTTTTAGCGCCCGACTCCAACTTGACCTTGTGAGACTTCAAGTGGAAGGCCTCGCCGATTGGCTTCAATACCTCGTTAAACTCCTTAGAAGTGTGGATCACATTGTTGTCGTGAGAGTAGCCCTGGACAATCTTGTCAACGGATTCGCCGTTTTCGTCGGTTTGATCAGCAAAAACACCAGGAACAGGAGCCTGGCAGACCACTCTCTCGCCCAAGTAGTCCACAATACAAGTGAGCAAGTTGCAGACGCCCTGGACATCAAGTCTGTTCATGAGTCTGACGGTGGCCAAGTCTTTGCCAAAGCAGTAGCGGGCAGCTTCGTCTCCTCCTGTGTTGTCGTGGGCACCTGTAGCATTCACACCGAAACTGTAGAAGATGTTGTTTCTCAAGAAAATGTGGTCCTCCTTGGCCTCGCTGGGGTTCAAGGGAGTGATGTTACCCCTCAAGATCTCCACCGCTGTGGCTGCCGCTGCCAGGCTGAACTCCTGGATGTACTTGTTGATCAACTTGTCTCTGAGCAAGCGCTCATTGAACAGCTCCTTGGAGAATTCTTTGATACCCTGGAATTCCTCGTTCCAGTCCTTGACCAAGTCGGCGCCATCGACACCATTGGAAAGAAGAGGAACCTGGCTCCGGAAGGCATCGGGCACAATGGCGTTTCTCACCTGAGTCTCGGTGACCAACCATGGAGAAGTCACGGCAACCTGGGACGGAATCAAGTAGCTCTCGGCAAATTGGGATCCCTGGGAAATGGCCTGCTTGTTGCACTCGACAGCCTCCAGAAACCGTGGCGACAAAGCACTGACCAAATTGTGGAAAAGGTACTCTTTAGCACCGGTCTTCATGGAAGGGTCAAAATTTGCGTTCGACAAACGGTTCACAAAGAACCCCAGCACATGGCATGTCACGGAAAACGTCTCGCTTTCCAATGTCGTCAACGTGAGATAAAGAAGGTCACCTCTGGCTTTCTGGATCTGAGGAACACTCCATTGCGATAAAGTGAGCGATTTGATAGGAAGCTTCCACAATCCAAGCACAGAGTCTGCGGACGCAACCTCCACAATGTTGGTCTCCTGAGGCTCAATAAGCTTGCCAACGATAGCCTTGATCTGAGCCTTCTCCTCCTCAGAAACGTCCTCTGCTACACCTTTGGATTCCTCAGACTCCGTCTTTTCCGGTTTCTGTGTCTCCTTGACACCGTCCAACTTCATGCGGTTAAACTTGGTGCTTCCGGCAGCCACGCCCTGGGCACGGGCAGCGTGGTCGAAGAAGTTCATGCCGATACTCTCTCTGAAACGAAGAAGATGGTCGTACACATCCTTCAACGAGTAGGCTCTTTCGGCCAAACGAACGTCGTACTTGCCGGGCTGGCTAAAAACGTCTTGCAAAGGCGCAAAATCATCGAGCTCCGTCACGTTGACGTCGCCGTAAAACAAACTGTAGTTGGTCAATTGGCTCAACATGGAGCTTGCAGCCAAGGCCTCCTTGATGTCGTTGATGGAGTCGGTCAAGGAATGGTGAGTTTCCACATATTCGATTTTTTGGCCCAAGAACAGCGGAAGGGCAATCTTCAATACCACCTCCTGAGGGTCCTGGGGGTCTTGGGGCTTTTCGGCCATTTCGTTGTGGAGTTGAGCTTTGGTGAGTGAAAAATTCCTCAGACTGCTGCAGGACGGTGGGGCTGCTTGTAGAGAGGGAAATATTTCTGGATTTCTGGAAAATGGCTAGAGATCTTCTCTTGGTAAATTTAAAGAGGGAAGGCCAGTTGGGGAGTTTCAAGAAACCTTTTCGGTGTGATTTCCGGAGCTTGCTCAGTCCGTCTGGCTGCGAAATTGACGTGAGCGGAATAGATGGAACCAAACAAGGTGCGATAGAAATCGGTGAACAATCCATGAAATAATATATAGTCAGCTTCTGTGTATTTTGTTTTTGGTATGGAGAATTTAGAGGGACTTGACCTTCAGTGATGTAACTGCTGAGATCATACACTCAGCGAAAAACAATTACATGGTAATTGACTGTGGTTTATATGGCAATTGACTGCTGTTGCGGAGTAGTTGAACGAATTTTAATGACAGTTGGCTCCACTAGAAGCAAGATTTAAGATCTCACGACCAAGCTGCTCTAGCAACTGTAGTCAATCTTGTGATTCAATCCATATGCTCAGGCAGCCAGAGCCAACTCTTCAAGAACTGATTTAAGAAAAATCGTAGTCAAACGATCGGAGAATTCGAGATAGGAAAGCTTTCGTCGTTCTTTATTGACAATCTACCCAGACCTATCACTGGTCATTTACCATTGCAATTGTCAGGCTCCAGGCGCCAGACCACAAAAACCTGGACAACTTTTACCTCAGTATATTGCCAAAATCAATAGCCTAATCGATGCACCGTTAAAAAAATCCCGAATCTTCCACCGCCTTATCTCGCTTCCCCACCTACAACTACTGTCTCACTTTTTCGCATCCATACATCGCCATCAACCACCACCTTTTCCAAAGGTTCCTCCATATCTTACCCCACCATGGACTCCTTGGGCAATACAGCACCATCTTCTGATGAAGTGCATCACCAGAATGTCCACATCAACGATCTCCCCCACGAGGTCCTTCTAAACGTCTTTGCCCACATGCAACCAGTGGAACTCAAAGACCTCCGCTTGGTGTGCTCCAAATGGAACCACGTGGTGCTGGACAAATCCGCCTGGATCAAAGCGTTTCATAACCGCTTTGGCACAGGCAACGTGTTTGCTTCGGTCACGGGGCTGACCATGTGGCTTACAGAGTATCTAGGCCGAGTCGCTGTGGCAAGGAAATGGGCCAAAGCTCGGGCCTACTCCCACTCCTATGCGCTTGTCAACAACGAATTCGGCATGAGGGTTCCGCCTCGTGTGTTTGTGGATTTTGCCCACGACAGAATCTTGACTTTTGCCAGGTTTCTGGGTGCCATATCCATGTGTACGCTATCCACGGGGCGTAACCAGGTGTTCTTCCCTGAAAACAGCGTGTTATCCATGGGCATGGCTGTTGACAGCAACTGGTCTCACCTCTGCGTGGGCAAGCCAAACGGCGAGGTTCTACTCAAAAACTTAATCACATCTTCAGCCACAGGACTGGGGAAGCAGTCCGTGACAACGCTTCAAGGCCCTACGGACGATCCAATTGTGGCTCTCAAGCTCAATGAAACGTTCGAAAAGGTCAGGGAAAAAGTAGAGATTGTGGCAGGCACTAGAGGCGGGCTCTTGCTACTTTGGAGCGCTACCTCGCTTCTACGGACGATATTTGTGAGCCAGAATTGCGGCGTGCTCGAGGTGGAGAGTGATTTCACGAAATCTGTCGTGGTCGTCACTGAGGAGGAAATTATCGCCTACGAGCTATCTCTGGGTGAAGAAACACATCGTGTGGTGCACGGAATCGCCTTGATGCCACACGTTAACTTTTGCATTGACCTCGCTGACATGAACGTCGTGGCGTACGACGAAACTACTGTCAAGGTGTTCCATCTCGCCGAGGAGGTTTACGTCAGGGAAACAGAGGCTCCGGAAGAAGTAAGCATTATTGGAGGCAAGTTGCAGCAGAGTGACCGTAAAGTGAGAAACACCGATGTCGCTGGTGGCGACGGTCGTCTTTTGCGTTGATATTTTCTGACGGCAGTGTCGGCACCTTCAACATTCGTGATACCAGCAGCGAAATCAAGCTTCTTACTAGGATCATGCCTCGCTACGATGCCCCGTGGGGCATTTTTGATTGGACCGCCGTGGCACTCAACAGTTCCACCGTTGCCATTGGTCTTCTACCTAATTTTGTGCATTTTTACGACTCCCACCTGGGGGAGTATCTCCGAGAGGGTGTCAAGGTGCTGCGTAAGCTCTTTCGAGAAGGCGAGCCACCCATCAGGCACATGAGCTTCAGCTCAAACCAGGCTGCTGGTATGGTTGTCAGCGGCAGTGTAGCACAATATTTCCGTTTTGGTGACGCTCAGCTTCCATCGAAGCGGAAGCCTAATACACCTCAGGCTGCTGAGGGCTCTTCTCGACATGCTATGCATAGACACATCAAGGATCAATTGGATGACTATGATACCCTTGAAGACTCTCGTCGCCGTGCAGAACTCATGGCTGATCGCTACAATGGAACAGAGCTCGAGAGCGAGGCTGAAGAGCTCCGAATGGCAATGGCGTTAAGTGCTAGTAGCGTCCCTGATACCAGCGAAGATGACGACTTGGAGAGGGCTTTGGCGCTTTCTCGGGAGGAACTGGAAAGAGTCACACCTCTCGAAGGGACTCTGCGATCTCATGAGCTTTTTAAGCAGCCTGCTACGGGACATCCTGGTGAGCCTATAGAGGAAAGTGACGATGATATTCTTCGCCAGGTGATAGAAATTTCGCTCACTGATGTATAAGGAGCTAGAACTGATTCCGAACAAGGGTTGCTGGAATACATCGTTGACACTGGATCTTCGGGTGCACCAAGTTTTCAAACCCCCAACTTGAAGAGATCTGACTCTTTTCAGGGATAAAAGTATAATCAAGGCATGACCCTAGATCCCTCGAGTCCCCCTTTGATGCATCATCTTTTGAACGTTTTACGACTCGCCAAGCGTTGCGAAGCCTCCTCAACAATGGACTACGGGAATACACCGGCGGGATTTTTTGAGCTTTGCCGTTGACTTAGGTTTGCAGCCAAGGATCTGAGTCACGATTTTATCGCACTAACGGTCTCCAGAGCACCTCCCAAAACATCGTTCATTTGGTGGCAAAAGAAAAAAAAAATTTAAGCGAAAGCATTTCCATTGGGCATAAATGATAACAAAATCAAGGTTCTGGCCTGATCTCGTGGGTACTTCCATCCGTGGATGCACTACTCAGTGTCGGAATTTTACGGGATACATCGTACGGCAGGTAAAAAAACAATCCATTTGCCGTTATTTGCGAGATCGTTCCATACAATACGGACTCATTTTTTCCCCTGCAAATTAAGTATCGTTCTTTCAAAACAGCTATATTGATAGCAGATTCCCCACGCAAAGGCAGTAAAAGCTTTGTCTTGCCATGTCATTCAAATTGAGGGAGCTGGGGAGAATCCAGTTCTTCCAGTCTTCCCTTCCCTACTTGAACAATAATGCTGTGACTAAATTTCAGCGAAACCACACTAGACGCTGGCGTTCCGAGGACCCCCATCCTTCCAACCACAAATTCTTGTCTATTTCGAATGGCCATTATGGCATCTACTTCACAATTTTCAACCATGAATTGAGACGAGAAGAGAAAAACGGCCTCCACGACAGTGGTTCTCATGTCCTAATGGTGTTCCCCTCGGGATCACTGCTGTCAATCTCCATACCATACTTCGTCATAAGTAAAGTCAAAGAAGAGGTTTACAGCCACATCGATCACCTCAAGACAGTATCGAAGGAGTTCTTGTCATCTTGGGCATTGGTGAAACCGAAACACTTGCAGAAGCAGCAGTACTTCTTGAGATCTTTCACCACTTCTGCCACTGAGAAGGAGCAAGAGCCACTTAAAATTACACCCTTGTCTCAACCAAAAATAGAGGAGGTTGTGGAGGAGTTCGGTGGCGAAGAAGTGCCATTCGCGGAGTCCTTCCGCAAGTCACAGTGTGACGAAATCACGAAAGTATACAATTCCCATGCATCTCCCGAGGACCTTGACATCATTTATCCATTATACCAGGCACTTAAGCGGAACGATATTCCCCTTCCCTCCATCGAGCTTTACAACATTGTCCTTGAATCTATTTTGTCTCGAGCACTTGACAGCGACAAATCATCTCTTGCTTCCATCGAGTCAAAACTAACGAATCTACTTACCGTCTATCAAGATGTTCTTCACCTTTGTTCAAGCACAGCTTTGAGGCCCGACAGTAGCACTTACGATATTGTTTTGAATGGAATATTCGAAGGTTGTGTCGAAACAGTTAGCGCCGGGCGCTCCCCCTCAGTCGCACATCACATTTATCAAGAATTTGAGACAAAGGCGAAAGAATTTGGCCAGGTAGGTACTGACCTTTTCCTTTCATTAAAGGACTGTCTGAACCTTGCACTTTCTTCCATTCTTCCTCATATGGTCACTGCTATAACTAGTTTTCCAGAGCTCTTGACAGTCGATCTCGTTGAGAAAATATTGGAACATAGGATGACAGTGACTGGTGAAGGCTCATTTTATGTTGGTCTCATCGAGTTGTCCCAGCACTTCGCCTCCTTGGGTATGCCTAATCTGAGCCCACAAGATATTCACCACTACCTCATCTCCGTTTTTGAAGACTTTAAAAGCAACGCTCAAGCCTGTCCGGAACTAATGAGCTGGGAGTACAATGTGTACTCGGCTCTTGTACTGGCTTTGATAGCCAACGGCAATTTGGCTTTGGCGACAAAGTTTCTAGATGACATATTGGTTGACTTCAAGTCATCCTTGCAAGCATCTGATAAAAACATTGTGGTCGCTAAACAAAAAGTTTCGGCTCTAATCTCCGTCTACCTCGAGGCCATTACATTAAGTGGCAAAGCAGGCGACTTACACAAGGCTTACAACCTTATGAACAAGTTTAACAATGTTCCTTATCTTCCGGAGTTCTCCACTCAGCTTTACAATAAGCTTATTGCCCTTTTCATCAATGAGTATTCTATGTTAGAAATGCAGAGACGTACCTCGAGTGACCAAACAATACTGAAACAACAAAAGGGCGTCTACAGCATCATCTGGGATTTATATGAAAAGGTTGCGATTAGGGCTGATTATCAGAATAATATGTATGACGCTACGATATATCCCAAAAAGTTTGCGAGTTGCAGGGAGTATTTGTTAACGTTGAGCATTGATTTAGGAGACTATAGCAAGGTACATCGCTTGGTAAAGGAGATTCTTGCGAAGGATCATTTAATAAGCGATTGGAACGTGTCGAAGAAATTGGTATTGTTTCTTATTGATACGGCGCAATTTTCGGGTAATAGCGAGTACATTCATCTTTGTTGGACACTTTTGGAACAGCAGGCAGCTCGTTATTGCCATGATTCAAGTATTTTGAATGCGTTTGTCAGTGAGCACTTGCCCTACTTGGTTAACATTGTTTCAGATTTCAATTTTGATAGAGTGATCAACTCAAAGATGGTGATTGATTCATTCGCTAAATTTGATCTCTCTAAGGACAACATTTATGGACTAATGACTATAATGACGTACCTTGTTAATATTGCTGGCTCAAGAGAAGCGTCATCTGAGGCGAAGCTGAGAATTTTGCAGTATCAAGCGCATCTTTTGAAAGAATTTGAAGACACGGAAAACCACTACTTGCTGCTTTCGGAGGAGCTCCTTCAATTCAAACACAACTTGATAAATTCATTCACTTACTTAATATCGTCATCAACTGCCCTAACAATGACGAATGAAATAAGGGATGCTTGTGAGATCCTCGGAATCGTTGCCCCAAGTAGTGGGCTGAGTAAAGCGGTGATCTCGATGGACTTTTCACATATTCTTGCTATACACTATATGAAAGGTGTGGAGAATTTTGAAGGTGCTTTCAAGGCAGGTTTCAACTTTAATGCCCTCACTTGGAAACTCATCATCAACAGGAATTATGTGGTTGATAATTTATGCAAAGAAAGGGTTATGGAGATTGAGGAATTTGTCGCGAGACTTCTAGGTCTGTCTTTAGAGCTTAACGAAAAACATGCTTTGTTATGCTCTCTCATTTCCTTAGGTCATGAGAAGGTGAACATTGAAGTTTTCAAAACCCTCCTTAAAGGAGATGAGAGCGGAGCCCTTGAGAATAGCCGTGTGTTGGATGCACTTGCATCATTTTCTCAAGACACTAACAATTCATATTTCTTAGGCATCTTCGAAGGTGCTTTTCAAAGGCTTCTTGAAGGCTGCGACAACAATGGGTGGGCATCAAAGTTTATGTTCAAGCTTTCAAGCATTGGCAAACTGAGAGAAGTTGTGAATATTGTATCGCAAGATCGGATGAAGAAGCTCAGCCTTACGACAGAGGCGGATATTCATTTTTTGGCCTCGCTTCTTACGTGCCACATCGCTTTGAACAATGATAACGAGGTTATGGCTATAATGAAAACTTTCTTTTCGGATAAAGAGGGAAACAAACATTTGATGGAATCAAATGAATTATTGACGATTGTGGTCGACTTCTACATAGCAAGAGGTAATTACGCTATCGTCGTGGACCGTTTTGGCAAATTGGCGAAGCGGTCAGAGGCTTTAAACGAACGGGTGAAATTTGCCAGTTTCATGATGCAGATTGCGGGAGAAAGTCCTACTCAGCATGCGAGCACTGACAAAAATGTGGCTACGTTTGCGATCAGTCTACTCTCCCAGCATGATGTGGGTGGTATGAACAAGCTCTTCGAGCTGAACTCGAAGTTTCTGCGCACCGCAAGTGCAATTTTCGAAAGCATGGTTGAGCACTTGACTGCTGCGTCGAGACTAACCACGGACTCGCGTGCGATCCGAGCCAAGTTTGAAGCTGTTATCAGACTTTGCAAGACGATGCGCTTGAAAGAGTTGGCGGTGGATCACCTTGTTAGTGTGATTCGTCTCCTCGGACTCATGGGCGCTCGTGACTTGTTGAACGTTCTTGTCAATAAGTTTGTTAACCGGGGAGAGACAGCGTCGATTGTCAACCTCTACTTCATGCAAATTCGGATCACTTCGGCTCACGAAGCCAGCGTGATCAAGAAAGAGTTTGAGTCGGCTTTGCAAAGGGTGGGTGACAAAATCAACTTAGCAAGGCTAGCACAAGCATAGAACAGCATAGAATGACGGAATGATATTTATTAATGCAACGAATCAACGATACTAATGCAAGGTGAAGTGAAGTAGTTTCTAGTCTAGTTTTTGGATAGAGTCCAGGCTATCCAGGGTGTATGGTGTAGCGCCTTCGTAAGTTGGATAATCACTTAGAGGCGGCATGGTAACTTCCAAAGTTTGAAAGCTTCGGATCCCCGTGATCCATACCTTACCTAGAAAGTCGTAACGCTTCCGATCCTCGTCGCCAAAAGAAAATACGGATCCGGAATTGTCGATAGTTCCTGAGTTGTCGTAGTTCTCGATCGCACTATAAGCGCAGTAGTAGTAGTCTGTGCAACAATGAGACTTGACCCACCCCTTCTGAGGCTCATACTGGTCAATCTGCTCCACTTCGTCTATCTGATCGACGTCCTTTTTGCGGTTTTTCAGCTCAAGTTTGTAATTCATTTCCACGGTGAGATCCACCGGGCTCCCTTGGGGCCGTAATGGCGGCATCCCTGGAGGCACGACAGCATCTCGAACGCGGAGAGGTGCTTGGTACAAATCCTTCAAGGCTTCTTTATCCTGAAAGGTCGAGAAGGGGAAGCGGCGCTCGTCTCTTCCGTATCCATTTTTCTTGCAAAACGAAAAGCCCAGGTTAATCCACAATATTCGTCCTGAAGACAGCATGTGCCCAGGATGGGTCAGGCACACTTCCAGGGCCGCCAGGCCATTGTACAACTTCCGAAACAGATCCGTTGTTAGTTCGCCCACACTAGCTGCATCGTACTTACTCCACAGATAGTGTTCATCACCAGCAATGGCCATGGCCAACCAGTACATTTCTTTATCGCCCCAGATGGACAGTTTGATGGGCTCGCCCCAGAGTGCCAAGGGAAGTAAAATCAAATTAGCAGTGTAGTGTTTCTTGCGATGGAAGAGAACAATTCCAGCTTCCTGGGTATGTCTCCATCCTCTCATGTACGGAATGTCCATAGTGTAGTCAGTCACTGGTTTGATACCAAGACCAAGGTCAAGCGTGCTGTGCTGGTGAGGCATGAGCTTGGAAAAGTAGTTTGTTTCAATCCAGTCGTTGCTGTCTCGAAGCAGGCGATCTTTGAAAAAATAAGCACCAGTTTCTTGGAATTCAGGCGACTCGAACAACGAAAGCGGCTCTTCCAACGGCACTGCGTCAGCATCTACCAACATCACTTCCTCAAAAGAGTTAAACATCAACGCTAACAATTTGTTGTTGTAGCCCGAAAACACGTGCTTTCCCTGGCCCTTCATGGGTCTTTCGATGTTGACAAATGTAAGGTGCTGGATCGGATAGTCAGATCCAAACTTTCCCGGGTCTGACAAATCAATTTCAGGAATGACTTTGTGGAGAAGCTTTTGGTCCGTGAAGCGGTCACTAAGAAAGTCTTCTTTAGGAGCCACGGCAGCTGCCAAAAGCGTTTTCTTCGATCGGCTCAGCAAGTCTCCACGGTACACTAATTGAATTGGAAGCTTGTTATTGAGTGCCCTGAGCACTCTGATCAAGCGAGTGATATCCTTGGTGTAGCGAGTTGCGGCTGAAATAACAATGCCCTTCCCTTTCATATTCTCGTGGTAATACTGAATGAGGGTGTCGTCTGGTTTATAGCTTCGTGCTCCGGGGAAGTGGTTTTCAAGAATTGCACCGTCGGGAGTCTCGAAAACCGGGAGCTGGTCGTGGAAAAACGGCGTCATTCGCCTGGCCCAATGGCCTTGAATTTCTGGATCTGGGTCCGACCCATCATTGCCAAAGTAACAATTCCCGTAAAGTCTGACGACTGTCATGAGGTCAGCCATGCGGGTTTCTAGCTTGTGGGTCACGTTGGTTCTATCATTGAAGTAATCGTTGATCTCCTTTTGCTCTTGATCGGTGATTGTCTCAAAATCAGGACGTCCATTCTTCTTCTTCTCCTTCTTGACTGCGTCGTAAGCGCGTCCGAAGAACAGGCCCTTCAGTACACAGCTTTTGTCATAGGTCTCTTGGTATAATGTAGGAAGCTCCCAGTCTGGCTGCTCCTTCTCCAAGAACCGGAAGAACTGACCACATCTTTCAGCTAGAGGTTTTTGGACAAAAGCGTCCCAATCACCGACGTGTTTTTGGAAGTTTTCGGTCAAGGAGTAACTATATTTTGGGTAGTGGAGTAGTTCTCGGACGTTGTAATCATTGATTCCGAACCCAGTCTCGGAGTAGTCGATCTTGGTATCCCGTGTCACCACAGCAAAGTCGACAAAGTGGTATGAGACCAAGGTCAATATGCAAAGCACGATCACCAAACAAAGGCCTCTTTTGTGAAGCCGGCCTGATAAGGCAAAGGGCGTTTTCATCTGGATGCCTTGGAAAAACCGTTCGCCATTGGATCAGGGGTTATATAGAAGAAGCTAATGTAGAATGGGCTGTGCAGCCGCCCCGACATGCGCGACATCTTGTGTCAAGGGTTGCAGCACCTGCATTGCTTGAGAGAGCTCTCAAAAGGCGACATTACCAGATGCAAAAGAAGCCGTCCATACTTTAAGAATTTTGAGAGACATATCGAGTTGTGTATTCGTCACGTTATCAAAACTCCCAAGAGGCTAAAAACAAAAGCTCTTTCCACGTCGAGCCTCGCCGCAGTGGCGCCTAAATGGCTGCGACATTGGCAGAGTCCCGGCGCTCTTAGTATTGCTTAGCCTAGGATGCTTGAACTTCTCGGCAATCGGCGGCTTTGCTCGCACAATAATGGCTACGCTAGGCAGCCTCGGCGCTAGGATTGTTGTGTTCCGTTCCTAGCCGGCTGCGCCATCTTTGTGCGTCACCGCCAATGAGTGTTATCATAGAGGTCTGTTTTTTTCTGGATAAATGGGTTGTTTTGCAGAAATCACTCAAGCGCCCCTGATAGCCATTGTGCACAGAGTGCTTTGCAAGAATCTATGTCGAGGATGGGGGTCCCTGGTGGTTACCTAATCAGGCAATTATCAACACTTGTGGTGATCTGGTGGGTTTCCCGGTGTCAAAAGGTCCGTCTCTGGTGTCATTGGATGAGTGTTCCTCGATTCTTAAAATAGCCGTATAGCCAATTTGTTTGGGGGTGTAATGAATGCTAGCCTCATTGAGTATTAAAACAGATCTTTGGCTTATTTTGAGCTTCCTCATAGCATAAGTTGAAGATAAACTTATCAAGGTGGTCTGGTAAGTTCTATTCACGATAAATATATCAATACCAAAAGCTCATATCTCCTTCGGTACACCTCCAGTGTCGTGCGTTGCTTCGAACATTGTTGATTTTATTTCTTGTCGAAGAAGATCCCTTTTTTAGAGTAATTGTTACATCCTTGCACTTCAAAGTCCTCAATTCTAAGGCTTTCTCTCGGGTCCGATTAGTCTGATAGTGCAAATTGTGCCGAACTTGAGTCTGTAATGAGTTCTGATGCATTTCTCAGGCAGATAGTATCTAATACCAATTTCTATCATCCCAGAAGAAATTCCAACCTCTTGAATACCATTCTTTGCTTCAAATGTCCTTTTGAAGTCAATTTTTCGGATACCCTCCATGCTCGTTATCTGCTTAAGACGATCTACCTCCAATTCGCAGCCATCTATCGGAAGGCTCCGGCAGTCCGCCCTTTATTGATGAGCTTCGAGCTTTTTTAATTAAAGATCAAAGAAAACCGGACGCCATTTGACGAGAATTGGTCGTCTAGCTAACTCTTCAACCAAATTAACGAAACTTTCTCAGCTTATGGTAAGTTCCACGAGTTTAGCCCTCTCCATACAAGAAACCACCACTAAATCGCAGATACTAACTCGAATACAATCAGCTGCTCAAATCCCAAACTCACACCTGTGCCCCGTTTCAATGGGATTCTTGTCTCCAACTATACCCAGAGGGTAACCTGCATATGCTTCACCACCTTACCCAGAATCACCATCACCACCATTGCCAGTACACTTGGATTTCCAAAAGAGAGAAAAAAATCAATACAATATAATTCTAATGATAATTTTTGCTCTTCAACGCCCATATAACAGCTACCACTTTCAATGGATGTTTTCCACCAACCGCGGTCACGTGATCTGTGTGCCT
Source organism: Candidozyma vulturna (assembly GCA_026585945.1). Lineage (NCBI taxonomy): Eukaryota > Fungi > Ascomycota > Pichiomycetes > Serinales > Metschnikowiaceae > Candidozyma > Candidozyma vulturna. Next base: position 135,242 of record CM048832.1, on the reverse strand, counting down.
CGCTCAATGCGTACACGTTTTACCAAAAAACAACCTCCTCCAACAACCTCTTCATGTCTGTCCTGTCTTACAAGGCCCAGGACCCGTACTCTCTGGCCGCCGTGCCAGATAAGATGGCGGTGTTTCAGGAATGTTTGCAGCAGTTCAATGCCCTGCCTGTGGACGCCAAAAAATGCCGTCAGTTGTTGGCCAAGCTCTTGAGGTTGATCTACCAGGGAGAGCTGTTCCCACTGCAGGAATCTACCACGTTGTTTTTCTCCATCTCCAAGTTGTTCCAGCACAAAAATCTGTCTTTGCGTCAATTGGTGTACTTGACCATCAAAGAGCTTTCCGCAACCTCGCAAGATATTTTGATGGTCACCTCCTCCATCATGAAAGACATCCAGCTGGGGCTGTTGATTTACAAGCCTAACGCTATCAGAACGCTCTCCAAGGTGTTGGACCCTACCACCGTGTCTGCGTCTGAACGTTTGTTCCGCAATTGTTTGGTCGACAAGAACCCCATTGTTTCATCAGCCGCTTTGATCTCGTCCTACAACTTGTTGCCAATTGCCAAGGATGTGGTTAAACGTTTCACTAACGAGACTTTGGAAACCGTGCAGTCGTACAAGCTGTTTCCGCCAGACCAGTTTCAGTTGCACGAGTACTACGGTGCTTCCACCACTAACTTGCCCTCCAACTCCTACATGTACCAGTACCATGCTTTGGGCTTGTTGTACCAATTGAGAAATCACGACAAGATGTCATTGATGAAGCTTATCACCAGCTTGGCTGAGGGCTCCGCGCTCAAGAACTCTTTGTCGATCATCCAGCTCATCCGCTACATCAACAAGGTCTTGTTGGACGATGAGTCCCTCATCACCCATTTGCATCCAATCTTGGCTGGCTTTTTGAAGCACAAGTCTGATATGGTCGAATTAGAGGCCTGTAAGACCTTGATTGGCTTGCAACACCTCATCAAGGAGGACGACTTCATGAACATCATCCTCACGCTACAGAAATTGTTGAGCGTGCCAAGAACCGCCACCCGCTTTGCTGCTGTCAGGTTAATCAACAAGATTTCTGTGAAACACCCTGAGAAGATCATGGTCGTCAATTTGGAGTTAGAAGCCTTGATCAATGACAGTAACAGATCTGTCTCCACATTGGCTATAACAACCTTGTTGAAGACCTTGGGTGTGGGAACTGTTGAATCTGCATCTGCATCCAGCTCCGAAAATGTTGACCGTTTGATATCTAAGATGACTTCTATGATGGACGAGATCACGGAGGACTTCAAAATCACAATCATCGAAGCTATTGAGAACTTGGCTCTCAAATTCCCATCTAAACACAAGAAGCTAGTGTCGTTTCTTTCAGATTTGTTGAGAGATGACGGCACTTTGCAATTGAAGTCTAGTATCGTCGACGCATTATTTGACTTGATCAAGTTCTTGTCCGACAAGGCTGCTAAACAACTCATATTGGTCAATTTGTGTGAGTTCATTGAGGACTGTGAATACACAGAATTGTCTGTTCGTATTTTGCACTTGTTGGGTGACGAGGGCCCTAACACCACTAATCCCTCCTATTACATCAGACACATCTACAACAGATTGGTGTTGGAGAACTCCATCGTCAGATCGTCTGCTGTAATTGCATTATCCAAGTTTGCTGCGCAGTGTGACGAAACCGTCGCCAAGAACGTCAAAATCTTGTTGAGTCGGTGCTTGAACGATGTCGATGATGAGGTCAGGGACCGTGCTTCGTTATCGTTGAGCTTCATCGACAGTAAACGCCCTCAATTGATAGTTGCTGAGTCCAGTTTCAATTTGGCTGCGTTGGAAAGCAAATTGACCCACTATTTGAATGACGAAGGCAATTTCGGTCACAAATTCGACGTCACCGAGGTGCCTTTGCTCACGAAGGAGGAGCAGAAGTCCTTGGAGTACAACTCTAAAATCAAGAAATTGGAGAAGAGTGATGGCGCTGATGTTGAGTCCGATAAGTCCACGCCTTCAAAGGCCAAGGATGAGGCGCAAGGTGGCGACGACAATGCCAACGAATACTTGAAGCAACAGGAGTACGCCGCCAGCTTGTCCGCTATTCCAGAGTTTGGCGACCACGGCAAGTTGACAAAGTCGTCAGCCACAGCCACATACTTGACCGACAGGGAAAACGAATTTGTGGTGACAGTTGTGAAGCACTTCTTCGTCGAAACACAAAAGCTTGTTTTGCAATTCGACGTGACCAACACGTTGTCATCGTTGGTTTTGCAAGATGTTTCAGTTGTGACTCAGGCTGACAATGAGTTGTACCAGGAAGAATTTACAATCCCTTTGGCCGAGTTGAAGCCAGAGCAAACTGGTAGCGTTTATGTGTCGCTCACGACGCCGGCCATTGGTGACGACGATCTTCTTGCTGCTTTTGGCAACACACTTGTCTACACATCTAAGGATACTGTGGATGAAGAAGGTAACATCGATCCTGCTGATGAAGGCATTGAGGATGAATATCAGATTGACGATTTGGAGATCACTTCTGGTGATTTCATCCTGCCTATGTACAACTCAAACTTCACGACAATCTTCGACCAATTACCTGAGACTGAGGGTAGTGTTGTGACGATTGGTGGAGTGAACAATTTGGAGAACGCAGTGAGCAAGTTGAGGAAGACATTGAACGCGATGCCGTTGGACGGCTCGGATTACGTTCCTGCGGACCTGACATCGCATGTGTTGAAGTTGTTGGGTAAGGACTTGTGGGGCGGCAAAGTTGGCGCCCTGGTGAGACTTGCTCAAACTGGAGGAAAAGTGGTGGCCAAGTTGCAAGTCAAGGGCGAGACCCCTGGCTTTGCTGCGGTGGTTGCCAACGGTGTGGAGTGAATGATTCGAAAAAGTATTTTACTGAAATAAACGTCTATAGATGCAGAGATTGGCGTTTCAATGCCTTGTAGAGTACTCCACCAGAGAAGTAAACAAGCAAGGCAGCCAACAATATAAGAATAAATATCCAAATGGCGGCGAGGTTGTCTGCTTTTGCTGCAGTTGGACACGCCAAGTGAGAACGTACCTCAAAGAAGTAAGTACATTCATCGACAGATGCCACGTATGAGACATGGGCTTTAGTGAGCATTTCTCTATCGCAAGTAAAAGTAAGAATTGTTCTTCTGCGGAGTGGTGTTCCGTCTTTAAAGGTCATGCCGTTGCACTGAGTACCATTCTCATATGTCAATGTCAATTTTCTTCCCTTATAAATAGGTTTGGAAGAGACCTGACCCATCAGAATGTATCTTCCCAGCGACTGCTCGATATAGTACGCGCCGACCTCCGAGGCATTTAGACCGTCGATGATGTCAGCAGAGCCCAAGAGATTTCTTTTTATGGCACCCAGGCAAACTCCTATAGTGTAGTTGTGACCCAGGTCATATCCTTTGGAGGACCACAGTAGATGTCTTACATCCTGACCATGGTGGTTCTCGAACACTGAGAGTCCACGTAAATCGATGAAGTTCTTTTGTGGAGAAAGTACTGTGCAAGGGTCAAGCTCCTCACTGTGTGTTACTTCTTTCGAGGGTGTGCTCGCGTCGTGGACTAAATCGTGTAAAGAAGGAAATCTATGTGTTTCAAGCAGATGCTGTGGGCGTTGTTCCACAATAAAAAGACCGACAGCGATGAAAATTATAACCGCTAGAAGTGCTAAACGGCGTGTATAGCGAGGGGGCATTGTGGGACCTTTCTAATGGACTACCTTGTGAGCGATCTGATTAATCCGTCACTTGAAAGCAGTTAGCGGCCAGAAATTGTTCTTGAAAGTGTCCAGTTTCTTTGAAAAGGCCACTTGATGAAATGGTGTCTCAATAGAGATAGTCTGATGTGTCTATTTCTCGAATTTGTCTCAGCCTCCTCCAAAATTTGATAGTGAGTTTTTATAATGCCAACCTCAGGCCACAAAGAAAATCAGCGATGGAAATGCAGTAATCAGTCTGCCAGGCTAAGATGGCGATGGAAGCGTGGAGGTTTTTGAAGCGAAAGAATGTAGCGTATTTCTGCCTCACGGCTAGTTCGTTTGGAGCGGCCGACTGGAGCGCTTTATATAAAAAGCAGGCTCGAGTTGCAGATTTCGTCTTTTATCTCCAAACAAAAAGACCTGCAAATAAAATTTGTAGAAAGGAGTTCCAACTTTGGGTGTCCAGAAAGAAGAAGATGTGCGGTTGAGATGTTGATGCTCAGGACGCGAGGCAGGTATAGATGAGGGAAGATCCTCCCATTTTGGGTAAAACAGTTTTGGATGATATATCACGGTCAGTGATTATTGAAAAGCTATAGGGTTGTGCTGTGCCTGAAAAATCTTTATGGAGTATATGACATGGAATTAACAGACATCGAAAAGGATGCCCTAATGTGCGATTACAAAGGGAAGTGCAAAGAAACAATGGCAATGCACTGATATCGCACATTTTTTGATAACTAACAAACAACAGCGTTTGTTGTTTGTCGAGAGATGTTTTTGTTTAAGTTTTAGTAAATTGCCAATCGTCATCTTTTGTTAAACTAGTTCTTGTCTATGAAGCTTCTGAAAAGTTTGTGCGAATATGAGTAGGAAGTATAAACATCCATCTGAAAGAGAGATAAAAAATCAAGACATTGATAAATTTACATGGAAGTTGTATCCCTAACATCTTTGAATAAATCGGAGCTCTTTAAGGTATACAGCTGTTGATTGATAACAATACGGGCAAATTATTGCAATTTTGGTGTCGATTGAGGTCTGACCGCAGATTGATAACTGGCTACTTAATGCACTGAGGGGTCAAGAGAGCACGATGACATGGCTGCAACTTTCCCTTGAAGTGACTTCTTGAAGTGTATGATCTAGCATGGAGTAATTGGCTGTAAAACATGGTAGGGTGTCAAGAGAGTATGCCAGGTACCCAATCGTCTTGCTTCGAGCTTTTCATGTATTTCTTCATAATTTAAGCAAGCATATTACGTGGAACACACTCTCGAAACAAAGAGAATGACATCCTCGTCGATACGGACCAAGACGGACTACTTTGGCGGAATCAGCCGACGAATCCGACTTTTTAAGAACAAACCCTAGATAGCGAAAAATGAAAGCAGTGATGTTTGGACATCAAAATTATGTATCATAGGTCACCATGGCGAAGAGTAAGACTAGAGGAAGGCTACACAACAATCTAAGGTCACGCGACTCTGCACGTGACTTGACAACTAGCTCTTAGCGAGCCGGACCTTGATTGCCTGCTACAACACTATTTTCAACCAATGGATCCCTGGAATAACAGCGTGACCCCGACGATAATAGGAGCCGCACCGCCGCTTTTTAACTATTCGGATCCGCTTTTGTCCCGTCTTTTGGACACCAAAAAAGCCCTCTTTGACCAGGTCTCACAGGACAAAGAACAAACAACGGAGGGAAGTGAGCAGCCCACGGCGTCCCCCGAACTTCAATTCTTTTCTGCGGTTTGCGAAGGCGACGTGATTACTGTTGAAGCTGTGGCTAAAGCATACCCCGAGGTTGTTCTGCAAACATACCCCCAAGAAGAAGGCGTGACTCCTTTGATCTTCGCCGTTGCGTTTGACCATCAAGAGATTGCCGAGTCACTCTTATCAACACACAATGTCGATGCAGATACTCCAGATAACACGCCAATTGGCTACTCACCACTCATGTGGGCTGTCCATTTGCGCAACTTGCCTATGGTGAAACTCCTATTGGACTACCAGGCTGATCCGCAACTTCTGCCCAAAAATGACGGTAAGGATGCCGTTGCTTTGGTAACTACCGACGACTTACCAATGTATGAATTTTTCCGGGGCCATAATCTTTTGAATCGAAGCCTGAACAGAACCAGCGACATATATGAACCAGACTCCTTCCAGCATGACACCAGCGACATGGACTCATTGACACATCAGATTAGAATGCAGACCGCAGGACTTGCGCTTGATATGGATGAAGACGATGATAATGTGCGTGAAAAGGAGTTGGACGAGGAGGCAGAGTTGTCTTTGGACACGGAACTAGTGCAAACACCTGAGTACGACTACGATAAAATTCTCCCAGAGCAGTTCATCAAGTTTTCAGACTCTGATATTCCATCATTGCTTGACTACATTTTTAATTTGCGGAAGGATAATACCTCATTTCAGCATTCCACGAAGGTGCCAGCTGCCATTGTATTCCAACTTGTCAGATACTCCCACAACAAGGTCCATAGCAAGGATTTGACGGAATTCCTTTTTGAGTGTTTCATTGCAAGATTGAGGTCTGTCACCAACACAAAATCGGGTGTGTTCAATATGGCAATCGCAGAGGGAGACAAAGCAGCTGCTCTTGGTGCTGGCGACATTGTTCTATTGAGTTATTGGCTCTCTTCGATTCAATTTTTGCATTTCTACTTTGCTAAGGCGAACATATACCACGACTATCCTGCGTTCCTTCAGGAGTTCGTCAACATCACACAATCCTTAGTGGCAACCCTCTCCTTCTCGATCAATTCGAGACTCAACTTACTTGTCGATGACTGCTTGCTTAAGTTCACAAACTTGGTTGATGTTTCATCTGTCTTGTATGCCAAAGACTGGAACTTCTTCAAAAACAAGCCGAACTTGAAGGACCAGCCTAGTACTTACGATGACATTTTAGACATGCTTTATCCTCCAACTATGAAGGAGCTTATGAAGCCGTCGCCACTCAAATATGTCCAAGTGCTTGGTGCTCTTGACTATGTTCTCAAATTGCATGAGGTGGATCCTTTATTGAGGCTTCAAACATACTCTCAGGTTTTCTATTACATCAATGCCACCATTTTTAATCGACTTGTGGCAAATTCCAAGTACTGTTCTCGTGCGAAAGCCATACAGATTCGTCTTAATATCTCCACCTTGGAAGATTGGTTGCGTTCACACAACTATAGCATCTACAAACCAGAGAAGGCAGGTGGCTTAATCGAGCTTTTGAAACCAGAGGAGGGTGGCCATCAGTTAAAATTGCACAATTTGCTAGATGAAACCCCTCAAACAGAAGGTGCGTCTGACACCAAGAACCCCCACTGCCTCGCTTTCTACTACAGATCGTTGTATCATATTGGTAAAAGTCAATTGATGCCATCCATAGAGTTGTTGCAATGGTTGCAATGCATGTCTGCTCTCAAAGATGAAGACAGTCTCATTAACACCATAAACCATTTCGACACGCTTAATTACTACCAATTGTTCAAGGTCGCCAACAAGCTTTACCGTTATGAAGTCGAGGAGACTAAGCTACCGAAACCACTCCTCCAATATCTCAAACGCCTCATGAATGAGCATGGAGAGAAACAGATCGAACGCAGTCTCTTGCATTACATGACTCAAAGTACCTTCTTGCTGAAGGAGCTCTACGTTTACCTTAATCCCAACTTCATATTTGGAATTGCGTTGCCCAACTTGAATGAGCTCATCGTGAGGTATGGTGCTGGTCTCGGAGGAGTCAAGTCCCTAAGGGCTAAGAAATTCCAACCAACGTTGCCTGTGACTGTGTTGGATGATGTCGATGAGATTCTCACAAAGAACAGGGAGTCAAACATGAATGACACCTACGATTACGATGAGAATGATGGCGATGATATTGAAGACGAAGAACCTGTGGAGGAGAGCAATGGCGACGACAAAGCGGACGAACGCCTTCCTGTGGATAACTCCCGGTCGTTCAAAGGAGATGAATTGTTCAAAACTGTACAAGTTCCTCTGTCCTTGGTACATCGGAACTGGGGCGATAACGATGAAAACCCTTGGTGATTGCAAATGATGTATTATAGCTTCTATGTACAGATTTTGGAGCGGAATCAAATTACATCTGAGAAACGAAGTTGTTGTTCTTGATTTTAGCGTTGTTGGCTTTGTTGATCTGCTTCTTGCGCCACTTCATAATGTCGTTATCCATCAACTGTTTGTCCATCTTGGGCTTGTCAAGGCAGTCCCAGAGCCAGTCAGGGTACTCTTCGTCTTTCAAGGCCACAGGCTCATCACCCGATTTTCTGATTTTGAGATTAAGCACTGTGCCTGCGGGACAGATAGACTGCCGGGCCACAGTAGACACGTGGAAGCTTCTGGCCACACGAAAAGAAAGCATGGTGAAGGATGAGGATGTAGGACGTGAGAAGTCGATGTTAAACAGGTAGTGCTGCACACAAAAAAGTTCACCGTACTTTCGAAGGCGGATCCGTTAGATGGAATAAATGATTCAAAAAGATGGTACCATTTGAAATAACTTCGGCTTCAGAGAATTAAAGGTCTACAGAATGCTACACGTGACGATGTTCATCTGACTGCGTTCATATAACCCTCGCAAGCTGTGAGGTTGTTGAAAAAAAAAACGCAGCGAAAAAACCACTTCCTCAACTCCACCATGGCACCAAAAAAGAAGGGACCCGTTGAAAAACCAATTTTGCTCGGTAGACCCGGCAACAACTTGAAGTCTGGAATTGTCGGTCTTGCCAACGTCGGTAAGTCGACTTTCTTCCAGGCTATCACCAGATGCCCATTGGGTAACCCCGCCAACTACCCTTTTGCTACCATCGAGCCTGAGGAGGCCCGTGTCATTGTGCCCAGTGCTCGTTTCGACAAGTTGTGCGAGTTGTACAAGCCCAAATCGGAGGTGCCAGCTTTCATGACCATCTACGATATTGCTGGTTTGACAAAGGGTGCAAGTGCTGGTGAAGGTTTGGGTAACAACTTCTTGGCCAACATCAGAGCTGTTGATGCTATCTACCAGGTTGTGCGTTGTTTCGAAGACTCCGATATCATTCATATCAACGACGAGGTTAACCCTGTTGCTGACTTGGACATTATCAAGGACGAGTTGAGATTGAAGGACATCGAGTTCGCTACTAAGCACTTGGAAGGCATTGAGAAGATCACCAAGAGAGGCGGACAGTCTTTGGAGGTGAAGCAGAAGAAGGAGGAGGCCGAGTTGGTCAAGCGCATTATCCAGCTTTTAGAAGACGGTGGCCGTGTTGCCAACCAGAAGTGGACTCAAAAGGAAGTGGAGGTCATCAACTCCATGTTCCTTTTGACCGCCAAGCCATGTATCTACTTGCTCAACTTGAGTGAGCGTGACTACGTGCGTAAGAAGAACAAGTGGTTGTTGAAGATCAAGGAGTGGGTTGACGCCAACTCCCCTGGTGATGTTATCATCCCAATCTCCGTCTCTTTGGAGTCTCACTTGTCTCAGTTGGAGACTGACGAAGAGAGAGATGCCTACTGTAAGGAGATTGGTGCCCAGTCTGTCTTGCCAAAGGTCATCACCACCATGAGACAGAAGTTGGACTTGATCTCTTTCTTCACCGGTGGCCCGGACGAGGTCAGAGAGTGGACCATCAGAAGATATTACACCGCCCCACAGGCTGCCGGTACCATTCACGGTGACTTGGAGAGAACCTTTATCTTGGCTCAAGTTATGAAATACGATGACTTGGTTGAGCTCGGTGATGAGGCTAGCGTCAAGGCCAACGGTAAATTGATGCAGAAGGGCAAGGACTACTTTGTCGAGGACGGAGATATCTTGTACATCAAGGCTGCCGAGGGTAAAGCAAGATAGGTAATAGAGCGGCTTCATGGAAACACACTGTAGCACCCACACACCCACATACGCAGTAGTAGTACTATAATGCGACTTCCGCGCATACTAAACTACCAGCTGATGCTTCGTTTTAGACGACTTTTAAGCCAACCACCCAGCCACTTTGGCAATCCTAATAATTACCCTGCACCGTATGGTTCACCGACTCCTGATTCGAACATAGGGAGTCCAGTGCCGCCAACGAACCATAATTCCGGATATCAACAGCCATCATACGAGCAGCATTTTCCAGAACCCAACAGGGCACTGGGATCCCGGTTGCTTTGGGACGTTCTTAACTTTGCTGCAACGCTTGGCATTGCTTACTATGCTTACGACAACTACGTTGCCAAGGTGAAGCTTGAGAAAGTGATCAAGCAGACCACCGCCATCAACACCAAAGCCATGCAACAGCAACAACAGCTTTTCGCCAATGCCCGTCAGAAACACCTTCAGGATATGATGAAAGTAGCTAGAGCGCTGCACAGGGCCACGTTCAAAATGGGCGTCCATATTGCCATGCTCAGGAAGCAACTCATTGACGCTGGGGTTGAGCCTGTGGAGGCCGACAAAGCTTTGGAGGAATACCGCCAATCGGTTCAGGCCAAGAGTGCCAATGGCGTGGAATACTTGTGGCTTGATAGCTCTTCGCCGTACAAGAGTCTCATGCCACATGTTCGGGACTACAGAGCTGGGACTGCTCTTGAAAAAGAGGATCCAACAGAGTAAAAAGGGTCGAAAAATATCCAATTAAATAGAATTCATCACTGGGACGGCATTCACGTATATCCTCTTTTTGCAACCACCACCGTAAAGTAGTGCACGGGTTACCCGCACCTGCTGGGGGTGCCCTCAAGACAGGAGAAAATTTCTCACGCTGCTTTCTTCTTTTTCTTCATACAATGTCTTTTAATAGGCGCCCATTAGAGTCACGGTTTGCATGCCTACTTCCACATGTAATCAGCGCCACTGTGTGGCCTTTCGTGCTCGGGTAAGCCTTAGATTAACCAGTTTCTCCGGCCCTTTGTGTCGAACTGCCTTCGGGCAGTTACGCGGCTCGTAACTAACATCACCACCTCCGGCAAGATCTGCACTTCATGGCCCCTATTTGATCAACTCGGCATCTACTTTGCCCAACAGACGTTGTTTGAGCTTAGTTTGCAACAAGTTGAACTTTGGACAGCAAACACTTTGAGCCTCCGGCCCATTTTTCTCGTAGAACTCTTTGCAGCACTTGTACAATTCGTCAATCACCTTGGTGCACTTGGACTCATTGTATCCGTTACTTTGTAAACAGTCTTGGATAGCACATGCTTGTGGCTTACACTCGTTTCCCTCAGATTCCGACATTTTCTGTTCTGTTAGGGCGATTCAGGGAAGAAGCAATACGTTAGAGCATTTGCTATGTGCGGTATATGGCCACTTTTCTATACCAGCATCACGTGAGTCAATAGCCGGTCAATGTATTTAGAGGATGCTGGGGTCCAAATCGGCATGGAAGTCGTCCTCGTCGTATTCGCTTGGCTCATAAATGACTAATGGCACAAACTCGTTCTTTTCGGCGGCTTTCCTGAAGCTTCGGATTCTATAGACATAGAACGAAGCGCAAGCAGAAAACACCGACACCAAGATTGCAATCAAACCCCATCTGGACAAGTGCCATCGAAGACTCTCAATTTCTGAGCGCATAGCCATGGTGAAGTCAGTCGTAATTTTGTGGTTCGTCTCTTTGATTCGTAGCATTATGTTTTTACTCATGAGTGTGTTTTCGGATTTCTGGTCGTTGATGGCAACCTGAATATCGTTCTTCATTTGAATGAAGTGATTGTTGAGTTCGTCCCTGATGGTGCCAAAGTCACGTTCAAGCACATTGATCTGGTTGATGTTATCGTTGATATGATTCTCGCGGTTGCGAGTGATGTCGACATTGAGCTCTTGCTGTGCACTTTCGAAAAGGTATCGCTCATTCTCTAGCTCATACTCTTGAGAGTATTTGGTAGAAAGCTTCAGAAGCTTCGAATTTACCTGCACTATGAGAAGGTTGATTACCTCGTCACTCTGCGCTGGTGTAAAGCCTGCTCGCGTGAGTTGCTTGTAGACATCGTAAGTATCGATGTATGGCTCCATATTTTCAAAAATGGTTGTGAGATAATCATCAGGACTATCCTCGTCTGCCTCTGGACTTTTTTGCTCTTCTGTTCCTGGTGGCACCACGACAGGATTTGAGAAATTAAAGAGAGAGGCCGAATCTGGACTCGCCACCTTGGTATCCTTGTCTGGAACCAGCTCCAGCTTATCTTGATGTGGCTCCTCTGGCTCGGCACTATTCTTCGGCTGGTTAGCCTTGTTAAAAAGACGGCAATTTAGCGTTGTGAAACCCCTGTTATACTGGCTTGGGGGTGAGGGGGCAGATAAAGCACAGCACCTCGGGGTAGAAAAACACCGAATGGGCACGGGTCGTCGGGAAACACACAGAAGGACTCTGCTGCAGTATAATGGGTCTAGTAGTCTAAGCATGGGGTAGTTGTGACAGGTTATAGAGACGCACAAGACGAGATCTAAACAAGTCGGACCTGATAGATGCCTCTGTACGCAGGTCACCGCAACTAAATGATGGCATTTGTGATCATTGCGGGGGTTTTAGAGGCAACCGAGACTGAATTAAGAATCTTAAAAGAGTTAAGACAGGTAAAGCTACTTTCTATTTGCTTTGATTGCAGTGGTAGTGGCGGAGAGCCTCGTTAAAGGAGGCGCGGCTGAAGGTGCGAGCAGTAGGTGTGATAAACGGCGTGCCCTGACACACAAACGATTGGAGGGTGACCATTGGATTTTCTTCTGATGTAGCGATGATCATCTCGAAGCTTTGGTGAAATGGCATATGAGTTTTGGTCGCAATATATATTGTCATGACGCCAACTCCACCTTCCTTAGTGCCGCGACCCACCACTAGTTCTCGCTTGCTCTGTGAAGTGACCACCGAGAGAATCCCCTTTTCGGACTGTTCCATGGCAGCTTCAATGGCTTCTTCGATCCCGGTTAGCTCCTCCGGGGAGTAATAGCAAACCGCAGAAAAAGTGCCCGCCTCCCAGCACCACTGTACCAAATGGACCAACTCGGTCAAGAACCGTGCTCTTTCCTGTGCCACATAAAGCTCCTTCAGCTTAGTATACTCGATCATCGCGTCTTCGTATAATCTCTTCTGTTCCTCCTTTGGAAACTGCATCACCTTATCCGCGTCCAAATAAGCGACGGGCTCCTCAGGGGTCTGCTCTAGAAAGGGTCTAGACGAGGCCACCACAGCTAAGCTTCGAGGGGGAACGGAAGATAACTCTCTCGAAAAGAGCCACGAGATCAATGGGACGTTTGTTAAGTCGGGGATCACTTGAATCAAACTGTCAACTATGCGCATTTCAAAAATCAAATACGTGACAGCTGAAAACAAGAAACAATTCCATTTCCTCTTCACAACATGTAAGACGGGGAACTGTGTCTCGTGGTTAACTCCTCTAAGAGTAGATGCGAGGCGTGGATCAACATCTAAAAGAAGCCTGGCGATGCTCATTTATGATTCTGTCCCATTTTGTAGAGCGATTCGCCCCCTTATATAGTTTCAGGAGTACTTTTTTGCAGCCATTTGGTGCGGCTCACAGCAGACACAATAATAGCGAATTGTCCGAGAAATTCGTAGCCTCCAAAAAAAAAAAAAAAAAAAAAAAAAAAGATAAAACTCGAACATGTTGATGGCCTTATTTGAATTAGTGGGTTTATCAATGAGAGTCCGAAAAGAGGATAAGCTGTATGAGGATTCGACATCCTTGGCGCCATCCATTCATTGACCGTACATATAGATTTCATTGAGTGTCAAAGACTCAAAAAACAATCATCAGCCTCAAGAGATATTGATATAATCGAGAGCAACCAGGTTTAATATGTTATCTTGATACGTTGGTAATGTGACAAAATCTAGAGCCTAATTCTGTTCCATCTGTTCACCTTATAGCTCTAACTGAGAAATAGGCCACTTAAGAAGAAAAGGTGAGTTTCACTTATTTCAAGCATTTGTTACAGTGTTCCTGTAACTGCGTATGTTCAATGCAATGATGTCTCACATAGTCTCATGAGGGTCTCAGCAGTCATACGGAAAAAACCAAAATATTAGGTGAACAAGTAACAGGTAATCTTCGTTTTGTCTTTACAAATGAAAAAACAATTGAATGGAAGCATCATGTTCCTTCCTATTCAGCCCCTTCACCTCTTTGGTTTCCAACCTGGATCAATCTCCTGCATTTGCAATCACCACCACAACAGAGCACCTTCGATCCTTTAAAAACAGCAGATGAACTTCCTTTCCTCGGCGATCTCCACCTTGACGGGAACTTCCATTCCTTATACGTTCAAGGAAAAGATTATAGACCCGTTGAAGGCCACATATCCGGATTCACGCTCGATATGGACAATCTACAATGGCATTAATCCAAAAACAGACTCGCCAGTTACGATCTTTGAGTTCAACTTGAAGGATCCAGCTGCCACTAGGTGGAATTACGACGCGTTAGCGCGTAACTGTTTCAAAAAACTGAAGCTTATAAAGTTCCCTGGTATCTTATCCATCGTGGACTACGTCGAGTCAGAATCTTACTTGTATATCATCACGGAACATGTGACGCCATTGCAGCATTACTTAGCTACTCATTCAGACAAAATAACCAAGGAAACGAAACTCTACGGTATTTATAATGTCGCTCATGCTTTGCTGTTCATAAACACCAAGGCATATTCTGTTCATGGACATTTGGACCTTTCTTCATCGGTGTTTGTGAATGCTCAAGGCGAATGGAAGCTTTTTGGCTTCGAACTTCTCACCTCAATGAAGTCTGACCCTGACCAGCCGATTTATCGTCTCTCGTCGCTGTGCCCTATGTTCAATGAGAACTTGCCAGATGATGTAGTGGCTAGTGGCATCGAGGCGATAAGACCCAACCCTTTCAAATTTGACTCCTACAAGTTAGGAGTGTTCATTTTCACGCTTTTGGCTACTACTCTGTACAAGGACCCCGTTGTAGCTACAAATGGCGAGGCTTTTGCAGGGAACTCACAGATTCCACGATCCTTGGCCCAAGCAGTTAAAAAGCTCACCAACGTCAAGCCGAACCTACGTGTTACCGTAGAAAAGTTCCTACAGGAGACGGAGGCATTCTTCAGCTCTAACAGACTTGTCTCATTCAGCCGACTCTTAGAGGACATGAAATTCCAGAATGCTCATGATAAACTAGCATTTTTCAAGAATGATGTGGCACAATATATCGACGAGGAATTTCCGCCAGGATACTTGGATAACAAGTTACTTCCCGAGATCATTACACAGTACAATAACTTGGTGCACACTAAAGTTCCTCCAACTGTCACAGCAGAACAACAGCAACACAGACAGGAGACAATCTCAGTTCTTCTCAACTACATTTTAAAGCTTGGCACTGGATTGTCTGAGGACGGGTTTAGCAAGACTGTGAAGCCCATAATCTTCCATGCATTTACGCTTCCCGACCGAGCTGTGAGGCTCACACTTTTGAACTACTTGCCCAAGTACGCCCACCTTTTGTCTGATAGTGAAGTCCAATCCAAGTTATTCTACAGTTTAGTTACTGGCTTCAACGACACCAATTTTATGATTCGAGAAACGACGCTTAAATCCTTCACGTCAGTCATCGACAAAGTGAGCGTCAAGCAAGTGAATCAGGAGTTGTTGAAGGTGTTGGCCAAATCTCAAATGGATCCCAAACCCTCTATCCGGACAAATACCTTAATTCTCATCATAAAAATTTCGAGCAAGATCTACGCCAATCTGAAAAATAGTGTCATTATAACTGCACTTGGAAAATCATTGAGAGATTCTTTTGTTCCTTGCAAGATGATGGCTCTTTCAGGTTTTGATCAATTGATAGCGGAGTTTCTGCTTGAAGAGATTTGCTCTAAAATCTTAGGACATTTGGCGATTGCGCTCATGGACCCAAAATCATTTAAGGTAAGAGAGGAAGCCAAGCGTGTTTTCCAATTATATTTGACTTCGGTTGAGAAGCATGCATCTTCATTGCCTAGGGATGAAGAAGACGAGGATGAAGAGGAGAAGGAGTTCTTCCGTCAACATGCACCTCAAGCTCCTGTGGAGCTGAAGAAGGAAGTAGAAAGCTCAAGCTCAACTTCATTTGGATGGAGCATGGTCAACAAACTTGTGCTGTCATCGGCGATTGGAGGCGACCTCAACAAGAGCTTCAACTCATCGACACCAGACTTGACTCGAGAGCTGACACCCGTGGATTCAAGTCAACCCGCTCAACCCGTCGGAATTTCTGCGCTGGCGGGGAAAAACAGGAACACTTTTGAACCGGACTTTGAAGACTTTTCTGACGAAGATGGATGGGATGTGGATCAGGCCTTCGACGATGATTTTGATGGTGCTAAGACCGAACCAAAGCCGTTAATGGGTAGAAATGGTAGGACCGGAGGCGCAAAACCACTTTCAGCGCCTCACAGAACACCTGCCAGGGGCCTTGTCGCAGCGAAATCAGAGAAGAGTGCACTGAGAGCGAAACCAGGACTTACATTGGGTGCAAAGAAGCCCGCGGCCAAATCACCGGGATCCACGCTTAAGTTAGATCTTAAGGTGGAAGACGAAGACGACTCCTGGGGCGGCGATTGGTAATACCACAACTGAAATCGCTGTTCACTCGAGGCGCTTAAACGAAGCCCCATTCTAGCATACGGCTCCACGCCAAGAGGTGAGAGCCTTACTTGACAGATGATTGCGCAATGTCAAAGTTGGGCTTGGCTTGCGTCTGTCTGTTCCGAGGAGCCGCAATTGAGCCACAGCTCCAAAGATCTCAGCTTTTGAATCATATGTTTTTATGGAGCGGATATTGCTTGACGAGAGACATGCTGTGTGAGCTTAAAGGTCTAACGCGAGACCGTAAGCACGATTGCATATCTTCGGAAGACCAGACGAGGTGCCTGCGGCTAAAGTAAGTGCGGCTACATTCGCCCAGGGGACATTGATAAGCTTCGTGACTCGAATATCCAGCTTTATCGAAATTTTATCTATGTCATGAGATTGAATGGATTGCAGGCGCATGACAATGCCAATTGACATCATAACGTCGTGGCGAGTATGCCTACGCGCTTATACTAAGTTCAAGATCAAGTACGATATATTCATTAGTAGAGGCTAATATTTGCGCCATCAAGCAACGACATGGTCAAGTGAGTATTCTTGCGAGGCTCCCCAGAATTGTCGAACGAGTCAATTTCAGAGAAGTTCTGAAGAAGGCGAGCTGTCACATAAGACGCCTGGGTCAAGGCAAGCTGCTGGCCTAAGCAGATCCTGGGACCTCCGTTGAAGGGAAGAAATCCCCACCCCACTTTCTTAAGTCTTGCTTCACCCCATCTTTCGGGCCTGAACGTGTTTGCATCCTTGCCGTAGATAGCTGGGTTTCTATGTGTCACAAAAACCGAGTAAGCAACCACTTCACCTTTTGGAACGAAAACAGGGTCTTGTCCATTTGGACCTCCTCCTCGAGGCAATGTGGTGTCTTTGGTAGCTAAACGGCTATTGATTGGGACAGAGGGGTACAATCTGAGTGTCTCATGGAGGACCCACTTGAGGTATTCGAGTTTCTTGAGTGACTCGAATGTCATCTTGCTAAGATCAGCGGTTTCTCCCTCACCAAAGGCTTCAACAATCTCATTGCGAAGCTTGCGGAAGATGTCCGGATTCCTTGCAAGCTCGAAAAAGACAAACGACAAGAGTCCTGCGGTGGTATCTCTTGCTGCAATGAGGATGTTCAAACATTGGTCTCTTAACACCACTGGGTTTCTGGTCTGCTTGACAAGCTCGTACAAGAATACATAGCCCTTTTCGTTCTTTGTCGCCAACTCCTCTGAAGTCGCCGCAAGAGCCTTCTCCACGTAGTAGTCAGCGAAATTGTGAACGATCCGGTTACACTTTCTGAAATTTCTTGTGGTGAGAAGAAAGTACAGATTCTGGAGCCCGGACCGCAAGAGGAGGTAGTATTGCGAAGTGTTGAAGGCCTCGGGAAAGAGCTCGACCCCCTCAGGACCTTCAAGTTCAGAGAGATTGACAATATCGTCTTGGAGCGAGGAACAGGACTCACCAAAAAGGAACTCGGTGCCTGAGTCGATCGTCAACTTGAAGAACAAAGGCTGAATATCAAACTTTGATCCGTTTTGGAGTTTTATTCTCCGCAAGACATGCTGAACGTGAGACTCCAACATTGCTCCCGGGGAGACCTGCTCTCTCGCAAACTGGGGCCGAAGCATGGCGCGAGAGTGTTTCCAGCCATCGCCGTCCAAGGTGAAAATACCGTCACCCAAAAGAACCCTGAACTGCTTGTGGCGAAGTCCCAACGAAAAATCGCTGAATTGAGTGCTCAAGATGGCCTTGATATTCTCCGGGTCTCTTGTGGCATACCTCAAGCTTCCTGTAATGCGGAAGAGGACTGTGTCACCATACGCCTTGTCGAACATTCCCGCAAAAAACTCCGGCATGTCTCCTGTTGTCAGCCTACGCAAGATGTCAATGCTGAACCAGAAGCCGAAGAGATAGTCCCTGATGAATGGAGGCTCGGAGGCACCCAGTTTCCGTAAACGAATGTGGTAGCTGATACTGTTGGTGATGGTGTAAACAGCGACGGAGAGGACCACCCAAGCCCACCATGGAAGCGATACCGAGTCAAGAAGTGCCATTGGTATTTCTTATTGAGAAGAATAGAAGTTTATAAGTGTATTTGCCACCAGGCTTCATGTGCCCCATTATGTAGGTGTCTGATGAGGGGTGGGGCTTATTCTTGGTCGACTTGGCGGAGTTACGAGGGACCATGTGAATGCCAATACATAAAAGTAAGACGTATTCCTGATATCTTTCAAAAGTCGGGTAGTCTAGGTTAGGCGTTTGGTATCGTTAGAGTCTATTTTTGGAACACCACATTGTCGATTGTAGGTTGGCCATTGAAGGGCCCGGATTTAATGACAGTATGTCGGTGCGGCTTGTGACGCAAGCACTAAAAAATTCTTTCGTGAGATTTGCAGCCATAATTTACGAAGGAAGGAAGAATTGAGGAAACAACTCAGTATCCAAGATTTGCTGCAAGAGAAGTCGGCAGGGAAGACTAAGCCAGGATGTGTGCGTCAGTGAAGCTTAGTCCTAAGCCAGAGTCAAGAGCTCTTTCTGCAGCTATATCTTCTGCCAGCATTGGATGGTACTTTAATTGAAATATCTGTCTCCCCAAACGGGATCCATGGAGACTATTTTGGACTGAAAATTTTTAAGGTTCCGAGCACCTGCGTGGGTTTTAGCGTTGTATTGTTGACCCCACGGACCCCCACGCTATTGTCCACCTTCTAGACCCACCAGTTGCACAAAACTACGGAACCATTGAGATGAGGTCGATGTTCTGTAGAAGGAGAAAGGGCGGTCCAGCGCTTAAATAATGACATCATGCGATAGAGCCTCCAGCGTTGTCCACGTGTGGCCGGTATCATAACGCTCCAGGCTGGTAATCGTGCGCTAGAACCAGTTCAGAGCCCACGACCCACGCAACTTTAAGCGAAGCAAGCATCGAAGACCCTGGCTCGTTTGCATGCAGCGTTGTCCACGGAATTGGCTATAAAAAGAACCGCTATCGCCAATTTTGTGGAACCCCAAATGAGATTCTCCATCCTCACCACGCTCAGTGCAGCCTTGGCTGTGTCCATCAAAAGAGGCGGAAAAGCTTCTGACTGGGACTATGAGAAGAATACAATCCAGGGCGTCAACTTGGGCGGCTGGTTGTTGCTTGAACCCTACATCACACCTTCGCTTTTCGAGGCTTTTGGTGACGACATACCTGTGGACGACTACCACTACCAAAAAGTCCTCGGCAAGGAGGAAGCGAAAAAGAGACTCGACCACCACTACGACACTTGGTACCAGGAGGACGATTTCCGCCAGATGGCCGAGGCCGGAATCAACACCGTGAGAATCCCCATTGGCTACTGGGCTTATGGGCTCTTGCCGGACGATCCGTACATTCAAGGCCAGGACTTTTATTTGGAAAGAGCGTTAGGCTGGGCCCGCAAGTATGGTATCAATGCCTTGATTGACTTACACGGAGCCCCAGGGTCCCAGAACGGCGGTACCAGCTCTGGCTTGAGAGGGTCTTATGACTCAATTGAAGATTTCAAAAAATCCGTTGGATATCAGTCTGACGAGAACGTTTCGCTCACGCTCACGGTTTTGCAGAAGATTTTTGACAAGTACGGCGGCGAGGATTACGAAGACGTTGTCAGCGGAATCGGCCTTTTGAACGAGCCTCTCGGTTTCGCCTCAGACATGAATAAGCTCAAGGACTTCTACCAGTGGGCATATGGCAACATGAGGTCTGTTTCCAGCAATAATGTCGTTGCAAGCGACGCTTTCCAGGAAAAAGAGGGCTACTGGGACAACTTCATGACGCTCGACCAAGGCTTCTGGAAAGTGGTTTTTGACCATCACCACTACCAGTGGCACAGTGCCGAGGAACTCAACATGACTGTGGAGGAGCACGTCCAAACAGCCTGCAACTGGGGAACACAGCACAAAAAAGAGTACCACTGGAATATTGTGGGCGAGTGGTCGGCAGCCATGACCGATTGTGCACCTTGGTTGAACGGGGTAGGTCGTGGGGCCCGGTGGACCGGAGAGTATCTCAATTCGCCCAGAATTGGTTCATGTGAGCCTTATGCTAAATCTAGCGAATGGACCGAAGAGTACAAGCAGAAGACCAGGCAGTTCATTGAGGGTCAAATCGACGCCTTTTCGTCAGCCAGCGGGTGGTTTTTCTGGAACTGGAAATGTGAAGATGCGGTGGAGTGGGACATGTCTGAGTTGATCAGACTCGGGGTGTTCCCGCAGCCGTTCGACGACAGGCAATTCCCCAATCAGTGTGGAGCGGACTTCTGATGCATGCAGCGGAGTCAGATTTACGACAAGTTCCACGTAGACGTCGATTTGGTGAAAAGTAGTTAAATGAAATGATTTCAAAGCTCACCCTGGTATGCATTTGTAGTTTGGAAGCTTGGATCCTTTGAGGCCTGTCAATGTCAGGGACATCGAATTTCCGGGACTTCAGATTTATTTTTCCAGCAAATCACCAAATGACTAATGGAGTGATTTCAACAGGTTCCCTTGGGTGGGGCGTCGAAGCCGTTCGACACTGGGCAGACGCACGGCTCAGGTCTCGGGATTGAGCCCCACCAGGATCCACACCTCAATTCAAGCCGAAAAGGCGCTTAAGCGAGCACCACACCCACCGAATAGTGGGAACTGGCACCACGCCAAGGAAACAACGCAAACTGGGCACCTTGAAGAAGAAAAAACCAGGAACAGAGAAAAATCAGAAAAACCGATGAAACATGGAAAAAGACGTACGACGTGCAGAGGGGAAGTTCGGAAAAAACCGCCCGCCCAAAGCACGCTCTCAAGGTGCTTGTCCTGAAACAGCAGAGGAGAAGTCATTATCATCGTCAGATAAGACTTTCCACAGAGCAAATCTAGCGTTTTCAGGCGCATTAGGGCGTGGGTTTGTGGCCGCAAAAACGCAAGGCGTCTATTGTGGTGTGTGGCCACTTTCTGCAAAAAACGCCAAGACAATCCACTGATAAGCGTCAATGTGTGGATCACAGTGACACATTGATTGTGTGAGGAAGAAGAAGTCTGGCTCAAGAGTTTTCTCTCAACTGACAATGGAAGCCGGTTTTATGAGTAAAGTGCTGGCTCTCTTTATGCGAGTGAGATGGTTCTAGGAAACCTCGCGTTGGTTGGGGAAGGCTTTTTATGCACTATATGCGGCGCTGCCGCATCAGGCTGCATTATCGGGTTTGTAGTGAGATAGACGACCCGAAGCCGGGATTCAACACCAGAATGCCGCATGCTTCTTCCGGATGATAGCGATGCTAAGAAAATTATTTGGACTGCTCTGAGTGGGTTCTTGATTCTGCTCCACTGGCGGTTTGCCAAGGCCTTGAGCCAACAGCATAAATAGTGCCTGTTTCCACGGCCTTTTAAATTCTCCAAAAGCTGCCATGCCTCAGGACAACACGCTCAACGAGAAACACGTGGTAGCAATCACAAGCATCCTCAGCTCGGGCACCCACGGTCAGACTCAGGATCACGAGGTGGATCTCCAAGCCCTTACCTCGCAGGATATTGCTCTTGAGGATGTGGCGGATGGGCTTTCCTCTGCTCAGAAATTCTATGTCTTGAAGCGTCTTAATCTTAACCACTTGGAGTCGCTTGACGACTTGCCCGTCACGGCTACCTTCATGTTGGAGAAGATTTCCCACTTGCCTGTGGAGGAGTCGTTGCAAATCTTGAAGAATTACTTGACCGAGCACGAGGACGATGTCAACATTCCCACCAGCGAGTATGACTTTATCAAACAGCTCTACGACGAGGCTCCCCAGCACCTTTCCTTTGGAGAAGTAAAGGATGGCTCCTCCCTGGTGGAGGAGAAGAAGGATAGTATTGATGAGAAGGGTCCTCAGACCTATACCGTCCAGAGGGGCTCAGACACCGAATCCAACGAGTTGGAGATCCACGATTGGGAATTCCAGCTTCGTACCGAGGCGGCTATGATAGCCTATTTCTCTCCTTATCCAGAGGTGAGATCTGTCACCAACCCTTACGATGATCCTAATATTCCCGTGGAGACCCTCAGAGTTTACCTTCTTGGTATCCTCTGGACCGGTGTGGGCTCTTTCGTGAACCAGTTTTTTGCCGAGAGACAGCCCGGTATTTCTTTGAGTCCTGCCGTGGTGCAGCTTTTGCTTTACCCCTCAGGTGTCTTGTTGGCTACTATTCTTCCTAAGAAGACAATCAGACTCTGGAGATGGTCCATTGACTTGAACCCTGGCCCTTGGAACTACAAGGAGCAAATGTTGGCCACTATCTTCTACTCGGTGTCTGCTGGTACACCTTACGTTTCATCCAACATCCACGTGCAAAAGCTTCCTCGTTACTACAACAACCAGTGGGTCGATTGGGGCTACCAGATTTTGCTCATTCTCTCGACAAACTTCATGGGTTTTGGTTTCGCCGGTATCATCAGAAAATTCGCTGTGTACCCTGTGAGAGCTTTGTGGCCTACACTTTTACCCACACTTGCCTTGAACAGAGCCTTGTTGCAGAAGGATAAGAAGGAGAGCATCAATGGATGGAAGATCTCGAGATACAACTTTTTCTTCCTTTTCTTCAGCATCTCGTTTCTTTACTTCTGGATCCCAAACTACCTTTTTGAAGCGTTGTCCTACTTCAACTGGCTCACTTGGATCGCCCCTAATAATTTCGAGTTGAGTTTGGTGACGGGCTCGCTTTACGGTTTGGGACTCAACCCACTTCCAACATTCGACTGGAACGTTATCAACTATAACAGTGCTTTGATCATCCCATTCTACTCTCAGATCAACCAGTACATTGGTTCGTTCATCGGTTTTATCTGCATTATTGGACTCTACTACTCCAACTACTACTGGTCGGCCTACCTCCCAATCAATACCTCCACTTTATTTAACAACAAAGGTGAGAGATACCAAGTCCAGGAAGTCGTCAACGAGAGATCTTTATTTGACAATGAAAAGTACCAAGAAATTGGACCACCATTCTACTCAGCTGCCAACTTGCTCGTTTACGGCAGTTTTTTTGCCATCTACCCTTTTGCATTCATCTATGAAGTTTTCTGGAACTGGAGACCCATGTGGTTTGCTTTGAAGCATTTGGGTGGCTCATTCAAAAACTTCAGAAAATCCACCTTCGAAGGCTTTGATGACCCACACAGCACGATGATGAAGCAATATAAGGAAGTTGCCGACTGGGCTTTCGTTGTCATTTTGATCATCGCCGTTGTATTGGCAATTGTCTGTGTTCAAGTGTATCCTGCTGAGACCCCAGTCTGGGGTATTTTTTTTGCACTTGGAATAAACTTCATCTTCTTGATTCCCCTCACTGCCATCCAAGCCACCACTGGTTGGGGCTTTGGTCTTAATGTGTTGGTGGAGTTGATTGTCGGTTATGCCTTGCCAGGTAACGGTCTCGCATTGAACTTCATCAAGGCGTTGGGTTACAACATCAACGGTCAGGCACAAAACTATATCACCGATCAAAAAATGGGTCACTATGTCAAGATCCCACCAAGAGCCCTTTTCCGCTGTCAGGTGCTTTCTGTCTTCATTGCCTCCTTCATTTCTTTGGCTGTGATGAACTTTATGATTGACAATGTCGAGGACTACTGTACGCCTCAAAGTTCCCAGAAGTTCCTTTGCCCAAGTTCAAACGTCTTCTTTTCCGCTTCGGTCTTGTGGGGTACAATCGGTCCTAAGAAGGTCTTTGGTGGCCTTTACCCATTGTTGGAATGGTGCTTCTTGATTGGTGCCCTTGCTCCAATTCCTTGCATTCTTTTCAAGAAGTATGGACCAAAGAAGATCACCAAATACTTCCAGCCAACCTTGATCATTGGTGGCTTCTTGATCTACGCCCCTTACAACTTGAGTTATTTTACCACTGGTGTGTACTTCTCCTTCATCTTCATGTACTACATCAGAAAGCATTACCAGGCCTGGTGGGAAAAGTACAACTTTGTCTTGTCTGGTGCCATGGACGCTGGTGTTGCCTTCAGTAGTATCATTATTTTCTTTGCTGTCCAGTATCATGACAAGTCTATTGACTGGTGGGGCAATTCTGTTTCCTACCAAGGTGTGGAAGGTGGATACGGTCAGCAGACCTTGAAGAATGCCACATTGGAGGCTCCTGATGGGTATTTTGGTCCACGTATCGGCAGTTTCCCTTGATATGTCTTACCGTAATTAATTGACAACAGTTTAGTTCTTAGCTGTGTATGTGGCCGATTTCTTGTATAACTAATTTATGATTTCATTTCAACCTGATTGGAGTATTGATTTTCCAGTGAATTGAACTTCGGGTTAGGAAGCTTTCATGTTTCACTTAGCTCTTGAAACCTGGAAACACCATGTCTCAGTCACATATTTTTAAGTGACAGTTCCGTGGGTGGTCGATCTTTTCCTTGCAGTTATTAAACTACGAGCCCGCCTCTGGTACGGCTCTTGATCAAATGCACGTCAGACCCACAGTTAGTAACGGGAAAAAAAATTGAGGGGGTGACCAGAACACAAGGCACAAACTCGAATTGATTGAAACCCTATCTACGTGGACAAAAGGTTTCTAGAATTACGTTTGAAAAGGAATTGAATTTTATCAACCCCAGTGATATCTGCCAGGACACTCACTGACATCTCGGAGAAGTGTGCCATGTAAAATAGAACACTATATTGCCCTTGCTCTAAATACGTAAATTTAGGAAAACAGGTGTGGGACGAGGCATGGCATCGACAGATTATTTTCCATACAGACAGTGTGTTCGTATGGCATCTGGGTCCGCCCCAAAGATAAGCGACTGTGGTGCACCTCCTCGTCAGGAAGAGAAATTGCAAAGATCAAAGTCTCCGTACCATGCAAAGAAACAAGAACTACATCCAAGAACCTTCCCATATCATCCATCACGCTGCTTGTAAGGTGAACCGGAAATCCATCCAAAGGGCGTTTCACTAAGCCACAGTCGTACCGCAGAACTATCGCAGAAGCCGCAGACTTTGCAGCGGAATCGATCCTCATCAGGGCGTGCCGCACAAGACCCGGCATGATAATTTTACGATTACCGCCTATCACAATTTGGGGATAATTTCCCCAAGCAGCAATAGAACGGCACGATATTGGTGTGCATCGCCAGTCGCTTATGCGGCAGTGTGTCACTTTTTATTTTCTGTCACCACAGATTCTTGGCGGATGCTGTCAGGGTAAGCCAAGAAGTTATGAGCACCATTGGTCTGATAAATCGATCTCTTGTTGGTCTTGACCAATGAGCAAAATTCAATTGGCGCATCACAAAGATGCTACTTCGATAGGCATGGCTGAAGCCGCGCGATCCGCATTATGGTAGCCACATTTGTGGTGTCAGGAGCCGTGTAGCCGCATGAGATGTGAAAGATGTGTAGCGAAGAGTCAGCGTCACCAAAATTAGGTATCCCTCATGGATTGGGGTAGCTCGGTCCATTCCGATGAAACTGGTAAATTGCTCGAAAAGCTGTGGCTTTCATGAATCAGCCCTTTTTTTCTACTTTAAGTCGATGGACAATCAGAGATAGCAGCGTGTGGAACATTGTTCTTCATTCTCAAAGCCACACTTTCGCCCTCGATTATGTATGAGGTGGGCCGGCAAAACTTGTGAGTTGCCGACCGCATTTAGCACCTCATGCACCATTTTTTGCAGCCACGCCGGCGCATCCATGGTTCAGCAATCTGGCGAATATTTAAACTCGACAACCTCTTCGTTTCTAGTCCGACGGAAGACCCCAAGCCATGTCCGAGAAACTCGAGAACATTACTAGTATCACCAGCGCTGGTGACAGGCACGATGCAGCCGACCATGAGGTGAATCTCGAGGCAGTCAGGTCACACCAATATGCTTTCGAAACCGTCGCAGATGACTTAACCCAGGAGCAAAAGTTCTATGTAGTTAGAAGATTGAACTATGACAATCTTGACAACTTCGAGGACTTGCCTCCGTCGGTGGCGTTCATATTGGAGAAGATCCAGCACTTGAGCGTGGAGGAGTCGGAGGTAATCTTGAAGCAGTTCTTGAAAGACCACAAGGCTGATCTCAATGTTCCCATGGAGGACTACGATTTCATCAAACTCTTGGTCGACCACTCAAGCCTGGTCTCAGCAGAGGGCTTCAAGCTGAAGGAAAACTCGTCCACAGATGAAAAACATGATGCGATTGTGAGAGAAAAGTCAATTGCTTCTTTGGAGTCTGGAGAGCACGGAAAGATCTTCGATTGGGGCTTGCAGCTTCGGACTGAGGCTGCCCTTGTTGCCTACTGGTCTCCATATCCTGAGGTTAGAGCCGTCACTGATCCATTTGATGACCCAGACACCCCGTGTGAAACCCTCAGAGTTTATGTCATTGGTATAATTTGGGTGGTCCTTGGCACTATCATTAATCAGTTTTTTGTAGAGAGGATGCCGAATATTTCCTTGGGCTCTTCAGTCGTCCAGCTTCTTGTCTATCCATCTGGTAAACTTCTTGAATATACTTTGCCAGCCAAAACTTTCAAAGTCTGGAGATGGAATATCGCTCTCAATCCCGGTCCCTGGAGTCACAAGGAGCAGATGCTTGCAACACTTTGCTACAGTGTCAGCGGTGGTGCGATTTATGCGACGTACTTCATCAATCTTCAGAAGTTGGATCGATACTATGCTAATCCAAGCTTCAAGATTGGCGCTCAATTCCTTATTGTCTTTTCCTCCAACTTTTTGGGTTTCGGATTCGCTGGAATCTTCAGAAAGTATGTGGTGTACCCAATTTCAGCTATCTTCCCCAATCTTCTTCCTACACTCGCCATCAACCGTGCTTTGGTTCAACCTGAGAAAAAGGAAACCATCAATGGATGGAAGATCTCGAGTTACAGCTTTTTCTTGATTGTGTTCGGTGCGTCATTCCTTTACTTTTGGGTTCCGGACTATCTTTTTGAGGCGCTTTCTACATTCAACTGGATTTCTTGGGCCGCTCCTAACAACTTTAACGTTGCAGCAATTACTGGATCGCAAACCGGCTTGGGTTTGAATCCGATCACCACTTTCGACTGGAATATTATCAGCAGCAACAGTCCCTTGGCTATACCATTTTTTGCACAGATAAACAATTATCTTGGTATGATTCTCGGTTTCTTTTTGATTATTGGTCTTTGGTGGTCCAACTATAAGTGGACAGGCTACTTACCCATAAACTCCAATCAAATTTTCACCAATACTGGTGAGTACTATGCTGTTACCGAAATTTTGAACAGCGAAAAGAAGCTTGACCTTGCCAAGTACCAGGAGATCGGACCTCCGTTTTACTCCGCGGCGAACATGATCTCTTATGGTGCGTTTTTTGCACTCTACCCGTTGAACTTTTTTTACGTTCTTCTCACCGACTGGAAGAGTATCCTGTTTGCCACTGTGTCATTGATTAAATCTTTCCGGTTCAAGAAAAGAAGCTCAACTTACGATGGGTTCGATGATCCATTTTCCACCTCCATGAAAGTCTACCCGGAGGTCCCTGAGTGGTGGTTTTTCATTATCTTGATTATATCCATCGTGTTTGCCATCATTACTGTTGAAGTCTACAATTTGCAAACTCCAGTGTGGACTATTTTCTTTGCAATTGCTTTGAATTTTATTTTCTTGTTGCCGTTCGTGATTGTTTACGCTTCTACTGGTACATCCATGTCGATCAATGTTTTGCTTGAAATGATCATTGGTTACGCCCTTCCAGGTAATGGTACTGCTTTGAACTATGTCAAGACTTTGGGGACCAATATCGACGTCCAAGCCGAAAATTATATCACCAACCAAAAGCAGGCTCACTACTGGAGAATTGCACCTCGTGGTCTTTTTAGGGTTCAGATGGTCTCTGTGATCATAAACAGCTTGGTATCCGTCGGAATGATCAACGTAACCTTCAATACCATTGAAGATTACTGCTCCCCGCGTCAGTCACAGAAATTCACGTGTCCGGGATCAAATACGTTCTACTCTGCTTCTGTACTTTGGGGTGTTATTGGACCAAAGCGGGTCTTTGGCGGTCTTTACCCAATTTTTCAGTGGACTTTCTTGATAGGGTTTTTACTAGCATTCCCATGTTGGGCCCTCAAAAAATACTATGGTCATACCAGGTTTGGTAAGTACTTCCATCCAATTGTCTTCACTTGCGGCTTGCTTAGTTACGCTCCATACAACCTCAGTTACTATACACCTGGTATGTATGTGTCAACTGTGTTCATGTTCTACCTCAAGAGAACAAAGCTTGCCTGGTGGAAGAAGTACAACTATCTTCTTTCTGGTGGTCTAGATGGAGGTATTGCTTTCAGCAGTATTATCATTTTCTTTGCTGTTCAGTACCACTCCAAAAGCATTTCGTGGTGGGGAAATAACGTTAATGACAACGTTTTGGACGCATACGCACCAGCAAGACTCAATGCTACCGTTGATGCTCCAGAGGGATACTTTGGCCCTAGATACGGCCACTTCCCATAGTTTTAGTGTTAATAAAAATTCAGCTTTCACCTTCCATAGTTACAGTGTTGATAATGATTGATTTTCTGTTGCCAACCAAGTCTCAAATGGGTGACATGGATAACCTTTAGTTCATTAAATCAGTTCGGCCAGCCGATCCGATGGTACACATGCCATGATAGAGGTCGGGACACATGCCATTATAGAGTTGCCACACATGGCATATCCCAAACAGCCCGAGAGCAAGCCACCTCTGATACAGGCTTGATAAAAACATAAACTTACCCCACCAGCAATTGCCCTTTTTTGCCACACTGGTGTTTAAAGTTTGGCCCAACCTTATGTCCGAGGCGGATTTCCTTTTAGCTTCCACTGCGTAAGTTACACAAACCTGTATCCGTAGCAAAGAAACAGAAAATCAACGTCTCTACAGGTTGAGCAAAAGAAGTCATTGTTTTGACTACATCAATGATATGAGAAAAGTAGTCCCTTGTTCAAAATCCATTTTTCCTGATTCGAAGACTCCCTTGATCTCTTCAGCCCTCCTCGAAAAGATATGCAATGGAATAGCTGGATGCTGGTTTACCCCATTGGGATTAGCTTCCATGCATGACGTCGCTCTTTTAACGTTTGGTCATTGTGCGCGATGGAAGGAACCAAAACATTGTCTTAATTTTAGTGCTGGATGCTGGGGTTTCATGCGGCATTGAGCGTTGAGAGTCAACTTGGCTGGTGGCAAAGAAATTGAGGCGCTTAAGCGAGGTCTCCCCCACCTAAGCCATGGCGTTTCCATGCATTTCCCTTCATTTCCAAGTGTGACACGGAGGCGTCCAGGTTGTCCCATGGCCAATTTCACGAAACATCAGGGTCCAGGAGGAAAATAAAAATAGAGTTCTATGCCGCACGAGCCATAATTAGGAGTCTAAGTTTGGGGGGTCCCAGCGCATGATTATGCAACGATGCGTCAGGGCCCACCAGCGGCTTCTATAATTAGCAAACTTGATGCACCTCGCACAATATCAAGCCTCCCCCAGTACCATACGGCGTTCTGATGCTGGGGGACGCTCAACTATAAATTAGCCCTCTTCGTCCCCAACCTCTCTTCATCAAACTAATTCGTTCACATCTCATTATGAAGTTCTCCACTCTCGCCCTTCTTACCAGCACTGCTATCGCTGCCGAAACCGTCGACCTCAAGATTGTCTCTGACAAATCTGAGCTTAGCGGCAAGGGCATCCAGGCTCTCCACGAGGGCGCTGGTATCAGCTACTTCGGTGTCTCTGACTATCTTGGTGAGGAATTCAGCTACGACGCTGACAAGAAGTTGCTTACCCAAACCCAGGGCTCTTATACCGCTAACGTTGGTGTTAGCGGAAACTACTTTGCTGTTGGTCCAGCTGTTACGCCAAGCGAGGTGACTTTTGATGAGGAGGGAAAGCTCAGCATTGACAAGCAGCTCTACGCTTGCAAGCAGCTCAACGACCCTTACCATTACTTCGATGACAGGTACGGTGTTGTTGTGGATGATGCTCCAAACGATTCCTGTGTCAAGATTGGTCTCGAGAAGGTGGACGGTGGCTCTGATGCTTCTTCCTCCGCTGAGCCTTCCGCTGCTCCATCCTCTGCCCATGGCGGCTGGAACAACACCGTCACCGACCACATCACCGTGACCGGTTACACCACCTACTGCCCTGAGTCCACTGTTCTCACCATCACCACCTGCGAGAACAAGGCCTGTGGCCCCAAGACCATCACTGTTTCCGAGGCTCAAACTGTGACTGTCACCGAGGAGTGTGTTGTGCCAAAGACCTCTACTCCAGTTGTTGCTCCTACCACCACCGAGCCAGCTCCAGAGACCACCAAGCCAGCTTCAACCAAGTCTGAGGTGACCTCTGCTCCAAAGCCAACCACCCCTACCACTGTTGCTGCTGTCTCGAGATCCTCTGAGACCACCCCCGCCGCTGTTTCCTCTTACGAGGGTGCTGGTGTGAAGAACGCCGCTGGTGCTGTTCTTGGCTTCGCCGGTGCTGCTGCTCTTTTGATTTAAGGATACTACCAAAAATGCTCGTTGCACGCGAGCCTAATTGATTTAATTAATATACTGTGTATGGGAATTTTGCTGTAGATGTAAGATGGTGGAAGTGCGGACCAGGACGAGACAGTAAATGGTGTAGTGGAGCCGATACCACGAGTGAAACTGCCAATCAGAAGCCATTTCGGCGCATTACTCCACATGAGATAGATTTTCTTTCACATAAAATTAGAAAAATATAGAGACAGACGGCTTAATCTAGTAGGCCTATAAGGAAGCTTGAGTTACCGAAGTTGGATAGGTTGCACAGTGAGCCGCAGCTAATAAGCTGTATTTAGGTCAGTCATTCGCCACACAAATGAACTTGAAGTTCATCTGGTTGCCCTCCTCTTATCAACTCTATTAACTGATAAACTTCAAAAAAGAGAAAAAAAAAACGAAAAAATGTCTTCCCTTTCAACATCTCCTGAATCGTAAGACGCGCACGTGACCCAACCACCAAATTCGAATCTCACCATCGCCTTATCCAATCTGATCCACCATGTCCAAGCTTCCTTTAAGTGTGCGTGTCACAGACACCGTGCACCGTGTCTTCGTGATGGGCCTTTTCGGCATCACTGCGGTCGGTACCGGCAGTATTTTATTCAACATCTACGCTAACTCGGACTTTGGCGGCATGAACAAGAACAAGTTGAAGTTCAACAGAGAGGAGTTTGATGAGCTGCGTTCCCAGGCCACTGATGACAAGCAGTGAGTTGGGAAGATCTAAAGATTTATTTTGTACATAGTTAACTCGAGATACTGGACGAGAATGTAGATAGAGGATGTGAACTCATCGTTTGAAGAGAAGTTGCTGTGATGGAGGAGGGTCTCAGTGACTTGTCCTGCGATGCTCTAATGACCGAAATTATTTGCTTACCAAGGCTGATGAGTGCCATACCAGGACACTTGAGTTTCGGAAGAGTCACTCTCATTCTGGCTAGTAAAGAAGCAACGCCGCAACATTAAGCTTTTCTTGCTTTATCATTGAAAGCTTTTTTTTCTCCCCCGAAGATCTTTGTTTTCTCTCCTTGCATTTGCAGGCTTATTTGTTCCACTACTCTCGTCCAGACAATCTACCTCTAGAGGTGCGAAAACCACTGCTCAGATCTCCAACGAAGAACTACTCAATTCCTCAACACAACCACATTAAATCCCTCCAATGAGTCAGCGCAAGATCGATATTCTGCAGCTCGAGCCCCAACAGATTCTTGAAATCAGGAAATCCACCGAGCAAGAAATACAGCATTTCACCCAGTCTCTCCAAGCTCTTCAAACAGCCCAGTCCAAACTTCAAGACTGTGTGAACACGATAGACAACATGGAGGCTTCTCAAGGTGGTGACTTGCTCGTTCCAATGACCGCCCTGTTGTATTTGCCGGGCAAGGTGGCTCAGAAGGACCGCTTCATGGTTGATATTGGCACAGGCTACTTCGTGGAGAAGGATGCAGACAGCGCAAGGAAAGTTTACAAGAAAAAGCTCACCAAGTTGAGCGAAGACTCAAAGAAGTTAAAGGAGATTTTGGTACAGAAAAACGAGATTATGAATAATCTTACATTGGTGTTGCGCAAGAAGGCCATGGACCAACAACAGGCAGCTCAGAGCTGATGCTGTTACGTGAATGAGACATGTTGGCAAGTGCAATTGTCGTTAATAGATGCATATATTGGAAAGTGGAGACTGCTTGTCGTCGCTCATGATATTGTAGATGCACTCTTTCAGGGCCATGCCAGTGCCTGCCTGGCTTAGAACTTCAGACATCTGTCTTCTCTTTGTCGTAATCCTTATTGAAGATAAAAGGCTCTGTGAAGGCAGCTCTAAGGTTGAGTAGCTTGCGCTCTCCCAAACCCTGAATTTGAGCAAGCCCATCGTTCTCTGAAGCCTGTGCCACGATCCGTTTGAAAGACTTGCAATTTGCTAATAAGTTCGCCACATCAGTTTTGTTCACTGCTCGTACTGTAGTTAGCAGACTCACTATTGTCAGATTGTAGTCCTCTTTTTTGAGGCCCTGAATGGACAGATCCACCTTGGAACGAGCCATCTCGTTCAGCTTAAAGTAGGCAATATAGTTTCCCGCCTCTTCAAACAGCCATGCCACCACAATCAGCAAATCGTGCCTCATGCAAATGCTCAGAAGTGAACGGATGGAGTCCTGCGGCAGATCAATGTCCACCACCACGAGAAGTACTCGAAGCACCTCGTCATTTTGCAGTTCCTCAACTATTGAGCTCCCTTTCATTTTTTCAATGCGTCGCCAGACGTATTCCGGCCGGAGTTTGTGGTACTTGAGCAGGAGGAAGAGTACCTGTAGCGTAGCATTGATGTAGTAGTCCAGAAGAATCTGGCTATTGTATGCCCAAGAGGTGAGTTTCATAGAGGGACTTTCTAGAAGAGGATTTCCCTTCTGTGAATTGGCCACCTGAACAGCGGTGTATGTCTGAACATTGTCCCTGATCCTCCTCGAACCTACTGGTCTGTTCGTTCTATGACGGTTCTTCTGTATTTGCCCCGTTGAATTCAAGGTATTTCGACCTTCGCTGCTCAAACTTTCAGTTCTTGACTGAGCTGTTGAGCCCTCTTCTTGTTGGGATTGCACCTCTCTCGTCACTTGTGGTTGCTCTGAGGGTCGATCAGATACCAGTTGCTCGGACACACGGGACTTTGAGGAATTTGTTGCAGTTGGCTGATTTGGAGCATCATAAGACTCCCGCATCTTGCGGACGCCTTCTAGAATGCTGGCAAATGACGATTGGTCTATATCACCGGGCATGTCTTGGTAGTAGCTATGCGCGATATCTGAGGTGTATCAACATTCAACTACAACTACCAGTTCCTCCTGCAAACTACGAGCAGTACCACACAGCATGGTATGTGTATTGAAAAACTCGCCACTCGAACCTACTAACCACAGTCTGCGTTATTTAATTTCCAGTCGTTGCTTCTAGTCATCCTTTTGGCTATCTGTACTTGCACATATGTCCACTCTTCGTGGCCTGCTCTCTTAGACAAGAATAAGAACGGAGCATTCGGAGTTTTTTGGAAGTTTGCTCGTATAGGAGAGCGTTTGAGCCCCTACGTTGCGATTGGCTGCTTCATTATGGCTTTTAACGTGCTTTCAAGCTGATCTATGTACATTAATATTACGACCATCATCTGAAAAATCACCGGAACTCATACGTCTCATTGACAGAGTTGCAGAGGACTGGCGCCCGCTCATTGCCCACAATTCTTTCGAGAGAAGCTGCGTCCCATTTGGAGAAAAGCGTTTTGACAAAGGAAAGGTCGATGTCGGCCTCTTCCTTGTACACCGATTTGGCGACAAATCGAAGGAGTTCCTTGTAAAAGAGCGGGTTTGCTGGTGGCTCATAGATTAACACTGTCTTGACACCAGCGATTTCAAATCGCCTGAAATGATGCAATCTCTCAGTATATAGAAGAATCTTGATCTTTCCAGTCTGGAATGCGTGGCGAGTTCGGGAAACTCTAGACTGTGACAGGTACTCGTCAATGGCGCCAAAATTAAGCTTCGTATGCTGTTTGATATGATTCTTGACTCTCACGTAATCGAAGTATGAAGGAATGTAGATCAAGAGCCCATCTTCATACAGCGTCTGCTTGGAGATTGAGGGCAACACTGAGTTGACGAGAAACTTGAATCTGGATTCGTAGTTCGAAATAGGGTCGGGCGACTCGAATCTTTGGAAAATCTGCTTGATCTTGATCCCAACTGAGTTCATGATACATGTTTGAGTGGTTATCTCTGGCTTGTAACGCGTACGCCCGGCAATGTTTTGGGATTTGGAGAAGATGCTGTTAACAGTTGGCGTTGAAAACTCACTGAAAACCATTGTTTGACGCATGAGATGCAGTTGGTCATTGATTGACCACATTCTCACACGGGAGAAGTCAGCACCATGAAAGTCCTTCGGAATTTTGTTGATGTATTTGAGAACCGTGCTGACGTGATCCCAGTTTTGCATCTCAATCTGATTTGCTTGGTCTATCACAAGAACCTCAATGGATGAAAGAAAGTCGTATTGTCTTTTAGACTGTTTGGGGTCCTCGAGGATCATGGAGAGGCCAATTGGCGATGCGATCAAAACGTCGGAAGTGAAAAATGATGAGTAAAGTTTGAGAGACTTTCTTGTGAACTTCAAACCAATGCTGAAGAAATCGTTCGAGTTACCCTTGAACATCTCTCTGAAATCTGCTGGTTTAGTGTCAGAGGGCCCGCCAGCCTCGTAAAATTGCAGTTTAAAACGTTTTCTGTTTTCTTGCTGGTCACATCCTGAGAGCTTGATAAGAAGCTCAACAAGCTCATAGGCAGCATTTCGGGTTGGCAAGAGGATCAATGCCTTTGGTCTTGTGAAGCCCTGGTCACGGAACTCAGGCTCCTCAGTAAAACGGTCGATTTTTCCATTTTTAATGTCTTCTTGAAAACGCCTGAGCTTGTCATTGTTCTTCATGACTCGATCTCTGGTTTTGAACACATGGTTCAAGATATGCAATGCGTAGAGTCTCTTGTACAAGGTGTTCTTGTAATTTCTTGATGGGAATAAAATATCTCTGTACGAGAACATTTCGTCGGCCAACGCCTTTTCCAAGGGTTTGAGCTCGTCAGAAAAGTTCTTGAGATAGGCCTCGCCCACTCTTCTCTTGATACAGTGATATTGGCCGAGTAGGCTGAGTTTCTCAAAGCTCGGGAGTGAGGGCACATCCCCAGGTGGAGTTTGCTGGATAGCTGTATATATCGTCTCACCAACTTTGGATTTTTTGGAAATCCAGGGCTCTTTGGCTGCATATGATTTGGCCTTCTGTTCTATAAGTTCTTCAGATACCAAATTGAAATGACTCTCGAAGGGATCTTTTGCCAAGATGTTTTCATTTTCGTCTTCGTCCTCCAAGACTTCCTCTTCTGACTCGTCGGCGTCCTCTTGTACGTCCTCCAAGGCCTCTTTCTCATCGAACCCTGCAATATCTTCCAGGTCGTCTTTCTGAGAAGCCTTGGGTCCCTTCTTTCTGATCTCTGGATG
Organism: Candidozyma vulturna; assembly: GCA_026585945.1. Taxonomy (NCBI): domain Eukaryota; kingdom Fungi; phylum Ascomycota; class Pichiomycetes; order Serinales; family Metschnikowiaceae; genus Candidozyma; species Candidozyma vulturna. The sequence continues at coordinate 99,375 of CM048832.1, read as the reverse complement.
GTCGCTTTTTAAAAGTGTAAGAAGAGCGTTGTACGCTTCTCTGGTCTCGCCATTCTTGGCAGGCTGGTTAGAAGGAGCCTCAACCTCAACTTCTTCAGGCTCAGCCTGTTCAACACTCTCCTCTTCTTGCTCGTCAGCATCCCTTCGAGTGGTTCTTTTAATCTGCCTTAGCTCCTGTCTTCCATATTTGTGTCTTGGACGCTTCGAACCATTTGCAAAGCCCTCGTCGGCGTCTCTTTTGGGCATCTTGGGAAGTAGCTGGTGGTGAAGGTGATGAGATGAGGAAGTGCAGGACTCTACGATAGAGTGGCTGCAATCAAGGTGTTTGTTGGTGAAATTATTCCATTTCAAAGAAGCTTTTTAAAATATACTTAAAATCGTTATGTAATACTAAACGCAAAGAGGATGCGTTGACTTTTATTTTTCACATCAGTTCCGTAACTGGTGCTGGAAATGGACGTTGCGATGAGAAATAATGGTTGCAAATGGAATGAGAGAAGTACGAGAAAAAGTCAAACATGTACCAAAAAAGAACAACTTCGGTAAGACCGCAAAGGCTGTTTGGTTTTGGGCACCATGATCATCTTTGTCGTTCTGGAAGTAACTTCCTCGATGAAAATGTGGTATGGCCCAGGTTCCGCTTAGGCTTGCCGATGGTTCAGCCTGGGGCACATTGCACTCAAATTAAATGATTAAAAGTGAGTGCCTTTAAATGATTAAGAGACAACACCTGAAATCTGCATTCAAAGAGAAAGAATACCTAAACTGGTAGAGTCAGAATGCCTGGTTGCAAAACCAATGATACCCGAGATAAGCTTTGAACACTACGAAAAAGACAGGAAGCCGAAAACAGTAATTGCCTCGTCCTCTTAGAGTTTCCTCACTAGATAATTGTGTCTCACTATATAATCACAATCATAGAAGTTAGTAACGAAAGACATCAGCCTCTTGCACTCATCGTGTGCTCTTCGGAAAAGAGAGCACAACCTGTGGTTAGAATGCATAAAATTGTGCTTTTGAATTTGGAAAAAACCTTAGTCGTGCTCCACAAGTTACCAAATGAAAGCTCGCTTCAATTTCGTACGATTAAAAAAAGTCAATTGTGTGGAAGACACATTACCAAACTGGGCGATCTCCAGGGGTTATTCGAAGGCGCGTCCCATCTGTGGATCCTCCACAGTTAGCCGCTCGGACTCAGTATCCTCGATTAATCAGCTCGAGACTTCATAGGTTAGGGGAAAATTAGATGTAAGGTATTTCGCTGAGTACAATTGAGAAGATCGAGTCTCTGTTCATTGTACTTCCCAACTTCTTATTTTGACGATCATGCTTTGTCCTCGGTTGTGCATTCCTCGTCAACTGGCTGCAAACACCTGTCAAGTTGATTTGCACCATAGCAGTCAGCCCGGCTAAGTAGCCTAAACGAGGTCTCAAATCATACCAATTCCGTTTGAATATGTCCTCTCTTCTGGTACCCCGAGTTATTTTTTTAAATTGCACTGTGCTGGCCGCACAGGCTTAATGGAGATCTACATTTCCATGAGGCCACGAAGTCGTAAAGGTGCCACGCCTCTCCTTCAAACTCAAACACTGGTTCTTGTTTCTTCGAGAAAAAAAAGTCTCAAAATACCTAAAATACTTCTGATCTGACTGACAGCCAGCCTCATTTTGCATACACCCGTTATTCTGAAACCTACGACCGCTCGGGAGGCCTGCACAGCAAATTCTCCCTACATCACCACCAACTACACCTTGTTATGCGCCGAGTTAGAAACCTCGTCAAGTCGCTATTTCTGATAGCCTACTTGGCGCTTATAGTGCTCACGGTGCCACTAGCGTTCGACCTAGGTGGCGTTGACTGTGGCCTAACATACTCCCTCACCATCCTACTGTTATATTTCATTTTGACATCCATACGCCTTTTGGCCCGTCGTTATGCTGTGCTCAAGCTCCTTGTGCCCTTGTATTACGCTCAGCATGTCTTCCTACCGAGCATCTTGATGTACGTGATACTGTGGTGCCAAAATGAGCGCCATTTCACCGTTGTGGCCCTATGGCGTTATATTTTGGTACATCTGACCCCAGTGTTCACCATAGCCGAGGGCTTTTGCTCCTTGCTTTTGCTTCAGGCGGTGTCGCAGACGTTGCAGTGGCTCACGTTGTACAAGTCGGACAGCTGGCTCTTTGTATCCTTGATCGGTTCGGGCTTCACCATTACAGGAGCCTTGTACTTTTTGTACAGAATTTACGTCTTGCCTTTCACCATTGAATTGGGCTCTGCATCGCTCCTTGGGTCCTTCCTCACATTGACTGTCGGCCTTGGCTTCTACGGTATCGTTCTGGGTAAAGGCTCCATGATCGAATCCTCCTTGTTGTTTGCCTACATCGTTCGCTGCATTTATGAGATGTTCCCGCTTCTTTCCGACAACGCCGCTGAAACACTTACCCACTTGTTCACGCAAACGAAGATTAACTTGCAGAACGAGATCCCCAGACTTCCTCCACCCCTCACCAACACCATCCTGGCGGTGCTCCCGTTCTTGGCCCACAACTTGCCTGGTTCCTTCAAGACCATTTGGGATTTCTTTCTTTCCCTGGCCGAGAAACTCACCTTGCCACTTGTAGTCAATTTGGCTTATCGTATTGGAGTGTTCTACGCTGCCACAAAGATCATTCCGTCTTTGTACCATAGGCTACCCTATTCGCCACCTAGAACGCCGCCTCATATTGGTTCTCGCCTGTCATCGCTGAGCTCCATCTCACCCATCTCCCTGCAGCAGGAGGAGAAGCGCAAGGTGCCCCGTCTCAACAGACCTAGATCGGCGCCTTCTACCACAATTAGCTTGATTTACGCTTATTCTCCGTGCATCATCATCGCAGTTTACACGCACATGATGCTTCTGTACAACGGCGAGCTCGGAACCGAGCTCAAGCTCTGGGGCTGGTGGGCTAGTGCTCCAAAAGATATGGTGATCATTGTTCATCCTTGGCAATTCTGGAATTGGGTCAAGATGGGCACTACGCTTTTGCTTTACATGGCTGAATTGTCTGGCGACTCTAGCTCTGCTATGACTAGCCATTGGCAGGTTGACTAAACTGCCTCGCATCTCGCGCATGTTTGCTTCTCGATGCTGTACTATAGGTTTTATTTAAATTTTCATTGGCATTCTGTAGCCTACCATTTCAATAAAGTGATTTTGTAACATGTCTAGTCAGAAAATTTATGCAACTCTCGTCCACGAAAGAAAACCAGCCATCGTTCCAGACTGTGAAATCCTCTCAGAGCTTGACTCTATGTTTGCTTTGGTATTTCATCATGAAACAAGCATGTCACAAAACCACTATACCCAAATGACATCTACAGAATGAAGCCCGGCACATTTGACTGTACGAATGTCTCCTCTCAGACATCGAGCTTGAAGAAAGAGTGACGTTCATAGACAAGAGTGAGCTCCATTGGGTTAGCCAGATACTGACCATTTGTTATACCTATCGTTTAGGACACACCGTCCCATTGCCGAATGACAAAACTCAACGAGGAATCACCTGAGCGTCCTAGAAGTGTTGAACTTCGGCAATGCCCTTAAGCCAAACAATTCATTAAACAAAGCAGACCTTGAGCACAACATCCCGACGCCTACCACCAAACCACCTCACGCTCAAAGGAGCCGGCAATTATGGCTTTACGTAAGCGGGAAATATTGCTAAACAAGAAGCTTTGTCCAACCAAAAATTCGACAGACATCACCAGGAAGGACAACCTCAAAACTTCGACGCCAAGGCAAAAACGGAAGAATTCGTCCGCTGCGTTTCCGCTGTTACGGCCGGAGACTTTCCCCGAAGCATTGGCCCGGAGGCCTGGCAAAGTGCCATTGTGTAGGCTTCGAAAACAAATCGTTGTCTATGAACGTAAAGAAAAAAATCAAAAAAGCGATGCCCTGCGATTATATAGTGAAGAACAAGCGTGCGCGAATCAATCTACAGCATCAGAATCAACCCCATTTCTGTAACTAACGAGAGAAACTTGGTTGGGAGATCTCGAATTAAGCAGACTTTTTCGGTAAGTTGAGGAGGCTTTCCAATGTCCTCCTTTTCAAAGCTTCGTGGCTTTGAATAGCGCTCAGTAAGTATTCGAAGAGTATTTTGCAGCCATTAACTGTGCCTCAATTGGCAACACTGATGAAGAAATTTTGAAAGCTTTGGCACTAAGGTGAACAAAAGAAATAGTAACGTTCTTGAAACGCCCATATGGTACTTAAAAGCTTGTATTCACTAGTATCAGCTGTAACTCCTTGAGTTTTACCCCTGAGATGCTCAAAACTTGAGGAGTTACTAAAAGTAGATCTAAAAATATGATGCAGGTATCAAATTTCCACTTTCATGTAACTAAAAAAGTTTGTAGCTAATGTAATAACCTACCACTTTAGGAGGTAGTAACGCCGGTCTAGTATAGTGGTCAGTACAGTTCGTTGTGGCCGAACAGACCCAGGTTCGATTCCTGGGGCCGGCATTTTTTTTGGCCCGCACTCTTATCGAATTTCTGTATACCTCATTTAACCACAACTTTCATGGTAGCAGAACCAGTTCAAGCGGCTACTGAGGCTCTCAGACTGGCGTACACATCAGCATCCAGCTTTTTATCATCCCTGCTGCAGGCAGTCCATGAATCCATACCCGATCTGGACTCGGTGCTCAACCTGAAGTTTTTCAATATCCTTAGATCAGACACAACTCCAGCTCCTGAACCACAGGAAAAAGCTGTTGACCGATTGATTCATCAAATTCAAAAACATAAGACTGCTGCTTTCTCCGCATTGGCCTTATCAGTCACAACAACAAGCTACTTGATCTACAGAAGCGTGAGAGAGCCACGGACAAGGAACAGACCCAGAAGGAGGGTACCGAAACTAGCAAATGGTGCCCGTCGAGAAGTTGTTGTTGTGGTAGGCTCACCTACAGAGCCGATGACTCGGTTGATTGCTGTGGATTTTGAGAAAAGGGGATTCATTGTCTACTTGACTGTCCTTGATGACAAGGACTACAAATACATCCAATCTAACCAGATCACCGATGATATCAATTACGTGAACTTGATGGAAGACTCATATGAGGTGCAGTTAGGAAAGTTCAGGAAAGTGCTAGATGTTGGTGTTGTTCCATTTCCCGGAGCGGAGGCTCATCGCCTTCGACTCTCAGCGGTTGTTTTCGCCCCGACCCTATATTTTCCACTTGGTCCTCTTGAGAACACGCCCGATTCAACTTGGCAAAGACTGCTTTTCCGGTTAACCGTGACTACCAGGCTTCTATCTCTGGGTCTTTTGGATATCGTGCGTGATCAAAAGAGTAGCATAATCGCCATTGTGCCCAGCATCGTCAGCTCTCTCAGGATGCCGTATCACGGTCCAGAGTCGGTTTTACAAAACAGCATGAAAGATGTTTTTAGCACACTTTCCAAAGAGCTAAGGCCCCAGAATATCAATGTCACGCAGGTGCGTTTGGGGAACCTCAATTTAGCTCCCTCCAAGGCTGCCAGAGCTGAAAGTGTTCCGCTGATAGTGGAAGCGGAGGTCCGCTCTTGGAGTGAAGAGATGCGCAGTGCCTACGGGTCTGACTTTCAGAAGTCACAAGCTAGCCTGAGACCTATGGGCAGCTCGTTTAAGAACAAGGGCCTCCGTGAATTGTATCACACGCTATACGACTTGATCTTTTACAATGGCCGTGCACCGTCTGTGGTTTATTGTGGAACAGGTGCTCGTGCTTACGACAGACTTGCGTCCTTCTTGCCTCACTCAATGAGTGAGATGATCTTCTAATAAATATCAGTGGATCTGTTGACCTGGTGGAAGAAGTGCGTGGTTTGTAAGTATCTCAACAATAGGATGCCGAACGACTACACCAATATCCTACACGTTTTAATGGAATGATAGTCTAACTTGGAATCTGTTGAACTAGCTAATCAAACCCCCAGCCTCTTTGCACAAAGCATAAAACTCACTCGACTCATCGTCCAAAAGTACTTGAGGATGGTCAAATTCCTTAACTTCTCCCTTGTCAAGCACTAAAACTCTGTCACTATCCATGACAGTTTCCAAACGATGCGCAATTGTGAGAATGGTCTGATCCTTGAATTCATTCCTGATTGTCTCCTGAATAATCTTGTCCGTCTGCACATCAACGGCAGCGGTTGCCTCATCAAGTACAAGAATCCGAGACAGCTTCAATAGCGCACGGGCTAAACACAATAACTGCTTTTGTCCTCCGGAAAGATTCGAGCCACCCTCCAGGATCTTCACATCAAGCCCATCCTGATAGTCCTCACTCTCCTGTTCAGGTTTATCACCATCGTTGAAAGTATGTTCGAAATGTGACTTCAAATGTGCCAACTCTAAAACCCTCCATAACTCCTGGTCGTTATACTTACCCCATGGGTCTAAATTTTCCCTTACAGTTCCAGCGAACGCATGGGCATCTTGTGGAATGATGTTGAGTTCCTTTCTCAAGTCATATAGGCCAATCTTGCTGATATCGACGTTATCGATGGAAATTCCCCCCTCGTTAGCCTCAATGATGCGAAATATGGCCAGTGCGAGAGAGCTCTTACCAGCTCCAGTACGGCCGACTATTCCGATTTTCTCAGCTGGTTTGATGGTGAGGTTAAGGTTGTTTAACACTCTTGGAAGCTCAGACCTATAACTTGTGGAGTACTCCTTGAACTCAAGAGATCCAAGAGGTGGCCAATCACGCTTGGGTCTTTGGCCCTCAATGATTTCAGGAGCTTCCTGTTTTAAATCCATGTACTCAAGAATTCTTTCAACAGCAACCAAATTCACTTCAGCGTTGGACGAGAGCTGTATGATTGTGTCCAAAAGTAGTGTCGAAGACACAGAATAGGTTACAAGGAAACCAACCATACCAGGAGAGAGTGGCTTCGATGTGAACAATGTGAGGAAACACAACAAAGTGGTTACGAAAACGACATTAGCCGACAAAAGCAGGAGCCGTACTGACAACCAGTTACTGACATTCAGCGCAACGTACGATGCCTTTGTAGAATCATCCAACATTCTTCTGCCAAGATGGATGAATCTGTCCTTCTGGTTGTAAGCTCTCAAAGTCTCGACTCCCTCGATAGACTCCTGGAAGTGAGACACAATGGGGCTTTTTAAAGCGGCCTCAAGCCGTTTAAGCTCTCTGGAAGCTGGTATATACCAATTACGGTAACCCCTGAATAAAACTACCAGAAGCAAAAGCACAATCGAAATTATTGGCAAGTTGATCACCAAAGTGAAAAATTGCACCAAGGCCAGCACTGATAGCTGGATTAAAGCAGCAAGCGATCCAACAACTGCATTGTCTGTGACGGAAATATCGGCGGTGAAACGGTTCAAAATGCGTCCACTTGGAGTGGTATCGAAGAATGACATTGGGGCCCTAACAACATTGTGGGCGAGGCGATCGTGGAAGTACCTAGAGCAATTGATGATGCAGTAAGCCCACAAAACATAGGTAGCGACCAAGCTGGAAAGCGTTTGAAGAACCCCGCAGGACGCATACAACGAAAGATAGAAGGGTAGACGGACATTTGAACCTGCTTTCAAATTTCTCTCCGACCACAGCTTTAAAATCAAATTGCTTGCAACTCCGAGAAAGCTTGCCAATATAACGAAACTCAACCATAAAGCAACGTTTGGAAGTTTGCAGGCCTTCACCAATTTGGAAATAACGCTTTTGTTGATTCCTCCCTTAGCTCCATTCTCGCCACTGGTATTTTCAGCCCCGTCTTTGTGAACGTCGATCTCAATGCCATTGTCGAAAGATTCAAATGACGCTCTTTCTAAATCTTGGTAGCTGGTTACCGTTTCTAAGACATCAGGCGTGATCGGCGCATCCGATTGGTCGATCGAGGCAAGTCCTTGAGAATTCAATGTGTGAGTCTGAGACACTGGCTTCACATCAAAGAAGGCGTCAGTTTCTGAAGCCAAGTTGTCATTCTTCTCCTTCGCAGAAAACTCATTGATGAGCTGTGCCATCTCTCCGCCGTTTCTTTTGAGACTTTCGAAAGTACCATGCTCAACAAGGGAGCCTTTCTTGATAAAATAAATGGATTTTGCCTCTTGAAGTACTTTAACAGAGTTTGTAGCGAGAATCACCGTTCTTGAGGCCAAAAGTCCGTTGGAAGACAAGACGGCATCGATAATTTTCCTTCCAACGTAAGAGTCCACTGCTGATAAAATATCATCGAGCAAATAGATATCAGCTCTGGCATAAACTGCCCTTGCCAACGATAAACGGGCTTTTTGACCACCAGAAAGTGCAATTCCTTTATCACCAACTATTGTTTCATCGCCATTTGGAAGAGTCTGAAGATCGGGGCGCAATTGGCAAGCATCGATAGTCTTATTGTAAAAGTCCTCGTTGAAGCGCTTGCCGAATAAGATATTTCCTTTGATTGAAGAATTCAAAATCCAGGCGTTTTGTGAACAGTAAGCAACGCTCCCACTAACTTTGAGATAGCTACTCCCTTCAGAAATCGGAAGCTCACCCACGATGGATTTCAACAACGAAGTTTTTCCAGAACCGACTTTACCCACCAAGCAAGTTAACTCTCCAACCTTGGCGCCGAAGTTGATATCTTTCAATGCAAAATTTGACTCAGCCCTGGGGTTTTCGGCGTCTTTCTTCCTCCAAAAAAATGAGGCATTCTTGATACAAACGGCTTCATTTTTCTTCTGTAGAGCCCTGCCTGAAAAGTTCACCACTTTCTCTAACTCGCTCAAGCCAAAAAAGTACTCTACTCTTTGCAGGTAGACCTTCGCTTGACCCAACTGTATCACAAGGAATGGAATAGAAACTATGGGCAAAAGAAGCTTATTGAATAATGCCAAGGACGAAAATATTAAGTCAGGTGTGAGTGTAACCCTACTGTAGATTCCAAAGGTGCCATATACTCCCACACTAACCCAGTCCGGGATGCTCTGCCAAATCAACAGGCAGGCAGCAATTTTAATCCCGATCTGAGCCTGCGTCTGAAGCTCTTGGCCATTTCTTATCTCGTGGAGTCGTTCAAGCATTGGGTTTTCCCAAGCATAAAACTTGATGGACTTGATTGCGTTGAGAATCTCAGAAGTAAGCTTGACTCTTTTATCCTTTTGCACCATCAAGGCCTGAACCAAGGACGAGATAGAAGCACTGATCAACGAAGAAATTGGTGATAAAACCAACATGACTAGAAGCCCAGCCCATGATGATTTACCAAGAAGTTTGTATAAAGCGGCCAAGGTGAGAAGCAAACGCAAGGGGATCACAACAATTGATGAGATCTGCTCAAGCCACAGCGAGAGATTTGCAATGTCCATGGAGACGAGGTTCACAATCTCTCCAGTTGTTTTCTCCTGCCGTGCCTCAGGTGAAAGATTCAACACTTTTTCATAAACAGCGGCCGTCAAGGCCGAACGAATAGAAAGACGAATTCTAGTGAAGTTGATTGAGCTTTGGGAAGATACAAGGAACTCGACAACAGAGAGAAGATAAATTGCAATCCCCAAGGCAATGCCTTGAATAAGTGGTGGCTTATGCTCCAGATCAGGAACTAGCGCATAGAAGGTGAAGAATTTGATGAATGCCTGAATCGCAAACGGCTTCGCAATGGAAGCTGCCACCTCAATCAAACTAAGGAAAGTTGAGACCACTGTTTGATACCAGTGCAACTTGAAAATCACAAGACGAAGCGATGTGATCACTTTTCTGTCCTCTTCAGTGGGTTCATCCAATTTCGAAATACGCCTGTCTCTCCACCAAGTAGCACGGTTTACTTCGGCCTGCCATGATCTCTTAAATTTTTCAAAGAGAAGACCGTTTGACAAACCAGCTTCTATGGCAGGAACCTGATTTTTCCGCAACTCCTCTGACGAGTGAATCTCGCTGATCATAGGGTTGACCCAAGTGAAGAAAAGAAGTTCGAGAGGATTTCTCACAGAAAATGTGTTCCAGCCATTCAAATCAAAGAATTCAAGAAGCTCTTTAGAAGGCTTGTAAAAGAAGGTTTCCAAAGCAAGGGCGGCTGTCGACAACAATACCAAAGTGATTTCAAGAGTCAAGACAAGACTTTTGTCGCTCCTGACCACGAACATTTTGTAAGTTGAGAATAAGTCGGTCACTGTGACTACTGAAAACAACATAATAGAAGCCCCCCAGTAAGTGAACAAAGAACCATGCCCCACAATTGAGCGAGTAGTTTCCAAAAAGTGGAGAGGTAAAGCCAAAAAGAGGGTAACCACCAGCAGTGCCAAAGCAGATAGAGATATCACCGAATCTCCTCCAACGTGGGATGTGTTATAAGCCAACACGAAAAGAACCAAGCCCTGGATCAAGGCAACGGATGTTCTCACAAAGTGAGAAGCACCGACGCTTCTTAATGAAAAGCCGTCACCGACGGAGTGTTTGATCTTGAAGGGCCCAAAGCGATTATCAGTGAGCAATAGGGCAATCTGGATCAACAAGAATGAACCGAGAATTCCCTGGGCAGCAGTCATCACCGAGGCTAAGAAACATGGATTCGGTGCACTTTTGTGTGGATCGACCAAAGGCTCGAGGATGGAGTCCCTAAAACTGCAGAGACGGCGTTCTGACACTTGGTCAGCCATACCGAGAAGCTGCGGAGAACTCATCAAGAGCAGTATTTAGACGGTGGAGAAATCTTTCAAATTCAGGATACTACGCTGGATTTCCCATGGTTGTATATTCAATGCGGGCCACGTCTGGTATGCAAGTAGACGCCCAAGATGCCGGCCTTCTAAAAGGATGTTGGACCGACCGTGGATTGTTCTCATTCGTCGAACCAGCCTCTGAAAGAATTTACCCGTTTGCGTCTTGTTCTAGTGCCACAGTGCATAAGGAATATGCTAGGGCTGGTACGTCTAAAAGCCTCTTCGAGGGACTCGCCTGCATTGTCAGCCCACCTGTCAAACTCTGCATTTACTACATTTCAAGGTGAAGCTGTCAATCGGTGAAATCAAAGCAGAATTGAAGAATCAAGTCACAGACACCTTAAAAGACGTCCTTGAAAAATTTGCAAATCTGACCGCCAGGGTTCCATCATATCTGTGGTTCTCTAGGGATGGCTATCTGGCCATGCGGTTGTGCGGCTCTCGGCTCACCCTTCGATCGAATTACCGACAATGTCAAACACGCTTCCTCAATTATCCTTGGTGCTTTCATGGCCGGTCTTGCCACCACTCAGAAGCATTACAGTTTACACTTCGGAAATGTATTTCCCTGTCGCCGTCATCTGATATCTCGATAGTGTCAATACTGCTGCGGAGTGGCTCTCGTGTTCTTGCCACCCTATTCCCATTAGGTTTGCCACCAGCTGTGCATCAAATTTGCTAATGTTATAAAATGAAATACAATCCACATCCTTCCAAACCAATGCAAAACTTCACTTTCTACTTAGCAGGTTTGGATGAGCCACCGAACCCTTCGCAGCATAGTACTGAAAAGCAGAAAGAGCTTCAAGCTTTGATGAGAGGCGTCGATGGGAACACACCTACTTCTGTTGAAACAAGAGGCAACATAACTTCTGGCAATATCAATCACGGCTTTGTCAGAGTGAAATTCGCCTTTTGCATCGAATAAGCAGCAGCTTTCAGAGTTATGTTTGGGTTTATATTTTGATAATAGAGTTTTTTCAGTGCAATCTTGGTAAATCAGCTTGTTCGCAGTCTGGTTGAGACCTCAAGAGCCATAAAATCTCAAAACTTCTTAGTGGGGATTTCTGAAGAGGAAGTATGGAGAGCTTCGGGGTTAGGCGGATTTCATGCATAAACCTAAAAGTCGGCTGTACCCAGAATATCGTGGCACTGTAGTCAAGTAGCTCTCAAAGCTCCTGTCTCACTAAATTCTCTTCCTATGATTCGCCGTCTGCAATATCTGATCACAAAACCGACCCGAGGCAAGCCGGTTGATTAGGAGTGGCACGAAGAGGGTGTATTCTCAAATAAGAAGCCGTGCATTATCAAACGCAATTCAAGCAGCGCAATTTAGGCAAGGTTGAACAGGTTGATAGAGACTCGCGCGGAATCTAGTGCGTATGGCACCACGGACATATCCTGGGCTTCTGAGCTTGATTAATGGAAAAGTGGGTCAATTTCAGGGATTTATGTTCAGGATAGTCTATCCTGTCGATTGAAGTTATGGACTAAATTAGAGATGAAAAGCAAATCATAGATCTATGGCGTAGCGTGGACCAACGCCCAATATCAAAGCTCATCCGCAGACGCTTGATTTCCAAAAAAGAGCTGCCACATATGCACATTGTGAGATTTGTGTTGGCCTCTCAAGAACTGGAGCCACGTTCGCTTAGGCTTCTCCACTACAATTGGAAATTTACCACTCTACATATCAACATATCATCAAAACGATCTTCTCATTACTTCTATCGATTATTAAAAAGCGTATCCCTCGGGTCTGGGGATTTCCTTGGAGAGATGCGGGCATCCCTTGTTATCACAGCCTTGCTTGGAGACGTTTGTCGCCCACCAGGAGTAGTTCTTTGACCCACCGGTGTAAACGACACAGAAATAGATGAGGATGGCGGCTATTGCAACACCACTATCCAAGGCAACAGAGCTGACCAAGTTGTACTTTCTCCACCAGGCTGTGTACTTACGGTGGATGAAATAGTTGAAAATAGCAGCGGTGAAGAACCAGGTAGAGAAGTTGTAGCCCGTCACACCGGGAATATTAGCAGCACCACCAAAGAACAAGATAGGGTCAAAACGCTTCACCCAGCTATTAGGTCTAAACTTGCACCATGCCCAATGGGCAATTGGCACCAAGGCACCCACGAGGAAAAACCACAAAACCCAGGAGTACCTGCCCCCAGGAGCAAAAATCTCACTACCAAACAAACCCCACATTGATTGGGTGTTGAATGCCGTTTTTTGTTTCCTGCAAACCATGTTGTTTCTGGCGTTGGAGGTGCAGATATCGTCAATGTGATGCAACAAGTACCCAGTGACCGAGGGAGAGACAAGCGAAGCCCAGATTCCGGCAGCGAAAAGTAGGATCATGACATGTTTTGGTGGAACTCTCATGTAGTGGCCCATTTTGGCACTCTGGGCCATGTGCATACCGTGCTGAATGATACTGAATCCAAAGGAGTAGAAGTAGAGCAAAGTGTATGAGTTGCCCTTGTACCAGTTGGCACTGACAATTTCGAAAAAGCTCTGCAAGGACACAATGGTGTTGGCTCTGGCTTCAAGAAGGGAAAGGGGAACGAACATGACAGATCCAATCAAGACAGAAACGAAGTATCCACCTGCATCAATTGGAGAGTCATCCCAGCCTTCTGAGAAAGCAAAACCGAGAGCCAAGCCAACAACGACCATCACAAGATAGATCCATTTGGGAAACTCCTTGTATCTCTTCACTGCCTTGTTGAAGATGTCCTCGTGGTTTGATCTGTTGACCCATGGACCCCAGATTTCGGAGCGGAACTTCAAAGCGGTGTGGACAACAAGAGATGAGAAAACGGCGATTCCGAGAGCCAAACTCATCAAGAACGCCACAGGCATGAAAGCGTGGGAGTAGTCATCGAACTTTTCTTTGTTGAGTTTCCAGTCGTCATTCACAACCCTGGAAAAATTGTACTGCTTTCCGTGCATATCGAAAACCGAGTTACTCATAATAGGCATGTGGGCGGTTTCCCAGTGGTTCTGGTAGTAAAGACCAGGCATGACGATCCAAATCCAAAAGACAAAAGAAGCAAACATGGAGGCCACAGCAAAGAAAGGTGTAGTCAATGGATTGTTGATCGAGGTGATCTGGGTCCAGTCCAAAGTGAGAGGGAAGAGACCAAGACCAGTCTTGACGCCAAATACCTGGGAAAGTGCTGCACTGTCTGGTCTGATCCAACTGATCCAAGCACCAATAGTGGAGAAGAATGGGAAAATCAAATCAGGGAACCAGTAGTAGACAAAAGAGCACACAAAGACAATGACAAAGAAGATACCACGAGGCATTTTCCAGCCGTGTACCACTGGGTTGTCTCTGGAGTAGATTGTCTTGAACAAGGCAATGTTAGAAAGCACACCAGGCCAGACTCTCTCGGCAGGTGTGATCATAACGTCTCTGAAGAGGCCCACAAGACCAACAGCGTGGATGTAACACGAGATGTTGAAGAGAATCTGGCGAGGAATACCGATGTCTTTCTTGAAATACTTGGTGTCCTCGATGACCAAGTTGTTGACCAACCCAGCACTGATGACGACATTGCAGAAAATAAAGATAGCAGTGTGTTCCTTGTAGTTGAAAGGACCCGGGTTTAAGCTGAAGGAGAGTCCCCAAGGGAGTGGAACTGTCCATTGCGGAATGATGTAATGCCATGCCTGTCCAATGGGCCACGAGATAACCTGAATCACCACCACGGCGATAGAAATTGTGGGGAATCTCATGTTGAAAAAAGCATCCACACCAGCCACAAATGCTCCAAGGCAGATGGCCATTACCCACATACGCAAGGTTAACGCAGGCAACTCATCATCGTCGTCCATCAAAATGGCCATAACATCACCCTGGTTGAACTTAAAGCCATCGTCGGTATCCAAGGTACTTTTGGACTCCACTGCTGCTAAAGCATGATCTTTCTTCTCGTCGTCGGTATTGAAGTCATCACTTGAGCCAAAATTGTGCTCGTCACTCAGATGCTGATGGTACCTCTCATCAGCAGAGTCCTTTTCGGCGGTATCTATGGGAGCCATGGCTACTGATGCATCAGATTAGATTGCGGCATCTGTCGATGCTTTATATCTCAAGTTCGATCAGCTATCATTTAACCGGCATCCCGATCGGCTTCTTCATGTATGCCACTTGATTGGACATGGAATGCACCTGCCTGTACTCCGGCCTCAAATTCAGCTGATTATCCATTCATTGCAGCTGCAGCAAGTAGTTTTCCATTTCATTGGCCTGTTCCTTTTCACCTTGCATTTGGCTGCTACACATAGGGAGCTGTCTCGGAACGAAAATGCCTGTCAAATGCACCTTGCGCTGTGTGTGCACAATCTGTCGTCAGAGCTGTCTGCATTGGCACATTTGTGCATAAGATCTGCGCAACGGTTTGTTATGACATCCCTTCTAGGTGCCCATTGAACCCTTGATTGCTTCATGGCTTTGTGGAACAAATGTGGTGGGGCTCTTTGAAATCTTAAGCCGGCAAAAGATCTCTGAATTAGCGTTTAGATTGGTTTAATTTTCGTTGAAAAGACTGTCTGTGCGACTTACGATGGGGAACATCTTACCAGCTTATCGTGCTCAAATCTTGGCAAAAAAAGGAGCCAATACCGTCGCGGCTTGTCGACTCCAAATCTCGGAATATGCACCATTTCACGCATGAATAAAAGTGGTTTTCGGGTCGGTGACTCCCAAGATGCGGGTTCTCGGTCAAATATCGAGAGATCCGAGCTGCCGTGCGGCGGCTTCCGAGACCACACAGAACAAGGTGCTACTTCCAAATGAGGAAGTGCCTCCGCGACCTGACATTCGTCTTGACACCTGTCAAGCTGCACAATAAAAGGGTCAACTAATCCCTCTGTTTTCTTGAATAGGCAAACAGAATAAACTTTAGTGGTAGTGCTAAGCACAGACGATAAAGACGGCGGCTGAGCGAAAACGCAAAAGACTGATTTCGCATCTTCATTAATGGCTATGACGTAGCCGATGAACATATTTCACCACGGTGGTCGCTCATAGAATGCAGAGGGGCTGCTTGGAAAATATTACTCACGGTGCTGAATTGAATCGGTGGCATTTTATTCTAAATGGCTAAACGCAATCCCTGTAATATTTGATCAACGTGCTTTGTAGTGCAGCACGCTCATAACAGTCCATGTGGTCAGCTGGATAGCTAGGTGAAATACGGTAGCAACTACCAACATTAACGGAGAGCCGTGCTGCAAACCAGTCCTCAAAGATAAGAAAAGAAAAATCATGATGTGTGGAGCTAAGGTGGTGTAAATGCTATCAGTAGCAAAAAATTACACAATAGCTCCTGGCGTTTAATTAGCGAATAGTTCTTCTATGCTCATGCAAAAACCAGAAGGTGAGCCTCTGCAGCAATGCGTTACTTCCGACCCATCTACTCCAATTCATGTTCTGTGGCTCGAAGTGATCTTTTGCGCTTGGTGTGCTGAAACCTACGAATTCCTGAATCAACGGATGAATAAAAGAGAATAATGACATTCCCCAGAGTCACAGAAATGTAAAACCGTTTTTATCGTTCTCTAATATTGCCTTTACCTACCTCAGCGGCACGAATTAGCGCTACCATAATCTCTACCCGAATACACCCATCCAATTGTTAAGCGCAAATTAGCAGTCTTACAAAGCAGGCTTACATCAAATTGGATTGGTCCCCGGGATTGGCCTTCAGGCATAACTTCTAAGCCCCCCTTTCAAACCTTACTAGCTCCTCGCTGTCTTGAGTTTAGCTTAAGGCGATATACATAGAGTTTATGCTGAAGGGGAAAAAAATGTTGAGAAGATAATGGAAAATTGGTCTGAGATAAGATCGGGGGCACCAGCGTCGTGATAAGGATCAAAAAATTATCAGATAAGGCAAAGTGCTCGGTTGGTCCATTTTGTGCCCTTTGATTGACCCCTGAGTCCTAGGCTCGTGTGATTGATAGAAAAGCTCAATACTCAATGAAAATTCTACTTTTTCTTCTCCCCGTCTTCCAGGAGGTATCCCCGAGATGTCAGGTTTTCACCCCTCAGATAACAGGTGGATCACAAGCTGTGATTGGTGGGTTTCTTATCAATTCTCACCCCTCATAAAGAAAATTTCTGATTTAAAAATGTGGTCTACAACAATGGAAAGTTCCTAAAAGGGCCATTCGGCCTAGCCATGCGTTAAGACTCTAGATAATGAAGTGAACAGATTAGATAATGTAGGTTGTGTAATCAAACAAGTTTTTTTGGGGGAATGACTTCCTCATGCAAGCTCTAGCGTATCTACTCCGACTCTCTAGCGTACTCCTTGTACATGTCAGCGTCAGGGATAGCACCGCAAATGGTCTCAACCATTATACCAGTGACCAAGTATGGGTCAATGTTAGAAGCTGGTCTTCTGTCCTCAAAGTAGCCGTAGCCCTCCTTGGCGACAGATCTTGGGATTCTCACGGAAGCGCCTCTGTTGGCGACACCTGAGGAGAAAGCCTCCATGGAAGCGGTCTCATGACGACCAGTCAATCTCATGTCGTTGTCGGCACCATAAAGCACCAAGTGCTCCTTGTGTCTCTTGGCCAACTTGGCAAGAGCGTCCTCGATGTACTTCATGCCACCAACTTCTCTCATGCTCTTGGTCGACACGTTGGTATGGCAGCCAGCACCATTCCAGTCGCCAGCCAAAGGCTTGGGGTGGAAGGAAATCTTCACGCCAAACTCTTCGGCGACTCTTTCAAGAAGGAAACGGGCCATCCACAACTGGTCGCCCATCTCGATACCAGAGCATGGACCCACCTGGAACTCCCATTGGGAAGGCATCACCTCGGCATTGATACCGGAGATGTTGATACCGGCGTGCAAGCATGCTCTGTAGTGAGCCTCGACAACGTCTCTAGCGTAAACCTTACCGGTACCAACACCACAGTAGTAAGGACCCTGTGGAGCTGGGAAACCGCCCTTGGGCCAGGCGTAGACATTGTCGTACTGGTCAAACAAGGTGTATTCCTGTTCGAGGCCAAACCAGACCTGCTCGTCGGCGTGGGCAGACATCAACTTAGCGCACTCGTGTCTGTGGTTGAATTTGTTGGGAGTACCGTCGTTGTTCCAGCACTCACACAAGACGATAATGTTGTCACCCTTTCTGAAAGGATCAGGGTAGAAAGCGACAGGACGGAGGTAAATATCCGAATCGTGGCCTGGGGCCTGGCCGGTAGAAGAACCGTCAAAGTTCCATTCAGGCAAGTCCTCAGCGGAAGAAGGTCTTTTACTGAGGGTTTTGCACTTTGATCTGGTGTGTCCATCAGCATCAACCCAGACGTATTCAGCAAGAACCTTGCCGTTTTGGTTCAAGTCGAAATACTTAGCTAGGATGGCGGTTTGTTCTGTGATGCCGGTCATGATGCAAAATAAATTAAAGTATAAGTGAGTGTTACACAGAAGGGAGGTGGGATGGGCGGAAAACCAAGCTATTTATATAGCAAGTGCCCAGACGCTAGGCGGGCATGAATAGCGGTCTGATAAAGAAAAAGAAACCAAGCGCGGTGAGCAAAAAGCGGCTTGTCTGCAGTATTTGTCCTGATACAACAGGTGTGTCCGGTTCTTGCACCTCTCCTATCCGGATACCGCGGCGGAGCGGTCGCTGGAACCGCCTCGCGAATGTATGCGCAACCCGTTCAGCCGGGTGTTTCTTCCGAATGACATGTTTCTAAGGCCTGGGCTTCGCCGCACCTGTCTTATCCGGACCCGTCTTATCCGGATTTCTTCCCAAATAGCCAACAAAATATCAATCCCGAATTATGAAAGTTTCTCGTTATCGCCAACATGTTGGCGGGGTTGACGTCAGGCGGTTTTTCGATCCTTTTTCGTCGTCAATGGAGCCGCCAGGCCTTTACTCATATGACGTACTGCATGCAGTCCCCCTCTTATCACCCAATGAGAGCTCTGCAGAAGGTATTACTCACAGGACGGCCCAAAGCAGTCAATGAGGCTAAATTAGCTGGACCAGCGGACGAAGATAAGGCGGCTGAGGTGACACAAAGAAGAAATCCGGGGATCTTTCACAGGGCCATTCCCCTTCAATTGACATTTGATTTTGTGAGTTTGAAAAATCCAGTGCTTTTTTTTCGTGCAATGGCTTGGCCTTTCTGCTTTAGCCACGCAGCTTGACACCCTTGCTACAATTTCTTTTCGCAACCACTCGTTTCTGTTCATGACTTGGTTTTGAGCGAATTTTTTTCATCTCTTGTTAATTCTTGAATGCTTTGAAGCTTGCGAGACAAAGGCGGGAAAAAATAAATAAGAATCGTTTTCCGGTTGCCTAACTTTGTCATCTCACATAGCGCGGTGGACCTCGGTGGACTACCACGATGACAATTGTTCGAAATGCCTCAGATGAGTTATTTTGAATGAGAGATTTGAGCAATGCCGTTTTGGTCCTTTTGTGGTAACCACTCTCTGTGTAGATGTTGCTATTGATTCAGCCTATGGTAAACTCTAGGCCAGCAGTTTGGTTGCAAATGCGGGTTCTATTTTTACCAGTATCAACACACTACTCAAAACCCACGCTGGTCTGAAGACGAATCTGAATGGATAGAGCACGACGAGCTTAATCACTCACGAACGAATTTCGGGTAACTAGCTCTCTAATCAAAAATCCCTCGATTGCGTCTCACCAACCATTCTACTGATGACATCATTAAATTAGCTCAATTGCGTTAATTAATGGTAAAATTACTACTTCTCTAAGGAAGATTTCCAAAACGTGGACCAAAATACCCTCCTGGAGCTTGAAGGGTGGCATTAAGTCTGGCTGGCCCAATGTAGTCGAGACCTTCTGCGTTGACATTGTTGCCCCACCACGAGATGGACTTATCGTGATATTGCACGGCAAAGAAAATGATGATACTGCTGAAGGCCACACCAGCACTGAGACCACCGGAAAGGATATAGTTGTACTTGTTCCACCAAGCGAAGAAACGCTTTCTGATAATGTTCATGAAGAAAAATGACGCAATGAATGAAGGGGTGTAGTAGGACAAGTTGTATGGAGACCAGTTCAACATTCCTCCAATGATCAAGGTGGGCTGGAATCTCTGCACAAACTTGTTTCTCTTGAACCACTTTTGGATAAACACCACTGGGAAAACAAGAAGGAAACCAATCAAGAAGCACCAACGCAATTCTGGGTAAATTCCACTGAAAATCTTCTTTGGGCCAATCACACCCCACAACACCGAGGATGAATAGAATGTTGTGGATGAGGGACAGGTGAACTTCTGGGGCTGATGTGGGTGGCAGTAGTCCTCGATAGTCTGCATGGCAAGGTTCACCACACCCAAGGAGACAAACGAGTAGATGACTGTAGAAATGATCTGTACTCTGAACAAGGCTCTAGGAGGAAGCCTCAAGTTGTGACCAATCTTCAAGTCTCCAAGGAAAATCTGGCACTGGCCGTCGATATTGTAGCCCAATGCCTTAACAAGCATCAAGGCAAGACCATTGTTTGGAATAGCATATCCAATGATCAACTCCACCAAGACATTCAAGCCAAATTGGAAGCCTGTGGTGGCGTAGATGATACTCAATGGGATCAAGAAAATAAAGTTAAGAGCCAAGGCAAAGAAAAGCGACCACACTGGTGTTTCGGCAGGATAGAGCTGGACACATAAAATACCGAATACAAGGGAAATCACAAGTACCACCATAAACCACCATTCAGGTGTCTCCTTGTATTTGGTCATGGATCTGGAGAAGGGATCGTCGAATCCGTCGTAGGTGGAATTGGATTTTCTTGTCACCACTCTGGAAAGTTGAATGAAAGCATTCTTCAACTGGTCCCACTTCATAATGAGCACATGGAAGAAAGAGAATGGATAAATGAGGAAGAATGCTCCATAGACGACCAACGAACCAGCAGAATAAAAAGGTGGGCCGTAGGCCTCGTAGGCTTCGACATCAAACAAACTGTTTGAGTCAACCACCTGTGTCACCTCGTAGTAGTCGCCGGTGTTGGTAAACAACGAATTCGAGATGACTGGAATGTAGCCAGTCCACTTGTAGTTGGTGTACCAAAACGCTGCAGTTATCACCAAAGCTACCAAACCACCGATGTAAAGGTTGAGCTGGGCGTAGAATGGAAGAATCAAGGGATTCAAGAAAGTGATGATGTTCCAGTCAAACGTAGTGATTGGGTTTAAGCCGAGCCCGCTCTGGCTTCCCGTAATAGCGGCCAAGTTAAAGTTGTTAGGTGAAATCCAAGTCATCCAGTTGAAGGTTGAAAGGGCGGTGAACAAGTAGTCGGGAACCCAGTACCAGAGAAAAGAGAGTGCAGTCAGCAAGAAAAAGAAGTTGTATCTGCTGATTCTCCAGCCATTAATGACTTCCTTCTTTTCACCTTTGGTCAAGGCATTGTTCATGGCCATGGTAGGAAGATTAGTGGGCCAGATAGCTGCCTCGGGATACACAACGAATTTTCTCACCAATCCAGCTAACCCAAAGCCCATGAAGTTCGTGAAGAACATAAGGAGGAACTGATAGCCGAAGTCAACCCAGTCGTTGTTGTAGAACATCTCCATCTTTTGCACCTGGATGTTGCTCACAACGTAGGCTGCAACAGAGGACACATTGTAGCAAATGGTAGCCAACATCTGCTCTTTATAGGTCCATGGACCTGGGTTGAGCTCGAATGTGAATCCACGAATGGTGAAGCCCCAGTGGGGAAGAAACTCAGAAAGCTTACCGCAAGGGTAAACGAAAAGCTGAACCACAGCACTCGACAACGCAATGCTGGGCTGTCTGTCTTGGAAGTAAGTGTTGATGAAGGTACCCAACACCGTCCAAATTAACCCAATGAGATACACTCTGAAAGTCTCGCATGGGATAGAGGGATCGTCGTATGGGTCGGTTACGGAACGCACCTCAGGGTATGGAGACCAGTAGGCAATAATTCCGGCTTCAAGCCTGAGCTGGAGCTCTGGATTAACAATCACATGTCCACTAGAGCCCAGGCTCATCAGCGAATTGTCAACCTCGCCGGTCTCCTCAGCAAAGTCTTGTTTCTCAGTGGCCTTCTTTAACAGCTTAGTTTGTGAATTACCAAGGCTCTCGGCTTGGTATAATCTTTCGATAAAGTCGTACTCTTCCGCAGGAATGTTGACATCCGAAATGTGTTTCTCAAGGTATTCACTGATGATCTCCCTGGACTGATGGAGCGAAAGATACTGAATTTTCTCAAGCATGAAGACTGCTCCTGGTGGAAGGTCATCGAGAGACTCAAGATGGTCATAGTTGAGTCTCAGCAAAATGAAGTATTTCTGGTCGGATGTGAAGTCTTCTGCCACATCCCCCATAGAAAGTGGTTGCGATGTAATGGCGTGCAAGTCGACTTCATGGTCGGCTGCTTCCATACGATCCGTATTGCTGGTAACACTAGCAAGATTTTTCAAGCCAGGATTTTCTGACATTTTGGATTACTGGCCAGGAACGAAGAAGGCATCTAGATATATATAATTCTCTTATCAGCGGCATTTGCGGCTCGGCGATCATGGGCCAATGAGTGCCATGCGATGGAGGTGCAAGTCGAACTAAATTCTGTGAGGCGGATTTTGACACATTGACAAGAAACGAACTTCTTGGAAACAAGGTGCATGCGATAATTCCTCATACCAATTTGAATAATTCATCAAAACTATAGAATAACCTCCTCTGGTCTAACTCGTTTGTGTTGATCGGATTGTTATCGTCCTATCCGAAGCCGCTAGTGCATAAGCCTGCAGACGTCAACCTGTCAAAGCAAGCGAGCTTAGAGAATACAGCACGGCTACCATTGTGTCGGAGGCTTATTCAGGACTCTGGAAATTCAATAGAATCGGCAGTTTTAGCCCTTTCTGAAAAGCATCTTTCTTTGATTCTTGAACTTTCTTTTGCATGCTACACCTTGTGGTATCATATGCACCTTTGGTGCCGCTTGGTGCTGGGCTGCATAATCTGCTGCCGCATGGCTCTGGGCTTATCTACACTGAGGTAGATTATGCGTCTTGTGATGTCTCTTGGTAGCCAAATCCGCCAACTCCGTCATTAACTGACTTGCAAGATCTTGCCAAGAACATTGGCTGGCGCAGGGACCTGTCAGATCCGTTTTAGTCCAGATGTTAGCCGAGAACCTGACGATACGGGTAGTTAGTGTACCCTTTTTCAGGGGTTTATTGATGAGTGACTGCCAACAAAGACGAGGGAAGATATTTTCTTTCAGCAAATCCAGTGATGCAACCAGAGCTAAATATATATATAATGAAGCATTCAAGTGGAATGTTTCGTATGGTCTTGAGAACTTGCCTCTTGTCACCAAGGCACTAGTCATAAAATAAATTTCTTTTGTGGCAAGCACTCACAGTCCCGAAACAAATTCAATAATCTTTTGTGGCAAGCCATGTGGTGAGAGCCTGACGATTCTTTTCGGCTTGAAGGTACCTTCCTTTGATTTTCTCCTGGACATTGGCGATTGACTTTTCAAAAGCATTGTCTTTTTTTCCCCGGAAAAATCCTTCAACTTGTTCGGAATGTTCCCTTGTACAAAGACCCTTGAGACATGTTTTAACAACACCTAAATGCACCACTGACCCGTATTGCAACTTGAACCAGATTGCGTCCCAATTTTCCCGTAACCAAGACCATAAAAGAGTTACCCCCATGGCTGTGTTATTAATCGGTGATATCGACAGAATAATATCTTGCAGATCTATCTCGTCAGAGTGCAAGACAAACTTTAAGAATTTTGACAAGATCGTAGAGTCGGAAGTGTTACCCAAAGACCGAAGTATATCTTCCTTTGTGTATCTGTCAGTTTCTTTTTGATAGAACTCCCACAATTTGTCCCATGTTTTTTTATCGTTTCTCCGTACAATGTTTCTGATAATAATCGCAGCTTCGTCCGGGTCAAGCTCCTGTCCATGATTGATGAACTTATCAAATTGTTCGTCACAATAATGGTCAATCTCAGGAGCTTTCACAAATGCTGCAAAGCGAAACACAGCGTTTTTAAATAGTGTCTGATTAGATGAGTCATCTTCAGAATGAACGAACGATGTGGGGATATAATCCTTGATAATGCTCCTTCCAAAACGGCAGAGGCTGGTGAAAATAACCTCGTCAAAAAGATAAACGTCCAAAAGATCAAAGTAAGCCTCCACTATAGCATTCATCAATGTACTGTCTTGAAGTTTGGAAAACTCACCAGCTAACTGGAGGAAAGCAACTACCAGGGTTCCACCTTCCAAAATGGCAAGTGAACAGTCTGATAAAGCCCCTATCTGATCGGCTGCAGACAACCCTTCTTTCGCGAGTTTTGCCCATCTCTCATCTGAATATGAGGTGACATAAAAGCCCTGATGATTTGGGTTGATAAAGTATGGGCCATCAGAAGTAGACAACTCCATAGTCACGTCTTTGAACAATGTCTTGACGACTTTTTGGGACGTTTCAATTCTCAACGGTATCATATATGGGTCCTCGCTTCCACCATCACCAGTGGGGAGAAACCTTCTTTGCTCGAGCCTCAACTTGTTTCCCTCTAGCTCTTCTACTTGCACAATCGGAAATCCAGGTCTTGTTATCCAGCTGTTCATGATGGTGCTGACATCAAGTCCAGAAGCAGAACTCAAACACTCCCATAGATCAGAAGCCTTGGTGGTGGCCCACGCATACTTTTTGATATATTTTTTAAGTCCGGCAAAAAAAGCATCTTCACCCAAGAAGTCAAAAAGCATCACCACAAGCGAACAGCCCTTTTGATACGTAATCTCGTCTCCCGCCTGCTCTATGTCATGAAAATTGTGAATTGGCATAGTGATAGGATGAGACGAGGTCCTGCCATCAACAATAAAAGCCGTCAGAAGGGGAGTACACGATGTAATTTTCCCAAACGTTCCACTCTGGGTGAAAATGATGCATAACATACCACAGGCACCATGTGGCAAAACCCTCCTTAAGCCAAAGTCCGTCCCAAAAGTCCATGGTGACCAAATTTCCGAACCACTGATGAGATATCTCATGAGAGACTGCTTCAAACACTGTTTCTTTCAACCTCTGGGATGGATTGTTACCCACCAAGAAGTCTGCTTCCTTGAAGGTGATGAGCCCGAAGTTTTCCATAGCACTATTGGCAAAGTCAGGGATGGCAACCAAGTCCAATTTAGGCAATGGATACTGTGAACCGAAAATCTCCTCCAAAAATGGAACACTCTTCTCGGCCACGTCAAGTGCAAAGGAGGCCTCTTCTGCTCCGCCAACAACGGTCCAGACTGTTATTGGTAATGTCTCGCTCTTCAAGCTCTCAAGTTCTCCCACCACAAAGGCAACCAAGTACGTTGACATGAGGGGAGATCTTTCGTACCTCGTACGCAGCCAGTATTCATCGATCCTCTCGGTTTCCAGAATGGGACAGTTCAGCAAAGCTGTGAACTTTGTAGGATGGACCAAGGAGATGGTAAAGTGGGACTTTCTGGCTGGATCGTCAATGCAAGGAAATGCCCTTCTGGCACCAATAGGCTCGAACTGCGTCGAAATCATGAACTTTTCATTTGCATTTGACGTAACCTTCTCTATGGCGAGTGATTCCAAGTCTGAGACGATATTGATCTCTGTGGCGCTTTCGCCATATTCTGCACCATCGCTCTCTCGACTGGGCTCCTCATTGTCGTCGAGATCCTCATAGGATGACCGATAAATTCCGTACATGTCATTACTACATTTTCCAGTGCATGCAAAAGTGAGTTGTGCTTTCTCGCCTTTCGTGACAGCATGATTGATGTTCAAAAGTTGTGCGTCTTCGTCAATGGAGGAAGTCACAGCATTTCCATTGATTTGTATGGAAGTGAGGTCCATTCTCAGAGCATTCAACGCAAATGCATCTTTGTTTTCGAAAACAGCCAAATCAATGACTCCCTCACATTTGTAGTCCTCGCTGTCAGGATCCACTGTGAAAGTGAGGTCGAATTCGACGCATTCAACCACATTGTCAAGTCTCAAAGCCATTTTGCTTTCTCAAACATGGAAAAACTGCTCTTTAAAAGGACGTCAACGCATGCCTTGCATAGCTTACCGATGTGGCTATCAGGAGCGTTACTCATTTTACTATCTTGGAAGGGTTATCTGCGCGGCCGTTTAAACATACATTGTTTTCGTTAAGCCTGGCTTAATTGTAGCGAGAAGTGCAAGGTGGGGTAGAAAGCCTCATGCGCCCGCAGTTGACGGAATTGTCAGTTTGAAGTATGCCATAATATTCCAACCAAGATTTGCTCAAGCGCGTCCTCTGGTCTACCAAATCAGGGTCTCAATAGCCAGTGTGATCCATATACACATCTTTCAGCTGGTATATAGGGAGACACGTTTTGATGCCCAACTTGGTCAGAGCTCTTCAAGATGCTTATCAAAAACAAACTTATCGTGTTTCAGAAAAGTTCATGCGAGATCCGGAAAAGAAGTTACAAGGGCGCAATTTGATGTGGCGCCTGGGAAAAGATGCCGCATGCATAAACGAGCAGTCTTACAAAACACTGTCAGTTGGAGCAAAAAGCATTTGAGACAAGTCCATTTAGCTCTTCCAAATGATTTGCATCAGCTTACTGCATCGGCCAAGCGAATCACGAAATGCTTATTTGTATGATGTTCATACTAGTTTATGCAACTATTCGAAGCGAACTGTGAACATGCATTTGGCCACATTGAGCGAGATTGGGTTCTGGACGCGTAACGTAAACAGTGCCACTTACGCAGGTGGAGGCGGGCCAGAGCACACTTTCACTTTGAAGACGCAGGCTTCTCAAATGAGCCGTATTACTCATTTCTATGCTTCCGTGGAATGCACTCGTCGGTTATGCGAGAGATACATGGGGAACATTGTCTAGCATGCATTGGGCTGCACCATTCAGTTGGAACATGAGCGAAATACTCGGGCCCTGCAATTCGGTCGATCTCTTACAATTATACTATTGTTGTATCTAATTCTCCAGCATAAATGCTTTTTGGTAGACTACTTCCTCACTTTCAATGCAGATGGATGCGAAAGGCAAAGAAGTAGACGAAACTTAGTTTACAATGCAGGGCTCAATGAGGCTCTTTCACGAAGTCACGAAGTGGGCTCAAGAGATCCAGGGGCCACTCAAATGCAAAGGGAAGCATGAAGCTTCTCACCACGAAACCAGCTGTGGTTTCAACACAATGACGTATGCCTCAACCATAACCCAGTTCAATGATTGCAGATCAGAGAAGATTGATGTCTTCGTATTCTAGGCAATATTCACCCATCCCGGGAAATATAAGCTCTTCTTGCATATCATAATGTACGATCACCTCTATGGTGGAGCATCAAGTAGTCCTTAGCTTCCATGTAAGATAACTATTTTGAAAAGTATCATATACAAATTCCAGGTGACAAAATGAAGCCTTCGGAGCCATGAAACTTCAAGTTTTTGTTTGTTCACGATAACGGTGCTCAGTTTTAGATCTGTAAATGTCAACAGAAGCACCCTGTAAACTGCAAAACAAACCAACATTCAACCCTTCAGTGTTTTGATTCAATAATTCAGAAAGCCTTTTTCACCCTCTGTCGTCATATCAATATCTAGCAGTCCTTAGTAAAGTTCGACCCCGCATGCATATAACTTCCACCCATACTAACTACTTCATCTTTAGTATGTCTCCTCTGCCTCCACCAATGGGCAGCCAGCAGGGTGTCAGTGGTCATCACCTTACACTGGCGTCGGTGCTGATGCTTGCTATTGGAGGCACCATTGGAACGGGGCTCTTTTTTTCGGTATCCTCGGTTCTACGAAATGGGCCTTTTGCAACACTAGTGGCAATGTCTTACATTCTGTTTCTTGTGTATCTCGTTCTTGAAATGACGGCGGAACTTGCGGTGTTTATGCCTGGAAACGGGCTGATATGCAAATTCCACTTTGTCTTTTTGTCCGTGCCGTTGGGTCTAGCAAATAACTTGATCTACTGGGCTAGCTGGGGATTCACCCTCGCACTTGAATTGTCTATTTTGGCCAGTACCTGCCTGTATTGGAACGCTGGCTTTGTAGAGAGTCATCAAGGTTTGATCATGTTCGGCATTTGGCTCCTTCTAACGGCATTCAACCTATTACCGGTGGACACCTACGGAGAGATTGAATTCTGGATCGCATTGGTGAAGGTCGTGGCCATTTTAGCATGGATACTTTTCGTGTTGGGGAGCTTGCTCTATTCTGGAACCTTACTCCAAACATACACGGCAAACCTTCCGTCTAGCTTCTTCGGATCCCTTGATGTCCCCTCGGCATACATAGTCAGGTTCATCAACTCCCTAGTGTTCGTGTCGTTCATTTTCCAGTCGGTCGAATCAATTGCTATCACTACAGGTGACATGGAGAAACCGCAGGAAACGGTGCCCAAAGTCACTCGGCTCATCTTCGTCCGAATTGTGGTTTTCTATTTGCTTTCTGTTGCACTTCTAACACTCACCATCTCCTTCGACGACGAAAGACTTATTGGAGGCTCCGAAAACGCCAGAGACAAACTTTTGTCGTCGCCATTCCTCATTTCGCTTACCAATTGTGGACTTCAGGAGAACGGAATCATGCTCTCCACCTTTAATTTCGTCATTTTCACTGCCATTCTCTCTGCTGCAAATTCGAACATATACTTCGGCTCGAGGTGCCTCCAGGCTGTGTGTGACGAGCATCGAGGGTCATCTTTGGCTAGGTTGTTCTCGAAGTCCAATGCATCTGGCGTCCCTGTGGCTAGCGTGCTCCTTTCCTCGGCACTCGGCCTCACATCCCTCCTTCTCAGATACCAATCGATTGCCACAGTGTTCAATTTTCTTCTTACGTGCTGTGCCTCCGCCGGGATGTTGATGTGGTGTCTCGTGGGTTTTTCATACGCCAGATTCAGCAAGGCATTATCTGCTTTCGGAGTAGACAGGAGCAGGCTTCTGTATACCTCCAAGTGGAACTTGCCTCGCTGGGCATCATTTGTCTCGGTGAATATCGTGATAATTCTTCTATGCAACGGTCTCAGCTGCTACTGGGACTTTTCCTACCTGGCGCTCATTGGCGCATACTCTACGCCTGCTGTCTTCCTAGCTCTTTGGGCGATTTTCGAACTAAGGCAAGGCCATGGTCTAAACAGCGTCAAGGACATCAATATCTACGAAGAGACGTTTCGGTGGTCGAAGGATGATGACGGCAGTTCCGCCGAATAAGATTGAAAAGGCTGGGTGTTGTCGATGGTCGAGTGTTGGCTGGCTCTCGGTCATCCAATAGGGCCAATTCGAAGCTGTGTATGTCGCTACTTTTGTGAAGACACTTTGGGATCTCCTCCGGGAGTGCCGATTTTGGTCAACTACTCAACTCTGGGCTACCCAACTGGCTAACGTCGAAGGTCCATCAAAATGGCTGGCACTTTTCACAATTGGATCGATTTACCTATTATTGTCAGGTAATCTGGAAGAAAAGTATCTCGGCTTTTAGAAAGCCAAGATGACACTTCGTGTAATGGCTTCGTGAGCGCCCTCGCATGCCCGCTCAATTGGCCTGTTCGTTCGTATACCGATCAGATCAAGTGACTGCAAAGCCCCAACGTGTACGGAAAAATGGTGAAATCGTATAAGCCACTTACCACCAAAATAAAGCAATTGAACACAACAAGCGATTTTGTTAAGTTACGTTTCTCGTAGACAGCCCCCGCTATGGAAATGTAAATTGCGTTTCTCACCAACTGGGAATGCATTCAGCAGGTGCATCCTCTGACTTCTCTCACCTGTAAAAGCCACCTTTACTTTGGCCCGAAGAACACCGCCAAAAAATGCCTTTCAATAATTCACGAACAAAGTGGATTTTCTTTTTTGTTTCTTAATTTGTATCCAAAGAGGTTGTCATACCCTTCACAGTGGGTCTCCTACACTCCTCCTCTTGGTCGGCCCTGCAGGGTCGCAACATCAAACTTCAGCACCACCTCAACGCTAATCCTTCCAATTCCAGCCCCTGCGACCTGGACAAACGACCAATTCCTCCATCATGACATTCCTTAAAAAAGACAAATCCAAACTGGACCTCCGTCTGATGTTTTCCATGAGTTCTGCTGGCGGGGCTCAGAGTGGCTCTGACCAGGGAAAGGAACCTGGCCAAGGTCAGGGCCAAAACCCAGACAAGCCAGAGCCACTGCCAAAGGAAAAAACATCCTTCTCCCAGAAACTCTCCATGAACCTGTTTTCGGCGCCGTCCTCCAGAAAACCCTCCGCAACGCCGCTTTCCCATCCGGCCTCTCAAAGAGTGCCCTCCTCAGCTCAGGACACTCGCCACTCTTTCAAACCCAGTGTCCTTGCCCAGTCGGCCAGCGTGCCTGAACCGCTGCCTACAAACACGTCTTTTGGGTCCAACGTGAGTATAACGCCCTTGGCTCAGAAGAACAGGGAAGCTAGCGCTGCCAAGGAGGGCCTGGGTCTGCTACTGCCCGTGCTGCTGCTGGGTCTGGGCTCGCTGGAGCACCACGGTCCTGGCCGACTCGAAATAAGGTCCCATTCGTCCGGCTCTGTTATTCAAGATGACCAGCACACTGGCCAGGGAAGACCGGGCTTCTACCGCACCAACACCGCCGACAACTACCTGCCAAGGCTGCTGGTGGTTCTGATGCCCCAGCTGCCAGAGTCTCTGAGAGAAAAGGACCAGGCGAACGACGACAGTGTCCTCAAAAACAACTACAGAGGTTTCCACGGAACCAAGGCCCCTCAGGCGAATGTGCCCCCCTTGAGCCAGCCTATAAAGCCCCGCTTCCGTAAGAAGGGCTCCAGCTTGCTCAACAAGCTCATTCACTCGAACCGCAAGGACTCAGATCCCAGCGAACAATCGACTACCACGACTGCTCCAGCGGAGCACAAGGGTTCGACAAGCTCTTCCAAGCACAAGTTCAGGCTCCCTTCAATATCCCTGCACCACCATCACGTCAATCCCGCTGGCTCAGACCACATATCTCGTCATGCCTCCATTTCTGAGGAGAGCTCGCATCAACTGGAGAAGGTACTGGACGCCTCGCGTCGAAAGTCGGCCAGCTCTGCCTCGGATGCGCCTCTTCAATCGAGTCCATCTAAAGTTTTCGATCTAGACTTGAACTTTGACGAAATGCAAAGTATCTTGAGAAAACCTGATAGAGCCCCAATTCGCCCTTCGCTCCAGCTGGCAGGTAATAGTACAAGCGACGTTACGGACCAGCATGCTGATGAGCCAGCCAAACCTGCAGCAGGCTGGCAGGCGCCTGATTCGTGGGACGTTACAGGTGAGACACCAACCACAGCGCCAAACAACCCCATCGCTGGTTCCAGAGCTCAAGCAAACCGGCCTTCAGATGCAAGCAATGGCAGAGCGGACGAGTATGATCAAGTTCCACAACAATTGATCTCTCACTCGCAGTCAAGCTCAACCGACAGTCTGTTGTCTTCCGTAGATGGCGTCGTTCCTACCGTTCCTACTGATGGGCATAGAAAACGCAAATTGGAAAGCCGTCCCTCTGTCCCTCGCAGAAAACTCCCCATCCTTTATGGAACTTGGTCCAATGGCCCTCCCGCAATGGAAGGCAAGCTCGCCAAGGGGCCAAACCATATTGTGAGAGTTTTCAAAGAGGACAACACATTTACCACTATCTTGTGTCCTTTGGAGACAAACGCTGCCGAGCTTCTTCGAATTGTACAAAGGAAGTTCTTTTTTGAATCAATTTCTAACTACCATCTTGCACTTTATGTGGGTCGAAACGTCAAGGTTCTTGAGCCGTTTGAGAAGCCGCTCAAGATCCAAATGGGATTATTGAGTCTCAGTGGATATTCTGAGAACGACAATTTCAGAATCATTGGGAGAGAAGACTTGTCTTATGTATGCAAGTTGGTGGTGGAGAATAAGGTCTTGCGGAATTTGACTCACGAGGAAGAATCTGTGGTAACCAAGGATTATGTGGATGTTGACATCTCAAGTTTAGATCTCAAGACAATTCCTATCATCTTTCATCAGCATACTTACGAAATTGAGAAATTGAACGTCTCAGACAACCCAGCGATTTATATTCCATTGGACTTCATCCAGTCATGCACCAACTTGTGTTCGATCAACTTTGCCAGGAATGGGTGTTCAAAATTCCCTGTGAACTTTTTAGAGGCCAGAGATTTGACGTCGCTCAACATGGAAGCCAACTTCTTGGATGAAATTCCCCATAAATTTGGTCACTTGACAAATTTGGTTAACTTGAAGCTCAATTCTAACCAGCTTTTCAGTCTTCCAAAATCATTTTCAAGGTTAGAAAACTTGGTTCACCTCAACTTATCATCAAATTATTTTGAGGACTACCCAGAATGCATCAATGAATTGACAAACTTGCAAGATCTCGACTTGTCTTATAATGACTTGCACGCCATCCCTGACTCCATAGCAAAACTTTCTAAGTTAGTGAAGCTCAACCTTTGCACGAATAAATTGGCGGGAAGTATACCCGAAAGTTTCAAAAGCTTGACAAACTTAAAAGACTTGACATCCGTTATAACCAAGTATCCAACGTGGATGTGTTGGGTGACCTACCGAACTTAGAGGTTGTTTATGCTTCCAAAAATAAGATCTCGGCATTCAACGACAAAATGGAAAAATTGCGGTTGCTTCACTTTGACAGAAACCCCATCACTAACTTGGAATTTGAGATTTTATTACCAATGTTGACTGTTTTGGATTTGTCGAAGGCCAAGCTCACCATGTTGCCATCGGAATTCGTCACGAAAATTCCACATATCGAGAAGCTTGTCTTGGACAAGAATCACTTGGTAAATTTGCCAGATGAGTTAGGAAATCTTCCACGATTGACGCATTTGTCGTTGTATGGAAACAACATCCAGACATTACCCGCATCTATTGGGCAACTCTCATCGTTGCAATTTTTAGACTTGCATTCCAATAACATCCTGAGCTTGCCAGCCGAGATTTGGAATTTAAAGAGCCTCGCGTTTTTGAACGTCGCCTCAAACCTTCTTACTTCGTTTCCACAACCGCTGTTCGCAATAGCCAAAAAGATTTCTTCTTCTGCTAGTCTCCGGGGTGATGAGGTTCGGTCTTTGGAGGAAGCAAACGAGTTCAACGCGTCAGCTATCAAAAGTCGTCCCACGTCGCTCGCAGATAGCTTGCTATCGTTGACTTTATCTGACAATCGCCTTAACGATGACTGTTTTGAAGCGATATCATTGCTCATTCAGCTAAAATGTTTGAACATCTCATACAATGACATTTTAGAAATTCCGGAGGGTGGGTTGGCAAATTTGCTGAAGTTGACCGAATTGCATCTTTCCGGAAATGGGTTAACCAAGCTCCCGGCTGATGACCTCGAGGAGCTCTCGTGTCTCAGGTTGCTCTATTTGAATAACAACAAGTTATCGACGATCCCAGCGGAATTAAGCAAGCTTAGCAGCCTCACTTATTTGGACGTTGGATCTAATCTTTTGCGTTACAACATTTCGAATTGGCCCTACGACTGGAACTGGTTTGCCAACAAGAAATTGAAGTACCTCAATTTTTCAGGGAACAAACGTTTTGAGATAAAGCAAAGCTATGTTAAGAATCCAGAGACTGGTGATGATCTTGATAGTTTATTGGTTCTCAAGGATTTGAAGGTGTTGGGATTGATGGATGTGACGTTGACTACACCTGCTGTTCCCGACCCTGGTGTTGACGTTCGCCTCAGAACGGCCTCATCAGAGCTTGATAACGTTGGCTACGGTGTATCTGACACCATGGGTATCCGTGACCATGTATCCTTCAGGGATGTGTTCATGCAAAAGTTCCGAGGAAATGAAAATGAACTTTTATTGTGTTCATTTGACGGCAAGACAGGAGGTCATCAGAGCAGTGGTCATCTCATCTCGTTCTTAGCGAAACAGTTTTTTGTACCCAACTTCACGAACGAATTAGGAAAAATCAAGTCCGATGATGAGATCCAAGATGCAATGAGGCGTGCTTTCCTTTCCTTGAACAAAGAGATTAATTCTGTATTTGCCGCTAAAAAGGGTGGTTATTTTGCCCCGAATACTGTCAGTCCAGAGCTTGCAGCTCTCAAGATTCCAGACGATTCCCTAATTGGATGTTCCATGTGCGCTCTCTATATCAAGGATAAGACCGTGTATTGTGGTAACATTGGTGATATCCAGCTTGTTTTGTCAAAGAGTAATGGCGATCACGTTCTTCTCACGACCAATCACGATCCAACAAGTAGAGAAGAATTTGAAAGAATACGGGCTTGTGGAGGCTATGTTTCAGGTGACGGTGCCCTTGATGGCACGCTTCAGATTTCTCGTGGTGTTGGATTCTTTGATTATCTCCCACATACCCACTCAGGCCCAAGCATTAAGAAATACACTCTTTCTGGTAACGATGACGTTCTCGCCATGGGAACAAGGGTGTTATGGGATTACATCTCCTATGATTTGGCCGTTGATATACTTCGCCAAAGCAAGGAGGATCCAATGATTGCTGCTCAGAAGTTGAGAGATTACGCAATTTGTTATGGTGCCACAGACAAAATTTCTGTCAATGTGATCTCGATTGGTGACCGCAAGACAAAGAAGAAGAAGAGCTTGTACAATAATTTGGGGCGTGAAGCGGACCTTTTTGCCAACAAGAGAAGGAGAGATCGGGGTGCCCAGTCAGGAGACACAGCACTCAGAGCTTTGGATAATGAGATTGAGCCGCCTGTGGGAGACCTCGCTTTAGTTTTTACGGACATAAAGAACTCCACGCTTTTATGGGAGACTTACCCTGTGGCAATGAGATCGGCTATCAAATTACATAACACAATCATGCGTCGGCAGCTTAGAATTGTCGGTGGTTATGAGGTGAAAACAGAAGGAGACTCTTTTATGGTCACATTCCCTTCGCCCACGTCGGCCTTATTGTGGTGCTTCAATGTTCAATACCAATTGTTAAATGAGGAGTGGCCGTCAGAGATTTTACAGACGAACGAGTGTTGCGAAGTGACCGATAACAAAAAGAATGTCATTTTCAGGGGCTTGTCTGTTCGTATGGGTATTCACTGGGGCTCTCCTGTGTGCGAGCTTGATATGGTAACCAAAAGAATGGATTATTTTGGCCCAATGGTGAACCGTGCTTCTAGAATTGAATCTAGTGCCGATGGTGGTCAAATTGCTGTGAGCTCGGACTATCTTCATGAGATGGAACAGTTGTATCATATCCACGAAATGATCGCATCCGGTCAAACATCCTTGGAGGCAGCTTACGAAGGAAACCTTCGTGCGGGAGAGATTATTGAGAAGGAAATTGCTTCGTTAGAGGAGATTGGGGTTTCTTATTTTCCACTTGGCGAAAGAAAATTGAAGGGCCTCGAAACTCCCGAAATGATTACATTGGCTTACCCAAAGAGACTAGAGCTCAGATTTGAAATATTCAAGAAGAGAGCTGATGAGGATGATATGTTCAAGGGGCGGATTGTGGGTGCTGTGCCCGTCGATGCCGTGTATCAGTTGAGGACGCTTTCGCTACGGTTGGAGAACATTTGTGCTGCAGTTAACGTCGGGATGAGAATGGATGAGTCTTTTCTGAAGAACTCGTCTGAGGTGATTCTGGAGTCGACCGCTCAGCGGTTCAAGGAAATGGAACTCGTTGCCTTGTTGAATCATCTGGTTACGAGGATTGAGAATAGCATTGCAAACCTTGAGCTTCGTCAAACAATGCTTCTGCTGAATGGCGGTGACGGTAAGATCGATTTCTTCCGCAGTCCGGATATCTGGACGCTTATGGACGAAGTCAAGAATCTCATCAGTGCTGCCACAAGAGGTCAATGAGCGGGTTTTGCAACCATTTTTGCAGCCGGTCGCGGCTTCCATTGTGGTCACGTGTGTAACTAGCCAGTAACTGCACTTCACTTTCCACCTTGGCACCAAGCAGTACCACTTTCAAAACAAGCGACGACGACAATCATAGTGGAGGCTCAATTCCACCCAAGCATTTTCCTTATCGTCACGAATGCTGTCCGACTCTCAGCGACGGAGGCGCCACTCATCCTTCAGTTCCCATATCTCAACCAATGTAACTACTGTTCCGTGGATCCGAGAAGCTACCCTAGGTCAAAATTTGGGCAATCGAGCAAGAGCAATCGCCGAGCAGAAGACATCGCCTCTAGGCCCCGCTGATCTCATCCATTGGGCTCGACAATATGGCGAGCGGTCGTCGCTTTTCCTCAAAAACGACTTCTCGCCCATAAGCGAGGCAGATCCGCCAAGGGACCAAGAAGGATATGTCGGATTTTACCATTTCTGCAATGGACTTGATCTATCACGCGGAACAAACTCCATAGAAGAGCAGGTTCTCCACAGCATTGGGCTACGAAGAAACGGTGAGTCGTATATATGGGCACCCAAAGGGACACTAGCTCCCCGACTTGGGCTGGCGCAACATAAGGAAGGAGTGGTGACATTCTGTGCATATAATTGTTTTCAAAAACTGGAGTTTAAGGCCAGGTATATGATCACACCTTCCCCAAAATCGCTGAGTGTAGTAGTGAATTCTCAATACACCATAACTTCAAAAATATCAAGAAAGCTGCATACCTACATTGGTGAACATTCTCAGGACATAACGGTGTCATTCCTACGAGAGCTTGCGGTGCTGCTGTTGCTACGAATGATTGTTGGGGTTGATGACCCTGCTCATCGTCTCCTGGGTACGGTTTCTCACAAATCCCAGCTTCTGAACAAGGAGCAGTTGCGGTATACCATTGAGCTTCTTGTTTCCTTTTTACCACGTGGTCACCTAACAGGCTCTCGATTTCACTATGGTGTGGCCTGCAATTGTGGCACCGATCCAGCCAAAACTACAAGATACAGAAACCGGCTTGTCGATGCGTTAGTTCGTGTGGTTTTGCTTGACCCCAGTGGCTGTGCTACTGAGTGGGCGCTTGAGAGAATAAGAACGAAATTTGCTGTCCGTGAGTTTACGGTTGTTGAGGTCAGGCTTCTTAGAGCTCAGCATGGAAGCAACAATAATCAGAAGTTTCTCTCTCTCGTGAGAGACCACATGGCAGTTGAGGCTGACAGCACTCAGGCTGCTGTACTCATAGGCGAACAAGTGAGATTTCTCATTTCAAGAGAGTCTTTTGCTGTGGCTCGCCAGCTCGCTGTTCGAGCTGTTGCCATGTTGCCATTAGACTTCGACTCGTGGTACAACTTATGCGTATGTTACGTTCTTGAAAAGAAGTACGACGATGCTTTGCAGGCTCTCAACTCGTTGCCTGTGCTTCTCCAGTCAAGGAAAAGTTACGACGGTGATTGTGTCGATGGAATTTCGGATATTTATGTGCTGACTTTCATGGATAGACTGTCTAGAGGGCATATTCCCATAATGGCCGATACATTTGCCGATTACTTCCCCGTGCCTCGTAACGAGGACATGTCAGAAGCAGGCTCTGTCCAGTCAGTGTGGCACGGCATGTTCAAGAAGGAATCAGCAAGACATCCAATGGTGGGCCCCTTTTACCAGTCGCCGTTGACTACGGCAAGTCCCATGGAAATGTCTGCCATTGACAGCGGACTTGTCCGCGTGGCGGGCCCATCATCAGCGAAGAACATGCTCGCGGCTCGTTCTGCGAATGTCCCTTGGTCCTCCATTCTCGACTTTGACAGAAAGTCCACTTGGGGGAGGGTCTACGATTTGCTTACGTCTTTGGTCGCCTTGATTGGCTGGGAGAACTTGGTTGCCATCAAGAAGAAGGTATTCCGATCGCCCAACGACATGGCTCAAAGCAAAGAGTTTGTGGTCTCAAACGCCTCAAGCGCTCAAAAGGAAGAATGTGCGCCGTGGCTCGATCAACTTTTCTTGGTTGTCTACGACGATATCCACACAATGATGACTGTCTCTGGCGGAAATGATGTAGATCAACACCGCAGCGCCTTGGCCTGGGGCATGCTTGGTCTTGTGAGCTGGGGCTGCAAGTATAATTTGAAGGACAGCATCTCCTCGTTAGCTACCTGTGCCGCTGGTGTGACCTCTGACGGAGGATTTGATTACTACGCCACAGTGAAACTCCTTGAGATTTACAATGAGTTTGTCCTTAGTGATGTGGAGGCCTCCACCATTGATCTGCTCAGTTGTGTCTACGACAATCGCTCCTATACCAATAAGCTCATCGTGCAGAGCATCCTGACAAAAATGTTCCGTGATTTTGTCCACCAGCTTGTCAATGGCTACATGGCCCTTGAGACGATGCTTGTACACATCATGAAGCTCGTAGCTTGGGAGTTGCGTTGGTATAACTACGTTCCATCATACTTGGTAATCCAATCATTGATCAAGCTTTGTCAGCAGAGAGACCCTGTTGAGGTGAGAACCAACTTTCGAGTTGTTTTTGAGAAATTCAAGCTTCAGGCAGTTGACAGCAAGCAGGGCAAGTTTTCGTTGCTGGCTTGGTTTGGCGGATCCAAAAAGAAAGCGTCCCAGCCCCATGACTTTGTTGACGGTGATACCGTGATAGACTACATTGACCACCTATTAGTGTGGATTGAACTGTTGGGATAGATAATGTAACGATACTCATAATAAACGATTTCCCTAAGCAATGCATACGAATCCAGGATTACTCCGTCTTCTTGGTATCTTTTCCCTCCGACGTCTTCTTGGCCCCTTCCAATACCTTCTTTCTCTGCTTGATCATGTAGGTGTACAAACTGTACAAACCTGGTGGATATGTGAAGAGAATTGCCGTGAGGAAGTAGCGGTACCAAACACCAACAGCTCTCTCGGCCTCTCCAAGACTGAGGTAGATGATGGACACCTCAGAGGCCACACCAGCCGGGTATAACACATAGAAAAGGGTGTATCTGAGCCACGTGAGCACGTAAGGCACGTTCTCTGGATCTCTCAAGTTCAGAGCGTAGTAAGAGTATCTCACGATCTCCGTCACTGCCCATGCGGTGTTCAATGAGACGTAGACCCAGTGGTAGTTGGCTGGAGAGTAAGGCAACACAAGGAAAATGCCCAACACGATCAACAATCTCGAGGCCACCTGAGACGCCGTGGTAAAAAGAGGCGATCTGACCACGCCAGTAGCAGAATTGACCACCTCAACTAAGGCAAGCGACTGGACAAAGATGAGGAAGATGCGCAGCTTCTCAAATAACAAGATGGGACCGAGGAAGCGATGGAGGAAGAAGGTGTTGAAAAGCACAAGTGTCCATAACGAGGATGAGATGGAATTGTAGGCAATCAACCATCTCTTGGGGTGCTTGGATTCCTTTGTTGTGAATTGGCTTTCGTCGAGAGTAGACATGAGTAGTTGAAATTGGTGAATTTCGCGTTCGCTCCGTGACTGTAGTAGTAATTGAGTCGCACTGACCCAAGATTCTGGAGGACTGAAAATTGGCAATAAGTGAATTTATCAAGATTGTAAAAGAAGCAATTAATTAAATATTGGCATAATTGATATTCCATGTAGACGTTGGCCGGTCTGGGAGATGTGCGGGGATCTGCTAGAATTGTGCCTGGAAAGTCATGAGGGTTGACAAAGAAGCCAGTTGGTGTCTCAGTTTGCCAACTCCATAATTGACTTCCCTGGGTTTCTCATCGCTGCGCAACGCATCCTCAAGGTGCCATCCAAGTTTCCACGATATTCATCAGGCAATGCCCCTACTCGGCCTTCTTCACACCGAGGTTCTTCCTCCGCTGCACCAACATATAACTGTACAATTTCACGAACCCAGGAATGTACAAAAACATTCCCAAGGCCAAGAACCAGTAGTAGAAGCCCAGCACGTAATCCAAGGTCAAGTGCACCACCCAGGGCTCACTGATCACGCCCAATGGATACAACACGATAAAGGCCAGATACCGAAGCCATTGAAGAGTTTCTGGGACCTGTCCCTGTTGTTTGGCAAAGTAAAAGCTGTATCTGATGACCTCAGTCACAGACCAGGCCACAGAAAGCGCCACGTATCCTGGAAGAGAAAAGTTTCCTGCTGATTCGGGAACGTACCAGGAAATACCCACTGTGATGATAAGTCTAGCGAAAAACTGAAGCAACAACGACGAAAGGGGTGAGGGTACAAGACCTGTAAGTGCATGAGTGATCTCGAAGACGGCATTGACCACCTGGACTTGGACAAGAAGTTTATGTGGATAATCCGTGTAAGCATGAGTCTCGTAGAATCCACCAGGAAGCACGTCGAAGAATGTCTGGCCGAGAATTGCCGCCCATGCAATGGCGGAGATGGCGTTATACGCCGATAAGTATAGCTTGAGCATGTGTAGTCTGGTTGAAAAAGGTGTAGTAAGTGGTGATGTTTAGATTGGCTGCGAAAACATGTGCGAGGTAGATTTCCATTTTGCGCTTGCTTGTTCTAGGCAGAAACGGGGTGAATTGAATTGATGAACAAATATTGCAACTTTTTTAAAGATACTGAAGATTTTTGGAAGATGATCTGAAAAACCGCCCTAGGAGGTCTCTCGAGTACACGACAGTATGAGACTACTTCTGTGTTAGTTCACACTCGATACCTCATATTGCGCTACAACTTGTCCAGTTTAGTTCGAATTTATTTAGTTCTCTTCCAATTCCTGGAAATTCCCAATTGATCGTGGCGAAAAGTTTCAAAGTGGCCTGAAGCTCCATCATCATCCAATAATTATTCAAGCTGAGAACCAATAAGGACATCTGACTGATCTACAGGTTTCCAAAAGCTCTTTCTTATAATCTATATCAAGGGAAGTTGCCCTTTCTTGGGCCAAAGTAGCCATCAGGAGCTTCGAGAGTCGCATTACGAAGTGGAAGACCCATGGCATCAAGATTGTTGTTGTTAACATTGTTGCCCCACCAGCTAATGTCCTTCTCGTGGTATTGCACCGAAAAGAAAATGATGATGGAACTGAAAGCAATGCCACCGGTGAGGCCTCCAGAAAGAATATAATTGTACTTCTCCCACCAGGCGGTGAACTTCTTTCTGATCACATACATGAAGAAGAAGGACAAGATCATACCAGGAGTGTAGTACGACAAGTTATAAGGGGCATAAATCATAATGCCGAAGGAAAACACAATGGGGTGGAAGTACTTACCGACGATAGTTCTTCCAAAGTACTTCTTGAGAGCCCAACATGGGAAAGCAAGAAGGAAGCCGATCAAGAAGCACCACTGCAAGATAGGATAAAGACCACCAAACACCTTTTTGGGACCAATGACACCCCACAACACCGACGCAGAATACACTGTTGTGGAATTGGGACAGGTGAATTTCTGAGGCTGGTGTGGGTGACAGAAGTTTTCCACCTCGTTCATGGCAAGGTTCAACACTCCAACAGACATGAGACTGTTGAGAATCACAGACAACAACTGTGCTCTGAAAAGAGATCTGGGTGGGATTCTCAAGTAGTGAGCTTGCTTCTGGTTTGTGATATAGTTCTCGGCCTGAACATCAATGTTGGTTCCCAAAGTCTTGACGTAGTTCAAAGCTGTACCATTACCGGGGACGGCGTAACCCATGATTAATTCAAGAAGAACGTTGATCGACATTTGTGTACCTGTAGCAGCGTAAACCACAGCAAAGGGCAATAAGAACACAAAGTTCATGGCAATAGCAAAAAAGATGGTCCAAACTGGCGTTTGCAACTTGTAGACTTCAACGGTGATAATCGACAACACGATAGTGATGACAAGGATGATGGTGAACCACCACTCTGGAACCTCAGGGTATTTCTTCATGGATGCCGAAAAAGGATCATCAAAGTCTTGGTAGGTGGAGCGGGCTTTTTTGAAGTTCAACGACTTGACGAGACCCAAGACGGCAATTTTGATCTGCTTGAACTGTGTAAGCAAGACGTAAACGAAGTTCATTGGATACAAGGCGAAGAATGTACCGTAAACTACCATATTAGCAGCGGTGTAGAATGGAGGACCGATTTCTTCGTACTTGGCTTGGTCAAGCTTCTGCTCACTGTTCAACACTTCTCTAACAGCGTAAGGTTCACCAGTATTGGTAAAAACTTGGTTAGAGTTGATAGGCAAGAAAGCAGTCCACTTGTAGTTCGTCCACCAAACAGCGACAATACAGATGAGCCCGACCAAGGAACCAATGTAAGAATTAAGCTGTGCGAAGAAAGGAATAGCTAACGGGGTGTTGAGAATTGCGTTCCAGTCGAAAGTAGTGATGGGGTTAAGGCCAAGACCCGTCTGAGAGCCTGTAATGGTGGCCACATTCAAGTTGTTTGGAGCAGCCCAGGAAATCCAGTTGAAAGTAGACAATGCTGTGAAAAGATAGTCGGGAACCCAGAAGTAAAAGAAAGATACTGCGAAAACAATCAAAAAGAAGGAGTATCTCGAGATGGTCCAGCCGTTGATTTTCTCTTTCTTTTCAGGTTGCACCAACGCCTTGTTAATAGCAAGGGTTGGAAGTATGGTGGGCCAGATTGCAGTCACGGGATAAACCACAAATTTACGGAAAAGGCCAGCCAACCCAAAACCCATAAAATTGGAAGTCAAGACAAGAAGGAACTGGGTACCAATCGTGAAGGCTGGGTTGCCGTAAAAGATGTCCAACTTCTCCAAGATAATGAAGTATGAGGCGTAGGCAGCACTTCCACTGACACTGTAGAACAAAGTAGCAAGTAACTGTTCCTTGTGACTCCAAGGGCCCGGGTTAAGATTGATGTTGTACTTCCAAATCTTGAATGATACGGCTGGAAGTGCCCACTCCACAAGCTTTCCACTAGGGTAAACAAAAAGCTGGACCGCAGCGGTACCCAACGTAATTGCAGGCTGTCTCTCCATGAAGTACTCATTGATGAAAGTGCCGAGGACAACCCAGACAATTCCCACGAGGTACGCTCTCAAGGTCTCACACGGAATGGTGGGATCATCGAAGGGATCAGTCACAGCTCTTACTTCAGGGTAGGGCGACCAGTATGCCACCAAAGCAGCCTCCGTCTTGAGTTGAAGGTCTCTGTCAAAAACCTTCTTGAGATCATTCGACTCAAGCAGAGTGATGGAGTGTTCCTGAACATACGCTTCCTGCTTTTCGTCTCCGGAAGAGTGGTCAAGAGCCTGGTTGAGTCCCGCGGTTTTCCCGTTGGAGCCTGTTTCAGAAAGGAGCTCGATGAAGTCGTAGTCCTCCATGGGAATATTGACATCACCAAGGTGGTCCTTCAAGAACTCCGTCAAAATGTTCTCTGCGTCGTGAAGATCCATCTCCTGGACTTTCTCCATCATGAACACCGCGGATGGGGGCATGTCATCCAAACTCTCAAGATGGCCAAAGTCCAATCTCTTGAGAATGTAGAACTTCTGTTCCAGGGTAAGCTCTTCAGCAATCTCGTTCAACGAGAACTGTTGCGAGGTAACCGCTGCCAAGTCCACCTCATGAGCGGCAGCGTCAAGCCTGTCAGTAGCATTGTGGCTCGAAACACTAGTAACGTGAAAAGCCTTGTCCGACATGTCTTTCTGGTTTGATTCAGAAACTTGCTGAACATCTAGGTCTATTTATCCTGGAGAGATAAGACTGGTGTGTGGTGTGGCTGCAAATATGCACCTGCTTCGGCACTTCCTGCCCGGTGAGCCTCGCGGGTATTTAGGTGCGTCGCTTCATGGTTGTGCCAAGAATATTCCACTTCGTATATAACTGCCACTCAATCGGCCTAAAACTTTGCGTGCATTGACATCGGATAAATTTTCTTCAAAGTTTTGCGTTTTTAATCCAAAAGCGGTGTCCAAAAGCATGATTCTCGCTTGTCAGCCAAAGTGGGCTTTTACTACCTGCATGTTTTGACAGTGCCGTACGGCTTCGATTCGGTTGGAGCGGCTCCCATTTCGCTAATTAACGAAATCTGTCGCGAGGCTTAATCAACAGCCACAGATAGCCACGCCAGATTGTGTGCTTCAGTGAGCATTTACATGAGGTGAAACCAGAAAAAAGCTAAAGAGAAGCAGGCAAACTTTTACAATTTCAAATTCTTGAGCTTTAGGGAAACTGGAATTACTGCCTTTTGTTCGATGAGTCTCACCAGATTGAGCCCAAAAACAAGGTTCACGCGGGATATCGCAGCTTCCAAACTCCCTGACAACGTTATCTTTGGATACATGTGCCAGTGTCAAATTATGATCCTGTGCGGTCTCTTGAAATGGTCTCGTTCTTATTTCATTTATGAAAAATGCCCAGTTACATCAGGTTTCAAAAGCGACTCTCTGAACAGAACAGTCATCGAACATCAGTAGACGAAACACGCTAGGTCTTTCTCTTCATGCCTTCAATTACTTAGATCATAAGAGAATTTCAAAGTAGGGAAGACGGTGTCACTTACCCCACGATCGGTCCCAGATTCTGCGATAACCAATAAAGCCGCAGAGTAACTCCTTATCGGCATTTCCACTCAGCGCTGTGGCCCGTCTTTTTACCCTTGCGCGTGACAATAAGGTCGGGATGTCGATGGCCTTTGCCGATCCAGGAAACGCCTCGAATTTGACATGAACGTCAGGCCTTGTCTTGTGCAATATAAGGGTCTTCGGCAAAAGTTGACTCTTTGAACCCAGGATTCCCAAATGAGGGATCATACAAAAATGCAATGCTGCCATTTGGGAGATAGCTAGTGAGCTGACAAGGGTTTTGTGGAAATTCTCTCGAATTTGTGATACCCAAATGAATCTCCCGGCGTGCTGCCCTCGAAACAGAGGTCATATTGTATTTCTATTTGTTCGTTTAAACCCTCCCTCCCCACCTTGCTCTTATTAATTGCACTTAAGCTGATAACCCAGATCTGATGGCAGAAAGCCCAAGGCTATGTGTTCCCTTCCCTTGATTACCCAGCGCTTCAATGTTTATCCAAATTGACGGTGATAGCGCTTTTCATGATACATTCTAATTCAGGATGTTTTTCACGATAAATATTATTTAATATATGGGGTCGTTAACGTCTAAGTTCATTATTATTGCAGCAAAATCAGGTGCGTGCCACTAAGCGAAGCTCCTT
The DNA here is from genome assembly GCA_026585945.1 of Candidozyma vulturna. Lineage (NCBI taxonomy): Eukaryota > Fungi > Ascomycota > Pichiomycetes > Serinales > Metschnikowiaceae > Candidozyma > Candidozyma vulturna. Next base: position 54,640 of record CM048832.1, on the reverse strand, counting down.
CACTTCTCCTTAGAAGCCTCCTTGTACTTTTTCAAAATCAATTTCAACCCGTCCATGTCATTGGCAATGATGTTCTGGTCCCAGTCAATGAGCAACGGCGCTTGGAAAAGCTCGTTGGGGTCTATCTCGGGATGTTCCTCATTGATAAGCTTCTCAAAAGCCTCGTGGATGTGTGTGTACTCATTCTGAGAGAAAATCTTGAAGCCTCTGTCATTTCTGATTCCAAGGCTCTTCACTGTGACTGACGAGTGCTCCGACTGTGTAAATTTATCGTTAAGCAAGGGGAAGCACTCCTTCAAGACAGTCTGACAGCGGTCTCCTCTTACGCAGTTAGAGTAGATGGTCTTAAACTGATCGTAGGTGGGCATCTTTTTAGCATTCATGTCCAATTGAAAGAGGTTCTTATCATCGTTCAATTGATAGTAAGCTTTCTCCAAATGAGCAAACAAGCTGGCCAGAGAGGGAACACGAGCATTGTGGAAGATGGAGATGGTGGCAGGTGTGTTTTGCAAGGATCTGAAAAGGGACATCGGTTGACTTTGTTGGTGATTTCGTTTGCGGAGCAGGGGATATTTATATGGTTCGAGGCAACCCCGGACTAGCTACTTGACTCAGATGTCGCGCAGCCGTTACATCCGTTGTTCCGAGACTTTTGGATGGCCATATATCTGCGTATAAGCACTCAATTGGGCAGAGAAAAATTCGAGATGCTACAAAATCTTCCTCGGTATAATCTTCTTTCTCTATATGGGAAAACTCGGATAAATCCCCGCTGTTGAGTGGAGCTGTAACTGCTGATAGAGCAACGACATTGTCGCGTAGAAACATTATCTCGTGTATTTACTGCGAAGTGTGACGTCGCTAATCCGGACCTATAGCACCGCCCCGGAGTTTTTCCGAGGTATCATCAGAACATGTTTTAAAGATCAGTTACGCCTTGGCATTTCGGAACATGACACAATCATTGGGACTCTCCATTGCTTAAGCCGCTCGTTCAAAGTAGTATGAAGAAGGCGTTGTTGCATGTATTCGAAGTCCAGTGATAGGCAAGACAGTTCTGCCAGTTTTGAGCGGAGGATTTTGCCATTGAGGGTCTTTTCTGGCTTCGCTTTCTCATTGGCAAGCCAATTTAGTTTTTTTGAGACTTTTAGTGAAGAAATGGATTTTTAGTTGTATTTTCAAGTTTTCGTATTTCCATGTCAAGGCTGCGAAAAAGTAAGAATTGCGTATGGGCACTGAGCTCCTGGAACCCTCGCCTTTTACAATCAAGTGATTTTGAAAGCAAGCTAATGTGATTAAGAATAAGGGCCCGCTAGAGCTGAGCCAGTCCTAGGAGGAGAAAAAAAAGGAAAAAGAAAAAAGAATAAATAACTAAACTAAAAGAAGGTCACTTTCGAGGATATAAAGCTCTGAAAAACTGCATCAGATAGCTAATTTCGTACACTGCAAAAGTATTTTGAATAGCATCGTTTCCATTGGCATTCCAGAGAAGAGTTGGTGATCGTGAGTACATTCTTAAAGATACTGTTGCATTTCCTGTGAAGCACATTCCGAAGAGAAGCGATCTGCAACATACAAAGTACTCCAAGGAGACCCTGTTGATAAACAGGAGGCCAGCTCAAAATGTAGTCCATTATGTTTTTCTGATCATGCTGATACTTCTAACGACTACAAAGTCCACGGTGATCCGAAGCCAAGCCCGATCGAAGTATTCTAGAACTATTTGAATTGCACACAATATTCATTTAATTGTAGTAGTCTCAATCACTGGCCCCTCAACAGCTGCAAAATCCATAGTTGACAAATAGGCCGATGGTCAGTCACCATAATATTACACCAAAACGCAGAAAACTCGTTGAGGAGCAGACCCAAACGAAACCAGCCAAGACGGAGTGCATCACTGTAGTGGAAAATATTGCAATAGCAGGGAGCACCTTAACTAAATGGGTATTCAGACTAACCCGCTTTTCGCTTTCTAAGCGCAGTACAATGACGATGGACCCAAAAACGTAACCCTAACGCCAACACTTAGTTCCTGCAACCGTATGGCCGAAAAAAAATGGATCAACTTCTACATTAGGGTTGCAGTCTTTCTCGACTTCCTTTCCCATCACTCACCTGGTGAGGACCTGCTCAGCCTGTAGGGTACTGTAGGAGCCGAGTGCAGCAGCCAAGAAACAGTTACATAATCGTATCACCGCTCAGAGCCACTTAGTGTAATAAATCCTGGATGCACTTGCTCCATGCCATTTGTTGTTAGACCTGCGTTGCAAACCCATGATACCCATGAAACTTACGAATCTCCCAGAAGCATGTAGTGACATTATAGACACCGAGTACATTTATCTATTTGAGAGTCCCAAAGCAGATGTTACCGCCATCACAGCCCTCAGCACGGAAAGTCATGACTTTGATCTGCCCTGCTAAATTTAACCATGGACCCCTGGTGAGACCTTGGCAGGTGCGCCATTCCCGCCTGCTACACAGTGTGAAACATGGGAACGAGGAGCGGATTTGTCAGCGCAGGTATCGAAACATCAGAGAAAAAAATCAGAATCTTCCTAGACTAAAACAGTTTACTCAACGAGGTTACGATTGCCAGTTTTTTTTGCAGCAACCTAAGTTCTCCTGACCACCTGGGTGAGACGCCTCTACCACCGGTTTTTTTTCGTGCCTTATTCCTGCGCCGGGGCCCTGGCAATTTTAACCCATCTTCTTCATCCACACCCACTTGGATCTGCCTCAAGAACACGGCCGGCTGGTCGAAATAGCTATATAATTCCTATCACGCCTCGAGGTCTTTGAAGGTGTCCTTTAATTCAACGCAAAACGCGCCATACCCCACAGACCGATTCGTTACAGGCAGATCATAGATCAGATCTAGGAACGCCTTTTCGAGTTCCTCCCGTTGTCGAATTCTTAGCAATCAACTGACTGATAATAGGGTACCGCTTGCGGATTCTTATAGAGCCAAACTCTTGCGTGTGTCATATTCGCCAAGATCCCGTGTCAGCTTGTGGTACTTTTCCATTCTGGCTTGAAATTCCGTGCAGCGTTCGTCGAAAAGATTTGAGTCTTTCAAGACCGTGCTCTCCTGAGTAACTAGTCTTAAATCTTGTGACAGGCTATACCACTCCGTCACCTTTGGCTTTCCGAACCCACTGACTTGATCACACACCACTGGGAGGCTTTTAAGCTAGATTGCAGGTTTGCAACGTCAGTTCCACCTCGCCCAAAATCATCACAATCGAAATGGCCTATCTGGACCCGGAAAGGTCCAGACTTGGCCCCGCTTCCACAATGAACTACTCACCTCGGCATTCCCGCAAACCGAGCCTGTTATCAACCCTGCGAAACATCAATATGAAACAACTCCTGCTCAATTTGAGTTCACCGCCTCAACCCGTCAGCGACCCTGTACAGCTGCCACTGCGAAATGGGCTCAAAAAGCCCCCAGCATTGTCGATTCCACCGGGTCTGGCCTCTGCATTGATAACTCCCGTTGTCGCCCTGACACCATTGATACCGCCAGCTCCACCTCCACAGAAAACAAGCGTCGCATCACTACGCCTGCTGCCTGTGATGCCTCTGTCCGAATTCTCCCTTGGTGACTCTCCACCTCACTTTGAACCAAGCAGCCCTGATATCGCGTTGCTGAGCCCCTTTGGTCTTCAAGGAGGTCTTGCGGACAATGTCAACGATAGAATCATGCCGGCTACGACGAAAGAGCCTTTTCTCCCGCCCGAGGAGCTTCAGGAACAATCCAATCTTGATGCATATCCCTTTGGACCCGCCAGAGTATTGGATACAACGTTATTCTTGTACCTGGACCCGAAGAATTCCAAGTGCCCAGTGGATATCAACGACTATGAGCTTGTGGTTAACGTGGCCCGTGATTGTGACGACTTGCTGGCTGAGTACGACGACAGAGACGGGCGCCGCACCTATCTTCATGTGCCGTGGTCTCATACGTCCCTGATTCTGAAGGAGCTACTTAACATCACGTCCACCATCGCCCGCTATGATAAGCCCAACTCCCGAATTCTCGTTCACTGCCAATGTGGTGTGCTGCGCTCGGCTTGCGTGGTTGTAGCGTATTTCATGGTGAAGTTTGATCTTCTGGTGAATGAGGCATACGAACTCTTGAAGTCCGGTACTGCTAACACCGCTGAGCCATGCAACTGGCGCATTGCTCGTGAAGGTCACCACGTTGATGCATGTGAACGTATTTGTCCCAATATGAGCTTGATTTTTGAGTTGATGGACTTCGATGACCTCAGGAAGGCCAAAGATACCACAGAATAATAGAGTGGCCTTCTCAATCAACTCAAAAATGCGTCATTTACGAACGAAGAAACGATACTGCAATAGACAGCAATGATGAATGAATTGTAGAATGGGATAGTTCAGATTACAACCTTCCGTAGAAGACAAAACTTTACGAAACTTCCACCTGCAAACTTGATGATTACTGGAGTCGAGATAGACGTTCGTGAATCCCGTTGTTATCTTGTACAAAAATCAGTACTAAACGTTGATCCATTTATACGGCTAGGGTACACAGTCACTCTTGAGAGCAGAATACCACTGGCTGCTAAACCAGCCACTCAGGCACGTGAGACACATCACGTGCGCCACTCAATACTTTGACCGTCTGACCTTTCAGGGTCTGAATTTGCAACAGCCTTTATTCGAAGCAGTAGTCGGTGATACTCTCTTCACTCCAGTGCCTTTGAACACCTGCCAAAAGCTCCTGAACCTGCAAATAATCAGTGCATCCTGCATATTGCTAATGAGCTTCAACTTCAACTCATCCACCACAGCGCACAATCTTTCTTGTAAATAATTGAGAACTTAATTGAAAAAGCAGTCCGTGGTCTTTTTGAAGAGCACTTCCTTACCCATGTCTTATAACTCACAAGGGAATCGCAATCCCGGCCGTGATCGAGATAGGGAAAGACCGAGACAAGGTTCCTCCAAACCGTCATCTCGTGATAGAGAGAGGGACAGAGGCATTCGTCCTCCTTCGTCCTCTTTCGGTCATCCAGATGATTCTTATCGTCGCCAGGACCAACGCGACTATTTTGGTTACCGAGGCAACTATCGAAAGCCTGGATATCAGGGAAACAGAAAAAGAGAGAGCTACGACAAATACCGTCCTGGCAACAAAAACAAAACTCTGCGTCCATGGAACGACAAACGAAAACCTGGGCCAAATGATAGATCCAGAGATCGCTCAGAGTATAAGCCTGAAGACAGGAGACCGTCTCAAGATGGCAAAGAGAGATTTGTCCTGAAGAACCTGGGCTTTCGAGATCGTACCGAAGAAGCAAGTCACCGCAACTCAGATCCTGCTCCAAGAGTACCCCCTGATAGAGTTGAAACACGAGTGGGCTCTCTGACAAGCGACAGCAAGGTAAATCAACTCGTTAAAAAGGCTCGCATGCCTGAGATCAAGGATGAGAAGCTTCTTCATCTTTTTGATGATGACATCAAGGAAGAGGCAACCCAGGCGGGGCTGGCTCTTAATAATAAAAAGAGCGAGTCAGAGGGTACAAAGAAGCATGATGATAGCAATGCAAAGGAGAATCCACAGTCTGAAACGAAAATTCCCGAGAAGCTGGTCTCTCTAGAAAAACGGGAGCTTCCTGAAAGGAAGGGCTCCCTTGAAAAATCAAATCCGATCGCGAAGAATTACCCACTTGAAAAGAAGAGTTTTTTTGAAAGGCAGGAGTCTTCTACGCAAATGGATCCCGTGTCTAAGCAGACAGTCTCCGAGAAGCTGGATTTGTTTGATAAGAAATCTTCCAATAAAGATGCCGACCTTCAGGAGGAAGATAAAAGAAAGAGTGAGGACGTCGTGGGCCCTGAAGAGACGAATCCTAAATCTGATCAAAAAAGCCAAGTTGATGGGAGCGTTGAAAGTGAAATGGAGTCTGAGGCCGAGACGGTGATAACGAACGATCCCATCTCCACTGAAGTTGCGAAGCTGTTAGTCCGAAAACGTGGAGTGGATGAGGAACGCAGACGACTCAAACGCAAAATAATATACTCAGATGAGAGTGATGAAGAAAGTGACGAAGGAAATAACGACGACGATGATTCATACCGCCCCTCATCTTCTCAAAGGCCAACAGAGGAGCAGGCTACCTTATTGGATCGCAGTACTACGCCTTCATTGACACATCCGGCTCTGAGTCGTCGAAGAAGCTCCAACGATTCGAGGAAGTCCGCCAATCGTTCAGGCTCCGACTCTTCAGATGAATCGGATACAGAAGAAATCCAAGAACGGCGAAAATCGAAACAAGAGTCTAAGCCATCAACATCCTACAAGATGAAGAGAGACTCTACAGGGCGCTCCTTACTACAACGAGCATGCAAAAAAGGAGACCTTGAAGCAGTGAAAAACCTTATTGCTAGAGGGGCGGATGCTAATGAAAGCGACTTTGGTGGTTTTACTTGCTTACACGAGGCAGCATTGGCGGGCAATACTAAAATTGTGGAGTTTTTAATCAAGAAGGGTGCCGATGTCAACAAGCAGGCTTTAGAGGCAGGTGACTCGGAAACACCTCTCATGGATGCGTCTGAAAACAAACATGTCGAGACCGTCAAAGTCTTGCTTGCCCATGGTGCTGATCCAAACATCACAAATGTTGATGGATTTTCTGCTTTAACGAAACTATACCATCTTCAGACCGAGGAAGATAACTATGATGAGGTAATTAGCCTCCTTAGTACAGCAGCCGATAAAGAGCAGTCGCTGAAGGCCATTTCACTGTCGCCAAGAAAAGTTATCGAGGATCCCAATGAGAACTATTTCAATGATTTGACAAAAAAGAAGTCGTCTGCGATTTACAAATATGTGGCCCAAGGCCTCAAAGAAGCAGCTGCAGAGGACTTCATTCTCCACGGGTATTCCTTGCTGAAGAAGCCCGATATTTTGATCCTTGCGGCTCGTCATGGCCATACTGAATTGGTTGATATTCTTCTCGGCCTCAACCCTGGTTCATTCGACATCAATACCAAGAACAAGGCTGGCGTTTCTATTCTATTAGCAAGTGTGGGGAGGGGCAACTATGATGTTGTAAAACTTCTTTTAACAAGAGGAGCAGACCCTCTGCTCACGAGAGAGAAAGACAGTTTGAACGCACTTCAAATTGCAAAACACTCTGCGCAACATGATCCAAGGGAAGTGTTCCTTATTGAAAAGCATTTGTCTGGGGAGAGCGAAAAACCGTCTATACAACATCCCCCATCGAGTCCCACTCCTGATGGTAAAAACTTGCCTAAATCATCGTTTCTCAAGAAAGAGCCGACGGAATACCAAGGACACACCGTTGAGGCAAGTGATGCTAAGCAAAAACCGAAGTACCCATTGGAAAATGAAGTTGCATCCAAAAAGCGTAAAAACCTGGAGGACGGTGACGCAAAAGGAATTAAAAAGAGGAAGGATGCTGTGAAGGCGACAATCGAGGAAACTCAGGCTACTGGAGAGGAAGCGAAAGAACTTGAAAAAGCGCTTCTCGGATCACCAACGGGAGAATCAAAGGATAAGCTGGCAGAGGAACATAGGACCAAGATTCACCGCACTGCTAGCAACACGTCTTTATCACCCGGACCTACAACCAAAGCACAAGAAGAGCAGAAACAGAAGGCTCTTGAAGAAGCTAAGATTTGGCAAGAGAAGGTGCAAGCTAAGAAGCGGGCACGGAAAGAGATGTTCTTGCAAGCCGAAAAAGAGAAGGAACGAAAGCGTAAGGAAGACGAGGAGAGAAGAGTGGAGCTCGAGAAGCAAGAAAAATTGAAAGCCAGGGAGGATGAAATAAAGAAAGCACAAGAGGCAGAGAAACTTGCGAAGGATTTGGAAGCCAAGCGCAAGAAGCTTGAGACCGATCTTATTTTACAAAAGTACCCTATTGGTCTCAGGCAGTTCATTTTCGGCCTGAGCGTGAGTGATGTCGAGCGCCTCAAGTACAGCCCTCTTTACGTCTTTGATGTTGGGGGAGGCAGCGCTGTGATTGATTTACAAATATCCCTCCTCCTTGCTAAGCCAGTATCTGACTTGCATGAGCAGTGCCGCAAAAAAGAAGGCGATGTTAGGGTTTTAGATCAAGAAGCGAAAACCAAGGTATGGCCATTGTTTTTCCCCATGGTTGGTGTTGGCAGGAACCACCAAGTTGAAGCAGACGGGCTTGCGAAGTTCGTGGGACTCCAGCTTTCCTTCTTGCCGTACGAGATAGCAGCAGAGTATGTCAGAGCAAACGACGCAGGTCTTCACGAAAAAGTTTGGTCGGTCAAAAAAGAAACTAGAGTGAGCTTGGCTCTGTTGCCGGTAGCGAGCACTACTACTGCAGCACCGGTCCACCCCCACCGTGGTCTGGAAAATGGCGTGAGCCTGGCTCTGTTGCCGGTAGCGAGCACTACTACTGCAGCACCGGTCCACCCCCACCGTGGTCTGGAAAATGGCGTGAGCCCAAAAGCGGGCTTTGTTCCGCCTAGATGGAAGCTTCGCCAGGATGTGGTTAAAACCATCAGTTCGGCACACACGCCGTTGTGGTGATTGCATCCACACCATTAATGAGTTACGACGTGTATATTAGTAAATGTATATCAGAGATGCGCATCGCAGTAGTTGGAAAGCATCACCATGGTGGATCAGAAAAGGTACGAAACCGAGAGTTTGGAAGCTGAATATAGTATTAACATTAGAACCAACCGAAAAGATCTCTATGATCTGGAGGTGGAAAGTGACCACGAGCCCGTGGTATTGCCCGACATGGAGTTTGAGCTCATAGATGTTGAAGAGAAACAGGATGTTCAAGAACCTCTGGAAGCTCCTCCGGACGAGCCCGAGGAATTCGCTTTTCCTCTTTTCTCAGCTCCATCTACCGAGGTCATGACGGTGACGATGAGAGAGGATGAGGACGAGGAGGAGATCAATAATGAAAGACCAGAGTCCTACTACCGAGCGGTTTACACCACCGAGGAAAAGGATCAAATAAAACTTGCCGCCGTGGATGCCTCGGTCGTGATAGAATGGTCACAGACTGTTTTTCCGGATCCAGATGCACGCAAGGTGGTGAATCTCAGACAGCACAACGAGGACGTAGCCAGAGAGCTACAACGTAACCGCAAGCGCAGACCTGGAAAGAAGAAGCGTGAAAGTGCAATAGTGTGTCGTGAGAGGAGGAAGGCCAGAGAGCAGGAGGTCCGCAAGCTTCGAAAGGAACAAGAAGCTCGTGAGAAAAGAAAGAAGTTTAAGAAGTGGGTTCCTGGAAAGAGTAATTCGAAGGCTCCTCCGAAGCCAAAGTACAGAACTGAGTAAGCTTTTTCAAAATGGACTCAGAGGAGCAGACTACGGTAGAGTGTGCTTGGTGCTGACACGAAATTGGAGGTTGAAAGTGTGCTGTTTCCTCAAAATAAGATTTCAGTAAGGACGAGACTTGATAAATGGCGATTCCCTTTCCCCACAAGGCTTTATACGTGAGCTATAAGCTCCAGTGTCAGACAACGACGGAGCCCCTTGATTTGAAGGGTTCAGCAAATTCTACAGCATTTGAAAAATGGCTCGGTCGATGTCGAAGTCTCTCGAAGGGTAATGTTTCTGATTGTCGATTTAGACGACATACGAAAAGATTGAACCACATGAAGACGAGTACAGCACAGGAGGGAAGCTTCCCAATCATTCTGGACCAAGAATTGCGCCTCAGTTAGCCGAGATGCATCAAGATTATCATGTCAAGAAATGGGATGTTTTCCATAAAATTACGTGAGCGGCGGAAAAATGATCCATATCAGCCAAGGTCGTCAATGTGGACGACCAGTGAATGTCAAGCTGGTTATTTTTTAGTTCTATCTTATCAAAATGGGTTGCGTTCAGTTGCGCCCAACACCCACCTCACCGTGCGGCATCCCAGCGGAAGTGCTCGAGATGAGGGCCCGTTTGCATGAAATTACTGGATTATCAGCTTTTAATCTCCAAGTGTCCGATTCGAGCTCGCTGGCTCATAGGGTAGGCTCATTAGTAGCCTTGAATCCAGATGACTGCTGTGTCGCATAGCCACCACCATCTGAAACGCCGGCTATGAATCATTATCACACCTCGTCTAATTAGAATAACCTGCGTTGATACGTGCAGTTTTCACTGACTGCAATTAAATCTGTACGCGTAGTATATAGTGGATCCCATCTGCATTTCGAGTCGTTTATCAAGATATGCGGCTTTTTATCCAACTCCCCTTTTATGCCTTCTACGCTGCTGGTATCGTGCTTCCGTTGCTAGAAGACATTGGAGTCAAATCTTCTCTCAAGGATGTTGGACTTGACGAACAGAACACCATTGAGTTACCAGGGACGGATACGCATTCAGGGCTTGCACCTTTTTTTGAACTGCAAAACCCGATTCAAGGAAAGTTTATCGTTGTGCTAAATGATGGGATCTCAGCCTATGATTATTCGTCTCACACTGCCTGGATCAAAGAGATCAATGGTCCAGTGCAAGAAGAGAGCGATAAAGCAGTCAAATCATTCAAGAACTCACACTTTGCTGGATACGTTGGACACTTCACTGAGGAAGTGTTGCTTCAAATTCGGGAAAACCCCGCTATCAAGTACGTTGAGCAAGATGGGCAGTTTGAATTTCAAGAGACGAGAGCTCAGGAAAAAGCTACCTGGGGTATTTCAAGAATCTCGTCCCGTGAAAAAGTGCCTGGATTGAGTTCATACATTCACGATCCAAAAGGCGGTGAGGGAGTCACTGCGTACTTGATAGATAGTGGGCTCAAACTTGACCAGGATTTTGAAGGCCGGGCCTCACATGGCAAGGCCATATCGTTTCCTCACAACTCCCAGGATTTGTTAGGACATGGTACACATGCCGGTGGCATCATTGGCTCCAAAACTTGGGGAGTAGCCAAGCAAGTCCATATTGTATCGGTTTCGGTGGCCAACTTCTATGGTGGGGTTTTTGTTTCCGATATCATAACAGCGGTTGACTGGGTGGTCCAGGATCACAAGAGAAAGGTGAGGCAGGCAGTCAAGGGATTCAAAGGCTCCACTATCAATTTGTCCGTCGGAGGTTACGCATCGAGCGCTTTAGACGATGCCGTTAATGCTGCTTCCAATGCTGGGTTGCACGTTGTGGCGGGCGCTGGAAACGATGATGACGATGCTTGCAAGACCTCGCCTGCAAGAGCTAGCAAGCCCATAACAGTTGGTGCGATTGATAGCAATGACGTGAGAGCCAGCTTTTCAAACTTTGGTAAGTGCGTTGACATTTACGCTCCAGGTCTTGATATTGAATCTGTTGGTCTTATTTCGAGCCCCCTTAAGATGTCAGGAACTTCTATGGCCGCACCACACGTCACTGGTCTCGTTTCGTATTTCCTCTCTTTGCAGCCAGGCGTGAATTCTGAGTTTTTCAGCTCTCTAGCCGAGCCTTCGGAGGTGAAGAAAAGAATTCTTGAATTTGCTACAAATGGTACAATTACGAAGCTACCACAAGGTTCCAATAATCTTCTTGCTTTCAACGGTGCCAAGAAGCCCACGCTGTTCTGGGAGGAATGAAAAATTGCTCTGAACCATTGATTCTTGGTAAACGTATCGATTGAATGAAAATATTGGCCTCTATATCTCGCCTGATCTGAGAGCGCATAATGATACGCTAGAAACGTAGGAATTTCACTATTTCACTTAAATGCACGACTAAGGTCTTCAAATCACTTTTATCGCTTTAAAGTCAGGGTATTTTTAAATTTCGAAATCCGTCTTGAAAATTCGATCGGGATATCTGAAAACTTCGGGGTCCACAGAGTGAGTTTTTCCTGCACATCTTGGCATCAACACTAGCTACTTACAACAACGTCTTCATGACAGCTCAAGCCATTGAGGACTTTGAGGCCTTTCTAGAGGACAATTTTGAGCCTACAAAGTTTGCATCCTCCCTACTACTAGCCACCAATGTTGCCGACGACTCAGAGCTTGATTTGGCGACACCAATCAAAAAGCTACAGTTTGATGCCAACGAGTGTGAATCTAGAATGGAGCAGATAGCACGCACGCATACCGAGGAGCTCGTGGCTAGCTTCACGAAGATAGAACTGACGAAAAAAGTCATGAAGCTGTCTGTGACGCCGCTGGTCGATAGAGTTAAAAAGCTGTATGCTAGGATTCAACGTGAGATCGTTGATCCATACAAAGAAGCAAGTCAGCTCAACGGAGCGCTTCAGCGAATTCACACCACGTCAACGCTTCTTCGAGGCGCCAGTTTCCTCATCATGTTCATTCAACAACTACAAGACTGCGAGGCCGCGGGGTCTGATTCCGTGAGAATGGCCAAACTCTTTAGTTTGATGAGCCGTTTCTACAAGGGACGCTTGCTTCTGAACCTGCCAGACTTTGGCGATGTCTTCTCCTTGAAGTTTGTGAAGGAGTACAGGGCCATATTCCAGGCTCGCTCGACTGAGTTTTTGAGCTCACTCTCTGAAAAGATCTCCAATGATATTGCACACCATAACTCATTCAGGGAGTCAAATGACTCCTTGCGGAGCAACATCATGGCATTGCATATTTTGGACAGCGCAGAGCTTTTCCAGGTATTGGATAAGGGCGCCCTTTCGAAATCAGTTCAAATCGCCTCTACACAGCTTTCTAGAGCATTGCAATCTCCACGTAGCTTCGGCGCTGCTTTGGAGGATACAAAACGCTTTGCTTTGCAATTCACCAACACACTCGAGTCTTTACTTCGCGCTTGTGTGTCTGAAGATCATCTGATATACACTGAGTTTGTCGAGTATCTTCAAGCTTCCTCGCTCAAGACCGTGTATTGGGAAAGGCTTGTATCAAAATTCAAAAGAAACATTGCCACGACAATGGCAAGAGGTGGTCCAATCGCCAAATCACTTGTTACAAACTACCCCAATATGGCGAGTGCTGTGAAGAAGATATTTGATAACGAGACGGCACCCCTTTTGCTAGACGCTATTGTCATCATAGACAACGCTCCAAAATAGAAAAGACTAATGAGTTTACAAGCATGCATTTTATTTGTATCTTTTATCGCTCGGCGACATGCATCTTTAAGCAGTAATTTTGCTTTTGAGATCAGTAAGGAATTCTCTGTAGCCCTTGGAGGTGGCAGACTTGTCTTCAACCAAGTTGCTCCAAACCCAGAAACGTAAGGCCACCAACAGTCTCTCTTGAGCCATGTCCATTGGCTCATTAGAGCCGCTGCCAATGATGACATACAAGCTCTTCCAAACGATCGAATCCTTTTGTTCTCTAAGCTTGCCGATAATTTGTCTCACCTTATAGTTGAACTCGGATTCCTCGTATGAAAACTCTGGTAATTCTGTTTTACCAGCCTCAACCTCGTATAAGTTATTAGTTCCGAACAAGTCACCAACGAGATCAGGCACGACATCTCCCGACACCCACAAGAAAAGTTCACTTCCATTATCCACCAAGTATAATCCGTAGTTTTCCCAATTAGTCTTGGTAGCATTCTGAGGCTCCGGCATCATGATTTCGGATGAGATGATCTCGCGTTCCTCACCAGTCTCTGGGTCAGTTTCGATGTATGTTTCTGGCAAGCCACAGGAGTCTGGCATGCTATGCAAGGCGTAGACTGTTGGGTATATGGTCTTGATCAAATGATTGAGAGGGAGAGAACCCAAATTGTTCAATGCGATGGCCCTATGATCTGCTGGAAGCCTCTCGTCTCTGAAACCCATGTTCTTCGTCAAAGCGAAGAGCAAAAGCGGCAACATACGCAAGTTTGTAGAGATTTGCAAAGGTGAAGAGCCAGTCATATTGCCAGGAATCAAATCCTTTTTGTAGACATTCAATATGTCAACAACCGACCTAAACAAGAAGTCTCTACCGTCACCCAAGGAGCTTGACAATGCTTTCTCAATTGCCCTGTGAGTCAAGTAGCTGGTGATGGCAAGCTGATCAGCAGAAGCGTAAATGTCGTCCAACTTGTTCGAGGTTGGAACAGCCAAATTAATGACTCTAACCCTCCTCTCGCCGAAGCAAGTGGTATGTAGAACCGCAGCCTGGAAATAAACGACAGGCTTCGTGATTGTCTCTTCGATAGACACCTCGATAACGTAACTTTGGTCTCTAGGGAAGGATGGGAATGAGCACAAGTCTGAAGATCTGTTGAAAAAGTTACCGAAGAAACCACTCATCCTGAAACCGGTGGAACATCTAACTCTCAACACAGCCTCCAAAGCAATTTCCATCGACAAATGCTCGCTAATTTCCTTAGACAACTTGGTAACATCTTCCACCTTTGTGCATGACCATGATGGGTAAAAGTGAGTTTGACCAGCTGTGAAGCGAGGCAAATTTGACAAGGATGCCACATCTTGATACTTGTTACCGGTCAAAAACAAGTCGATAGAGACTTGCGCGGAATTACACTCCACTGCAAATGCTTTGTAGAATTTGTCAGCAGCATTCAACAACGTCTGCGCTTCCTTTGGTTTACCAGACTGTGATTCATCTCTAGGCATCAATTTACCTTCACCAATACTTGGCAACGTAGCAGAGAATACAACCAACTTACCACCAATATTGCTGGTTAGCCTGTGACCAGATCTCAAGGCGGGTCCCAAAGCAAAATGAGGGTTAGCGGTGCCCTCAAAGTATGATGGGAATTCCATCAACAATTTCTCAAGAGCCTTCCTATTCTCATCCAAATTAATCAACAAGCCTTCTGGAGATGGCAAAAATGGCTCGTCAAGGTCAGAGACAATCAACATCTCTGGGGCCTCGTCCAATCCCTCGCGGAAACGGAAGAAGTGCAAGTTAGAGTCGACACCAAGTATAGCGACACGAGCAGTCTTATGCGTGTTCGGGATACGGTCCAAACTTTCCAATATGGTTCTGGCAACGGTTGAGGTCATACCAGAAGCCACAGCATCAGCAGAAACATCGATGATGAACGTGTACACAACGGGCTGGGGAGCTCTGGCCATGTACTCTTTAGGAGCGATGAATTCCACACACGAGTGGTTCAACTCAACACGATCGTATCTGTTAAGGGACTTTTGTGACAACTCATCGTAGTCGAAAGCCGCGGGAACATCATTTTGCAAGCCGCAGAAGTTACATCTCCATCTTTTGCCGCCCTCGGTCCACGAGACGAACGGATTGATGTAACCTCTACAACGACGACAACGCGAGATGACGGTATCACGGGTGACCGGCGCCTGCTCGACAGACTCGTGCAAGGCTGTGTAAGGACGAACCACAAGTGCCAAGGGCAACTTGGATTTTTTCAAAAGGGACGAGTTCACAGGAATCACGTTCAAAGTTGAGCGGAGGTAATCGGAAGACGCGTTAGCAGTCTCAGATCCCGGGACAATCGTGGCGCTTGGGGGTACGATCAAAGGAGGTGGGGGCAACGTCAAGTCAGAGATGGAAGGAGGCAACTCTTTCGATAAGTCCGTCGTGTACAACTGATTCAATGGCAAGGTTCCCGCAGCACCTGCGCCCACTGTGGGAGCAGCACCACCGTAGTACAGCGATTGAGTCTGTTGGCCGTAAGGATCGGCAACGCCGTAATTGTTTTGGTACTGGTTCTGGTATTGATTCTGTGTTGGTGCCTGATACTGAGCCTGCTGAGGTTGCTGCACCTGTGGCTGCGCGTAGGGATCGGCCTGGTAGCCGTAGCCGGGCGTTTGCTGACCTGGGTAGGCTGCACCGTTGCCATTGGCGGGAAACTGGGCCTGTTGTTGCTGGGTTTGTTGAATGTTCATATTCTGGAAGCCCTGCGTAGCCTGGTCCACGCCGTATCCACCGTACGATGGTTGGGCTGATGGCTGCTGAACAGCATACTGGGGCTGTGGGTATGCTCTTCTTCTTGACATGGTAGTACGCCGTGAAAGAGGGTGTCGTAAAAGTTTTGAGACGTGGTCAAAGTGCGACGAGATTAGTTGATGTTGAACGCCCTATGTGCAGAACCACCAAAACAGTGCCCCGGAAGATTTTGATTTGGGGGTCACTAGTTGCTGAATTTATGCTGTTAGGACTTGAGTTGCTGTAAATTAGTGTCAAATCTATTGACCGGTAAATTTTGCTGCGGTCATGTTGGTGCACTCATGATTGGTACTTCGCAGCGTGCTCAGGTACTGTTAGTCGTTTTATCGACTTGGAAAATTGGAGAATGTAGATTCAGATGAGAAACTAATGAAAAATTGCGACAAAGAGGCGAGAACATATTCTAATTGCTGTTGATTTTTCGTGCTGTCTAACCAATGGCTCCCTTCTAACCATGTGTTCTCGATACCGTTCTCAATTGAGATTATGTAAGCTTTGTCTAAAAAACGCCTCTTCCAACTTCTTTATCTTTGATCCTCTTAATTCATCTCAGAAATCACATGTGACGACCAAAAGTGTCAACAATGTGTTTTTTGTAAGCATCAACCAAGACCCTATTCCCTTTGAGGGTGACAAGAGATACGTCCGAGGCACTCGTCAACAGGAGTGGTCTGTTGGGTAGACCATCTTTCCTGACAATACGTGGCTTTACACCATATATGAAACGAGCATTGAACTGGAAATCACTGCTAACTCGAGGCCCCACCAGAGAGGGTATTTCCATAACTTCGGTACACATCCCTTGCTCCTCGCTCTGCAAAATCAGTTTCACAACGGCGACACTTTTTTCGACCCTTTCATTTATGCCAAACAAAGTTATTTTGTCCTTGCAATACCTCACTCCGTCACGACAGAAAAAGATTCTGCATTCAAAAGGATCACCACAGATAGCATCCTCGACAAATCGGAGTTCGAGGAGTGCTCGATATATCGAGGGCACATCTAGAACAACTTTCGACCTAGCACTTGCCCACTGCCTCAACGACTCAAAAGCCTTTTCACGCTCATTATTTGAAGGCAACTGGGATGCATGTCCACTTGATAAATGCCTACCATAAATTAGCAAGGTATCATTTACCACGGAAGCCGTCATCGTATATGGAATTCCTTTACAAAGATTCCTTCCTTGTAATTTCCAGACAAGCTTTTCATCCGAGCAGACGTAAAAGTCACTTGGCTTCATCCTTTCTAGCATACTCTGTAATTCACGGATCACTAGTGCCACCTCGGGGTATTTAGGTCCAAAAATCTCGATGAACTCAACGTCATTCAAACTGCCAGTTGGCAATTTTCCTATAACTTTATTTTCTAAGCGCAACTGGAAGAATTTGGACCTTACATCATCGAGCGACAATAACATTCTAACATGCTCGATATTTCCACCATGAAGGTCTGCCAACACTAATCTCTGAGAAAAATACGTAGCAACGCGTTGAATAATCTTTTCTTTAGCCAGGATCACATCTGCTTCATGACCCTTGATGAAGATCCTCCTCTCAGTTACATTCTTGTAAGCGGAGAGCATTTCGACATTCTGGACACAGCTCTGAAAGTGGTCCTCTGCAAATGCATACGGAACAATCACAGAGTCACAAAGAGAGGCTCGCATACGAGCCGAGGATTCTCATTGCCTCAGAAACTGAATCTCTGTCGCCTTGCACTCCTACTTTGCAGTAACAACCACGATAATAACCAAGACGAATCGAGTCCCCAAGACACTCTTTAACCTTTTCTCTCGCTTTGTAAACATAAAGTTGGTCTGAAAAATGCCACCAATTCTCAACCTCTAGCAACACTAACCTCAAGATCAGGTCCTTCGCTCCCAAACAATCTGTCTTGTAGCCTGTCACGTTCACTTGCACTGTAGGGGCAAAGTCAATGCCATCTACCAGCAGCAGATTATCATGAAAGACTATTTTTTCAGGGATATGGTATGGAGAATACTCTCGAAAGCGCTTGCGAGCAATTGTGATTTCCACATTGTGCTTTCTTTTGATGGACCTCACTGTTCTCCCTTTTGGCCCCACAACGGCGCTACGTCTTCTCGTGGGGATTTCAAATTTGAGTGTGGTAACGGGACGTTCACGTTCAAAGTGTGTTCGTATAAGGTTTCTAGCTCTCTTCATTTCCTGTGGGGTTCCATGAATCAAGAAGTTGGCTCCATCTTCTGACTTTGACATCTTAACGACGGCTTTGCTTGCACGACAAACTATATTCAACGCCTTCTGTAACTCCCCCGTAGACATTTTCTTGAGCTCATGCTCTGCTATGGTCAAGTGTTCGTAGGTGGAACGTGTGAAAGGATCGAGTGGTCCGCTCATGACTGCTCAATATAATCAATGGACGGGCACCCTTGCTGAAATATATAGGCGCATACCATTAGATGCTTGTGACTTGCACTTTTGCCATCTTTGCTTTGCTGTAATAATATCTCGCAACTCCATATCAAAGTGACTCAAGTAAACGCGACCTCAGGTTGAGACATGCATCCAACAGTATGAAACAACCAAAATGGTAAAGGGCAATTTGGGTATTTTATATGTCGTCTTATTTTTCTCTCCGATGTTTGACGATAGCCTCAATCGCCACAGCGCTAACAATACCTCTCATCCTTTCCCTCTGAAGTCACAGGCAGCCACAAAAAGCATGTAAACTTTCCATCTTCACCAACAATCCCACACAAATCCAGTCACACAGAGTCATCGTTTGCTCTTTACACAAGCCCTCCTCTTGGCCGTTGCATTGTCTGAGTTTCCGACACTTTGCAACAACTTAGGATCGGGCGTATACGTGGTGATCGAAGAAGAGATGCTAGGATGATTTTGAAGACGCCAAATTCTAATTCATAATTCGAATTACTTCACTAGTGGCTTTTCACGAGTGGTTTCTCGAAACCGCACAAGTTGAGATCCAATTTGAGGAGACCTCTTTTGTACTGCTCGCTCATACTGTGCCCTGAGATTCGAGTATTCACGCTGGAACTTCAAGTAAACAACGCCACGAAGAGTTCTGCACGGCCTAAAGCTGAATTCTCATACCACTCGCCTCGGACCAATGGAAACTTGGTTTAACGTGAGCTAAAGTATGTTTTTGCAGCAATGAGGCTTGGAGGCTCCACGGCTGTGGTGAAATACTTCGCAGGCATCGCTGATTGGCGGTATGAGCGCAATGAAGGCTTTGCAACGTCTTATGAATGAGAGTGTTCAGGTTCAAATTTGTCCAGGTTCAGGACCGTGTCCTGGCTCTGTGACACGATGCTTGGTCTCATTAGTGGCGAGCCAATGGAGTAAGAATCCACTGGAAAACGCTTGCTGGATACTTTTCACTCCTCGGTTCGACTCAGAAACCACACCCCTCAAACCCGGATTATCCAGCCCCAGATCGTCGAAAAGCCTTCCTTATTTGTACATTACCTAATGCGTAACCGTGTATGTTTATGGTCGCATAGTCGTCGAGAATATACATACCCCGGGGACCCCTCCCGTTTTTGGTACCTGAGCTTCCATTGTTCTTTTTCTATGCCCCTTGTTTATGTCAACATTCAGGTCTTGGCGTTGCGTTCAACACGTTCGTTGCTGAGCCCCTCCAGATTATACAGCTTATATAGCCATTGGCATTTGCAGCCATACCGTAGTGAACTGAAAACCCGTCTTTGATACCCAAAAATGCACATTCGCTTGATTCTCTCGCTTGTGCTAATCCAGCACGCAGCCTCCATGGTAATTCCCCTGCTTGACGAAATCGGCCTCGGCTCTCTTTTCACCAGAGACGGCTCTTCAAACAAGCCGGAAACATTGAAACGCAGAAATGGCCCAGCTCCTTTATTCAGAGTAAGCAACGCCGTGAACAACAGATACATTGTCGTGTACAACGACGAGGTGTCCGATGAGGACGTCAGTTCCCACAACAGCTGGATCTCGTCTGTGGCTGAAAAACGAGACCAGACGGACGAACAAGACGACGAACGCAAACTTGAGTTTTTTGGCTTGCCCCGTTTCCGGGGATACCTGGGCTGGTTCCCAGAAAACATCTTAAAATCCATCCAAGACAGCCCTCAGATCAAGTACGTTGAACAGGATGCCCGTGTGCACATGTACGACACCTCGTACCAGGACGACGCCACATGGGGCCTTACCCGTCTTTCCGAGCGTGGCGATAACGGCTCTTCTGACGCTTTTGTGTACGATTCCAAAGCAGGAAGCGGTGTAGTTGCATATGTGCTTGATACTGGCGTGAGAGCGTGGGATGGAGACTTCGAAGGACGGGCAAAGTACCGCAAGTCAATGGCATTTCCAGGCATTCCTGTGGACATGCACGGCCATGGCACACACGTTGCTGGCACGGTGGGCTCTAAAACGTGGGGTGTGGCGAAAAAAGTGGAAATCGTGGGAGTGGGTGTTTTGGGGCCTTTTGGCACGGGCATGAACTCCGACATTATTCGTGGCATCGAGTATGCGGTGAAAGGGCACGAAGAGAACGTAAAAAAAGGCACCAAAGGATTCAGAGGTTCGGCCATCAACTTGTCCGTTGGCGGAAGTCCCCTGGGAGCCTTGGACGCTGCGGTGAACGCTGCCATTGACGCTGGAGTCCACGTTGTTGCAGCCGCTGGAAACGACAACCTTGACGCCTGCGACTTTTCACCCAGCAGAGCCGAAAGAGTCATCACTGTAGGCGCTGTGGACGAAAACGACCAGAAAGCGAATTTCTCCAACTACGGCGAGTGCATCGACATCCATGCTCCTGGCGTTGATATCGAGTCGGTGGGGCTCTCCAACAGCCCCACGCTCATGTCTGGCACCTCCATGGCAGCACCGCATGTCACCGGGTTGGTTGCGTATTTTTTGTCGTTGCAGCCGGGCTTGGGCTCTGAGTTTAGCGGCCAGCTTGTGGATCCAGCGGAAATGAAAAAAAGGCTTCTTGACTACGGCACCAAAAACGTGCTCAAGGGTCTTAGCTCGGATACTGTGAACCTCATGGCGTACAACGGCGCCGAGGACGCCGCGGAGGTTTGGGCGTAGTCGGCCCTCCACGCCAAGATTGAATTGACAAGACAGCCACTGCAATTGGGGTAGGTCTTCATGGTCTAGTATATCGCCAATTGAGCGCCATTGAATTGTGAAACACAAACGTCCTGTAGCGTCGTAGACGGGCAAAATCGTCAACTAAGTGCCGACAAGCTCGCCAGCTGAAGCCTCACCTCTTAGGCGCCAATCTCGAAAACACCAACGGCGATCGCCAAAACGCTTTTCCAGACGAAGCGCAAAGCCATGGCCGTACGAGTGGCGTAGCCCATGCTGCCGTCGCCAAACGCAGCGAGTTAATCTACTTGGTGTTTTCTGGTGTTTCGAGTACTTGACGAGTTGTGACCCAGGAATGCTTATCGCTCAGTCCGCCTCCACCCAAGTCCTGCCAAGGGCCGTTTCCCCCAGAAATGAACTTTTCTTCCCGCGGTGACCCGTTGTGGATTTGCACGGCTGACATTCCCAGCCTTCGACCGATCTACAGCACGCAGACGCCCGATCCCCGTAGAGTGAAACCGCTTCGGCCTTCCTTGCAGCTTCGTGATGGCATGGCTTCTCCAATGCCTAAGCGAATGGGTTCGCTGCGTCCAAGCCACGGGTCACGGGCCACGGGCCACGGGGTTTTGTCATCCGGGCAAAATTCAAATGATACTTATCTTTGTGAAAATACAGTCTTGGTATTTCAAGCTGGCACCTGTGGGTGGCTGCGAAAATCACCAAGCTTCTAACTCCTCCCACACACCACCCTCCGACCGTTGCCAGAAAATCAGCTGAGCCGGATCCAGGCCGTTCCGAGATCCAGAACCCACAGTGCAAAAGCCCCGATACGGCCGCAAGCCGACATACCGTCCTGATACCCCTGGAAACAGACCCTCTGGAGCCACTAAGGTGCGGAGAATAGCACCCTCCAGCTGCCCAATACGGCAGCAGATACGGCACACCTCTGCCTCCCGGGAGCAGTTCGACACCAACCCTCCAGCACACAAGGTGATTGGCTGGCGTCGGTGAGCAAGGATGGGAATTGGGAAAGATCACCCGGCGAGAGCCACAAAGGCGGCAATTTCGCCATCTTCTGACACACGGTGCTCTTGGCAAACCTGAACCCTGACGTCAAGATAGCCTTTGTGCGTCATGGGGAGGTGGGGCAGGCCCTTGTGCCTGGGGAGATTGAATAGTGAAGGGCGCTGTTTTCTCTCGTTTGTGTTATTTGCAGCAATCGGACTGACGCCAGATCGACAGATATTTTTTCGCCCTGACGTCCGGGGACATGAGACGGCATGGGCCCCGCAGGGCGGTTGCAAAAAACAACCACACCAGATCCTCAAGCCCCTATAGCCGCTCCACCTCCCCAAGCCCCAATAGCCGCTTCACCTTGGCGACTTGCGCGGCTTGGCAAGAAATCGTTGCCTTATCGCTACCGCTCCGGAGTAGCCTAGCACCCAGGTACAATATGCCCATGAAACATGTAAAAGCGACCTTCGGTCTTGGTTAGGAACCAGGCACAGCCGGCGACGCAATGCCAAACAATGGGCGTATGGCGTTGGCGAACAATGCACCGGTCTGCCGCCGATGCACCCGGTTCTGGTCTGTCTGCATCGAAGCCAAATGTTCGACGGCTTGCTGGATGGAGATCTTCACTATATAAGAAGCCCGGCTGAACCGCTGTTTGGGCTTGTCCATCACCATGAAATTCAACTTCTCTCTTCTACTTCTTGCTGGCTACTCTGCTGGCGCCGTGATTCCCTTGTCTGGGCAGCCCGAGCATGGTGCTGAGGCTGCCGTGGAGAAGAAAGACCTTGCCTCGCTGATTGCACCTTTGTTCCGTGTTTCCAACCCGGCCAAGTCCCGCTACATTGTGGTGTACAAGGACGACGCCTCGGAGGAGTCCAAGAACGAGCTCAGCGACTGGATCTCCCTGAGAATCTCCGCCAAAAGAGACGGCTCCATCGACAGCTTGAACTTCTTTGGTTTCAACAGTCTCAGCGGCTACCTGGGCATTTTTGACGACGACATCTTGGGCTCCATCAGAAACAACTCCGCCGTCAAGTACGTCGAAGAGGACGCCAAGGTGTCGGCTCTGAGCTTCACCAGGCAGTCCAACGCGGAGTATGGTCTTGTCAGAATCAGTCACCGCAAAAACGCCGCCAACGGCAACTATCTCCATGACGACGAGGGCGGTAAGGGTGTCACTGCCTACGTGGTGGACACCGGCGTCAAGTACGACGACAATGAGTTCGAGGGCCGTGCGTCTTTCGGTACTTCCATCGCCTTGCCGGATGAAAAGAAAGATCCTTCGGGTCACGGAACCCATGTGGCTGGTACAATCGGTTCCAAGACCTTCGGTGTGGCCAAGAAGGTCAACATTGTCTCGGTGAATGTGTTTGACGCCGACGACAACGCCTTTGTTTCTGACATGTTGAAGGGCTTCGACTGGGTCATCAAGGACCACAACAAAAACAAGGACAAGAGCGGCTTCAAGGGCTCCACTTTGAACATGTCCATTGGTGGTGCCAAGTCCAGTGCTTGGACGGACGGAATCAACGCTTTGCTCAAGGCTGGCATCCACGCTGTCGTTGCTGCTGGAAACGAAAACACCGATGCTTGCAACTACAGTCCTGGTTTGTCCGACGCTATCACCGTAGCTGGTTCTGATGAAGACGACAACAACTACAGCAACTCCAACTACGGAGATTGCGTGGATATCATTGCTCCTGGTGTCAATATCGGCTCCGTTGGAGTGAAGCTGTCTCCTTACTACATGACCGGTACCTCCATGGCTTCTCCCCACGTTTGCGGAACGGTCTCCTACCTTTTGTCCTTGTACCCAGGCAAGGGTTCCGAGTACAGCTCTTCTGCATCGCCATCCGAAATTAAGAAGATGTTGGTTAGCTACGGAACCAAGGACAAGATCTCTGGCTTCAACAGCGACACCCCCAACGTGCTTGTGTACCAGGGTGGAATGGACCCTTCTGCTTTCTGGAACTAGTGAGACTTTGCTACTTCCCTGAACGCTTTTCCACTTTCAATTTGCTATTCCTTCGTTCGCTTTTCTCTGGCTCGCCCAGTACAAAAATACCCTTTGTAACAATGAAAGGAGGGTTCTTTTGGCCCATTTGCTGAACAGCAGTTTGTAGTCATTGAGCGTGGGTTTGGCCTTCTAGCTCAAAGCTGGCCCTACCGTGTTCTACCATGCCTCTATCTATTCGCTATAACGGTTTCAATCGGTCTCCTCGATAAGCGGGTCGAGAATATGAAGGTAGTGGCCCGATACTTCCCTTTCTGACACTCTGTTCCACACCTTATGCTGGTTCCTGAACACCTCAAGGAAGAGTCCTCTGAAAAGGCGATTTCGGAACGCTGCATCGAGCTCTGGGTCATTGGGACGCTCCTTCTGAACCCGTCGCTCCTCTAGGAAGGCATTATCAACATAGAAATGAAAAGGTTTTTGATCTTTAGCTGAAAAGTGGTCTTCAGGAGGCTGGTTATCGTGCTCTTCTGCTTCGATAGCTCCGTAATCCGGGGTGGGGGGTCGATAGACGAGGTAGGGGTTGGCGAAAACGGGGTCATCACGGTGACTATGAAGAGATCTTGAGCTACTTATGGAGAGGCTTTTGGCCGTTTCGAAGATCGAAACCAAATCTGGCAGAAGCATAGTGTTGTGTTCGGGAATACTTCGCAGCTCTTTTTTGCAGCCATAGTCTGAGAAAGCACCATGCGCTGAAGAATTCAGAAAAGAACCGCTTAATATGGCTTACAGTTAGCTAATAAAGTATTCGGTATCTATTGATAAGCAGAGATTTGTTTATTGTGTTCTTATTTTTCTGTTTGCCTGCCTATTAAGCTGTCAAGTGGTCAGACGTACTGACTTGTGAAGGGCACTTTGCATTTTACGTTTGGCAAGCAAACTTAGATAGAGGAACTAACTATGCACTGTTTACAGAAGACAAAACTTTTTCAAAACCACTGAGTGGGCATCTCGTTTCAACCAAATGTTTCCCACTCTATCTTCCGAAGATCGGCCAGACATAATCCTGTGACAAATCACAGCTTACAGATACTTCTAGGCTTGAACTCAGTTTACTCTAACCATTAAATTCGAATAATTTTCATTTCTAAGGCAATTAAAGCTACTAAAATGAAATCCAATGTGTCACGTGACAGTTTCCAAATTTAAACAATCTACATTCCATCCCTAGAGCAGGCCCACAAGAGTTACTCAAGAGCAGATTTTCTGAACCGATTGTCTACCCGACTTTTTAATCTTTTGTTGCTTGGCAACTTGACCTAACTCATCTGAGGGCGGGTAATGTATCCATCACGACCTGCATATTCTCGCACGCTTACACTATAAATGGAAGAGCATCGCACTTAATTTTTTTCCATAAAGCATATTTTGATCTCTTTACATGAATGATCCTAAATTCATGCAAACTTTTTGTTGCGGGCTTGTGGCTTTCAGCCATGGCATTGCCGCTTCGAAGCGTATGAGAAATCAACGAAGATGAGGAAACTAAGTCTCTTCTTTCCCAGTCCGATTCGACTATGACGACAGGGTTGAAAAGCGCCTGCAGTGAGTTTACGGCATCGGGTTCAACCTGGTGTTTCATTGTGGGCTTATACTTGCCAGTATTTAACAGTTCTGATTCAAACAATTTCTCAGCGGCTTCGAAGCAGCGATGCTTGGTTGATACCTGGAAGCACGCAACAAAGAGTTTGCTCGATTACAAGACAAGACTTGTGTGATTCCGGTGATGAAATATCCCATAACATTCGCAGTTTCCACGGTAGCATACGTCTAGAACCCAATCTAGTATGCCGGTGACCGCCAATCGACCTTCCATGGATGTCTGATGGAATCACTACAAGTTTGTCTTCTTTTGGTTTATGGATCGTAAAATTGTACTACGTAACACACCGTTAGATCTTACCCTTGACGTTAGGGCGTGTCAATGGCCACTGGTAGGAGCCTGCCTCCGAAAATACGTAACCATGATCAGTCAAAAACTTCCTCAAGTTCTTGGGACCCTTTGAGCCGTATGGGTAGATTTCAGGTTTAGGAGCCTTGTCCGACTCAATGAACTCCAACAATGGTGTAAACAACTTCCAAGACACATCCAACTCGTCATCTCTAACGAAGTTGGCATGGTTGCCCAAGTAGCAGTCTCTGATCAAAGCTTCATATGCCTCAGGAATCCAGAAGTCATCAGAGTATCTGGTAGAGTATGTCAAGTCCAAGTCTGTCAAGGATGTCTGTGTGGAGATACCGGGAATCTTGGAATTGATCTTGGTGTAAACAGCCTCGTTGGGCTGGATTCTGATGACCAACTCGTTTCTGTGGATCTCCTGGAAAATACCCTTGGCCACCTGCTTGAACTGGATTCTGATCTCCACCTTGGACTCGTCCAAAGCCTTACCGGCTCTCAAAACGAAAGGCACACCGTCCCATCTTTCGTTGTGGATGTTCACAGCAAGAGCAGCGTAAGTGCTGCATCTGGAATCCTTATTGACAGTCTCGTCGTCAAGGTAGGATGGCTTAGAGCCATCTTCAGACTTACCATATTGACCGAGCAAGATGTCGTTGGGGTTAAAATCGTCAAAAGCCTTGAGCACCTTCACTTTTTCATCTCTCACAGCCTCTGGGTCGAACGACACAGGTCTCTCCATGGTCAAAAGGGTCAACACCTGCAATAAGTGGTTCTGCATGACGTCTCTGATTATGCCGATCAGGTCAAAGTAGCCGCCTCTTCCCTCTGTTCCGAATGCCTCTTTAAAGGAAATCTGGACCGAGGAAATATGCCTGTTGTTCCACACACCAGACCATAACTCATTACCAAAACGCAACACCAACAAGTTCTTCACCATTTCCTTGCCCAAGTAGTGGTCAATTCTGTACAATTCTTCCTCAGTGAAAAGAGGAGCCAAATCTTTCTGCAATTGTCTGGAAGACTCCAAATCGTGGCCGAAGGGCTTCTCGACAATGACTCTCACTCTTCCACCTTCAGGATAGACGAGTTGCTTAATGTGAGAAGCAACAGTGGTGAAAACTGATGGGGGCAATGCTAAGTAGAACAAACGCTCAGACTTGGTAATCTTGTTTTTGGTGTCGTACTCTTGGATAGCCTTCTCGAGCTTCTCAAAGCCCTCGGGCTTGTCGTATGGACCAGAAATGTATGAGATCAATTGCAAGAAACCGTCGACTTTGCTCTTTGCCTTCTCATCGTGCAATTTCAAGTGCTCCTTCACACGCTCTCTCAACTCCTCGGTAGTCAATCCCGAACGGGCGTAACCAATGATGTTGACAGTGTGAGGCAACTGATTTTCTCTGTAAAGCCCAAAGAGAGCAGGGAAGGTCTTCTTTTTGGCAAGATCGCCTGAGGCGCCAAAGACGACAATTGACACGTGCTCACCGAAACTGTCTACTGACATGCTTGTATTTGTGGTGATTGGAAAGGGTAGTTAAAGGGGGGATTTCAAGAAGCAATTGTTGCTAGGAAACAAAAGTCAAAAAAAAATCCCGGCCTTGCGGTTATATATGATGAGGTCGCACCAACTGCCATGCGAGATATAAAGGGCGGCCTGCACGCAGCCATAACGCTACCACCTCCCAGCCGGCCATGTCTGACCGATAATCGCACTAGAACTTTAGTTGCTGGGACTTGAAAAATACGATTTTCAGTCAATTGAGTCAAAGTTACTCGGAGCGTAGTGATTTAAATGTCAAAATTCACATGCTGATCAGCCTTTCTAGCTCCGGCCCGGTATCGGTCATATTCCTCCGTTGGCCCTGCCCCCCGTCTTTCGGTGCAATGTCTTGCGGATTCTCAACCTTCACGTGCGGTGATTACAAATTCGCAGTGAAAGAGCGTTGTACGCTTACCCTGCAGGACTCATGGTTATCATTGACAAATAGTTGCAAATTCTAGGTGTCAGGTCTTCGAGGTCGTGGCGGATGCAAGAAACAATGGAGGGCTCGAATGCCTTAGTTTGCGCTGCTGTTAAAGCACCTCGAGTTTCACACTCCAAGTGCCATTTGAAAGAGTTTCACAGGAAATTGCTCCGGAAAAACTACCCAATTGGGCTGCCGTCGACGCGAGAGAGCCCTATCTCCGTTTGTCCTGGCTTTCCCCCACGTCTTATTGTGCGAGCCGGGCAAAAGGAGGCAATCCTCGGAGGTTGTGGTATACTGCATAACGCTTATAACCAACGCCTTATCGTCTATCACCTTCTTCAACTAGGTGCTCCTGACTGCCATTTTCACCATGATAGGTCTCAGGGGTCTCAGTAGTCAGTGAATCCTCCTTTCCAGTGGGCGCCTTTCCTTCAGGTTCACGCGCTTCAGCGTGATCCTCGTGCTCATCGCCAATTTGAAACATGTCATCGTCGTAGTCTGGTAACGTTTCGGCATTGAATTCGTCAAAAAGATTCTCCTGCTCGCGTTGGCGACTACCATCCAAGTCAAGCAGGTCTCTTTCCTCCTCGTCACTGTCGCTGTAATCTTCGCCAGGTATGATGTCAAATTCGTAATCGTCTCTTCTACGACGTCTGGTACTGCCTGGAGACTTGTGGCACTTCATCGTGATGATGGCGATAAGGAATCCAAGTACCGCTAATGCCATGAAATACTGGCCCGCGTGGTCAGCAGCGTAATGCTTGTTGTTGTCCTGCTTGCCGTCCTCGGGCTTTTCCTCGTCATCCGACTCCTCGTCAGAACTGTCATCCGGTTTCTCGGGTTTTTCGGTCTCTGGCTTCTTCTTGTGGGCATCCGTAGTAGTTGCAGTCTTCGTCGTCTCCGTTGATGTTTGACTGGTGCTGCTTGTGGTGATGAGCGAAGTACTCAGGGCAGATGCTGTGGTCAGTGTCAGGGTCAGGGTCAGGGTCAGGGTCTCTGAGGTGGAAGTTGGTCTATTCTTGCTCAATTCACGGCGCTCCGCAGCATAATCCCTACTGAGATCGTATTTTTCGGCTTTGTCTGCGTCGATGACCTCACCAAAGAGACGAAGCTGCCAGTTTTTAAGGGTCACCTCGTTTTGTCCACGAGAACTGGAAACCTCAAGCTTCCATTCACCCACACCACTCTCACCAAAGTGAGCGACAGACATGAACGTCCAGTCCTTGAGTCCGCGGGTGGACTGGTCGAATGGACGAGGATCAGCGAGCTTGCTGACGATACCATTTGGAGAGGTCAATTTGACCTGAATTTGGCCACGGATAGCCGACTCAATATTGACGGTGACAGTGACGTGCTCAACACGCTCAAAGTTGACTAGCTTCAAGTCATCCTCGGTGAGATTGACGCTGCTCGAGATCCAGTCGCTAGCAGCCGTTTCACTGGACTTGACCGCTTCATTCACCTCGAGTGAGTCGGCGTAGTACCATGCCTGGGGCTTTACACCCTTCCACTTTTTGGCTTCCTCCACAAGCTTCTCGGCATCAATCTTACCGTAACCGTACTTGTGGGAGTATTTGAGCCCAAGGGCAGTTTCTTGGTATTCACCGTCGTGTTCATTCACAGTGACACCTGCCCGGGCAGCAACATGCTGCACATCACGCCAATTAAGCTTAGGATTGGCCTCAAGCACCAAGGCAAAAACACCTGCTGCCAAGGGGGCAGCTGCCGATGTTCCACCATGGCCCAGAGAACATCTCTTTCTAATGTCCGTTGTTTGAATGTGTTCGCCAGAGCCTGAACTATAAGTGACAACCATAACGGCTGAGCAGGCCTCGGCATACGTAGGGTGCAAGTCTTTGTGATCGATGGCGCCCACAGTGATGGAATATATGGAGTTGGTGTAGCCGTCAAAGTTGCACTGGTCGAAAGCACGACCTCCGTTGCCACTTGCAAACACATAGACTGACCCTTTGTTTTGGCGGCCCTCTTGGACGCCTTTTATCATGGCTTTGCGCACAATCATATCGGGAGCCGCAACGGTCTTGCCGTTGTCTGTGGGGCCCCATGAGCATGAATAAATATCGTTGGTTTCAAGGCCATAGATCATGGCAGCAGCCTCCTCTTCGGACGAGACTGCGGCCGAAAGGATACGAACTCCGCTAACCTGACCTTCGTAGGCCACACCTATACCGCAAACGTCGTTCTTGACGGCAGCGATCTCGCCTGCACAGCGAGTGCCGTGGTAGTCGTCGAAAAGACGAGGAGTAGGCAAGTTTGTATTGTCGTTGAAATCCCACGACCCCTTGGCGTTGAAGTTAGCCTTCAAATCGTCCAGGTCGTGGTCCAAGCCGTCATCCACGACCGCTACGGTCACATTATGGCCACGGATACCGTTATACCAGACATTCTTGACGTTGATGTCGTTTCCTGGATATCTGGTGTTCACCAAGTGCCACTGACGAAGGAAAAGGGGGTCGTTGATGCCGAGCTTCTCGCTGACCTCTTTCAACACTTCTTGCAGAGAATCGGTGATTTGAAGATCCCGAACGGCCATTTCCTCGGCAGCATCGAGGTCCACGGGCACGGGCCTCCGGCGCTCGAGCTTTTTGGGGTATAGCATGTGGACCAGCTTCAAGCCTGGGTGGTTAATCAAGGCGTCGTGTGCATCCTCATATCCTGGAGCTCTTTTCATGAGTTTGTGGTTGTTGGAGTTGTGGTTGCCCAAAAACTGCAAATGCTCGTGATCTTTTTCGATGCTGAACACGAAATGATCGTCCATACCCCGGACAGGGTGCTCAAAGTGGTATTCTGAGTGTTTGTTGATGAACGAGTGTAGGTTTTCCGCCAGTTGGGAGTGGTCGATTTCGACGATGAAGTATTGTTTGGCAGAGTAGTCCTTTTTAGGCACGGAGAACGCCGCCACTAGTGCCACGAAGCACTGGAGCAATACTAACGGCAGAAGCTTCATCTAGTATGGTAGTTGTTGAAGAACAGCTGTGTCGCGAAAATAGAAATGGTGGGGGAGTCTGAAACAAGACTATGAAGGAAAAAAAAACGTAAAAAAAAAGAAACGCCCTGACACATCCAGGAAGCTTTGGTCCACTCAGGCTGTAAAATTTTGCAATCAGGCAATATAAAAGAAATATCCTGAAATCTCGTGTTAAGGAGCCGACTGACACAAAACGTTGTGGGGGGGCCCTGTAATGGCTGCAAACAGTCCGCGAATATACCGTGAATCAGAAGGAGAATATGGACTAGGAGTTTTCGAAATGTTGAAGGGTGATTGTTTCGCTCGATAAAAGTACTTGGGATGGTCCAGATTCTCGGATTGTCCAGTTCGCCAAAAGCTCTTTGTGCTTTTTCGATGGCAGAAGGAAGCACAGCCTTGATGCCGTTTAAGACATGAAATGCCTGAAGGTCTGGTGGAATAAACGAAGGTTGTAGGCGATTGTCGTCCGTTTTACTCGTCTAATGAATATATGGCTCCAGTAAGTCCAATTCTGAATGTCCCAGCCTCAGCACTTCAGCTGGTATTATCGAACGTCCAGAATAAATGCAGCCGACAATGAGTTCCGTGTTCCATTCTCTATATATATTGCAGTTTCTTCCCCATTTTCCCCTAAAAGAGGTGTTCAACCTAAGAAGTGCTGACCTTGACTCTGATCGGCATTCTCCGAAAGTCTACTGTGATCGGCACATCGCGATACTCTAACTTCTGATCCAACCGTTCTATTAATTCCTATTACCATTTTGCTCCCAAAAGTACAGCATTGGGGTCTGTGGGCTTCTCCACTTCGTTGAAGTGTGTGACGTAGAGGCGCTCCGAAGGAATGTTGCTTTCCTCACAGAATCCCATTGCCCACTTCTCTATCTCTTCGGCCATTTTCGTATTGTCCATGCTCGAGAGATCCACTGTCCCGATGCTTTGATAAATATCCCTGACTTGAGAAAGCCACTCTTTCTCCGTCACTTCCTGTGGCCTAGTTATTTGACCACCTCCATTAATACACCCATCAGGACAAGCCATAACCTCGACATAGTCACACTTGGATGCATCAGACACTTCAGATGTTGCCTCCAGTCCTGAGGTGCCATTCTTTCCTCCCATCCTGGCTCTTCTTCGGGCTGCAAGGGGGTTGACTTTGCCTTGTTTGGCAGCTCCGCCAGGAGTTGGCTTGAGCTTTCTGACCAAATTTTGAATATTTTTAAAGCCATTGACTACCGCCGCGGATGCAATCTTGTCCCCAGACGGCTTGTGCATCAACCTCATCTCATACGTATCCAGGTTACGGCCCTCGACATTCACCACCTCGAAATCGTCCTCGCGGTATACATCTGGCTGAGTACACATCATGTGGTTTCTTGTGAGCATTAAGTAGTTGTAGCTGTAGCCACCGGATTGAGATCCTGAGTCGTTGGCCCAAGAAAGCTTTTTGTAAGGCCACGAGGGTGGGGCCATTTGGTGGTAGATATTAGAGCTCTGAGATGCGACCTTGGTAGCGTTTGGCGGCAAAAGCTCGTAATTCAGTGTCTCTAGAAGATTCACGAGCTCCTTTGCTGTCAAAACACAGTCGACGTCAGGAGCAGAAGTTTCCACTGGGTTGTTCTCCGGTCTGGCACTCTCCAACTTTTTGTCAAAACAAGGCATTATTGAAAGGTGATAAATGTCACTTCGGGAAATACCCAAATCACGGGCTACGAGCGTTTTGAGGAGGCAACCGGTGATTTGCTGAGGTGATTTCGTCGCCGAGAGCATGGGCAAGACGTAAGGGTGTGTCTTTTCTGCGTATAGCACCCACCCGGGGCAGATTGACAGCAATACTGGTCCCTTTTGGCCACCTTGCTTCCTTGCAAACATCTCGTGAGCTTCTTGAAGCAATGAGAGCTTCCTTCCCAAGGCAGTACCCACGACATACTGGAAACCCATCTGGTTGGCAAACAAGTTGACCAATAAGCGATCCATCTGCGCCACCGTGTATCCGTATGCCTGAGCCAAGGATGCCCTTGACTGGTGGCTTATGCTGGCCACAAACACCTTGTTCGAAGTGTGATTCTCTTCAATCGCTCGTAGGAGTTGTTCATGTGAATGCTGGGCCACGAGCACCTCTTCGGCTGATGTAATACAGCCAGAGCATGCTAGGCAATCTGCCAAAGAGATTTGTGCTGGAGAAAGCGCAGCGGCCTTGCCATCAATCTTGGATATTTCTAATGGGTTCCCCTTCTCATCTATTTGTATCTCGACCTCTCCCGCTTCCTGGTTTTCCGGATTAGTCAGCTCTACTGGCTTGATACAGGCGACACCAGGGGATATAAAGTCATTAAGGTCGTCCGCAGATAGGATGGCACTCATATGCTGAAGGAAGAAGTAGGTGTTGATGGATGACTAAGATGAGATATACTGCTGATATAGGTCGCGAGCACCAATGATAGACGGCAGGTTGTCAGCACAACCCTTTGTAGGAAAAAAGACGCCATGTGTACATGGGGAGAGCTTTTGGGGGCATAGAACGTAGGCAATAGAAAATATGGTAATTTGAAGGGTGGTTTTGGATCGTTATACGATTAGAGTTTTTGCACGTGATCAAGCACGTGAACTTTCGAAAGGCGGATGTGTGTTAGACCTATTCTTCGATGACCAGAATGAAATTAGGCTATATTTATGGTTGCGTCTTTGTCAACGAATTAGTTTTAATCTAGCGCAACCAATTTTGGCGAAGTGCTGTGTGGGAATGACTCAGCCCCTCGCAGGGTCACCAGTGTAGGAACCGGGGTTAATAATAATGATTATGAGTCGATATGAGTATTAGGTTGATGATTTGTTAGCTTGATTTTTCCTGTTGAAGTTGCGCCTCCGGTTCTTTTCCCTTCTCTCTGCTCAATCGGAAAACACCACAATGAACGTATCAAATGGAGTTGACGCAAAGCTAAAAAGGAAGACAAGTACTTGACAAAGTAGTCATGATTCTTGAGCTCTGAGATGCTAAATGGAGCGAGCGTCGTATACTATCCTCTCATAAGCGAAAACGGTCTCAGCCGCATGTCTAGGTCAATCGCCTACGTCAACCAATAGGGTGCTGGCTTTCTTCGTCAAACTTTTAACCTTCAAACAATAAATTTTAATAAAATGTTCTGCACTTCAGGCTCCACAAGTGATGCAATTGTCACGATCCTCGCCAACCTCCCTTTGGTCAACCTTCAAGGCATTTTTCAAAACCAACTCAGTCAAAGAGGCCGAGCGGTCTGCATAACTAAAGCACTAGCGGAATAACAATGAACTTCTCAGAGGGCATGGGGTTTGATAAGCAAGGCGGAGAAGCGTAGTGACCAAGGTCTTGGCGACGTTTGTTCTAAGCTGGGGAATAGCGGAAGAAGACCGAAGCGTCAAGCGACAGCGAGAGGAGTTGGCGAAGGTTTCAGGGCTCAAACGGCATCTTGCCCCACAGAAGGGGGCAGGTTTATTTGTGGTAAAATCTACAGAGGTGTTCTGAAGAAGTGGCTGCGAATTCTTAGGGCGCAACCACACAATACAACGAAGAGTATTACCAGATTTTTTTGTTGTGAGGCCATTGTTTTGGTATCTCATGCCTGGTTGAAGTGCCTTAAAACTAATCGATCGCCCGCTGTTGCCCAAATCAAGCGCTGTCTCTTGGCACCCCATCCTTTGTCGATAAGCCGCTAGCTTAAGGTGTACCAAGGTGAAAAACACTCTTGAACCCGAGAATACCGTCATGTTAGCCTCCCCATTGGTTTTTCTTGGCCAATTGATAAGACAGAGTATTTAATGGCTGCTGATTCGCCGCCATGGGAAGACAACTGCCTTCATGAGATCCGACCTGAAGGATTACGAAAAACAAATCGAAAGCGACGATGCCGTTTCGGGCCTCACCGGAGAGGCTTTGAACATCTCTCCTCGTCACCAAGAGTCACAAGCTGCCGAGGACCACAGATTGAAGCGGGTTTTGGATGCAAGGCATCTTTCTATGATCGCTATAGGTGGTGCACTTGGATCTGGCTTGTTGATTGGAACCGGCTCCGCTTTGAGATCGTCCGGACCTGCTGCCATATTTCTTAGCTACTCGGTCATTGGCTTTGTGGTTTACATGGTGCTCAACGGTCTAGGCGAGGTTGCAACACACATTCCTCTAGCAGATGGGTTTGCGGGTTATTGTCGCAGATACGTCGACGAAGCACTTGGATTTGCCTGTGGATGGACATACTTGTTTTTGTGTTTGTTGGTAGCGGCAAACCAGTTGGTTGCAGGTGCCTTGACAATACAATACTGGATTTCTCCCGAAACGGCAAACCCAGGAATATGGGTAGCGGTGCTTTTGGTATTCATCACCACTGTCAATGTCCTCGGGGTCCGTTTTTTCGGTGAAGTGGAGTTCTGGTTCTCTGTAATCAAAGTCTGCACCTGCCTTGGTCTCATCATTATGTTGCTTGTCATTGCTTTAGGAGGTGGCCCTACCGGCGATCG
This sequence comes from Candidozyma vulturna, assembly GCA_026585945.1. Classification (NCBI taxonomy): domain Eukaryota; kingdom Fungi; phylum Ascomycota; class Pichiomycetes; order Serinales; family Metschnikowiaceae; genus Candidozyma; species Candidozyma vulturna. The sequence continues at coordinate 19,368 of CM048832.1, read as the reverse complement.
CCTTGGTTTCCGTTACTGGCAGAACCCTGGGGCATTCAGAGAGTACGCTGAACCTCTGAGAGATCTTCACATTGAGGGCGATCTCGGCAGATTTGTGTCTTTTATCTCTGTGCTTGTTACTAGTGTTTTTGCGTACTCTGGCTGTGAGTTGGTGGGAATCACATTTCCTGAATGCGCCAGACCAAGGAAAGCCATTCCCAAAGCTATCAGGTTGACTTTCTACCGTATTGTGATCTTTTACGTCCTCAATGTGTTGGTCTTGGGTATGTGTGTTCCTTATGACGATGAGCGGCTCTTGGGTGCTAGTGGACTTACGGCCTCAGCGTCTCCTTTTGTGATTGCCATTTTCAATGCTCAAATTCAAGGATTGGATCATGTCATCAACGTCTGTATCTTGATCTTCGTTTCTTCCGCTGCTGTTGCTGACATGTACATTTCCTCCAGAACGATATATGGACTCTCTGTGTCTGGGTACGCTCCATCGTTCTTTTCGAAAACAGACAGGAGAGGCGTGCCATATTACGGTATAATGCTCTCCTTCTCCTTTGCTTTGTTGGCATTCATGGTGACCTCTTCAGAAGCTGCAGACGTTTTTGATCATTTTGTCAACGTCGTTTCTCTCGCAGGTTTGCTTGCGTGGGCATGCATTCTTGTTGTTCACATGAGGTTTATGAGTGCCGTAAAAGCACAGGGCATCGATCGGAAAAAGGACTTGGCTTTTCGCTCTCCACTCCAGCCTTTCGGTACATACTTTTCCCTCGGTATCTGCGTGTTCGTGATCTTCGCAAAGAACTTTACCGTTTTCCTTGGAAGTCCCTTTGACTACGAGACCTTCATCACAGGTTACATTATGCTTCCTGTATTTCTCATAATGTACTTTGGATGGAAGTTCTGGAAGAAGACCAGGATTATTCCAGCCAGTGAGATTGATCTCGTTTCGTTCCGTGAGGCTTTCGACTACCAGGAGGAGCAATTCCAGGCCAAAGACGCTGAGGAGCGTGCTGCAAGAGAGGCAAACGGAAATCCAATCAATTTCCGCTGGCTTTATAACAAGATCTTTGGCTGGATTTTCTAAACAGACAATTTCACAATCAATTATCAATTACCGTATGAAAACAAAAGCTGTGTAGAATGGCCCTAGTAATATCATCGACTCATATAAGCGTTTCAAATATTTTCTCAGAGATGACTTTTGGGCAACTGATGTTGAAAAGATGCTCAATTACAACAATCCGCTTATATGCATTTAATGGACTTTCTGAGCTACCTCTACTTCTAGACTTCCTTGATGACATTTGACTACCCAATCTTCAGAAAGTGGTCAATTGCCGCCAACATGTAATAAGTATCTTTTTAGTCTGAAGTGAACCAAGTTCTTCCGCTGCAGTTAGTGCGGCTGATACTGGACCCTTGGTGAAACCATGTGGTTGAGTCTAAAAAATACCTATTGCAAGTCTCCAGATCAAAGCCCCAATATACAGCATCGGTAATTTTTTCTACCCGTTCTCAAACTTCTATTGATTGAGGGGAACCAATAAGCCCATCACCGAACATCGCTTTTCAATTGATTGGTTCTCTTCCGGTTGTGGCTTATTACAGGATTGGCACATTCAAACGACCTCTTCAGACAGGACCCCTTATGCATGATGTGACGGAGAAACGGGTTTGATGTGGAAAACTGTTAGATTTGAATGTTATTCGATGAAATCCTTTTAGGGGGTGCATTAGCGTGCTGGTTTTGACTAAAGCGGTGTAGCTGAAGCAGAAAATTTTCAAATCTAGACTAGTAAAGAAGCCCCATGGCATGTTCACGGGACAATCAGCCAAGACGGCTTATGCATTTACGAGTTACAGGATTCATATATGAAAGCCCGCTTTTCTGGGGGCTTTTGTAATTTGAAAAACTTCAACATCAACACACATGTTGGCTCCGACAGCTTCTAGCAAAAAGATGTCACTGACGTTGAAAAGAGTGAGTCGCAAAGCTCAGAAGCCGACTATCCAAATGTGCCAGAGAGTAACGCCTCATTGGATTCCCAACCAATAATGCCCAAGTCTTTTGGTATCAGAAAATCTGAGCTTGAACTTGCTCAAATGACAAGTCGCTGGCACCGTTTCTTCTACTTCTTTGCCATCTTTCTTGGAATGTTCATTATGGTGACGGAGCAATTTGCAACCAATGTTTTCGTGGGCTATGCGACGAACTCTTATAAGCAACACTCACTTATGTCCACTGTCACGACTATAGGCCAGGTTGCCATGGCAGCATCGATGCCTTTCTTCGCTAGAGCTTCGGATGTGTTTGGTCGCCTTGAGTTATTCGTTGTAGCTTTGATAATTAAGACAATGGGTACCATAATCCAATCTCAGGCAGTGGATATACAAAAGTATGCTGCAGGCACAGTATTCTACTCAATTGGAAGTTCGGGTATGGTATTAGTCTGGCAGGTCAGCATTGGAGATGCATCTACCTTGAGGTGGAGGTTTGCTGCTCTTTCGGCATTGTGTATGACTTCTGTGGTCACCACTTGGTCGATCGGAGAAATAACATCTTCCATCTTGAGAGCACATTCTTGGAGGTTTGGTATTGCTCTCTGGGCGTTTACCACCCCTTTGGCATGTTTGCCGTACATGTTGACATATCTACATCTTATTTGGAAGTCGAGGAAAACAGAAACTTGGCAGGCTATTTCGATGGAGCGAAAAGAGGCCTTTCTTAGCGGTAGTGTTACAGCTACGAAATTTCACCAAGAGGCTGTCTCGACTGAGTCCATGTTCCGCAAACTATGGGCAAAAAGCAAGTTGTTATCAATCAAAATCGTCAAACGGTTGCAAATTATTTTGTGGGACATGGACCTTATTGGTTGCCTTTTGATAGGCCTCATTTTAGGACTATTCTTGGTACCCTTGACACTCGCAGGTGGTGTGAGCTCCAAATGGAGACAAGCTTCAACTATCGTACCCCTAGTTATGGGTTTTGTTGCTGTTCCTATATTCATCGTTTGGGAAAGTAAGCTAACCAAAAGACCCTTGCTTCCATTCCAACTTATGAAGGACAGAGGCGTGTGGGGTGCATTTGGTGTCAGTCTCTTTAGTACGCTTATTTCTTCTACTCCAGGCAGTTATGCCTATCCTGTTCTACTTGTGGGCATGAATGCATCCGTCACTGTCGCCACCAGAACGCCGACCTTGAACACTTTTGTTGAAGGCCTAACTGTTCCCATAGTCGGGCTTCTTCTTACTAAAGTAAGGAGAACCAAAGCTTTTATTGTACTCGGAGATTTTGTTATGCTTATTGCAATGGGCCTATTTGTTCATTTCAGGGGGTCAAGCGATGGTTCCAATGGTAAGTACTATCGTGATGGAGTAGCTGCAGCCATGTGTGTTTCTGGAGTTGCTCAGGCAATGTTCTACAGACTCACCACCACCTCACTCCAGGCTTGCACTAATCATGAATACATGGGCCCTGTCACAGCTATATTTGGCACCTTTATCACCATCGGATCAGCCTTTGGCAGATGTATCTCAGGAGCCATATGGACACAAACAATGTATGCGGCCATTCGTGAGGAGATGATCAAACTAGATGTTGATCCTTCTCTTGCTACATCTGCTTATGCATCGCCATATGACTTTATTGAAGACTACCCGTGGGGTTCGGAGCCTAGAAGGGCTGTGAGTATGGCATATGCCTCTATTCAGCGAAAGCTCTGCATTGTGGCCGTTTGTCTTTGTGTTCCGATCCTTTTCTTTATAATGCTGTTGCGGGACCATCGTTTAGTCGATTCTCAAAACTTGGATGACCACAAAGCTGGCCCCGAGGATCCTGAAAAAGCGGTCAAGATTGCGGAGCGTGAAAAGTCCCAAATTGTTTTTAAGGACGATGACGATCATATACTAAACTGGCTCAAGAGAATCTTTGGTTTGAGAAGGAAGGGATCGAAGCTCAATTCATGCTAGCCCAATCATTTTATTCAAGGATCGTTTGCAAGACCGACAAACTATTCAAAAGCGCTACATACGACAAATTCAATGAAGTAAAGTATACTTGAGGTCATCCTACCATGTAATTGCCGCCTTACGATGCCTTCGCCAAATGCTTGAAACATTTTTTTTTTCAAAAGCCAGAATCGATCGGGTGATCTCGTAAACTCTTTATTTTTTTTTTTTTTTGTTAGATTCATCTGATTAAATGGAAAACCCTATTTACCTCTACATAGAACAAACAACCATTATATCAGCTTCCAGTCTAATGCCACCTTACCACACCTGCGAACTAAGTCGCCCCCCTGTGCTTAGTTTTCCATACAATTGATGCTTCTATTATGGATTAAAAAGTTTTGATTTTTTTTTCTTCTTGATTTTACAAGTTGAGCTTATTCGGAAATTGACTACAACTTTTCTTGCATACTGGCGAATTTGCAGGCGAGTCATAAATGAAGAAATCAAACCGGCCACCAAAAATCCAAACGGAGCACTTTTTATGTGAAAGTCCTTAAAATCGAAAAATAAAGTGAATCATACGTGATTACGCAATTTTTCTCCAATCTTCTACCTCAGTTCTGTCTGTGTGGGTATCTCAAATGCGGTACCTGCCACACACATGAGACCTTCTGGACAGGCGCAAGTGAATAACTAAAACGTTCAGACAAATATGAATTAAGCATAATTCATTTAAAAATCTTAAAACTCGTTATAGTGTGACTCTTTATCTTTATAGCTGCACTTCTACACTAGACTTTTTCAACTCCAACTTGTCGAGGAAATTCTATATCATACGAATATCTATACCAGGCTATACTTATAGCACCACTGGGAAGCTAATCCTGCTTGTCCTTGTCATCGGAACTATACGAAATGCTACCCGCAAATGGACCCCACTCAAAGGAGTGGCGAGTCATTCTTGGGTCTCTTTGATCGACAACTTCCGAATTATCATGCCCTTCTGGAGAGGCTTCAATCTGGCGAATGTCCGGTATTCTTCGATTGATACGATTTGCATCATCATACCTGCCCTGAGAATTCATTAATTCAGCCATATCGGCTGGACCGCCCTTGACGCAGTCGATCTGAAAAAATTCCAAAAAGGTTTTTTGAAAATGCCATCTGGGGAATCAAGAAAGAATATCTTGTATGTTTTTCCGCGTGGCAAAGATTCTAAACCCCCTAGGTCCCAGGCTGTCACCTGCATCCTTTATTGGTGCGGCGCCATGACTGAAACGGGCCTGTCACAGATAAGCTCCAATTGGCTTGTTTTGTTGAGTGATGCACAGTTTTTTTCAAACAATAGAACCAGTTACTCCAATTAAAACGAAGATAAATTGCATCAAGGAGGGGTGGTAAGTTCACGATCGCAACGCCAAAGCCGCGATGCAAGATAAGGAGCCACACTGACTGAGTGGAATAAGGCCAATTCGCTAACGTTTACATTCAGCTCTTTGACCAGCAGGCTGATATCTCTCTAGTAGGGAAGTATTTTTCAAATGATTCCACTTCCGGGGAGTTCGAATTTTTTATGATACCACTTCGAGATTTAGCAATTAAAACGTGGAGTGACTCAAAAGTTGGGAACAAGCGTTGGCCTCCCTTACCACTTGACTCAAATGCAAGAATGCAACGAAGAGTCTATAGCGGGTCGTTATTTATCAAGTCTTCTAGGAGTACGAGAGCTCCCCCCTTTGGTATTACGTTTGACGGCAGACTTTTTTTTCTTGTTCTGATGACGTCTTCCATCACCACCCTTTCCTTTCTTCACATCTCGAATTTCTCAAGACTTGTGCACTATCTTTATAAAGTTATCTTCGTTACACCAGTGGAGCCCCGAAGACATAAGTCCGATTTGCAGTCTGGTCTTCGTGTTTCAATATGGGACTTCCTTCACATAACACGCAACTAGAGGAAAGGATATAGTTCAGAAGTGTTAACGGGGGTGAGTAAGATCGTTTTAAAAGGGGTTTTGTCTTGTCGTTCTTCTAGGAGGAATGGGTCTCCTATATTAAAAGGATACATACTAACTCAGGAGGATGAAATAGCATATGATAGGTCAGCCGGCACCTTCTTGTAGGACATTTCATCATCTTTACCTTGGCTCACACTTGGTGGAAAACTTATCGTCAAAGCCCCTAGCCATATTTACATGGGCATTCAACAAAACACATTAAGAGCATACGGATACGAAGATTTCGTTCAAGTGCAAAAGCAGCGCGAGCACTGCAGCATTGGGTATTACGCCAGATGGTTGAACGAGTGTAGCTATCTCGGTGGCGATGATGAATGGGATTTGAAGCACGTAATGAGAGACGTAAAGAATAGGGAGATGACTCTTATATCGATTGACTTTGAAGGAGCATGACAATTCCAAGATCACAGAGATCGGTATCTCCGTCTATGACCCATGGTCCCAAAAGGGTAGCATCATACCTTTCATCATAATGACTCACATTGTCATACTGGAAAATCAACACCTAAGAAACGGGTCCTATGTTCCTGATCATACCGATAACTTCAATGGAGGAAGAACCTTAGTTATGACATTGGAAGAAGCAGCAAACTCCATCTTGGAGGTCTTCAGTAAATACTCCTTTGCAGATCAACCAATTGGAAATGGTTTTTGCTTGATAGGCCATGCGATGAAACATGACCTAAATTACTTGCTGCAAATGGGTGTCTCTTACGGAAACTGTACGTCAATCGATACCGCTGCAGTACTCAACCTCACCCATGGACAGCAACTGCCCAGCTTGAAGGATGCTTTGAGATTGGTTCTTCAGCCATTTGCTTTCTTGCACAACGCCGGTAATGACGCTTACTATACGTTATTGCTTTGTCTTGCGTTGGCAGACCCTTTTTATCGGATGGCAGCAGAAATCGACACAGACACTAAAATGGCCAATTGGAAGTGCCGTGATTTAAAAGGTGAGACTATTAATGAGAGTCAGAAATTCAATGGAGACGAGGATAGGTTCTCTCACTTTTTGCATCACCAGCCTTTGTGAGGCAAGCCATCCTGTTGAAAAGTTGAGTGATTTGCATGATATCATTTGATTTACCCTTGAGCTCTTGCCATCAAACTTTAAAAAGGTCTCAGTGGTGCTTCAGTGACTACATTGCATAGGCCACAAGAACTGGAAGTCGTGAAGTGGGCTGTGCTGAACCCTGGTTGCGCTTGGTGGTGGGGAAAGACTAGAGAAATAATACATACGACAATAATGTCAGGACGATAATATATGACTAGAAGAAAAAAGCTTCTATAGGAAGTAAACTTAGATAAAACTGTTTTTCATCGCTTCCAATTACCTTTACCCTCTCCTACTACAAGTTGTTCTTTCTTTTCTTCTATTCGAAAATCAATCACTCGGCCGACGGAGACATCAATGCATGTATCTGATGAATTATGATCGAGTCCACAACAAGTACACTTTCAACTCACTTCATCAGCAACAAACAAGATGTCTCCATCGCCATAAATCAAAATCTTGGGGTGAGATCTTTCACATCACCCTCTTGGTAACTCATAGTATCATCCTTGCGAGTGTCGGAATCTAAATTGATTCAACAGAAACATTTTCATCTGAGAGCCTTTTTTCGGATGGCTCCTCAACTTTGCCCTTTTCTAAGTCCTTATCATCCGTAATAGAAACACCAAGGACGTGCTTGATTTCCCCGGATCCGAATCTAAATCCAGAATACTTGTCGTTGTTAAGGTATCCAATCAAAAAAGCCATGTTTGTATAATAGTATAGATGATCAATGAAATCTGGGAAAGCTGTCTATTTAAACTTGGGGCGCCAGCTCTATACAGAATTAGGGGGCAAAGCTCAAACAGAGCTTATCGAAGCCGCATATCTCAATGCGGCCACACTTTGCGCCGACTATTTTGCGTTTTTGGAAAAGCATTTGGCTACAAACGCGGGAGATAAACCACTCTTGCAACTATTCTGCTAGCTCAAATGACTTTATCTCATTCGGGCATGACTACTTAGACTTTTTGATGACAAAGCTATATCTTGTTCAAAGATTTATGAGAATCACTGAATAGTACCATGTCGCACCCCTTATCATAAGTCGTGCCGTATGGAGCCACCTCTCGAAAGTTGTAAGGGGCGTAGCTAAGGCGCGCATGAGATACAAATCCAATGCCTCTTTTTGTTCTAGCATTTGGATCATCTTTTATTGATTACGATAAGGAATTGGTTTCCTACCAAAATGCCTCTGAAAACGCTGAACAATAGTGTCAAACTCGTTAGCTTCAAGCCACGCTCGCTTGGAGCCGCACGCCAGTGAAAAGTTACTATGTCGGAATCGATAACGATAGGCTTTTGACAGGCGATATCGAACTCGATTTCAGTGCAGCAACAGTATCGCAGGTGGGGATTTTCGGCCTCTATACCATGAATTTGCCAATTGGAGTAAACCCAATGAGGTCACTGCTTCGACAAGTAATGAAGCTAAATTGTGCTGATCAACAGGGCCCGCGGCTTAGATCGTATCAGTGTGGCTCAGGGGGGTACAATACGTCAATCATGGGAGATTGAGCGCCTCATGAAATTTGATCAAGATCTTCCATGCTTATAGTTCTTCTAAAATAGATCAACATTTGGAGTAATCTTCCAAAAGACAGATCGTCCGATATATTTGATGCTATATATGACTCCAAGGTCGACTGATGTTTCACGGGGTTTGTTGGCACTTATTGATTGCTGCAATAACACCCTAGAGGTCATAAAAACACTCAATCAGAAGTCGTGAATTCTAACCGCCATCCGCCTCTCTAACATCACTTTCAAATGCTTTATTCATGACTGATACGAGCATTCAAAGACTTTTCCCAACTTGAATCCCCTCTGCCTGGTATTATCAGGATTCGATCTATCTGTCTCATACTTCTTCTGGGCAGCCTGAAACAGTTCCATTTCGGACTCGCCACCTTTGGTAAAACTAAGCGAAAAAAAATTGAGGATTTTGATAGCAACGCCCATCCTAAAAATTTACATCATTTCAAGATAACGCGAGGGAAAACAGCCGAATTTATATCCCCCACCTCGCACTAATGCCACAGCTGAAACGGTAACACAAAATGCAGTACTGGTGGTGGAGTTATGCGTGGTTGGGACAGTTTAGGCCTCCGAAAGTACAGGACATATTCTTGATCTATAATGTCAAGTAGAATTCAAAGGTGTTGTATTTCTGAGAGCGGGACCACATTGCTGTGTCACTATGAGAAGGTTGCAAAAAAGTGGAACATCCAACCAAAAGGAGTAATAGAACGCAATAAGTCATGATTGGAGGGAAAACCACGCTTGACTGAGGAAAGGATTTTCACAAGAGGTCAGATTCTGATAAACAGAGTATTTAAATTTTCACTTTCATCCATTTCTAGTATTTCGTGAAACGCAAAAGGTGACGTTCATTCTGTATATGTCGCGGCAATCTCAGACAGTGATGGAAATGTTGCACTACAAAATGCCGTCAAAAATCAAATTCGGGTTCAATAGCACTAAAAAACCCCATTTACTATATTTTAATGCTTCTGCATTAAATCCCACGCTTTTAGGAAGATTGGTCAAGTAGGAAATAGGAGAGATTTATCCCCACCAAGTGCAGATGCTAACCTAGAGCACTAGGCCCCGCGTGTACCTACATTGCATAATTTGAGGAGAAACTTTCTTCATATAAGCGAAAGATGTTTTGTAATGATTGTGTCTATACTTGGATCACTCAGAATCAGTTGCAGTTTCAAGGTATTTTCAGTTGAATCGCACATACATTCTTTGACAGATCATTTTCTATGGCCTAGCTCCAGACCTAGGGCTCGATCTTGAGTGCCTTTTGAAGATAGGCAAACCATTCTTTCGCACCTTCAGGACTGCCCTGAACAGACTTGTGAAACTCGCATCCGTAGGCAATTAAGATGAACGTGGGGAAAGCCTGAATTCTGGTATTCTCAAACTTGGTGGCTAGTTCCTCAGACACATCACTGGAAAAATGAATCTTGTAGAAGTCAATGTCAAAGTTATTGGAGGCTTCCTCATAAATGGGGGCGACGTCAATGCATGACTGACAACCATCTCTCGAGAACCCAACCATGACAGGCTTCTCCTTCAGCTTTTCCACAATCTCCTCGTATTCTTCGAAGGTGTCAAATTTGTGCACGGTCATATTTTGGCAAGTGATGCCGTAGACTGCAGTTTGGCTTGTTTAAATAGTTTCAGGGCATGCGAGACCTAAAGCGCGAGTCTCAAGCACGTTGACGAAGATGCGCAAATTGTAGACTACCTTTCGAACTTGGCTACAAGTTAGCCACAATGGCTCCAAGTTTTCTTTCTCTTTATGTTTATGGCGTGGGCAAGCTGGATCCCACTTAGTGTAGCAGGTTCAGACCTGCTTTTACGGTAATTGTTGTTGAGTTTTATTGAAGGGCGTGGGCCACCTTGATAGTGCGACAACTGAATGCATCTCGCTTATACGTCAAATGGGTGGCGAAAGATAAGTCAACGCGGTTGACATGGAGAAATAGCCAATGAGGGGTACTTCACGTGAAAGACCTCGTTTTCATGAATGTGTCAACTCTCACTGTTTACTGTGGTGTAATTGCGCCATGAATACTAATCGCGGCATGCACACTGACACATTCGTGCCTTATCTATGGTGCCGCACCTGCAAATGGCCCTCAACGGTGGTGATGATTGGAAATGACGAAGTGCCCCAAACGGGACAAACATATGTAGTTGTTAATGCTTTTAAAAATTGCAGGCAAGGAGGAGGCGTGAATGTCGGTAAAGTCCTTTAGTCATCACAAGTATAACCTCAAGGGTTTCAACGACACCCAGTGAGATGAAGGCGTTCCTCTGAATCACTTGAAGCTTGAGTCTTTTTGAAATAATCACGTCGTTGGCTAAAATCTTGTCAAACGGTGGCACTTGCCCTGAGTAGATGTCCGACTTTCGGATTGCCTTTGAAACTTTAACTTCAATATTAACTCCATCAACGCATCTGAGGATGTGCGCCTGCAAGCATGAATAAGGTGCGACAGACCATGATTGGTTCCTGATCGTGATGACTTTGAATGCTTAGGCCTCCCTTGTTTACATATTTTCGATAGTACCCGAGTTAGGGAAGGATTCCCCATTGTTGAGCTTGAATGACCTCTGCAATCTTCAGCAAGCCATGTAAACTTTTGTAATCAACAGACAAGCAATTGATCTTATGGCAAACCAGGAAGTGTCATGACTTGTAGTAAAGCATGACCTATGCTTCATTTAGCAAGAGACCTTAATTCAGTCCTTTTTCCTCACTGAAGCAGTTAATTTAGGCGCCACACATAATGCTTGATGGACGCCCTAGTTGATGCCACTGCAGCTATCAAACCGAAGAACGTACCTATATATAATGCGGGAAATCTTCATTGACGACAAAAGCTATGAGTTCAAAATTCGCCAAATTTTTGGATACCGTTTGGGAAGAGAGGTGCTTAACTCTGCTTCTCTTTGTCTGTTGCGACTACATATACTGTGGTTCTAGCGGTGACGGTATTATAACGTCATTTCACAAATACAACAAAGAGAAAGCTGAACGCAAGCGTCTTGAATCCAGTGAAAGAAACACTAAGTTTGAATAGTTACCATACTTAATAAATCTGTAAGAAAGTGCCAATGTAGATGAGTTGTGAAGGCGAGTTCAGAAAGTCTATAGTTTGTAGTACTTCAATCAAGGCGTTTGTGTGACGCAGCATGCCTAATCCTTAAACTCAAAAGACTCTTTCAGGGTTAAAAAGGGCATGCGCGAACAGCTTCAATTGATGAATTATAGCACTAGTGAACTAGCAGAAACAACCCAGGGGAAGCCAGAAGGTTTCGAGGCAGTTTCAAAAAACAAACACCTTGATGGCAAAGTTGAACGATCAATTTTCAGGGAACGGGTATTTGGGCCATTTGCCGGTTCGCCAAATCCGAACGGGTATAGTTGTGCAACGCACCTCGCTTATTTTGCCCCTATTGATGCCCATCTGTTTTCAGGCGGCTACTCACTGGGATTGAGAGCTATATAAATCGCACTACAATACGCATTGTCATATCATAAGCAAGTAGAAATGAGGTTTGTTCCAAAGAACCCTATTTGGAAAGAGTATTCATTTTGGCCTCTCTTGGCTCTTGTATCAGATGGGCTCTACTGTGCTAGTGGAAGAGATGGTGTCAATACGACTCTATACAAATTGAGCAAAGAGAGAGGAGAAAGAATTCGCGGTTACCACGATAAGCCGGTCTCGGAAACCACATCAGGAGGAGCTTCATGTGGCTACCTGAAGTTTAAAGATTATTGAATAATAGAACATTTACTCATTGTAATGTAGCGTACTTTGTCTTTTCCTTTTCCCATGGAGTCGAAGCTCAGCATATCACTGTCATAACAGTCAGTTTGAAGCAGATTTTGAAGGCGATTTTGCCACCCTTGCAAAATAATGACGGCTGCAATTAGAATACATACATGAGACACGCCGCATCATCAATAAATTCAGTCACGGATCCTGTCAATTGTGCAGTTCGCTTATGCACCTGTCAACGCACTTAATATGCGAGGCGCGTTTAGCGCCACCCAACCGTGCATATAAATGAAACATCTTTTCCTTAGCACTAAGCAGCTTCTACTAGATCCCAAATTATGTTCACAAAAAGTATACTTGTATCAATTTCCCTACTCATCACTTCCGCTGTGCTCGCACAAGAATCTCATTCGCCACCATTAAGGGGTGATGCAAATCGTGTTCCATATGCCTTGGAAATTAAGGAAGCTGATGTTTTCTTCGACTGTGCCTGTCTCGAAGACGTATCTGGTGAACTTGAAGGGTTTGGGGCTGGAGTGTATGTGAAAGATGGGGAGGCCTATAGAGCTCTGGAAGTTTGGCTGATCATAGAAGTTCCCAAAGAGGTCAAAGAGAACGTGTCCCCACCTGAGTGGATAAGAAATTGGGAAGACATGGAATTTGCTGGGGCAGGCTACGACACCGAGCACATGTTGGGCAAAGACGAGAGGAACCTTACCTTGAGAGCTGCTTATCATATATTGTCGGTTGCCGGGGGAGTTTGGTTGGACAGCTCTTTAGAAAACAAGAGGTCTGACGAATTTGATCAAGAGGTCTTACGCTGGTTTTACGCCGATGACGAAGACTTGTTGAGGCAGATTCATGTCAAGTTGGGATTCTAAGTCACCCTACTTACTGAGATATTATGATTACCTGTTGGATTCGTCTCGAGTTATTTGAATTAAAGTATAGTAAATGTAGAAAACAATCATTGTTTTTTGAACGCGATAATTTCGGAAATTTCAGTCACTGACTCTTCATCCGCTGGGGCTACCGGTGGGGCTTCTCCCAAATGTTTGCCAATTTCCTCCAAGCTCAATCCCTTTGTCTCTACCCAGAATACAATAACGAGGATCAAGAACAAAACATCGTAGCCAGCGTTGATGATGTAAAACTTCCATCCGACATTGTCCATTGCAATTGGCAAAATAAATGTTCCTATAAGTCCAAATGAACAATTGCAAAATTTGAAAATAGTAGTTCCCGCCGCTCTTGTCTTCATCGGAAACAACTCTGAGGGGTAAAGACAATTGAGAGGGGTGATGCTGAAATTGTAAAAGCCATTGAAAAGGAACATTAGGAATATTGTAGCATATTGTCCACTTGTGTTGGAGCCGTCACCAAACATTTTAACGAATCCTCCTAGCAAAGCAAAGCTTATAATCATACCAGTCAATGTTATAATGGCCTGTCTCTTTCTCCCCAAGTGATCAAAAGAATACGCACCACAAACTGCGCAAGCAAAGTTCCAACAGGAGCTTATCATATTGATTTGCAAAAGCATTTGCGTTTCGGTGATGCCTGCTTGGCGAAGGATAATGGTAAGGTAGTAACTTCCCACTGAAGAGCCACCCAATTCTGCAATAAGAGCAAGCGAGAATACCATCATCAACCGCCTTTGGTCTGGTCTTGACGGATGGAGCAAAGTTGGCCAGACTCCCTTGCTTTTTTTTTTTCTTCTTCAATGGTGCATTGAATTTCCTGAACCATGACGTCAGACTGCTCGTCAGCAAGCTTATTGCTAACTTGAAGAACCTTCTTTGCATACTCAAAATGCCCTTTTGAGATCATCCATCTGGGTGACTCAGGAACAAAGAGAAGAAGAAAAATGGCTAAGGCGCTTGGTATAACTTGCAAAAGTGATGGGAGCCGCCATGCCCAGGTGGAGGGAATATTTTCAGTTCCATAGGTAACTGCCGATGCGATTATAGCACCAGCGTTAAAACAGGTGAAATACATACCCACCATAAGACCCCTGATTGACTTTGGGGCTACCTCTGCAACCATAAGCGGAGAAGCCGCACCCGTTAATTGGGTGCAAAAGCCAAGTATGATACGGGCAAAAATAAACATGCCCATATTGTCTGTCGAAGAAGTTTGTATTGCAACACCCGAGAAGCTGAGAATGGATGCTAACAAGATTGTCTTTTTGCGGCCGAAATGATCTGCCATATATTGCATCACAATGCACGAAAGAATGGAGCCCATCCAGACACTCGCATTCATAAGACCAGTGTTTACAGGTGTGAGGGTGAAATAGTTTGAGAATTGTGGCACAGCAATAAGTCCAGCCATTTTCATTGCGTCATATCCCATGGTAATGGAGTTAACCGCAGCAGCGGTGCAAATCACAGGTAGTAATACCTTCTGTGACTTGGGCATAAGCCTAGGAACGCGATTTAACTGGATAAGCTGCATGACTTTTGATGGCGGCATGCATCTTCAATTACTGGCAATCAAACATTACTTATAAGTCGGCCAAAAATTGAGGAGTTACAACTGATCGGGCTGCTTGACCCTTCATTCTTCTGGCGCATGCTTGAAGAGCACTAGCGGAATCAACAGTTACCTGATTAGCAGTTTTGGTTGATTGGATAAATTCTTGGAACTAATTGAGAATGTATTACTTCGGCCGAAAGAACAATTCTGACTCGGCCGAAAATTGAGGAGTAGCGGACGATATTTTGAGAGTGTGTTTGCAAAACACTTTCTGATGGTGATGAGAGTTTCAATACGAAAATGTTATTTTTATTGATAGTTGATCATATAAGAGGTATGGAAATGATTTCAACGTTCCATAGGAGTTCACAAGCCACGCCTTACAGTTTTTTAGGAGGAGCTGGTTTTTGTGAAGTGCGGGAACTTGCACCCGTAGAACAAAAAGAGCATACAAGTAATTATTGTACTGCAACTGTGAAATCGCGAAAAGAAAATCAAATTGTTCAGAGAATGACAAACTATCAACTTTCTGATTCAAAAGTCTCATATATCGTTACTCAATTGAATGTCACTGAGTTCGGACAGAAGGTGTTGCACTGCGCGCATAACGGTAACATGACGTGGAACAATGAACAGAACTTCGTTTGATCTCTTTTTATTAAAGCCTCACCTATTTATTTTCGTAAGATAAACAATCTGTCGTCACGCTACCATGATCCTCGAGTTGCGATCAAAAGTTCCTCTTTTTGAATGTGTGACTATTTTCTGTATCGCTCCTCAGGCTATTCTAGCATTACTCGCTATAGGATTGACGTCCAACGCGATGAATCTGCTCGAAGAATACTTTATGGAGCGATTGCTTGCATTCAACATCATATTATTCGGATACAAGTAATAATGACGAAAAGTATACCGCCTTACTGTGCTATTGATGGTGATTGGCATGACTAATTTCTGAGGCAAGATAGAAGAGAGGATTTCCCTATCACGACTGACGACGTGTTCTTTGAAGAGACGACAAAAACTGCTAGGCTACTAGGGGTTTACTATGTAGGTCTTGAAAACTATATAGGTTTTGTTGGAAAGAATTCGTTCTTTCTGGCGCCCTCTTAATTTAATGCTCGATAAAAAAAAAAAAAAAAGGTTAAGAGGATTTTTTTTTTTTTTTTTTCACGACTTCGTTGGTTTTAGTTCAGGGCGTTAGGTTACAAGCTAAGGAGTCTCGTAGCTGTCACATTATAAGTGTTTTCCCTTAATGTGTCTTGACTTTCGGTAAGGCCTTGTCCGTTCATAGCTCAAGGGCTGAGGTGTAGTATCAGTTTGAGTGAAGGAGGGAAACACTATCAAGGTTGAAACCTCGCAAGTGTTTCAGATTGTCGATCAAAATTGGAAACTTGTTTCAGAGTGTGTAGTACAAGTGAGGCTCAAACACATGCCTTGTGGGGCGATGACTAAAAAAGAACGTCAGTAAATTGCTGCACAGGGTGAACGATTTGTAAACGTGTAATTATGTCAATAATTTGGGGATATTGCTCTCACAACAGTGAGTTTTCAATCTATCGTGGTGGGACTTTGGGTGATCACATTTGTCAAAGTAAACTTCCCCTCAGAACCCACGACTTACGGCACTGATTCATTTTCTAACAGTTTAAGAAATGATGGCCACAATTGTGAACGGATTAAGAGGACAAATAAGTCTTTTTTTTTTTTTTTGACTTATGAAGCACAACAGTTCTGGGTTGTCGAACGTGTCCCACTTGTTTGAGAGTGCGTAGTAAATCTTCCGGTATACCCAAACCCGAAAAAGTTCAGGTGAGATACGTCATTGCTGCCTGAAAGTTGTTTTAGATTGCAAATGGGGTAATTTGATACTAAATTAATATTGTAAGCGACATGAAACTTGCAGATCTTGAATGGCTTCTTCCTCAAAAGGTGGGCTCTTGTTTCAAGCTAACTTCGCATCCATGAACCCCATTACTATATAAATGAGCCCCCTCCCTGGAGATTTCAAGTAAGAGAACAAAATGACCGAACCGGACTACACAAGCCAGCCACAGCTCTTAGAATCTGAACCGTTGGTCAATCGTCAGAATTTTTATGAAAATATTTTTGAAGTACTCGGCATTGAAGGCACATCTGAGCGCTCAGAGCTTTTGAAAATTCATGTGAAGTTGAGCGTGATTTTTGGGGGTGTTCTTTAATATCTTTTTTAATCAGTTGTTACTATGTATGGGGCTTTGTGCCCGAAAGGACATGCTTTGAAAGATTTCTAGCAAGTTTCCGTGTTTCGATGGCATTTGTTTTTTTTATATTGAATCAAGTGATGCTAGTTTATTATGACTCAGAAGACAGAAATATTGCTAACAGAAGAAGATTGGCTTTGGCGCAAGTATTGGCCGCTGTTCTCATTGTGACACTTGTGGGTAATGTTATTGCGCTTGCTTTAATAAATGACAAATCACACCAGCCAGCAGACTACATAAGAGCTGCGCTTAGCAGTGTTCTTGCTGTCGGTGCAATTCTTGGATTGGCGTTTCCATATTTAGCTGTGCCAAAGCACTAAATGAATAAAAGACAACATTGCGCTCTTCACTTGGTCAATTTTAACGTCTTTCAGCAAAATACATTTTTTCAGAAGTATGTGTAGGGGATTCATTGTTTCTAACAATAAGCTCGAGGAGACCGCATTTGGTTGAATAGCGAAAAGACACAATTTTCGATGACCACCAAAGAACTTTTACTGACCTGTGATATGAAGGCCATCCAAAATGTATATCGTCAATGGACTGTGTGAATCTTTTACAAATTGGTGGAGGCAAGAAATCACAAACAACAAAGCTTTCTGAAATTGCCTATTTTATGTTATGTCAAAGCAATTTGCGACATCAACTCTGTAATAATATAAAGCTTTACTTCTTATAGCGCTGATCCGGCCAAATAAACACGGTTTTCCTGAGAACGAGATATCATTACAAATGTTCAAACCCGCCATTTAGTCTTTGAAGGAGTCTAGGGTATGAAGGAGACGTCGTGCTCGACTATAAAATAAGTACCAAAATATTGAAAAATAATTTCAAAGTAATTCAATTGCCGAAAGCGTAGAAGTCTAACAGGACTTCGTTACACAAAGACATTATTTTACGAATTGGTATCCAAAGTGGATATGTCTATTACTGGACTATGATATTCATATTTGTTGGTCGATGCCCAGGTAATTGAGACAAGCATAATACTTTAGATACTGGTGAAAATGCGAGCACTTTTATCATACTTGCAAAAGCAGGTGTATCAGTGCTACCTGTGCTGTTCCAGCTAAGGATATGGATATGTTATGAACTGACTTTAATTTTCCATGTTTTTGAAGCATACTTGGCTTAGGGCGGTTGATTATGTGGTCAATGCAAGCATCTCTGGAGCTCGAAACTGCGAGTCTACATCTTAGACTACATATCACAAGAGTAAATGAACAATTCTAATAAGGTTCATGAAAAAGTGATAGAGATTTTCACATTGTTTCGGATAGAGTTCCCCGAGAGATGTACTGAAATTCAAAAGTGGGCGGCATTGACAGTAAATAGGTCACATCTGCGGGAAAAAGTTTCCATTTTATTGGTCATTCAGTCTTCTCGAGCAACCCTGTGAAGCTGTATCTCATTCAGGGTCAGCCGAACTTTTCTTGGGTTGGCCTCTCTGTCACCAAGACAATGAAATTCAAAAAAGTAGGGTAGACTTGAATGCTCTTGGCATACCGCATTAAATCTATCAAAAAAAAAAAAAAAAAATCATGGCGTATTTCTTTCAGGCACTTCTCTTGTTTTCCAAAGAAGTTTGCATGCTTAAATCAGAATGGTCATTCATGATGATTATTGCGAATATCGATCCATGCGAAGGGAATAGAAAGTCTAAAGGGAAAGTACAATTTGTGATTGCTTTGAATCAACACACAAATTTAATAAATTCTGATTATTTCTTCCGGAATGAGATGTTGGACTCGGCGCTCGAGTAGCTTTCAGTAAAAATTGAAGAAATGTGTCATCACGTAGGACAAATAACAAATCTCTAGTGAATGATTCTTTTATTCCAGAAAGTGTGTCTGTTTAAATTCATTTTATGTGTAAATCGAAAGTCGACTGTCAAAGCAATAATTACGATTTAGGACTCATTTCTTGAGCAAAGGTTCGCTTCCATGGACATTTTTGAAGTTGCAGGACCCATAGTAGCTCTGTAAGAAGTCAACCTACCTTAGGGATGTCTGGGTTTTCTTAGGGATGTCTGGGTTTTTCTTAGGGATGTCTGGGTTTTCTTAGGGATGTCTGGGTTTTCTTAGGGATGTCTGGGTTTTCTTAGGGATGTCTGGGTTTTCTTAGGGATGTCTGGGTTTTCTTAGGGATGTCTGGGTTTTCTTAGGGATGTCTGGGTTTTCTTAGGGATGTCTGGGTTTTCTTAGGGATGTCTGGGTTTACTTAGGGATGTCTGGGTTTTCTTAGGGATGTCTGGGTTTTCTTAGGGATGTCTGGGTTTTCTTAGGGATGTCTGGGTTTTCTTAGGGATGTCTGGGTTTTCTTAGGGAT